>JBBGZY010000037.1:2400000-3845000 GCA_037952925.1 Lithobates clamitans
TGTTTTCTTCAGACAGTCATCTGCATAAATCTCATTGGAACCAAGTTCCAGCATCATCACCTTGCCCAATGCAGATTCGAGATTCATCACTGAATATGACTTTCATCCAATCATCCACAGTCCACGATTGCCTTTCCTTAGCCCATTGTAACCTTGTTTTTTTGTGTTTAGGTGTTAGAGATGGCTTTCTTTTAGCTTTTCTGTATGTAAATCCCATTTCCTTTAGGCGGTTTCTTACAGTTCGGTCACAGATGTTGACTCCAGTTTCCTCCCATTTGTTCCTCATTTGTTTTGTTGTACATTTTCTGTTTTCAAGGCATATTGCTTTAAGTTTTCTGTGTTGACGCTTTGATGTCTTCCTTGGTCTACCAGTATGCTTGCCTTTAACCACCTTCCCATGTGGTTTGTATTTGGTCCATGTTTTAGACACAGCCGATTATGAACAACCAACATCTTGTGCAACACTGTGTGATGATTTACCCTCTTTAAGGAGTTTGATAATCCTCTCCTTTTTTTCAATTGACATCTCTGGTGTTGGAGCCATGCTTCATGTCAGTCCACTTGTTGCAACAGCTCTCCAAGGTGTGATCACTCACTCCTTTTTACCTACATACTAACAAGCAGATTTAATCTGATGCAGGTGTTAGTGTTTGTAATTAAAATTTACTGGGTGATTCCATAATTTTTTCCTCAGAATTGAGTGATTCCATAATTTATTAACTGTGCTTGTTCTATAAATCTAACTGTTACTGGCCACCACAATTATTTTTCTTGATTTCTTTTAGTGTTTCTTAAAGCCAGAAAGTTGCCATTTGAAATGCCTAAACTAATTTTGGCCTTGTCTGTGATCTGCTTTTTTTCTACAACAATAAACAACTGAAGGAACATCCTCAGGGACTGGTGATTCCATCATTTTTGCCAGGGGTTGTATATACACAATACACTGTAAGTGCAGCTAACTGACTCGCCTGCCTACTCTGTCTAACTTAAATCAAATGACACTGTCTCTCTATCTATCTATCTCTCAATGCCAGAAAACACTACACAGGGCCGCCGTGCAGGCGGCCTCATATAATGTGGGGCGTGTACTAAACCCCCTGAGCCATAATTGGCCAAAGCCACCCTGGCTTTGGCCAATTACGGCTCTCTGTACAGACGGCGCTGTGATTGGCCAAGCATGCGGGTCATAGTGCATGCTTGGCCAATCATCAGCCAGCAATGCACTGCGATGCCGCAGTGAATTATGGGCCATGACGCACCATTCCAATTTGGCGCGAATGGCCCATATCGGTCGGAATTCGGCGAACGACCGAACAGGCAATGTTCGAGTCCAACATGCGTTTGATTCGAATACGAAGCTCATCCCTAATGTATACACAAATATTTTGTTTCTAATTTAACCACTTGCTGACCAGCTGCTGCAGTTATACTGCGGCAGGGTGGTTCTATTGCGTGAATCGCTGTATTGGTACAGTGCTCTGTGTAATAGATGCAGCGGCGTGCGACCAGCGCCGGAGCCACTGCTCGTGGCCAGCGGCCACGATGTCCCCCGGCCACCCACGATCGCTCCACAGAGAGGCAGAATGGGGATCTCCCAGTGTAAACAAAGCAGATCCCCATTCTGTCAGGGGAGTACAGTGTGATCGTCTGTTCCTAGTGATCAGGAACACCTATCTCTCTGCACTCCCAGTCAGTCCCCTCACCCCACAGTTAAGGCCCGTACACACGATCGGTCTTTTTGACAACAAACATGCAAATTGGCTGTTTTGGGGCAACATCCGACCGTGTGTACGCTCCATCGGACAAACTTTTTTGGTTTTCATCAGACTTTTGTTGGCTGTGCGAACGGACAAACTTTCCGGCAACAAAAGTCAGATGGAGCAAAGTCCAATCGTGTGTACACAAAGCCATCGGACTTTTGTACAAACTACAGTACCTGCCCGCGAGAATGTTTGCACTGGTTCTCGGTGACAGGGTACTGTACATCTCGCGCTGGCTGCAATAGGAAAAACACATTTTCCTATTGCAGCCAGCGCGAGAGGGAATTCCCCTCTGGGAGCATACCAGGCCCTTAGGTCTGGTATGGGTTTGAAGGGGAACCCCCTACGCCGATAAAACGGCATTGGGGTCCCCCCAAAATCCATACCAGACCCTTATCCGAGCACGCAGCTCAGCCGGTCAGGAAAGGGGGTGGGGATGAGCGAGCGCCCTTCCCCTCCTGAACCGTACCAGACCGCATGCCCTCAACATGGGGGTTGGGCGCTGCGCCCCCTCACCCCAAAACACCTTGTCCCCATGTTGATGAGGACAAGAGCCTCTTCCCGACAACCCTGGCCGTTGGTTGTCGGGGTCTGCAGGCGGAGGGCTTATCGGAATCCATGAGCCCCCTTTAATAAGAGGGCCTCCAGATCCCAGCCCCTCACCGCATGTGAATGAGTATGGGTTACATCGTACCCCTACCCATTCACCTGAGGGAAAAAGTGTCAATAAAAAACACACTAGACAGGTTTTTAAAGTAATTTATTAGGCAGCTCCGGGGGTCTTCTTCCGACTTCGGGGGTCTTCTTCCGACTTCTCCGCTCTCTCCGCCTCTTCTCCCAGTGTCCGGTTCTTCTGCCGGGCTCTTCCGCTACCTTCTGCTCTTTTGCCTCTCTTTTGCTTCTCCGTTGTCTTGTTCCCTCTTCTCTTCTTCCGATGTTGATACAACACTCTCTCCCTCTGTAACGATGTGTGCGAGGTGCGCAGCGACTTATATAGGCATGGGACGTGGTCACTGGGTAATGTCACTCGGTGATCCCGCCCCCTTATGACGTCACAGTCCCATCATGCCCGGGACTGTGATGTCATAAGGGGGCGGGGTCACCAGGTGACATCACCCGGTGACCACGCCCCATGCCTAAGTCGCTGCGCACCTCACACCCATCATTACAGCGGGAGAGAGCGTTGTGTCAACATCAGAAGAAGAGAAGAGGGAACAAGACGACGGAGAAGACCGGGCCACCGCTAGCAAAAGAGGGGCAAAAGAGCAGAAGATAGAGCAGAGGAGCCCGGCAGAATAACCAAACACCGGGAGAAGAGGCCGGAGAGCGGGAGAAGAACCGGACACCAGGAGAAGAGGCCGGAGAAAGCGGAGAAGTCGGAAGAAGACACCCGAAGTCGGAAGAAGACACCTGAAGTCGGAAGAAGAACCCAGGAGCTGCCTAAAAAATGACCTGTCTAGTGTGTTTTTTTTATTGACACTTTTTCCCCCAGGTGAATGGGTAGGGGTACAATGTAACACTTAAACAGAAGAAACAGACAGCGCAAAACCTAATTACTAAAACTCAGCAGCTGGACACTGTAGGTCAATATACAAAACCTAAAAAGACATACACAAAATATAGCAGTGCAGCGCTCAATACAGGTCAGATGTATACACATAAAATGTACATATTAAACGTACATAAATAAAACGCATGAGGCAAAGTCCCAAAAAGTATATCTTAGTCCAAGGAGATCAAAAGCTGCCCACTTGCAGAAGGGGGATCCCTCAGTTGGCAAGGAAAGGGTGCAGTGATAGGATAAGATTGTATTCGTTGTATCACCACCAATGTGAACCTCCACCAAGGGTCTAGGCTGCTCACCTTATTGAGTGGACCTTCTGCGTTAACAGCAAGGTCACTCATGCATTCCCTTCCACAGGGTAGATTATAGAGATAGGGGTCCACAGGCAGTATCCCAAATTCAGTCTCATCGGTTGATATATATCATGTTAAAAACAAAAATAACAGGACATAGTGCTCTCCATACGAAAAGGTATAAAATTTATTAAATAAAAAAAATATTACTCAAAAAACAAGCACTGTTACCCAGTGCAGGAGTATACATCATAAAATGAACCAGATGGGTGGCTGTACTGACATCACAGAGCCCCTCGCACGCGTATCGTCCGTGTGGACTTCCTCAGCGAATCAGATTCATTTATTTAATAAATTTTATATATATTGCTGATAGTACCTGAAGAAGTAACACAATATATAAATAGATGTAACTAAATATTTCAAAGAAAAGCAGGAATACCTGCACCAGCATGCACCTGCTGATCTCGCGTATGTGCAGTTAGGTGCAATTTTGGTCAGCTTTTCCATAGACGCCAATGTTAAATGTTACTGGAGCCGTGTGATGCCAAGCTGGCAAAAAATTCCCATAGACGCCATGTCAAGCTGATCAAGATCTCCCAGGAGCCAATGCAAAACCGGAAATGACGTTTGTGGCCACAGACCCCTAGAGGAGGAAGTGAAATTAGATATAGGAATAAATCAGGTAAGTGAACAGAAAAAAAATAAATAAATTGCCAATTACTTTTACCCACTACCCACCCGGCCTATAGCAGAATGACAGCTGGGCAGTGGTTCCGCTATCCTGACTGGACGTCATATGATGTCTTTCAGGATAACAGCTGGCGTGTGCCTATGGGGGCACGCAGCGGGGCGATCGGAGGTGTGGCGGTCAGTCTGACACACCGCGACACTGATCTCGGTAAAGAGCCTCTGATGTAGGCTCTTTACCACGTGATCAGCTGTGATGGAGGCTCTTTACCACGTGATCAGCTGTATCCAGTCACGGTTAATCACAGTGTAAATAGGAAAAGCCGTGTATCGGCTTTTCCTCACTCGCGTCTGACAGACGCGAGTAGGAGAGCCGATCGGCTGCTCTCCTGTCAGGGGGGTCTGTGCTGATTGATTATCAGTGCAGACACCCCAGAGGATGCCCACTTCAGACCAACAGGGATACCACCAGGACCACCAGGAATTGCCACCACTGATGACCACCAGGTATGCCACCCATGGCCACCAGGGATGCCAACCTGTGCCAAAATCAATGCCAAACAAGTGCCAACAAATGGTGCCAGTCAGTGCCCATCACTAATGCCTGCCAGTGCCTCCTTATCAGTGATGCCCATCAGTACCATCTATCAGTGTCCATAAGTGCCATCCATCAGTGCCACCTATCAGTGCCACCCTTAAGTACCCATATGTGCAGCCTTTCAATGCCCATCAGTGTTGCCTATCAGTGCCACCTATGAGTGCCCATCAGTTCTGCATACCAGTGCCACCCATCAGTGCCGCATATCAGTGCCCATCAGTGCTGAATATTAGTGCCCATCAGTGCCACCTAATTGGTGCCACCTCATCAGTGCCGCCTTATCAGTGCCCGTCAGTGGCGCCTCATCAGTGCCCATCAGTGAAGGAGAAAACATACTTATTTACAAAATTTTAAAAGAAAAACTTTTTTTTTTTTTTTCAAAATTTTTGGTCTTTTTTTATTTGTTGCGCAAAAAATAGAAACCCCAGCAGTGATCAAATACCACCAAAAGAAAATGGAAAATTCCTATCAAAATACTTACGATAATTTTTCCTTTCCTGATGAACTCCATGGCAGCAACGTGTGGGTTAAGTCCCGCCTCCACTACCCTATAGGACACTACTCCCATAATACTTTGCTCCCTGCCCACGGCCGTGTTCGATAACTAGCCTACTCCAGCAGTGGCGTCCCCAGCTTTCATATTTAGGGGGGGCACATGGGGGGACAGGGACAAAAATAGGGGGGCAATATAAAATGCAGATAGATAGATAGATAGATAGATAGATAGATAGATAGATAGATAGATAGATAGATAGATAGATCCATCTATCTATATATATTTTATCTATCCTGGGGCCCTTTACCCCTTTACTACGATCCCACAATGGCCCTTTCACATGTTCTGCAGTGAGCTCCCTTCCTACTGTATTGGGGCCCCCCCAGGGTGACAGAGAACAAGAGATATATGTCACCAGCATACCAAGAAAATATAAGGGTCCAAAGCAGTGGGAGAACTATCAGGGTTGCAAAGGTTGTCTTGCCACCGGGCCCTGGTGTTCTGTCACTGTGGGGTTCCCCAGCCTCCTCTTGCTGTCCTGCCCCTGTTATTGACAGTTCTGGTCTGGCATCTCTTGGAATTTACAGGCTGGTTCTCCTGTCCTAAGGACGGGAGAAATCAGTCTGTTTTTTCAGTAACTGAGAGTCCTGGTGGAGTCCTTCCTGCAACTCGCTCTTCTCCCTGCCAATGAGGATGCAGGGGAAGGAGCAGATCGGGCGGCCGTGGTTGTGTGAGCGCTTGCATTATGCAGTGTCAGCGAGCAGAGGGAGGGGGAGGAATCACCTGCAGGAGCTGACTGGGGACGTTCTCCCTCTCAATAGAGACTGTGTTACCCCAGCGGTGGCCCGAGTAAGATGCGGCACATCCGATATGAATACAAACAAAAAGAAATTGCCTTTTTGTAAAAAAAAAAAAAAAAATTAAAAAAAAAAAATTTTTTTTTTGGGGGGGCACATGGTGGGGCCCAGCATAATGTTGGGGGGGTCAGGGCCCCCTCTGGCCCCCCCCTAGGGTCGCCATTGTACTCCAGCCATTTTTGGAGGGAACTCCTGCTGCCATGGAGATTATCAGGAAAGGAAAATTACGGTAAGTATTTTGATAGGAATTTTCCATTTTCCTGAGACTCCATGGCAGCAACGTGTGGGAAATAACTCGCCATACAAACCCGGCTGGGCCTAAATGCTGAACAAAAAGATTTATTTAACACTGTCCACCGACAGCACTTTTAAACCAAAATCAACAGAAGATAAAGTCGCATTAAACGCAATAATGAGACATAAAAGTATGAATCGTTGACCAGGAGGCTGCCTTGCAGATAACATTAGGAGCCACATGACGTGAAGCCGCTCAGGAAGTAGAAAGACTTCTCGTAGAATGGGCCGTAACCGCCACAGGAGGAGCCAAGCCCTTCTCTCTGTAAGCCCATTGGATAACCTGAACAATCCATGCTGCGATGGATCTGACGGAAGCTCTGAGACCCTTGCTTTTTTTCCGTGAAACAAAACAAAGATAGTCCGTATGTTGAAAAGAAGCTGTAGCCTCTAGGTATTGCTTCAAAATAACTCCCATGTCGAGGGGATGCGTCTCCAGACTTCCAGCAGAATTAAAAGTAGGGAGTGTGATATCCTGATTTTCATGGAAGACTGAAGTGACCTTGGGATTTGATCCTAGCATCGGGATTAGGACCACTCTGTCTGGGAAAAAAGTGAGAAAGGGCTCCTTTGATCCTAGAGACTGTATTTCAGAGACTCTTTTTGCCGAGGAAATGGCTATCAGAAAGGAAGTCTTGAGGGTAAGTTCTCTAACCGAAAGAGGCTTGTCCAGTTGAGAGAAGAAGTCAAGGACTAGTGGTAGATCCCACTTAGGGAATCTAGGTTTCCTCTGAGGTCTGAGCCTAACTGCTCCCTTGAAGAATTGTTGAACCAAGGGATGTTTAGCCCAAGAAACTCCAGATAAGGCTGAAATTGCTGAGACTTGCACACGGAGAGTGCTAATACATAAGGGAACATCTAGTCCAGTCTGCAAGAGACTTAAAACATCCTGAACTGTCGGAATACAGTCAGAATTGGACCCAGAAGACATGTGGTTTGTAAATCTAGTCCAAATCCTCTCATATACCCGATTGGTACTTCTCCTTGCACTCATGAGAGTAGGGATAACCTCCTTGGGACATCCCAGAGCTTATAGCCTTCCCCTCTCAAAAACCAGACCCTCAGGCGCAGATGAGCCGGACAGGGATGTAGATTCGACCCTTGGGATAGAAGGTCGGGTCTGAGGGGTAAGGGAATCGGATCCTTGACACTGAGAAGCATTAGCAGGGGGAACCAGGGCCTGTTGGGCCAGTAAGGTATTATGGCTATCACTTCTGCTGCTTCCGACCTGAGTCTCCGCAGGAACTGAAGAATGATGGGGGTTGGTGGAAAGGCATAAGCTCTGCGGAACCACCATCGCTCCGTCAGGGCGTCCACCCCATAAGCCTGAGGATCCCGGAACCTCGAATAATACCTCGCCAGTTTCTTGTTGCAAGGGGAGGTGAATAAGTCGACTTCTGGAGAGATTCCTAAGGTCAGAATCCAACTGAATACTTCCTCGAGGAGAGACAATTCGTTGCTGTCTGAACGAACTTGAGATAGGAAGTCTGCCTGAACATTCTGAATTCCTGGTACGTATGTTGCTGTTATATTGACCAGGTTCCTCTGAGCCCAGGTCATAATTGGTTATATCTCCTGAAGTAACGACAGACTCCGAGTACCTCCCTATCTCCTTATGTACGCCACAGCCGTCGTGTTGTCTAACCTGAGAAGAACCGAGGTTCCTGAAATCAGATGACAAAATGCTAGTAGCGCTTTGAATGCTGCCCTCAATTCTAGAATGTTCGACACCATCCCTCTGGAAGGAAAGTCCCAGGTACCTTGAGCCACTTCTGTCAAACAGTGGGCGCCCCAGCCCTTGTTTCTGGCATCCGTCGTCACCGTTATCCATGGGATGCGAAGAATGGAATGACAGTTGTACAGATTTTCCCGCTGGAGCCACCAGGGAAGGGAGTTCCTCATAGAAGAAGTGATGCGAATGAGCTGAGTCTTGCTGCCTAACCACTGATGAAGAAATCCTTTTTGGAAGGGTCTTATCTTCCATTGAGCCCACTTCACCATTGGAATCGTAGCCACCATAGTGCCGATGATCCTCAGACACTGGAGAGCCTGGAGATGGGAAGCCAAGAGGGCCGGACGAATTCTGTCCCGAATTACTGGAACCTTCTCCTCAGGAAGCGAAATGGTGCCTTTCACCGTATCAAAAAGGGCTTCTAGAAATACGAGATTTTGAGATGGAACTAACTGACTCTTTTCTAGATTTAGAATCCAACCAAATTCCTGAAGGGTTAAGATAACTTGACTCCTGTGCATCATAGTCGATCTCTGTCTTGGGCTAGCAGCAGAAGATCATCCAAATAATGATGGAGATGGATCCCTTTGGTTCTCAAGAGGGCCACTACTGCTAGCAATACTTTCGAAAAGACACGGGGAGATGTTGATAGCCCAAATGGAAGGCACGTGAACTGTAGATGCAACTTTCCCACGGAGAAGCGAAGAAACTGCTGAAAATCTTCTGCCACAGGGACATGAAAATAAGCGTCCTTTAGATCTAATCTAATCTCCTGATTGGACCGACTGCAGGATTGTTGACAGTGTCTCCATCTTGAACTTTTCTTTTTTGATGAACCGATTCAGATGAGTAAGATCTATGACAGGTCTCCAAGATCCGTTTTTCTTTTGGACCATAAAGAGAGGAGAATAAATTCCCATGCCTCGTTGTTCATCTGGGACGGGAATTGCAGCTCCTTGAGCCAATAAAGATTTCACGTAGGTTAGAAGAATTAGCCTCTTTTCTTCTGAGGCCGGAAGAGAGGTGGGAACACACCTGAGTCTGGGAGATCTGTTGAAAGTCCAGGTATGGCCTGAAGAGACCGTCCTGACGGTCCAAAAGTCCTGGATTGAGGCCGCCCAGAAGTGCCGAAAACGTAGAAGACGAGCCCCTACTTGGCCCGTCTGAGCGGGCCCAATCTTGAAAGGACTTGGTCGGTTCTCTCTCCACTGTCAAACTGCTTTTAGCTTGACTTCCATGTCCTGGAGAATTCACGGCCCGGCCTGTAACTACGGGCCTCCCTGGCTCATTCCTGGAATTGTTTTTTAGGAAAAAACTTTCTCTGGCTTTGCAAACACTGATCCTGAGGAAGGAACCCCGACTTCCCCCCCGGTGGCTCGGGTTATGGCCGCATCCAATTTGTTGCCGAAGAGGGAAGACCCCTCAAAAGGAATATGGCACCATACCTGCTTGGAAGCAGGATCAGCCAGCCAGGGACGAAGCCAAAGTGCTCGTTTGGCAGTAACAGCAGAGAGCATGACCCGAGCCACCAGTCGGATGATATCAATCAAGGCCTCCCCCAGAAAAGCAGATGCTAGCCGTAACTCTTGGATAGGAGAACTTTTTGCTACTTCATCCGAAATGCCCTTGAGAGTGTCATCAACACTATCCATCCAAACTTCCATGGCCTTGGACATAGCGGCCAGAGCCAATGCTGGCTTACAGGTCATACCAGCCGTAAGGTAAACTCTCTTTAAATCAGAGTCGAACCACCTATCTAAGGCATCCTTGAAAGAGACCGTATCCTTCAAGGGGAGTGTTACGTGTTTTACTAGCCTCATCACAGCTGCGTCCACCAGTGGAGCTGACTCCAAGTGCTTGACCTCATCTTCCTTGAAGGGGTATAGCTTTAGAATTTTTTAAAGCATTGAATTCTTTTTCTCAACCTTGCTCCATTCATCTGTAATGACCTCACCAAGTTCGGTCAGAAATGGAAAGTTGAGACATTCCTCCTTTAGTTGTTTGAAATATTTTCTTTGTTTAGAAGGAGCAGCCACAGGATCTTCCCAATTTAAGGCTTCTCTGACGGCCTTTACCAAGGGGGAGAGTAAAGCAAAATCAAACCCCACACAGGAACTCTCTTCCTCAGACTCACTGTCTGACGCCGCAGCTGAAGGATGGCTTATTAGAGAAGACTCCCAGGTGTCTTGAATTTGCGAGTCCCTTACTGGTGATTGAGGCAACTCTGCCTGAGTGGCAGGAGTCTGGATGGACCCGATACCTTTAAGAGACTCCTTGACAGCCCTTTCGACCAGGGATTTTAGCTGCTGTTCCGTACTTCCTCTTTCATTGGAAGCTTTGGAAAAACAAAGGTCGCATAGAGATCTTCCAGGGGGTACTTGTGACCTACAACCCCAACAGACACTGGCAGCTGAACGGCTGGAGTGAGCCTTGGAGGAGCGAGATCGATCCTCTCTACGGTGCCCAGATCTTGATGGTGAGCCGTGGTGCTTAGATCTGGAAGAGGAACGTTGGTGATGTGATTTTGACGATTCGCTTCTTATATGAGAGCTGCGTCTTTGTTCTGACCTGGAAGGGCTAAATGAAAGAAATAAAGGGGAAAAAAAGATCAAGATAAAACATAACCTAGGAAGACTAAGACAGGCGCCCCCCCCCGCCAGCAATACCTTTTATGAGAGGGCTGGCCACAAGCAGGCGGTGGGGAGTCCATATCCATAGAGGCTTCCATCAGTGCTGTAATAACAGAAGGATCAGAACAAGGAACAGCAAGCTTTCCCCCCACTTGTCCCAGAGAGCCACCTACCAATACGAAGTCACTGGAGACAAGGGGTAGTTGCCGAAATAGCCCACAAGCATTCCCAAGGCTTGTAGGCTATTTCCCCGTTTAAATCTGGGGCCCCCGTGACGTCACGGCGGCGCCGCTCGTGGTGCTAGTGCGCATGCACGATTAGCGCCATTTTGCTGCTACCACGCATGAGCGAACAAAGCCTCACTCTCAGACCGTACATGCGCATGCGCAGTACGGCTGTACAGACGAAAATGAAAGTAAAGGCGGCTGGAACGCAGGAAGAACCAGCCGCCATGCTAGCACCAAATAAACGAACAGAGAAAACAAACAGAGATAAAACAAACACTGCTGCCATGAGAAAGAAAAGAGGAACAATCTCACCACTCCCACACGAACACCAGGGCCGAAGATAAGGAGCTCACCAATTTCATAGGTGCAAACAAGGTTACCTGCTTATTAGCTGGGCTATTCGACCAATGCCCAGCCTGCCTGCCAGTGGCTAGGCATCTGGCTTCCTCCAGCGCTTCTTCCAGTGCCCGCTCCATACCCCACTAGTAGCTAGGGCTTAACGGAGTCTAGCAACATTCCAGTCCCAAGTCGCTGCTCGGCCATCCGGATTAAGGAAACATGTAGGAGCAAATCTTCGGGTAGAAAGACCCACATAGGTCCTACGGAGGAGGACAAAAAAAGAACACGGCCGTGGGCAGGGAGCAAAGATTTATGGGAGTAGTGTCCTATAGGGTAGTGGAGGCGGGACTTAACCCACACGTTGCTGCCATGGAGTCAATGGCGACCCTAGGGGGGGGCCAGAGGGGGCCCTGACCCCCCCAACATTATGCTGGGCCCCACCATGTGCCCCCCCAAAAAAAAAATTTTTTTTTTTTAAATTTTTTTTTTTTTTTTACAAAAAGGCAATTTCTTTTTGTTTGTATTCATATCGGATGTGCCGCATCTTACTCGGGCCACCGCTGGGGTAACACAGTCTCTATTGAGAGGGAGAACGTCCCCAGTCAGCTCCTGCAGGTGATTCCTCCCCCTCCCTCTGCTCGCTGACACTGCATAATGCAAGCGCTCACACAACCACGGCCGCCCGATCTGCTCCTTCCCCTGCATCCTCATTGGCAGGGAGAAGAGCGAGTTGCAGGAAGGACTCCACCAGGACTCTCAGTTACTGAAAAAACAGACTGATTTCTCCCGTCCTTAGGACAGGAGAACCAGCCTGTAAATTCCAAGAGATGCCAGACCAGAACTGTCAATAACAGGGGCAGGACAGCAAGAGGAGGCTGGGGAACCCCACAGTGACAGAACACCAGGGCCCGGTGGCAAGACAACCTTTGCAACCCTGATAGTTCTCCCACTGCTTTGGACCCTTATATTTTCTTGGTATGCTGGTGACATATATCTCTTGTTCTCTGTCACCCTGGGGGGGCCCCAATACAGTAGGAAGGGAGCTCACTGCAGAACATGTGAAAGGGCCATTGTGGGATCGTAGTAAAGGGGTAAAGGGCCCCAGGATAGATAAAATATATATAGATAGATAGATGGATCTATCTATCTATCTATCTATCTATCTATCTATCTATCTATCTATCTATCTATCTATCTGCATTTTATATTGCCCCCCTATTTTTGTCCCTGTCCCCCCATGTGCCCCCCCTAAATATGAAAGCTGGGGACGCCACTGCATGGAGTCTGTCAGGAAAGCTCTATTTGTGGGAACAAAATGTTAAAAAAATTTGTTTATGTACAGTGTAGCATGACCCTACAATTGTCAAAGTGCGACAGCGCTGAAAGCTGAAAATTAGCATGGGCAGGAAGGGGCGAAAGTGTCTGGTATTGAAGTGGTTAAGGATGCACATTAGTGCTGCATGGTGAGGAGTAAAAAATGTGGGTGGAACTTCGCTTTAAGCCAATAAGTTATACTGTAGGGTTGAATAGTAGCAAGGGATATTCTAGTAGGAAGTAAAAATAAAGTGACAGAGAAATTAGCTCATCACTTTGCTGCTTCTCCTTCACTTTTCAAATACACACTTGTGGTGGGACAAGACCTAGTTGTATTACTGCAGTAGAAAAATGTCAAGTCTTAAGGTTAGCTGTGCTATCTGGCATGGTTGTGTAGTGCTCTGGACTGGATGGATAGAAATATAAATTCTTTGTCAGGTAAAATATATTTCTCATGTATGTGTTTCATCTGTGTATTTGGCCGCTTGCCTTGAATTTTGATTTACACAATACTGTAAAGGAAATGTATAGTGTTTAATTTTTTTTTTTAATGCACACGATTAATTATCTTTAGATGTATTCTTGCGGTGATGTATAATTCTACAATTGTAATTTAAGAGAGACTGTGTAATGAGATTAAAGTATTTGTACATATAATACTATGTTTTTGTGTGGTGCTCATTCATGCAATAAAATTGCCAAGATAGTTTATAGAAAACCTATGAATATAACAGTTTGACACTTTAAGACATTAGTATTTGTTTTGTCTTTTCGCTGCTGTAGGATGACATTTGAGGATTGGTGTAAAAATTTCTCCAGTGCCGATGTGTGCCATGTAATAAACACCTCATTGCTCAGCCAACACAAGACATGGGAAAAGGGAGAAGCATGTGGAAAATGGACAGTAAATGCAGACGCTTTGCTGAATCGCTCTGGAGGATGCTTCAATAACAAAAATACTTTCCTTCAGAATCCGCAGGTGACTGAGATCTTGACTAGAATAGTTTTCATTAAGTTTGACAGGGATAGCTTGCAGGGGTGAGGTTTTATGCTATTGGCTTGTCACTTAACTTGTCAACAATCTTCTAGCACAGCCATGCTCAACCATGGCTCCATGGAACACGAGGAGGTTGCTAGGAGTCCTTGGTTGATTCTCCTCCAGTTTAATGGTGTCTGCACAGTCTTGGGGCCAATGCGACTTGAAAGAGCCATCTGCATGATCTTTTTAGCTGTCTGTAATGGTCATATTCTGACCATTACTGTAGCGGGGGCATTCTTTTTACTGTCCACCAAAGTAAGGGGGATTTTTCCAACTAACTCCCTATAAATTGGTTTTGGTTTTAGCATGGGTTCACCTAGGCCTGAAAATTAATTCAAGTGGTCCTTGTGGAAAAAGATTGAGAAAGGCTGATCTAACGTGTGCAAAAAGCATACATGTAAATATAAAAAGTAAAAGTGGACCGGTCATATTTTTCCTTAAAATAGAATTCCAGCCTCAATCTAACTAGTCTTAATGCCCCCCGTCCCAACACCTATGCAGCCTAACCTTTGTAAAAAGATGTACAGTATCTCACAAAAGTAAGTACACCCCTCACATTTTTGTAAATATTTTATTTATCTTTTCATGTGACAACACTGAAGAAATGACACTTTGCTACAATGTAGTGAGTGTACAGCTTGTATAACCTTGTAAATTTGCTGTCCCCTCAAAATAACTCAACGCACAGCCATTAATGTCTAAACCGCTGGCAACAAAAGTGAGTACACCCCATAAGTGAAACGGTCCAAATTGGGCCCAATTAGCCATTTTCTCTCCCCAGTGTCATGTGACTCGTTATTGTTACAACGTCTCAGATGTGAATGGGGAGCAGGTGTGTTAAATTTGGTGTTATTGCTCTCACTCATACTGGTCACTGGAAGTTCAACATTGTAGCAAAGTGTCATTTCTTCAGTGTTGTCACATGAAAAGTTAGAATAAAATATTTACAAAAATGTGAGGGGTGTACTCACTTTTGTGAGATACTGTATATACTTACCTATTCTCAGCCCGCTCAGGTCTAGTCATGTGATCCCCTGCCTCAGCCAGTGGCAACTGCAGGGGAGAGGAGAGAGAGCTCAAAAACAGCTGGGCAAGCCTGAGTGTTGACGTCACTCATAGGAGTTGATTTACTAAAGTCAAATAGATTGTGCACTTTTCAAAGTGCAGTTGCACTCTCCAAGACCAGTTGCTCCAGAGCTCTGCTGACTTTCATCATCCAATCATGTGCAAGCAGGAAAGCTGTTTTTTTTCTTACACATGATTGGGTTTTCTTTGCAAAGTGAAGCTTTACCTCATTTACTAATCTCTGTGGCAACTTCACTTGCAGAGTGCAACTGCACTTTTCAAAGTGCAGTCCATTTGGCTTTAGTAAATCAACCCCATAGGCTCCCATGTCCCATTAGTTGTCAGTGCTCCCTCCTCTCCCTTGCTGCCACAGCTGGCTGATACTGGGGAGTGGGATCACAGGACCGGACCAGTGCGGGTTGAAAATAATTAGGTATATACATCTTTTTTACATGTCAGTCAACATAGGTGTAATGAGGGTGAAAGGGGCATTTTTAAGGCTAGTTAGGTTTAGCCTGGAATTCCATTTTGAATGGGCGCTCGGGTTAGGCACATCACGGATCGGGTGGACAGATTATTAGGCGGGGCTGGGAGGACCCAGCGGTCATGGTACACGTTGGCACCAATGACAAAGTGAGTGGAAGGTGAACACGGAAGAAAAATGGGAATGCTTTAGGAGCATATTAAACAAAGGTATCACACAGTGCATTCCAATGGGCAATAAATATAGAAGAGCGAAGGTGAAACATGGGTGGCTAAACCGTAATGTAAAAAGACTCATTAGAAAGAAAAAATGGCCTTTAAACAATATAATGGGGATAGGTCACCGTCAGCATTCCAACACTACAAGGAGTGCAAAAAGAAGTGAACGCAATCAGGGCAGCCAAAAAAGACTACTAGAGACATACAGCGGATGAGAGCAAAAAAAAAAATCCAAAGAAATTTTTTAGATACATTAACAGTAAAAAAGCAAAATCAACGCACATTGCCCACATAAAAGATGAGGATGGGAGGATGGTTATGGATGACACAGAGAAGGCAACTCTACTAAATGCCTTCTTCTCCTCAGTTTTTACACAGGAAAAGGAGGGATATATTGACCGCGACAGTACTGTTAGTGACACATCACAGGGCATACCCTCATGGCTAACATAGGCCAGAGTGAAGTAAAGACTTGATAAACTTAATACAAATAAATCACCAGGACCAGATGGCTTACACCCGAGAGTCTTCAGAGAACTCAGTCAGGTTATAGCCAGACCATTGTTCCTGATCTTTGTGGACAGCATACTGACTGGATTTGTACCTGCTGATTGGAGAAAAGCCAATGTGGTACCAATATTCAAAAAAGGACAGAGACAAATCCCTGGAAACTACAGGCCAGTCAGCCTAACATCAATCATTGGTAAATTATTGGAGGGGATGATAAGGGACTATATACAAAAATTTACTGAGGAAAGAAATATCATAAGTAGTTATCAGCATTGGTTTAAGAAAGGTCGTTCTTGCTAGACCAATCTGCTAACATTCTAAGAGGAAGTGAGCTGTCATCTTGATAGGGGAAGGCCTGTGGATTTAGTGTACCTGGATTTTGCAAAGGCATTCGATACAGTCCCCTATAAGCACTTAATCTACAAGCTGAGGTCCGCGGGCATGGACCATAAGGTTTGTTCTTGGGTAATAAACTGGATACAGGGGCGTGTCCAAAGGGTACCCCACCTACCACTTTGACTGGTCTGGAGTGGTAGGTGGGGTACCCCAAGGTTCTGTCTTGGGACCAATTCTTTTCAATTTATTTATACATGATATAGAGGATGGGATAAATAGCTTAATCTCAGTTTTTGCGGACGACACAAAAATAAGCAGGGCAATAACTTTACATCAGTATATAGAAATGTGCTGGAGCTAGTGAGAGTCCAGAGAAGGGCAACTAAATTAATATGGGGACCGGAGGACCTTAATTATGAGTAACGACTACAAATGCTAAATTTATTCTCCCTGGAGTAGAGACACCTGAGAGGAGATATGATAGAGTTATACAAATATCTCAGCGGTGATCCCAGCGTAAGTATGAAACTTTAGTCCCAGGGAGTGTAAGAGGACACGGCCACACGATGAGACTATAAGAGAAGTGGTTTAACCTTAAGCTGCATTGGGGGTTTTTCACTGCCAGGGTGCTAAGTATGTGGAACTCTCTTCCACAATCGGTGGCGTCGGCAGGAAGTATGGATATTTTTAAAAGGCTCTTGGATGGGCATCTTAGCGAAAACAATATACGGGGATATAGCAAATTATTTTTCTACACAGGTTGAACTGGAGTCTATTGTCTTTATTCAAACTTACCAACTATGTAACTATGTAACATATGGGATTGCTCCCGAGCCAGGCTGTGTGCATCCATAGACACACACAGTGTGACTCGGCCCTGCCCCTTGCTCTCTATTCACAGGATTTGATTGACAGCAGCATCCAATAGCATCTCTGTCCTGTGAATGCAGGGAGAGAGGAGAGAGCTGCTACACACAGGCACAGTTCTGGATCGAGTAAAGAATCAGGTAAGTATTTAAGGGGGGTGAGGGGGCAGGTGTTTTCTTTGATGACTCTCTTCTAATCCAATAAAATACAAGAGGTTCAACAGCATACTTTCAATCTAGTCAGCAAAAAAAGAAACCCTTAATAAAATGTTTTAACTATTCGGGTTTAAAACATGTTAAACTATACAAGTCAATTGATTTTCACATACTACTTGAGGAGTTTGTGTTGTTCCATACTGCATATTGTATGACTTTATTTCATTTTCTGACTAAAGATTTCTCATAATGGTATGTCTGCAGACTTCTCGGGCTTATTTTACTTCCACGCTACAATCCATACACTGTGAAGCAACACCCACCTTATTGGCCAAGCCTCCAGTTGTACGACATGTGGTGCATTACACGGCCGACATTTTTCTTCTTGATACCTTCGAGGTATCCCTTCTAACTATGTGTGCCTATATTGGTACCTCTTATTACAAATCTGTTTATTTATATCTTGAATATTTGCCTCTTGCTCCATAACTTTGCAGCCAATTATTTAAGAGTGTATTAAAAATGTGGGTGTGGTCTTGTGGGCTGAGTTACAAATGGGGTGAGGCTTTTATTGGTGTGGTCAATAGGGTGTCATCAAATGTTATTTTGAAAATCTGGATGCATTACAACTGACTTAGCCCAAGGGAGACTTAAAGGGCCGTACACACGATCAGACTTTTTGACAACAAACATGCTAATTAGCTGTTTTGGAGCAACATCCGACCGTGTGTACGCTCCATCGGACACACTTTTTCAGTTTCCATCAGACTTTTGTTGGCTGTGCGAACGGACAAACTTTCAGGCAACAAAAGTCCGATGGAGCAAAGTCCGATCGTGTGTACACAACGCCATCGGACTTTTGTACAAACTACAGTACACAGCCACGAGAATGTTTCCAGAGCGATCGGATCGTGCTGGTTCTCGGCTGCAGGGTACTGTACATCCTCGCACTAGCTGCAATAGGAAAAACACATTTTCCTACTGCGGCGGGTGCGAGAGGGAATTCCCCTCTGGGGGAATACCAGGCCCTTCGGTCTGGTATGGATTTTAAGGGGAACCCCCTACGACTAAAAAACGGCATGGGGGTCCCCCCAAATCCATACCAGACCCTTCTCCGAGCACGCAGCCTGGCCGGTCAGGAAAGAGGGTGGGGACCGTACTAGGCCGCATGCCCTCAACATGGGGGGTGGGTGCTTTGGGGGAGGGGGGCCGCCCTGCGGGCCCCCCACCCCAAAGCACCTTATCCCCATGTTGATGAGGACAAGGGCCTCTTCCCGACAACCCTGGCCTTTGGTTGTCAGGGTCTGCGGGTGGGGCACTTATCAGGATCCGGGAGCCCCCTTTAATAAGGGGGCCCCCAGATCCCAGCCCCCCACCCTATGTGAATGAGTATGGGGTACATCGTACCCCTACCCCTTCACCTAGGGAAAAAGTGTCAATAAAAAACACAGTACACAGGTTTTTAAAGTAATTTATTAGGCAGCTCCGGGGTCGTCTTCTGACTTCGGAGGTCCTTTCTGACTTTGGGGGTCCTCTTCCGACTTTGGGGGTCTTCTTCCGACTTCGGGGGTCCTCTTCTGACTTCGGGGGTCTCTCCGGCGTCTTCCCCCGGTGTCCGCATCTTCTGCCGGCTCAACCGCTATCTTCTGCCGCTCTTTTGCCAGCGGTGGCCCGGACTTCTGGATCGTCCTCTTCCCTCTTCTCTTCCAGAGATGTTGACACGACGCTCTCTCCAACCGGAATGCTCTCTGTGAGCTCCGCAACGGACTTATATAGGCGTGACCCCGTCCCCTATGACATCACAGTCCCGGGGCATGCTGGGACTGTGAGGTCATATAGGGGCGTGGTCATGTCATCCTATGACCATGCCCCCTTATGACCTCACAGTCCCAGCATGCCCCGGGAATGGGATGTCATAGGGGGGCGGGGTCACCGCCTATATAAGTCTGTTGCGGGGCGCACAGAGAGCATTCCAGCTGGAGAGAGCGTAGTGTCAACATCTCTGTGATAGAAGAAGACGATCCAGAAGTCCGGGCCACCGCTGGCAAAAGAGCGGAAGAAGACAGCGGTGGAGCCGGCAGAAGATGCGGACGCCGGAGAGACCCCCAAAGTCAGAAGAGGACCCCCCAAGTCAGAAGAAGACCCCCAAAGTCGGAAGAGGACCCCCGAAGTCGGAAAGGACCCCCGAAGTCAGAAGAAGACCCCGGAGCTGCCTAATAAATTATTTTAAAAACCTGTGTACTGTGTTTTTTATTGACACTTTTTTCCCTAGGTGAATGGGTAGGGGTACGATGTACCCCATACTCATTCACATAGGGTGGGGGGCCGGGATCTGGGGGCCCCCTTATTAAAGGGGGCTCCCGGATTCCGATAAGCCCCCCGCCCGCAGACCCCGACAACCAATGGCCAGGGTTGTCGGGAAGAGGCCCTTGTCCTCATCAACATGGGGACAAGGTGCTTTGGGGTGGGGGGGCCCACAGGGCGCCCCCCTCCCCCAAAGCACCCACCCCCCATGTTGAGGGCATGCGGCCTGGTATGGCTCAGGAGGGGGGGATGCTCGCTCGTCCCCACCCCCTTTCCTGATCGGCCAGGCTGCGTGCTCGGATAAGGGTCTGGTATGGATTTTGGGGGGACCCCCACGACATTTTTTTGGCATAGGGAGTTACCCTTAAAATCCATACCAGATCTAAGGGCCTGGTATGCCCCTGGAGGGGAACCCATGCCTTTTTTTATTTAAAATTTGGCATGGAGTTCCCCCTCAAGATTCATACCAAACACAGTGCCTGGCATTGGCGGGGATCCAAGTCGGATCCCCGCACCAGTGTCAACCCGGCTCACAAGGTGTCAATCTCGGCAAGAAAAGTGGCGAGATTGACACAATATCAGACAACAATACAGAAGTTGACCAAAGGGTGGTGGTAAAGATCTGAAAAACCACGTGATATGGTGAAAGTTGGCTGGAAAAGTCCTGTCGTCTGTATGCAAGACAAACTTTTGGGCAATGCCCTTTGTACAAAAATCCAAGGGAAAGTTTGTACAAAGTCCTATCGTGTGTATGGGGTTTTAGAAAAGAAGTCATCCTCGTGTGTGTAAGACCATATGCTAATGTGTTTTTCTTTTCATCAGTACATATTTGAAGTAGAAAAAGAGGAAGATGAAGTGCTTGTTTCCATACAACAGGAAGATCAAAGAATTCACAGGAAGTCTGGCAAGGGAGACAGTTTTCTTATAGGCTTTGAAATACTTAAGGTAAATGTAATTTAGTATCCTAGAAAGTATGTAAAGCCAAAACTTTTTGTTTGATTTGGAGTAGTAGAGAATGATTGGATCCCTGTCATGTGAGTCCTTTTAGGGAGATTACTAAACAACACAAAAAGGTGCTCTCAGCTGCAAATAGGAGAAATCTAAAAACTGCTGCAATCAAACACTCCTTAAATAGTGAGGAGAAAAAAAAGTTGTCAAATAAATAAGATGCGCTGTTTATGACTGGGGTATTATCCTAAATATAATTAGGCAACAGATGCAACAAACAATGTGCAAGAAGCAAAATCAAACAATAGTGAATGTTCAAATGCAAAGTGTCACTGGATAAGTGAAACTCCTGTTGCCTAGAATGGTGTATCAAGTGAATTACATCAAAAATAATTTGTGGGGTAAATGGCCACGATCTGTTCACAAAAAATGACAAATAATAAATGGTGCAAAAAGTTCATAAACAGTCTAGTGCTCCACAACCCAATGGGGTTTATTTACTAAAGGCAAATCCACTTTGCACTACAAGTGCACTTGGAAGTGCAGTCGTAGATCTGAGAAGGACATGCAAGGAAAATAAAAAACAGTATTTTTGCTTGTACATGATTGGATGATAAAATCAGCAGAGCTTCCCCTCATTTCAGGTCTACCCCGAAGATTTACAGCGACTGCACTTGCAAGTGCACTTGCAGTGCAGAGTGGATTTACCTTTAGTAAGTAAACCCCAATGTGTTTAGTGAAAAGATTATACTCTAATGCCCCGTACAGACAATCGGATTTTCCGACAACAAATGTTGTATGTGAGCTTGTTGGCTGAAAGTCCGACCGTGTGTATGCTCCATCAAACATTTGTTGTCAGACTTTCTGCCAAATGTTGGCTAGCAGGTTCTCAAATTTTCCACCAACAAAACTTTGCTGTTAGAATTTTCGATCGTGTGTACACAAGTCCGACGCACAAAAGTTCACGCATGCTCGGAATCAAGCAGAAGGAGCCACGCTGGCTATTGAACTTCCTTTTTCTCGGCTCGTCGTACGTCTTGTACATCACCACGTTCCCACGTTCATAATTGTTGGCCAACATTTGTGTGACCGTGTGTATGCAAGACAAGTTGGAGCCAACATCTTTCGAACAAATATCCACGGTTTTGTTGTCAGAAAGTCCGATCGTGTGTACGGGGCATAACTTTTCCCACATGCAAATACAACAAACTGTGGTGCAGCTGAAATAATCCACAATGGAAAGTGTGTCACTGCTGTGCTCTATATGTGAAAATTTGCTGCTTACCGAATCAAATGATCCCACCAAGAGATCATATAGGTGTGAATGAAAGCGCCTCTGAAGACAAGTGGCCAGCCAGCTCCAGGGAATGTATCCAGGCTCATGGTGCTCCTTAATCTGGTTTGTGTACTACGAGACGGTGCTTAGCACACTTTGCTGATATCCATTCTCCGTGAATTTATGAGATCCTCATTCATTCATTCATTCATTCATTCATTCATTCATTCATTCATATCAGCAAAGTGTGCTAAGCACTGTCTCGTACTACAAACACAATTAAGGAGCACCATAAGCCTGGATAGATTCCCTGGAGCTGGCTGGCCACTTGTCTTCAGAGGTGCTTCCATTCACACGTATATCATCTCTTGGAGGGATCATTTGATTCGGTAAGTGGCCAATTTTCTCATATAGAGCACAGTGGTGACACACTTTAAATTGTGAATTATTTCAGGTGCACCACAAACAGTTTGTTGTATTTGGATGTGGGAAAAGTTTGTATCATCTTTTCACTAAACACATTGAGTTGTGGAGCACTGGACTATTTATGAACGTTTTGCACCATTTATTATTTGTCATTTTTTTGTGAACAGATCGTGGCTATTTACCCAAACAAATATATTTGCTGTTTTCTTATTCGATACACCGTTCTATGCAACAAAATTTTCACTTATCCCGTGACACTTTGCCATTTGCCATAGTAAACATTCACTATTGTTTGATTTTGCTTGTTGCACATTGTTTGTTGCATCTGTTACCTAATTATATTTAGGATAATACCCCAGTTAAAAACAGCACATCTTATTTATTTTACAATTATTAGGGAGATTCCCTTTCACATTCTGTCACTAGAGACACAACAGGAAGTAAACTTCTCCAAAGTGAGGGAAAATACCATCCTAGACATCTCAGAGACAGGTGTCCCCATGGGAAGATTTCCCCTCAACTGTTTCTGTGACAAACCTAAGACCTGAGAGAGGCTGACAGAGATTTCAACACGTCCCTACTCTACCGCCCAAAAATTTATTTTCTTACAAGGCGTTTCCTTATTCCTGCTCACATAGACCTTTATGTACCTTTTTAATATCCTGGTTTCACCTTTAGGCCTCATGTACAGTACAGCTCCTAAACGTGAGTTTAGGAGCTTTTGGCGTTTTTTTTGCCACAGCTCTTAATCTCAACTCCATAAAAGCCTATGTGTCCATGTACACACAGGCTTTCAGGATCGCTTAGGAGCTGCTAGTTAGCTGCCCGCTAGGTGAGGGTTAACCTCCGTCAACCGCCCTCTCCTGAACGCAGAAGAATCGCATTCAGGATAGGAACGTTTTGACCACCGGCCGCAAAACGCATTTTGCGTCAAAGTAGTCTAAGTGTACATGAAGCCTTAAAGCACCCCTAAAAAAAAAAAAAAAAAAAAAAAAGAAAAAAAAGTGGATTCCCAGCCAAAACTTTTATTGTTAGGCTTTAGATTGAATGACACTGTTAGGCTATGCTATAGATTGAAACAGTGGCAGCTGGTGGTATATTTTCTTTTGGGGGGGGGGGCGGCAGCCAATAAACACACAGCCACCCCCCCAGTTGGACAGTCACCAGCTCCGCACATACCCCATCTCGGTCACGGGCAGTGCTTCCTCCAGGTGGCGGCTTCCCCTGCGTCTCCTCCCTCCTCCTCCTCTTAGGCGGCCAATAGAATCCCTTTTCCTCTAGGGCAATTGGGTGACGAGTCTCAGGACCCACTTCCTAAATGGCCAGGAGGAGAATCAGGAAGACAATAGCGAATATTAATTTTCTATTGTCACACAACTGGGTGGGCTGGGGGCACAGTGCTCTGCGCCCCAAGCCCACCCTTTTTTGAAGCCAATTAGAGCCTCAGGCTTTAATCACATGCTTCTGAAAAAAAAAAACCATTGGAATCTATGCGTCCGGCGCCCTGCATGTAGATTAGGGGCCGGGAGCATGGATTAGGGGGGTGGCTCCCCTGCGCCCTGTATGGACGGGCTGCCACTGGATTGAATGATATTGATTTAGTTTGATATTTAAGCCTGCGTAGCTATACTGTCTAAGCTGAATAAAGTGCAGGTGAGCACCATTATCCACTCAACGAGTGGTGTCCACCTATTGCAAACAAGCTAGGGCTATTGTTGCTGTGCTAAATGTATTTTCTCTGATGGGGAAGCTCAGTGTGTGTCACATTATTGGTCTGATGAGATTAGAGAGTATGATTTAGGTGATTGTGTAGCGCTGTAACATATAAGGGGAGAAAGGAAAAAAGAAGAGTAAGAATAGAGGGGACAAGGGAGTAAGGAATGCAGATATTAAGAGAAAGACATTCAATTCTGGTTACACAGTTGCATTGGTGGAGTCCTCTGTAGCCCATGGAATAAATTCCACGGAATAGCGGAAGATAGGCCACGAGGTCCAGGTCTTGGAAAATTGTTCCTCCTTACCCGTTTCCTGCGACAACATTCGTTCCAGTCTATTGATTTGGTCCACTTCAATTGCCCAATCCCCCAGGGAAGGCATGCTTGTCGACTTCCAATGTCTGGGCAGAACCGTTCTAGCTGCCGCCAGAAAGTGACGCAGAACATCTTTTTTGACCGATTGAAGCGGGCCAGGGAGCATAGATAGCAGGACTAATTTAGGAGAGGATGCAACCGAGGTCGCCATGAGTCTGCAGTACAAGTCGAGGATCTTTTGCCAGAACCTCCGCACAGGGGGGCACTCCCACCAAATGTGTAGTAAGGTTCCCTTTGATGACAAACAATGCCAGCAGGTATCCGGCAGCGCTGGGTTTATCCAGTGTAATGTCGAGGGGCATCTATACCAACGGGACAGTAATTTGAATCCCTTTTCTTGCGATTTGGAGGCTAAGGATATTTTATGAGTCAGAATTAAGCACTTTTGCCAATCTACAGGTGAAATGGGGTGACCCAAATCTTCCCTCCAGGCCTGTGTGTATGGGGGGAGGTCTGGATTATAGACCATATGTATGAGAGAGTATAGTTGAGAGACCACATGCGTAGGAGGGTCAATCTGGAGCAGCATGTTCTCCAAGTCTGTTGTGTCAGTAAGTACATCAGGTAAGGATGGGAAGGTTTGAATAAAAGATAGGACCTGCTGCCTCTGCAGCCAATGCGTCGAAGTATGGGAAGGTGGGCCGGAGGGAACGTCTTGAATCAGAGAAGAATCTGAATGCAGGACTTGGGCAAGTCGTCTGTGGTCCTTCTTGCACCAAGGGCCAAAACTCTCTACTTGTAGGGCCGGTGGAAAAGCCGGAGTTCCAAACAGTGGAGTCATGGGTCCTTTCAGAGGAGATAGGGTCTTGGAGGAATACATTCGGGTCCAAATTTGAATAGTTTGTCGGGTGAGGTCGCTCAGGGGTAATCCCCCTTTTAGGAATTCAGTAGGCATCCACGGTAGTGCGCGGAGATCTATTGGATTGAGATGGCTCTCTATTTGTACCCATAATTTGGTGGAGGAATGATGGAACCAGTTAAGTATACGTGTTAGTACTGCTGCTCTATAGTATATAGAGGCATCTGGAGCTCCAGCTCCACCACGAATCATGGCGAGCGATAGCGTCTCATAGCGTATCCGAGGACGAGCCCCCCCCCCCAGATAAAGGAGGAGAACAGTTGGCAGAGTTTCTTAAAGAACCAGGAGGGTATTGAATGGGGAATTGTCTGGAACAAATAAAGAAACGGAGGGAGGATGTCCATTTTTAGAGCATTCACCCTGCCTAGCCACGATAGGCGTTTTTTTGTGTAGTTTGATAGATCAGTCTTGGGTCTAAGCAGAAGGGGAGCATAGTTCAGAGAGAACAATTGGGACCTTTCTGTGGGTATTTGGATTCCATAGTAACGGATGGAAGTGGAACCTGTTTTAAAGGGAAACTTAATGGAGACTTGGCGGAGGGCCTCCTGGGATAAAGAAATGTTCAGGATTTCTGACTTAGTATGATTCACTTTGAAATTTCTCAGCTTCCCAAACCTCGTGAATTCCTGCATAATATGTGTTAAAGATAGATGGGGTTGGGTTACAAACATTAGTAGGTCATCCGCAAAGAGAGCCAGTTTGGAATGAATAGGGCCTATCGATACACCCAAGATGTTAGGGTTATTGCGCAAGGCAATTGCCAGGTGTTCCATAACAAGGACATAGAGAAGGGGAGATAAAGGACAGCCTTGTCTTGTCCCGTTATGGATGGAAAATGTAGGTGATAATGAGCCATTCACCTGTATTCTAGCAGAAGGAGAGGAGTAAAGGGACATAGGTCTGGGCCCCAAAATGCTATCCCGAATTATCTGTTTAAAAGACATCTGGAGGAATTGCCAGTCAACCCGGTCAAATGCCTTTTCCGCATCGACCATCAAAAGGCATAGAGGGACATCATGGGTGCGTGCATAGTCGGTAAGAAGCAGAGTTTTCAGGGTGTTATCCCTTGCCTCACGACCACTTACAAAACCCACCTGGTCCAGGTGTATGAGTCGGGGGAGAAGCGGCTTCAATCTATTGGCTAAAATTTTGGCATATATTTTCAAGTCCACTCCAATTAACGATATGGGCCTATAATTAGCGCACAAAGTAGGGTCCTTATCTGGTTTTGGGATAATGGTAATGTGGGCTTCAAGCGTTTGTGGAGGAAACGCCAAGCCTTCCGATATGGAGTTGAATACCCTAGCCAAGAAGGGGGTCAATAGGGGAGCAAATGTCTTGTAAAATTTAGGGGTGAAGCCGGCGGGCCCCGGGCTTTTACCGGACAGGGTGGCTGCTATCGCCCCCAAGACCTCATCCGCTGTATTTACCTGTTCTAGCTCTTCTACAGTATCGCCGTCCAATGTAGGGAGCTCCGTCTCCTCAATATAAGACTGTCTATCGGTGTCAGGTGTAAGGGTGGGGTTAGAAGAGACACCGGGCGAAAGATTGTATAGTGTTTGGTAGAAATTTCGGAATGTTTGTGATATCTTGGAGGGCTCACTGAGCATTTCTCCAGAGGGGGCCCGAATCTGGGGTATAAATGTGGAAGACGTGTTTGGGTGAAGGGTGCGAGCTAACGGTCTACCGCATTTATCTTGGAATCGGTACTGATGTAATGCAAGTCTGTTTGCATAGGTACGAGCCGAAACCTCATATAAGTCCTTGAGTTGGGATCGAGCCGTTGAGACCTCTGTAAGAGTCACCACCGTTGGAGCTCATTTATGTTGGTTCTCAAGGTCTCGAAGCTTTTGCATTGCTGAGGTTATTGCGGCTGAGCGAACCTTATTCAAGCGGGTCCCCATCTGAATAAAGATTCCTCGCAGGACAGCTTTAAGTGCCTACCATTGTATGGGTAGCAAGGTAGTGTCCGATGCATGATCTATTAAAAAATTAGAAATGGTTTCTGAGACCTTTTGGGAACAGTCAGAGTTTGTGAGAATGGAATCATTCAGCCTCCACGTCCACTCCCTCACCGGTGTGGAGGGAATTATTAGTGTCAGATATATAGGTGAACGGTCAGACCAGACCATTGAGTCTATCTCGCATTCAGGTGACCAATCCAAACAGCTGTGGTCAAGAAGAAAATAGTCTATACGACTATAAGAGTGATGGACCTGTGAGAAGTGGGTATAGTTGCGATTTTTGGGGAACAGAACCCGCCAAATGTCAATTAGACATAAATCGTATTTAAATGCTCTTAACTTAGTAAAGGAGATGGATGAGCGAGAGGTTGACGAGTCTAAGAGTGGATCCAGGGGGGCGTTAAAATCCCCGCCTATGATTATTTTACCCTCTGCAAATTCCGACAAGATCCTCATGTTCCGCAGAGCAGACGATATTTGATTAGTATTTGGCAAGTAGAGGTTGGCAATAGTGAATTTCGTGCCCCATAAGGAGAACTTTACGAACACATACCTTTCCTGGGGGTCCGAGATCTGGTCTATCAGGTCAATCGGAAACATTTTGTGGAAGGCAACAGAAACGCCTTTGGTTTTCTGAGTAGGGTTTGAACTGTGAAAACATCTGTTAAAGTACCTGTTGGAGCAGGAAGGGGTGGAGTTTGTGTGGAAATGAGTTTCCTGTAACAGTAACACAATGGCCTGTTGTTTATGCATTTGGTAGAGGATTTTCCCTCTCTTGGATGCTATATTGAGGCCATTTACATTGTAGGAGCAAAATTTCAGGCGAGGATGAGATAGTACTGTGTGGGCCATAGTGGAATGAGAAGAAGAGAGTCAGCTTAGAGACAGCAGAGGGAGGAAGAGGGATGGGGGGGGGAATTATAAGGTGGCAAAAATATACCAGGACAGAACTAGGTAGGGGGGATACCTAAATAAGGAGCCTAACAAATCTAAGGGGTCCACGTAAAAAATATCGTACAAAGGCACTGTTCGTGCCCGGCCTATTGAGGGTGGGAGGTCGAAGTGGAGAGTCTGAGCCGTGAGCCCAGTAGTATGACAGGCATATGTAGCTTATTTGAGGCACATCAGTGTAACAAAACATTTAAACAGCAGAACACACATCAGATCGTCTGTGAAGGAGGGTGGCGGTCCGCATGGACAAATGACTCCGCACAAGCCCACCCTCCCTCCCTCACAGAGGAGACATCAATCCATAAAATAACATCATGGGAAGGGGGAAGTAAACATTTTCAACATATGCTATCCATAGACCCCAACAGGGGCCCGGAAACAAATCTGTGTAATAATACTGAAGTCAGTAACAATGTGTAATAACATTTTAAGGTGAGACTAAGCGGTGTATGAGAAACCATATACGGAGAGCTAGAGGTGTCCATGTGGATAATGGCAAGAGACCGTGGACCCATCCAGTCCATCTATCGGCCCCTCTACCTGTATCCAGGGGGAACATTTCCACTAAATACCTAAATATAAGGCCAGTGTGGTAAAATATGTTAGAAGCTCAATAATAGCATAACCAAATCAAACATCAGAAATTTGCAGTCCTTTAGCCTCTCCCGAACCCCAGCCAGGTACAATACACTAGCGAAGGGCAGGGAGAAGGCCTGCCAATGTATTGCTCCCTCTATCCTGAGACATTGGGGTACGGAGCAGGTAACATATCTTGCTGAAAACAGGTGGAACAAAGGAGGAAAAATGTAAAAAGGTAAAAACAAAAAAAAACCCCAAAAATTCTGTAAAGGGGTAGTGTGGATTCCAAAACTCAACCTGATCAGGAGACAAGAGATGAGCAGCGCACTGGGAGGGTGCTAGTCATGTGGGGAACATTGAAATGGCTTCATGTAACGTCTTAGAGGTACCTTAAGCTTCTGGGGAGGTAGGCCGACGTATTCTGGGGCCTATAGAATGTGATCTGGACCTCGGTTGCCTGCGTCATTGTGGGAGAGGGTCCCGTATTTGCACCCTAATGTGGTCATCCGGCGGGTCCAGCCAGTCCGGTACCTCAATTGGGTCTTGTTCCAGAAAGCTGAAAAAGGCTGGGAGTTGATCCGGGTCGGAGAGGATAAATTTGTGCTCAGCTTATTTGTGGTCACCTTAATACTGAAGGGGTGTCCCCACGTATAAGTTGCTCCGGCTTGACGTATCAGATCTAGTAGTGGGCGGACCATTCGGCGCATGTGGAGAGTGTTGCGAGAGAGGTCTGGGTATAAGTGGATAGCAGAACCATCAAAGTCCACGGGACCCAAACGCCATGCCTTGCGCATAAGTTCTTCTTTAAGGGTATAATAATGAACCCTGCAGAGGACATCGCGTGGGCGGTCACTTTGTTCTCTCCTCAGCTCCCCCACTCTGTGCACCCGGTCTGGTTCAATGGGAGATGAAGCCTCTCTGCCCAGGACTATGTTGAGGATGGCAATGACGGAAGGTTTTAAGTCTGTACCCGCTGTGGCCTCCGGTATGCCCTGTAACCGTATATTATTCCTGCGGCTCCTATTTTCTCCGTCTTCTATGCGCAATTGATGTTGTCGTATACGGTGCAAGTGCTCCCTGGAGGCCTGCTCAAGGAACGTGATGCGGGCTGCATGATCAGATTGAATGTCAGTTAGGGCAGACACTGCGGTCTTATTAGTGGAGACCTGCTGTTGGAGGGCCTGGAGGTCTTTGTCGAGTGAGGTCTCCATTTTGATCGCCCAGGACTCAAACTCCGCTCGGAAGGCCGCCAGAAGGGTCGAGGCCTCAGATCTATTCGATCCTCCTGAAGCTTGAGGGGCCACATCTCTAGGACCTGTGTCCGAAAGAGGGGCAGCAGGGGTCTCAGACCAGGATGCCACATCTGATAGGTCTGAGTGCAGGACGGGAGGGTCATCCGAATCCTCTCTGCTGTCTGTCGCCGGCTGAGTGGGAGGAGGAGGCTTGCCCTTCCCCGGGTTTCGAGCGGATGCCATCTTGTCTTTGGGAGTGCGGGAATCAGACTGAGATGTGCGGAGCAGGTATCGTTGGATTGTGCCCTGTTGCAGGTCCGTGGACTCAGTAGATCGAGCACTGTGTGTGGACATGCTTTTCAAAGATGTGCGATGACTGAAGAATAGCCTGTCAGCTACGGGCAGTTACGGAGCTCAGCAGCTCATTGCTTAGCCATACATGGTCTGTCCTGCTTCTCTGCAAAGTTGTATGGATGGGGACCACTGGTGGGCGCCGACCCTGTTGGGCTTCTCTTGTGGCTGTGCAGGGAGCGATCCAGGCTCAGAGGGGTAAGAATACCAGGAGCATATGTGGATACCGCAACTTGGGCGGAGCAAGATGGCCGCCACTCGTGTTCAGGGCCGTGGTGACAGTTCGTGTACTTATGGGGGTAGATGCTTGCTAGTGTCCCCGTCTAGGGCCACAGTCTGTCAGATCAGGGTGCCCCCATGGGGTGGGTGAGGCTAAGATTAGGCCCAGAGGAAACAGGGGGCTGTCGGGGTGTAGCAAGATGGCCGCCACATTCAGTCTCTGAAGCTAGGGAAGCACCGTGAGTACATGCTGGGGTGAATGTTCATTAAATATCCCTGTCGGGGGTCTCAATTGGCCAGACCAAGGTACTCCTGGGGGTGGCGGGGGTTCAGATTGGGCCCAAGAGAGATGGATAGGCCGCCGGGTGTAGCAAAATGGCCGCCGTCACTTACCAGGTCCCTCTGGCAGGCCTTCTAGAGCGGTACAGAGGGGATCACAGGCCCCCAGTAGCAGGCTGAATGTCCCCAATGATTGTGCAGGAGGTAGGGCATGTATAGCGGCCGGAGACAGGGTCGGCACGACCTCTGGGTGAAGCAAGATGGCCGCTGTTCCCCGCGGCCTTTCCTAGCAGTCGGCCCAGAGCTCCGCGATCGTCGCGAACGCCACGATCTCGGTCCCAAACAGCTCCCTCCTTGTCTGTGTGACTCTCTGAGGCTCAAGCAGGGTCAGCGCTAGTCCGTGGGTGAGTATATCTCCAGGTGTGCTCTATGCCTGGAGGAGCTCACCCCAGGCACGTCTGCTCAGATCTCCGTTCGGCCACGCCCCCTATACAAACAGATTTTACTGTTGTAGGTTTAGTAACACTTTAAGGACCAGACCTTTTCTGGCACTTTTTGTTTACAAAAAAAATTCAATATTTTTTGCTAGTAATTAACTAGAACCCCCAAAACATTAATTTTTTTTTAGTTGAAACCCTAGAGAATAAAATGGCAATTGTTGCAATGTCACGCGGTATTTGCGCAGCAGCGTTTTTTCAAGCACAATTTTTATATTTCCGACTATTTCTTTGTTGAAGGTTTTATCATGAAAAAATGAAACAGCAACAGAATAGCAGTGTACAGGAAGGTACATCATATAAGTATACCAGTATGCATAAGTCAATATTGAGTGAACAGAAAAGGAAAAAAAACAAAATCAAACTAGTAGACTCCATAAAGCGATGAACTTATCTTTGCCATTAGTACCTTCTATCTTTGCAAAAAAAAAGAGAAGGTAACAAAAGGAAGGAAAAGGAGGGCAACGGGGGAGGGGAACAGGAGTAGGGATCCACCAGAGAAGTAACTGGCATGGACATGGGTATCCAGCCAATGTGCTATCATATCAGATAGTATATAATGTCAAGAATCAATAACACAGTTGGGATTATCCAACCATATGGACCAATCTCTGGTAAACTGAGTAGAGAGATTTGTAGAGTAGAGAGATTTGCTGCTAACAGTTTCTCCATTTAACATTGGTGGTTTAGAGTCATTAAGGTATCTTGTATACTCAGCACCTCAGGTGATTTCCAATTCCAAGTTATAGTAAGTTTAGCTACTAAGAATAGGTGTATCAAACTTTTTTTTCTTAAATACACTTTAAATAATTTTAATGCAAAAAAACACAATATATAAACACATTTTTTGGTAAGTTATAAAAAAATGTTACGCCGAGTAAATAGATACCTAACATATCATATTGTGAAAAAAGGTGTAACTGCACTGATCCCAAATATTATATTTATCTTACCACATATCAAAAACAATCTTTGTCAGTGATTCATCATCATGAATTCAAATAAAGTGCATATTTTAGTGAACTACGATAAAAATAGTCCTTCTTGATCTAAATAATAAAAAAACATCAAAAAATCAAAAATCAACAGTCCCAGTGATTCTCTTCAAAAGATGGTTATCCAAATCCCCCATGCACAAATCAACATCCATGATTGGAAAACTTTCACCAATTTGTGACACACTACCACCTTCTAGAATGGACACTCACCAGAAACAAGGTAAAAAAACGCCTGGTTTATGTTGGGATAATCACTCCACTCATATAAACATGCCTGAAGATTCCCCAATTGAATGCCAGTGATCACTCCTTATGTCTCCACATTAATCTCAGGATCTCATAAAAAGCAAACAGCCACCATTGCGCAACATATTAAAATGTATTCAATCATTAAAATAAGTATAGGGAATTTTCATTCACAAGTGTGGTGCCTTTAGACCAGCACTAAGTCTTTCCAGCAATGCTCTTAGGGCCTGCAAGCGTCGTTCCGTCTCCCAGGATTGGTCATGTGATCCAAGCCTTGATTTGGTGCGGGTTGGGGCAGGAAGTGACATTGGCGTTACCCAGAAGCCTCTATGCGTTTCGCATCCAATCATGCGTCTTCAGGAATCTTTGGATGATTGGATACGAAATGCATAGAGGCTTCTGGGTAATGCCGATGTCACTTCCTCCCCCAACCCGCACCAAATCGAGGCTTGGATCGTACGACCATAACTGCAGCAGATCTGATATTTAAACCAAAAGGTAAAGTCACACGTTATTATAGATTTATATATTTTTGCACTGGTCACACATTTTTTCACCTAACATATCATGCTTTAAAATTGTGCATGCTTGTGGAATGGCTACAAACTATGATAATTAAAAATCTCCATAGGCAACCATTTAACAATTTTTACAGGTTACTTGTTTAGAGTTACAGAGGAGGGGTAGTACTAGAATTATTGCTCTCACTATAGCGTTTGCGGTGATATCTCACATGTGTGGTACGAACACTGTTTACGTATTCATGCGCGACTTACCTATGCTTTTGTTTCTGTGCACGACCACGGAGGGATGGGGGTGCATTAGCGCGTCTGCATACCAAAACACTTTGAACAATTTCATGCTCCCAACTTTGTTGGAACAGTTTGGGGATGGGCCCTTCCTGTTCCAACATGACTGCGCACCAGTGCACAAAGCAAGGTCTATAAAAGACATGGATGAGCGAGTTTGGGGTGGAGGAACTTGACTGGCCTGCACAGAGTCCTGAACTCAACCTGATAGATAGGGATGGGCCCTTCCTGTTCCAATATGACTGCGCACCAGTGCACAAAGCAAGGTCTATAAAAGACATTGATGAGCGAGTTTGGGGTGGAGGAACTTGACTGGCCTGCACAGAGTCCTGAACTCAACCTGATAGAACACCTTTGGGATTAATTAGAGCAGAGACTGTAAGACATCACAAATGTGCTTCTGGAAGAATGGTCAAACATTCCCATAGACACACTCCTAAACCTTGTGTACAGCCTTCCCAGAAGAGTTGAAGCTGTTATAGCTGCAAAGGGTAGGCCAACTCAATATTGATCCCTACGGGCTAAGACTGGGATGCCATTAAAGTTCATGTGCATGTACTTTTGACATTATAGTGTGTGTATATATATATAAATGTAATATACATAATGTATAACCTCAATTTATACTATGTAATAATGTTTTGCTTCATGAGGTGGAACAGAATCGAGAGTACAGGATCCATAAGATGCAAGGACAGGTGAGGGCTGCCTCTTCACCCTATATGAACCTAAGATCTGTCTTCTTAAGGAAAATGTTAAAAAGAGGAAGATACATCATTATTCCTACAACTTTTCATCCAGGCATAAGCTGTAACTTCATCCTGAGAATCTTTACAGATGTACCCTCTGATTTCAGGTATGCAGTTTATATAAAAAGTACTGTTTCTATGTAATGTACCTCTTTTATTATTAGAGAGGAGGTCCACCCACTGCTGCAAAAATTAAAAGCTAGCTGCTACACATAATGCAGCTGCTGACTTTTAATAATCAGACACTTACCTGTCCTGGAGTCCAGCAATGTCGGCACTCCAGCTGAGGAGGGAGCCCGAGCGGTGACGCAAATATTCGTGGCTGAGGCTCCCAGAAGTGGGGACAGGATACCTGTGAAAGACAGGTATCCTGTCCCCCCTCCCTCCAAAAGGTACCGAATGTGGCACCGGAGGGGGGGGGAGTACAATGAGTGGAAGTTCCACTTTTGGGTAGCCCAAGTTTCATCAAAATAAAAAAACAAAAATCAGAACATGACTTACTATTATTGCAATGTGTCCCTCATGCTGCTTGCTCCTGCTTTCCTTGAAATCTTCATCCTCTGAGTCCCCCAACCCCGCTGCTGTAATTTTCTGGTGCAGTAGGGGTTAATAATGTTTAATATCCAACCTTTCTGCCCAGCTCCTCCATTTGTAGAAGCCGTACTATAGCTTCTACGAATAAGCAGGGATCTATCAATGGATGGGATGGATCTTTCAGTCAATTGTCAGTGCTCCATTCATAGATCACGTAAAAAAAAAAGCTAAACTATAACCATCTTGAAGTCCAGAAGTCTAAGCCCCTATATAGTCTACTACAAATTTCCTGCTCTAGGTTGCAACAGTGTGAGAAATTCCCCACTGCATTTTTTGTTTTGTTTTTACTAAAGTAATTTTTAACGTATTGTTAATTCTAATTTGTATTTTCTCTGTATTTTTTGTATTGGTGCAATGGTTGGACTGCATACAGCAGAGAGTGTAGCAAATAATTCAGCGCCGCCCTTAGAAATAGCAGCTAACATACCAAATTGGATAAATGGTAAAACAAAAACAAAAAGTGTAGCGCTAAAAGATGATGTGACACATAAAACAAAAATGAGGGCAGTGAGCCCAAATAACAATCAAATGTACAAAAAAGTGTGTGTGTACAAGTGTAAAGTAAGTATGAGTGATGAATGTCCACACAAGGAAAAAACTAGTAATGTCCATCAAAAATATTCAAGACTTCATATAGGTGGTTAGAGGACTCCCTTGTGAAAGACTTCAATGTGAATATCCCCTCAGAAAACCGAGATGTGCAGTTGAAGTGAAGAGAACCACCACCATATGAAAAGGAGGCTTACCGAAATGTTTGAACACGCAAGAACATATATTCTGCACGTCAAACGAGCTTGTGTTGTAAATACAACCAACAGAGATGGATGCTGGGACTGTCAATAGCCTGGAATGGAGACTCCAGATTTTCATTAAGGTGGAGATGTCTAAACAGGTGTATCTCATGCAGGACAGTACACAAAGGTCCATAGATGTAATAGGAATGGTTAAAGGAGAAAAAACAAAGGGGGCCACATAGCGTAATTCCGTTATGTAAAACATGGTAAATTTTAATGAAAGTAAGGAAACTCACATTTTTGCAGATAAAAACAAAGCTTGTATAAAATCAAATGGTGGCAGTGGAGACCTTCCCAACGCGTTTCATCTCCAAGGACATTGTCTGTAGACCCCAGACTATGTCCTTTGAGACAAAACGCGTCGGCAAGGTCTCCACTGCATACAGCAGAGGCCTGGCACATGTGCAATTTCTCTGCTTTGCCAGCATAATTTATCTCTTCCCAGACATCTAGAAGCCAATTGTATTTCTTTTATTTCAACAATTATAGTCAGGACAAGGGAGGCATAGCTGTCAAGGAAAAACCTACAGTCTAACTTGTCTTTCCACAAATTAAGGTAAGAATAGGCAGCAGCATGTGGAGGGATGGAGAAATTCTATATCTGGGGGAAGGGCTGGCTGTAGCAAAAAGCTAATTGTAGCATCCTAAGGCCATACGATGCCCACCCTTCCTCAGATCAGCATTTCCCAAACAAAAAAAATGAAAGACAGGCGTAAAAGAAGAGGTAGAGTTGCTGCTTGTGGGGGTAGTAGATGACGAATGTTGCTTTGTGCCCTCTTACTCCTCCTCCGATTTTTCCTTCATGTCCACCTCTTCCCTAATCTCACCTCCCCCATGTTTAGCTGTAGTCCCTCCACACCTGCCAACAAGACTTCTTGCAATCCAACTTAACGTGAAGCATTTTTTTGGTGTCTTCTTCAAATCTTTTTTGCAAACTCAAACTTATAAGGAAGGCAGTCAAGAAGCTGACATTCATTGTGATGGACTGGAGGTTGTGTTCTGTTTGTGGCAGTTTGCAGACAAATCTGTGTGATGAGTTGGGCATAATTGGCACAACATGCTGGGTAAGCACAGGACCAGCACCAGCGTAAGGCTGCTTAGGCAGTACCATGATGGGGGGGGGCAGCACAACTCATATCTGATTTTGCTTTGTAAATATCCTCTTTTCATTTGCACTTATAGACCCACCCTTTGTTTTCAGTCTGTTTGGCTACGTCAAGTTCATAGGTGCTTGATGCCAGGATCACATCTACAGGTCTCTCATCCAGCCAGGTGGCTAGGGCCCTCTATGTAATCCACAGCAAAAAATATCTGGTCTTAACAGAGACTGGACTCTTACGCTTGTGTAGCCCTCTTTTGAGAAATGGCCCTCCCCAAACAGAATATTGCACTAAAACTCTAGGTAAATAAGAAAATCATAACCTTTATAAATATAGAAGAGTGGGTTTGATAATAAAGTTGGCAGTGCCTCCACCCAGGACAGGGCCTCTGTGGACAGAGGGGATTCCCTTCCTGGGAAATAAACCAGTAATCTAATCAAAGTAATTGGAACCAACATATAACATTAACCATAAGATTATTAGATTAATAATAGTTCATACAATCCAATGTACAAACAGATACAGTTGCAGGGGCCACTGAGGATGATCAAGATGCAGCATTTGTCTTGTTGTCAGAGAGCTGAAGACAAGATCTGTGGTGATGGGGAGACCCTCCAACCATTGTCCAACCAGCCCGAAATGCAGCTTTTCACCAGCGGGAACTGTGGTGTGGCCCTGGAACTTAGAGTTGGCCTATCTACTCTGCACTTTAGTCCCTGCCTAGTAGTTTCTACTCTAATATGCAACCAGACCTCTAACTACCAGGGATGGGCTGGACACCCCCCGGTCTGGTTCGCACCAGAACATGCGAACAGGCAAAAAGTTTTAACGAACATGCAAACCCTATTAAAGTCTATGGGACACAAACATGAAAAATCAAAAGTGCTCATTTTAAAGGCTTATATGTATTGCCATAAAAAGTGTATGAGGACCCGGGTGCTGCCCTAGGGGACATGCATCAATGCAAAAAAAGTTTTTAAAACAACCGTTTTTTCAGCAATTGGTATCTAAAAGTCCGTAAAGGGTCAGGTCAAGCGGCCTGATAGGCCTAACCAGGAAGATGATCTTTCTGAAAGTAAGACAGATATTTCTTGAGCACTGTGTTTTGCTATTGATGCCTTAAAGGCAGGTTTCTCATTTGGCTCTCTCGTCTGTACATATGATCAGACTCTTGTGCCTTAAGTACTGGTCAGCCGAGCTTCCTTGTAAAGAGTTATTGGCAGGTTTCCCTTTTCATGGGAAACGTTTATTTGGTGATCATTTAGACAAATATATCCAAAAGATTTCCAGAGGGAAGAGAGCCTGTCTGCTCAGTAGTAGCCTCACTCCAGGGGGGGAGACTTTCTAGCCTCCATCAATATAAAAGACACGTATTTACACATACCTATCTTTCAACCTCATCAGAGGTTTGTACGTTTTGCAGTAGAAGAACGTCATTTTCAGTTTGTGCCTCTACCCTTTGGGCTGGCTACAGCTCCCTGGGTGTTCACAAAGGTCCTAGCACCAGTACTGGGTCTTTTAAGGGCCCAAAGGATCCTAGTGCTCGGGTATCTGGGCGACCTCCTGCTCAGAGATCACTCATTACAGGCTCTAGAACAGAGCATAATATGCACTATGCAGTATTTGAAAAGCTTAGGCTGGATCATAAATACCGAAAAGTCAGCCTTGAAATCAGCTAAAAGTTTAAAGTATTTAGGTCTGATCCTGGATACGGTTCAAGCAAGAGTATTCTTGCCACCTGTAAGGATCTGTGCCCTGAAGGTTCAGGTGAGTCAGATAAAGGGCACCAGACAACCCTCCATTTGGCTCTGTATGAGTCTTCTAGGGAGGATGGTATCCTCCTTCAAGGCAGTGCCCTATGCCCCGTTCCATTCCAGGCCTATACAACAAGACATCTGGCCTGGATCAGAAGAGGAAAAGCCCTGGATTATGCAATGTGCTTATCTCATCGGGCACGCTTAAGCCTAAACTGGTGGTTGCAGGATCAGAACCTGCGAAAGGGAAAATCCTTTCTCCCGGTAACTTGGAGAGTACTGACTACAGATGCCAGTCTCTCAAGCTGGGGAGCGACCCTAGAGGGGCTCACAGCTCAGGGGAAATGGTCAGGGACAAAACAGATCCTGCCCATCAACGTCCTGGAATTATGGGCAGTACGTCTGGCCCTACGGTCCTGGACGGTGAAGCTTCAGGACTGCCCTATCAGGGTTCAGTCTGACAATGCCACTGCAGTGGCCTATATAAACCACCAAGGCAGTACCAGGAGTTGTTCAGCTCTGAAGGAGGTGAACCACATACTAGCCTGGGCAGAGGGACATGTGCCGATTATATCGGCAGTCCATATCCCGGGAGTAGAGAACTGGAAGGCAGATTATCTCAGCCGCCAGCAGAACTGCCCGAGGAAATAGTCCCTACACCCAGAGGTGTTCCAGGAAATTTGCCAGCATTGGAGATGGCCAGAGGTCGTCCTACTGGCATCCAGGTTCAACAACAAGCTACAGCAATTTGTGTCCCAAACAAGGGATCCTCTGGCAATCGGAACAGGTGCTCTGATAGTTCCATGGAGACAGTTCTTCCTGGTTTATGCTTTCCCTCCGATCCCTCTCCTTCCACATTTGTTGCACAGGATTCGGAAAGAGGAGGTTGCAGTCATTCTGGTGGCACCAGCCTGGCCCAGAAGGCCTTGGTTACCTATCAAGGAAATTCCATTAAACTTGCTGTCACGCAAGATAGACTTCCTTATGGCCATCACCTCGGCTAGAAGGGTGTCAGAGTTGGCGGCCCTTTCGTGCAGAGAACCATACTTGATCCTTCACCACGACAGGGTCGTGTTACGACCTGTTCCATCCTTTTTGCAAAAGTGTTGTCGGCTTTTCATTTGAATCAGGACATTATTTTTCCTTCTTTTTTCTCTCAGCCTCGCTCAGCGAAAGAGAGACGACTGCACTCATTGGACGTTGTCCAGGCAGTCAAGATTTATCTGTCTAGATCTGCAGAGATCCGAGGATTAGACTCCTTTTTTGTTTTACCAAAAGGACCCAAGAAGGGGCAGGCAGCCTCCAAGGCTTCCATTGCCAATTGGGTCCGTCAGTTTATCATTCAGGCCTACGGTCTGAAACCTAAAGCTCCTCCCTTTAGGGTGAGAGCTCATTCTACCAGGGGTGTAGGAACCTCTTGGGCTTTTCACCATCGGGTATCTGTGGCTTAGATTTGTAAGGCTGCTATCTAGTCTTCAGTGCATACATTCACAAAATTTTATCAAGTGGATGTTCGAGCAGCCAAGGATTCGGCTTTCGGTCGCAGTGTACTGCGGGCTGCCGTATAAGTTCTGATGGCTATTGTTTGGCAGGGTGTCTCCCTCCCCTCAAGTCTATTGCTCTGGGACGACATAGGTAATGAATATTAGCCTGACTCTGTGTCCCATGATGTATGAAAAAGAAAATAGGATTTTTTTCGTCATACCTGTAAAATCCCTCCCCTCTTTTTTGAGGGTCCAGTGCTTGACAACAAAATCCATGGATTTTTTCGGACGGATTTTGGCTCAAACTGGTCTTGCATACATACGGTCACACAAAGTTGTCGGAAAATCCGATCGTTCTGAACGCAATGACGTAAAACACGTACGTCGGGACTATAAACGGGGCAGTAGCCAATAGCTTTCGTCTCTTAATTTATTCTGAGCATGCGTGGCACTTTGTGCATCGGATTTGTGTACACACAATCGGAATTTCCGACGACGGATTTTGTTGTCGGAAACTTTTATAAATATATATAGGTATCCTGAATGGTGAACCGCCCTTCAATCAAACAATACATCCACTGCGCCCCCAAATGCTACGAAATGAAAATCTATATATAATGTGAAAAATATATAATTGAATCAAAGTGCTGAGCTGCACCTTTAAATAAACAAGTATACAAACCCAATATTTAGTCCTATATATCTGCAATTCACATACTTCCTCCTAAAGACATATAAGACAAAATAAGAGGCGCTCTATACATACACAGTGTAAAGGTGTCTCTAACACAATATTAATGTGAACCCCTTAATGTGCTGTGTGCACCAAAACGTGGTCTGATATCACAACAAACCAAATAAACCATCTGACATGAATCAAAATAGAAAACACTCAAGTAAAAAAATATGTGCAACCACTTCACTCCATGCTATGTGTAAATGATTCCATAGTGTAACATATAAGTCCATATATCGTGAAACAAAAATCAGTCCAAAATTCTGTGAAGAAATGTAAATGAATAAAGTGATCCAAAAAGGTAATCTTGAGTGACTTCCGTGTGTCTTCCATCTCACCACAATGATACGTGAATCCACTCCCTCAAGAAATACACTCACCGATTCCAATTGCCAGCACTTTCATGCAAGGCAATAATCGCTTGTTTACCACACTCCAGGGTAATCAGATCATTCGATGTCCCACAGTGAAGGTTTTAAATATGGTCCACATGAAAGAAATGAAGTGCTCCAATAGTGTAAACCAGTTTAACAAATTTAATAAAACCACTACAATCCAGTGAAAATTCACTCACATTTTAAGAGATTAAAACAGCAGAAATAAAGTGCAGTTCACATCAACTCTAAACTCAGTGGATAACCAAATATAACTAGCGGTCACGGCGGACCCGAGGTGTGCTGGCGCTGAACTTCCAATCTCACTCGTTCCTTGATGGCCCTCTGTCCCTCCGTGTAATCGAATCACCTGCGGTGCGGCTTCCAGCGTTATACGTCACACGTTACACATCGCAGCCACGCCCCCGACATGTTTCGTCATATGTTGACTTAATCGTGGAAGTTCAGGTGTCCCTCGTTCCCATCTCAAAAAGTTGGGAGGTATGTAAAACTAGCTATAGAAACCCAGACCATAAGGGACAGGTTTAGCTAAAATAGGAGCTGTATATAAACTCAATTGCAATAAACAGGTTTACCTACTAATATATAGCAAGGTTACCACTACACATATACAGTAGCACAGACTTATCTGGCACTGTGCACTGTGAGATAATAACAATAGGACAGAGATATTCTGTCTGTCACAATAATTCAAATACACACTCAGCAGCTGCAGTTAAACTATTAGAACATAGGAATACTTGCATAATAGTCCCTTCTTGTTTGGGTTTAGCTGCATAGACAGGACATGTGGCTGAGACTTCCTCTCTGTCTGTCCACTTCCTCCTTCTGTGGTTTCAAAGCCAGCCCCCAAGAGACAGGAAGTGCTAATACATAATTATATCTACCACTATGTTATTTACAGCTAAAAGTAGAGGGCAGCAGACTTGTTTGAGATGCATTTGCCAAGCAAATCACAAGTAGATCTCAAACTGACCTTGATATTTTAACCACTTAAGGACCAGGCCTATTTTTCAAACTTGTTGTTTACAGGTTAAAAAATTTTTTTGCTAGAAAATTACTTAGAACCCCCAAACATTATATATATTTTTTTCTAACACCCTAGAGAATAATATGGCTGTCGCTACAATACTTTTTGTCACACTGTATTTGCGCAATGGACTTACAAATGCACTTTTTGGAAAAAAAATCACTTTTTTTTAATTAAAAAATAAAACAACAGTAAAGTTAGCCCAATTAATTTTTTATATTGTGAAAGATGATGTTATGTCAAGTAAATTGATGCCCAACATGTCACTTTTCAAAGTTCCGCACGCTCGTGGAAAGGGGACAAATTTTACACTTAAAAATATCCATATGCAACGTTTAAAAAATTCTACAGGTTGCATATTTTGAGTTACAGAGGAGGTCTAGGGCTAGAATTATTGCTCTCACTCTAATGCCCCGTACACACGTCGGACATTGATCGGACATTCCGACAACAAAATCCCTGGATTTTTTCCGACGGATGTTAGCTCAAACTTGTCTTGCATACACACGGTCACACAAAGTTGTTGGAAAATCCGATCATTCTGAACGCGGTGACGTAAAACACGTACGTTGGGACTATAAACAGGGCAGTGGCCAATAGCTTTCATCTCTTTATTTATTCTGAGCATGCGTGGCACTTTGTCTGTTGGATTTGTGTACACACGATCGGAATTTCCGACAATGGATTTTGTTGTCGGAAAATTTTATATCCTGCTCTCAAACTTTGTGTGTCGGAAAATCAGATGGAAAATGTCCGATGGAGCCCACACACGGTCGGAATTTCCGACAACACGCTCCGATCGGACATTTTCCATCGGAAAATCCGACTGTGTGTACGGAGCATAACAATCGTGGCCATACCTCACATGTGTGGCTTAAACACAGTTTTCATATGCGGGCGCTACTCACGTATGCGTTCGCTTCTGCACGCGAGTTCATCAGGACGGGGCGCGTTTAAAATGTTTTGGGTTTTTTTTCTTATTTATTTTACCTTTTATTTTAAATTTTTACACTGTTCTTTTAAAAAAAAAGTGTCACTTTTATTCCTATTACAAAGAACGTAAACATCCCTTGTAATAGAAAAAAAGCATGACAGGACCTCTTAAATATGAGATCTGGGGTCAAAAAGACCTCATATCTCATATTTACACTAAAATGCAATAAAAAACAAAACTAAATTTTATAAAAAAAAAAAAAAAGTTGCTTTAAGAGCTATGGGCGGAAGTGACTTTTTGATGTCGTTTTCGCCCTGCAGTGGTATGGAGACGGGTTGAGGCCATCTTCCCCTCACTCATCTCCATACCTAACATGAGAACATAGGTGATCACTTCCGCCGCTGCCAGTGGCTCCGGTAAGCGGTGGAGGGCACTGGAGAACGGCGTAGTTGCCCCTCTCCCGCTGCAGATATTGCGGTGAATCCGCCGCAGAGACCACTTTTATCTGAAAGCAGACCGGCTCTTGAAGAGGATCCCGGGGTAATGGTAGCTAGCTGCATAACAATGATATCCCTCTTCAAAGAGCTGCCGTATAATGACGACGGGCGGTTAATAAGTGGTTAAATACTGTAGCTATGTACACTATCTATTAAGCTGTTATTTAAAAGCTTAAAGTGGTTGTCCTGAAAACTTTGTGCTAGATTATGTTCGATAGGGTTGTGGGCGTATAGAGAGGAATAAAATTGAAGCATAATTCTGCTGACCTCTTGAGGAAGTGATTTAATATTACCTGTGGGATCGAGAGATGTTATAAAGGTTGGTCCGTGAGGACCTTTACATAGTCTAGCCAATAGTTTACCCGATTTGTTTCCAAATTTGTGGAAAGTAGCTATTGTGCATGATTCATTAATTCTATTTTCTCAGCCCAGGTGTCAAAAGCTTGTTTAGCCTCATGCCACTCAGATCTATGTTTAGGGGTGTTAGTAGATGCTAGGTTGCATTGGGCTATATTAAGACTCAAACTAGCTTGGCGATATTGCGTCAAGGTCCGTTTCCTAAGGGGCAGCATATGAGATTACCTGGCTCCTGAGAAAGGCCTTGTCTGCCTCCCAGAAAAGTTTAGGGTTATTTTTGTGGGCAGAGTTGGTGGATGAGAATTCCTTCCACCTTGTTTTTATAAAAGTTTAAAAGTCTGCATTGTTCAAAGGGTAGGAGGGGCAACGCCATAGGCGGGGATTATGTTGGGACACCGGGACTTTTAATGATACAGATACCGGAGCATGGTCCAAGATTGCATGTATTTCTGCATCTAAAATTTGAGGGATAAGACTGTCAGTGCTGATAAAAATCTATTCTGGAAAGTGTATTATGTGGGGGAGAGTTCTGCTGGATGTGGAAGACGCTAAACATATGTTAAGTATAATGAATCTATGGTAGATGCAAAAGGTGTTGGCAGCAGGTCTGCATTTTTTCTAATGGGATGTTTAGATGTGGACCTGTCATCTGAGTGGTGCATGACCATATTTAAGTCTCCACCGATGAGATCAGCAATATGGGGGGAATGTCAAAAGTTTGGTTGATAATTCACAAAAGAAGGATTAGCTTGGACTATTGGGAGCATACACATTGGAAATCTGAAGATCTCGGTTTCCTATGCGTAACCTGACCGTGATAAAACACCCTTGTTTGTCAGAGTCTACTGAGCTTACCTCACATGGGAGTTTCTTTTGTAATAACATGAGAACCCCGGCTTTCCACTGCCTCAGACCCTAGGACTCTACCCACCCTTAGTTTTTTCATGCGTACAAAGTCAGGGCCTTTACAATGTGCTTCTTGTATTAATGCAATGTCAGATTTCAACCTCTTGAGGTGGCTAAGGACTTTTGATCTTTTAATGGGGGATCTGAGCCCCTTTACATTCCAAGAGGTGACTCTCATGGGGGTTTCTTGGAGCGGGGGAGTTTGGTAGTTGGTTTGATTCCGAGAAAGGTTGTTGCTAAGTACAGGAGTGCATGGGGCATGATACCTGAGAATTCTCTCCATTGGGTCAGGGGTTTGTGCGTGGTATCTAAAGGGTACATACTACTATGGTATACAATAGCAAAACAGGAGGTAAGGAGCAAGGGTAGGATTAAACCAAAGTAACATACCAAATAGTGACGTTGCTTTTTTCCGCATGGTAGCACTGACAAGAAACATCTCCCAGGAGCTGCCCAGAGTTGGGATTAAAGGTGGTAGCCCGGCTGAGTAAGGCCAGCTGTCTGGCCCGAGCAGATAGCCCATACGAGAAAAACGGCCAGTGAGGATAATCGGGGGCTAAAACAAAAACAGAAAGCGTAGTCCTGCAGGGAATAAAATGAGTAAATAGATGAACAGTGCATATAAAATACAATAACTATACCAAAGGATGCCGAAGGCTGGAAGGTATTACCCGTTTACCATAAAAGGTCTAAATAGCTAGACAGAGTAGTCAGCAAAATTTGGCTCAGTTGTTGAAGCCAGAGGATTTAAGACAATTTAAGATGTTTTGGAGGGTCTTTCCTGGGGCTTCGTTGGTCAAGAGGATGAGATACAGATGGCGCCTTAGGTGGGAGGTTGGAGTGTGCTTCTTGATTGATTAATTGAAGGAAAGCTTCAGTAGGGTCTTGAAGTGAGCTGTTCGCCACTTGGGGATCGTAATCATAGTACCGCCGGGTAGGCCAGAGAGGATTTGATTTGGTGTTGGAAAAGGGCAGAACAGATGTGTTGAAAGGCCTTCATTTTCTTGGATGCCTTAATAGAATAGTCTGCAAAAATTAGGATTTTAATGCCATCAATTTGCAATACCCGAGATTGGCGGTATTTTAATAAGATTGCTGCTTTATCTGCATAACTAAAATATTTGGCAATGATTGTGTAAAGGGATTGCCAGTCAGCAGAATATGTTCCAAGTCAGTGAGCTCATTCCACAGTGCAGGTTAAGGTGAGGCACAGTTCTTCGGGGATCCAGGAGGCACAAAATTCCATGAGAGAGGACAGATGTAAGGATTCTGGGAATCCCACAAATCTTAGGTTATTGCGCCTTAATCTATTTTTCAAATCCTCTAGTTTCTGGAGAATGAGCTGGTTACTTTTATCATGGGCTTTTTTCAGTGGTTTGAGCCTGATACAGCTCATCTTCCACAGATGACAGCCTCATCTCTGCTTCAGTGATACGTGAGGCATGTTCAGACAGTTCTTTCCTGAAGTGTACCATGCCTGCCTGCACTGCCTTCTCCACTGAGTATGTAATGGTGGGGGCTAGGAGCGCTGTGACTGCTTGTGCAATCCACTCTGTTTGTGGGTCAGCAGGCTGACTGGAGGTCTGAGAGGGCTGGTCACTAACCTCCATACCTTGGGCTGCCGCCATGTAGGAAAGCGGGGGCCGGGACCGCGGGATGGGGCAGGTGTGTCGGAGCCTGGGAGTGGGAGCCGCTTTTATCCAGGAATGGATCCATTGGACCTGGGAGAGCCTCGCAGAGCTGCAGCGACCCAGTCTGAGGGTTTAGGCGGGCATGGTATGCATATTTGTACAGCAGGAGCAGAGGAAGGAGGCGGCTACTCCATGCAGCGCCGGAACTGGAAGTCATTAAAGTGGTTGTAAAGGCAGAAGGTTTTTTTTATCTTAGTGCACTCTGTGCATTAAGATAAAAAACCTTCTGTGTGCAGAAGCCCCCCTCAGTTCCCCTAATACTTATCTGAGCCCCCTCTAGGTCCATGGATGTTGCAGCAGTGTCTCGGATGCCTGGGACGCCCTTCCTCATTGGCTGAGACAACAGTACAGCGCCATTGACTCCCGCTGCTGTCAATAAATGTCAGTCAGCCAAGACTGAGGAGAGGGGGCAGGGAGCTGTGGCTTGGCTCGGGTGCCCCCATAGCAAACTGCTTGCTGTGGGGGCACTCAACAGGAGGGGGGCCGGGGGCACTGAATAGAGGGACCCAAGAAGTGGAAGACCCAGGCTGCTCTGTGGAAAACCATGGCACAGGGCAGGTAAGTATAACATGTTTGTTATTTTTACCTAAAAAAAAACCAGAGACTTTAGTATCACTTTAATAGATGGACTTACCATGCCCATATCAAAGCCAAAACAAACTACTAATGCCAAGCCCTTACACTCAGGATTCAGTCATTTGGAGGGATGCCATGACCCAGTGGGATGGATTTACTAAAGGCAAATAGACTTTGCAAGTGCAGTTGCACTCATTTTCTCCAGAGCTTAGTAAATGTGGTAAAGCTCTGTTGATTTCCATCATCCATCATATGCAAGCAAAAATACCTTGCACCCTAATGGGTACAAAATTAAGCTTCACCACATTACATTTAGTAAAAAAAATTAGTGCAACTGCACTTGCAAAGTGCACAGTTTATTTGCCTTTCGTAAATTAACCTCAGTGAGATAGTATACCCATTTTGCTTTGGCAAGAAAGGAGACCTGCATATATATGCGAGCCTATAGGTGCTGACTGATGAGTGTCATGTTGCTGATGGAACAAAATTTGTAATGTTTCCACACAACTTGTCAAAATTTAAAGTAGATGTAAACTGAATATTACCTTTTGTTTTTGCAAAAATACAGTTTTCACCTTTTTATCTTTTGGTGCAATGATACTAATCTCCTGTATCCTCCTTTTAGCTATTTTATATATATATATATATATATATATATATATATATATATATAGATAGATAGATAGATAGATAGATAGATAGATAGATAGATAGATAGATAGATAGATAGATAGATAGATTATATTAACATATTAATAATTATCTGAGATTTTAGAGGTTGTGTTTACATCTACTTTAATTCCATAATCAAACTTAATATTTTTAACATTTTATTACACTGAAACAATGACCATGACATTAGAACCAGATTGAGGTGGACCTGTTATCCAATTGTCTAATGTGCTCTGCAGGGAGCTTCGACTTGATAAACCAAGTGTGACCTGCTGGAACTTGCTATGGGGATACCCAAAAAGAGTCAGTCAGGTGTCAGTACGGAGTGTGGAAGGAGTACACCCACAGGGCGAAACAGAAGGTAATAGCATGCAAATATTCACTGAACCATACACATTAGTCCAAAGAGCAGCTCACAATCAAGTAAAAAACACATGCTCCAGAACCAAATAAGGTACAGACTAAGGGAACTTAGCCTGTTATTAAGATGAGCACTAATTTGTTAGTTATACTTGTAACATTTTTAGCAAAAATTATTTGTTACATGAATTTCATATTTTTTTCATACTCACTATTTGGTATTTTCCTGATCCTCTCACACACTGATTTGTAGTTATTATTCATTGTGTGCCTAACATTGTCCTCTGTTTCTGCTATCAGTTCACAAAAGCATTTTTGAAGGATCCGAGATGCAGTATTTGAACTTTGAAAAAAGCAGTATTGTATGGAGCAGTGCTCACCTGCATACTGTATATTATTACCACCATCCTAAACCACATTATTCCTTCATACGAGTCAATAAAACTATTTTCATTTGATTTCAATCAGTCACGGACACAGACAGGAGAAGGGGGAAAATCTTCCTAACAAGGGCCTAAATTCATGAATAGTGTTTTTATTGCTACCAGTGAAAGATGATTTGAAAGGGAATATGAAAGTCCAGTTCAAGGCACTGCTGAACTTTGTCTGGTGTTACTGCTGTCTGTGTTTTCAGTTGGTATGCTTTCCCATAATTTCCTGTCTTGGTGACACTTCATCACAATTTTACACTGAGGAAATTAATAGAAATCTACCCATCGGGGACATTGACAGCAATAAAAATGTACTATAGTTCTGAAGTCCCCCCAGTCTATTAAAATGTGTTTTTTGTGGTGTGTGTGTATATATATAAATATATATATTAGAGAAATCCTCCTGCACTTTTTTGACAGCGACAGGAACAAAAAGTGAAGAGAAATCCAACTAAAAAGGACATTTTGGACAGGGTTGGACCCAACAATAAAACGTATTTATTGGTCTCACAAAGGATACATGTGGGATTATCTATAGCAATTCCAAGATGCAACACTTGCAATTGTATCAGATCAGCAAGGCAAGAGTTTGAGGTTAGGTTCATGCATGTCCGGTGCAAATTTCCCCTCCGTCTTCACAGCGAATTTCCTAAGCAGCTGTTTGGTGGTTCAGCTGCGAATTTAGATGCGGTCCAGAAGCAAAATTTTGGAGCCTGCGGCCACTGGCGTCTTTAACACTAGCTGGTTGGAAGTGGCAGACATTGGTAGTGCAGTCGCTGTAAATCCAAGGGCAAGATCTAAAATCAGGGGAAGCGCTTCTGATTTTATCATCCAATCACCTACAAGCAAAAATGCCGTTTTTGATTTACCTTGCATGTCCCCCTCGGATCTACAATGACTACACTTCCAAGTGCACTTGCAGTGCACTTTGGGTGCAAAGTGGATTTGCCTTTAGTAAATAAACCCCATATGTGAGCCCCTTACCTGTTAAAACAACCCATTCGATTTATAATATAAATTGAATGCTAAATGTTTATGATTACAATATAAAAAAAAGGTTTTTTTCCATTTTTTTTATAAGTGATCACATAACCTTTGTTCTCAGCTGCATAAAGGTCTTGGAGAGATGTGGGTGCAGAAACAGAGGAATGTTGATCTTCCTAGTGAATGGCTGTGCCGGAGGGAGGGGGCATGTCAGCACAAGTCTGATGATTGAAGGACAGGCTGGCTGTTCTCCTAGAATCGCCAGAAACCTTACCACACTGGGATGAATGCCTAGTATGGTCAGTTTAAAATAGGAAAACAGGGGGCTGGCAGGAACTCCAGGAATTTCACACAAAAGAAGCAACACAAAGAGTACAGGATACTTTTTAACGTAAGTACATGGTACAACAGACACATATCAGGAATATGAAATGTTGGGGTAACAAACACTTTTGTCACGCTCCTAATGCTGTACACTTGGGGATAGTCCTCCTTATATCACATAGCCTGTAGCCCTGTAGCTCACTGTCGGCTGACGTCACAGAGCCAGTCCAGGCTCTGTAAAGATCACAACCATATGGTCAGGATCTGCCCTCATGCAGTCACCAGCTCTCTGCTAAGGGAGCACTGAGAACCAAGTGATCAGCGGTATTTGATCGCTTGGTTCTCAGCCTTAGAGCCAGGGGGGACCAATGCTGCATCCAGCTAGGTAAGTGTGATTCTAAAAGAAAAAAAATTCCCATACTTCTCTTTTAAAGAGAAGGTCCAACCTCCTTCAGAAAAAAATGTCAAAGTCAGCAGCTACAAATACTGTAGCAGTTAACTTTTAATATTAGGACACTTACATGTCCAGGGATCCTGTGGTGTCTTCACCCCAGCCGATTTTTCCATTGGCTTTCCGGTGCTGCCACTGCCATTGCTTGTAAGTGAAACCGGCAGTGATGCCTTGCGTCTTCACAGCCAGTTCCCTACTGCACATGCACGAATGATGGGGGGAGATGAACTACGTAGTGGAAGCGGGTACCTGTCAAAAACAGGTACTCACTCCCCCTGGAAAGGTGCCAAATGTGACACTGGGAGGAGGCAGATAAGTGGAGCTTCCCCAAAAGCAAGCCGCTTGCTATGAGGCACAAATGCATGCTCGCTCCCGGGCTATGAGTGATAATGAAGCCACACTCCATAGACACACAGAGTGGCTTCCCCCACCCCCTGCTTCTTCTTTTTCACAGCATTTGCCCAAGTCTCTCTGTGAAAAGGAAGACAGGAGAGAAGAGATCCAGCCCTGCACAGCGTTGGATGAATTGAAGACTTAGGTAAGCATTTAGGGAGATGGGGAGCACAGCAAGCTGTTAAACATTTACCTGCAGGAAATGGCTTTAGAACCACTTTAAAAATGCCCCCCTCCCCCAACACCTATTCTGACTAACCTGTGTAAGAAAGATAAGATGTATATACTTACTTATTTTTAAGCCACTCTGGTCTAGTCAAATGATCTCCCCTGTGTCAGCCAGTGCTGGCTGCAGGGGAGAAAAGGGAACACTTGACAGCTGGTAATGCCTGGAAGTGGTGACGTCACCCATAGGATCCTATGGCCCATCCATTGTCCGTGTGCCCTCCTCTTCCTACAGCCGTTGTTGGCTGACAGAGGGGAGTCAGATCACATGACAGGGCCAGAGCGGCCAGAAATTAGGTAAGTATGCAGATCTTTCTTGCACAGGTTAGTCAGAATAGGTGTTACAAAAAAATGTATTGGGGTATAACTGAATCACCTCAGCACCACTACAGGTTAAGCTAAGCAAAATGAAAAAAATTAAATAGTGTGTGGGATTTTTTAGGTGCTCTCTTTCCAACCTCAGGAATAAATATAGGCAAAATGCAGTTTACAATTTATGAAACTTTATCAAATGACATATCTTATTTAAAAGGGTGTATTACTAACATTAAAACCGATTTCAAGTTTGCATTTAACAAAACAAAACCAGAGAATTTCCAGCTTAACTCGCCAACCAGTCTGCTTACCAACCGAATTAACCTAACCGTATGCGTTAAAAACAGGGGTTTAGTTGGCCACATTTGCAAATACATGTGTAAGCTGCAAGGCCACTTCACGGCACTCTGTATTACCTGCAGTCCTAACTCCTGAAAGTGTATGAGAGTCTCCACAGCAGAAGCACATGCATGGAACAGTACAAAGTAGCTAATACTAAAACGAGACTGACACCAAAATATATTTAATTGGTCATGTTGTTTTTTCAAGGGGTAACTCAAATTTAACAAATTCAAATTAACCAAAACCAGCTTTCAGCATAGCATTAAATTGTAAACTTGACAAAGTGATCCAATACCAGATCTCAATCACCATGTCCCTCCAGACTTATACTAGAGGACAAACCCCCACTAAATAGCACCGTACCATTTAAAATAAAGGGGGAGGGAGGGTGGGATCGCAGACCGGTCCTCTGCAGGTGGCTGGCAGCTGCGGCAAAGTCCGACATTTTATAGGCAGGCAGAGGGCGCGAAGAACAGCCCACCAAAACCCTCCAATGGCAGCTTGTTGCTATGGGAGATTCCACCAATAGTACCCGCTGAGAGAAGGCAGAGAAGCATGACAGGAGCACAGCCCTTTGCCCTGTCCCATGCGGGACAAACATTCCAAGCCGAACATTCCAATGTATAGATAAGGGGCAGGTGGGCCTGGAGGGAGCCCAATCCTCTTTAAAAGGCAGAGGGGCACACTGGACACGCAGCACATAGCACAATGGCAGCAAAGGTGTCCAGTGTGTCCCCTCACCAATATTACATCAATATCATTACTGATGTGCTTCCATTGTGGAGACTCTCATAAAATGTATAGGAGTTAGGACTGCAGGTAATACAGGGAGCCGTGAAGTGGTTTTGCAGCTTACGCATGAGTTTGTAAATGTGTGCCAACTAAACCCCTGTTTTTAACGCATACTGTTAAGACAGGTTAATTCAGGTGGTCAGCAGACTTGGTGAGTTGAGCTGGGAATTTCTCTGGTTTTGTTAAATGCAAACTTGAAATTGGTTTTGATCTGGTTTTGTCTTGCATGAGTAGCCCTTTCATGTGCTCCTTGCAGTGAAGGCCAGTTATAGGTGGGGCAGGGGCCATTTTGTTAGTTTGTATTTAACAATTTTATTGAATACATGTGCACAACAATGCTATGGATAGGATAGGGTGTTAAATGCTAACTACCTTGAAATTGATTTTTAATGTTAGGATTACATCTTTTTTTAACAAGACATGTCGTTTGATAAAATTTTGTAAATTTTAAATTGCATTCTGCCTATATTTATTCCTAACGTTGGTAAGATAGCACCTAAAAAATCCCACACACTATTCCATTTTTTCAGAATAGGTGTTAGGAGACAGGAGGGAACATTTTTAAAGTGGTAGTAAAGGTTTTTTTTTTTTTTAAAGAAAACCTACAGGTAAGCCCATAATAAGGCTTACCTGTAGGTACAGTAAATATCTCCTAAATGTGCACCATTTAGGCGCCTCTTTTTTAGCATCACCGGTGATGTCACCAGAGCATGCACACTGCGCTCTCAATGGATGGCGCATGCACAGGAATGATGTCATCGTGGCTTGGCCAGTCAAACGGCGGCTGCCCGCGAACCTGGAAGGAAGACCAGGTGAAGATGGAAACCCTGTCAGCAGTGACTGCGTGCCACTGGAGGGCTATATTTTCAAGCAGGGAGAAGATTGTTCTTTGTTTTTTTTGTAGTTTGCTACTGCTTTAAAAGTTGTTGGGTTTTGACTTGAATTCCACTTCAAGTTTTAAATACTCTTGAGCTGCAGCAGGCAGCTCAAGTAAGTCTGGAGCAATGGTTGATCCATATAAATATAAGGGGCTGTTTACACTTTCCCATTTACCCCTTTTCCTGCAATAAATTGTATTTTATATTTTACTGCATGAAAATGCATTTCAATAAGAAATCAATTCATTGCTCTGTGGCTAGTTCACACCTACACTATATTACGAAAAGTATTGGGACACCTGCCTTTATACACACATGAACTCTTTTTTTTTTTTTATCCAAAGAAAAAGCTTATTAAAGTAAACATATACATACAGACCGAGGCAGAATCACACTGCAAATTGAACATAGCCGTATCTCTAGTATGGTTCAATAAAAGACTATCTCTCTCATCCGAGTCTTTCCCTCCTGGAGCCCTATCATGCATCATAACCCATGCTTCCCATTCCAGTGTTATTGAGATTAGTTTCAACCAGCATTCATACCTAGTAACCTACCCATAACCAGATCCACAGGGGCAAGCCTAGGTACATCAAGCCACGGGCCCCAGGGTTTTTCAAACTTTTGGGTGCTTTCCCTATGTTGGTATATAACTTTCTCCATCCGGAGCATATTTCCCACTGCAGTGATCCATTCCTTAATCGTAGGAGGGTCCTTTGACTTCCAATTTATCATTATTAACTTACGCGCCAAAAATAGGGTTCTGATAACTGCTACTCTAGTACACTCTTCCCATTCAACCTCCTCCAGCAAATTGAGCAAGCGTGGTTTTGGGTCTAGAGGCATAGAGGTCTAAAATATCCTGTTTATGGTGTCCACCACTCCCTTCCAATAGGAATGTATTTTTGGGCACCTCCACAGTAGATGGATCAGGTCACCATGGTCTCGTTTACATGTAGTGCATAGTGGGGTGGGCCTGAGACCCATAATATACATTCTATGTGGGGTATAGTACACCCTCAGTATGATGTACAATTGCGTTAGCCTCTGCGAGCCATTCAGTGAACAGATTGGCATTGCCTGGAGAGCTTCCTCCCATTGGTCCCCATCCATCCGACCTACATTTCCCTCCCATTTATCCAGCATTCGCAGAGGGTGTTTTTTCTGAAAATTCTGCAATAACATACTATAACATTGTGATATAAATCCCTTGGTGGTAGAAGTTCTTTTGATCAAGTTAAACAATGGTGTCGGAGAAGGAGACCATTCACAAGATCTACTTTGAGCTGTCACAGCATGCCTTAATTGCATATAATAAAAGCGCGTGGAAGATGGCAAACCAAACAGCTCCTGCAGAGCTTCAAATGACAACAGTATTCCGTTATGGAAAATATGTCTACTGTATAGCACCCCATACCACTTCCATAAGGCTTGGCAATTTCAAAGGTAGGTTCCATTAGACCAGATCGGGCTAAATTCCATGTATCCAGTCACTCCCTGCAGATGTCTGATTTTAATAAAAACATTTTGAATAAGGTTATAAGTTGAGCATATCTTATGTGGTTTACCGAAGGCCAGAGCTTCAAGGGCCACTGGAACTGACTCACCCTTTACTGTATGCAGCATCACGGTCTCAAAGGAGCTACCATTGGCACCCTTCCGCTCCTTACCCCAACTCATCACCCCTATCAGGTGCTGTAACTGTGCGGCTAGATAGTACAGCCAGGGGTTTGGCAAGGCTAGACCCCCCTCATCCTTTGGGCACTGCAGATGTTCAAGTTTAATTCTAGGGGAGCGGTTCTTCCATATTAACGTGCGGAATAGGGAGTTTCGCTATTCAAAATGTCTTGAGAGGGACCATTACTGTTGAGTTGTGCAGCACATAGAGTAGCTGGGGCATTACAATCATCTTGATCAGGTTCACCCTGCCAGCTACCAACAGGCAGAGTGAATTCTACGTTTTGACTCGATCCCAGAATTTTTGTAGTAGCGAAGTGATATTCAGCCTCCCGTAATCTCGGATACTGGGCGTCACCTGGACCCCCAAGTACCTGAAGATGATAGCCAGTGGTATGGAGCTAGCATTGGAAGGTTTACCCCCCCCCCCCCGCGTCAATGAGCATTAGGGAGGACTTTGTCCAGTTGATCTTGAGCCCTGAATATGTACCAAATTCCGTTATGGTGGACATAGTTTCCTCAAGGGAACCTTCGACGTCTCCAAGCAGAATCGTATCATCCGCGTAGAGCATTACTTTTTCCTGTGTGTCTCCATAACAGAAGCCCGGGTGCTCTCTGATTTTAATTGCCAGGGGCTCAATGGCTAGTGCAAAGAGCAAGGGTGACAACGCAATGGGCACCCTTGTCTCGTGCCCCTACCCAAAGCAAAAGTATGAGACATACTACCCAATGCCCGGATAACTGCCTGTGGACAACAATAAAGTAAGCAGACCCATGAAATGTATGTTTCCCTGAATACTTCAACACTATCCAAGGCCTTCATAGCATCCATTTAAAGCAGGGTCCTCAGTCCTATGTTATTTGCTGGAGATTGCATATTCAGAAAGAGTCTCCTTAGGTTCACCGCCGTGGACTTGTTGGGCATGTCCACCTATTGTGAACCCAGCCTGGTCTGGGTGCACAATAGACGTAATGACCCCATTCAATCTAAGTGCCAGGATTTTGGCTAGGAGTTTAATGTCACTCTGTAACAAGGATATGGGTCCATACGAACCCGGATCTATGGGGTCCTTCAATATCAAGACAATGTTGGCTGTGGACATAGAAGGGGGTAAAACCCATCTCTCCCTAGGTGCATTAAACACCGCCAGTAATTTAGGTAAAAGGATTTCCGCATACTGCTTGTAAATTTCCAAGGGCAGACTGTCTGCACCAGGGGACTTACAGTTAGGGAATTCCATGAGGGCCGTCTGCAGCTCCTCCAAAGTGAGTGGAGCATCTAGGGCTCTCCTTTGTTCATCTGTGAGCTGCAGAAAAGAATGCCATGCAAATACCCGGTTAAATCTTCTAGGGAGTATTCACCGGTAGGAAGATACAGGTTTTCATAGAAACCTGCTAATTCCTGCAATATTTGATTTGGGAGTGCACCAGTTTGCCCTCTGTTGTTCTAATAGCTCCAATGGAACGCTGCTGGGAATTAGCAATCCTGGCCGGAAGGTGTTCCGTGCTCTCCCCCTCCTCAAAGAATGCCAGTTTGGAGAAGAACCTCTTTTTCTCCATCGTGGAAGACAGCAGCTGCTCATAGGCAGAATGAGCTGACTGCCAAGCCTCCCTGGCAGAGTTAGTAGGGTCCTGTACATACCGGTCCTCCATTACAAGCACCTGTTTTTCCAGCTTCTCCATCAGCCAAGATGAATTACACTTAACTTTGCCAATTTCTGTGATAAGAAGTCCCCTCAGATAAGCCTTGAAGGCTTCCCTTTGCACTAAAGGGGAGTCAGCAGAATCCTGGCTAGCAAAAAACTCACGCATGCTCCGCTCCATCCCCTCGTGAGATGAAAATAGCTTCAGCCAGAAGGCGTTAAATTTCCAGGGTGCCCTAAGCAGCCTGGACAGTGGGGACACAATTAAACTAATCACCACATGTGAGCGGTCCGACTCACTGTGGGGTTTGTATACAACCTCCGAGACGGATGGGAGCATGGCCGAGTTACCGAACACTAGGTCAATTCTAGACAACGTTCCATGTGTTTTGGAGAGACAGGAAAACTGTTTATCCAAGGGGTTCTTATGTCTCCAAATATCTACCCAGCCCACCTTATTAAGCAATCTTAGCAATGGAGGAACCCCCAAACCTGGGTGCCTGTCCATAGAGGGACTCAGCCAGCAGTTAAAGTCTCACACTATCAGCAACGGCAACTACGGTCTCCCCTCCAAATATGATAGCAGAGTCCGGAGCACCGCCACCGCAAACGGAGGAGGGATATATATATATACAGTATCTCACGAAAGTGAGTACACCCCTCACGTTTTTGTAAATATTTTATTATATCTTTTCATGTGACAACACTGAAGAAATTACACTTTGCTACAATGTAAAGTAGTGAGTGTACAGCTTGTATAACAGTGTAAATTAGCTGTCCCCTCAAAATAACTCAACACACAGCTATTCATGTCTAAACAGCTGCCAACAAAAGTGAGTACACCCCTAAGTGAAAATGTACAAATTGGGCCCAAAGTGTCAATATTTTGTGTGGCCACCATTATTTTCCAGCACTACCTTAACTCTCATGGGCATGGAGTTCACCAGAGCATCACAGGTTGCCACTGGAGTCCTCTTCCACTCCTCCATGATGACATCACAGAGCTGGTGGATGTTAGAGACCTCTGTTTGAGGATGCCCCACAGATGCTCAATAGGCTTAGGTCTGGAGACATACTTGGCCAGTCCATCACCTTTACCTTCAGCTTCTTTAGTAAGGCAGTGGTCGTCTTGGAGGCTTGTTTGGGGTCGTTATCATGTTGGAATACTGCCCTGCGGCTCAGTCTCCGAAGGGAGGGGATCATGTTCTGCTTCAGTATGTCACAGTACATGTTGGCATTCATGGTTCCCTCAATTAACTGTAGCTCCCCAGCACTGGCAGCATTCATGCAGCCCCAGACCATGACACTCCCACCACCATGCTTGATTGTAGGCAAGACACACTTGTCTTTGTACTCCTCACCTGGTTACTACCATACACGCTTGACACCATCTGAACAAAATAAGTTTATCTTGGTCTCAAAAGACCACATGACATGGTTCCAGTAATCCATGTCCTTACTCTGCTTGTCTTCAGCAAACTGGGGGCTTTCTTGTGTATCATCTTAAGAAGAAGCTTCCTTCTGGGATGACAGCCATGCAGACCAATTTGATGCAGTGTGCAGCGTATGGTCTGAGCACTGACAGGCTGACCCCCCACCCCTTCAACCTTTGCAGCAATGCTTGCAGCACTCTAACGTCTATTTACCAAAGACAACCTTTGGATATGATGCTGAGCACGTTCACTCAACTTCTTTGGTCGACCATGGCAAGGCCTGTTCTGAGTGGCACCTGTCCTGTTAAACCACTGTATGGCCTTGGCCACCATGCTGCAGCTCAGTTTCAGGATCTTGGCAATGTTCGTATAGCCTAGGCCAGTGATGGCGAACCTTGGCACCCCTGATGTTTTGGAACTGCATTTCCTATGATGCTCAACTACAATGCAGAGTGCATGAGCATCATGGGAAATGTAGTTCTAAAACATCTGGGGTGCCAAGGTTTGCCATCTTTATGTGGAGCAACAATTCTTTTTTTCAGATCCTCAGAAAGTTCTTTGCCATGTGGTGCCATGTTGAACTTCCAGTGACCAGTATGAGAGAGTGATAACACCAAATTTAACACACCTGCTCCCCATTCACACCTGAGACCTTGTAACACTAATGAATCACATGACACCGGGGAGAGAAAATGGCTAATTGGGCTCAATTTGGACAATTTCACTTAGGGGTGTACTCACTTTTGTTGCCAGTGGTTTAGACATTAATGGCTGTGTGTTGAGTGTATAGCTTGTATAACAGTGTACATTTGCTCTCCCCTCAAAATAACTAATTTCTTCAGTGTTGTCAGATGAAAAGATATAATAAAATATTTACACAAATGTGAGGGGTGTACTCACTTTTGTGAGAAACTGTACACATGCAGGAATACATTGCAACGAACCAATATAGCATTGCAAAAAGATATAGCGCCCTTCTGAATCTATCTCGCAGCAGAACAAAACGTGAGCTTTTTCTTTTAAGAAATTATTATGTAAAAGAAGAAAACCAGTAAAGTGAAAAATAAAGAAAAAATGAACAGCAGGTGGACTTTCCTTACAAAGCTTGTAGAGAGCTCTGCACAGACAGGAACCAGGTGCCTGATCTTACAGGAGTGTAGTGCACATCGATCTCCTTTTTCGTCCTCTCTGTGGTGGCATAGGGCCTGCTCATTGCAATCAAGCCATGAGGCCGCCTCTTGGGCTTCTTCAAAGAAGCGCACCTGTCGGTTAGCAGTGACTCTCAGCTTAGCGTGGTGCAGCATGGCATAGGGTAATTGCAAAGACCTCAGACGCCTCTTTACATCTGAGAACTTGGCTTGGCGTCTCTGCACTTCTGCAGAGAAGTCTGGATAAAAGGACACTCTGACACTATTGAAATGGACATTTGCCTGCTCCCAGGCATTTCTCAGCACTGCTTCCCTGTCTTTGTAGTGTAGGAGACAGGCTAGGATGGGGCCAGGGGGCAATGATGAATGGGGAAAAGGCATCCTTTCCAAATATTTCAATAAGCCACCCTTCAACAAAGGAAGTTAGATCTCTCCCCTCAGTTTTCTCTGGCAGCCCCACTATGCGTATGTTGTTGCGTCATGGTTTTCCATGTCATCAGCTCTATTGTTGGTGTCTTTGGCCAGCTTATGGGCGACATTGGCATCCCGAGCCACTGACAGCAATTTATCTTCAGTCTCACTTACTCTGCTCTCCACTGCAGTCGTGCGTTCACGGATCTTTTGAAGATTCTGCCTCAGTAAGGATACATCCTCTCTTAGGCCCCCAAACTGTTCCTTAAGTGTATTATTTGAAGCTGTACACACATGCACTGCTCTGAGTATTTCAGGCAGAGTCGGTTGCTTGGGTTCTTCTGTACCGGGATCTGTGGGCAGAGAAGGGAGCAGCTCTGCAGGGAACTCAGGCTCTCCATGCCACACTGTGTCTCCTGCAGACTGCCCCAGTGTTTCATGTGCTGACAGGTGTGAGGACCCTGTTGCCCCTCTCACGATCTGGTCCTGATGCCCCCCCAGCTTTTGGGTATAATACAGCATATCCCTTGGGTACACCTTACCCTGGTTCTTTTGTGTCTTTTTGCTGCCACCCTCTTTAGCTTTCTCAGCACCCCTTGGCATGCGATGTGCCAGGTCTGCGGCGATGGCATCTTAGATTTTGGGATGCGAGAAATCCTTCTTTTTTTTGCCATTCCGCGGGTGCAGAGGGCTGGTGGGTGGACCGGGAGGTTGACAAGGTCGATAACTGCTGGAAAGCCATCTGTCACCGCTGGGTCACTGCTGGGAGAGGATCAATTGCCTGTGCTGGAGCGGAGCTGTGAGACATGCTTCCTCTAACATGTCGGTCCTGGCCACGCCCCCAACACACACACATGCACTTTAATGGGATCAGTCTTAGCCTGTAGAGTTCAATATTGAGTTAGCCCACCCTTTGCAGCTATAACAGCTTCAACTCTTCTGGGAAGGCTGTCCACAAGGTTTAGGTGTGTGACGATGGGAATGTTTGACCATTCTTCCAGAAGAACTTGTGAGATCAGACGCTAATATGGATGAGAAGACCTGGCTCGCAGTCTCTGCTCTAATTCATCCAAAAGGTGTTCTATTAGGTTGAAGTCAGGATTCTGTACAGGCCAGTCAAGTTCCTCCACCCAAACTCGCTCATCCATGTCTTTATGGACCTTGCTTTCTGCACTGGCCCAAAACATTTGGTAGAGGGGGGAATTATGGTGTGGGGTTGTTTTTAAGGGGTTGGGCTTGTCCCCTTAGTTCCAGTTAAGGGAACTCCTGAGGCGTCAGCATACCAAGAAATTTTGGACAGTTTCATGCTCTCAACCTTGTAGGAACAGTTTGGGAATGGCCCCTTCCTGTTCCAATATGACTGCACACCAGTGCACAAACAAGGTTCATAAAGACATGGATGAGCGAGTTTGGGGTGGAGGAACTTGACTGGCCTGCGCAGAGTCCTGACCTGAACCCGATAGAACACCTTTTGGATGAATTAGAGCAGAGACTGCGAGCGAGGCCTACTCGTCCAGATCAGTGTCTGACCTCACAAATGTGCTTCTGGAAGAATGGTCAAGCATTCCCATAGACACACTCCTAAACCTTGTGGACAGCCTTCCCAGAAGAGTTGAAGCTGTTATAACTGCAAAGGGTGGGTTAACTCAATATTGAACTCTACAGGCTAAGACTGATCCCATTAAAGTGCATGTGTGTGGGCCAACTACATATTGAACCCTACGGACTAAGACTGGGATACCATTAAAGTTAATGTGCGTGTAAAGGCAGGCGTCCCAATACTTTTGGTAATATAGCGATATATGTGATTCTGCTTATTTCTTTATTAAAAATAGGATGGGGTTTTTTTTTACATTTGCAAATTAAAGTCAAAGTGAACTTCAAAAAATTAATATTTTCTACGTCATAGGGAACATCTAGAAGTGTTAATTGTGCCTTAGCATTACCCTGAAAAATCTACCTATTATCTGGAATTCTTCCAAAATAGCAGTGCACCTTCTGGTATTTGACAGTGTCTCAGGGGCGGATCCAGAGTCTAGTCTCGGGAGGGGCACTGCCAGAAAATACGTTTTTTTGGGGGCAATTTATCGGGGAAATGGCTGATGTTGGTGCTCAATCATCACAGCACCATGGTTGTTATGGTGTCATAATGATTGAAGCGCATTATATTCTATTATTACATTGTTATATAAAATGAAATAGTTTAACTCACCATAATGCAGAATCAGTGGGAGCCCGGAGTGTGTCACTTGCCACCTTGCCTGCCACCAGATGCGGAGTGTCACTTGCCACAACACCTGCCACCAGATGCGGATTTTTACTTGCCTGCTACAATTGTCACTTGCTGTGTCATATTACTGCTGTGTCCCGGAGAGTCAGGCAGCAGATTACCAGTCAGGCAGAAGAGAGATGAAGTAATCTCTCTGTTGCCCATGGCTGCCTGGACAGTGGGGGCGGAACTGCAGGGATGGCGATGAGAGATGATGTCATCTCTCTGCTCCCGCCTGCTGGCTCCCTGATTGGCCAGCAGCTGCCCGCTCACCGACCGAGCCGCCCCTCTCTCAGAGTCAGACTCTCACCCGCCCGCTCACAGACTGAGTCGCCCGCTCTCTCAGACTCTCACCCGCCCGCTCACAGACCGAGCCGCCCAGCCCGCCCACTCTCTCACCAGCGGAGCCGGCCACCTGTGCTCTCACCCGCATTCTCGGAGTAGGCAATAGCCCCGTTGCCCCCCCCGGATCTGCCCCTGCAGTGTCTAGGTACTCCTGTACCTAAAGCCTCATAGCTGTATATTTGCAGTGTGAAATTACGGCAGTGTTGCTTTTTGCTGCTAGTCTCACAAGATTTCATGATGTCATAATTGTGCTGCTCACTGTTCTACTTGCTGGCCGCCCTGACATGAGAAAGCAAAGTCATGCCTCTATCAACATGACTGCCTCCACACAAAGACACAGTGCAGAACAAGGCAAAAGTCAGTAATAGCAAACGATTAACTACAGGGAAACCATGGGCAATATTGGTGATGAGTCTTTTGCCCTCCATTTGTCTTTTTTGACTACAACATCCTGAGTAGCTATTTAAGCTGGCCTATTCAAGTTAATGGTAAAAGTACAAAAATGCTTGCACTATGCAGTTTTGTGCAATCTAAACACATTTAAACTATAGAACATCGCTGACTAGGAGAAGGAAGAAGTAAACCCCATATAAGCTCTGACACCATCTAACACAGAGTTAGAATACAACACTCTTAAAAGAGAACCTGTCCGTTTGCCATGAGTGGACCAATGGAAAATTTCCTCTTGGCCTTTTTTTAGTAAAGTGGCCCTGACAACAAAATTGAGCACTCTAACCATTCCCTCTCTAGTTGTACACTGAGTGTTTGGAAATTTCAACCTTTCTGGTCCACTTTGTGTTAAGGTTGTCCTGTTTTTTCTGTTTACTTAACTCCTCTGTTCTAACGTGCAGGAACACATTTTATTAGGTCTCATAGGTCTACAATAACTGTGTTTTTCATTCAAATTATTGCAAGTGTTGCATAAATGTAAAAAAATGTGATAACTATACTTATTTTCAGGAGATTTGTATGTTATTATAAAATGTGAACATAAGGGTGTCACGTCTCAAGTCCTTCAAAATGCGACCAGTGCTGTTTTTGACATGAAAGCAATCTTCTATCGCAGGAGAATCAACAAGCCAATTGCTGTTCAGGTAGGTGACTGTTCAACAATGCAAAGAAAATGTGATAGTCTTTGAATTTCCCATATAGTGGTAAGCCTCTTTATCTGCAGGGCATATTATATTTTTTTCTCTCAAGCTCCAATATCCCTTTGGTGATTTCATCACAATCCTTCTGTTTCTTTATTTTTAAATCTCATATTCCAACATCTGCTTGAAAACCTCTATTTTATGGTTGGAGTCTGTCTGGTGGTTAAGAATAGATTTATTTCTAAGACGACTGTGGCTGTAGAGGTGTGGCAGGTGCTCTATTCAGAGTCTATGCTGTCCTAGGCACATATAAAATGAGCTTTATGAAAGGCCATTATTTATATTCCTAAACGCATGTCATAAATAAGAAAAAATGTGCTGTTAGAGTCCACGTTTATTTAAATCAGCCTTCACTGAATTCTCATTTGGGAGAACCAGAGATAGTGATCATGGCTATTTGTCTACTGACATGAGAGAGCCTTGCAACTACGCTTTGTTGTTCTTACCGCAAACCCTATTCTTTCAGGTTGTTAGCAGGTGTGTTTACAGGAACACAGGGGTACTGATATGTATGAGGAACACGGAGGTGCACAGGGGTCCCAGGGAATGCAGGTACACAGGATACAGTCTGGGTTGATGAGGAGTCTAGCACAGGAAGGATGCCTTTCGGTACTGATGGGGAAGGACCCAGCCTGCCCATATGTACAGTGAAGGGCTAAGGGGCAGAGACTAAGGAGTCACCTTGTCTTCTCCAGAGCTCCTGAAGGTGGAGGTGGGTTGAGCTGCAGACCACAAGAAACAGAGAGGCACTGGGAAACAAGAATTACTAGGAGCAGGCAGCAAAAGAGCACAGGAAAACAACAGGAAAGAGACAAGCAATACACAAGAAGGCACTGAATTAGACTGCAGACACAGGTAACTGATATTGAAAGGCAGGCTGAAACTCATACAAGGAAAAACAGAGGACAAGGACACTGTAATGCTCAGGGTATAGTACAGGTACAAGAATTGCAGACAGGAACACATGGAGAGACACTGGGAATGTGGGAATAGTGAGCTCACACTGGCAGACACTTGTGAACAGTCACAAGGATCAAGGGAAGTCCATCTATAGCATCACTAGGTATCTCAGGGTTACTAACAGTCTCTCAGAAGAGTCAGAGGTGCTCCAGGTGAGTGGAGACAAGGAGAAAAGAAGGGGATAAAAAGCCATAGATAAACTTATACGGAAAGTATAGTAAAAAAGGTTCTAGCAGTATACTCACATTCATACGGTTGCTGTATGAAAGTCCTAGGGTCAAGCAACCAATTTAGCACATATGGAGAATCTGAGTGTCTCCAGGCATACTTGTTTGGGTTTCAGGAGATTCCTGCACTTAGGATGCAGTCAGGTCCAGTGAATAATGGTAAAGGAGTTGAGACCCCAAAATGGAATGTGTGGTCAGCAAGGGTACTCATTAAATATAAGGTGTTTCCAAATGAATTCTTCAGAAATGTCAGTATTTTTTTGATCATAATAGGTTAAAACACACCAGCAATGCGTTTCATGGCTCTTCGTGGCCACTTCCTTCAGGAAAAGGTGTACAGTACACTAGAAGACATCCGTAACAATTAAAAAAAAAAAAAAAATTCAGGGTGAATCCACCTAGGAAGATATATATAAAAAAATATATGTAATTAAAAAGTGGTAATAAAGTCCCTTAGTTGTAGTGATTATGAAGAATTCATAAACAATGCATAGTTTAGATTAAACAATGCTTAGAGGTTGATTTACTAAAACTGTCGATCAAAAGCTCTGACGATTAAAAACACGTGGAGGCACCGCTTCACCAGATTTCGAGCATTATCATAAGGCAGTCATATTTTCCTGTATTCTAGACTGGTTCCATCACTCTCATGACAAACAGTGGGTCCAATTAGAAATGGACTCTTCTCCACCACATCTTAAAGCTGCCCTGTGGATTTCTCTCAAAGATATAGGACAGCGCTCTTCCTTGCCATGGATCACTTATACAGTTTTAGAGTGTTGGCATCATCATTTAAATGTATTTCCAATATCTATCCCATGCCCTCTTACACCATTATTAGATAATCCTTCTCTCCCTATTGGTTTTCACTTACATGCTATTCTAAGCTGGGATAAATCTTTCTGGCCACAAATCAGGCATATGATTTCAAAAAATGTATTTATTTCATTTTCAAAATACACACGGCCAGTTGAGAGGCCTTTGGTTTCTGAGTTTTTACTGCTCTCTGGCTCTAAAAACTACCATCCATCGGCCACCTACAGAATTTTAGCAATTGTGCATATCTGCTGAGCCCCCAACCCATACTTATGATCTATAAAATATTATCCAATTTAGATTCACCAGGTTTACCCACATATACACAGTAAAGTGGATGATGAAACTGGGCTATTCAATTCAGGAAGAGGAATGCGACCAAATCTTTAAAAATACTCTTTAAAAATAAATTTCCAATGGCCTGTGATACCCAGGAACGTAAATTTAAACTGCTATCAAGGTGGTACTGTACTCCAGTAAATTCACATCACATTTTTCCGTCCCAGTCGGAACTGTGCTGGCGCTGTCGTGTCTCTATGGGAGATTTCTTACAAGTTTTGTGGGCTTGCCCTCTTATTAATAAACTATGGGAACGTATAATAAATCTTTATAATATAATTACAGGCGAGTCAGTTCATAATTCTGCAGAAGTGACTCTTCTTTCTCTTTTCCCTCAGATTTTACCCCAAGTTAGGAAATCTCTCTTAGGTTTCTTTTTTTCAGCATTAAGACAATTAATCCCTAGGTATTGGAAATCATCTACCATCCCTTCATTTATTAAGTGGATTGAGACTCTAAATGGTGTTATGCGTTTGGAAGAACTGGAAGCTGAAAATAATGATACTATGGAGAAGTTTAATAAAGGTTGACATGGTAACATTTAAAGACTCTTCAAAGCTAGTGGATTTCTTGGCTGAGCTTCACTGAGGCTTAAGTTTAAGTACCACTAACATAGAACCTGCGAGTAATGAAGGGAGAGGTCCTATTTCCCCCCCCCCCCTTCCCTTTTCCCTTTCTGCCCCCGTTTTTTTTTTTTTTTGGTTAGATTTGTTCTGCTTTGTTTGGTGGGTGTTTTTTTTTTTGTTTCCTGTTTAAGGGTCTTTAAACGTTTGTACATTGATGTATCACTATACATTTGATTTTAGTTTTTTTTCTGGTGTATTATTTGATTTAAGATTTAGTGATGAAGAACTGTAGATTATGTTTTTATGATTATTTTATTTGTTTGTTTTAAGTGTTTTAGTGTTTGTTTATTATTTTTCCAAATAATTCACAGATATATTTGAGATTGCAAAATCTGGTACAACTTTGCAAAGAAATCAGCTTTCAGGTTTTTTGTTAAAGCTTAATTGAACAAGCTGAAGTTAGAAGATGATTGGCTACCATGGCAAGTTGCACTAGATTTTGCACTCTCCAGCTTTAGTAAATCAACCACCTGGTTTACTGCAACACCGAATATACATACATCCATTACACTTTTTAACTTTAATGAATTTTACCTATGATATGTACTGCATATCTTTTTTCTGATGAAGTGGCCACTAAAAAGTCATGGAACACATGAATGAGGCGTTTTAACCTGTTCTTAAGATAAATAAATATCAGCCTTCCTTGGAAGCACCTTTTTGATTATTAGGTACTTCTGCTGATCACAAATTGGTTATTTTTTTTTGGACACTAGGAAGTACTGGTATCACTAGGAATCTTCTACACTAGGTAAAACGGGGGAACTTCTAGGAAATACAAAGTCACTATTAAACATTAGGGGGGGGGGGCACCGCTAGGAACAATAACTAATGCTCAGGCAATGCCTGGGAGAATGAACCCAGTTTAAACTGAAAGGGAGATCACCTGGCTGGGCTGGGACTGGACATATATCTAATTAAATCAACAACAGGTGGTTACCCAGTCTTTTGGGATGACAGGTACCAGCAGAGCCTTGCAATTTAAAGTAACGGAACTAAATGGGTTGCTGCACTTTCATGTTTATCGATCACTGATATTGTTTATGGTTTACTAATGCTGGAATTGTATTATTTGTCTTAATAAACTTAATTTAACTTCCTTCAGCCAGGTTCCTGATTTCTTAAGGTACAGCCCACTGATCTGGTAATCCTTGCTGGATACCTCCATGTGGTACCTGACAACTAGAGAACCTGTCACTAGAGAAGAGTCTGACATAGGATCAATGTGTCATCTGCCATGGATTCCAGGTGCCATCTTGGGAAAGCCTGAGTCTCATTAGACACAGAGCTCTCTAAAGATTTGGATGACCATCATAGATTCAAAGGTGTTATATATGTTATGTCAGGGAATGCCTGAATGATTAATTTAGTCAGCTAAATAGATTGCAAAACAGTGCCTCCAATATAAAGTATAGGTTATAAAATAATTTAACTGACTTAATTTGCCAAGCAGAGCTCTTTAGGAAGGCAACAAGATCAGTGTAGGTATAGACTGAAGCTATCAAATAATAAATTGTTATTTATCACAATAAGTCACATACAAACACCAGTTTGATTAATAGGTGGACACAGACACTACAATTTTGCAACAAGGTTTGAAAATGATCTGTTACCGTATAATATATCTATGAGATTTTCCCCTTCTTTAGCGATCCTAACTGCTTGACTAAAATTTGGCAGATAATAATCTGCTTTTGACTAACTTCACCCGTGAAACTGCTGCAGTCAGATTCCCCGATGAAGTCTGTCCAAAGTTATGCCAATAAGACAACTTAAAATGACCAAATCGTAGGGTGTAATGAGAACTAATGGGGTAGCAAACCAACTAGCATGAAATACTTGCACATAGAAAAATCAATATTAATTGTGGAAAATATAGTTACCCTTTAAAAATGGCTATTTGCTTTAACCACTTGCCGAGCAACCACTGTCATTATACTGCAGCAGACCAGCACGATCCCGCAAATCGCCACAGGTGTATGTCAGCACCTTAAAGACCGATAGCAGGCGCGCACTCCCACTGCATGGCGGGGGACCCGATGCGCATGTCTGCAGGCCACCCGCGATCGTGGGTATGAGAGCCAGAACGGGGATGTGTGTATGTAAACAGATTCCCGTTCTGACAGGGGAGGAGAGACAGATCTGCTGTTTCTAGTGATTAGGAACAGCAATATGTCTCCTCCTCCAGTCAGTCCCATCCCCCCACAGTTATAAACACACAAGGGAACACGTTTAACCCCTTGATTGCCCCCTCTTGTTAACCCCTTCCCTCCCAGTGACATTTATACAGTAAAAAGTGCATTTTTATAGCACTTATCGCTGTATAAATGTCAATTGTCCCAAAAAAGTGTCAAAAGTGTCCCATCTGTCTGCCACAATGTCGCAGTCCTGCTAAAAATCGCAGATCGCTGCCATTACTAGTAAATAAATCAATATATCCCCTATTTTGTAGATGCTATAACTTTTGTGCAAACCAATCAATAATACGCTTATTGCAAATTTTTTACCAAAAATATGTAAAATATATATATCGGCCTAAACTGATGAAGAAATTTCTTTTTTTACCTTTTTTTAGGATATTTATTATAGCAAAAATTAAATACTGTTTTTTTTTTCAAAATTGTGGCTCTTTTTTTGCTTATAAGGCAAAAAATAAAAACCGCAGAGGTGATCAAATACCATCAAAAGAAAGCTCTATTTGTGGAAAAAAAAAAAAAAGGACGTCAATTTTGTTTGGGTACAGTGTCACACGACCATGCAATTGTCAGTTAAAGTGACCGTATTGCACAAAATGGCCCAATCATTAAGGGGGGAAAATCTTCCGCTCTGTAAGTGGTTAAAATGGTCGCCAAAAGACTATCCGAAGATGGCTGCTGATTATGGGTTTTAGTTTGCCTTACCAAAATGGCATCTAGCTATGCTGGAGCTGTGCGTCCTAGACTCAGTCAAGTGTCAGATGATGGCTGTGTGTAGTCTGATCAGATGGTCTACATGTTGTGTATTCAGATGAGGTTCTCCGTGTGTTCAGATGATGTTTTTTTCAGATGTACCTGACTTACATTTTTATATTGTGAAAACAATAGTTTTAAACATGCCAGAGGGTGGCCCAGAAGGTGTAACCTTATTCATAGATCTGTATCATTGGAATTAAACTGTAATGCCCCGTACGCACGGTCGGATTTTCCGACGGAAAATGTGTGATAGGACCTTGTTGTCGGAAATTCCGACCGTGTGTAGGCTCCATCACACATTTTCCATCGGATTTTCCGACACACAAAGTTTGAGAGCAGGATATAAAATTTTCCGACAACAAAATCCGTTGTCGGAAATTCCGATCGTGTGTACACAAATCCGACAGACAAAGTGCCACGCATGCTCAGAATAAATAAAGAGATGAAAGCTATTGGCCACTGCCCCGTTTATTGTGCCGATGTACGTGTTTTACGTCACCGCGTTCACAACGATCGGATTTTCCGACAACTTTGTGTGACCGTGTGTATGCAAGACAAGTTTGAGCCAACATCCGTCGGAAAAAATCCTAGGATTTTGTTGTCGGAATGTCCGATCGTGTGTACGGGGCATAAGTGTGAATGGTATTTGTTAAAAGTATAACTTTTGGTACAAAACATCTTTAAAATTCACAACCCAAGGAACTATCTGCACGGTATAAACTATCAGAACATTCATGGGCATTGCCTTCTTTTTAGTGTATATAGCAAGGGCTTCCCTGCTTCAAAACTTTTTGCCTGAAGACAATTTTTAAAAGATTTATATACATATATATGACCATTTACCAATGAAAAATCAGTTGTGCAGTTCCTAGCCCATTTAATTTATATTAAGCAGTAAATAGTTTAAGGTATCCAATTTAAATGATGTCAAGATGATATGTACAATAATCATTTTGTTTACTGAACACATTTCATGGCATTGTTTGTGCTTTCCTAGAATTGTTTACTGAATCTGCACAGACTCATCACCGGGGGCAATGACTCACTATAATGCATTGAGACAGTGCTGGCTGCAGTAACATAACATAAAGCCAACTTTATATTCTTTGACTCTTAGGTCTGGGGGAGCAAGTTCATGTGTGACCAGTTCCTGGGCCAAGTGCTCCTGGCTGCATCGCCTAATGATCCACAAGAAGAACAGACTCTCCAGCTGCATAACAAGGATGGGCGGGAAGCAGAGGAGATGCCAAGACGGGTAAATGTCAAGGTTGTCTCTTCGGATGACCTGCTTGAACTGTGAATGTGAGATCATCCTCCAGCCACAGACAGTGCTGCGAGCTAGAGACACTGGCCAGTCTAGCTTCTCTGCACAGACGTTGTCTCACGTTCAGGCCCTAGAGATCTGCATCTGTGCTGTACACCAGAAGCATTCATATAACATACCCAACAGTATTTGCTTTTGTAATCATTCTACAGAACAATGGTAAGCTGGCCATACATAGCTTGAATTTCAGACCATTCCTAAAAAAAACTGGCTGAAATTTGATTAGTAAGTGGCCCTCTTGCCCCTTGCATAGTTCTTTACATTATACAGTGAGACAGTACAGTTACAACACAAGTCAATAAAAAGGGTTAGAAGGGCTCTGCTCCTGAGCGCTTACAATTGAATAGGGAGAGGCAAATGACACAAAAGTTAACAACTGCGAGGCATGAGCTAATGGGAGAAAAAAGATCCAGTTGTTAGCTAAAGGCAGGATAGGCTTCCTTCAAGAGATACGTTTTCAGGGATTGCCTAAATGTGGACAGAATATGAAAGAGCTGGACAGATTGGGGTAGAGAATTCCACAAAATGGGTTAGACTCTGGAGAAGTTAAGGAGCAAGGGAGGGGGAGCAAATGGAGCTAGAGAGTAGGGGGTCTTGGAAGATAGAGAGAGAATGGTTTGGGCGATCTACTGAGACAGAATCGGTAATGTCGTTTGGGGCAAAGTTGTAAATGGTTTTGTATGTTGTTGTTAGTATTTTGAATTGTATTCACTGGGCATTGGAAAGCCAATGGAGGAACTGGCAGAGGGGTAGTGGACACTGAGCAGTTGGTAAGGTAAAGGAGTTTGGCAGTGGGGGGTTCATGATTGACTGAAGCAGAGAGAGCCTGCATAAAGATAGACCTATGAGGAAGGAGTTGCAGAGATAAAGGAATGGCTTGCTTGGTGGTTTCATTATTTAAAAAGGGGGGTATTTTGGACATATGGAAGTAAAGTCTACAAGATTTAGGAATTGATTGGATTTGGGACTGAAAGGACAGGTCAGGGTACAGGATTACACCCAGCACAATGAGGGAGGGACTGATAGTTGTATTACTGATCCTGTTCTAGAAGCCAGGGCAGGGGTGTGGGGGAATATTAGGAGCTACGTTTTGGAATGATTGAGTTTGAGATATTGATGTGACATGGAGACTGAAGGGTTGAGGTGGAGAGTAGAGAGATTCATTTGGGTATCATCACCATAGAGATGGTATTGGAAGCCATGGAAGCTTAATGAATGAGGTGAGGCTCTGCTGATGTCTGTCATCTTTAGGGCATCCTTTAAAAAGTGAATTTTAACCACGTTCACTAAGCTAATAGAACTTTTACTTGCAAAGCAAAAATTCCATTGCAAAGCGAATGGTATTTTTGCCTTTAGTAAATCAATGCTTTTATTAGTGTAATGGAAGTACAGTGCCTTGCAAAAGTATTCACCCCCTTTGCATTTTCCGTGTTTTGTTAACGTGGAATTAACATGGATTTTAAAGATTTGCATCATTTAATTAACAGAACATGCCCACAACTTTTAAAGATATTTTTTTTTATTGTGAAGTAAACAACAAATAGGACAAAATAACAGAAAAAGTCAATGTGCATAACTATTCACCCCCCTAAAGTCAGTACTTTGTAGAGCCACCTTTTGCAGCTATCGCAGCGCCAAGTCGCTTTGGATAAGTCTCTATGAGTTTGCCACATCTTACCACTAGGATTTTTTGCCCATTCCTCCTTGCAAAACTGCTCCAGCTCCTTCAAGTTGGATGGTTTGCGCTTGTGAACAGCAATCTAAGTCTGACCACAGATTTTCTATTGGATTGAGGTCTGGACTTTGACTAGTCCATTCCAACACATTTACACGTTTCCCCTTAAACCACTCAAGTGTTGCTTTAGCAATGTGTTTGGGGTCATTGTCCTGCTGGAAGGTGAACCTCCGTCCTAGCCTCAAATCACACACAGAGTGGTATAGGTTTTGCTCAAGACTATTCCTGTATTTAGCACCATCCATCTTTTCCTCAACTCTGACCAGTTTCCCAGTCCTGACTGCCCAAAAGCATCCTCACAGCATGATGCTGCCATCATTTAGTCTCATCAGACCAGGGCACCTTCCTCCATACATTTTGGGAGTCTCCCACATGCCTTTTCGCAAACTCAAAACGTGCCATTTTGTTTTTTGCTGAAATTAATGACTTTCTTCTGGCCACTCTGCCATAAAGCCGAACTCTTTGGAGCGTACGGCTTATTGTCATCCTATGTACAGTCTTTGCAGCTCCTCCAGGGTTACTTTAGGTCTCTGTGCTGCATCTCTGATTAATGCCTTCCTTGCCGGTCCGTGAGTTTTGGTTTGCAGCCGTCTCTTGGCAGGTTTGCTGTTGTGCCATGTTCTTTCCATTTGGTTATGATATATTTGATGGTGCTCCTAGGGATCATTAAAGATTTGGATTTTTTTTTTTTAAACCTAACCCTGATGTGTACTTCTCAACAACATTGTCCCCTACTTGTTTGGAGAGTTCCTTGGTCTTCATGGCAGTGTTTGGTTAGTGGTGCCTCTTGCTTAGGCGTTGCAGTCTCTGGGGCCTTTTAAAAAGGAGTGTATATGTAATGACAAATCATGTGACACTTGGGTTGCACACAGGTGGACATCATTTCACTAATTATGTGAATTTTGAAGGTAATTGGTTGCACCAGAGCTTTTTATGGGCTTCATAACAAAGGGGGTGAAAACATACGCACATGCCAATTATCAATTTTTTATTTCTGAAAAATAGTTTTATGTATATATTTTTCTAATTTTACTTCACCAACTTAGATTATTGTGTTCTGATCCATCACATATAATTCAGGATAAAAAAAACATTGAACTAAAGACCAATGTAACAAAATAGGTAAAAAGCCAAATGGGTGAATACTTTTGCAAGGCACTGTAGGTAAAAATGCTGGAGTGGGAATGGGCAGGGTAGTAAAATAAACGTATTTTACTCTCCTGAAAGTAATTTCAATTGAACATTTCAACAATCATCAAATCCAGAAATATGGGCAAATATAGACTTGTCCTGTATAATTTAAGCAATGAGTCACACATTTTCTTTTGGTGAATCTCACACCTGCTGCATTTTTAATGCAAACTAAATGAAAAAATAAAAACAAAAAAGGGAGATTAAGGCTTCCTAATAATAATTCTATCAAGGTGCCAAAGTGCCCACACATACAGGATAAAAACCATTCAATATGGCCTGTGTTTAGATTGATTAACCACCGAGCCTTTTTCTGAGATTTGTTATTTCTAAGTTAGAAACATTTTTTTTTGCTAGAAAATTACTTAGAACCCCCAAACGTTATACATTTTTTTCTTCTAACACCCTAGAGAATAAAATGGTGGTCATTGCAATACTTTCTGTCACACCGTGTTTGCGCAGTGGTCTTACAAGCACACTTTTTTTGGGAAAAATACACCTTTTTAAATTAAAAATAAGACAGTAAAGTTACCCCTATTTTTCTTGTTGTGAAAGATAATGTTACGCTGAGTAAATTGATATCCATGTCACTGTTCAAAATTTTGCCCGCTCGTGGAATGGCGACAAACTTTTACCCTTAAAAATCTCCATAGGCGACGTTTAAAAAATTCTACAGGTTGCATGTTTTGAGTTACAGAGGAGGTATATGGCTAGAATTATTGCTCTCGCTCTACCGATTGTGGCGATACCTCACATGTGTGGTTTGAACACCATTTTCATATGTGGGAGCTACTCACGTATACGTTCAATTCTGCATGCAAGCTCGTCGGGATGGGGCGTGTTTAAAAAAAAATAAAAAATTCTTATTTATTTTACCTTTTATTTTTTTATTTTTACACTTTTTTTTTTTTTTAATGTGTCACTTTTATTCCTATTACAAGGAATGTAAACATCCCTTGTAATAGAAAAAAAGCATGAAAGGACCTCTTAAATATGAGATCTGGGGTCAAAAAGACCTCAGATCTCATATTTACACTAAAATGCAATAAAAAATAAATAAAATGTCATTTGAAAAAAATAAAAATAAAAAAAGGTTGCTTTTAAAAATTTGTCATTTAAAAAAATACTAATAAAAAAAAATGGCCCTTTAAGAGCTATGGGCGGAAGTGACGTTGATGTTGCTTCCACCCTGCAATGTTATGGAGACGGGTGGGGGCCATCTTCCCCTCACTCGTCTCCATGCCCAGCAAGGGTGAAGATCTGATCGCCTCTGCCGCTGGAGCCGGCAAGCTGCGGAGGGCACCGGAGCGCGGCGGGAGGGGGGGCCACTCTCCTGCCTCCCATAAAAGTGATCTTGTGGCGAATCTGCCGTAGAGACCACTTTTATCTGAAAGCGGACCACCTGCAGAAGAAGACGATACTGGTGTTATGGCAGCTAGCTGCTGCCATAACAACGATATTCCTCTTCAAAGTACCGATGTATAACGATAGTGGGCGGTCCGGAAGTGGTTTAAACAATTTGTTGTATTCCTAACACACTATGTATGTTTTTGATTTTCTGTATACATTGTATTGAGCAATAGAGACCTGCTTGAAAAACTCCTAGCTAATACACTTTTTATCTGACTCCAATATTCTATACCACATAAAGTAGTTTTTTTTAGTGCAGGAAGTGCAAAAAATGAAGTATGCTATCCCATCGCAATCATAAATAAGCTCTTAACTGGACGACTGCAGCAATCTGAACTCTTATTGTCTGCTTATGGTAAATGCATTTGACAGTTTTGCAAACTTTGCGTGTAGTACTATCTAAATTTAAATAATCTATACGTATATTTCCAGAAATTAACTAATGGTAAAAATATTGCCTAACATTTGTTATGATGTATTGTAAAACAGCATTATTATTAGTCTCTGCCATGAAGCTTAGGAGGTACATGAAGTTGTAATTAAATACTTTAATGCTACTTCATTATGTGCACAGGCTGGTCTGTCTATTATATAATCTCTTTATACAGCTTTCATAAGCGTGACATTTAATAGAGGTTGATTAACTCAAGTGTTGTAACATATTAATACTTTTAGTGGAGTATGAAATTTACATTATTTTTTCCTTCCATAAAGCAAGGTGAGAACCAATACTCTATTGCTTGGAATATAGTTTTCCATTCATTTCATGATTTGGCCTTGTGCCCATGCAGAATCTGTAGGCCTGAAATATTGCCACTGTGCCTATAGCAAATGGAATGACTATAATGGCTGGGGTGAAGTTTGTGGTGCTACCCTATAATGACTTCTAAACTGATCAAGCGTCCTCTGTTCATTGACAAGAAAATGGCAGCATTCACTTAAAATTTTTATATGCAGCATGTTATATGTCACATTTGTCAACTTTTACATGTGTTAACTATAAACAATTGTTTTCAAATAAAATATGTTGTACATTTTCTCCTTTATTCAGAAACATTTAGCTGGTAAAGTATGTCCTTCAGTTATTCCATGAATTAACAACCCCAAACAATGGTATTTCTAACTTTTATTCACAATACTGCAGGTCCAGATTCAAACTGCAATATTTTTTTTTTTATTTTTTTTTACACTCAAGACACAGTCATGCACAATCCATATTTCATTTTTTTCTATTGCTTCAACCACAATTTAAATTAAACCTCCCAAAATAAAATGCAAAGAATTTTTGTTTAAAAAAAATAAAAAGTAGTCACTGAGGTATTCAGATCATACTGTATTCTCAGTGCTTACCCAACATAAATAACTTAATTCCAATTTAAAAAAAGAAAAAAAAAAAGAAAAATCTTTCCTTCAAAAAGTTACAGAATGATATCACTACACATTTTGTATTTTACAGATAACACGCCCTAAAAAAGAGGAATGTACAGCAAATGTGTTACAGTTGAGAGAGACAATGGAAATATTATATTAATAACACCAGATTTTCCCCCAAAATTTTTGTGTTTTTTTTTTTGTTCTTGAAAGTTTGCAAAAATGACAAGTCATCTAATCACAGTACTGGAAAATAAGACAATAGAGGTACCCTGTGAAATATATTTTCTCGATTTTGTTCCCAGTCAAAGAAATTTTGAGATGTGCCCATTGCAAAACTAAAATTTCTGGGTATTGAGGTTTTTTTCTGTGATAGAATGACCACATATACACAAGCTATATTTTTTATTGTATAATGCAATGCATGAGACATAATCAAAGGACGGTGACTAGAGATAGACATGTTTATATAAGAGTATTAATCCTGTTCTTTTTTTTTCACTCCAATTACAAAATTTGAGAAAGGTTGTACCATAAATCCGAAATTGAGTAGCTACACTAAATTATTTAAACAACAGTTTTCCAATATGGAGTGAAGAAAAAAAATGTTCTTTATTTATAGCTGATGTTAGTCCACTTTGGCTCGTACCAATCAATGTTTGCTACATAGACATTTATTTACCATAAAAAGTTTAGTCCCCTGCAAAGAGCAGTCGTGAAAGAATGTACCCATGGTCTGTTTTATTACAAGTGGTGGGTAATAAATAAATAAATTAAAGGCTCAGTAAGATTGTTTAGCAACATGAAATTCTATAATGCAACCAAAGAGCAGTGCACCGACTCCTTAGATTAGGTATATATGTTGTAGGCTGTATGAGAAGTTCATTTTCTCTAAAATACTGCCTGAAATAAACACCAGTATCTGTAAAGATCTGTCATCTGATAAAGAAAAAGGAAAAAAAGTGATAAAAATATATATATATATTTTCCCTAAATAGTGGCAAAAAATAGTATTTTAGAAAACTGAGTGGATATATATGTTACATTGGATGTGTACTATCACAGCAAATGTTGTGCCTTCCTAAACATACACGTGTATACCTTTTTTCCTCATATATATGAGCACTTAATCATCGGAGCATAGATACAGACACAGAGCTAAGCAGTCATAGGAATCTGTGTACAGCACTCCTTATATTAAGTTTGGATACAGGTATAAGTTTCTTAATAACTGCTATCAACAATTCTTTGCATAAATAAAACGAATGGCTCAATTACGTGCGGTCAACTAATCAACTAATGAAAGGTGCAGGGAAAACCAGAGCAGCGCACCAAAGGATTAGGGGACCAAGAGTATAACAAATTATACTCTTGGTATACGTCTAAATTCTGATATCTTGTCTCCTATTTTGTACAATAGCCTTTTTAGCACTACAGTGTGTTGAAAAAACTGTACATATCATTGTTACTCCTTGTAACCTTGTGTATAATATGTGGGTCCCTGAACCATTTTTCAAAAATGTATAAAGCCTGGACAAGGGATGTAAGCTATCCCAAAAGCTTCTTTTAAAAAAAAACTTAGTTTAGTTTATAAAAAAAAGCCACCAAATAATGCAGACAGTTTGGAGTTAACATGATACAGAACTCTACTACAGCATAGACTTCCAAACAGAAGGTTGCGGTTCTCCTTCATCAGGGGTTATGCTGATAATTTGAGTAAAATGTTGGACTTGTGTGGGTTAACAGAGGGTTTATTCAACTCAGGAAAAGATGGCTTTTTAATCCAAAATAATGTTTCAACAGCCCTCCTATAAAACCAATCAATAAAGCTTACTTTTTGGTTTAAAGAGCCAGTTTATTGCTGAGTTGAATTAGCCCTCAATTAACTCACACTAGTCTAGCATTCCATTCAAACTAGCAGTTTAAGCCCTTAAAAATCTTTGACTTATTCACTTTGGACTTCTATGATGAACAAAAAAAAATACTCTGGGGATCTTAAACCTTTGGTGTGCATGCATGTATTCCCTACACCCGCCAGTGTTCACCTGAGACCTTTTTGTGATACAGCTGTTTAACCATCAAGTCATTGTAAAAACCAATATGGACTAAAAATTACATTAAGGAAGTAAACCAGTTTCAGATATGGCACCTCCCACCTACATCTTTAAAATAATAATGTCACTAATGTCTATCAAATTGTTAGCCTGCAACTATCCTTAAGTAAAACCTATCTTTGAGGCTGAGTTCACACTTAAAAAGGGATGTGGCTGACAGCAGGGGTCAGGTGCGTCCCTGTTCTCTATTATAGGGATGACTCGGGCCCAAATTTTTGCCTGAATTTGGACCTGAAACGGAGCCAAAGACGCACAGGACCCCTGTACAATTTGCTCCGAACCTGCTCCGGAGATGTGTGAACCGGCTCCATTGAGAGCCGGTCACAATCTCCTGTCATGCGAATTGGATGCAGGGAAATCCGCATAAGTGTGAACCCAGCCTAAAAACACTGTAGGCTCCCATAGTTGATCTTTTGAAAATGCTAGATGCCTGTCAGTCTCTAACCTTAAATGCTTTTGAAGTCAAAGACCTGCAAGATCTATGCAGCCAGAGAAGTCAGAACTAATCTTCATACTTCCATTTGATCAGCGACTTCGTACTAAAGTCATAATATAGGTATGAGGCTTGGCAACGAGCAATTTCAGAAGGAAACTTCAGTTTTGGCAGTCTGCATATTGTTCTACAAGTAAAATTCCCTTTAAAATTACTTCCTGCTTTATGCAAGAACATTTTGGAAAACTATGTCAAGATTTTAAAGACTTACAAAAATAAATGTGAACAAACAAAATCAGAAATATTTTCTAGCACACTGCTGTCTTCTTGCTTGGTTGTCCCATAGAAAAAAAATCTGTGAATCATTAGTGGTATGGTCTATGTTAATAGGTTTTGAGCTTGTATTAATGGCATCAATGTGAGAGGCTTCTGAGAACATTCAGAAATGACCGACAGATGATTTTGACTTCCTTTAAACACGTTTTGCATTCATATAAACTTGTATGCAAATGCAAAACCTGCTTGTTGTAAATGAAACACTATCAACCCAGGCTCTGATCCAATTAACCTTAAATGGCTAATGACATAACACAATACACAGCTGAAAAAGATAACTGCTAAGTAGCACTACATCATTTTGTGTAGCTATATGGCAAGACTAACCTGTGTATCTTTTACGCAGTTCTGTTACATTAAGTATCTTTTTGGAGGACTAAAAAAAAAGCTTATGCTGAAAATGTTCTCGTTAGGGTTTATGCATTTTGTTTTGAATATATATTGTGATTTTAGGCATAAATTTAGTGTCCTATCCAGGCTACTATGCGTTCCCATTAAGTGCGATTTGATATATATATATTTTTTTTAGTGGGGAAGGGTGGTATTGCTGTCTTTATTCGCATTTAGCAGGATTTGCTGTTCCAGTGATAGTGCTTACCATGATAGGCACAGACCACAATAAAAACACTTCTGTAGTACAGTGGTTAGAAACTCTGTTGGGTTTTTTATAATTGTATAGTGGCAGTGGTCATTGGCATCAGAGGTTAGGGTAAATCTACCCAAAACAAGATGGAAACAGAAACCTTAGATTAGTTTTAACCCTTCCCTACTCTATCCACAGCGAAGAAAAAATTGTTTAGTTGGGATTATACCTTAACTGTTTGCATTATTATATAGGACTTTCCAAACAAACTGATTTCACATTCACAGAATGTTCCCTTTACAAATCTCTTTATGGACTCTGGGCTCATTCACACTATCTCTCTATATTCACACTATAGCTCTGTGTCAACACAGGCTAAACACAAGGCCACACAGAAAACAACGGTTTTCTATGTATCCTGTTCAAACAAAAAAACTGATTTGAGGCGGGTTGTGTTTTATACAATGAAAATGTGTTGCATTTTTATGCAGCGCAACGCACTGCCTGTCAAACACTGCAGTCCATAGACTTGAATAAAGTGTCATTTGGTGACACTTCAATAACGTTAAAACATGTGCACCTACACAATCTGGCACATATTTAGGTCTTATGCACACCGGATGTCAAAAATGGTGCTTCTAAGGACATTTGACAATTTAAAAAAATTTTTTTTACCTAAACGCTCCTCCGTGTTAGCCTATGCAACCATGCACATAGACGTTTACAGGTGTTTAGGAGGCAGAAAAAAAACCCACCACTTACGATAAGGCCAACATCTCTAAAGGATCCTGAGCCATCTTCCAACCTCCAGTCTGGTCACTGCTGGTGAGCTTTATCCTATATTTCCTCCCACTAAGTCTTAGTATGTCCAATTTCCATAAGACACGGCAAAAGGATAAGTGGGTGGAGCTTTGTATCCCCACAGAATAATAAAGCATGGCAGCAAATGTCTTTATACAGCCACTTGTGTAAGTTTGTGATGATTAGGATTTCCATTGTCTGTTCGATTTCAAACTGAAATTACATCAGCAGAATTTAGAGAACTTGGGATAATACTAAATGGTTTAAACTAAAATGTATCAGAGGGCTGACAGTATATGCTTTTAGCACACACCCTTTTCTCTTAAAAACTTTGCAGTCCAGAGCCCCTTACCCCTCCTCCCACAGTCTTCACTACTTTGAAAAGGGAGAATGATTGCCATCATCCTGCCATGCAATGCTCAATGCCTCTAAAGCTGTTCAGTGGGCACCATCATCTTCATATGAGGGGAGTGCCTACACTTACAGTATGCCAATGAAAACTGAGTTAGTCAGTATTTACACAGGTTCCTTAAAGAATATCTTCACGCTGAATGAAAAAATTTAAATAAAAGCGTAACTTTCCCTTTTGGGTGAAGTTCTGCATTAAGTTGGCTCCTGAGGTAACAGAATTATAGGTCATAAAATTGAAAAGTAAAGATATAGGTCGACCAGTTATTCTGTCAATTACCTTCAGCAAGTTAGTTTGATTAATTTAGGTTTCTTACTGGTTCAGTTTAAACATAGATTTAAGAACATTCAAATAAATACTTAACCGGGCTAAGCCCTATTTTAATATTTGTACCTAATATTTGATTTTTGCTTTAAGGACAGATTCCATGTAGCAATTAAAAGACCTTTGCTCTCTTTTTAACACAGTGATTGGTGTCACAGATATCCAACAAGCTATTATTGATAAAGGCAATCACAACTCAAGAACAGAAGGGAAAATCTGAAGCATGAAATAATATGAATTGCATCGGTTTCAGAGAGAAATATAGATAAAAGCAACTGAGATTGGATTATAGAAGAAAAAAAGAAAGAAAAACCCTCCATTGAGGGGGTAAACTACCCATGTTCCTGCCTCTGTCAAATGTAAATTAGTCTCTTATCACACTCTATTTAATCCATTATACAAAAATGTACCCCTTCCTGCTGCTGTTAGGTCCAAACATTTTTCTAACTTTTAATATTAATTGGTTTAATGCCAGAGCCTGGGAAATGATTCTATTACTTTAGACTGTTGAATGGCAATTGTGAAGTGTGACTTCAGGAAAGGCAATGGCTTAGTGCTGACTGGTCTAGAATATGAGGCTCTGTATACAGTGTGCATCCAGGACTCAGGAGCTTCAAGATAAATAGGAAATGATTAGAGGCTTTTATATTTTATATAATCTCAGGTGACAAAATAAAGAGCTGCACCAATGACAGTAAATACATTCCTAACTATCTATGTATTAACATTATTCATAGCATTTAGAGGTCCAAGATAGTTCAGCCAATATTGTGACTTGCTTATTAACTCTATTCACTATAAAGTTGTGCAAAGAGCAAAATAATGTTAAATGTATGGCATTAAACAAAAATCCAATGGGGAAAAAACAAAATCAGATGATTCTCGTGTGTACTGGTTAGCGTGGGGAATTTTTGGGGATGCTGGAGACCTCCCCATGGGTTTTAGGTTTACTTTCTTTTGGCTCTTTTTAGGTGATATTAGCTTTCCAGGGGCCTGACCTTCTTTACTATATGCTTCCTTTAAACGAATATGTCTTTGCCACAGTTACCCTAGATGTGTGGGTCTACATCCTTTCTGAGTCTTTGCCAGTTCCGTTTGGACTAATACCTTCTCAATTTTAGCTAGCTCATTTCCCCTGTGGACTGGTTCTCCTGAGGTGGAAATTTGGGCAACCTTTGTGCCCACCAAATTTATACCTTGAGGTTTCTCCGTGGAAATGCACTCATCCGATTTCATGCCATGTTATAAAATTATAATAATTCCACCACTTTACTAACACCTGAATAAGACTCATACTCTCTACAAGTTGAAAGGTGTTGGAGCCCACTGTTATAAGATAGACATATTTCATGCATTAAAGATGCTGTGTGGTAGTTCTCAATACATTGGTTGCTTGTTTTGTGCATGTCTGTTTTTATTAGAACTACTGGACCTTTTGGTCTTTTTTTAATGGTGTATATTAATAAAAAACTATGTTGTGTATTTATAACCATTGTGCTTAGTTTGGCACCTTTAAAGTCCCATTCCATATGTTGTCCAAACTGTTTAAATCATTAGTGATGGGGCATCTTCAATGCTCATTGGTCTAATGGAGACAAGGTTTTTTAAGAACAAAATGGGACTTTATACCTAGTCCCATGTTCATTTTTCCCTATGGGATTTTTTGTTTAATGTTTAATTTTTGGGAATGATACCTACCAGTATTAAATCTTCCCTGCAATGATCCACTATAATAAGCTTTGATTGGTTGTTATAGGCCAAAGCGCTTTTCATATCACATCTCTTTGCACTGCCTTACTGCCAAATCATGTTATAGCTTAATAACTTATCCCATCTTAGTAAGAACCCAATCAAATCATGCGTAACTAAAAGGATTATGGCCCCAACAAATCCCTTCTTAATGCCACTTATGCCATCCAGGCATGTCATGGTTAAAAACCTTAGACACAGCCACTGAGCCTGAAGCTAAAAACTTGACAATGGTAAAACTTAACATTTTAAAGCTTGCACTAGTTGTGAAAGTCAATTCAATAGACTACCTGTGTTTTTGGCTTTCAAGCATAAATTCGTTCCAGTGCTACATAGAAACATCAGGTAGAAAACTGCCCCAAAGAAATTAAGAGCTTAGTTTCAAAATTCACTGCAAAGAATAATGGTGACTAGCAAGTCAAACTTCTCAAAGAATAACTTTAAAGGTAGCCTTCACTAAAGCCTAAAAATGAAGCCTTGAAATGCATTTCAGTCTAAATAACCACCATCATTTGTGTTTTTTTTTTTCATCCAGGCATAGTACTTTTATAAAGCTAAATCACTGCTTCGAAACTGCCTTGTTGCCAGTAATCTGTTGTCCTGGGAACACCTACTGCTATGACAGAATACGTAGGTATTCTCGCAGATCTCAATCTTACCCACTTTAAAATCCTTGCTGCCTCTAAAACAGAAAAGGGAAGTTAAGTTGTCCAGTACTTATTCACACAACCTGAGGAAGTACACCCACCAAGAAGCACATGTGAGAAGCTTCCTGGAACGTAGCAGCATTAGATCATTTGACATTTAAATTACGGTAAAATAAGTCGACTTTCTGACATTAGCATAATTACAATGTTCCTTAACAGCATTAGGATTTCAATGATTAATTTCTTTCCTTGCCTAGAGTTGCTCCTCATTTTATGTGCATATGGGTGCTCTTTGCAGACTAAAGAGATATATATTGCAATTCTTACTTCCCTATACTACCTTTTTTTCTATACACAACTCTTAGTGGTGAATGGCATAGTGAATTTGTCATGTCAATTGTCAATGTCTGAAGCAAAGCTAACATTTTTTTAAGGCCAGCCATTTGCAGCAACAACATCTGGCCATGCCCCATTTTAAAGCAGACCTTCACTCTTTTATATAACTCAACCTTCCTGCATTCACCCCCTGCCCATGAAGTAAAGAAATGTTTTTTTACCTTTTTTCTGTTTCTTTTTCTCTGGCCCTCCTGTTTGTCTCCACAGCCTCCTAGGATACCATGTCACATATCCCAGGAGACTGCAAGATCAGGGACAACCAGTAGCTGGTGACCTAACATGCAGTATCAGGGGCTGGCTGCATGAACCTGCAAGAGGCAACCAACTCCTGATCCTGGGCAGTGCAACATGGTGATGAGGTACCTGGGCTGTGGCAGCTGAGCAAATCTTCACAGCAGGACAAAGCTGGATCCCCTACACAGGTAAGTATGTGAATCATGGACAACCCAGCATAACAGGAAAGAGGTGTTAAAAAAGTAGGGGGGAGTGAAGTTCGTCTTTAAAATTACTATCCAAAGAAAAGAATGACTCAGTAATGGGACTCATTGATTCATTGTGAAGGTTTTAGCGGCAAAGAAAGGAAAGGTGTGTTGTGTATACACTTCACTAAGGGGCGTATATTATTTATATCTATTGTTTGTACTTGGGAAATAGACCATGCTTTATTGGCACTTTTAACCCCATTATACACAAAATTAACAAAGTAGCAAACTTGTTTAATAGGAAAGTGCAAGGAGTAAGATTATTGTGTAAAGAGTGATAAACCAAAGCAACCAAGTAATTTTCAATTTTCTTTAGCTGGATCACTTCAGAGGAATTTGGATTGGTTGCTATGATTTGTGACACTTTTCACAACATTGTTTCTGTTTGCACTACTTTACTGTCTAAGCCACATGATCGTAATAACAATTTTATGGATTGAACCAGTGTGTAACATATCACTATGCTCCTTCATTACATATACATTTATGAGTAGCTGAAATGAACAAACACATTTTCTTTCATATGATGCCCAAATTGACACATGAATTGACAGTTTTCCATTTTAATATATTGATTCAGGCCAAAAAATGGCTTTGACTGTGCAGCACAGAACCATAGAAACATAGTCATATTAGCCTTGTTGGCTAAAAAACAGAGTGCTGATGGGATTAACTTGGTCAACCAATGGAAAAATTACATATCGCTCTGCTATGTAAGAAAACAAATACCATAAGCCTTGTATGCAAACCACTTTGGTGCAAAGGCAGACTACCTCCTCTCTTTGTACCTCATGTTTTGGGGGCTGTAACTTTCATTTTTATGGCTCTCTTGCATCAAGGTGTACCTTCCCCTGTAGAGTGGTTACCCTCACATGCAAAATAGTACCGTAAATAAACCGACCCTGTGCTGAAAACAGGGAAATAAGACTATCAGAGTAAATGGATGGTAAGGTCTACACAGACCGACAGACCTGTCAACGTTGCTGCATATTTGGAAATGCAGAGTGATTTTTTTTTCAGTTTTTTGTTTCTTTAAATATAAAGCAAAAAAAAAAAGCCAGATGTTAAATTATTTGTTCGTTATGAAAGTACAACCCATCTATGGAAAATTTCTGCAGGGGATCAACGTGCGGACGTGCAGCACCAACTTCCAACGTGCCGAGTTGAATGTTGTAGTCCTGTTCCTACTTACAAAACAAAGGAAAAAAAGAGTTTAAGGAATCCATAAGGGCAGGTAGAAGACACGAGTAGGTGCATCATGGTGGGTCATGTCTCCCCACGACAGTAGCTGGTTAGCTTGTTAATCCTGCTGTGTGAGGGGATGAGGTTTTCTGATTCTGCTGAGTTCTGTGTTCTAATGCAGAGGCTACAGCTTTGTGTCCACCGTAGCTAGCGGCTGCTGTTTTTAATGGCTTCCTTTGCTGCTATGATCAGTGGAGTCAGGCTAGAAAGAGGCTTGGCTAGTTTTAAAAATGGATGCTGCAAGACAAAAACACAAAACCATTTGACATCAGCATAACATCCTGTTATGGAAATATGAATACATTCAAAAAGACTTGTATTTTGCTGCACTGAGGATGCATTCACATTTATGTCTGATGAACAGTGTGTTATAACATATGCATAATACATGTGAGCAGCAAGCGCTGGTGCATGAAAATGCATTTTATAACAGTCCGCCCACTAGGCCTTTAATGTATAAAACACCCGCACATGACCCTAAAGCAACACATTGTGTAACGAGAAAAAAGTGCACATGGATTTTGTGAGGCGATGAGAGCCCATAGAAAATGGAATAGCGCACAGGAAAAGGTATATACAACTTCAATTCTAAAAAAGTTTGGACACTGTGTAAAATCTACATAAAAGCAGAATGTAATGATTTGCAAATTTCACAAATCCATATTTTATTCACAATAGAAAACATATCAAATGTTTAAAGTGGGAAAACGTGTCATTTAAGATAAAAATAAGGTCATTTTGAAATTGATGGAAGTAACACGTCTCAAATAAGTTGGGATAGGGCCATGTTTACCATGGTGTAGCATCTCCACGTCTTTTAACATTCTGTAAACATCTGAGAACTGAAGAGACCAGTTGCTGGAGTTTTGGAAGAGGAATGTTATTCCAATCTTGCCTGACATACGATTCTGACCACTCAAGAGTCCTGTGTCTTCTTTGTCATATTTTTCATTTTGCACCAAATATTTTCATATGGTGAAAGGTTGGGACTGCAGGCAGTACAGTTAAGCACCTAAACTCTTCCACTGTTATAATAGATGCAGTTTAGCATAGTCTTCCTAAAATATGCAAGGCCTTTCCCAAAAAAATACGTTGTCTGGATAAGAGCATATGCTGCTCTAAAACCTAGATATATATTTCTGCATTGATGGTGCCTTTCCAGACGTACAAGCTGTCCATTCCATATGCACCCCATACCATCAGAGGTGCAGGCTGTTGAACCGAGTGCTGACAACAAGCCAGAATGTACCTTTTTGCTTTAGTCCAGAGGACGCCGTGCCCATGGTTGCCAAAAGAATGTCAAATTTCGATTTGTCTGACCACAGAACAGGTTTCTATTTTGCAACAGACCATTTTAAATGAGCTTTGGCCCAGAGAAGAGGGCGGTGTGTCTAGACCAGTGTTTCTCAACTCCAGTCCTCAAGGTGCCCCAACAGGTCATGTTTTCAGGCTTACCATTATTTTGCACAGGTGATTTGATCAGTTTCACTGCCTTAGTAATTACCACAGCCTTTTCATCTTAGGGAAATCCTGAAAACATGACCTGTTGGGGTGCTTTGAGGACTGGAGTTGCATTTTTGGATGGCATGGCGAATGGTCATCACATATAGTGATTTCTGGAAGTATTCCTGAGACCATGTAGTAATGTCCATCAGAGTCATGCCTGTTTTTAATGCAGTGCCATCTGAGGGCCCGAAGATCACGGGCATGCAATATTGCGCTTAGACCTTGCGCACAGATTTCTCTCCAGATTCTCAGAATATTTTGATAATATGTACTGTAGATGATGATATATTTAAAGTCTTTGCAATTTTTATTCTGAAATGGTTTGACAATTTTTTGGTGCAGCTTTTCACACATTGGTGAACCTCTGCGACACTCTAAATCTCTAAGATGCTCTTTGTATACCCAATCATGTTACTGAACTGTTGCCAATTAACCAAATTAGTTGCAAAATATTATTCTAGCTCTTCCTTGTTAGTACCACTTACTTTGCAGCTTTTTGTTGCCATGTCCCAACTTTTTTTAGATTTGTTGCTGTCATCAATTTAAAAAATATCTTTTTTTTCTTCCTAAAATGGTACATTTCTTCAGTTTAACCATTTGTGTGGTTTTCGGTTTTCATTTGTGAACATAAGGGTTTATAAGATTTGCAAATCATTACATTCTGTATTTATGTAGATTTTACATAGCGCCACAACTTTTTTGGAATTGGGGTTGTACACCAAGGCGTGTCGGTTCATAAAGATGGCTGTAAAGCTGTGAATTTTTTTCATTACACCAATTTAACCAATATGTATTTAGCCAACACTATGATAAACTTTTTTGTTTAGTTTAATTGGATTTTACACTGCTAATTTTTTTACTGCATGTTTATCATTTATTTATCATTTTTACTAGGTATAAGAAAAACATTTACTTTACAACAAAAACATTTAACACAGGACATCAATGACAAGGGTTTACAGAGTGGTTTCTTTAAAATAAAGCACAGCAGTAGTACTGTAATTTGTTTTTAGACTCACTAACTGAAAACCTGCATATATCTAACAAAGTGAAAGTGGGGAGTGAGAGAGGGGATTCTGACTTTAGATAGATGTATTCAAAACTAAAAACTAAGCAGTGAAATTGACTGTATAGCTATAAAATAATTAGAAGGATAAAAGAATAAAGTTTCATTGACTGCAATGTCTTACCTAGTAAAAAAAAATAAAAATAAAGTTACAAGATACATATGGAGCTGCAATTAATTCCTGACCAAAAAAATCAAATGTGTTACATAACCATACATTATAGAAGACAGTCAATCACCTATTTGTGAGACCCCCCCCCCCCCAATTCTGGGCATTCAGCAGTATTACTCTTAGAGTAAAAGGACATTGTTAGATGCCTCAACTTTTTATATGGGCTACCCATGGCAATGCACATCTCATACGAATTTTTATTACCGTAATTACAACTATGAAAGACACTTTCCTTGGCTCTGGGGTAGAGTGCAGAACATTGGTTTTCTGTTTGAGTTTTCTCCTTTTGTTTGTATAGCTACGGTTTTAACATGTAAAGCTATATAAACAGAAGGGGTATACCTAATGAAAACTTGCTGCCACATTTTAGGTATTTCTACCTACTTGAAAATATCCTACTCTAATGTAACTAAGAGAATTGTTTCTTAAATATGTTGAAAGTGCTCTGCTCAAGGTAAAGGTATATTCACATACCCATACATACATACATACACACATATTACACTGACCTGTAGAAGCTCCTTGGCTGAGCCCCTCCTGTCCACATCCATCTCTAGGCATCGATTGAGGAAGTCTCTGAACACAGATGACAGCCTTTCTGGGTTCTGTAACTCTGGGGTTCCATTGGTAGCTATCAGGTACAGTGCCTTTACAACAAACAGAAACATTAAATAGTAGAATGTTTCTGTCTGGCAGACAACTCAGATACTCATACACACTTAGCACACATCAGGCATAGAATCTACAATTGCAACTAGTTGTGCGGGGGAACTCGTAACCTTAAAGTAGATCCAAACCTTAACTCGATGGCTTTTAATTTAGTAAAGCACTGTACATCATATAAGAATGCCATTGTTTTAATAAAGTACTTGCTTTCACTTCATTTTGATCTTCTGGTAATTCTCAGTGCTGCTAATCTTCTGCCTCATTATCCTGTCAACATGCATGCACTTCAGCAATGTCTATACGGCATTCTTCAAGGCGGGTTTTCTGATGGTGACATCAGTGGACCATGCTTATGTAGCATATGGTAAAATAGCCACTAGTAGCCTCTATCAGAAGCTTGCGTGATAATGGAGGAGCACAATTGGGAAACAGGGACACAGCATTGCTACTTTATACCAGGAGGTGCCTTTACAAGAGCCTTCATGGCAAGATCCCTAGGTGTTATTTTAACCACTTACCGACCGCTGCACGCCCATATACGTCAGCACAATGGCATCGGTGGGCAAATGGGCGTACCTGTAGTCCCTTTTAATTGGCAGGGCTAGCGGGTGCGTGGGTCCCACGGACTCGATATCCGCCGGTGTCCCGCGATCGTGTCACGGAGCTGCAAAACGGGGAGATGCCTATGTAAACAAGGCATTTCCCTGTTCTGCCTAGTGACATGACAGGGATCTACTGCTCCGTCATTGGGAGCAGTGATCGCTGTCATGTCAGTGGTAGCCCATCCCCCCACATTTAGAATCACTCCCTTGGACACACTTAACCCCTTGATCGCCCCCTAGTGTTTAACCCCTTCCCTGCCAGTGTCATTTACACAGTAATCAGTGCATTTTTATAGCACCGATCGCTGTATAAATGACAATGGTCCCAAAATAGTGTCAAAAGTGTCCGATGTGTCCACCATAATGTCGCAGTCATGATAAAAATCGCATTACTAATAAAAAAAATAATTAATAATAAAAATGCCATAAAACTATCCCTATTTTGTAGACGCTATAACTTTTGCGCAAACCAATCAATATAGCAAAAAGTAAAAAATATTGCTTTTTTTTCCAAAATTGGCATTCTTTTTTTGTTTATAGCACAAAAAATAAAAACCACAGAGGTGATCAAATACCACCAAAAGAAAGCTCTATTTGTGAAAAAAAAAGGACGTCAATTTTGTTTTGGTGCAACGTCACACGGCCGCACAATTGTCAGTTAAAGCGAGGCAGTGCAGGGTGGTGATAAATGGGGAGTACTCAGAATGTTCAGGGGTGGGTATTGGGGCCCCCAGGGTTCTGTGCTGGGACCAATCCTGTTTAATTTGCTCATAAACGACCTGGAGGATGGGATAAACAGTTCAATCTCTGTATTTGCGGACGATACTAAGCTAAGCAGGGCAAAAACTTCTCCGCAGGATGTGGAAACCTTGCAAAAAGATCTGAACAAATTAATGGGGTGGGCAACTACATGGCAAATGAGGTTCAATGTAGAAAAATGTAAAATAATGCATTTGGGTGGCAAAAATATGAATGTAATCTATACACTGGGGGGAGAACCTCTGGGGGAATCTAGGATGGAAAATCTAGGATGGGGGTTCTAGTAGATGATAGGCTCAGCAATGGCATGCGATGCCAAGCTGCTGTTAACAAAGCAAACAGAATATTGGCATGCGTTAAAAAGGGGATCAACTCCAGAGATAAAACGATAATTCTCCAGCTCTACAAGACTCTGGTCCGGCCGCACCTAGAGTATGTTGTCCAGTTCTGGGCACCAATCCTCAGGAAGGATGTACTGGAAATGGAGCGAGTACAAAGAAGGGCAACAAAGCTAATAAGGGGTGTGGAGGATATCAGTTACGAGGAAAGGTTGCGAGCACAGAACTTATTCTCTCTGGAGAAGAGACGCTTGAGAGGGGATATGATTTCAATTTACAAATACCATACTGGTGACAACGCAATAGGAATAAAACTTTTTCGCAGAAGGGAGTGTAAAAAGACTTGTGGCCACTCATTAAAATTAGAAGAAAAGAGGTTTAACCTTAAACTATGTAGACGGTTCTTTACTGTAAGAGTGGCAAGGATGTGGAATTCCCTTCCACAGGTGGTGATCTCAGCGGGGAGCATCGATAGCTTCAAGAAACTATTAGATAAGCACCTGAACAACCACAACATACAGGGATATACAAGGTAATACTGACATATAATCACACATAGGTTGGGCTTGATGGACTTGTGTCTTTTTTCGACCTCACCTACTATGTAACTACTATGTAACTATGTAACAAATCGCAAAAAGTGCTCTGGTCAGGAAGGGGATAAAATTTTCCACTGCTGAAGCGGTTAATGAAAGCTGGCAATTTAAAAAAATATTGAAAATAACTCTTTAATCTACTTTAACATGTTAAAATATATATGAAATCTTGTAATTAGATCCAAAAAATTCTGGCACTCAGTTTGAAAAAAAATTAAAAAGCAGCACTCAAACCATCTAGTTACAAAACAGGAATTATATATATTTATATTTATTTATATATTTATTTATATATATAAATACTATAAGTGTGCTCTTCCTTTAAAATGCGAAATATAAATATATATATAATTTTTTATTCACCATTACTAATATCAGAAATTTAGTGAATGCAAAATGCAAAAAGTTCCTCCAGCAGATTGTGACAAATTGTACTTCAATCCAGTGTTCCCACACCATCATGTGCACAAAGGAAGTGAGCTTTATGTTATTCATGGTAATAAATGTCACAGTTTGTCTGGCGAATTAAAATAGGAACCATTCCACAAGAAAACTCACAATATTCCCGGATCCATCCTCAGAACAACCCGCATAAAGAGAACAAACATAGACCACAACTTGTAATACTGCTTTAAAGAAGACAAATTTATCTAGAACACTGAAGTGATCACTGGATTAAAGTGAAATTAGTCACATCACATTGTGCTGAAGGAGCTTTGTGGTATTTATTCACCATTGTTTATAAGATTTCATATTTAAGGGACAGTACACCGATTGTATTTTATATTGAAATTTAGTGATTGGATATATTATATACTATTGTCCTCAAAAGTTTGCATACCCTAGCAGAAATTGTGACATTTTGGCATTAATATTGAAAATATGACCGATCATGCCAAAAAAACTGTCTTTTATTTAAGGATAGTAAATCACATGAAGCCATTTATTATCACATAGTTTTTTGGATCCTTTTTAAATCATAATGATAACAGAAATCACCCAGATGGCCCTGATCAAAAGTTTAGATACCCCGGAATGTTTGGCCTTGGTACAGACACAGAAGGTGGCACACACAGGTTAAAATGGCAATTAAAGGTCACTTTCCCACGCTTGTGGCTTTTTAAATCACAGTTAGTGTCTGTGTATAAATAGTCTGAGTTTGTTAGCTCTCACATGGATGCACTAAGCAGGCTCGACACTGAGCCATGAGGAGGTAGAAAAGAACAGTCAAAAGACCTGCGTAACAAGGTAATGAAACGTTACAAAGATGGAAAAGGATATAAAAAGATATCCAAAGCCTTGAATATGCCAGTCAGTACTGTTCAATCACTTGTTAAGTGGAAAATTTGGGGAATCTCTTGATACCAAGCCAAGGGTTAAGGCAGTGCTGAAAAATAATGGTGGCCACAAAAAATATTGACACTTTTGGGCCCAATTTGGACATTTTCATTTAGGGGTGTACTCACTTTTGTTGCCAGCGGTTTGGACATTAATGGCTGCGCGCTGAGTTATTTTGAAGGGACAGCAAATTTACACTGTTATACAAGCTGTACATGCACTACATTGTAGCAAAGTGTCATTTCTGCAGTGTTGTCACATGGAAAGATATAATAAAATATTTACAAAAATGTGAGGGGTGTACCCACTTTTGTGAGATTTTATATATATATATATATATATATATATATATACATACACACACATACATACATATATATATTTTAGACAATGACACCAGTCTGGAGGAAAGGTAAAAATTAAGCCACAAACTTAAGTTGGGTAGCACAGCATACATATGTGTTTTTCTATTACTTTGACTTACTCTGAGAGGATTCTCGTTAAGGTAAGGTGGTTCTCCTTCAACCATTTCAATGGCCATGATTCCTAAAGACCAAATATCAACTTTGGGTCCATAGGCTTTTCTTGTTACCACTTCTGGTGCCATCCAGTAAGGTGTTCCCACCATCGTACTCCGTTTACTCTGCTCAGGCGTGATCTGAGCGCAAAAACCAAAGTCCGCTGAAAAAGTATGATAAAACATTCATGAAATATGTCATATGGAATTTTTTTCAAAATCAGAATTTATAGTCTCAGTGCGACTGTGTCTATTACAGTCTATGAATGTGTAGTAATAATTTACACATTCCTTTTAAAAGGGAAGTAGCAAAGTAATTGGCCCAATTAGGAACAAGGATGAATTGTATCTATTCAAAACAATTTGTTTACAAATAACAGTTTATGGGTTCTTTCACACTGGTGGACTCTGCAAGTGGATCCGCCTGCTCAGCAGGGGATCTCTCCACTAATCCCTGCTGAGCAGCCAGATAACAGGTTTGTGTCCGCTCTGCTGATGCAATGACATGGGTGGTTGGATGGAAACGGACCACTTGTCTGATTACATCTGACTGTCATCTAATCCGCCAGACAAATGGGGAACAGATCCCGTATCCATCTGTTTTTTAGGGAATAGGATCAGATCGGATGTCCGTTGACACCTGCCGCTCCATAGGCGTACAATAGATGGTCTAATCAGGTCCGCCTAAACAAAAATGACAGGCGGACCGATTGGTCTCCCTGTGTGAAAGGGGCCCTCGATCAGACCATCCATTGCCCGTTGACACCCGCCGACATCTGATCCGATCCTGTTTGTTCACTTTTTGTCTGGCAGATCAGATCGGATGACAGTTGGATATAAATGGACAGGCGGTTCGTTTACATCCGACCGATCATACAGGTAAGCTGGCTGTGTCCATGTCCTCTTTGCATAAGCATAACAATAAATAAAAAAAACAAGACATTACTATAGAATAGTTATTTATGTGGAATGTAAGAGCCTAACTAGATATGGGCACATGAAACTGTAGTACTCACTAAGTTTTACTGATCCATCCATCCCAAGCAGGATATTGTCACTTTTAATATCTCTGTGTATCACTTGGTTTGAATGCAAGAAGTCCAAGGCTTGTAGGCACTAAAAACAACAACATATTGAAAAAAAGACATAAAAAAAAAATCAATGCAAAAAAACATTATTTATTTTAACTTCAAATTGTGTGATGCGATTTGTCATCTTGGGGAAATCCAATTGAAAAGGTTTGTAAAGCCTATCGTATCTCTGCTGTCCCTCCACTCCCTTTCAGAGGTAAGAAGTGCTGGAAGCTGTATGTTCACTCTTTCTCCGCCTTCCATTCAGATGAACATTCACACATGGGTGAGCCAGGCTTACAGGTTTCAGAAACGTTTATCTAGCCACCTTTACAGAAATTAACTTAGATTTTATATTATTACGAAACAAAAAAAAACAAATAGTGAGGCATCAAAGTAAAAAAAAAATAATCATAAAATTATTATTTAATAAAATAATCATTAATAAGTGTTTAAGAAGCAGCAAATATATCAAATATGAGTGGTTTACTAGGAGAACATTGCAGATTGTGCTAATGCATAAGGAAATTTGCTAATCGTAGCAGCTCCAAACAAGTAAAACCTGTCTTAGCATTTGCTAAGTGTTTTAAGCTGGATAAGACAGCATTAATGCTTGCAATCTTATACTGTATGTGAAGGTGTGGGTTCCTAATGAAGATGAGTTACGTGACCCTGCATGATGCACTGTAGTAAATACACCAAAGCTATATCAGTACAACCATAATACTACAGTTATGCAATATCTAGATTTTTTTTTAATAAACTACAACTGTATATTTATCATTAAGCCCCACAAGGTACATCAACCTGCCTAAAGCGTTGTGGGTAAAAACTTAAGATGCACCTCACATTGGGATGATGCAGTGCTTTATTTAAATATAATACATGCCTTGAAGGAAGTGTCTGGTAACATGTAAGAAAGGAAATGTGCCACATGGAAGAAGAGAGTCTGCTGTTTTTTTCAGTGTTGTATGAAACGTGGAACCCTAGGATCCTTTTAAATGTTGCTGAATGAAAACTTGCATCCAGTGTGTTACCATAGACTCAGTAATTACACCTATTGGGTGCAATTATCTTGCCTCTCAAAGCACAGGTGAATGTAAAGCCAAACCATCAATCACAGCCCTAAGCTGGCTTTAAGCTAGCTTGACATGGATTGAAATTCGGACCAGCCGAATTTCGATCCATGTGTGGCCACATTGTCTTCTGTTCAACATCCCTGTAAGTATATAATTTAGCTCCATCAGAGCCACAGGCAATAGGCTGCAGTGCTGATCTGTGTATTCAGGTGGCAGGGAAGTCTCCCTGCTTTCGGAATACAATGCCACAGCTGGCAGCATTCCTGCATCCACATTGAATGTGTGGATGAGGGAATCCTGTCAGTTTTTTTCTTCAACCTGCTGGCTGGACAAAAATAACTAACTGATTTATGGCCAGATTTAACGTCAAATTCACCTCAGCCTTTCCTGACAATCATGTGCCACTGCTCTCTGCTGAGCAGCAAGCATAAATCAACTATCAGGGAGAGTGGTTGGGACTGAAATTTGCCTATCTGTAACCATGTTTTTTTAGCTGCCTTGAGCTGGCTATACATGGATCAAAATTTTGCCGGTTCAGCAAGGACTGGACAAATCTTGATCCATCTATTGGCATCCTGTTTGTTCACAAGTCAATCAATCAAATCGACTTGTGTACAACCAGCCTGTCAGGTTTTTCCTGAACGATTAGTGCCGCCAGCTATAGCCAGCAACACTAATAATTGTGTTCTGCCGGCAGGAAGGCTCCCCAAACTCCCCGTTGGCAGAACACAAAAGCACTGCTGGAGGAATTGTGTGGTGGAAGGAAAGAAACAATTGCATAATCTATGGCCAGCTTTAGGCTTCACGTTTTGGGGAAAGAAGAAGTGAGTGAGAAACAGCTGATGGAGCAGATAATTCACTTTAAAATGATAAACTCACCTCTCGACAGACAGCGGCAATTTGTCCTTCATCCATACATGTTTCCGTTACAACATCAGTCAAAGACCCTCCAGCTAGGTACTCCATCACTACCCAGAGTTCATCCCCCACCAGATAACTGCAGGGCACAAAAAAGTGTATTAAAATATTGTAAGACCTAATGTAAACGAGTAAAAAAATAAAATCAATACAAAATGTGGCAGAAAATTCATCAAAAGCCTCTTCTAGCCAATATGCACAATAGGATGATGACTCCTTTGGAGAATTTACTTGAAAACAGGCAAGGAAGCTGGTTTTATCCTCTCAGACTATAATGTAATCCATTTGACAACAGTTGGATAATCAACTGGTACTGAACTGATGCTATCCTTATATAAATCTGAGATATTATACAGTGGTGCCCCCCCAATATCATCATATAGCAAAACCAATGTAAATTGATGGTATTCAAATTGATGATAATCAAAACTTATTTTAATTAAAGTCAACTCAACTTTTCCACGTATAGACAAATAGAAATTAACATTAGAAGTTTGATTTTCAATTCCTATTATTTTGAAAGCTAAAAAATACCTGAACTAGATCTAGTTATAAAAGTAAGATGTGAATTTTCATTTGCAACAATAAAGGAAGCTTTTTGATGCTCCTGTATCTGTGAAGTAATTGGTTTGAATCAAAAATCAGGTTAAAAATAAACATTGATATTGGTTTAATAATGTATGTATAGTATCTCACAAAAGTGAGTACACCCCTCAGATTTTTGTAAATATTTTATTATATCTTTTCATGTGACAACACTGAAGAAATGACACTTTGCTACAATGTAAAGTAGTGAGTGTACAGCTTGTATAACAGTGTAAATTTGCTGTCCCCTCAAAATAACACACAGCCATTAATGTCTAAACCGCTGGAAACAAAAGTGAGTACACCCCTAAGTGAAAATGTCCAAATTGGGCCCAATCAGCCATTTTCTCTCCCCTGTGTCATGTGACTTGTTAATGTTACTGTGAATGGGGAGCAGGTGTGTTAAATTTGGTGTCATCGCTCTCACTCTCTCATGCTGGTGACTGGACCTTCAACATGGCACCTCATGGCAAAGCACTTTCTGAGGATCTGCAAAAAAGAATTGTTGCTCTACATAAAGATGGCCTAGGCTATAAGAATATTGCCAAGACCCTGAAACAGAGCTGCAGCACGGTGGCCAAGACCATACAGCGGTTTAACAGAAAAGGTTCCACTCAGAACAGGCATCTCCTTGGTTGACCAAAGAAGTTGAGTGCACGTGCTCAGCGTCGTACCCAGAGGTTGTCTTTGGGAAATAGACTTATGAGTGTTGCCAGCATTGCTGCAGAGGTCGGAGGGGTGGAGGGTCAGCCTGTCAGCACACTGCATCAAATTGGTCTGCATGGCGGTCGTCCCAGAAGGAAGCCTCTTCTAAAGATGATGCACAAGAAATCCTGCAAACAGTTTGCTGAAGACAAGCAGACTAAGGATATGGATTACTGGAACCATGTCCTGTGGTCTGATGAGACCAAGATAAACTTATTTTGTTCAGATGGTGTCAAGAATGTGTGGCGGCAAGCAGGTGAGGAGTACAAAGACAAGTGTGCCTTGCTTACAGTCAAGCATGGTGTTGGGTGTGTCATGGTCTGGGGCTTCATGAGTGCTGCTGGCACTGGGGAGTTAAAGTTCATTGAGGGAACCATGAATGCCAACATGTACTGTGACATACTGAAGCTGATCCCTTCTCTTCGGAGACTGGGCTGCAGGGCAGTATTCCAACATAACGACCCCAAACACACTTCCAAGATGACCACTGCCTTGCTAAAGAAGCTGAGGGTAAAGGTGATGGACTGGCCAAGCATGTCTCCAGACCTAAACCCTATTGAGCATCTATGGGGCATCCTCAAACAGAAGGTGGAGGAGCACAAGGTCTCTAACATCCACCAGTTCTGTGATGTCATGGAGGAGTGGAAACCTGTGAAGCTCTGGTGAACGCCATGCCAAAGAGGGTTAAGGCAGTACTGGAAAATAATGGTGGCCACATAAAATATTGACACTTTGGGCCCAATTTGGGCATTTTCACTTAGGGATGTACTCACTTTTGTTGCCAGCAGTTTAGACATTAATGGCTGCGTGTTCAGTTTTTTTGAGGGGACAGTAAATTTACACTGGTATACAAGCTGTACACTCACTACTTTACATTGTAGCAAAGTGCAAAATCTTTGGTGTTGTCACATGAAAAGATATAGTAAAATATTTACAAAAATGTGTGGGGTGTACTCACTTTTGTGAGAAACTGTATTAAACGTTAGTTAATGCAATACACCCATGCATTTCAGATCAAAACATGATAAAACCTACGGAATCATTCAAATGCAAAATTATTTTTTCATCAATATGTGTTCAGTTAAAAAAGGTAAATTAATATGCATCAAAAAACTCTGCTACTTATTCCACACACTTTTTAAACAGTTTGTGTCAAAGAATGGCATTTGGGTATTGGAATTCGTCATACCAGTTGAACTATTCTTCATGTTTTCATAAAGATTGAAGATAAACAGGGAGCATGGTGTTAAACAGCCTGCCCACTACTTACTGTATACATTTGTATTAAAAACAAATTAGGCAGAAAACATACAGGCAGCTAGATAAGTGGCTTTCATCTGCTGACCATAACTGGTTTCAGCTCCTAAATACCTTCAATGGAAATAATGGAAGTGGTTACCAAGTGGTCCTCTGATCACACACACACACACAATAAACCTAAATATGCTGTTAAAACCAGATAAAAAAAATAACAAAACCAAAGAAAACAGCTAGCCTAAAAAGCCTCCATGCAGATACACTTGTTACTATCCCTATTCTTCACGGTAACCCATAATCCTATAGTAGCCTTTTTGACCTTTTTTACTCTAAAATTTTTATTTTATAGATTCAGTTCAATGTACATTAGTGTGATCATCGAGTTGCAGAAAGGAAATAAAGAATGGCAACCATAGTGTATTTAACTCCTACAGCTGATAATTTTTCTTACCACCTTTATACTACACGTGCCAAATTTTCATGTAGTAATAATCATGAACTGAAACAAATTATAACATTGGACATAGTGGGCATTTTTCTATTGACTACCAGTGCAAGGAAACATTAAAATCATCTATGTTTATTTCCTGTCAAATATTATAACTTTATTTAATTTCATGATTTTTGGTAAAAAAAAAAAATATGTCATGTAGTGCGGGAGGATGTTAAAAAATGATTTGCTGTAGGAGTTAAATACGTTTGTTATGTTAGGTCAGTGGAGAACTTCCTCCTTAAAGCGGTAGTAAGCCGCTGGAAAAAAAAACAAACAAGAAAAAAAAAAAACCCTGCAAGACAATAGCATAATGTGCTAGTATGAATTGCATATTAGCATATTATGAAATACTTAACTAAAAATGAAGCCCTCACAGTGGCACCCAGTCACCACTGAGGGAGCTGACATGTTCCCTCAGCGTTTCTTGTGGGCTCCGGAGCAGCGATGACGTCACTCCCGCGCATGCCCTCCGTTCCGGCATGATACGCCGGACCTGAGCTCGAATGCGCCGCTCACGTCAGTGACTGCATGCAGGGTAAATATCTCCTAAACCGTGCAGGTTTAGGAGATATTCATTTTACCTACAGGTAAGCCTCATTGTAGGCTTTAGCTGTAGGTAAAAATCATCAAGCAGGCAATACAACTGCTGTAAATTGGGGACCAGTGGAAAAGCTTCCCATTACATTGGTGGCCATTGTAGCGCGGCTGCTGGTCAGTGTAGAATTAACTCCTTTTAACAGTGAAATGTCAGAGGAAAATTATGCCCCTAGAAGTGTAGGTGGTAGATCAAATCCATCACTGCTCAAGGAACCCCTAATAACCTGTTGAGAAACCCTATGGTGCCACAGAACTCTGGTTGAGAAAGGCTGTCCTATAGGTGTTGATATTTAGACTAACTGCATGTTTTATTACCATTTTGCAAGCATTCAGACTGCTTTCTGACATTCCGTGGAGCTCAATTTTTTTAGTCCCTAATTTCTGGGCACCTTCAAAGTCTATTTACAAACAAACAATGCAATAATTGATTAGAATGTGGTGCTCCTGTTCTACAGCCCACAAATTTTGTTAAATTAGTATTTCCATTTCAGATTTTTTTGGATCCCCAAACTGCTTTGCTTAGGATTGCCATGATAACCCTACCTTGCATACAGTGCGACCACGTCTGCGTGGAGAAGCATGCTCAGCTTCTAGGTTGTCTGAACCTTTTCACAGATGTTAAAACAAACTTTTAAAATGTGAGAACAACAATGTTTTTTATTTCCTCGACTGTCATTTACAACACGATGTGAAGTTATTTTTCTCAATTACTACACTATAAGGCTCTCACCTGTGGCCTTTTTTCCCTTCTCCCACCTTATTGGGAGTCTCTCCAGTTACTTGAAAAGTGCATGTAAAACGATAATTTCTGTAAGAGTCAAGCTTGGTCTCACCTTCTAACCATCTTTAATAAAATGGAGGACTTGACAAAAAGACATTGTGGTTGCTATGGGTTACTGCACATCTGAACAGTTTTTAAAAAAACCTGATAATTCTGTGCCCTGGGTAAAATATATTAAAATTCCATAAAACTGAACAGTTGCAAGCCTGTGAACACAAATTACTGTGTGAAAATCATCTCTTGCTACAAGCTGAAAGATAATAATAAAGGGCACAATAGACAAAATATTATTAACACACAGTGTTAACCAATTAATAAAGTGCATGAAAGATTAGTAAATCTGAAATGTCCATGACAAACATTGTGATCAAATCTTCTTATATATGCTCCAACACCGTGATTCTAAAGTGCAATGTGCTTCAAAAATCTTGCTTACAAAAATGCTTCACCCGAAGTGATAATGAAATGCGCTCACCAGATAGCCTAGGCCACAAGGTGACCATAAGGCATTAATTTTTAGAGAAATCATCATTTCAATGATCTAGCCCCTTCAGGAATCTTATTCCAATCAATCATCCATGTGCAGGAGAGACCGGATCCCAATCCAATACAAGCTGACTTAATTTATTGAAATGTTTGTGTGTATGCCTTAATGAATTCTTAGCCAATACATTGCAACACAATACAGATTCCTTTGCAACAGTGCTTGCTGTTCAGAAATGATTGGGGCAGCTTTCAAAACTTTGGGCGTAAATAGTAACGCATGCCTGAACAATAATGCAGTGGTCCATATAATAACAGGCTCTCTATTGCTTTGTAACATCATTAGTTACTATAAATTCTGTACCTGCTTGTCTGCCAATCCACAATCAACCACAAAGTATATGCAAATGATCTTATGGAAAAATGCCACTCACCTGTCTAAATAATTCACAATGTTAGGATTTTTATTTTCCCTCATGACCAGGATCTCATTAATAATTAATTCTTTTTTGGGTTGCTGCTGCAGGTTCATTTGCTTTATTGCTACCTGAAAAAAATGAGAATGATCCAAAATAGAGGAATTCCAAATAAGAAATAAAATACATCAGTGAATACTTAAATGGTACCCAGGAAACACTGCTACAATTGTAAAATGGGCATAAGTATTTAAAGAGAAGCTCCAGGCTCCCCCCCCAAAAAAATTAAGAGTCAGCAGCTACAAATACTGTAGCTGCTGACTTTAAATGTAGGGAAACTTACCTGTCCAGGGATCCAGCTAAGTCCTCACCTGAGCCGATTCTTCAAGCGGCTTTGGGTGCAGGTGCCAGGATCTCTGGTAAGGGAAACAGGAAGCGATCTAATCAGAAGTGGGAGTGGATACCTGTCAACACCAGGTACCTGCTCCCCCTTCCCACAAAAAGTGTCAAAATGTAGCAGTGGAGGAAGGGGGGGGGGGGCATGAGAATGCAAACAAGCGTAACTTCCGCTTTTGGGTGACGTTCCGCTTTAAGGTCTTTAAAGTATATTTTTTTAGTTTTAGATTGAAGAAGGCATAGAACGCCTGTTAGTTTTTATTGGTATCTCTGTTCCTGTTAGGGAGATTCACCCTCTCTATTTTGTCCTGTAAGTTTTGGGTTGTCCCCAGATAAGTAATAGATGGGAAATTTTCCAATTGAGACATTAGTTCTGATGACTTGGGGGCCCCAAGGGATTCCCTTAATTTGCAGGGATTTCTTCTCACTTCCTCTCGTAGCTATGGGACAGAAAGTGAAGGGAAATCTCCCCAATGGGACGCAGATGGCAGCAAAAGAAAAAAAACTGGGGTTATAACCCTTCCTCACTCTATCCAAATTAAAGAAAAGCAACCCTTTATTTTATAGGATTTACAGAAACCAATGCCAAATGTAAATTCAGCTTATAAGCAACTCAACAGTGCACGATTAGTGAACAAAAAAACTCTACTCACATATGTCCCAGGACCAAGATATTTCCTTGCTAGGTGCCAACATATTGTAGAGGGGGTGAAGCCAGTTTATCGCTTACTACCAAAACTTCAAAGACAACTCTGCTCTTTCTGTGACTGCTCTCTGCATTTATCAGTAGCCAGATACAGTGAATGGAGATGAATCATAGGACGTCATCCCAGAACGAGAGAACCACCCTGCCGCTGTCCTTATACAATACAGCAGGCAGGAGGTAGTTAAAGCTCGTTCACATGTGGATCAATGGTAATGCTCTGTAACCACACCTTAAAGCTCCTATAGCATGTATGGTGTGTTATTGAAGCATTTATAAAGTGTGAGCTGGGACACAGAGATTGGAGGTTCCTGTATCCCAGAATGCACTGGGAAATGGAGAACTAGAACAGAGCAGCTCCAGTCTCTTCCTGTTTGTACAGAGCAGCTGTGTGGCAACACAATTTGCTTCTGTGTGCAGGCAAAATCATCAAACCAGCCAGCAATACTGACAGTGCCATACAGGAGCAGAAGGCATTGAGCATTAATATCAGTCGCAAAGTTGAGCTGGACCAAACCAAGTGTTAAAGAGATCAAGTATACACATCTATCTTGAGAATTCGCAAAAAATGTCTGCTATCACACCACAACTTAACCACACCTTAAAGTAGATAATTTCCTCTACATCACTTCCCATTTAAGCACTTACCACTAGAAAAGCAACACTTTCATGGACATTTATTGAGCATTCTTAAAGCTTTTTTAATGCTTCATAAGCACAATGAAAACACATCATTCATGCTATATTAAATAAACCCTTCTGCGCTATGAAAGTGTCAGGGCTGGGCTCCCAGCACTCCCCTCTCAGTACTCACGTTGCTCAGCTTCAGTTAATTGCCAGCACTCATCGATCTACAGTGGCTCACCTGGTGATCAATTCCTGCTCGTCAGTCCAGCATACAGCCAGCCCCTTCTGGCTATTTAAACTTCCTGGTTTCATTCCTTCTGTGCCTTCGCCTTGGTCAAACATATCTGGAGGCTCTCTGCTGTATTCCTGATCCTGTCTGCTGCCTCTGACCACGCTGATCTCTGGCTTCCTGATTTACTGGCTTGTTCTGGCTGCCCGCTTTGGCTACCTAACCCTGGCTATGTTTTGACTAGGTTTACTATTTGTACCATTTTTTTAAACTGTGTGATTTTTACTGCATTTTCTGTCTCCGTCTGATTCATGCTTCCTGACAGTAGGCGAAAGCCATGAATTCAGAAAATGCAAGCAATCTACCTAGTGGGAATATTTTTTCCAGATTGAAGGAGCAGGATCACCACATGGATCAGTTTGCCATAGCCTTACAGACGGTCCTGATTCACACTGCTCACCTGGATCCTCCCACTGTGGCTGTTCCGGTGCAATCTGTGTTGCAGGTGTTCCCTGTCCAGTCTCTGTGCAGGCACCCGCCTCGAATATTACCTCTGTAAGAGGTATGTCTGGTTCTGATCCGCTTCCCCAGCGATTTGGGGATGATCCAGTTCAATGCAGAGGGTTTCTCAACCAGGGTGGGATATACTTTGAGATGCTGCCCCAGTCGTTCCCCACGAACAGAAGAAAAGTAGGCTTCATTATTTCTTTACTTTCTGATAGAGCCTTGGCAAACCCCCTATGGGAGATGCAAAAACCCATTGTCCTGAATTACCCTGAGTTTGTGGCTTCCTTTAAAATTGTTTTTTTTACGTACATGCTCCACTTCTGCTGTGGAGAACCTCATGTCCATCAAACAGTGTACAAGAACTGTTGCCGATTACGCCATTGAATTCCGTACTCTGGCAGCAGAGGTCACTTGGAACAATGAGGCCCTTGTGGCTGCTTTTTCTCATGGTCTCTTGGTGAGTTAGCAGCCCAAGACATACCTACAGATCTGGAGAAGTTGATCACGTTCGTCATTCTCATTTAATCTAAACTCCGAGAGAGACTTTCCTTTAAGGAGCGCTTGTGGAAGCCTACTCTATGTTTGGCTCCAAGCTTTGCATTCCCACCCTTACCTCCCTCACCTCCCATGTCTCCTGGTACTGAGTCCGCTAGTGAAGTAGAACTCATGCAGTTGGGCATCAAAAATCTCCTTGCGGGCCTTTAGGAGAAGGGGGAGATTGTGCCTTTATTGTGGCCAGGCAGGTCACTTTTTGAAGTCTTGTGCTACCCGCCCGGGAAACGCTTGCACCTGATGTCTTGTAGGGGACAGACCTTAGGTGGCGTTGTTACGTCTCCAGTTATCCTAAAGGATAAGCCTCTAGTTCCGGTCACTCTTTCTTGGTCTGATTTGTCCATTGAGACACAGGCTCTAATCGACTCTGGGGCTGCAGGCTTGTTCATAGATAGATAGTGCCTTTGTGTCTAAGAACTCGATTCTGCTGCACCTTCGTGCCACTCCATTTGCCATTAATGCTATTAATGGGAGGCCTCTACAGCCTGCCCATGTGACTCATGATACTGCTCTGTTGACCATGGCTGTAGGGGCTCTTCACCATGAGATAATCCAATTCCAAGTCATTTCCCCAACCCATTACCTGGTGGTCATTGGTTTTCCTTTATTACAGAGGCACAACCCCCTCGTTCGATTGGCATCGTGCTGAGGTTCTTTCCTGGTCGCCACAATGCAGTAAAACAAGTTTTCAGGAAGTGGTTATGGTCTTGTGCACCTCTTCACTCTCCTCCTTGCCAGAGGAGTACTGCAAATTTAGCGATGTCTTTGACAAATGTCAAGCTGGTAGTTTGTCTCCACACTGTTCATATGATTGCGCCATTGACCTTCAACCTGGTGCCATGCCCCCCACGCGGCCGGGTTTACCCATTATCTGCCAACGCACTCGTGGGTTCATCCGCAAATCCTTGTCTCCTGCTGGTGCTGGCTTCTTCTTTGTGAAAAAGAAGAGAGTGGTGAACTGAGACCTTGTATTGATTTATAGGGGTCTCAATCACATCACGATTAAGGACGCCTATCCTATACATTGATTACAGAGTTATTTGACCGCCTCAAGGGAGCAACGGTTTTCTATGAAGCTCAATTTGAGAGGGGCATACAATCTCGTGAGGATCCAGGAGGGAGACGAATAGAAAACTGCATTTACCAAGACAGGACATTACGAATACTTTGTAATACCGAATGCTCCTGCAGTTTTTCAGGAATTCATCAACAATGTCCTCCGAGACATGCTGCAGCAATGTGTGGTGGTTTATCTCGACAATATTCTCATGTATTCCAAATTCCTAGAGAGCCACCACACAGATGTCTCCCGTGTGCTACAGAGGCTGAGAGACAATAACCTGTATTGCAAGTTGGAAAAGTGCGAGTTCCATCACAAACAGGTTAAATTTCTGAGTTGTCATTTCTACTGCTGGTTTTTTTATGGACCCAGAGAAACTATCTGCAGTTTTACAGTGGCCTAGACCCATAGGTCTACGTCCGCTACAACGTTTTCTTGGCTTCGCCAATTATCGGAAATGTATCCGTAACTTCTCTTCTCTGGTCAAACCCCTGATATGACCAGAAAGGACAGTAACCCACAGAATTGGCCTACCAATTTCATTAAAGCCTTTGAATCTCTCAAGGCTGCCTTTGTTTCAGCAACTGTGCTGGCACATGCTGATCCTAAGTTACCCTTCATTCTTGAGGTCGATGCATTCGAGACTGGAGTAGGCACCCTTCTGTCTCAACGTCCTACCTCTGAGAGCGCTATGCATCCTTATGGCTACTTTTCTAAGAAATTGTCTCCTGCAGAATGCAATTATGAGATTGGGGACAAAGAATTGTTAGCTATCATTTTAGCTTTTAAAGAATGGAGGCATCTCCTCGAAGGTACCACTGTGCCAGTCCTCATTTTGGCTGACCATAAGAATCTCACATTCTTGTCTGAGGCAAAACGCTTATCTCCCAGAAGGGCGCAATGGCTCTTTCTGTCAAGCTTCTCATTCTTACCCGGTACTAAAAATGTAAGGACTGATGTGCTGTCGCGTCAGTTTTTCTCTGCTTCCAAGATGGAGTTGGTTTCTGCTCCTGTGATACCTCCAATTCATATTCTGGCCACTGTTTGTATTAGTATCCCTTCACAGGTGAGTGAGAAAATTCTGGCCACCCACATCCATTCTCCTCCTGAGAAACCTGACCACTGCTTTATCCCTGAGAATCTCTGCACTGCTTTGCTCCAGACTTACCATTCTCCCAGGGCAGCTGGCCACCCAGGGAAGAATCAACTCCTTTGGGCTATTTCTCCACAATTCTGGTGGCCTAGTCTCTGCGCTGATGTAACCGCCTTCATAGTCGCTTGTTCCGTGTGTGCTCAGAGTAAGACACCATGATACCTTCCAGTGGGCCGCCTACAACCCTTACCCAATGGAGAGAGGCCTTGGACCCACCTGTTTATGGATTTTATTGTGGAGTTACCCATCTCCCAGGGCAACACAGTTATTCTTATGGTGGTTGACCAGTTCTCGAAAATGTCACATTGTATTCCACTAAAGAAATAACTAAATAACTAAAGAAATTGCCCACATCCAAAGAACTGGCATCCATTTTTGCGAGTGATCTTTTGGTTACATAGGCCACCCAAGGTTATCATCTCAGACAGGGGTAGCCAGTTTGTCTCCAGGATTTGGCGAGCCTTTTGTGCACAGTTGGGAATTCAGCTTTCCTTCTCCTCTGCATAACACCCGCAGTCCAATGCAGCCGCTGAACGAGCCAACCAACCCTTGGAGCAGTTTCTACATTGATATATTTCTGACCACCATAACAACTGGTCAGACCTCTTACCTTGGGTGAAGTTTGCTCACAATAGTGCTGGCATTACCTCTTCCCGAAACAATACATACATTAGATTCTTGGGGCTACCCCATCATGGGGTGGTGCAGTGGGTGCATGATTGAGTATAGAGTGTCACGTCCTATTTGATATGAACAAGGACTTTATAGGCGCCAGTTAAAAACATACACATTTTTATTACTACAAACTGATAGAGGCAAATTCATAAAATCCATAATAAAATTGTACATACTCAGGACAAGCAACTAGTGTGTGTATAGTAGACCAGTCCCATAGTCCATTAAAAAAGGCACTTGATTGCTTGAAGGCTGGGTGAATCCAGAAACATTAGGCCTAGGTCAAAGTAACCTGTTGTAATGTTGACTCAACATGTTTCAAGATAGAAACCAGAAACATTAGGTCTAGGTCAAAGTAGCCCTGCTGTAACTTTGGCTCAATATGTATTGAGATATTTGGCTTCCCGAGGAGCTTAGATAAATAGTATAAAGTAAAGAGCTAGAAACATAGGGTATACAACTACCCACATTATATCAGTACACCACTTATCCATCAATAGTGATACTAATGTGACTACAGCCATCAATTGCTGGGAGGAATCATCATATATTGAAAGAGTTAGTACTGCTCCAAGAGTGTCAATCCCATACAGCCACAATATCAACATCCCCACAACATAAGGAAGGGAGCCATAACATACAGTCAGTGGCAATTCTATATCCAAGTATCGCACAAGGAGCCGCTTAACACAAGAACATCTGAGCTTTGTTTTTCATAATCAAAACGTGTTAACGAGCCATTAGTCTGCTTGGACTGTATGCTTAGTAGAAAGGAGCAGTGTATCTAAAACAGCTTATGAAACAGAATATGAGAAAAAAACACTATGCGGACATGCTTGGAGAATACAAAGGTGCACTCAACAATGCAAGCAAGACATGCAAGAGTGGCTGCTCAATCATATATTCTTTTAGAATGCCTTCGGCTCTAAATTAGGTGTACCTTAATTGTTACTGTAGCATGACGAATCAGGTTCAATGCATCTTAATCTGGGTTTTATATAAACTATTGCAAGAACATTCATCATGCACATTTTGTCAAATGATTTTGTACAAAGAAACCCCACTGGAAATTGCATAGGTCTGTGCTGTAACTAAGGAACAGTCTGTATTTGCAGGCTCAAATTCAGGGCAATTGAGAACAAATGCATACCAAACAGGGCAGCCAGCTTTACCTGTCCAAAACCAGTATAAAAATAAAAGCCATACATTGGGTAACCTGTGTTTCCTATTGAGTTTAAATGTAAAATCTTCATGTTTGGCTGGACTTTACCTTTAAAACATTACATTACTGAAGGATCATATGATCAATATAAAAACAACAAAACCTGTAGAAAGCACAACAATGCACAGCATATGTGAATTAAATAAAATGTTTGAGAAGTCTATAATTCTAGCAAGATTTACATCCAGCCTACCTCTTGGCCTGTAGCAATGTCTATAGCTGTGTACACTGTACCAGATGCTCTGTAAAACACAAAGATCATAACAGATGATTAGCAAGTTTATGAGATCTGTTACAATGAATGTGGAATAAATTAAAAAAAACAAAAAACAAAAAAAAAACTTATATGCAGTCTTTGAAAAATAAAGTCACTAACATTTATGGCATGTTTGGAACAAAAAAATGAATAAATACTTGTAATCTGAAGACATTATTGATTCAGCACTTGATCCCATACAAAGTATAGAAATTATTGTGTTGTACTGATTTGGTTGTATTTGGTACATAATTATGACCTGGGTGCTTTAAAAGTCCAAGGTGTTTGGAACAACTTACTTGCCAAATTCTTTCAAAAGCTATGTGCAGGTGTACCTAGTAGAATTTATGTTGTTTTGAAGGTAAAGGTTGGTCACAACAAATATTGATTTGATTTGGATTCCTCTTCGGTTTGTTTTCTTTCAATTTTACTAATGTTAGTAGTTTTTTTTATCAACTTGTGTGTGTGTGTGTCTGTGTGCATGCATGTTTTGCGTTGAAATGTAATTGATTCAACTCCTTGACAAAATAAGTTTATTACTACTTGCTACTTACCAATTGTTGTTGACATTGACAGCATTGTTAGCATCAGAAAAGGCGCAAAGACCCAAGCCTTTCCTACACAAAGATAGGCCCACCATTCAAGGTGGCCCACCGGGCACACTCAACATCAATGTATCTTGTTTGTGTATGCAGCCAAACCTGTCCATGTCCATCACTGCCATATCTCTGTAGCAGCTGGAGATGCAAAACTGCAGTTTAAGGGCTGCATGATGGGCAAAAAGTTTAATTCTTATGAAGTAACTAAATATGCACATAGAGATGCCTGAGGGAAACGTATCTTCCATTTCTATTGACATTAATGAGCTGCCCACTCAAGCTTTCAGGGATTCGGATATGTAAAACTTCTACACAGATCTATATGGAGTCTGTGAAACTGTCATGATTGATATATTTGACGGGTCAGTCACTACAGGTTATCACAATCAACATGGTGGCCAGGTGATGCCTTTGTAGAGAGAAACCAAAAGCCATGATTATATAAATCCAAAAGACAAGTTTGTCTTTTTGTTTTTAATCTCAGTCATATGGTTATCCCTTTTCTGTTCTGCAAAGCATAATAATAACCTAATAACCAATAATTTATTTATTGCTCTTTTATGAGTTAACATGAGTTAACTTATCCCTGACAACACAGGCAAAATGAAAAGACTAGGCATGCAGTACAAGCGAGTACAGATTATTTCATTGTTTTATTCCATGTAGCTCTATGAATTACAACACCATACCTCCACTAGGAGGCAGTGTGTAACCATCAGTAATGTGTTTGTACTATAAATTGAATGTTAAAACTCGTGTATGAAATACAGCAGTTCAGAAGCCACAAGATAACTATAATTCCTTTGTTAACACTAAAGAAAAGAGGTCATCAGTCTTAAAATGACAAAGATGGAAAACACCTTCTAGTAACAGAGAATGCAGAGGAAGCCCCCACTTCTCCCTTATTCTAGCAGTACTGAACATTCAGAAATACCTGAGCTGAATGTGCAACAAAAAAGCTTTAAATACTTTTTGTAGACAATAGGTACTTTCATAGTAACATGTACTCTAACATTGTCCCTATGGGTTTATCTGTCAGGGGCAGGGGTTTGAGTTCTCTCCATATAACTACACACACACAGATCAGTGACAACTTTATTACTACCACCAAATTTTGAGTAGGTCTCCTTTTTGCTACCAAGACAGCCCTGACCCATCAAGGCATGCATGCCACTGGACCTCTGAGGGTAGGTTGTGGTATCTGCCAAAGTCACCAGTAACAGTTCCTTAAAGGGTAAGTTCATCTTTACAGAAAAATCTGTAAGGTGAACTTACACAGGAGCCCCTCCTCACCCCCCCAGCTGACCTGGAACGCGACGATCACCCGCTAGGAGACATCGGGTCGCCGCCACACTGGTCTGGGGCTTAGAAATCCCCCGCAGCTTAATCTTTAAAACATACGTCGTAAGAAGGTACTTTTAGGAGCATTCTAATTGGTCGGTGCCGTCACATGGGCGGCGCCGACCAATCAGAACCAATGTAGTCCATCCGGTCACTGCAGGCGAAGAGGAGAGAAAGCCGTGGGGATTTCAAATTCCCAGACAGGTACAGCGGCGATACGGTCTGTCAGTGCGGGGTATCGCCGGACTCCAGGTTAGCGGGACCGGGTGCAATGGGAAGGGGGTCCAGTGTAAGTTTACCTTACAGATTGTGTAAAGGTGAACTTACACTTTAAGTCATGGGTTGGGGCCTCAAAGGATCTGACTTGTTTTTCCAGCACTTTCCACAGATGCTCGATGGATTGAGATCTGGAGAATTTGAAGGCCAAACCAACACCTCAAACTCGTGTTCCTCAAACCATTCTTGAACCATTGTTGAATTGTAGCATGGGGCATTATCTCATTGAAAGAGGCAACTTCCATGAAGAGGTGTACTTGGTTAGTAACAATGTTTAGGTAGGTGGTACGTATCAGGTAACATCCAGATTTGCAAGGCCCAGGGTTTCCCAGCATAACTTAGCCCAAAACACTGCACTGTCTCGACCAGCTTGCCTTCTTCCTATACTGCATTCTGGTGCCATCTCTTTCCCAGGCAAGCAATGAACATGTGCCCAGCCATCCACACGTAAAAAATGTGACAAATCAGACTAGGCCACCTTCTTTTACATGCTCACATGCCCATTGTTGGAGTTTTGGGCTGTGGGTTAGCATAGGCTGATCTGCAGCTACACAGCTCCATACACAACAAACTGTGATGCATATTTTTCTACTTTCAACTCATCAACCTTAGGGACACCATGTTTAGTGTGTGTGTGTGTTTGTGTGTGTTTGTGTGTGTATTATACACAGTTGTGCTCGTAAGTTTACATACCCTGGCAGAATTTATGATTTCTTGGCCATTTTTCAAAGAATATGAATATCACAAACTTTTTTCACTCATGGTTAGTGTTTGGCTGAAGCCATTTATTATCAATCAACTGTGTTTACTCTTTTTAAATCATAATCACAACAGAAACTACCCAAATGACCCTGATCAAATGTTTACAATACCCCAGTTCTTAACCACTGGACACTTAAACCCCCTTCCTAACCAGACTAATTTTCAGCTTTCAGTGCTCTCACATTTTGAATGACAATTACTCCGTCATGCAACACTGTACCTATATAAAAAAAATTTTTTTCACACAAAATAGAGCTTTCTTATGGTGGTATTTGATCACCGTTGGGTTTTTTATTTTTTGCGCTATAAAAAAAAAAAAAAGATTGAAAATTCTGTAAAAAAATGCATTTTTCTTAGTTTTTGTTATAAAATTTTCCAAATGAGTAATTTTTCGTCATATATTTTGGCCAAAAGTCAAAGTCCACAAGCTATGGTGCCAATCTCTGAAAATTGATCACACCTGAAAGACACTTCCGTTGGCCATAATTTATCCCAGATGAAGTCACGTGACAGTGACGGCACGCGTTGGACATACGGACACCGGAAATGATGTCCTGGCCGCGAGCTCGCCACTTGTTTGATACACTGTATTATTCTATATACCCGGTTTGATGCATTTGAGCGGTGTTTGGCTATTTACCTAGTCCTGGAGAAAGGCATTTAGAGGAATCACCTTCTAGGCTCTACATATACTGGAACCCCTCAGGAGGAACGGATAGGAGACCCCCCTCCTCCTATTGAGTGACCACCCACCCCCTCTGTTTTCTCTGAATGCTGCTTACCTTACAGCAGTAAGGTAAGAAGTTAGCACACCTACGGGTGCCATTTGCACCGAAGATTCACAGCACTAAAGTCACAGTGCCACTTGTTCATGTCAGCTAGCACCTTTGGTTTTCACTTTGCACCTTCTTATGGTTGGAAGATAAACATCACTTCCAGTTTGTGATTCATCCGCACTATTTGCACTTTCATACATATGGACTACTGTTGAATATTTTTTTCTTATTTATGCATCGTGGACGTTTTAGTATTTATACACTACAGTCACTTTATTTGCATCTATTGCACTTTTCTTATTTATGCTTTGTGAACTTTTTAGTATTTATACACCACAGTCACTTTATTTGCATTTATTGCACTTTACTGATCATTATCATATTTATTCTTTGCGGATCAATGCATTTGATAATTTACATATATCAGTACGTGTATTACTTGAATTTATACATGTTGTCACTGTATTTTAGCACTTTATTTTTGTTGGAGAGCAACACCATCTATTGATTTTTTATATACCTTACTGTGGGTAGTGTTTGACCCTCACGGTGTCTGCTGCACCATATGAATTTTTATACTAGTCTCCATATTAGCGCGGTAATACTTACTTTTCTATACTGCATTCATCTTGCCATCAATTTTGACCAAATTTCCTGTGTCTTTGTAGCTCACACATCCCCAAAATATCAGCAATCCACCTCCGTGTTTCACAGTAGGAATGATATACCTTTCATCATAGGCCTTGTCCTCTCTCCAAATGTAGTGTTTATGGTTGTGGCCAAAAAGCTAAATTTTGATCTCATCACTCCAAATGACTTTGTGCCAGAAGGTTTGAGGCTTGTCTCTGTGCCGTTTGGAATATTGTAAGCAGGATACTTTGTGGCATTTGCGCAGTAATGGCTTTGTTCTGGCGACTCGATCATACAGCCCATCTTTCTTCAAGTGCCTCCTTATTGTGCATCTTGAAATAGCCACACCGCATGTTTTCAGAGAGTCATGTATTTCACCTGAAGTTAATTGTGGGTTTTTCTTTGCATCCCGCACATTTTTTCTGGCAGTTGTGACTGAAATCTTAGTAGGTCTACCTGACCGTGGTTTGGTTTCAACAGAACCCCTCATTTTCCACTTCTTGATTAGAGTATGAACACTGCTGACTGGCATTCTCAATTCCTTGGATATCTTTTTATATTCCTTTCCTGTTTTATACAGTTCAACTACCTTTTCGCGCAGATACTTTTGCTTTCCCCATGACTCAGAATCCAGAAATGTCAGTACAGCACTGGATGAAAGATGTAGGGGTCTGTCGGGAGTCCAGAAACTCATTGACCTTTTATACACACACTAATTACAAGCGAACAGGTGAGGATGTACCTTTAATAGCCATTCAAACCCCTTTGTGTCAACTTGTATGCATGTTATCAGGCCAAAATCACCAGGGTATGTAAACTTTTGATCAGGGTCATTTGTGTAGTTTCTGTTGTGATTATGATTTAAAAAGAGTAAACACAGCTGATTTGATAATACATGGCTTCAGCCAAACACTAGCCATGAGTAAAAGGAATGTTTTTGTGCCATCATTCATATTCTCTGAAAAATGGCCAAGAAATCATAAATATTGCCAGGGTATGTAAACTTATGAGCACATATATATATATATATATATATATATATATATATATATATATATATATATATATATGTATGCCTTGGCTGTCTCACAAACCTTATTACCTGTTCTACCCTGCCAAGAAACACTTCACAAGGAGACATACAATAAAGAGTGTGTCCACTGTCATATGAAACAGCACAGGTCCTGCGCCAAGCAGTTGTTTTGTTATTTTGGGAACCTACAGATTTAAACCCATAATCCTATAGGAAACACATGGGCAGAGAAAGCTGCACATCAGCAATACTTGTTGCATTGATTGGTAGAATATATTGGAGGATTAGCATCACATAGGCAAGTCATACTCATCTCACTCTGCTCTAACAGCCATTTGCTGAAATTATCAGGAAGACAAGAAATTGTAAGAGTCCTCCACACTGTTCTTTCCGAGATGAACATTTGTCAATCTTTGTCCCCACTATTGTAAATAAGAAAATATAAACTACCGATCATCAAGAGAAAAATCTGAAGGCAAAATACAAGGCACAATACAAATTTCAATAATTCAGTAATATTTTTACATTGTGGACATCCACTTTTCCTCACCCAGGCCACAAGTGGATGGAAACGAGTTAAGAAATAAATAAAACAAACATTTTCAGAAGTTCTGGCATACTCACCCTTGGCCGATCTTTTCAAATCGTGTATATTTCTTTTTAGGATCACCTACGCTTACAATGCTTCCTGCGGGGTAAAGAGTATTTATAAAGATGAAAGACCAGAAATTTTTTTGTAAAGCCCTGTGGAAGATCTTAATCTCACATATTACAGTTTGGCAAACATAGTTTAGAGTATTCAAATGTAATTTACTTCACTTGTATAATGTTTTTAAATGTCATATACAATATGGAACCCACTGACTCCTCGATTACATGTTAAGCATACAAAAATGTAATTGTATGCACCAGTTGCCTATCTATTCAATATAACTTTTACCAAAAGTTTTGATATAAGCCTACATATACCTACAGAATAACAACTGAGTATCAGGGTCATCTACAACTGTCTGACACAAGTTTTGAGTGGAGACACCATATTTTTATTCCACCATTATGTCAAATAAAGAGAATCAGACAAAGAAGTCTACTCTGGCCTGCTCAGCATTTTCCAGCTAAGATTGTTGAATACTGTCTCTGTTACCTATAACTGATAGCTGAGGAGCAGACACTTTCTTGTACAAGTAAAGCCTAGGTGAACATATACTTCTACTAGTGGCATTCTTAAAGTCCAACTCCAGGCAAAACCTTTTATATAGTTTTGAATAGAGTAGGGAAGGGTTAAAGGCTCTGTCAGTTTTTTACCTGCAACTGTATCCCTATTGAGGACAGAAAGTGATAGGAACTCTCCCAAAGGTGACAAAGGCAAAACAGAGGGTCAGGTATTAGACGACAGCAGCTGTATGGCCTCCTTCACATGGGTGGTCATCTGCATACAGTGGATCCAGTATCAATAGAATGCATGAAGGTAAAAAACCTTGAGCCTTTAGAACCACTTTAAGGTACAAAAACAGTTTGCCACTTGTAGCCCTTCACCTGCCCCTCCAAACGCTTACCCGAGTCCTGTATTGGTCCAGACTTGCACCCATCTGCCTGTCTTTTATCCTCTCTACCTTTTCTCACAAGCTTGGCTGAGAGCAGTGGGAGCTATTTGCTCCTGTTGCTATCAGTCAAATCCAGTGAGAAGAGAGTGGGGTGCAAGACTCAGCCGTGCTATGTGTGTGAATGGATGCACACAATCAGACTCAGGATCAAGGCCGTACATCTGCTTTCATATTAAGCGCTTGCTATGGGGGCAGACAAAAGGTGCATCGGCCAAGCTTGCTGGTGGGAGACAAGAGGAGATTCGGAAGTGCTCTGTGCAATACCATTGCACAGAGCAGGTGAATATAACATGTTTATTATTTTCAGAAAAAAAAAAAAAACTTTTAAAACTGCTTTAAACCTGCCAAAACAGCAGGCTTCATTGTCTCATCTTCAAAGCAAGAAAAGAAGCATACTGAGTTTCTCAAGGATTTCTTCATCTGTCATCTTTGATTTTTTGCGTTGCCGGTCAGTATTCCTGTACAAAGTGCTCGTGCTTGAGTTTTCTGGCTGAGTTGTCACTGGGGAAGTGGAGGCCTCTTTAGCTGGAGCAGGAACAGCCACAGGTTCAATGACAGAACGAGTATATATCTGGATGAACAGGACAATAAACAGAAAATATTTAGAAAAATAACTGCTCGAGATAAAAGGCCCAAATCTGTATTTTTTAAAATAAGGACAAATACAGAACAGTTTTCATAAACAGTCCCAAAAAGCATTCCAAGACTCATGTACAAAAAAGTGTATCAAAACGCGTTATTTCCCAGCAGTAATTCAGTTGTGCCCTCCAAAAATTACAGTTGCAATCTGAAAACTTTAAAGCTCAATGCTGGGCTGTAGAAAATGGTACCCCTACAGTGGGGCCCCCTCTGCACTACAAGAGTTAAATGCTCATTCTGTCTAGTGCATAATAATGTCAAATATTAATGTTATTTCTTGCTTCTTAATGAAGGTTTCCTACTCTCTGTACAACTGGTCCAGCAAAGTTGCTCCTCTTTGCTGCCCGACCAGTCATAGCTCTCTGACATAACTGTGTAAAATGCAGGACCAGTGGTCCTGCATTTATGTTGGGTGAGGACCCACCCACATCTTGGGAGCATCAGAGTGCACAGGCTGCCAGGAAATTGAGTAAAATATAAGTATTTCAACCTGCTCATCCTTCCCTACACAAAACAAGCATTTAGCCCTTGCTGTGCAATTGTAACCTTTTCTTCAGCTCACAGCTTTATTGGATGTGGTTAGAAAAAAGCTGTTCTTAGCACTGACATATTGATTATTATTATTGAACCAGATGAACCCATAACACTTTAAGATGGGAGTCAAGTCAGCCCACAGTCTTGAAGTGATATCCAGACTTCTTACAGAATTTGTGATAAATAGAAAATTCCAAAGCAGTCCTAATGAGGGGTGGGCAACACAGCCAACAAATCCCAACAGGCCCAAGAACAACACAACGGGAATCTAAAGACTGTCTGCAGCACAGAGCTGATTAAAGGCCTTAAAGTGTAACTTTAAAATAATATTTAATTAAAAACAAAGTTTTGCTGTTTTAGAATAAGAGAGCGCTATAACCCCTTATAAGTTTTTATTGCCAAAGATATATAAATAATTGTGTCTGCGCTGGAAAATTGATAGTAAAAAAATATACAATAAAATAGTATATAATAAATAATAAAAATCCAATATGAAAAACTATAAATATCAATAATTAAAGAAAATCAAAAATAAATACTAAGCAATAATATGTGCAATCAATCTGTGATATATAACCAAAGTGCAACATGCAAAAAATGTCAATACAAAATCCAAGTGCTGATTGTATGACAATCGAGTATCCACTCCTTCAATAACGTGTAAGTTCAAAAAGTTCATAAATAGTAAACTTAAAGTGCATAAATATAGTGTCCATTAAATCTGGTATCCATCATGCTCATCCTTAACAGTGTGCAAAATAAAGCATGCTCTCCTGTGACCCCCAACAGCGTATGTGCTCACCTCTGAGCGTGTGACACAGTAACTAAACAGTGCCTAAACACGCATTGGAGCCACTCCTGGGCTCATAAAGGGTATGCAGATGCTGATCTCCAACTCGCTCAGACAACATCAATGATTCACATATAAGAAAGAAGAAACGCTCATTTTGTTTGCTCCCCGTTTACGAACACCACAGATTACCAGCCCTAATGGTTGCTGCATTCGTGGTGGAAAGTCATTGCTTGACAAGCTACAGTGCATAAATTGCCTAGCACTTCCAACCAGAACCAGTAGGTGGTTCCAAAGCAGTCCTAATGAGGGGTGGGCAACACAGCCAACAAATCCCAACAGGCCCAAGAACAACACAACAGGAATCTAAAGACTGTCTGCAGCACAGAGCTGCTTGAAGGGCTTAAAGTGTAACTTTAAAATAATATTTATTTAATAACAAAGTTTTGCTGTTTTAGAGTAAGAGAGCGTTATAACCCCTTATAAGTTTTTATTGCCATTTGTGTTCCCATTGGGGGGGTGGGGTATAGCAGTTTTCCATTCACTTCCTGCCCCATAGCCAAATAAGGAGGTGAGAGAAAATCTCTCCCAAGTGAGGGAATCCTGCTGTGCCCCCAGGATTTTTTTTTTTTTACTTTCACTTTCAACGAGAACATTAAACAGGAAAAGTAGAGAGAGTGAATCTTCCTAATGGGGCACAGACAGCAATGGAAACCGACAGGTGTTCCAATACCCCTCCACTATAACCAAAACTACAAAAACATTTTGCCTTTAGTTATATTTTAACACCAGAAACTGGTATCAGATGAAGCTACAACATCCACATGGTGGAAATTAGAAAATGTGTGAAGAGACCAGCTGGCAGCCTAAAAAATCTGGGAAGCAAAAAAGCACTTACAGATAGAATGCACCTTGACAGGAAAGGGTGGATGATGCTGAGCCATCTAGAGATGCAGGTGGAACAGGAAGCTGATGCGGAGCTCCCATCTGTCCCTGATTTTGAGGGACTCTCCCTGATTTAGAACAAATCATTTTGGTCTGATCTATATAGTTGTATATAAAATGCACTATTTATCTTTCAAAAATAGTTTCACAGTGCTAAACCTTTCATCCAATTTTTAAATTGCAAAATTTCAAAAGCCAGTATAAAGGAATTGTGGTGGTAAAAAAAGCACTTGTGCGTTTAACCAGTTTTTTTGTTTAAATTTTCCTTTAAGGGGGGGGTGTCCTATGCCTACATACTTTTGCTAACAGGTGTCGCTTGTTCCCCTCTCAAAAAATTGGGAGATATGCAGTGGTGTACCCTTACGTGGACAATCCAGGATGACAAAAAGGGAATCAGTCTTTCTGAAAACAGCAGTTACTGAGATATAGACTAGGGAAATTAGATTTTAGTGAACTGACACCAGACAAATGGACAGAAGAAAGATGTCCTGACTGAGGTGAAAGGCAGAAACTACCTTCGGCAAGAAAAAGTTTTGGGCCTTAATATCACCTTGCCCTGACATAAAACCAAATAAGTTCCTTGCAGGATAAGGCTTCCAGTTCACACTCACTGCCCAAAGGTTATGGCTACAAGGAATATCACCTTGTGGGTGAGAGAAGAGAGAGGAATGCATCTAATGGGTTCAAACAGCGGTTTCTAAACGTACATTACAGATAGAACCAGATTCAGAGCCCATGGGGTTGCAAAGGAAGAACAGGGGGAGCTATATGGGACTATCCCTCTAAAAAGGTCATCAACAAGGAGTGAGAAGTCAACTTTTCTGAAACAAATGTCAGAAACCTGATTTTTGATGGTCCAGACCCCGCTGTAGGGAGGAGAAGATTCATCCCACAGAGAAAGTCCTAGGGTGGAGTCCCCAAGACTCAAGTGAAGTAAGCCTTCAATGTTTGAAGACAGACCTTGCCCTAAATAGACTTTGTACCTTTTAGGATTTTGAGGAAGTCTGCCTGCCAATTGTCCATGCCTGGGATGTACATGGAAGGTAAAGCTGGAGCGTGAGGTCCTGCCCAGGATAGGATGCGATCTATCGATCTTTCTACGATGAGACCTCTGATTCCTGATGGATCCTTAGCATGGGTCAACCACTTATTTATACAGTACTCCTCAAACAGGTACAAGGCCAATACAGGGGAGCAAACACTTGTCAGGGTGTTTCCAATCTCTGTAAAGTGAGAGTTGGAATGGGTGTAAAGGAAAAGTCTTTGTGGACTTAGGAGTGCTAAAGGCCCACAGACTGAAACAGCACTGGTAGGAACAAAAAGCTGATCCTCTAGTTTCAGAGTTGTGATCACTACATCTATAAGAGCTTAAACGTTCTCTCTTAAAGCGTATTTCCATTATATGTTTGTTATTTGCTCACATTTTGAAGTCAAATTGAAGAAAACCCCCACTATATGTTTGTTGTGTGTTTCCATTCACACAGCATACCAAAAAAAAAATGAAAGGCATATTTCTTACCTTTTAGTTGTTTCTTAGGAGAAGGTGTCATGGCTGACTGCAAAAGATTTTTGAAAAATGTGGATCTGTCCTCATTAACATACAATGAATGAAGTCTAGCTTCTAAATCTTTAACCCTTTGTTAGGACTGACTGTGTTCAAATCTAGTTACAGCAGAAAATGAAGATCTGCTTTCACAGTACAGATAGGGTTAATTATAGCAAACACAACTGCCCAATCACTCATAAACAAAGATAACCAGTAGGATTTTACAGTGCTGGAGGATAAAGAAGAGAGCTGCAATTTTTTTTTAAGTTATACGGTGTGAATGAGAACACTCAATAATAAAGCTGGCGTTATCCCAAATTAGCTGGAAACAGGGAAATACACTTCAACTTGTGAGTAATGGCAGAAGACCGACTCCTCTAGGATAAAGTTCATCAAGGCAAAGACTGGAGTGATTCAGAATCATTGAGGGCCGCTACAGCCTATAACGCAAAAGCCACTAAGGCCATGGGCAAATCAGATTCAGAACTTGCTGGGCGTGGAACTTGCACTTATAGCCTCTGAGTTACTAAACCGGGAGATTTGGGCCATAAAGTCTTGCATGACTGTAATAAAAACATCAGCTGAAAGGACCGAGGAACTGGTCACATTTGACAGTACTAAAAAGGCCTCCAATGCCAGAAAAGACTCTAGGAGCAGAGGGCAACTGGATTTCAGGCTGCAAACATCCACCCCATAAGTAGGCACACTGCATGTAGTCCCAGAGCCATAAGTAGAGTGAGAGCAGGGGGCACCAATTACAGTGGGACTTTCTCCTTCCACATAGCAGTAAGGCAACTTAGGGTACCAAACAACTAGTAGCAGTTAGGGGTCAGATGGATGGGCAGAAGTGACCAAAGCCACTGTAGGAGGGCTGCAGGAACTGATCAAAGATTGAAGTTTCAAATGGCTCTTTGCAAGTAGGAGCAGCAGCAGGGAGAGGTTTCCTCAGTGCTGTACTGTGGAAAAAAGGCACGGAGCACGTACACGCAACACTCCACCCAGAAGAGGTCAGAGCTCAGTTCCACATCTTTAACCTCATGCTCAGTGGAAACGGGAAATTTTAAAGGTGCCCAATGACCTAAGTAAATTAATTAGCGTCCGATGCTCAGCTTGACCAGCCTACTCACTAAGTGAGTCTTCAGGGACAGGGCACAAACTAAACAAACTAAGGCAATGCCAGCAGCTCTGAACATGGAAAGTGCTCTGTAACTAACTTGTTAAAGGGCAAATAAAAAGTACATATTTTTACAGGTGAAAAAGTTTGCATGTATTATTTATTTTTCTTTTTACTAGAGCCTGCAAAGCATTGCACCTGTAATCAGCAGACCACAGGTGCAATGTCAGTCTTCCTCTAGTTTTGTGCCCATATCCCTGTAGAGCTTTCAGTTACAAAGCAAGTGGAAGACTGAATAAATTACTACCATTCAAACTACAAGTAGGTCTGCCGCAGTGGAGGACGGTACTTGTAGTGTTTTCATTCACAGGAATCTGAACAAATGAGGTGGCTGTGTGAGCGGAGCCCCGCACAGATGTGCTTTTTTTCAAAAAAAGAACAGCGAGTGTGGCAAGAGGATCCATGCCCACTGTCACAGAGCGATGGGTGCACAGGAGCATGTTACATGTTACACCCTACATATGGGTGTATCATAAAATGCTCCTAAAAGGTGGGCTTATCCTTTAACTCGATGAGGTCTGTAAAATGCAGTACATGGAAACCCAGTGCTCAAAAGGTCATTTCCAGGCTACCCCCACAACGTACAGACCAGTGGGGTCTGGAGACAGCACTACAAAAGCCAGGCTGAGAACAGCTACAATGGATAGCTGCAATCAAAGAGACCAGTTTCAGTAACAATCAATTCTGAAGCAGAAAAATGTTGAATAAAAAAGGTGCTAGCAAAAATAAGTTAACATTTTACACAGCAAACCTGAAAAATACATCCAATCTCACAGGACACTAGCAAAAAACTGAGGCATGCTGCTAGTTAGAGGGTTATCCTGGACTTGCCTACTTTTTTTGTTTGTCTAATACACCTGTAGGCTGCATCAACTTCAAAGTGAAAGCCATCCTGTGTCCCTTAGCCCCGGTTCACACAGGGGCGGCACGACTTGCAGGTCGCCTCACGGAGGCAACCTGCACACGACTTCCACGGCGACTTGCAAAACGACTTCTGTATAGAAGTCTATGCAAATCGCCTCAAGTCGCCCCCAAAGTAGTACAGGAACCTTTTTCTAAGTTGGAGCGACTTGCGTCGCTCCTATTAGAACGGTTCCATTGTACAGAACGGGAGGCGATTTGTCAGGCGGCTAGGTCGCCTGACAAGTCGCCCCTGTGTGAACCGCCACTTAATGAACAGGAAAGAAGATGTATTACACTACTTTATTATTTTTTTTCCCCAATTTCCTTTCCAATGATTACACCACAGTTAGGCTGGTAAAGATTTCCAATGTATCATTCTAATCAACTAAAATGATCTAGAACACAGGGTTTACCAATATTTTTGTTACACATAGGGTCAGTTCACACTGGTCTATCATTGCACTCTGCGTTATGAAACACATATTAACACATTACCTTAATTCAAGACCATTTAAATAAACAGGCTGACAAAGCACAAACACAAAAAAGAAAATATGCTTTTTCTGATGCTGTACGCAACAACTCCAATGAAGTCCAAAAAATATGCATTGGAGGTGCAATGAAAATTAATAGCACTGGAACACACAGGTATCGTGGTGTAGTAATGCACATGTAACTGCAACACACCGAAATGGAGAGGTGCGGATAGGCCCTAAAGATTACCACCCCCCCCAAAAAAAGTTTATTCTGAATCATGTGATTCATACCTGTAAAGAGAATATCCTGTATATTTATTCCTTCTCTAGTTCATATACCTTTATTTATATATTTTTTTCACATTTTTTTACCGGTCAACCAAGCTATCTAGCAAAAGTAACATTATCAACAGTTCATGCTGAAATGATGGTTTAATCACAAATTTTAAATCTAAGATTTTATTTATTTTAAGGCTTATTAGTTGATAAAGCCTAATGAGTATTCAAAGTAACAAACACTACCCACAGGGTGTAAGGAGGAGGGGCAGAGAAACAGGGCAACAATACTGTATAACTGCATGCCTTCACTGGAGACAACAGAGGACATGGCCCAGCAAGTTTCCTTGAGAAGAGGCACACAGGCAAAGTGCCTTAACCTCTTGTATATGGACTATTCATTTTTATGTCTTTCTAGAGCTGAAATTTAATACTGATATGTTGACACATCAATCCCACTGACATTACACTGAGCTAGCTCAGATTACAATTAAAAGATACCCACCAGTAGACACAAGTTGTAGGATAAAACTGTTATGACCATGTTTCGATATGACTATAGAATATGTTAAAATGACCACATCACGCCTGTAATTAGGTATGATCTTGTTAAACAAGTAGGCAAATAGCAGATTGCGTCTAACATGATTCCAGCCTGCCAGACCACCAAGTGTCCAAATCATACTTCTCTGATCAAATGGATGAGCTGCTAATTCTACTGTACAGCCTATACAACTAAAAACATTAGGTCTCACAATCAACAGTATCTGAAATATTGTTCTTGCTGTCTGAAGAAATCAATCACATTCTTTTTTTCATTTCTCTAATACAGTAAAGGAAATGGAAATGAACATTCAGATTTCTCCCTCTAGGAGACAAAACTTCTTTTTTTTTATTATAAAATTTAGTAACAGAAAACGGTTGGCAACTTACTGATTTTGTATGCTCAGGACGGGGAGCAATTACAGGAGGGATTTCATTATCCTCTTCTTCCTCTTCTTCTTCTTCATCCTCTTCTTCTGATACTGGAGGAGCTAAAGGAGGCTCTGATGCAGTCTTTGTGTTCTGGAAGAAAAAAAGTGCAAATCAAAGGGTTGGACCACACTAAATGGCTTTCTAGATGTCTTGGATACTCCAACAGTGAAATTTCCCTGACATTATTTCCAGCCCTGCTCCTGTCTATCCGAGTGTTTTTGGTCTTCTCTCCCACCTCTGAGTTTTAGATTTCCCCGTTGTATTATCTAGAATATAATAAAACAAAAATATCCAAACACAGAGTGGGATCTCCTCATAATTACCACAGCAAGCATACAACGCAAGCTCCCAATAAGACATACCGGTATTAAAAAATAAACAGGTGGATTTTCTTTCCAGCATCTATCAAAACCAGAAATATAATGTTTAGGTGGGCTGACCCCTTCAGCAGGTCAATAAACAGAGCTGACATTGTAATAATTACAGCTAACCAGTTTTAAGATTTAGAAATTACAGTTATTCCTTGCTGTATATATTATTATTACACAGAGCCTTATGGTGCACAATTTTGAAGCAAATTGGAGAGAACCACAAACAACTGCACACCTAGAAAAAAAAATCATAGCAATTACCTGCTAGCCTAACAATCCAGTTATGTGAATGGCTTACATGTGTGCAAGAAGGAAATAATGCATATTTTGGCTTTGTTATAACAATTGTCTGTATTTATTTGCCATTATTCATAATGAAAAAAGTGGCAATATATTTGAGGATTATTCCCTGTCAAACATCTAGGATTCAGACTTGCAGAGGTTGCAGACTTATGGCTCTGGGGCTCCACTGGCTTTATATCTCAGAAACTTCAGCAGCAAAAAGTCTTTAGCTAGACCTACTGTAGCAAAATAAGTTCAACCCTATATGAATAGGTTGTCTGAATAGGTTGTCTAACCAATCTAGGTCTCAAAAACAATAAGAAGGCAGAAGACAATTAATCCTCCCAATAAATGATCATTTATCTATTTTATAGATTTTAAATACAAGGCTTGTCCTTTGCATTTGATTCATGCATTTGATTCATGCCCCTATTTCCTGTTGCCCAAGTACACTAACAGATGTAGCTCAACATGTAACAGTATTTTCTTTTAATTTGAAACATAAAAGAAGTGGATAGCAAAAAAATGTATTTCAAAGTCAACAGGTTGTTAAAAAAATTGTACAATCTGATGGCGAGTATACAGGGAGATTGTCTGCATTAGAGATCATAGAATGCACACCATGTTACAATCTGCATAGCTTTAAACATTTTTCCAAACTATTTTAGAAAACCTCACCCAATGTTTACAACTGTATTGATCTTATAAAACAGGATTTTGGACACACATTCTACATTTCTACAGAATTCCACTTAAATGTGCGTGACCATACAATCTAAACTCAGCGTGTGTAAGCAAATTCAAGATTGTTCGATGAATATAACAATCTGCTGCACAAATTATTAAGTGTATACTTTAAAAGGTCCTTTGTGTTCCTAGATTTGAACCATATACCATACTTATCGGTGTATAACACGCACAGACGTATAACACGCACATTCATTTTAAGAGGGAAGTTTCAGAAAAAAAAACTTAAATTTTAGATACGGAACTTTGAAGCAAAATAAGGGTCAGTGCCCATCTGCAGCCTTACCATTGCCATCAGTGCAGCCTGATCAATGCCCATCTGCAGCCTCACCATTGCCATCAATGCAGCAGCCTCGCCCTGCCCATCAATGCAGCAGCCTCGCCCTGCCCATCAATGCAGCAGCCTCGCCCTGCCCATCAATGCAGCAGCCTCGCCCTGCCCATCAATGCAGCAGCCTCGCCCTGCCCATCAATGCAGCAGCCTCGCCCTGCCCATCAATGCAGCAGCCTCGCCCTGCCCATCAATGCAGCAGCCTCGCCCTGCCCATCAATGCAGCAGCCTCGCCATTGCCATCAATGCAGCAGCCTCGCCATTGCCATCAATGCAGCAGCCTCGCCATTGCCATCAATGCAGCAGCCTCGCCCTCGCCCTGCCCATCAATGCAGCAGCCTCGCCCTGCCCATCAATGCAGCAGCCTCGCCCTGCCCATCAATGCAGCAGCCTCGCCCTGCCCATCAATGCAGCAGCCTCGCCCTGCCATCAATGCAGCAGCCTCGCCCTGCCCATCAATGCAGCAGCCTCGCCCTGCCCATCAATGCAGCAGCCTCGCCCTGCCCATCAATGCAGCAGCCTCGCCCTGCCCATCAATGCAGCAGCCTCGCCATTGCCATCAATGCAGCAGCCTCGCCATTGCCATCAATGCAGCAGCCTCGCCATTGCCATCAATGCAGCAGCCTCGCCATTGCCATCAATGCAGCAGCCTCGCCATTGCCATCAATGCAGCAGCCTCGCCCTGCCCATCAATGCAGCAGCCTCGCCCTGCCCATCAATGCAGCAGCCTCGCCCTTGCCATCAATGCAGCGGCCTCGCCCTTCCCATCAATGCAGCAGCCTCGCCATTGCCATCAATGTAGCAGCCTCGCCATTGCCATCAACGCAGCAGCCTCGCCATTGCCATCAACGCAGTAGCCTCGCCATTGCCATCAACGCAGCAGCCTCGCCACTGCCATCAATGCAGCAGCCTCGCCATTGCCATCAATGCAGCAGCCTCGCCATTGCCATCAATGCAGCAGCCTCGCCATTGCCATCAATGCAGCAGCCTCGCCATTGCCATCAATGCAGCAGCCTCGCCATTGCCATCAATGCAGCAGCTTCGCCATTGCCATCAATGCAACAGCCTCGCCATTGCCATCAATGCAGCAGCCTTGCCATTGCCATCAATGCAGCAGCCTCGCCATTACCATCCAAGCAGCAGCCTCACCATTGCCATCAATGCAGCAGCCTCACCATTGCCATCAATTCAGCAGTCTCGCCATTGCCATCATTGCAGCAGCCCCACCATTGCCATCAATGCAGCAGCCTCACCATTGCCATCACTGCAGAAGCCTCACCATTGCCTTCAATGCAGCAGCCTGATCGATGCCCATCTGCAGCCTAGAGGGGATAGGGAGGGGGGCAGGACAAGCGCCGACAGATTACATACAGTGAGAATCTCCTATGATAGACAGAACAGTGGTCCAATGGCGGCCCAGGAGATGGGACTCCCTATTACAGAGGCCACCAAGTAAACAGGAGATTCTCACTGTATATAATCTGACAGCGCTCGTCCCTTCCCCTGCCCGTCCCCTGCGAGGCAGATAAAAATGAAGTATTGGTGTATAACACGCACACGCTATTTGCACCCGATTTTCATGGTGAAAAAGTGAGTGTTATACGCCAATAAATACAGTTTTTATTTTCTTCCAACTGGTTATATAACCCTGTATACTCATTTTAATGTGGCCAAATTGCTGCCAAGGGAATATACTATGCAGCAGCACTGTGCAAACCAGAGAAATGTTTTTGTGACTGCTCATTAGTTTAAGAAAAATAATCCACAGACAAGGTGTACATACCATTTGAATATGAATACCTAGTAATCTTGTAACTGAAACTGCACACAGAAGCATTGAGTATCTTTGTATATTACCATAGGAACTTCAGGTATGCACAGCAAGCTGTCTATATACCAAGTCCTAATGTCACAAATAAAGCTAGATTAACATGTTACACAAAATATACCTTGTGCTTCTGATGTTAGATAATAAAGAGCTGAGAACATATAAGAAAGTGTAAATAGGTGTACAACCTACCAAAGAGTGAGCAGCGATATATCCATGTGCACTTTTATCTGCAAAAATAAAATCAGCACTAATTACAAATAACATTACCAAATGTTTTTTTTTTTTTGATTCATACAAAATGTGTGATGCAATAAACCTATAGTGATACAATTGTTTGATATTTCAATTGTTTCAATAAATGTACATCATTTATCATTTTCACTGAACAGGCACAATGCATCCTCAAAATAAATCTAATCAAATTTCACCAAAATTGGACTTTATAATGTTGTATCTAAAGAATTTTTTGGGTTAAAAATTGTTTGAATCCACCTGTTAGTGCTTATTGTTCAGTGCCAGACTGAGAAAATTCACCAGCCTGTCAAGTATTCCTATCAGCTCTGCTCCAACACATATCAATTTAAAGTAAATCAAAGGAATCTACCGATATTCTCTTATAATACAGAGTTGAATATGTTGTAAGGTTTAGAAAGTAGTCTGTCATTATGAAATCCAACCATAGAGGTAGAAGTGTGAATAATAATATCAGATTTATTTTGCAGCTAAGGATGAATTCCAGTTATGGATATATAAAAATATAAACATTTAATGTTTTTTTTCTATAAAGTATAAGTCTATAAACTGATTTTTTTATATCAGTTTTGCATCATTTTATTGTTGTATCCATTCTTTAATTTTACAAACATATATTCAATGTGAGGAGCTTTCATGGTACTGTTTGTACAATGCTGAACTCTCTAATTGGAAAAGCCATCATTGCACTTGCTGAATGCTCTTACAGACCTAACAATTCAAAAAGGAATAAACTTGTATTTTAAATAAGGTCATATTTTGTTCTAAAAGAATACTGAGGTGGGGTATTTTAGCTAAAAATCCAAAGTTGAATTGTTTTGCAAAAAAAAATAGAAAATAAAGAATTATACCCCCAGACGTAAAGCTCATATACTTCTGGTTGTTGACAGTCTCTTTGGAATCATAAAATTTGAGGACATCTAGCACAGCCTGAGGGTTCTTCTTCTGCTCCAGTTTGGTGATGTTTGACGTTTGCAGTAGTCTCGCCCATTGCTCTGGGATTCCCTGTGGGAGAGAAGACAGAGAACCATTTTTGTCCCATTCTCTAAAAATCTAAATAACACAGTCTTTGAATACACTGGGAGAAGGTTGTATTATTGAGACCTTGGTTTTGCTATGAAGAAATTACATATACAGTCATTCTCTAGTAAAACACAAAGCTAAAACCAGTATCCCAGATGAAGAAAAAAAGAAAAGTAAATAATGGTTGTGAGACAAGGTGCATGAGTAATGTGTTGCGACAGATATAACTAATGTCTAAAAGATGGCAGAAAGGGTTAGCAGTGGTTATGATGGTAAAGTGCAGACCAGACAATATACATACAACAGAGTGGGGTTAAATGTGTATGATCCATCTTGAAATGCATGAGGCTATGGGAATATATATATATATATATATATATATATATATATATATATATATATATATATATATATATATATATATATATATATATATATATATATATATATATATATATATATATATATAATTTATTATCTACGTTTCTAAAAGTAGTGGACGAACTAAACACATGGGCCTTATTAATAAAAAGTGGAGCAAAGGAATGTTGGAATATTGCCAAACAAGATATCAACATACTTGATAGCTTGATAAGCAACACTTTCACTTTTATCTGGATTATATAAAGAAGAATCAGTACATAAATATGGGGAGAATAATGTGAATTACACTGGATTTTCTGTGGCACCGGACAGAAATTCAACACTTTTTATTTTTTACCTAAAAAGGGAATAAAAGTGCCTTTGATTTTTATTTTTTTTAATTCTTTCTAGTGTGTACGCTACTACAAATTTTACTTCTCTAGCAATGTTGCTAATGATATAAGATTTTCAAATGTATAACCATAAAGTCTAAAAAAATAGTCTAATATGCATTATGTCTCTAGGTTGGTCTTGTAGAGAACAGTAAAAAACACCAACTGTATCCAATATAGATAGTTTAGGTTTGCTGGGCGCCAAATGGACTAAATTATCCACTTCTCTCCTAGACAGAGAGAATTCCCTGCAGTACTTTGCATTTCCACCCTCTGCAAAACACCCCAAATATAGATGGTAATAACTCACAGATTATCTGCTGAACTATTTGTTTATTATACAGAAAAGAAAATATCAGGGCAATGTGACACCATTATTTGATTTCCCACCAGCTAAAACTGTGAAGGCCTACCAACTGAATTTATGGATTGTGATTCTATTAGGAATGAAAAAAAAAAATAAACAGTTATTAATTACTTAGCAAACACATAAAGCTGAAATATCAGTTTTGGATGGGATTGGCTTTTAAGGATAATATACTACATTTTAAACCTCTCTGTGCAAAATGGAACTACAGTACATTCCACACTGCTATCTTTTATAATTAGTATCTTTATAAACTTCCTCCGTTGATACTGTACTATGGTCCTTTCACCATTAAGGCCTATAATACCTCAGTTACTATACTGGACTCAGGCTACAATAGAGATTATGGTTAATTCCACTCTAAACTAACAACGCAAAATGGTGCATATTAGATTCTATCGTCTCTCCTACCGAAGCTACCAATGCTGCCCCCACTTTGACAATTATAAGCATGCCATCCTAATAAAACTATGTTTCCTAAATGTGTTCTAATTTCCAGTACAGATTCTCTACAGGGCAACCTGGCTCCTTGTTTGATTTTGTAATGACTTCAGGTGGAATTTGTTGAGCAAGAGGCTACAGAAAAGAATATCCTGCCAGGAGACTACTAATAGATTATTATTCAAGAATTCAAGAATTAGGGAGTTAACAATACTGGGTTAACCTAGCCTTTAGTTTTAATAGGGACAGCTACCAATATATATCAGCAGAATGCGGCACTCTTAATTCTTTAAGTTAAATATCTTAACCCAGTCAAATCTTAACTATTTCAGTTTTTGGTCATTTCAGAAGAGTTAAATTATACCTCTCAAAGACTTATGACAAAAAGGTGGTGATATCTTTACACCTAAGTTTCCAGATATGTACACTTGCAAACTCAACAAGAGGATCAAACACTTCCAGTTGGACTAACTATGCTAACAGGGAATTCAGCAGAAGCACCAAGAACAGTCAGAGGAGGTTATTACCTAAAACTGATGCACACAGAATCTAGTGCAGCTCTGCCGAGAAACCAATCAGCTTCCAGGTTATATTGTTAAAGCTTAGGTGAACAAGCTGAAGTTAGAAGCAGATTGGTTACTATGCACAGCTGGACAAGATTCTGTGTGCTCCAGTTTTAGTAAATAACCCCACAGGGAACAAATAAAAACTTCATGATGGACAGGAATAGAATCAGGAACTAGTGAATGGAGATGTCATGGCTGAAGACCCCAAGAGTGATAAGATCCAAAGATCCAAGTGGAGGCATTATCCTATAACACTATGGGGGGGGGGGGGGGGCTATAAAGATAGATGCCTGTTGCTGGACTTAAATGTCAGTGACCAAGCTTGAACTTAATGGGTAAGAGCTATGGTAAGCTGGTCAATGAAATGTAGTGCACTGTAATGTCACCGCCATTATGTTACACTAAGTAATTTAGCTAGTTATATCAGTTAGAAAACTCATGATCACTCATACATTTGGAGACCTTAAAGCGGTTATCTGCCTTGCCAGAAAAAAAAATGGAGAAGTCAGCAGCTACAAATACTGTAGCTGCTGAATTTTAATACATGGACACTTAACTGTCCAGGGAGCCCACAAGGTCGGCACCCCAGCCGATGTTCGAATTGGCTGTGGGGTGCTGCCGCTGCCATTCATCGTAAGGGAAACCGGCCGTAAAGCTTTCCGGCTTCACAACCAGTTCCCTACTGATCAAGCATGCTGTGCTTTCTATTTGGCCCGGTGGCAGAGGAAAGAGGAGGGGGGCCAAATTTCCGAAGGGCGGCACTGTCTCCTGGAAGTAGGGAAGGGTGCCTGTCAAAAAAAAGGTACCCCCCCCCCCCAAAAAGCGCCAAATGTGGCACTGGTGGGGGTGAGGAAGCAGATAAGCGGAGGTTGCACTTTTGGGTGGAACTCTGCTTTAAGTATTTTTAAAGCTGTACCAAGGCCTCATCAGTCCCCAGGAACACAGGCCCATTTTTGGATCTGACTCTGACTATGTCCAATATTCCTTTGATACTGAATAAGAAAAAAAATAAAATAAAAAGGAAAAACAAAAAAACTAAAATTCAACAAGGAAATAGAAAGGAAATAAAGGTAATTTCTTCTACACTCATCACAGCAGCCTATGTGCTGCATACATTCAACTAATGCCATGAGAATATAACGTTAGGCATCACCTACCAAAATGCCCACCTATTGCAATTCTTATAGGATTTCTATAACCTCACATAAAAGGAATCATTGACTCCATCTAATTTCTCCAAGCAAAATATGACATTAATGGTCATTTACCAAGGCGTATATGACAAAGTGTATAGAAAATTATGTTCATCTGTCTGTGATGCTTTTTTTATAGGAATGCAAAATGCACAAATGTGTTAAAAATTTTGAAAAATGCAAGAATGTACATTTTTTTTACCAAATATCAGTAAACAAAACAGTTCTTTCCTGTCCATAGCATAATATCCTGGCCTATATGGCCAACTAACACATCTAGGGCTGCTCACTAGCAAAGTATATTTAGCTTTCTTCCTGCTTTCAGTAAGGCTCCTTTTGCCTTTTTAGACAACTCTTAAATGGAACATACCTCCTTAGAAAAGGCAAAGTTAAAAAGAGACAAACAAAACCCGTACTTAACTCTCTCAATTAACATTGACTATTTTTAATCCTTATGCTGCTAGCATTAGTAAATAGATAGAAAAGTATACAATATTTACTGGTTTTAAACTTTTTTACATTTCTTCAGTTACTTCCTGGTTTCCAGGCATAGGCAAATGAGGTCATATATCCCAAGAGTCTTCAGAAGGGAATGAGGGGCTCTCTCAGCTAAGTACACCCTCTTACCTGCATGTGTGATCTAAGGGCAGATGGATTCCAGGGGGTAAATGCTACATGAATTATCTGCCCTTACTCAAAATGGCCACAGCCAAATATGCTGGGGTATTTTTCAAAGTGATTTCTCAGCAAAATAAAGCATGGATACATGAATGGTAGGGGGATTGTGCTCAGATGCAGTGTAGTTCCGCTTTAAGGTATATAACTGATGCAGAAGCAAGTTTAACTGGTATTACTATTAAGACTTATTACCAAATAATAGAATGTATTTACTGTGAGGGATTCTGTTAATGGTGAATGTACGCATGAATGTACAGTCTGCCTTGCTCCAAACACAGAACACCTTGCATTCAGTGAAAAGAATTCAAGGCTTTTTCTGAATGGAAGAGGGGCAATCTTTTGTGACATGTGAACAGCTAGAACTGTAGGTCTCAATGACAGACATTAGGCACCAACAAGACACTGCAGTTTGAATAAAAGTAAAAAATGATTCAAATGCTACAGAAGCCAGAGATGGGGCACACTTCGTACCTTTTTTTTACTGTGCAAATGTACAAAAATACGCTTTATTGTTTCTGTTAAGCGTGTTAGAGACATGCAAGTCCTCCTTTTAAAACTATAATCTTTATTATGGTACACATGCCAAATACGGTTTCTATATAAAAATATTCAGTCATTTTAGACTGGGCCTCTCCAGGACAAACTTACTTACACAAACAGTCACAGAAGGTTGATAAACCTAACTGTAACTTTAAATTAGCTTTATACATACAACTGTGGTCAACATTAATATAAATTCATAACTGTTTCTGTTCTGTAAATGCAGAGACAGATTGTTACAAAGCACTTATGGAATTCTGTCTTTCCTATATATCAATCTGATCAGTTCCATGGTAAGAAAACACTGAAGCCCCACCATGTTATTTGCAATACATAAAGCTCTCAGTGCAATAGACCTAAGAACGCTGGTGAGGATTCTATAATCAATGCTGCAGGATGGCTGTAATTTACCTTAGGCTCTTTGTAGTTTTTTTATGGGAGGCCCAGGGAGCCAATAACAAAAGTGAAGGGAGGAGGTTTTAATAAAATATTGTTCACAAAGTGAATATTCCTGCGTCAGTGGCAAGATAGGATTATCTAGTCACAGAAATGCATGTCTGTTTGTAGATTAAAAGGGAATGCAATAACATTAGGGTGACCCTTATATTAAGTTGCAAGGTCTTACTATTGAGTAGAGCACTAGCTTTTAGCATCATTAATTTCTAAGCCACTAGAGCAGTGGTTCTCAACTTTCCTGGTGCCGTGACCCCTTGATAAAATTTCCAAAGTTGTGGGGACCCCTAACAGTAAAATTATTTTCGTAGCGTAGGTTGTCAGCACCCAAGGCAAGGCAAGACAAGTAATTTGCAACCCTAACCCACGGACATTTAGCGCTCCCTGAGTCCCTTGAACTTGTACAGTATTAAAAACCCTTATGGTACATTTTAGGATGTACCACTCTCTCTGTGTTCACCTTTCTTTCCTTTTTATCTCTCTCTATCCTAATTTCTTGTTTTTTCCCCCATTCCTCTCTCCAGCTGTCTTTTTCTTATTCTTTCTCTCCCTTTTTCTTTGTTCCTCCCCCTCTTTTCCTCTCCTTTTCATGTATTCTCTATTTTTATTCCTTCTCTTACACCTTGGGGGGTGATGGGAATGGGATGAGTGGTAGTGCTGGCGGGGAGTTGGGATGAGTGGCGGTGCTGGGGGAAGTTCTGATCAGCCAACTTAGGTGCTCTTGATCAAGGTCATCTGCTGATCTGAGAACTGTAGTGGGGACTTTTAATGTCAACTCTAATCACAGGTAGTGTGACTCACTGTGTCTCCAGCTCAGTGGTGTCTCGCAGCAGTGACACCTATGCTGAAATCAGGAGATAGGGTCTCCTCCAGCCCCTCCCACTTCACATTTCTCACCAGTCAGCTGACCTCCTGTCTCTGCCCCCCAAGCCATGCTATGAACTGAATGAGTGGCTGGTAAAAAGGCTGAGTGGGTGGCCGCGGGCTCCAGGAATTGCCCAGCTGGGCTTCCACAGGCTCCATGGCCAGGCTGCTGGGTGGCCGCAAAAAGGCTGGGAGAGTGGTGCAGGCTTCTGGAACAGCCAAGCATTTGGTGACCCCTGGCAAATCGTCATTTGACCCCCGAGGGGGTCCCGACCCCCAGGTTGAGAACCACTGCACTAGAGGAAGAAAAAGTAAAGAAGACAGCACTAGCTGATCTCTGGGGAAACAGTGGTTGGGCAAACACCATCTGCAGAGCCACATGCAGAAGAATATAGACTCATTTGCCTAAAAAAATCTGGATCAGGTAATATTCATCTGAAGTGTATGGCCTGTCTGGATAGAACTTATCTTACAGGAGATACTGGAGACATGACACCTGCTAACCACACCTAAAAATAATCGTTTTAAGAAGTATTATTCTATTTTTTTTTTCACTTTTCTGTCCCCTATGTTACAAAGTACATGTAGTACTTTGTTCTATGTTGCCTGGAGCTTCTAAAGCTCAGCTATGAAGTTGGACAGGGCATAGCCTTCCTCCACCCTCCACCCATGGCCGGTCTGGCAACATAGTTAGGAAGGAGATGGCTGCTTCATAACGACTGCTTGTCTCAGTTCTGAGCACTTTCGCAGACAAGAGGCGGCAAAGGAATGCAGATGGAGAGGGGCGTGCTCAGAGCCAAGGTACATGCTCAGAGAAAAGACAAGCAGCGATCTCCTTCCTAGCTATGTTGCTGGACATGCCGCAGAGGGAGGTCTGAGGTGGGTGGGTGCCTAGTCCTACCTCATGGCTACACTTAGGAAACACTTAATGATACTACTTCTTTAAGGCACTGCACTGAAAATTGACCACGTTATTTTACAATCCTCAATACATTTTGAAACCTTCCACTTTTATCATTTTATAAGGTTGATGGTGAAAGGTTAGATATGATATAGGTTGATTGAAAAGAAATTCAGTTTTTCAGCACCACCTCAATCTAGGTAATCTTAAAACATACCATTCCTAAAAGAAACATGGCTGCTGTCATTGTTGACCTTCTGAAGATGCTAGTTATCTGGCTATTGCTTAAATCTTAACTACATACTTGTGCCAGGTCATTGACTCAAACTACTGTTCTAAAAAGGTCGACAGGACAGCCAACCAACTAGCATTTGTAGAATAGAACATAACAATAGCAACCACCATGCTTCTTTTCAGACAGGTTTCCTTTTAAAAAACATTTGGCAGCTCTGAAAATAAAACAAATTAGAAATAATGAGTGACATGGGCCCCTGGAGTCCGGGAGTGAATGAGAAACGTATGAGCCAAGCAACATATCTATAGCACACGCATGAACTTGCAGCTGCAAATGCTAGGACATCTCAAAGATGCTCTTTTGATGCAAGCTTCTTTTTGGGCCTGTGACGCACCTCTGCGAGTTTCCCTGAGCCCATCTGTAAACCACAGAGATCTGGCTGCAATGAACGTAAATAAAGAAAGAAAAAGAAAAGTTAAAATAGGATGTGGGATAACTTAGATGGTGGAAAATAAATGAGTCGAGGATGAGGGGATCTCATGTCATGTGTGAAACAGAGTCCCATGTGAAAGGGGGAAAAGGGTGTACAGAATGGAGATTCTGGGGTTTGGGTGCAGTGCAGACGGAAGGAGGACAGATTTTGGAAAACAGGTCTATTTGCGCTTATGGTAGAAAATGTATCTACAATCACTTCTCCAAAGCTCTAATATGTAGTTTTGGAACCTACAGTTCAGATATATATACCGCATTACACTTCAGAGAGGGCAACTTGGCTTGGTTATTGCACAACTATAAAACAGCCAATAACATTCCTTGAACACCCAATTGTGTGCACAGTTTAAAAAATAAGAATTACTTTTGCACATGATTTGCTGATTTAAAGTACAACTGTTATGACATGGGCCAGTTGCTTGGTTGCAATGCTAATGCTTTGGTTTTAATGCATTTAATGACTTTGCACAAGTATAAAGATAAGGAATTCCTATTTTTTTTCTAACTTTCATTTGCTGTATGCTTGTTCCCAGTCTGTGGCTCAAGTCCCGATCTGACTAAAGTCAGAAGCAGTCAGGCAACTGGCATTTTTAAATAAGCAATAGAGGCCTCTATATTTTTTTCCATAGTAATGTACTTAAAAGGAGAAGTATAGCCAAAGCTATTTTGGCTATATTTCTCCTATGGATCACGAGAGTACAGTTCGTTCTGCACTTCTGTGACCCATTTTCAGCCGACAGCAAGCTAGAGTCCGCTGTCGTCTGACATTACTCAGCCAGTCCAGGCTTGGGAAAGACTCAGTCAGGATCCACCCATATCCCTGGACTGCAGCTGGCTCAGCCACTCAGCATGCCGCTGAGAGCCTGATCCAGCCCCTTTTACCCCTTCCACAGCCTAGCGCTCCAGTGAATGTTGCAGGAGCAGCGCAGAGAGCCAGTGACTAACAGTCACTGGCTCTCTGCTCAGAGCGGAGGGGATAACGGAGCGATCAGTGGTGTTTCATCGCTCAGCTCTTGGGGTGGAGCTGGCGGGGAACAGCTGTAGCTGGAATCGATGCTGCAGCCATCTAGGCGAGTATTTTTTTTTTTTTAATTCCTATACTTGCATACATTCCCATCCACATACATACTCTTTTAAAGCAAACCTGTGCCTGGGCCACACAAGGCAAGGCAATAGGTTATCTTTAATTACCCTCTCCCAAGCAAAACATTTCCTTTGTTACATTTTGTTTAGCAGTTTGGAGAAAATACCACCAGTGTGGAAGAGCATCCGACTCACTTCCCTTACTTTCATGTAACAGCTTTGGTGCTGGGTGACTGGTCCAGCACTTTCACATGGGGGCAAGGGAGGAATCCACAACCCTGTGTAAGCTCCAACAAGAATGACTCAGAGCTTACACAGCGCGTCTCAAAGCTGGAGGCACAGTAGTGAAGTAAAGGAACTGTGGCTATGTGCCACTGGGGAGGCAATTTTCAGGTCAACCTGTTTTGTCCTTACAGATGTAAAGCACAAGTTTTCTTTAAGTCCATCAACCATGAAAGAAATATGGAGGCTTCAAGTAGAACTAAAGGCAAACTAGTGTCCCTATTGGAAAATTTCACCTCTATTACTGTTCTGGGAACATCCCAAAGTTTGGAATTTTCCTTTACTTTAATTTTTGACAACAGTAAACAGGACAAATAAAGAGGGTGAATATTCCTAATGGGGACAGAGGTAGCAATAAAAAACCTTAATAAAAACAGGTGTTCCAAATCATCTCCACTCTGTCTAAAACTAAAAAAGTTCTGCCTTTAGTTGAACTTTCAGAATATTCAGTACAGTTGCACATGCCTAAATGGAAGGCAAACTACTTCAAGAAGAGCTCTAGTCTCTCCCAAAAAATGTAATAAAAATGACAATTACCTGTCCAGGGATCCAGCGATGTCCTCACCCAAGCTGATTCTTCAATCGGCTTCGGGTCTATGCACTGGCATCATAGGTCAATTAAACCAGCAGTGAAAGCCGCAAGGCTTCACTGCCAGTTTCCTGCTGCTCTCGCTCTGGAACCTGTTATGTGTCACAGAAGGCTGCGGGGGAAGGTAGGGGACCGAGCTTCTGCACAGATCACCACAGTGACTGAAATTGGGAGTGGGAACCTGTCAAAATCGGGTACCTGCTCCCCCCTACCCAACAAAAAGTGCCAAATGTAGCAGTTGAGGGTTTCAAACAAGCAAACGTCCCCTTTTGGGTGAAGTTCCGCGTTCAGCAACCAACACTAATAATTCTGATAGAGTGCAGTTAAAAGATACAATATGACAAACGGGGTCTTCTACCTCAGTGTATTCCACCTCAATACTCAGCCAAGAGCTTGTGATGGATTATCACCCTGCTCAAAGAATCATTCTACCAGTCTAATTTCCTTAGTTCTCCCCCACCACCTTCACCGTTTCAGATTTTTGTCCCCTAATACTACCCAATATACAGTTTATGCATCCCTAATATATAATTTACGTTTTAGCTTATTTTAGGTGCGATTAACATAGGGCTTATTTATTATGTTGCTTGGCTGTTGGTTGCAAAACTTTTTCAGTCACTGATCTGGAACAAGCATTTAGATCCATCAAAGGCAGAATGAAAGTGCATAAAAATCCTAACAATGAGCATATTCAATTTGCAATATACCATTGAAAATATTGGTTATATGTTTGTTCAATAAGTGCAAAAAAAAATTCCTGTTGATTCTGACAGAAATCTTGTGTCTTGATCTGATAAAGTCCTCTGCTCTCAGCAGCACACTTATCAGTTACATTGTTTCCAGCCATCCCTAAATTACAAACAACTCTCCCCATGCAATGGAGACAAGGAGCAGAGGTGGTGTCCTACAGATATGTCCTAGGGTGACAATGCTGCCCCTCTACAGATACAATACAGTGAGTGTGTTTCACCCCTATTAGGAAAGGAAGTGTGTTTCTGACAGTATCACCAGGTGAAAATAAAGAAACAAAAGACTAAAATGCGAAAAATAATTAACTTACTACATTTAAAGACTTGTAAGGTGCAGTATAATAGGATTTCTGTACTCACTGTAAAATGCTTTTCTTGGAGTCTACTAAGTAATATCGGAATTCTTAGATTGTCAGGTTATATGGCTGCCTACAGGAGAAATGGACCCTTGCAACAAAGAAAAAAAAAGTTGGCCAGGACAGGATAACCTCAGCTACAAATATACCTCAGTTTTGTATAAAGTAGTGCTGACAGCATACTATCTACACAAAGGAGGATTTTATGGTGGGTACATAAAACTTATTTTCTTTATAGTCCATTGAAGGACACAGGAATATTTGACTGTTGGGACATCTGAAAACAGTCTAACACAGGAGTGTGCAACACAGCTTAAAAAGGTTAATAGACTCAAGTAAATACAATAAATAACTGGGGACTGTCTGCAGTTAAAAGAGCTGCCTGAAGGACCTAACACTTGAAAGTGCCATCAGATGAGATCTGAATATGCGCCTGCAAGAACTTAGAAAAAAAAAAAAACAGGATCCCAGATTTTAGCCTTGCATATTGGTAAAGGTTGCATGATGCATAAAAGCAGGAAATACTCACAGATCTAGTAGAGTGCACCTATGCAAGAAAGAGCAGAACAAAATTGTTATGAGCATACGTTTGCATGCTGGTCTGCCCGAGTTACCTAGAAAAAGTGGACCAAGAAGTTGGTGTACTCTTTTGCTTATTCGGAATACAAAAGGAATCAGTCTTCCTGAAGAAGCAGTGGCTAATAGATTATGGACTGAACCATATACAGATACTGGAGGAAAATGTATTTTTGGTTAACTGGAGCTGGACAGAAGGAAACCACCTGGTCCTTATGCAAAACCAGAAATGGTTCCTTCTAGGAGAAGGCTACCAATTCAGACACTCGCCTCATAGAGGTGATGACTACAAGAAACCCCACCATCTGGGTGAGAGTAGACAAAGGCATGTCACTAATGGGTTCGCACAGTGATCTCTAAAGCTTATGTGCCCTTGTAGTTACAGGGTGGAACCACATGGGAGACTTCCTGTACAAAAGGTGTAAAATAAAGTGTGAAGGACCGATGGGCTCTGAAACAACAAAGACCCAGCAAAAACCTGGCCCTTGAAAGTGCTAGGAGGAAAACACTGGTGCAGACCTGATTGCAGGAAAAAGATGATTCATCCCATGGAGGAATTTCTAGGGTGAAAACCGCAAGATTTACGTCAAGTGAAGTATGTCTTCCATGTCCAATGATTGGCCTTATGAAAAATAGCTTTCCTAGCTGTTAGCATTGTGGAAAAACACATATTCAGAAGGTTCAAGTGGGCTTGATAGAGATCTACTAATCTGCAGGGGATACAGGTAGGTTTAAAGTGAGTGAAAAACTAAAAAAAGGGGCACAGAGCGAAACTCCAGTTTGTAGGCCTGGGATAAATTCTCCAACACCCAAGCTGTCCAAGCATCCTGCAATGTTAGAAAGTGGGGGTGCATCTGCATGCCAAGGAATATTTGAGGATTTGACAGACTGAGTGCTAGACTTTGTAGTCAGACTGTGAACCTGGCTTTGAAAGTTTTGATGAGATAGTGGAGAAATAAAGAGAATATTTTTAAATAGTCAGAGAGGAGGAAGACTTTACAGTCTATTTTTGAGGTTTGTATCACTGAGTAAGATGAGTGCTCTTACCCTCAATATTATCTATAAATGATCGGAAGAGATATTGTCCCTTGAAGAGCATGCAGAACAAGCGCTTCTAAGACAAGATTTTTGCAGTCCAGCATCTTAACCAGGATACCCATGCACGAGTACTGGCAGGAGAATAATGCGGTAGCAAAACTCGAAAGATTTTAGCATATCAGCCAAGTTGAAACTAAAAGTTACAGCCATTTATCAATGCCTGCTCAATGGTTTGACAAGGTACAATATCAATGTTAATAATTTACAGGGTAAATTTGACCGCCACAAAGAAACTTTGTGAGTGGTCCACTACTGTGCAAAAGTTTTAGGCAGCTGTGAAAAATGCTATAAATTAAAGTATGCTTTCAGAAATATAAGTGTTAATCCTTTTTTTATCAATTAACAAAATAGAATGTAAATGAACAGAAGAGAAATCCAAATCAAATCAATATTTGGTGTGACCACCCTTTGTCTTCAAAGCAGCATCAATTCTTCTAGGTACATTTGCACACAGTTTGTGAAGGAACTCAGCAGGTAGGTTTCTCCAAACACCCTATCAACTAACCAAAGATCTTCTGTGCATGTAGGTGGCCTCAAATCCTTCAATTGCTTCACGTAATCCCAGACAGACCTGATGATGTTGAGATCAGACACCTCTCTGATAGTACGGGATGATGGATAAGTATCTGCCTGTATTCATCAGCATTGAGATCCTGACCAAATCTCTAACTCTATTTACAGCAATGCAGACCCAAACTTGCAAGGAACCTCCACCATGCTTCATTGTTACCTGCAGACACTCATTATTGTAACGCTGTTCATCCCAACTGCCTTCTGCTTTAGCCAAATGCTATCGCCAAATATTTAAAATATTAACTCATCAGTACCTGCTGCCATTTTTCTTTACCCGATTGCCGTGTTTTTTTTTGGTGCATAGTTGAGTCACTTAGCCGTGTTTACACATAAGTTTCCACAGAAGTAAAGCTTTTTGGCCACAATTCTCCTACACAGCTGTTTCTGTTTCAGCTAAGACTGTGTTTTCAACCCACATATGAAATTGATGATCATTAGCCCCTGCTTGGTATAATTGGTTAATCATACAACTAACTCTAATCCTACAAAATTTTATGACTTGTGCAAGTGTAAAAATTGGTGCAGGTTTAAAGACAAATGTTTATTCGATTTAGATTTTCCCTCTGTTCGCTTACTTTGCATTTTATAACTGATAAAAATAAACATAAAAAGTTCATATTTTTAAAAGAATTCTTACTGTACAGCATTTCCTCACACCTGCCTAAAACCTTTGCACAGTACTGTACTTCAGTCCCAAAGGCAATGAGGAGGCCTGTACTAGGGCTAAGGCCAGTACTGTGCCTACTATAAAAAACAATGGCCAGAGAAACGCTGGAAGGAAATCCACTGGTTGCTAGAGTAATAGGGCAAGGCACTTTTAACATCTGCATCAGGGTAGGTGATGCTGCATAGGAACAACTTCGCACAAAAATCTATAACAGCTGTTGTAAATTAACCAGAAGACACCTAAAACTGAACTCATCAATTAAAATCTGACTATGGTCTGTTATTCAGCGAACCTGAATATCTTAAAGTAGTACATTTTCTCATTGAAACATTTGATGTGTTTGTTTTCTATTTTTGATTGTGAATAAAATATTAGTTAATGAGATCTTCCAATCATTGCATTCAGTTTTTATGTAGACAACATCCCAACTTTTTTGGAATTGTATTTCCTAACGTATCTAAAGTCCCTTCACATGCATGCCCATTACCATTTATTTTCTCCACTCTCCCATTGTTATTTAAGAAGCCCGAAGGGCAGTGTGGCAATGAATAGAAGGTGCTCAGTGCTTTTACGTTCTGGCACTGACTGCACTCACATGCACATAAGTAGTCTATATCAGGAGTTGCCTGGAAGGGTGGCTACATCGCGCATACAGTGCCAGCATACCCACCCCCATAAAAGATCTGTGGTCAGAATAGATTTTACAATTATATTCTTGCATGTACTATCCAAAGCTGCTATTTCAAGGTACACAAATATAAGCTAATAAAGGTATGGAATATGATATCAGTTTTTGGCTTAGTGACACTTTAACTCCCATACAAAAGGGCCAATTAACTATAGATGCTACTGTAGAAAATACCATATAGATAACCTCAGCTGTGGAAATACAGAGGAACCTCAACCTAGCATAAACCAGCATAAACTTGCTTTCATTCTCTGAGTAAGAGTGGGTAGAAACATGTTCAACTTCCCACCACTACAAGGAAGCCGAGGGTACCACACTAAATGATACATACTAAATTATATTCCTCTAATAATAACTGGTAGGAGCAACCCAAAGTATATTTAGTGGATACTGTCCATATTACCTCAGCCCCTTCATGAAACCATCTCAATAAGTTATTTCCTTCATGTAAAACATGTGAATTTCCAAAAATGCATGCAGTGATTTCTTAAAGTGGAACTTTAGTCAGAAAATGAAGTCCTGCTAGAGCACTTTAGGCTAGGCCCTTTTGCAGGTATAGCTATGTAGAACATTAAACATAATTACCTATACTGTTTAAAATACAGTAATACACTTACACTATCTCACCCTGCTCTGCACATGCGCAGTTGCTCTCCAATGTGTTTTAACTGGCTGTTTATATTGTATTAAGGTAGCATACTGATAACAGAATACATCTTATTGCATTCAAAGAGACATCATTCTGTACATAATCTGTTAAATGCAGGACAAATAAAAAATTAATTCTAAATTTTATTCAGTATGGAGCTCTTAAACACTAGCTGGGTGAAAAAAAAACAGGAAACTTAGGCCCAGGGTGTGCACACTACTGTCAGGGCTGGGCTCAGCCCTTCCTTCTCAGAGCTGGCCGCTCAGCTATCGGCTAATTGCCAGCACCAATCTCTCCACAGGTACTCAGCTGTTAATGATATCCTGCTTGTCACTCCTGCCTACTTAATATGTTCAGCCCAGTGGATCTCTGCCTTCGCCTTGGTCAACACCACAGAGACATCTCCTGCGTTCCTGTTTAAAGGCTTGCTCTGCTGACATTCCTTCTGGCTTCAGATCCTGCTTACTGTTCTACTACATTGATCCCTGACTTCTGGCTTGGCTGAGAATCTGTTCCAGTTACTGAACTTCAGCTTTGTTTTGACTACGTTTGTTCTTTTTTCTTTTATTATTAAACAAGTGTGTTTTAACTGTACTTCTGTCTCGGCCTGATTTCATGGTTTCTGACACCTACAAATGCAAGTGCGTGCATAGTGCACATGTATGAAAACAGCAATCTTAGGTCCCTTACTTGTGGTTTACTCTAAACTGATGAGCTGTAAGGGTATTTCAAGCACCAAGCACCACCTATTGATAAATTGGGATACCATACCTTTTTATCCATTATGTGGGCAGACACAGATTTCAAGGCTTGAAATACTGTATTTGGTACTTATTAACTTAAAACTATATCATCTTTTATTTTGTACGTATAGAATTAAATAGTTTGTCTACAATAAAATTTATAGTGTTAGTGTTTAGTGTTTTTCCCTGCAAAGATAGACTTAATAAACAGTTGTGCAAATATTGTGCTACATAAAAAATTGCAAGTATCATATAATTATTATACAGGGCTTCTGCATTCAGTAAATATAGTATTCTTGGGGTTTAAATAATTTTACAGCCAAAAATGCAGAATTTTAACATGTGTGCAAAATATAAAAAATTTACTCCAGAGGGAATCTCCCTTAACTCCCCATCCCACCTGAGGAATAACAAAGGAGGTGCCTGAGTGGTCTACTGCTTACTTGCTTGGGAGCAGAAGCCTAAATGAGACAAAAAAGTTAAAAGTTGTGTTTTTTTTGGTGTTTGTTTTTTGACTGGTTGTTTAAATAAGAACAACATTTAAGCCATCAGCACCATGGACAGCAAATAAGATACAGTTTTGTGTTATTAATTTAAAGCCATATTTTGCTTAAAATGAATGGCTAGTTTGCACACTGTATTGCATTCACGCATAGAAAGTAAACTCACATGGGAAGATAGACCCTGCTAACAATAAGAAGCATTGATCTCATCCAAATGCCTCTTTTGCATGGAACCTCTTCAATCTGTAGCGGGTAAAGGTAGCATTCGCATACTGGTGAAACCTGCAGTCAACAGCAATGTGGCAGTTGTTGCTACATGGGGCTACAGCATTTGAGAACAGGTTTGGGAAACTAATTTATCGTAATGTTAAGGAAGGTGTAGTTAAAATACATTAATATTAATTGCTACAGTACTTATTTCATGTAGTTTTTGTAGCTGTTTGTGAAAATACTTAAATATATTACTATATAGATGATATAATTTAGCTATTTCTTGGCAAGAATGTCTGTCAACACTTTCATCTTTGCAGCCTGTATGCAAGTCAGCTGGGTTGATCAGCTGATTTCAGTGGCAGGCAAGGATGTAACTAATACTTTTACAACTCTTATCTGATAAGCACTATATTTTTGCTGTGTGAAACTTTATTTAGGCTTTTAAATAGAACACCTCAGGATTACCGTTAGCTGCCAAGTCTACCATCTAACACTCTACAGCTCCACCCCAACCCTGATTCAGATGTTAATAGTGCTTTACCGTATTAATCTAGCAACCAGTGGATTTCCATCCAGAATTTCTCTCTGGCCACTATTTTTTATAGTAGGCATAGTACTGGCCTTAGCCCTGGTACAGGCCTCATCATTGCCTTTGGTATTGAAGTACAGCACACACACACACACACACACACAATATACTGTATATAATCTTACCGATTCTGTTGAGGTGCACCCTATCCTGCAACAAATGCTGCATTCTGATGCAAGCCTTCAATTTTAAATAGAAGTCTTGGCAACAGCTGTCCTTACCAGTTCCCTATATTTGTTTTACTGCCAGATGCTTTACAAATTCACCAGAAACCTAAAACATTTAGCAATTGTATTGCTGGTCCCATAGCTGTTTACCTATGTCTGCTTTTTGCTTTCAAACAAATTCTAATCTGTTTTGGCCTATACCAACTCCAAATGCTTGTCAGTGACACAAACCTTCCTGTGTCAGGTATCAAATACTAGGTACACCTGCAATGCTGTTTATTGCAATCTCTTTCAGTGTCTATAATTTGATTTTTAGTTTCATCACATATATCTTATGATGTGTATTTGGTCATAAAGGTATGGCTTGATTGCCATATTTCCTCTATGCTAATATAGAGGAAATATGGCAATCAAGCCATACCTTTATGACCAAATACACATCATAAGATATATGTGATGAAACTAAAAATCAAATTATATACACTGAAAGAGATTGTAATAAACAGCATTGCAGGTGTACCTAGTATTTGATACCTGACACAGGAAGGTTTGTGTCACTGACAAGCATTTGGAGTTGGTATAGGCCAAAACAGATTAGAATTTGTTTGAAAGCAAAAAGCAGACATAGGTAAACAGCTATGGGACCAGCAATACAATTGCTAAATGTTTTAGGTTTCTGGTGTCCAAGTTACCCTGAATAAAGTAAGTAGCTCACAATTAAGGCCACTAAGTGTTTTTAAAACTTTAAAAAGTTTTTGATTAAATTAAAGGTTTCTAAAAAATTCTTATTTTCCAAAAACTAAAACTCCAACGACATGCTTGGTAGCATTGCCAGCAAAACATGGAGTGGGATTATTCCTTTGCTCCAAATCATACTGAAACAGTAGTTAGTACAAGCAAAGAGGTGTGTTGGGCATGCAATGGTCAGTTGTGCCATGTGAAGCTTCAAAATAAAAAAATAAATTAAATTAAAATACAAACAAATCCATCTCAGGATCCCATGCAGCTTCCCCCCAGTTATGTTTCTATTAATCTAATTGCAAACACAGAGCACAGCCAAGGTGAGGTGGAAACAAAAGGGAGTACAGGGGACGTATATGAATTACATATCACCAGAAGGAACAGACATTAGTTATGGTAACTGGTGTAATCATTAAGAGAGGAAAAATTATCATACAGTGTTACACATTCCAATGGCACTTCCAAACTTTCCAGAAAGTATAAAAGTGAAAGAGAAGGACAAAGTGGTCAATCAAATATACTTGTTTACAACAGCCTGACCATGTTGGCACATTAACAGTTTAATGTGTATAGGATCTCATCAGCCAAAGCTGAAATTTTCTTTTTCATTTGAACACATCAACTTTTTTCATCTTTGAGGCTTTACTGGCATCTGAGTTCCCGCTCCACCCATCTGCCACAGTCAATAACAGGGGGGTCATTCTCACTGCTAGATTTTCAGATATCTCAAATTATGGCGAAAGATGCAGGAGGAATGATATTATTTTATTTGCCTTCAGAGAAAAGTCAGTAGACTATTCAACTCACCGGTATTAACATAGAACTGAAATATTAGCTTTGAGTAGACTGATGCTGTAAACAAAATGTCAGTTTCAAAAAGCATAAACAGCCAATCAGCACAAAGCAATAAACAGTCTGCTGGAAGCCATTTCAGTATTATAATAAATTTAACTTTTTTGTCTAGGCTTATTATGCCTATTTATACTGGGGCAATATAATGTGTCTACAGGCCAGGCAATGAGGATAAATAATACACCAACAGACGTTTCAGGTCTTCACATACAGTAAAAGACAAGCTTGAGCACACATAGATAAAATGTATTTAAATGCCACTAAACACTTCCAATAGCTTTTCACTAGTGTGTGCCTGGGTTCTATCACAGTGTTTTCCGGGGGGCATTTTATTGTTTCACATAACGGTTCCAGGGAAATGTTACTAAATGTTTTTACTCTCTAACACAAAATGTGCTTTACTGACATGCTGCATACAGAGTCTTACCTTTTTTATAGGCCAGGTAATAATTTGTTGGCAGATATAATTTGCTGGAACATCACACATTCACATGGGCGTGCTAAATCGTGAACATGTGCGAGGTCTGTGTTTCTCCACTCAGAGATGCACAATTATTCCAAACCTCCCCATGCAGGCAGTCCCATTTATTTCAACTGGGACATAGCTGCTGCAGAGACAAAGTCACAGTTTCCAATTTGACAGCTATGTGGGTTCGAGTGTACAGTTTGGGGCCACTAACCCCTATTCGCATGGCTATCAAAATGAAAGCAGTGGCTATGTCCATACAGCCACTGATTCCCAATTAACATGAATGGGACTGCCTGCATGGGGATGCATGGAACACCTGTACATCTCTAAACAGGCAAACACAACCCTAGAGGGGTGTAAATATATAGTACATAGTACACCTGTGTGAGAGATGCTTTTTACAGAATGTAGCAAAGAAACAGCTCATCTGCTAGAAGTGTTGTAATTCATACAACTCTATCAGGCAGCACAACCAGGACAGTGACACTACGTTCGCCGTTTTAAATTAATACAGCGGTGTCATCTACCTTCCTTCTCCCGTTCAGAGTGCTGCTGTACAGGGATTGACAGAAGGCCGATTTAGGAACAAGAAAGAAAGAAGCAAGCAGCGCAAATCTATAATCCCACAATCTGGTGATAGTGAACCCACTACTATTCACTTATTCCCTTATTATACATATGTGAAGATAAATCCAACAATCATATATAAATGATGAGCCCCCTGTCATAACACACAATAATTCATACTCTCATGCAACAAATTATTCATTCTATGAATCAAACAATTTTAGTGCAAATGCTGTTAAACAGATAAAAGGGCCAAAAATACAAAACTATGTACCAACACAGTAACAAAGTGCTTAGTGCTTCAAAAATTCAGGTGTTCACAATATTTAAAGTCCATTATTGAATCCCAGGAAAAATTAAAAAAAATGATCAAAAAACGCTTACTCGTATAACAAGACACCCGGTGTGCTCCTTCACAATTTGTCCAAAACTGACTCACCAGAAACTATGGCTGGTGAAATTAGAAATCAGCAGTAGCGCTCTATGTTATATGTCTGGCAAATAAGACTCTCCACTCCTGGCGTGCTCTCTTGTCAATTTGTCTCATGAGTTGAACAATAATGCATAGGATTTTTTAGGGGTAAGGAAGGAAGATCTCAATAGCGTGATATTGTTTAAAATGCTCATTTATTAAAAGTTGTAAGAACACTCACATTTTTCAAGTGTCATCCCGACACTAGGTAACAAACGCATGGTTAAAATATATGCCTATGGCCTCCCGTTGCCATATGAAAGCTACGAGCCTGATCCGGACAAAGCACGATGGTGTCAGCATCCTAGCCCTGCCCTACTAGTTTCGTCATTCAAAGTCCTCACAGAGTGGTAGGACGCACTACAACACCACGACATCTTTATAGTGGGTCTTATCCAACCCATACTTTAAAATGCATTAACCAATGTTCACACCTTTTACAAATGCAACGACAAAGAATTTCAACACATAATTTCAAGTGTAAACATTGTACCTAATTACTTCATCTCCTTTATTATGTGATGTACAATGTCTGCTTCATCTATATGGCATAAGGCTCACTGACCAACTTAAAGCCATGGGAAACCCATATTTATTCTAATTGAAGAGTGCAGTTAACCCTATGTGGATCAATGGCCACTCCTTACTTTATACTCACCTACTGATGCCAGTCTAAGCTTCATAATTATATAGGCAAAGCATGGCTCAAATTAGAAATACCTTGTTTTCACTGCAGACCGAGACAGAAAACTAATTTTATCTACATTCTATTATACCTCCTCTGAAATTTTCTAAATCTAGTTCCAATCAGAAATTGGTGAAAAAGCAATTCAGGTCGATATCTATATTCAACCCAAATGGATGCAGAGTACCCATCTCATACACTCAATGGGTTTCTCTCTTGGACACCTCCTTCACCTTATCCATCCCTCTTCAGTGTCCCATGGACATGATGTCTTTTTTTAACCTCACCTACTATGCAACTATGTAACTCTCTATCCCATAAAAGGTGAGAAACCTGGGGTCCTTGCTGTGTTTAATTTTAAAATGTCGAGAAACACTATGCTTGTCAAAGCCTTTTTTATTATTATTAATATGCTTGCCAACTCTAATTTTTAACTTCCTTGTAGTCCTCCCCATGTATTGGTGCAGGCATGGGTATTCCAACACATATGCAACGTGGGTCGAGTCACAGGTGATCAAGGATTTGAGATCGTATCTTCTTTTTTGTAGTGACAAAATCAAACTCCCTCCTCCCATTTTCTTTTTCGTTAGTTGTATGCCGAACATTGACTACATCTAAAGAACCCTTTTAAATCTGGAAACATTTTGACCTGTTGTGGGGGGGTCCAGGATGTTTTTAACAATCCTACTCCGTACAGATTTGTTTTTTCTATATATGAGTCTCGGATGGGATGGAAGTATTTTATTTAACATTCCATCCTTCAACAATAATGGCCAGGATTTTTTAATAATGCTTTCCATTTTTTTAGATTGCACATTGAAGTCGGTAATGAAAGTATACTGTATATCCGTTTGTTTTTCATTTTTATTATTCTTCTTAAATACTCCCGTCTCTTTTTTTAAAAAATTTGATCTCTTTCACTAATCAAGAAAGATCTTGTATAACCCTTCTCTAAAAATCTTTCAATTAGTTTGGAAGTCTGATCAAAATAATCTGGGTCCAAAAGACAATTCCTCCTAATTCTGGTAAACTGACTGCTAGGAGTATTATATATCCACCTGCGATGGTGGCAACTGTTTGTGGGGATTAAACTATTTTGATCCATTTCAGTGTGTCTTTGTGTCAACCTTTCCATTCAACTTAAAAATTGTAAGATCTAAAAAGTTGATCTGTTTATTACTATATCCTCCAGTGAATGTTAGGTTGTATCTGTTGTCATTTAATTCTTGTAAGAAAGCTTCCAAATTCTCTTGTGCAACCTCCCATACAATTATAACATCGTCTATTTAGCGCCTGTAGAGTGCCATTTCTGGCCATCTGTGATAAACTTCTACCTCTTCCCATTTTGCCAAACTATATTAGCTACACTGGGAGCATATTTGGCTCACATGGCAACTCCCTAACGCTGTTGGTAGTAATGTCTGCTATACCAAAAGTAATTATTTGCCATGGCAAACTCTAGTAATTCCAAAATAAATGTAATTTGTTTCTTTTTGGAGGTCAGTTTTCCAGTGTAACGCCCATTTCACTGCCTGTACTGCATCCTCCTGATCAATACTTGTATACAATGCATTGACATCCACTGTTGCTAGTAAACTATCTACAATACATTTCTTAGAAACTAAAAGTTTAATCAGTTCACCACTAACTTTTAAATAATATTAATTTTTCGTCACTATCCCTTGAAGGAAATGATCACCGACCCTTGAAAAAATGGACTCAATGCCACTGACAATGGGTCTTCCTGGAGGTTTTATCTGACTTTTTTGAACTTTAGGGAGATATATGGTCTATGGTATGGTATATGGTCGAGATCCGAAGGGCCTTAGGGACTAAATATTTGGCTTCCTTTTTAGTGAGAATTCCCATGCTTTGTTCCTTTTGCAAGATTTTTTAAAGTAGATTTTTCAGTTTCTAGGTGGGATTCCCAGGTAATTTTATATATGCATCTTTAGTATCCAACAGTCTCGCCATTTCCTCCTCATAGTCCTGTTAATAATATATTTTCTCTTCTCCAATTCTTTAATCCCTTATTTCTAGGTCTTTAAAAGGTGTATAATTATCAGTGATCCTAACTTTATTTTATATCTTTTTCAACCATGGTTTTAAAGACATCCAAAAATTCACCTTTCTGGTTCTTGGGGTTAAAGAAAGTCGCATTCCTCAACCCAATCTGTTGAAATTCCTCATGAACACCTTTTTGTTCATTCAAACTAGCTTTAATTAAAAAAAAAATGTAATGTTTCAAATTTTCTCACACATTTCTGCAAATCAATATAAGTGTCAAATGTATTCATGTTAACACAAGGTATAAAGTTTAAACCTAAGTCTAAAATCTCCAACTCCGCTTCCGTCAAAACAACATTACTTAAATTAAAAACAAAAACACAGTCCCTAATTGTTTCTTTTCCTTTCTCTTTCCTTCTCTCGTACCTCTTATCCTCCTTTTTCCCCTCTTGGTGGCTCCTTGTCCTCTACTCCGTACTCCCCGTCCATCTCCTGATACTAACCTCTGTAATCCTGCCATTGGTTCTAACTCCCCCTGTATCCCAATAAACCCCCCCAAATGATACCATTCTCAGAGACAAATTGAAAAGAGGGCACGTCATATATATACATATTTATTTTTTTTTTTTTTTTGCACTAAGCACTTTGTTGCTGTGTTTGTGTTTTTAACAGCATTTCAGCATTTGCACTTTGTTTGATTCATAGAATGAATAATTTGTTGCATGAGAGTATGAGTTATTGTGTGCTATGACACAGGGTTCATCATTATATATGATTGTTGGATTTATTTTTCACATATGTATAATAAGAGAATAAGTGAATAGTAGTGGGTTCACTATCACCAGATTGTGGGATTATAAATTTGCGCTGCTTGATTCTTTCTTTCTTCCTGCCATATCAACTGGCGATTCACTGGTAGCAGGTGGCAGCAATCTCATTTTGATTCCTCAATCATCCACTAATATCTGGGGCGCAGTTTTTTTAGTTTTTTTGATATAGGAACACATTTAGATATATATGCTTGTTGCATATAAAAATGCATATAATTCTTTTTATAAGAAACACACTACTAAATTAAAATTGTGTTTTTAATCTTTGACCCCAGTCAGAGGGTCAGTTCAGGCTTGGAGATTGCTTTAAAAAAACTGCAAGTAGCCTCAGCAGTATAAGATATTTACATTGGTGCTAGCATTAATACCAAGTATTGTTCTGTTACTGGAGGATGTAAAAAGTCCCAAAACACACTGTGACAAACCCAAGCATTAAACACACTGGTGAAAAATAAGAAAGGGGGAACAGTGGGGTAAGGGTAAACCCAATAGGGCTGGGTTTCAAAAGGGGTTACTTCATGCAACAAAGTAGTCAATTTCCATAGTTAAATAAAACCATCTATTTATTGGTATTGCTTTAAAATTCACATTGGTTAAAGATTATGCAAATGAGCATTGGTTTGAATTCGATGCGGCCGTTTAAAACAATACAGACAGGACAAACATGAAAACAAAAGACATATAAAGCTACCCGGTCTGGGCGTATTGCATTATGCCTCGGAGACCTAAATCTGTCCTACCTCTATCCATCACCACCTCACCCATTTCTGCCATTCTTTTCCTTTTTCTTTTCTCCTTATGCTTGATACTTAGCTTTTGATCAGCGTTTACTATGCGCTGACAAGCATTTTCTAATGAGCATCAACTAGACATGTTTTGCTGAATTAAGGCAACAATGATGCCAATATCAGCTGTTAGGCCGTGAGAAACAATCTATCAGTTTAGATTGGACAATATCCCTCCCAGTGTCCTCAAAGTACTTTCATTGGCCGTTACCACTAGAAATTATACAATAAGAAGGGAGAGTGTGTAACCGTCCAATGAGCGTCCCAGATGAAGCTACGTCAGTGAACCACGGCGAAACGCGTTGACGTCACTACGCTGCCCGGTCCATGAGCGACGGGTTGAGAGGAAAGTGCACGGCTGCCTTGCAGCAGGGACGCCTTGAACCCAGTGTGTCTCACGAGCGGAGGATACCAAGGGGGAGCGGATTGTTCAAGGAACATTTCTCAGCACTGAGACTCCCACAGTTAAAGCTCCCAGGAAACCACTATACTTACACTGAAGGTCCCGCGCAGCAGCCGTCCAGAGGAGTTCCATACACTAGCGTCTTAACTCGGACGACCGGACTGCTCAGGAATCATGGAGTTATGACCGATTGGTAATGTACAGCTACCACCATAACATGATTGACTGCCATGGCTAGATGATCTATTGGTTATAGCATCACACTGTTTAGAGTGACAGTCCCTAAACAACACCCATTGTATTTTTGCACTGTCTGAAACCAACTTCCTGCTTGGAATCTGCCGGATTTTGAAACCAATAGAAGTTCAAGTTCCATCAAACGCTATTTCAGCTACTGTTCACACATAAGATGTTATATATATTTTTTCAATCGTATTTGAATAGGACTTCCGAATTATCCAATTAAGTGTGAATCTTGAATTTAGCGAGTGAATATATCAAGCCCTATACCACCTAGGTTAACACCAGGCTTTCCTCCATGTGCACCCTCCACACCCACTTGCATTTTGCCACGCTTGACCGTAAGTCATAGATTAAAAGATACTAATTGTACACCTATGGGGTTGCAAACTCCATAATTTGGCTGATTTGACGGCGCACTAAGGTCTCCGAGGCATAATGCAATACGCCCAGACCGGGTAGCTTTATATGTCTTTTGTTTTCATGTTTGTCCTGTCTGTATTGTTTTAAACGGCCGCATCGAATTCAAACCAATGCTCATTTGCATAATCTTTAACCAATGTGAATTTTAAAGCAATATCAATAAATAGATGGTTTTATTTAACTATGGAAATTGACTACTTTGTTGCATGAAGTAACCCCTTTTGAAACCCAGCCCTATTGGGTTTACCCTTACCCCACTGTTCCCCCTTTCTTGTTTTCTAGTAATAAGTTTGGTTACTGCAACAATACCCTAAAGGGTTATTGAAAGTACGGGCAATTGGAATTTCCTTGCTCAGTACAGGTGATACTCACGCCATCCCGCATTCCCCATTCCCTTATCCCTTTTCCCTTCCCCAAAAGTTTATTGTTACACTAATATTTTGACTATTAAGGTCATTTCCAGTGAGTTCACCACGACGAATCTAGGTGAAAGAGTTAAATACACTTGTTTTCAAGTCATAGGGATATGGCATTTATGTTGGGTGATGAGATTGATCAAGAAATAAGGAGTGCTTTCCAGTCTGACACACCCCAAGCTATTCACCAAGGAGATGAAATAAAAAACAAATTCAAAGAACATAAAAAACTCCTGGTAAAACATCTAAATCGCAAGTGGGACGTGTCATTCTTGGAAACGTATATAAATCACAGGATAGTACCGAGAGGCCTAAGAGAAAAAACGATTCCAGCAGAACACCTTCACACAGACAATTTTCTTCCGAAATGGAAGGAGCTTTGTATCAATCACGGACTATCCGTTATGCGATTGATTGTTGAAGAAGAGAATATTCAACTCAAAAGCATACATGAGCAGATACAAGAAAGTGCCCGAGGTTTAGAGATCTTCAAAGATAGTGAGGAATTCGTAAAACAAAACGAAATCCTCAAAAAAGAAATAGAAAAAACGCAGCTTAACTTAAAGATCACTAAACAGGGAAAGTTCCGCCGTGATTTGACTGATTTTGAGAAAGACGAGGTTTTTGACTTAACGGCACGTAGGGCAAGGAGTAGATCACAAAGGCGAGGACCCCGAAGGCATTCAAGAAACCAGCGTAGCAAATCACATAGCGCATCTGATGAGGATACACCTAAAGCAGTCACTTTTTTAGACCAGGAGGGGGAAGAACAAACGAAAGAGCGGAGTCCACCCCCACAAAACAAAAAAGGACCCAGGAACACAAAACCCAACAAGGCAGACAGGGAACGGACATATACCAGAAGTCAAAAGAAACAGTAAATCAACCACATATAGGACAGGTAGCCCCCACTGAGGAGGACATGAAGATTGTAAACTTAACTGACATGGTACTTACTCCTGACCATATTGGCCTACTTCAAAAAGGCATGACCTTCTCTCCAGTCCATAATATGGACGAATTCATAGTATTCAAGGACATAACTCTTTTCTTGAGGAAAGTCTTCTTGCGTTCCCTCTATGCTAACAACACAGTAACTACATTATCTGAATTAGGAACAGACGATCAAAAAGCATTAGAGATCCTTAACTCTCTGTTGGAAGAGAATGAGGGACCCCTAATGACAACAGCCCCCATACGGAGAAAAGCTAATCTAAGGATAAGGTCACAAAAAATGCCCCCCCTATCCAAGAACAGGTGGCTTAAGCTCTTTTTGGATATGGTACAAACGGACCTGGCCAAGATAGACTGGACCAAGCGATCACCAGATAATTTGACAGCGGGTGAAAGGGCAGCACTGATGGACCTTAGAAAAAGACGTAACATCATAATAAAGAAAAGTGATAAGGGGGGTAATGTGGTACTCTTGAACCAACATGATTACGAGAAGGAAGTAAAGCGCTTACTGAATGACACCACCACGTATGAAAGACTGGGGGGCAATCCCTTCCCAGCATTGGTTTTCGAACTAAATAGAAAGCTATCTGAGGCAAAAGACGAGGGACTACTAACCAACCGAGAATTTGAATATCTCCTAGTGAGGGAGTATAACGTACCAACTTTTTACATTATCCCAAAGGTCCACAAGAATCCAACCAAACCACCAGGCCGACCGATAGTGTCAGCCTGTCAGGGCCCTTTGGAGAGAGTTGGACGTTATTTGGACTCCCTACTACAGGACATGGTTAAAAATTTGAAATCGTTCGTGCAGGACACTAGACATGTCCTGGCTAAAATCATTGAAATTAATGTGTCGGTGCACCTGGAAGGGAAGCTTTTGGTCAGTGTAGATGTCGAGTCCCTCTACACCTCAATACCCCACTCTAAGGGTTTACAGGCCGTTGAGTGGTTCCTAAAAGAAATTTATCCAGAGTCTGAACCACAGAATGAGTTCCTAGTCGAGCTCTTGGAGTTTACCTTAAATAACAATTTTTTTCAATTTCTAAACTCGTATTATCACCAAAAACGAGGTACCTCCATGGGCGCCGCGTGGGCTCCGGCCTACGCGTGCCTCCATCTGGGCCTTTGGGAGGAGGAGGATGTCTACCCTTCATTAATGTACCGCAGCCACGTTCATACGTGGTTGCGGTACATTGATGATGTTCTAATGATCTGGGGGGGCAGTCTTGATGATCTACATATGTTCATGAATGAGCTGAACACTAATGATAGAAACATACGGTTGACTTACAACTACGATCTGAAGAGACTGTCCTTCCCCGATCTACAGATCACAATGGAGAAGGGCCAACTTGGCACCAGTACATTCCGTAAAGAAACAGCTGCGAATACGCTATTGCAAGCAACAAGCCACCATCCCCCTTGGCTAAAAAATGGGATACCGGTGGGTCAGTTCCTCCGTATTAAGAGGAACTGTAGTAATGCAGCAGATTTCAGACGGGAGAGTAGTGAACTATATATGAGATTCCGGGAACGGGGGTATTCCCACAGGCAACTTAGAAGAGCAAGAAAGAAGGCAGCCCTCAAAAGTAGGGAAAGCTTGCTATATAGAACCAAAACTACTGACGTGCTACCGGCCCAAACAAATGAACCCGTACGGGTAATAACAGCCTTTGGTTCCCAGTGGGACAAAGTGTACTCTATTCTACAAAAACACTGGGGTATTTTGACTAATGCCCCAGAACTTGCGAAACTGGTCAGCACATCGCCAAAGATGGTGGCCCGACGTGCCCCAAGTCTTGGTGATATGCTGATACAGTCTGAATTCGTTAAAGAACCTGATCCAACTTGGTTGTCCCAATATCCACGCACAAAGGGGATGTATCCTTGCAATAAGTGTCACGTGTGCCCCTTCGTCCATAGAACTTCCACTTTTTCCGATGCACTAAATGAGAAGACATATGAGATACGTGACCTCATTAATTGCTCCACATCGCGAGTAATTTACCTAATAACGTGCCCATGTCCCAAAATATATGTAGGCAAAACTAAAAGACCGCTCAAGATACGTATTGGCGAGCACCTTCGTGAAATTAACACTAAAGGAAAGATACCAGAAAAACCTCTCGCCAAACATTTTGCCCTATGTCACCAAGGCTCTTCAGAGGGACTAACAGTTAAAGGGATTTATGCACTGAAATTACCCACCAGACGAGGTGATTTTGACCGCATACTTCTCCAGAAGGAGAAGTGGTGGGTGTATAAGCTAAAATCCCTCGTGCCGGTAGGGTTAAACACTGAGATGAATCTACAGGTGTTCCTGGAACCTTAGATCTATAACTTTAAATTAATATCAGAGACCGCTCATTTAGTGCCTAGAGGCACTACCTGTGTTAAATTAAATGCTAGACGTGATGCATGCCAGGTATGGAAAAGGTATAGGAGGCGTTAAAGTTAAAATCAAAGGAAGGGGGGACCAACCTATGAAAAAATATAATAGGCATGCTAAGATATAATTAATTTTCTTGTTCCCATAAAAATAATCATCTTCTCATTCTGCTATGCTTTACGAGCAGTTGTAATAGCTTAAAATAGTTACCTATCCCGTTTCAAATGCTAGTAAAACTGTATAAACTGTATAATATGTATATGTTATCACGCTGCATGCCACACAATAAATAGGGCACCTCACTTTGTGACTTGAATCTGGGGCTACCCAATGGTATATAAATCTGTCCTACCTCTATCCATCACCACCTCACCCATTTCTGCCATTCTTTTCCTTTTTCTTTTCTCCTTATGCTTGATACTTAGCTTTTGATCAGCGTTTACTATGCGCTGACAAGCATTTTCTAATGAGCATCAACTAGACATGTTTTGCTGAATTAAGGCAACAATGATGCCAATATCAGCTGTTAGGCCGTGAGAAACAATCTATCAGTTTAGATTGGACAATATCCCTCCCAGTGTCCTCAAAGTACTTTCATTGGCCGTTACCACTAGAAATTATACAATAAGAAGGGAGAGTGTGTAACCGTCCAATGAGCGTCCCAGATGAAGCTACGTCAGTGAACCACGGCGAAACGCGTTGACGTCACTACGCTGCCCGGTCCATGAGCGACGGGTTGAGAGGAAAGTGCACGGCTGCCTTGCAGCAGGGACGCCTTGAACCCAGTGTGTCTCACGAGCGGAGGATACCAAGGGGGAGCGGATTGTTCAAGGAACATTTCTCAGCACTGAGACTCCCACAGTTAAAGCTCCCAGGAAACCACTATACTTACACTGAAGGTCCCGCGCAGCAGCCGTCCAGAGGAGTTCCATACACTAGCGTCTTAACTCGGACGACCGGACTGCTCAGGAATCATGGAGTTATGACCGATTGGTAATGTACAGCTACCACCATAACATGATTGACTGCCATGGCTAGATGATCTATTGGTTATAGCATCACACTGTTTAGAGTGACAGTCCCTAAACAACACCCATTGTATTTTTGCACTGTCTGAAACCAACTTCCTGCTTGGAATCTGCCGGATTTTGAAACCAATAGAAGTTCAAGTTCCATCAAACGCTATTTCAGCTACTGTTCACACATAAGATGTTATATATATTTTTTCAATCGTATTTGAATAGGACTTCCGAATTATCCAATTAAGTGTGAATCTTGAATTTAGCGAGTGAATATATCAAGCCCTATACCACCTAGGTTAACACCAGGCTTTCCTCCATGTGCACCCTCCACACCCACTTGCATTTTGCCACGCTTGACCGTAAGTCATAGATTAAAAGATACTAATTGTACACCTATGGGGTTGCAAACTCCATAATTTGGCTGATTTGACGGCGCACTAAGGTCTCCGAGGCATAATGCAATACGCCCAGACCGGGTAGCTTTATATGTCTTTTGTTTTCATGTTTGTCCTGTCTGTATTGTTTTAAACGGCCGCATCGAATTCAAACCAATGCTCATTTGCATAATCTTTAACCAATGTGAATTTTAAAGCAATATCAATAAATAGATGGTTTTATTTAACTATGGAAATTGACTACTTTGTTGCATGAAGTAACCCCTTTTGAAACCCAGCCCTATTGGGTTTACCCTTACCCCACTGTTCCCCCTTTCTTGTTTTCTAGTAATAAGTTTGGTTACTGCAACAATACCCTAAAGGGTTATTGAAAGTACGGGCAATTGGAATTTCCTTGCTCAGTACAGGTGATACTCACGCCATCCCGCATTCCCCATTCCCTTATCCCTTTTCCCTTCCCCAAAAGTTTATTGTTACACTAATATTTTGACTATTAAGGTCATTTCCAGTGAGTTCACCACGACGAATCTAGGTGAAAGAGTTAAATACACTTGTTTTCAAGTCATAGGGATATGGCATTTATGTTGGGTGATGAGATTGATCAAGAAATAAGGAGTGCTTTCCAGTCTGACACACCCCAAGCTATTCACCAAGGAGATGAAATAAAAAACAAATTCAAAGAACATAAAAAACTCCTGGTAAAACATCTAAATCGCAAGTGGGACGTGTCATTCTTGGAAACGTATATAAATCACAGGATAGTACCGAGAGGCCTAAGAGAAAAAACGATTCCAGCAGAACACCTTCACACAGACAATTTTCTTCCGAAATGGAAGGAGCTTTGTATCAATCACGGACTATCCGTTATGCGATTGATTGTTGAAGAAGAGAATATTCAACTCAAAAGCATACATGAGCAGATACAAGAAAGTGCCCGAGGTTTAGAGATCTTCAAAGATAGTGAGGAATTCGTAAAACAAAACGAAATCCTCAAAAAAGAAATAGAAAAAACGCAGCTTAACTTAAAGATCACTAAACAGGGAAAGTTCCGCCGTGATTTGACTGATTTTGAGAAAGACGAGGTTTTTGACTTAACGGCACGTAGGGCAAGGAGTAGATCACAAAGGCGAGGACCCCGAAGGCATTCAAGAAACCAGCGTAGCAAATCACATAGCGCATCTGATGAGGATACACCTAAAGCAGTCACTTTTTTAGACCAGGAGGGGGAAGAACAAACGAAAGAGCGGAGTCCACCCCCACAAAACAAAAAAGGACCCAGGAACACAAAACCCAACAAGGCAGACAGGGAACGGACATATACCAGAAGTCAAAAGAAACAGTAAATCAACCACATATAGGACAGGTAGCCCCCACTGAGGAGGACATGAAGATTGTAAACTTAACTGACATGGTACTTACTCCTGACCATATTGGCCTACTTCAAAAAGGCATGACCTTCTCTCCAGTCCATAATATGGACGAATTCATAGTATTCAAGGACATAACTCTTTTCTTGAGGAAAGTCTTCTTGCGTTCCCTCTATGCTAACAACACAGTAACTACATTATCTGAATTAGGAACAGACGATCAAAAAGCATTAGAGATCCTTAACTCTCTGTTGGAAGAGAATGAGGGACCCCTAATGACAACAGCCCCCATACGGAGAAAAGCTAATCTAAGGATAAGGTCACAAAAAATGCCCCCCCTATCCAAGAACAGGTGGCTTAAGCTCTTTTTGGATATGGTACAAACGGACCTGGCCAAGATAGACTGGACCAAGCGATCACCAGATAATTTGACAGCGGGTGAAAGGGCAGCACTGATGGACCTTAGAAAAAGACGTAACATCATAATAAAGAAAAGTGATAAGGGGGGTAATGTGGTACTCTTGAACCAACATGATTACGAGAAGGAAGTAAAGCGCTTACTGAATGACACCACCACGTATGAAAGACTGGGGGGCAATCCCTTCCCAGCATTGGTTTTCGAACTAAATAGAAAGCTATCTGAGGCAAAAGACGAGGGACTACTAACCAACCGAGAATTTGAATATCTCCTAGTGAGGGAGTATAACGTACCAACTTTTTACATTATCCCAAAGGTCCACAAGAATCCAACCAAACCACCAGGCCGACCGATAGTGTCAGCCTGTCAGGGCCCTTTGGAGAGAGTTGGACGTTATTTGGACTCCCTACTACAGGACATGGTTAAAAATTTGAAATCGTTCGTGCAGGACACTAGACATGTCCTGGCTAAAATCATTGAAATTAATGTGTCGGTGCACCTGGAAGGGAAGCTTTTGGTCAGTGTAGATGTCGAGTCCCTCTACACCTCAATACCCCACTCTAAGGGTTTACAGGCCGTTGAGTGGTTCCTAAAAGAAATTTATCCAGAGTCTGAACCACAGAATGAGTTCCTAGTCGAGCTCTTGGAGTTTACCTTAAATAACAATTTTTTTCAATTTCTAAACTCGTATTATCACCAAAAACGAGGTACCTCCATGGGCGCCGCGTGGGCTCCGGCCTACGCGTGCCTCCATCTGGGCCTTTGGGAGGAGGAGGATGTCTACCCTTCATTAATGTACCGCAGCCACGTTCATACGTGGTTGCGGTACATTGATGATGTTCTAATGATCTGGGGGGGCAGTCTTGATGATCTACATATGTTCATGAATGAGCTGAACACTAATGATAGAAACATACGGTTGACTTACAACTACGATCTGAAGAGACTGTCCTTCCTCGATCTACAGATCACAATGGAGAAGGGCCAACTTGGCACCAGTACATTCCGTAAAGAAACAGCTGCGAATACGCTATTGCAAGCAACAAGCCACCATCCCCCTTGGCTAAAAAATGGGATACCGGTGGGTCAGTTCCTCCGTATTAAGAGGAACTGTAGTAATGCAGCAGATTTCAGACGGGAGAGTAGTGAACTATATATGAGATTCCGGGAACGGGGGTATTCCCACAGGCAACTTAGAAGAGCAAGAAAGAAGGCAGCCCTCAAAAGTAGGGAAAGCTTGCTATATAGAACCAAAACTACTGACGTGCTACCGGCCCAAACAAATGAACCCGTACGGGTAATAACAGCCTTTGGTTCCCAGTGGGACAAAGTGTACTCTATTCTACAAAAACACTGGGGTATTTTGACTAATGCCCCAGAACTTGCGAAACTGGTCAGCACATCGCCAAAGATGGTGGCCCGACGTGCCCCAAGTCTTGGTGATATGCTGATACAGTCTGAATTCGTTAAAGAACCTGATCCAACTTGGTTGTCCCAATATCCACGCACAAAGGGGATGTATCCTTGCAATAAGTGTCACGTGTGCCCCTTCGTCCATAGAACTTCCACTTTTTCCGATGCACTAAATGAGAAGACATATGAGATACGTGACCTCATTAATTGCTCCACATCGCGAGTAATTTACCTAATAACGTGCCCATGTCCCAAAATATATGTAGGCAAAACTAAAAGACCGCTCAAGATACGTATTGGCGAGCACCTTCGTGAAATTAACACTAAAGGAAAGATACCAGAAAAACCTCTCGCCAAACATTTTGCCCTATGTCACCAAGGCTCTTCAGAGGGACTAACAGTTAAAGGGATTTATGCACTGAAATTACCCACCAGACGAGGTGATTTTGACCGCATACTTCTCCAGAAGGAGAAGTGGTGGGTGTATAAGCTAAAATCCCTCGTGCCGGTAGGGTTAAACACTGAGATGAATCTACAGGTGTTCCTGGAACCTTAGATCTATAACTTTAAATTAATATCAGAGACCGCTCATTTAGTGCCTAGAGGCACTACCTGTGTTAAATTAAATGCTAGACGTGATGCATGCCAGGTATGGAAAAGGTATAGGAGGCGTTAAAGTTAAAATCAAAGGAAGGGGGGACCAACCTATGAAAAAATATAATAGGCATGCTAAGATATAATTAATTTTCTTGTTCCCATAAAAATAATCATCTTCTCATTCTGCTATGCTTTACGAGCAGTTGTAATAGCTTAAAATAGTTACCTATCCCGTTTCAAATGCTAGTAAAACTGTATAAACTGTATAATATGTATATGTTATCACGCTGCATGCCACACAATAAATAGGGCACCTCACTTTGTGACTTGAATCTGGGGCTACCCAATGGTATATAAATCTGTCCTACCTCTATCCATCACCACCTCACCCATTTCTGCCATTCTTTTCCTTTTTCTTTTCTCCTTATGCTTGATACTTAGCTTTTGATCAGCGTTTACTATGCGCTGACAAGCATTTTCTAATGAGCATCAACTAGACATGTTTTGCTGAATTAAGGCAACAATGATGCCAATATCAGCTGTTAGGCCGTGAGAAACAATCTATCAGTTTAGATTGGACAATATCCCTCCCAGTGTCCTCAAAGTACTTTCATTGGCCGTTACCACTAGAAATTATACAATAAGAAGGGAGAGTGTGTAACCGTCCAATGAGCGTCCCAGATGAAGCTACGTCAGTGAACCACGGCGAAACGCGTTGACGTCACTACGCTGCCCGGTCCATGAGCGACGGGTTGAGAGGAAAGTGCACGGCTGCCTTGCAGCAGGGACGCCTTGAACCCAGTGTGTCTCACGAGCGGAGGATACCAAGGGGGAGCGGATTGTTCAAGGAACATTTCTCAGCACTGAGACTCCCACAGTTAAAGCTCCCAGGAAACCACTATACTTACACTGAAGGTCCCGCGCAGCAGCCGTCCAGAGGAGTTCCATACACTAGCGTCTTAACTCGGACGACCGGACTGCTCAGGAATCATGGAGTTATGACCGATTGGTAATGTACAGCTACCACCATAACATGATTGACTGCCATGGCTAGATGATCTATTGGCTATAGCATCACACTGTTTAGAGTGACAGTCCCTAAACAACACCCATTGTATTTTTGCACTGTCTGAAACCAACTTCCTGCTTGGAATCTGCCGGATTTTGAAACCAATAGAAGTTCAAGTTCCATCAAACGCTATTTCAGCTACTGTTCACACATAAGATGTTATATATATTTTTTCAATCGTATTTGAATAGGACTTCCGAATTATCCAATTAAGTGTGAATCTTGAATTTAGCGAGTGAATATATCAAGCCCTATACCACCTAGGTTAACACCAGGCTTTCCTCCATGTGCACCCTCCACACCCACTTGCATTTTGCCACGCTTGACCGTAAGTCATAGATTAAAAGATACTAATTGTACACCTATGGGGTTGCAAACTCCATAATTTGGCTGATTTGACGGCGCACTAAGGTCTCCGAGGCATAATGCAATACGCCCAGACCGGGTAGCTTTATATGTCTTTTGTTTTCATGTTTGTCCTGTCTGTATTGTTTTAAACGGCCGCATCGAATTCAAACCAATGCTCATTTGCATAATCTTTAACCAATGTGAATTTTAAAGCAATATCAATAAATAGATGGTTTTATTTAACTATGGAAATTGACTACTTTGTTGCATGAAGTAACCCCTTTTGAAACCCAGCCCTATTGGGTTTACCCTTACCCCACTGTTCCCCCTTTCTTGTTTTCTAGTAATAAGTTTGGTTACTGCAACAATACCCTAAAGGGTTATTGAAAGTACGGGCAATTGGAATTTCCTTGCTCAGTACAGGTGATACTCACGCCATCCCGCATTCCCCATTCCCTTATCCCTTTTCCCTTCCCCAAAAGTTTATTGTTACACTGGTGAAAAATGTTTAGAGGAAATGTGGAGGTTGCCAAAGCTGAAGTTTCCTCCTGATAATGCTAGTTCCATGCCTGTCATGCTCTTTACTACTTTGGGCCAATGACCTGTAACAAGTATGCAGAAATTAATACTTTTTTGACTCAATCTGCACGCTTATTCCAGATCAATGACTCAAAGTACTGAATCCAATGGGTCACAACAGCCAGGCTACTAAGCTTTTCATGAGGAAATGGTAGAAATCTTTTCCTCACATGTCAGATTTACTTTAAAGTGTATGTAAAGGTAAAACATTTTTAATTATATTGGATGGAGTGGGAAGGGTTCTTTTTTATTGCAGTTTTTGTCCCCCCCAGGGTGGGAAATCCATCCTATTATATATCCTGGTGAAAATTGTCATGAAGACAGAAAGTAAGGGGAGATTTACCCTCTTACTCTGTTCCATCTCTAAGACAGGAAGTCCAATGAACCCTTCCCTTCTTCACCCAAAACTAAAAGAATTTTTTTTTAACTCTTCATACACTTTAATGAGTTTAACTTTCCGGTCAGACAGGGTGCAAAAACATATCTGACCCAGCCTAAAAATCACAGAGATGCAAGTGTGGCACCATAAGTATACATAAAAAAAATGAAACTAAATCTTGTCAGTATTGTTTTCTTCTAAAAATGTAAAAAACTGTGAGCTATATTTTTTACACTTGTTGCTAAACATATGACAACAATCACTTTACTCTCCATATAAAACTCTATACATGGCACATTAAAAGCAAAAATGATCTATGGATTGGAAACATTTAACTTACCATCCCTGGCTGTACAATTCAGCAAGATCAGTAACTATATACAGTTATTCAAAAATCTAGTAAAAATCTAGAAATTTAGGTTTGAAAGAAGTTTCATTAGGCACCATCACTGCAAAACTGCAGCTACAGCTAAATTGCAATTCCCCAATAATATCCGTCCTCTGCTGGCATTACTGCATGTGCTTGTCACTGTTAATTCTTCAAATACAATGAAAGCAACAGCAGAGAAGGCAGATAGGTGCATAATCGTCATAGAGAAACTTCAATAAAGTGGATTGTCATACTGAAGCCGGGGAGGTGAACATCGTATTGTGGTGATGGTGCCCATATTACTATCCAATCAATATAAATATATACATTTAAACTTTGGAGGAATTTTGATTGATGAGCTCAAGAAGGCAATTTCTTGTATTATCTGATGAAAGTCATGTAAGCCATTTCCTGTACTTAACCGTAGGCTTGGGTAAAGTTTTTTAACATATTTCATAACAGTTTTTATACTTGCTGACATAAGCACTTTCCATGCTGTTCATTTTCCATCAAATACATTTGTGTCACATTCTTTAGCAAACCATAAAACTATACTAAGCTTCAAAAGTACAAAAGATGCTGACAGCGTCATTAGTTTTTCTGGATTATCTTTCAGAATGGTTTCCAATAGAATATGCTGAAGAGGAGCAACAGGGTAGGGCTGCAACTAACGATTATTTTCATAATCGATTAGTTGGCAGATTATTGTTTCGATTATTCGGTTAATAACCTTAAAAAAAAAAGTGTGGTGTATAATTTAGTTAATATGTAAAGTTTAAAAAAAAGGCAATTTATTCCTAAATATCTTTATACGCAGGGGTAAATACAAATAACCAACTATATGGTTAGGGAGTAAAATCTTTAATCCTCTCTGAGAATAACAGACAGAAGAGATTTACTCTATATACTATTAGAGGTTGAATCTGGTAAATATCAGACTCAGATCAAATTTTTTTATTGAAAGAAAAAAAAAATTCTAGACTGTTTTGCAGATTTTCAAACAGAACTGTAATATTACATGCTTTTCTGCAGCTTCTCCATTGAAGTATATTGAACCAAAAAAGAACCCTTTCCAAATACACAGCAGCTGAAAAAAGCATAGATATGAACGTTAAATGAACTGTAGTGCATTTCTGCAAAAAGCACCAAAAACACATGGGTGGGAACCAGGCCTAAAAGACATTTAGTAACATAATAGAGTTAAAAAAAAAAAAAAAATGAATCCTTTGTTTTTTTACTGTGCAACATTGAAAGTAATATTTACAGTAGAGATCTTTTGCTCTTTTTGTACAATATAGGGCTAATTTTAGCTTTTTTAACCCCATTATGTTACTGGTAGGGCTGAAACAACGAATCGATTAATCGACAACTAATCGATTATGAAATTAATCGATTACTATTTTCATAGTCGATTAATCGGCCAGTAACACAATGTGGTTAAAAAAAACCTAAAATGAGCCCTTTATAGTGCAAAAAGAGCAAATAATCACTACTGTAACTATTTCTTTCACAGTAAAAAAAAAATGACAGTAGTGATTATTTGCTTTGTTTGTACTATAAAGGGCTAATATTAGTTTTTTAACCCCATTATGTTACTAAATGTCTTACACCTGGTTCACATCTGTGTGTTTTTTGGTGCTTTTTGCAGAAACGCACTACTGTTCATTTACATGGTTTCCTTTGGGACACGTTCACATCTATGCTTTTTCAGCCGCTGCGTATTTTTAAAGCCTCAGTGACTTTTTTTTAACGCAAAACAGTGCTTTTTTGGTTCAACATACTTCAATGGAGAAGCAAAATCACGTGCACAAAAATCAAAATGCACAGCAAAGAGCTCTGCATAAACAGATCAAAAGCAAACTGCATAGGTATGCACCGAGCCTTATGCTGGCCACAATGATCAATTTTCAGATGAGAATATTCAGACGAAAAATCTTTGTACATTCGATGAATGAAAGAATGTTTGAAATTTTCACTTGTTTTTAACATTCTGTTTTAAAAATAATTGTAATTTCTGAACAAAAACCACATAGACTGTCTGATAATTCCTTTCACCAAGAAATTTTTTATTATTTCCAAATTTTCCCATTACTGTGGTTGAAAATGAACCCCCTAACGATTAGAAAATCAAACTAACGTTCTTATCTCTCCTCTAATAGTATATACAGTACCGTATTATACTCGAGTATAAGTCGTTCCGAGTATAAGTCGAGACCCTAGTTTACCACAAAAAAATTGGAAAAACTTATTGACCCGAGTATAAGACGAGGGTGAGAAATGCACAGCTACTGTAAGTGGAAAAAGAGGGTCAACAATGCCCATCTGCAGCTGTATACCTCCCTGTGTCCTGTGCATATGTGTCATGTGTCCTGTGCATATGTGTCATGTGTCATGTGCATATGTGTCATGTGTATATGTACCTGTGTCATGTACCTGTGTCCTGTGTATCTGTCATGTGTATATGTACCTGTGTGCATGTGTCTGTGTGTGTGTGTGTGTGTGTGTATCCTACCTGTGTCCTGTGCATCCTCCGTGCGCCGCTCTGCACCGATCACCTTGTAGTATTCGGCGGCCGGTTCAAAAGACGCGCCGCCTCCTCATCCAAAAAACTCAATTTCCCAGCAGTCAGCGGTCAGCCAAATCATGGACATTCTTTCATCCTCATACCACGGACGAGGATGAGAGAATGTCCGTGATAGGCTGTACACTGACTGCCTATCACAGACAAGGAGGCGCGGCTTTTAAACTGTGAGAGCCGCTGCCGAGTGCTATGTAGCACACGCTGGCCGCCGTCTGCCTGCATGACACGCTGATCATGTAGGCAGACGGCGGTGACTCGTGTATAAGTCGAAGGGGGCACTTTCAGCCCCAAAAAAGGGGCTGAAAAATTTGACTTATACACGAGTATATACGGTATATCTCCTCTGTCTTTTATTCTCAGAGTGGATTAGATATTTTGCTCCCTAACCATATAGTTGGCTAATTTTATTTACCACTGCATAGAGATATTTAAGAATAAATTGCCTTTTTTTAAAACTTTACATATTAACTAAATTATACACCACACTTTTTTTTAAAAGGTTATTAGCCGATTAATCGAAACAATAATCGGCCAACTAATCGATTATGAAAATAATCGTTAGTTGCAGCCCTAGTTACTGGGCGATTAATCGATTATGAAAATAGTAAATCGATTAATTTCATAATCGATTAGTTGTTGATTAATCGATTAGTTGTTTCGGCCCTACAACGGGGCAATAGTTTAGTGTGGAGGCTCACTTTTGAAGGCAGGCCACATGTACTTGTGGTGATGAACAAAGTGCAATAACTAATAGTAACCAATCAGCTTTTAGGTGATTTTAAGAGTTAACTATAACAGGTGGGTGATTTCTGTTTAATCCAGCCCCAAAGACTGCTACATCTATTATTTTTGTCTAAGTGAATACATCCTAATCAGTAATAATCCTTATGATAATTACTAATTAACAGAATTGCAGAATTAACAGAATTGCATTTATTCTATGCACTTTAACTGCTTTAACTCCATGATCATTTGTACACAGTTGCAGTAAATGGGAAGCGTCTTACAGTATATGGGAAGATGCAGGAATAACATCACTTTTGACCAAAATGTACACATTTGTACCTGTTCCAGAAGCTTCTGAAAAAAATTTGACAGGTTACTTTTTCTAAAACAGACTAATTTTCAGCAGTACTGCCCTGCAGCCTCTGGAATACAAGCTGCCATGCTCTGAGGCCCCTTTTACACCACTGTTTTAGGGTAATACGTGGGAATACTGTATGTACAAAGTGTGAATATAAACATTACTGTGTGCTGCTGTTCATTTTGAAAGGCACCCCAATACTAAATTCAGCTGTCAAGATCTTTGAACTTTACCTACTTTCACCTCTTGCTCTTTATTTTTACTTTTTGTATTTAATGGAAAATACTACTATACATTAGAAATTGGAAATTCACTTGCACTGATGGGAGAGATACACCTAAAGCAATACAAAGTGCAATAGTGATTTAGAAAAATAGATCACAGTAATCATGGCAACCGATCAAATTTCAGTAATGATTCTAACTGATTTCTGAGGCTCAATCCACTTTGCACTAGGCAATTGAATAGGTCTACCTGAGAGTATGATCATTTTCTCTGATTTTTATATCAAGGGTACTCACAGTGAATTCCCCCGTCACAGCATCAAAGCCGACATGAATAGTGTGCTCAAAATCTGAAGGAAGGGAGATCTCCGGACGTTCCTTTTCTTTCTTCTTGTTGGCTGGGGTCAAAGTTATACAAAGTTAGTTAAAGTTGCACTATTACAATGCATACATATCGATCACTTGGCTTTTTTTGAATAAAGAGTTCTTGATCTTTGAAGAAAATTCTTAAGTGCAGTGATCCATAGCAATCAACCAGTATACATTTTTTACCGCTCTTACTTCAGTAAAGTGAATCTTGTTTGGTCACTATAAAATGATAGTACTTTAGATCTAGCACTTAACGTAGAAGCGTAGGAAAACTTTTTTATTCATTTTGGATAGAGCAAGGGAGGGTTATAACCGGTCAGATTTTTCTTCATCATCTGCGTCTCATTGAGATTTCCCTTTACTTCCTGTCCAATAACCAAACAGGAAGTGAGAGGATATCCCTGCAAATTAAGGGAATTCCTTGGGGACCCCCAGGTCACCAGAACTAGTGTCCCCATTGGAAGATTTTCTTTCTGGGGACAACTCAAAATTCTGAATTTTCTTTTACTTGCACTTTCAAGGATTATGGTAAACAAGACAAATAGAGAGAGTAAATCTCCTTTATGGGGGAACAGACAGCAATAAAAACCTAATCAGTATCCTAATCGCTCTCCAATCTAAAACAAACAAAAAGTTTTGCCTTTAGTTATACTTGAAGAATAGAAAATTATATGAAATAAGGTTAACAATTACTAAAGGCAAATAGACTGTGCGCATTGGAAGTGCAGTTTCACTCATTTTACAAAGAGCTTAGTAAATGTGGTGAAGCTTCACTTTGTAAAGAATATTCAATCAGGTGCTAGGACAAAAAAAACAGCATTTTTGTTTGCACAGCATTGGGTGATGGAAATCAGCAGAGCTTCACCACATTTCCTAAGCTCTGAGGAAAATGAGTGCGACTACACTTACAAAGTGTACAGTCTATTTGTCTTTAGTAAAAAAAAAACCCAATTGTGTTGTTCAATCTTGTATTCAAGGCCTTAGTAAATGTTGGCCTGTGAAATGTTTCTAAAGTACAAAGGTAGGAGCAGCAGCAAATTAAATGAGGCTTAACGCACATATTAAATGTAGGCCCTGTTACATCCCTGACATGAAATCCAGTGACAGCTCTAATAGCTTACAGTCAGACCCAACGTGACTCTGTTCTCCAGACACAGATTCAGATCTAGGGACAAGACTAGACACCAGAACCATGTCCAGGCAGTATAGCGCACCACTGTCTCCAGAAATCACAGCTTTTCATGGAGCACAACTAATACCAGTACTCTTGGAAAAGTCTACTCTACCAGTAAAAACTATCGTTGGGGTCATTTACTAAAACTGGAGAGTGCAAAATCTGGCGAAGCTGTGTATGGTAACCAATCAGCTTCTAACTGCAGCTTGCTCAATTAAGCTCTGACAAAAAAAAAACTGCAAGCTAATCGATTTCTATGCAGAGCTGCACCAGATTTTGCACTCTCGGTTTTAGTTAATGAACTCATTCAATGGTCAGGAGGTCCAAACCCAAAGAAAGTTTGGGAAAAAAATCCCACATTTTTATAGACACTATTAAAAAGGCTGTCAGATATAACTAGTTGCAGGCTGTGGTTCGAGGTTATGACTACTTCAATGCAAATCAGTTTTTTTTTTAATAAGAATATCCCAAACTACAAAAAGCAGCATCAGGGAAAGTGTGAAGAGGACATATGACAGAACAAAGATACTAAAAATTTCATGAATCTACATGCAAAATACCCCTCTCCTCCCTCAAGGTCCCTGGACCCACTTTGCTCATCTATAAGCTCTAAACCAACAGAGCATGTCAGCATAGAGAGTGGGAGGAGATTGGAGAATTCCTATTCATGTTCACTTTAAGGCTAAAAGAACCAGAAAGTGCTTAGCTTCTTCAAAGACTACTGTACCCCAAGTACCATCACATAGGGTGATAGAGGGTTAGGTGTAATTCTAAAGTGGTTTTCAATGTGTGACCTATTTATAATTTTTAGTAATCATATTTCGCAGACAAAAGCAATTTTTAGGCTGATGTTTTTAGTACTTATTAAATTGACAGTCCTTGGCTCCATCCCCAGCCATCTGAATGGACGAAGAGCAGCAGTCCTGTCCTTTTATCCTGAGTGATTTTGTAGGGGGGGGGGGGGGTTGCATAGGGTTGATATCAAGTTAAATTCAGGTGCTTACATTAACGTGTATGAGATCCTGCTAGCCAATGCGGCAGCAGCAACCCAGCTAACTAAAAACAGAGTAGCATACCTGTAACTTGGCAGTTGCATAAAGTAAAGGGGAATTATGTATAGTAGGGAAAATAATTATTAGTTTGCCCACTTACAAAGAAATCTATCATTTTAATCATAGGTGTATGTTAAATAATTGAGAATGAATATCAATCAAAAATCCAGAAAAAACACATGTTACAAACGTTAACAATTGAGTTGAGGTTCAGTGAGTAAAATAATTATTTGATCCCCAAGCAAAACATGACATAGTACTTGGTGGGGAAAGCCTTGCTGGCAAGCATAGAGGTAAGACGTTTCTTGTAGTTGGTTACCAGGTTTGCACAGATTTCAGGAGGGATTTTGGTCCACTCTTCTTTACAGATCTTCTCTAAATCCTTAAGGTTTCTTTTCTTCTGCTTGGCAACTCAATGTTTCAGCTCCCTCCATAAATTTTCTATAGAATTAAGGTCTGGAGATTGGCTAGGCCACTCCATGACCTTAATGTGCTTCTTCTTGAGCCACTCCTTTGTTGCCTTGGCGGTATGTTTTGGGTCATTGTCATGCTGGAAGACCCATCTTCAGTGTTCAGACTGAGGGAAGAAGGTTCTTATCCAAGATTTTACAATACATGACCCCATCCATTGGCCCCTCAATGCGAGAAAAGGCAGTCAGTACCTTTAGCAGAGAAACAGCCCCAAAGCATAATGTTTCCACCTCCGTGCTTGACTGTAGGGATGGTGTTCTTAGGGTCATAGTTAGCATTTTTCTTCCTAACACACCAAGTTGAATTAATGCCAAAGAGCTCAATTTTGGTCTCATCTGACCACACCACTTTCTACAAATCGTTCTCTGAATCGTTTAGATGTTCAATGGCAAACTTCAGACGGGCCTGTACATGTGCCTTCTTGAAGAGGGGGACCTTGCAGGCTCTGCAGGATTTCATTCCATGGCAGTGTATGTTACCAACAGTTTGTTTGGTGACAGTGTTCCCAACTGCCTTGAGATCATTCACAGGCTCCTCCTGTGTAGTTCTGGGCTGAGCCCTCACTTTTCCAATGATTGTCTTTACCCCATAAGGCGAAAGCTTGCATGGCGCTCCAGATCGAGGGCAATTGATGGTTATTTTGTATTTTTTACACTTGCGAATAATCGCTCCAACAGTTGTCTCATTTTCACCAAGCTTCTTGCTGATGGTCTTGTAGCCCATTTCAGCCTTGTGCAGGTCAACAGTCTTGTCCCTGACGACCTTTGACAGCTCTTTGGTCTTGCCCATGATGGTGGGTTTAAATGGAAGAAAAATTCTGTGAACAGGTGTCTTTTATAAACATAACAAGCACCTTCTTAAATTGACAGGAGTAATCTGTGTAACACATGAGCACATACTGTAACCAGTCTGTGGGAGCCAGAATTATTGTTGGTTGGCAGGGGATCAAATACCTAGTTTACTAATTAAACTGCAACTCAATTTGTAACATTTGTATCATGTGTTTTTTTTCTGGACTTTTAGTTGATATTCTGTCTCTATCAACACACCTATGATAAAAATTATAGACCCTTCATTTCTGCAGGGGGATCAAATAATTATTTCCCCCACTGCATATGTAATATAACATATTTACCTAGCTGGAAAGAAAAAAATAAAAATAAAAAACTTAACTGGAACATTAACAAGTTTATTAGAAAAAATGCATTAAATTCTAAAAGAAGCTCACATATACAACCTTCAAAGTAAATTTTTGTGGTTGTTGCAGCTTTAAGAACAGCTCTAAATCCTAGGAACACTGACTTCATCACCCTGTTCCCCAGTGATCCGTAAATAACCCCCAGTGTGGTTGGAAAGACAATTCCAAGCATAATTCCTCTGGGTTTCCGCACAGTCCCTTGGCACGTGCAGGCAGACTGAAATATAAGCTTTTCTAATGAAAAGCAGCCCAGTAACGTTACACTTAATGGCAGATACCCCAAATTGCTAAAACATGTGGGTATGATTTACAAGATAACAAGTAACACTAAGAATACTGTGTTTCATTGCTTAGTCTGGAACGATCAATGTTGAAGGCATTTCCTCTCTCAGAGTCTGTTCCACATCATGGTAATTAAAGGTGCAGTCCCAACCATTCAATTGAAAATAGATTTAAGACTTTCCCTTTTCATTCTATCTGTGTGCTTCATTTCTTCAATTCTCCTGAACATAATTTACCTTACTTTTCTGACCTCATAGGTTTTTCAGAATATGCTACACATTTTTTCTTTCCTGGTAAGAATGGGAATATGGGCATTTCATGTATATGTATAAACATGTTTTCTATTTAATAAAATTAACATTGGTAAAGTGAATGAAGGTGTGTGTGAATGAAATGTGAATATATAACAATGTAATGTTAATATATACACACACACACACACACACACACACACACACACAAGTTAGTTCTGCTCTGGATGTATTGATATCAGCCCTCCAGGCGCTCTCAACACTGACAACTAAGTGGGATGATGTGCCTTCAATGTACCCTACCCACCAGATTAGTCTCAGTGTTTTAATAAGAAAGCAGCAGCCTGAGCATCCCTTTATAATCTGCAAGATTTTGTTGCAATTTCCATTGCAAGGGATTCCTGTCATCTTATTACAGCCATTGTGCAGAATTTTAGGAAATACAGGCAGCCAATTAAGCAAATAGGAAATTCTATTTCTGAGGCTGTTCCATGCACAAACAGTATACAGATCTCCTTCAGTTACCATGGTTGCAAGAAAGCCACATCTGAATGTCTTGAGGTTTCAGAAAATCATAGCGGCTGCAGACTAAAATGATTCAGTTCTTTTTTAATAATATTTAGATACAAAATAGCTTATGTAGCAACTATATCTATATCTAGGATAAGCCTCTTGTGTATCCTAGATATAGCTACAGTATATCTATTTTGAGGTTACACAACAGGTTTAACCGCTTCAGCCCCGGAAGATTTCCCCCCCTTCCTGACCAGAGCACTTTTGCGATTCGGCACTGTGATGCTTTAACTGAAAATTGCGTGGTCTTGCAACATTGCACCCAAACAAAATGACGTCCTTTTTTTCCCCCACAAACAGAGCTTTCTTTTGGTGTTATTTGGTCACCTCTGCGGTTTTTATTTTTTGCGCTATAAACAAAACAAGAGCAACAATTTTGAAAAAATAAACGCATTATTTTTTACTTTTTTGCTATAATAGATATCCCCCAAAAATATATAAAAAAACAATTTTTTTCCTCAGTTTAGGCCGTTATGTATTTTTCTACATATTTTTGGTAAAAAATAAATAAATAAAATCGCAATGAGCGTATATTGATTGGTTTGCGCAAACGTTATAGTGTCTACAAAATAGGGGATAGTTTTATGGCATTTTTATTTACAGTTGAAATAAAAAGTATGTGAACCCTTTTGGAATGATATGGATTTCTACACAAATTGGTCATAAAATGTGATGTGATCTTCATCTAAATCACAACAATAGACAATCACAGTCTGCTTAAACTAATAACACACAAAGAATTAAATGTTACCATGTTTTTATTGAACACACCATGTAAACATTCACAGTGCAGGTGGAAAAAGTATGTGAACCCCTAGACTAGTGAGATCTCTAAGAGCTAATTGGAGTGAGGTGTCAGCCAACTGGAGTCCAATCAATGAGGCTTGCCTGATGTGAATGATGCCTTGCACTAAAGAGCTCTCAGAAGACCTATGATTAAGAATTGTTGACTTGCATAAAGCTGGAAAGGGTTATAAAAGTATCTCCAAAAGCCTTGCTGTTCATCAGTCCACGGTAAGACAAATTGTCTATAAATGGAGAAAGTTCAGCACTGCTGCTACTCTCCCTAGGAGTGGGCGTCCTGTAAAGATGACTGCAAGAGCACAGCACAGACTGCTTAATGAGGTGAAGAAGAATCCTAGAGGGTCAGCTAAAGACTTACAAAAGTCTCTGGCATATTCTAACATCCCTGTTAGCGAATCTACGATACATAAAACACTAAACTAGAATGGATTTCATGGGAGGATACCACAGAGGAAGCCACTGCTGTCCAAAAAAAACATTGCTGCACGTTTACAGTTTGCACAAGAGCACCTGGATGTTCCACAGCAGTACTGGCAAAATATTCTGTGGACAGATGAAACCAAAGTTGAGTTGTTTGGAAGAAACACACAACAGTATGTGTGGAGAAAAAGAGGCACAGTACACCAACATCAAAACCTCATCCCAACTGTGAAGTATGGTGTTGGGAGCATCATGGTTTAGGGCTGCTTTGCTGTGTCAGGGCCTGGACGGATTGCGAAGGAAAAATGAATTCCCAAGTTTATCAAGACATTTTGCAGGAGAAATTAAGGCCATCTGTCCACCAGCTGAAGCTCAACAGAAGATGGGTGTTGCAACAGGACAACGACCTAAAGCATAGAAGTAAATCAACAACAGAATGGCTTAAACAGAAGAAAATACGCCTTTTGGAGTGGCCCAGTCAGAGTCCTGACCTCAACCTGATTGAGATGCTGTGGCATGACCTCAAGAAAGTGATTCACACCAGACATCCCAAGAATATTGCTGAACTGAAACAGTTCTGTAAAGAGGAATGGTCAAGAATTACTCCTGACTGTTGTGCATGTCTGATCTGCAACTACAGGCAACGTTTGGTTGAAGTTATTGCTGCCAAAAGGAGGTTCAACCAGTTATTAAATACAAGGTTTCACATACTTTTTCCACCTGCACTGTGAATGTTTATATGGTGTGTTCAATAAAAACATGGTAACATTTAATTCTTTGTGTGTTATTAGTTTAAGCAGACTGTGATTGTCTATTGTTGTGACTTAGATGAAGATCAGATCACATTTTATGACCAATTTGTGCAGAAATCCATATCATTCCAAAAGGGTTCACATACGTTATTGCAACTGTATTTATTTTATTAGTAATGGCGACGATCTGCGATTTTTATCGGGACTGCGTCATGGCGGACACATCAGACACTTTTGACACTATAAAAATGCACTGATTACTGTGTAAATGACACTGGCAGTGAAGGGGTTAACCACAAGTGGGGGCGATGAAGGGGTTAAGTGTGTCCTAGGGAGTAATTCTAACTGTGGGGGGGAGATGGGCTTCAAGTCACATGACAGCGGTCACTGCTCCCAATGACAGGGAGCAGTGATCTCTGTTATGACACAAGCCAGAACGGGGAAATGCCTTGTTTACATTCCCCGTTCTGAGGCTCTGTGACACGATCGCAGGGATACCGGTGGAAACAGTCACGCTGTACGCGGCAGGCGTGTGCCCCTGGAGGAGCGCTCGCCTGCTATCCCCACCTCTTAAAGGGGACGTACAGGTACACCTATTTGCCCACCGCTGCCATTGTGCCGACGTATATCGGCGTGCAACGGTCGGCAAGTGGTTAAAGAACCTTTTACCTAGAGAAAAAAAAGAGGGAGCTGCTATTGCTGACTTCCTTCAGAAAATGCTAGTTGCCTTGCTGATGTTCTGGCTTTAGTTATTTCTGAGTCACTGTCCTGGAACACGTTTGCAGATGAGGAATTCTGACTTTATTTGCAACCCTTTTTCAACTCCGTGACTCAGAAATGACAGAAGCCAGGGCCAGCCAGTGTCAATGTGGTAAACCATGTTGAGGGCATTCCAAACCTGCTTCCATGCAGAAGAATTAGGTGGAACATTTTCTGCACTTACAGATTACTTCCTATAAAATCGACTTTAGAGGTACAGAAGATGGGTGAAGCCTCTGAAGTGAAGCTTTACTAATTTTGACCTGTGACTGCTGTGGATTTTTGTCTTGGTAGCGTAGTATCTTTGATTCCCAAAATCTACTACTTGCCAAGCCACAAAATAAATGCACCTTAAAAATTAAACCTAATTTGTACTCCAAAGTATGTCAAGTACATTGACCATCACTGCCTCCTGTAGTTTGTTATCATAAGAGATGCTCCTGTTGGTTGCATCACTTAAAAATTTCAAAGTCTTTTATGCCTTGTTTACACATGCAGGGCAAAGGCAGCAGAGAGGAGTGTACACATGCCATATGTGACAATTTGCTTTGTGTCCAAGGCAAAATTAATCCCCCAAACTGCATTCAGCAAGCAGAACTGGTATTAAGGTGGTGACATATTACTATCTCTGCCGGTCAAACACCTCTTTGATCCAACCATGGATGACTTTTCAGAGGGGGCAGACATGATGTTGTACTGAGCAGGTACGAAGGTTCTCTTGGGTGTCCCCCGCTGGCGCTCTAAGCTCTTCCTCTTCTGAATGCGCCACCATAGGAAGCCGTTTTCTATGATGGCACACATGTGGGCTTGCTCCATTGACACACACAGCATAGCTCAACCCCATCGCCCCCTTCCCCTGTCTATTGCCTTCTCAATGGATTTGACTGACAATGCATCCCACTCTGCTCTCAGCCGAGCCGATTAGAGAGCGGGGAGAGAAGAGAAGTTCTGCAGACAAGAACAGCACTCGATACAGGTAAGTATTTAGGGTGGTGGAAGGGGAGAAACAGGCACTGAAAGTTCTTCCTTTTACCTTCATGCATGAAGGTAAAAAAACCTTACGACTATAGAACCACTTTAAGGTGACCCAAACTTTTTAGAGGGGGGGTTGGAGGCATAAAAATGAGCAGTTGAGCCATGCTGTTTCCACTCCCCCAACTGCTTCCTTAACATATACAGATGCCACGATGGTTTGCATTGCCATTGTGGCAAAAATGATCCCTACCGTTGCATTCAGCAGGCAGTACCACCCATTAAATGAGAACCATTCATCATCTCGTGGTGCACTGGTGTGGAGTTTAAGGGGTTAAAACAGGTGTTCTATCGCCTCCTCACCGCTTGTCAAATTCCCTCAGAAGAGCGATCCAATGCGGACCACTCTTCAGAGGGCGCCACATGTGCAAACGAGGACCAAGTCCTAAATTTTATTGCTAATTTTACAAATATGTATGGCTCCTGAAAAGTTTATGATGGTGCCTAAACTGGAGGGAGTAGTGTGATTGAACAATTACATTTCTTGTGTAACTTTAGCCTGATGAGGTAACTGCTAGCAAGGTAAATCTCTCATCAATAAGTGATAAAAAATGCCTGTGTAGCTTAGCCCTGATTGTGCATATGATCTGTGCAAAATTCACTATAGACCTTTACAGAAACCTCACAATTTACTTCTTAGGATAGCAGGTGCAGGAGTCACAATTACACAAATCTGTCACTTGAATTTTAGCTAAAATGAGAGGCAGACTGATTTTCAATAAATATACAGGCATTTCTGTCCCTGATTTGCCTAATAAATGCCCCTCGATTTGTCATGGTGCCCAACTTAAACCACAGGATCCTCCCATCACGTAGACTACTAGAAGGCAATAAGTGAATAACATCAAAGAACATGACCCATGGGACACAATGCCTTGTTTACTGTCATACACTGATACTTTACTTTTGTCCCCTCCTCCTGGGAAGATGGAGCGCAGCCTGGCTTTCTTGTTCTTCTCTTCGGGTGCCATGGGTAGTGGTTTTGAGCAGTGATTTAATGCTGAAGAATCACGGTTATTACTGTTCATTCTAAGAGGGGGGGCTGGAGGTTTCTCTTCAATATCCACACTATCGGACATCTTCAGCAGTCCTCACAGCCTTCTGTCAAAGAAAAATAAAAAAGAGGATTTAGTTTACAGCTAACATAATGCTAAACATACATAAAATATGACAGTTCATTTTACATAAATCATCATGAAATGTTTTGCTAAATTACGGTATGTCCTTTGATAAAAGCAACTGGCTAACTTTAATCCCTGCTCCCCATCAGCATATCCTTGCCTTTTCTTTGCTGCCCCCCCTGCTTCATTCAGCTCCAGGAGCCAAGGCTATAGAGAAGCATGTCTTCTGGGAAATACAGAGCAGCATGCACCGTGGACTCACCTTGTTGATTTAGCATGTTGAGCTCATGAGATAGCACAGACAAATCAGCACTGTCACATGGGGAGCCCTTAGTCCTGTGGAAGCTACAACTGCAGCAACTTGTAGGTTACACAGGGATACATGGCAGTGAAAGGAAGGTAGATCTATGCTGCTAGAGAGGGCTGCGTTAAAGTGGACCTGCTCCTTTGACCTTCATATTCACTTTAAAGTAAGTCCGATATAAGAAATACAGGCCAACCATTGCTCCCCTCCATCCCCTGAAAAAATGCTAATTGCCTGTCTATTAGGCTGACACACTGGCTTCACTATACTTTATGTGCAAATCTGGAAAGTTAGAAATCCTAAAAACGGCATACTTGTTCTGGGACAATAACCTAAAATACTAAAGCAAGAAGGTCTGTATGACATCCAGGCAACTAACATTTTCAGGAAAAGGAGTCAGCAATGGCAGCCACATTATTCGTTTTATGTCCATTTTCTTAAAATTATTATTAATAGTAATGTTGTCAGGTTTTCAGCACTAGAGCAACTTTCTCATACTTAAAACTCTCAATACATGATACATTTTCTGAAAGCAGAGGACCTGTAGAACTAGTGAATAGTTGCATTTTTTTCATGTCACACAATCTTTGTACAACTGTTTATTAAATGCATATTTTTAGGAAAAAATATAGTGAAATGAATTTAAGCGCAAACACACACACACACACACACAAATACAAATATAATGACCAATTTTTGCTAAAATATAACCAATGAGGTTGCATTGAGTAAAAAGACATATCAAGTCTTAAAATAGCATGCGCCCCTGATATTGTGAAGCACTATGGTATCCAAAAATCTTCATAGGTGATGCTTTAAAAGCCTTTACAGCTCAGTTTAGAGATACCTGTAAACTTTGGTGTTATTGCTCTCAAGCCGTCGTTCGTGGCAATACCTCACATGTGTGCTGCAAATCGCAGTTTACATACAAATGTGCACCGTGTTTAAATGACACCGGGGTCTAATAGACTCCCATTTCTCCCCTTGCCCTCCAAAGCATCTAACTGAGCAGAGATTTGCTTGGTTACATGCTTCCCTGGCTGTATCTGCCAGTGAATGATGGTTCTGAAACCAAAAGTGACAAAACCATTATCACTTACAGTTTTATTCTGGCAGGGAGATCTGTCTCCTCCCAACAGCCATTTTGAAGCCCTCCGATGTGGTCCAGGACTCCCAGTAAGAGGAGGGGAGAGCCCAAAGCACATAAAGGGGGAGGAGAGGGGATCCCATTGAGGGATGGGGGAAGGCAGATGCGAACTGCATCACCCGCTCTGTGAAAGTGATTTCTGGATCACTTTCAAGCTGGGACCCGGCTGAGGAAAATGGGCAAAAGCTGATGGTTGATACAGCAGCCATTAGCTTGTGCTTAATCCGTCACTCTTTGGATGTACAACATAGGTAGTACATCTAAAAGGACCAAACTAGTTAAAAGGGATGAATGAGAATAGCCCTTCTTTTTTTTAAATATATGATATTTGCTAAATGTTTTATCAATGTATGGTAATATTTTAAAAATACAATGTAGTTATATGTGTACATGGGGTAGTCATATTTGTTTATCACTTTTTAAACCTGATCTTCTCTTGTTTGCAGTGCTACACAATGGTTGCACTTTACTGCAGCAGGGACCAGTCAAGATTCGAACCATGTATGGATAGGCTGAATGTAACAATGTTGATCAACTTGGGTACAACCAGCCTGTTGGCTTTTATATGCAATTATTGTTAGAGGTGGGAGAACACAATGTCTCCATGTGAGGAATTCCCCTATCAACACTGACTGCAGAAAAGACAATCGTTCTATCTATGGCCGGTTTTACATTATAAATCTATGGTTTGGCTGACTTTAAAAACAATGCACCCCCCACGTGGCTGATTGCTTATCTCAACAGCTGTTAAATGGGAGTAATTACTGGTTGAAGGCTTCCTCTAGTGGCTATTATATAAATCAACACATTTAATATAATGCAATAAACAATGTGGCAAAGCAAACTAGCCAAAATATTAGGCACATCAAAAATACATTTAGGGTAAACAATGCAATATAAACAGCACCTCGAAATATGCACTAATTGGATTTGCTTGCAAGGATAACATGGATTAACACTGGATCACCAAAACCCATCTATACTGCATCAAGGACACTGAAAGAACAAGGACCGGCCAAATAGGAGAATGTCAAGGCATACTAAGTGAATGATTTATTACAGCCAGAGGAAAAAAGTAAATCAAAATGAAAGGTAAAACCTGCCTGATTGCTAATGACAGCAATTTCAGCATTTTTCTCATTTTCTTTCCCCCAATTTTAATCAGTCAGACCCTAAATGAGGACAAACATATTTTTACATCTCATATCAGAGACAAGCATTTTAGTCATTCTTAATATATATCCTTAAAACACTTCTTGAGATTTAAAAATACTTTAAAAACTCAACATAAAATGAAAACACCCAGCTCTGCTGTATTTGTTGTATAACAAATTATATTTTCATTCAATAGCTCTGTAGATTATTTGTAAAGACATTCAGGTCACATTACTGTGAAACACAGCAAAGGGCTGCAGGATATCAACAGAGAGCTTGTGGACCTTAAGTGAACCTGTCAAGAAAGCAGTATGGGAGCTGCCACTATTGACTTGATTTTGTAGGTGTAAGGTCTCAGGCTCCCATTCTAAGCCACACTCTACCACTCAGCGAGCTTTGGACCTAGAACAAGTACAAGGATAATACCAGCAGTACAGATGTCCGATATGTAGGGATGCACCGAAATTTCGGCCACCGAAACATATTGGCCGAAAATGGCCTTTTCGGCAACTTGCCGAAAGAGAAAAACAGCCGATAATGGACCCGAAAATGGGGCGGGCCCTGGGCTCCGCCCCCCCGCCCCTGGTGCAGCCTATCACGGGGGCTTCCTATAGCGTAGAAGAGAGAAGAGCCGCCGCCTGGTTGATTAGAGCGCCGGGAACATCACAGATTTCATATCAACAGCTGTGTGTTCCCCACCGCGCGCCGTCACATACAGCCCCTCCCCCTTGTCCGGGGAACTTTGATAGACAGATCACCCGTCCCAGGATTGGGTGGGTGATCTGTCTATCAAAGTGCCCGGACAAGGAGGAGGGGCTGTATGTGACGGCGCACGGCGGGGAACACAGCTATTGAAATGAAAGCTGTGATGTTCCCGGCGCTCTAATCAACCAGGCGGTGGCTCGCCTCTCTCTTCCCCTGCACAGGCTGGCTACAATGGGGGACACTGGCTGCAATGGGGAACCCTGGATGGCTGCAATGGGGACACTGACTGCAATGGGGAACCCTGCCTGGCTGCAATGGGGACAGTGGCTGCAATGGGGGACACTGGCTGGCTGCAATGGGGACAGTGGCTGCAATGGGGGACACTGGCTGGCTGCAATGGGTACAGTGGCTGCAATGGGGGACACTGGCTGGCTGCAATGGGGGACACTGGCTGGCTGCAATGGGGGACACTGGCTGGCTGCACCCGACAGGCACTGGTGAGGCTGCATTGATCTCCTGTACCATGTCCCCAGTCTCTGACCATCTCCTGTACCATGTCCCCAGTCTCTGCCCATCTCCTGTACCATGTCCCCAGTCTCTGACCATCTCCTGTACCATGTCCCCAGTCTCTGACCATCTCCTGTACCATGTCCCCAGTCTCTGACCATCTCCTGTATAAAAATATTTTTAAAAACAGTCACTTTCGTTATCGGTGCCGTTTTGGTATCAGTTTTCGGCCTAGTGTATTTTTCATTTTCGGTATCGGTTTCGGCACCAAAAAACCCATTCGGTGCATCCCTACGATATGCACATGCTTGCTCTAGGGCAGTAACTGATCAAGTGGTAAGCGAAGCACAAGGTTGACACATACACTATTTCAGTAAAACAGCTTATAGGGGGAGTGGTTATTTTGAGCAGACATTTATAAATGTCCTTTTAGTTTATGTTGGTGCATGCCTCTTTCATACACATAATGCCTCTGCTCTCACTGTCATTAGACAGCGGACAACATAGGCTAAAAGCACAGAAATAAATGAAGCGGCTCGGTGCCTTGCGATCATGGTCACAGCAAGCACAAATGTAAATGGTACTACTTTTTACATATGCAAGCCCTTCCCTTTCCTCCCACAATGAATGAAGAAGAAAACACAAGATTTAAAGAATAAACCCATTTATTAAATCCTCCAGACTTCAGCAGAGGAAGGCTGCTATACAAGGTGTATGTTTAGGGAGGTTTAAAGTACCACCAAAAACCAATGTTGTAAGCTTGTTTTGGGGAAGTTTTAAAGTGCCATTGACCACCAATGATGGAGGATTAAAATACCACTGAACACCAACAATTGTGGAATTGTTTTGGGTTTATCCATTACTTATAGTGTAATTTCAGTGCAAAGCAATTTTAGTCATCAAGGGACTTTCTTCTACTAATAACAGAAGACTTGCACTTGGCTTCAATGGATGACTTTTAAAAGCAAACCGCTTCAATAACTTATTCAAATTGTAAACTGCGCTAAAGTGTATCGTGAGTTATTAGGGAAATGCAGCAAACATGCTATGAGATAGAAGCATAGTCCTGAACATGGTAACAATCACATGTTGCGCCAACCCCAACATAAACTGAAAAACATCATAGATATTAATATAAGCAGTTCAATGTGGAAAAAAAATTTCAGTTGAAAGGAAAAAAAAAAGTGTAAGGAGATCCAAGAATTGGACAATATCCCCAGTGGTGATGATTGGCTGAAAACAGTGCTTTGAAAGAAGATGGCACAAACTCCTCCAACAAAAAGCATCCAGAGAGGCTTACCAGATAACCTTGACCTTCTTATGATGGGGAGGTCAAACCGCTCATCTGCCCCAAGGGCTATGTCGTTCTTTAAGCCTGGATCCTCTGGGTATTGGGACGGTGTCACTAGTCATACAGTACCTTTGGAAATGAGAACCTTGAGTGTACTCAAAAGTAAAGTCTTCAAGTTTGAATCTGTGCAGGGAAGCTGGATTAGGATTCCTGGCTAGCAGTATCTGCATCAGCAGGCAGATAAAAAAAAATCCTAATCCAGCAATCAGCTTCCCTGCACTGATTCAAACAGGAACGCCCCGACTTTCTTGGGGGATACTGTCCATTTCTTGGATCACCTTGCACTTTTGTTTTCTTTTCAACTGAAAATGTTTTCACATAATGTTTTGAATTACGATTCATGATGTTTTTCAATTTATGTTGGGGTTAGCGCAACGTGATTGTTACCATAACCACCTCAATAACAGTATGTTCATAAAATACTGTAAAAAAATAAAAAACTGTGCAATAAGATTACATTGGGAGTGTCTACTTTCCAAAAACTGGTACTTTTGGAGGTGTTCGTACTTTTTCACCTATTATATATTTGATAACAGAAAGCAAAGGACATTTTTAGCCTTTATCTTATGTTGTAAAAAATAAATAACCTATTGGTTATCAATTACCACCAAAAAATTAAATTCTGTCTCAAAATATAATATTCATTTTGATAGCATTACATGAAAGAGTAATTATCAGTCAAACGATCACAGTGCTGAAACCTGAAAAATGACCTGAAATGAAGGGTGGAACGTGATCATGAAGAGTGGAATATGATAATGAAGGGTGGAACATGCTGGTAGTAAAGTGGTTAAGGCACAAAGGTGTTGCATTTAATTTTAACCCATCAACTACAGGATGTGCCCCACTGTGTTTGTTGAGAAGTTTATTCTTGAAGCTTTTGGCTATAAAAGCTTTTAATACAACATATGAGTAAATGAGTATTCCTTTCAAATTCCTAAATAGTAACATAAGAAGAGTAACACTAAAATAATGTCCTGGCTTCGTTCACAGTGCAGACAGTAAACCTCTGGGACACAGCTCTTGGCCCAAACTGTAAAGGCTCTTCCTACTCATGTGACATCATCACATTTGAATTCGTACTTTGTAATGCAGTACATGTGACAGTCTATAAAAGCAAATCATGCCTAGCTCACTAACTTACTATCAAAACCTCATGCAAATAATTATAAAAAACACAACATGTATGTTTTATACGCACTGTGGAACTTAAGGAGGTTAATCCTCTGCATTGTGTAAAAACGCTGTTTTTATCCTGTATGCATAGATCCTTCCCTCCCTGCACTGTCTATCTAATTCCCACATCACTTTTTCAGGAACTCGGTGTTGCAGAAGAACTTGATCCTTTCTTAGCATTGGGCATACTGTTTAAACCGTGTTTGGTAAGGCAGCTATTATTACGTCCAAATTCAACACTCCCTATCTTGAATTTGTTTGTCTAAATAGGTTATTCATTCCTTGAATTTTTCATCCTTTAATAATGGGGTTTAATAACAGAGGGTTGCCACCACCTGTCTTTTGACAGTAATGACCATAGGGTTAAATACATAAACTCCGCAGACCTGCAGGAGTCCTAAAGGTAAAGAAATCGTTTTAGTGCATACCAGATTTAACACAAAGCTGAATGGCAAAAGGTGAATGAAGTGCAAGAAGCAATAAACCAAGATAAAATGTTAGGTTTTCTTACAGGGTGGATGCATGCTCCCCTTTGTGAATGTCAGAACTAAGCTGTTTACTTAAAATTCTCTAAACACCTACTGACATACTTCATGTCCTGTCCCAAATACCAATCCGATGACAGTACAGTACAAAGAACTACATGTTACAGACTTATTTTTTTTAGATCAGTTACCCGTACATCTACTGTACAATTTAAAATGCAACCAACCAGTCTGTATATCTAATTTATTCACTAAACCATGCTGAGTTATAAAAGCTGGAGCAAAGTAAAAATAGCCATTCTCCCCATTAAACCAACCAGTTACCTTTTGTACTGCATTTGATTTTCTAAACTGCATTGGAGTTGAAATCTGTAGTTTTCTCCCTTTTAGCCATTTGTAAAAGGATCAACACAGGCCAACCCAGATATCCAAAATAATATATATTTTTAGCGGTGTGTGTTCTAGCAAATTTTAATAAGTGACATGTAACATCTAGAATTACCATCTTTTCTTGGAAAAAATATAGCCTGGTCGCTTTCTCAATAAGAACATTGGCAGCATGCTCCATTTTTACAGACAGGCCAGTAAAATACCAGTCAGCTGGCAATCCTAGTAAACCCTTTAGTTTGAACCTGAAGTCATGTAGTTACATACTTGTAAACCTGTACTTACTGAAGGTTTTTCAACAACTTCTAAGCTGGGTTTGTAGACATACAGAACACACCCCACTGCTACCGCAACCAAACCAGCTAAACGAGATGTGGAGAAGTGAAAGTGTCAGACTGCTTGAGGTCATCAAGGCAATTGGTGGCTTCAAATACACAGTGCGGAAGATGACTAACTAACTACGTGACATACAGCGATTTAAAATAGGTTATACAGAACATATTACGCTCTAAAGCTATACCAATTCTCAGCTGTTAATAAAGCTGGGCTGTATTGTTTTAACACTAGATATACCCTACAGGTGCTCTAGGACAAATCTGATATTGTTGTTTCTGGTTCAAGTACAACCCATAGAGGTACTCCAAAGTCAAACATTCCATATTTCATCAATTTTGGTACTTCAAAGTGATTTCATAACACATAAACTTAAAGCTAATTTCCAGGTAACCCAGGCAGTTTTTTTACATAGTTCCATTGGTCCAGCTTGGACCAATGTAAGTATATGCCATACCCATGGGATCCCCCTGGAAGCTGGAAATCAAATGTAGTAGGCACTGCTACTATAGTTTCTTGCTGCTAGCTTCTGTTATACTTACCTGCTCTGTGCAATGGTTTTGCATAGAGCAGCCCTAAACCTCCTTTTCTGGGGTTCCCCGCTGGCCCTCCTGCCCCCCTCCCCCCCGCCAAGTGCCCCCATGGCAAGATGTTATGTCCATAAGACACACATAGTGGGGCTCAGCCCTGCTCCCCACTCCCTGGCTGTGATGGTCACTTCAATGACCATAAGCTTATATCAGAATTGTTCAGCAGGCTCTGCTGAACAATTCTCAAACTGATCAGTGCATTACAACCCGCTGTTCAGAGTTATTAACTCTAAATGTGACCACCGCCGCCCCCCCACCCATACTGCCGCTTCCCTGTTCCCAGCCTCTCGACCCCACATCGCTCCCTTCTACCTAAAACTGCACCAACTCTCCTTTCCTATCCCCTTCAGCCCCCTTCTTCCCCCACAGCAGTGATTACCCCCCCCCCCCCACCTGATCTGATCCCCCCTGCTCTCAAACCTGCTCCCCGCAGTTACCATCATTAGCCAGCATCCCTCCTTTTCCACTCCCGCCGGCTTTAGGTGCTTGGGGGGATCCAGATGTGTCCCCCCGCCAGTCAGATAGCCCTGCAGCTTCTCCCTGCACTGATCTCCGTGATCTGTCAGGCTGGGGAGCGGCGGGGGTGAAGTTGTGGCTTAGGGCTATATATACAGTGGGGACGGAAAGTATTCAGACCCCCTTATTTTTTCACTCTTTGTTATATTGCAGCCATTTGCTAAAATAATTTAAGTTCATTGTACACACAGCACCCCATATTGACAGAAAAACACAGAATTGTTGACATTTTTGCAGATTTATTAAAAAAGAAAAACTGAAATATCACACGGTCCTAAGTATTCAGACCCTTTGCTGTAACACTCATATATTTAACTCAGGTGCTGTCCATTTCTTCTGATCATCCTTGAGATGGTTCTACACCTTCATTTGAGTCCAGCTGTGTTTGATTATACTGATTGGACTTGATTAGGAAAGCCACACACCTGTCTATATAAGACATTACAGCTCACAGTGCATGTCAGAGCAAATGAGAATCATGAGGTCAAAGGGACTGCCTGAAGAGCTCAGAGACAGAATTGTGGCAAGGCACAGATCTGGCCAAGGTTACAAAAAAAATTCTGCTGCATTTAAGGTTCCTAAGAGCACAGTCGCCTCCATAATCCTTAAATGGAAGACGTTTGGGATGACCAGAACCCTCCCTAGAGCTGGCCGTCTGGCCAAACTGAGCTATCGGGGAAGAAAGGGCCTTGGTGAGAGAGGTAAAGAAGAACCCAAAGATCACTGTGGCTGAGCTCCAGAGATGCAGTTGGGAGATGGGAGAAAGTTGTCGAAAGTCAACCATCACTGCAGCTCTCCACCAGTCGGGGCTTTATGGCAGAGTGGCCCAATGGAAGCCTCTCCTCAGTGCAAGACACATGCAAGCCCGCATGAAGTTTGCTAAAAAAAACACCTGAAAGACTCCAAAATGTTGAGAAATAAGATGCTCTGGTCTGATGAGACCAAGATAGAACTTTTTGGCCTTAGTTCTAAGCGGTATATGTGGAGAAAACCAGGCACTGCTCATCATCTGTCCAATACAGTCCTAACAGTGAAGCATGGTGGTGGCAGCATCATGCTGTGGGGGTGCTTTTCAGCTGCAGTGACAGGACGACTGTTTGCAATCGAGGGAAAGATGAATGTGGCCAAGTACAGGGATATCCTGGACGAAAACCTTCTCCAGATTGCTCAGGACCTCAGACTGGGCCAAAGGTTTACCTTCCAATGAGACAATGACCCTAAGCACACAGTTAAAATAATGAAGGAGTGGCTTCACAACAACTTGGTGACTGTTCTTAAATGGCCTAGCCAGAGCCCTGACTTAAACCCAATTGAGCATCTCTGGAGAGACCTAAAAATGGCCGTCCACCAACGTTTACCATCCAAACTGACAGAACTGGAGAGGATCTGCAAGGAGGAATGGCAGAGGATCCCCAAATCCAGGTGTGAAAAACTTGTTGCATCTTTCCCAAAAAGACTCAAGGCTGTATTAGATCAAAAGGGTGCTTCTACTAAATACTGAGCAAAGGGTCTGAATACTTAGGACCATGTGATATTTCAGTTTTTCTTTTTTAATAAATCTGCAAAAATGTCAACAATTCTGTGTTTTTCTGTCAATATGGGGTGCTGTGTGTACATTAATGAGGAAAAAATAAATAAACTTACCGTATATACTCGAGTATAAGTCGAATTTTTCAGCACATTTTTTTGTGCTGAAAGTGCCCCCCCTCGACTTATACTCGAGTCAAGCACTTTTCTGCAGCAAAAAATTTCATTTTCCGAACCAACTTTGGGGCCCCGTATCTCAGGGCCATTTGGTGCTAGAAACCCCAAATTTTGTATACAAACCCAGTGGACCTAGTACCACAACATATCCAAAGCTGAAGTTCCTAGCACTAAGTGGCCCCGAGATACGGGGCCCCAAAACTGGTTCGGAAAATGTCATTCTCTGCTGCAGAAAAGTGCTTGACATTTTCTGAACTGATATTTGGGGCGCTGTATCTCGTGGCCACTTGATGCTAGAAACCCCAGTTTTGGAAATTTTATGGTGCTAGTTCCACTGGGTTTGCACACCAAATTTTGGATTCTTAGCACTAAGTGGCCCCGAGATACGGGGCCCCAAATTCGGTCAACTGTGTCTACCTGCAGCAATGTCATTTCGGGACCCTTTGGGTTTAGAGACCCCAAATTTTGGCTGCAGCTAGGGGGCATCTAGGAACCCTTAACTACCGAGTTTGAAGTTCAGGGGACCTATGGCTGCAAATGGGCACAGTGAGGCATGCAAATGGGCACAGTGATGCTGCAAATGGGCATTGTTGACCCTCTTTTCCACTTACAGTAGCTGTGCATTTCTCACCCTCGTCTTATACTCGGGTCAATAAGTTTTTCCCATTTTTTTTGTGGTAAATTAGGGCCTCGACTTATACTCGGAACGACTTATACTCGAGTATATACGGTAAATGATTTTAGCAAATGGCTACAATATAACAAAGAGTGAAAAATTTAAGGGGGTCTGAATACTTTCCGTCCCCACTGTATAAATTTATTTTAAACATACACACACTAAAAATAAATTATATATATATATATAAGCATGTGGCTTGAAAAAACGAAAAAAAAAAAAAAAAAAAAACCACAAACGTATGGGTCCGGTGCCCTGAAGGGACCGGCTGCTCCTGGTACGACCCCTTTCACATGGAGCAGACTGTCAAGCAGATCTGCCTGCTGATCCCCACTGAGCAGACAGATGTCAGGTCCGTGTCCGCTCTGCTGATGCAGAGAGGACACGGACACAGCCCGCTGTTCTTAATGGGGCGGTCGGATGGAAACAGACCGCCTGTCCAGTTCCATCGGATACCATCTGATCTGCTAGATGGATGGGGAATGCCCTATCCCTGTTTTTAGCCGACTGGACCGGATGCAGGCGGGTGTAAACGGACAGATGTCCATTTACATCAGCCTCTCGATAGAGAACAATGCGTGGTCCGATTGGGCCCACCTGAAAAAACAGACAGGCAGATCCGATCGGTGTGCTTGTGTGAAAGGGGCCTAAGGCCTTGTTCACACGGGGCATACACAGCGTACCTTTACAGGGATGCACAGGTGTTCCATGCATCTTTGTGCAGGCAGTCCCATTGATGTTGTTTGGGATGCAGCAACTGCACAAACAGATTGCTCCCAATTTTACATCCATGTAGGTCCGCATGCAGGTCCCTGAGCTTACACTGTCTGCGTTCGGGGTGGTGTACCCACACCCACATGGATGTCAGATTGGGAACAGCAGCTATGCCTGTGCAGCCGTTGCATCCCAATTGACATAAATGGGACTGCTTATACAGAGATGCATGGAACACCTGTGCATTCCTGTGTGGGTAAACATGGCCCCTCCATGGGCTTACACTTTAGTATGCCACATGTAAACGATTTTGTAAGTTATGTTGTGTTTATGTGCACTATTAATGATTTTAGTGTATTTTTTGTGAAAATATTGTTTTGATAAACATTTGCACAAATATCCTGCTGCCTTAAAAATTCCACCTTCTTTTTATTCTACTGGTCCTATGCTTTCAGAAAATATATGGTTTGGGGGGTCTTACACAAATTCTGAATACTGTACTGTAGGGAAAAATGAAAACCTTCAGAAATTTTTATATTTATTTTTGCGCAGGTTCAATTTTAACCATTTTGCAAAAAGGCGCAATGTAAAAATTACAAATATTTGTTATGTATTAACTCCATACAGGTTACGCTTTTACATTTAGTAGGGATTTAGCAGGAGTTTTGTAAAAATTGCTGTGATTTTATTTACTAATAATGGTTTTACTGTATTTTTTGTGAATATATTGTTTTGATAAACATTTGCGCAAATACCACAGGGTCTAAAAAATCAGTAGCACCTTCTTTTTATTCTAAGAAGTCATATGGTTTCAGAAAATATATGGTTTTGAGGGTCTTTCACAAATTCTAAAAGATGTAAGGAAAAATGAAAACCTTCCGATTTTTTGTGAAATTTGGATATTTACATTTTTGCATACGTTCAATTTTCACCATTTAACAAAAAGGCCCAATCTAAAAATGTAATTATTTTGTTATTTATTACAGGATATATATTTAGCATGAATTTTGTAAAATTTGCTGTGTATTTATCTGCTAATCATGATTTTAGTAGATTTTTAGCAAAAATATTGTTTTAATAAATATCGCAAATATGGGATCTTAGAAATCAGTAGCACCTTCCTTTTTATTCTACTGATCACGTGCTTTCAGAAAATATATGGTTTGGGAGTTTTTTTACAAAAACTTTGAAAACTATAAGACACACTGGAGCGGTTTTCAGGCGGTATTGCGCTAAAAATACCGCCTGAAAACCGCTCCTAAACAGCCTCCGCTGTTTGTTCAGTGTGTAAGCCCGAGGGCTTTCACACTGAAGCGGTGCGCAGGCAGGGCGGTGAGAAAAGTCCTGCAAACCGCTTTTTTGGAGCGGGGAAGGAGCGGTGTATTCACCGCTCCTTCCCCGCTCCTGCCCATTGAAATCAATGGGACAGCGCGGCTATACCGCGGCAATACCGCGGCTATAGCCGCGCTGTACGAGGGATTTTAACCCTTTTTCGGCCGCCAGCGGGGGGTAAAACCGCACCGCTAGCGGCCGAATACCTCTGCAAGAACGACGGTACAGCAGCGCTAAAAATAGCGCTGTTGTACCGCCGAAGCCCCCACCGCCCCAGTGTGAAAGGGGCCTAAGTGAAAAATAAAATAGCAATGGAAGAATTGCAAAAAGTGTGAATAAAAGTGTATAAAACGGAGCACACGGCCTGGCAGCAAAAGGATTAAAGGCTTGCTGAAACTGACTGCAGTAGAATAAAAACAGCACAGGTTAAGAAAAACTGAGTTGATGTCTGCCCTTAATGAACTATGTAACTAAAATAAAAAAAGGAAAAAAAAAAAAAGGAGGAGTAGCTGTAGCTCTGCAATACAGCACAGATTGCTGGCTTGGGCAGCGGTTAAAGCAAGTATGAAGTCTCTTCTTTGCAGGTTAAGTTTAAGGCCTCATGCCCACGGACATTTTACAAAACAAGCTGCAAAGCTAGTATCAACGCCAGGAAAAAAGCGGTGTTAAAAACGAAATTTTTTCGCATTTAGCATTGGCGTCAATACCCGTTTAGCCACGCTAGCATTTAGCCGCGTTTCTCTGTCTATTCATAAGCAATGGTTCCCTATGGGAGCCCATTGATTTGAATAGAAGTCTCACCAGAAGTCAGATCAAGATGATGCGACTTGTGTGCTGAGAATCTTGAAGGGGAACCCCTAAAAAATTTTTGCATGAGGTTCCCCCCAAGATCCATACCAGACCCTTATCCGAGCACGCAGCCTGGCAGGTCAGGAAAGGGAGGGGGGACAAGTGAGAGCCCCCCCCCGGACCATACCAGGCCACATGCCCTCAACATGGTGGGTGGGTGCTTTGGAGCCGAGGGGGGCCCCTGCAACCCCCCCACCCTAAAGCACCATGTCCCCATGTTGATGAGGACAAGGGCCTCCTCCCGACAACCCTTGCCAGGTGGTTATCGGGGTCTGCGGGTGGGACTTATCATGATCCGGAAGCCCCCTTTAACAAGGGGCCCCCCAGATCATAGCCCCCCACCCTAAGTGAATGAGTATGGGGTACATCGTACCCCTACCCATTCACCTAAATAAAAAAAAGTGTCAAAAATAAAACACACTACACAGGTTTTTAAAGTATTTTATTAAAGCAGCTCCAGCTCTTCTCCTCTCTCTCTCTGCTATCTTCTGCTCTTTTGCTGGGTCTTCTCCCCTCTCAGAGAAGACCCAGCAAAAGAGCAGAAGATAGCGGAGAAAGACCGAAGAGGCTTAAAAATGCCTATGCCACTTACAGCTCAAAAACGTCATGGTGGGCATGAGGCCATAGGCTAACATGGAGAGGCGTTTTAAAGCTGCAAAAAACGCTCAAAAAAGTGGCTGTAAAAACGTCCGTGGGCATGAGACCTAAGCAATGCTGCATTGTTTTTTCCATAGTCTTAGCAATGCGCCAATTTTTCTTGTTGCCTGCTGTTGCGGGTCAGAAGCTGCTATTGCTGACTTGTATTTGTGTCATCACTGCCATCTTAGGCATCATTCCCACGAGGCGGATCCACTGCCTCGGAGTCCACCTCTTTCTGCCGGCTCAGCGGGAGATCTCTCCGTTGATCTCCGCTGAGCCGGCGGAAGACAGGTCCCTCTCTGCTCACTGAGCGGGGAGGGGCTTGTCCAGCGCCGCTGCTGCCTATGGTGAGAGCAGACGGAAACGGATATCATGTCCGTTTTCATCAGATCTCATCCGATCCGATAGCGACGGATGCGAACGTAGGGACATCTGTCTGCTTTTAGCGGATCGGACCGGGTCGGATGTCAGTGGACATGTCCCCGCTGACATCCGTCGCTCCATAGATTAGCATGGAGCGTCCGTTCAGGTCCGCCGACAAAACTGACAGGCGGACCTGAACGGTCCGACTGTGTGAAAGGGGCCTTAATCCTTTCTTCAGTACTTGGGTAGTTTGTGACCTGGCACAAGGATATGCATATATGGCATCACAACAGATCTATACAAGGTAGATCTAGGTCGAAGACTTCCTAAATGAAAGATTAAAAAAAATTAAAGCCCTAGAGCCTGCAGTTTTGAAAAGTCAGGAATAGCAGTTGCCATATGCCTTTCGACAGGTTCCGTTTAAGCCTCCAAAACACTGTATTGACATTCAGTATCTCTTTGTACAATGAACAAATTTTGTTACATTTCAGAAAAGAAATTATAAACTAAGTAGCAATACTGTCATAACAAATAAGAAAATGTTCACTTATGTTAAAGAGATTTAATTGTCATCAAACAAATTATGCATTTGGTGTTAATGCAATGTTCAGGCAAAATAAAAATTAAACCTTAAAGTACATGTAAGACACAAAGACTAGCTGCTCAGCTTTTCATGCAGGCATTCTTGTTTTATATTAGGCCTGCCCATTGCTTAAAGTGAATCTGCGCTTTTACATGCAGGGCAAAGTTATAGGCAACTGGGAGAGAGAAGTTGCTGTCCTGTGTTAAAGTCGACATTGTCATATGGAGAAGTACCAAGTATTTCACTTTGCTACCGATAACCAAAAGAAGGATCAGGGAAGCAACAGGATGATAACCGTAAGGTGTTGGTGGGCCGCTATAAAAGTGAAAAATTGCCTTGACCTGCATGGACAAAGCACAGGTTCACTTTAATTCCCTCTTGATGAAAGGGAATAGTGCCTTGGATTTTAACATGCAATGCATATTCCTGATGGATCCACTTTACTGACTTTAGTCCTTTAGATCCAAGATGTGTTGTTATACTAATGAGGTCAACTAATGATGTTCCTTGCATTCTTGTCTGTTCACCCTCTGATTCCTTGCAGAGGCCTTCTGTACACCTCCAAACTTCTTTCATGACCCCCAGCACACTTCACTCTGCTGGGATGCTGTATGTGATATTTCCATGCTATTAAAAAACGGGTCATCCTTCCTGTCTCTGAGTGACAATAATGCACAGCACACCCACAATCCAGGCTCTAGATTAGCAGTGCAGTAGCCGGTTTGCCTGGACTTATTTAACAGAAGTAGCAAATACTTTTAAAGTGTCTTTTGATGCACACTGGACCTTCATGGTCATTATGATTGTTAAAAAAAGGCATAACAACTACATATTGTTTTCTTTTCTTAATATTTCCTGCATAGCCAAATGACGGCAGAGTTTATTGACAAAATTACTTATTTTATTGTGCTCCTTGCAGATCCAGGAAGCAATTCACTTAAAACTATGCCATTCAGAGGTTATGTTTAATAATGAATCTGTGGCTGGCTGATGTTCAGCAAGACAAGATGTACATGGGTTACACCAGTTACAGAATCAAGTCGTTCTAGGTGAATCATAATATGCACACAACACTTTTCTCAGAAAGCACAATAAAGTACATAGATACACAAGGACAACATTGCTCCTGCCCTTTGATTTCAATGGGCAGGAGCAATGGAGGAGCGGCGTATATACACAGCTCCTTCACCGCTCCAAAGATGCTGCTAGCAGGGCTTTTTTTTAGCGGCCTGCCAGAGCACCGCTCCAGTGTGAAAGCCCTCATCTGAAAACAGTATTTCTTTTGGATAATCAAACTTTTATAACTGGCTGGAGAAAAATAAATATCACTTGTAGACAAACCTACACTTTGTTTCAAGGTGGGCCCTGGGGAGGGGCCAGGGGCGGAGCCAGGGGTGGGGCTGAAGGAGGGACCAGGGGTGGAGCCGAAGGGGGCCCCGTCAGGTAGGCTGTACGGGGCCCCATGATTTCTATCAGCGGCCCTGGGTATGCACACCCAAAAATGAACAACCATACGTACATCTCTAGCAGAACAATACAGGGAACCAGTTATCAAAGATCATGTGTAAGAATCTGAAACTTCACTCTTGAATAGGTATAGCACTGCAACTTTAACACTCAGGGGTTTTTAAAGGTGGATCTAAAGTCTAGCAATAAAAAATTGCTAGGAGTAAGAATTTTTGGCAGAAGAGACAGTAAAGTGGTTGTAAACCCTTTTGTGTGAGTTTTACCTATAGGCAAGCCTAGAATAAGGCTTACGTATAGGCAAAATATTACGTAATTGGTGCATGCGCTGTGAAGAAAAACGGACTTCTATGCCGTTTCTTCCCCCAGTGTGTGCCGTTACTGATGGCTCCCGCACGCATGCGTAGGAGTGACGTCACACTGCTCCAGCCAGTCACAGAGCCGGAGTCCGTGGCCCCCGGAATTATGTTTTTAATTTGCAGGCTTTGCAGGGAGCAAAAGAGGAAGTAAAACCCATCAGGGTTTACTTCCTCTTTAACAAGGTTTTGTCTTCTAGCTTTTGTTAGTTCCTATGTACACCGCACAGTGCATGAGTAAGTCGTGATGACGAACTGACGGGACGTTGGCTGTACAGAAACCAGTTCTTAACACTTGACGCTATACCGGAAGTGACGTTTCAAGGACGTTTTGTTGGTGAGGTTCAGTTTTCACATGCTGTGTGTGCTGTGACCACACTACGCCAGTACTTGCTGCTGCAAGTGGATGTATTATGCTTTACTTGTTCTTAGCTCATGTGAGGGCAATGTTTAAAGCTTTTAAATAGAAATACATTTTTCACATCTACACTGCACTATTGGAGAACTTTTGTTTTATTATATATGATATTGAGAATCACGTCTGGAGATATTTAACCCTTTTAGGGTTGATGCTGTTTGGCTGAGCATGAGAGTGCAAGGTATAGTTATTTGGCGAGTGCATAACCAAAGGGGAGTGAAAACCCTGATTGCGCGCGGTGTGGTGAAAGCTTTGAAGATCTCAAATCAGGATTTATACATTTTTCAGTCATTTATTTATTTTACTTTTTTCCGTTTGAGACATCCTAGTCTCAGTGATGGACTGCTAATCACAAAGTTTATCTGTTATTTTTATTGATTCACTAATGTATGAATTTAATCACTATCACTTGTCACTGGGTATATTGATTTATATTGTTTATTGAGTCAGCGCTACTATTTACTTTCACTTATATTGTAAATATTTATTTATACAACCCATCTTCAGCCCTAATTACTCAGCAAGACAATTTCCATCTATTAACTGTGAAAAACAATAATCTTAAATTTTAATTAGACTGACTTAAAAAAAAAAAAAAAAAAAAAGACAAAAAGAACAAAAGTACAAACAGCAGTAAGCCCTCACACTGACAACGGAAATGAAATTGTGTGAGTTCAGCTGCACTTGCACAATTTCATTCCCGCATGTCAGTCCCGACTTCGTACAGAAACTACTTTTGGGAATCGGACGGAGCCAATTCCGGCAATTGCCGCTGATTTAGCATGTGATTTGACATGTCAAATCGCTCCAATGTAAACCAGAGCTCAACCAAAGAATCCAATCAGAATTTCTCTTTTTCAGTAAACAAAGATTTTATTGGCTGATGTACTTTAATGCACTTTGCAAACCACCCATGCTTTTTTCTGATTTAATACTTAAGCTCTACAGTGTATTTCTTTTGTCAATTTTTAAAAGGTATTTAAAAACTGCTAATATATTTTACACGTCAGCACAGAAGCTCTAGCAGCCAACTAAAGTGAGTAATAACAGCTAAACAGTGAAGGAGATCTATAGCATGGCTGCTGATTGTAGTTGCGTTATATACTGTTGTACGTATACATTTAAAGGATGTATTCAGTCTGTTTGTGGCTGAAATGAATTCAAGCCTATATACTAGCAGAAAAAGGTGTCAATGCACAAAAATTAGGAAGATACAGGGGTTCCCTTATTAAAATGAGATGTCAGACAGTGGCGTTTCTGGTCACAAGGGAGCAAACAGCAGCAAGACAGCCTCTTCGCCTCTATATAGTGAAGTGCTCTGATTTATGCCAACACAAATTATCTTGTAATTTCAGAAGTTAATGTAAAATGGAGTTATACAAATGCAGAGCTGTTCATATTTAAAAAAGGAAAGGAAAGAAAAAAAAGGAAAGAAAAAATGACAAAAATGCTGCTTCATTTTAAAAGCACAATTATGAGAGAGCATGCTCTGGAAATTCTAAACCCGTGACAAGCCCTAAAGCCACAATTTCAAATGTTAGAGATGCAATGTGACACAGCCACCAGCATTTGTGTTATGAAGACAAAAATGACAAAATGCAACTTAGCAGAATCATTCTTCTGCGAATGGTGCTGTTGGTGAAAACCACACCCGTACCTGTGTAAGGCTGGGTTCACATACAGTTGCAATAAAAATTATGTGAATCCTTTTGGAATGATATGGATTTCTGCACAAATTGGTCATAAAATGTGATCTGATCTTCATCTAAGTCACAACAATAGACAATCACAGTCTGCTTAAACTAATAACACACAAAGAATTAAATGTTACCAGGTTTTTATTGAACACACCGTGTAAACATTCACAGTGCAGGTGGAAAAAGTATGTGAACCCCTAGACTAATGAGATCTCCAAGAGCTAATTGGAGTGAGATTTCAGCCAACTCGAGTCCAATCAATGAGATGAAATTTTAGGTGTTGGTTACAGCTGCCTTGCCCTATTAAAAACACACACCAGTTCTGGGTTTGCTTTTCACAAGAAGGCTTGCCTGATGTAAATGATGCCTAGCACAAAAGAGCTCTCAGAAGACCTACAATTAAGAATTGTTGACTTGCATAAAACTGGAAAGGGTTATAAAAGTATCTCCAAAAGCCTTGCTGTTCATCAGTCCACGGTAAGACAAATTGTCTATAAATGGAGAAAGTTCAGCACTGCTGCTACTCTCCCTAGGAGTGGGCGTCCTGTAAAGATGACTGCAAGAGCACAGCACAGACTGCTCAGTGAGGTGAAGAAGAATCCTAGAGTGTCAGTTAAAGACTTACAAAAGTCTCTAGCATATTCTAACATCCCTGTTAGCGAATTTACGATACGTAAAACACTAAACAATGGATTTCATGGGAGGATACCACAGAGGAAGCCACTGCTGTCCAAAAAAAACATTGCTGCACGTTTACAGTTTGCACAAGAGCACCTGCATGTTCCACAGCAGCACTGGCAAAATATTCTGTGGACAGATGAAACCAAAGTTGAGTTGTTTGGAAGAAACACACAACACTATGTGTGGAGAAAAAGAGGCACAGTACACCAACATCAAAACCTCATCCCAACTGTGAAGTATGGTGGTGGGGCATCATGGTTTGGGGCTGCTTTGCTGCGTCAGGGCCTGGACAGATTGCTATCATCGAAGGAAAAATGAATTCCCAAGTTTATCAAGACATTTTGCAGGAGAAATTAAGGCCATGTGTCCACCAGCTGAAGCTCAACAGAAGATGGGTGTTGCAACAGGACAACGACCTAAAGCATAGAAGTAAATCAACAACAGAATGGCTTAAACAGAAGAAAATACGCCTTCTGGAGTGGCCCAGTCAGAGTCCTGACCTCAACCCGATTGAGATGCTGTGGCATGACCTCAAGAAAGCGATTCACACCAGACATCCCAAGAATATTGCTGAACTGAAACAGTTCTGTAAAGAGGAATGGTCAAGAATTACTCCTGACCATTGTGCACGTCTGATCTGCAACTACAGGAAACATTTGGTTGAAGTTATTGTTGTCAAAGGAGGTTCAACCAGTTATTAAATACAAGGGTTCACATACTTTTTCTACCTGCACTGTGAATGTTTGCATGGTGTGTTCAATAAAAACATGGTAACATTTAATTCTGTGTGTGTTATTAGTTTAAGCAGACTGTAATTGTCTATTGTTGTAACTTAGATGAAGATCAGATCACATTTTATGACCAATTTATGCAGAAATCCATATCTTTCCAAAAGGGTTCACATACTTTTTATTGCAACTGTATGTGCGGCTATAGGTTCATGCCTGGGACCGATGCATATCTGTTCACTGGTTAAGGTCTGAATATTTGCCTGAATTCACACCTGAACCGGACCCAAACTCTGCAATCCGGACCGCACCCGCACTGGACCTGTGTAAACCGGCTCCAGAGGCGGTCAAACTCACCTGTCATATGAATTGAATGTGGAAAAACCCACATCCAATTTGCATATATGTGAACCCAGCCTAAACGTGAACCTGTCCTGAGACAAGCATGTAGGATGGAAATACTGACCTATTTCTCAGTGTTTTTCTTGACAGTTCTGGTGACTCCCACTCTTCAAAACTGTCACTAACTTGAAACAAGCATGCAGGTAAGGAATGTCAGACAGAAGTCTAATGTCCTCATTATCTTGTTTGGTAAAAACAAAAGTCTCTGCAGAGGTAGCATCCTAAAAGCACCCTGAATTTAATTTAAATAAAAACATTTTTCCTATAAGAGATTTGCTTGCCAAAAGCTTTGCTGATGCAAAGTTTTATTGGTGGCTATCTTTCAACAAAACAATAATGTTACAAGATGTCAGATCACCATGACTTACTTCAGGGACTAAAAGGGTAAAAATCCAATTCTATGCCAAAAGTATTTTTTGTGATTGTAAGCGATCACTTTGTAAAAACAACCCATTCAACCCAGGAAAAACATTTGTGTAGTTATAAAAAAAAATATATATAAATACCTTTTTTTCCTTTTTTATAAGTGATAACATAATCTCTGTTCTCAGCTGCATAAGAGCTGGGGGGAGGAGAAGCAACAGTACACTCCCAGCATAGCTAGAGAACTGACCACAATGTGCTCTCTTGCATAGTGTGGTCAGTTTCTAATAGGAAAGTAGAGGGACTGGCAGGAACACCAAAGATTTCACATAAAGGAAGCACTACAAATAGAACAGGATACTTTTCCATACAAATACATGGTACAGCAGGAATATGAATTGTTGGGGTAACAAACACTTTCATTTTGTGACATATGTCATTGGCTGCAACATCTAGCCTGTACCAAAGCTACAGATTTTGTTGCTCTCCTGGAAGGGGAAATTTGAAAGCTGGGAAGAATGACACCTGAAGTCAATAGTAGTGGTCCTTCTATGCAGTTACACATTTAAATTATACTTTACTATAGGTCTTCTTCGTTATAAAAAACAAAAATCCCCTGCCTAATTGGTGATGGTATGGGCATAATCAACTGAACAAAAAGCACATATGGCTGTTCATTGACTGGATGACGTGTTCAATCCTCATTGTCTCTAGTCTCAGAGCTGGGGGCTGCTCTTTGGTAGTGATTAACCAAAATGACTGCTTTTTCACAACACCAAATTGCATAAAAGTTAGACTTTTTTTTTTATATAGATCTAGTTCCTTTAGGTGCCAGTCAGAAGTGCTCTTGTTTTCTTCTTTGATCAGTCAGAAGTGTCAGTTTCATTTTTCTGGTCTATCCACAACTTCTCTAGTACTGCATTGTCGAACTGTGTCTGAATTATATAGGGAATTATTAACCTGGTGTAAAAAGTACGTAGTAACCCTGAGGAACCAGTACAGACAAGCTTTTATTATTCTACAGGATATTTCCAATAAACTTCTTCCTTTACAGTAAGATATTAAAGCTTGGAATAGATTTCCATCTCTTTAGTTACCACTTCAATGGAACTTCCCTCAAGAAATATGGTTTCCATTTCATCTGTTTTTGCCCACACGTCCTGTGTGTGTCCTAGATAACAACAAGACCAGCTATGGCCCTGACCTGCTAAGAAATCTTTGCTTGGTATTCAGCTTGCATGCACGGAGGCGTCTGTAATTGTCTGTTTAAGCCAATTTGTCAAGCAATTTTGATCAAATTGAATTTTATCTCCAAGCAATCCCTGTGGAAGAAGATTAATAGCCATGAGCAATTCATGGACAAAGCCACATAAAAGGGCTGCAGGACAGCAAGTGACGAACATCATCACGAGCTGTATTTGACCCTTCTGTGCCCAGGCTTATTGCACAGCGCACTTCACAACTTAAGTACCTCAGAACATATGAAAAAGTATAACAAGGCTATTTCAAAGCAGAACATACAGTACAACTACACTACATAAACTAAAAATATTCCACACACCTTCCATCCCCCACCACCACAGTCCAGGGATTTGAAATCCCTACTCCTCTCCCCCTTATATCTATATATTCTGATTGGTTAGCGCTGGCAAAGAGAATCGCTCTAATCTGTCCTGAAAGCCCTGCAGAAAGAAGGGGGAAAAGAGTGAAGATTTTAGGTCATGACAGCTCATTGCTCATGCAGTTTAGAATAGGGGGACCAGATGTCTGGGAAGAGTGTAGGATGTTAGTTCACCTTTTCTGAAAAGGTGAACTAATCCTTTCAATTATAAAAGGTATACAGTAAAATAATGCATACCAGTTTATGCCATATTAAAGTATATCTATAGCCCAAAATGTTTATCTAGTTTGGGATTGAGTAAGTAGGGAATAAAACTCTTGCCAGGTTATTTTTCTACTGTCTGTGTATCATTGGGAAATTTACCTTCACTTCCTGTCCCAGAGACATAACAGGACATTAGGGGAAATTACCAAATGTGAGGGGAAATCATCTCTAAATTTTTGGACTTTCCCTTACTTTCTGTCTCAGTGACAACAATCACCAGTACAGAGGGTTTGTTTCCCCAATAGGCACAAATACAGAAATAAACTTGAAAGCCTAGCCATCTCCAACTCTATCAAAAACTGGAAAAAAAAAAAAAAAATTTGTCTCAAAATGCACTTTAACCACTTCAGCCCCAGAAGATTTGGCTGCTCAATGACCAGGCCATTTTTTGCGATACGACACTGCGTTGCTTTAACTGACAATTGTGCGGTCGTGCGATGCTGTACCCAAACAAAATTGACATCCTTTTTTCCCACAGATAGAGCTTTCTTTTGGTGGTATTTGATAATCTCTGCAGTTTTTATTTTTTGCATTATAAACAAAAAAAGAGTGACAATTTTGAAAAAAAAAAAAAAAACCACAATATTTTGTACTTTTTGCTATAATAAATATCACCATTTTTTTTTTTTTTTTTTTATAAAAAGCAAATTTTTTTCTCAGTTTAGGCTGATATGTATTCTTCTACATATTTTTGGTAATAAAAAATCGCAATAAGCGTATATTGATTGGTTTGCGCAAAAGTTATCGCGTCTACAAAATAGGGGAAAGATTTATGGCATTTTTATTATATATTTATTTTTACTAGTAATGGCGGTGATCAGTGTTTTTTATCAGGACTGCGACATTATGACAGACAGATCGGACACTTTTGACACATTTTTGGGACCATTGGCATTTATACAGTGATCAGTGCTATAAAAATGCACCGATTACTGTGTAAATGTCACTGGCAGGGAAGGGGTTAACAGTAGGGGGCGATAAAGGGGTTAACTGTGTTACCTATTGAGTGATTCTAACTGTGGGGGGAGGGGACTGCCTGGGTGAGGAGAGCGATCATTGTTCATACTCGTTCGCTCTCCTTTCAGTCTCTGTGTGGAGCGATCGTCGGTGCCCTGCGGTCATCGCAACCGCCGTGCATGCGTATCGGCTCCGGAGCCCCCTAGTGGTCAAAAGGTGAGCCGACGTATAGCTAAGACGGTTCGCCCAGGGGAGCAAACCTGCCGCAGTATAACTGCGGCGGCTGGGAAGGGGTTTTAAGTAGAATTCCAACCTAAACCAAAGTCATCTTAAAAATGTTCTCTCCCCCTTAAAACACCTATGCTGGCCAAGCTGTTTAAAAAAGATGTATATACTTATCTATTTTCAACCAGCTCCAGTCAAGTCACATGATCCAGGTCCCCTCTGACAACTGCAGGGGAGAGGATGGAGCACCTATAATGTCCGGGCCAGAGAAGACTGAAAATAGACAAGTATATAAACCTCAGCATAGGTGACAGAAGGGGGAAGAAAAAGCCCATGAGGTTTGGGCTGGAAATCTTAAAGCAGACCTTCAGTCATTTTTTCAACTTTCCATGTGTTAAATCTTCTGCCCTTGTCGTTTTAACTTTGGATAGTAAAAACATTTTTTTCTGCCAGTAAATATCTTAAACAGCGGGTACTTCCCGTTTCTTGTCTAGTCATTAGCCTAGGCTTATGACATCATGCACAGCTCTCTCTCTCTCACACTCGTGAGAGTTTGCCAGGAAGAGATGGGGGGTGAGTCATAATAGGGCCAATGAGAGCTGCAGAGCTGGAGGTGTGCCTCTTGCGTGTCTTATAAAACCAGGTAGTGAACAGAAGGCAGCTTCAGCTGCCCACAGTTAAAATGGTTGCAGCCAAACTCAGTGGTGGTGGTGGTGGGGGGATTTCTGCAGCATATTTGGCAAGTACAGATTCACAGTATAAATAAAATATGCAAAGTGGTTGGAGGGAAGCTTCAGAATGGCAAAGATGTTTTTATTACAAATTATGTGAGCAGACTGTAGTTCCTCTTTAAAAAGGGAAACTAAACGCTCCTATCCTATACAGTAGAAGACAGCCCCATCTTAGCTTTTTTTTTCTTAAATCTGCAGTTTCCATGATGCTGGGCATATGCTTGGCTATGATGACAGCTATTCAAGGGCTTCAAAAGTTGAGTTAGGAGCCAAATACAATGGCAATTGTGACAGTTATAACTAGAGGCATGCCTTAAGTGTTCCTCTATTAGGAAATATTCAAATCTGTGGGTTTAGTTCTACTGTAGCCAAACAAATAAAGCTAAGCTCTTATTGGCAGATTAGACATAGTAAGGGGGTCTGTACTACTGAGCATCTGATATCGGTGTCTGGTAACAGGGTCCACCAAGGTGCCAAAAAATCTTCAGCAATGTGATTTCTTCAGCAATGGTAATTTGTTTAGCAACAAGCATACGTGGTAATCTTCAGAAAAAAAAAATCAATCTGCACTGACAACCACTCCCACCAGAGATCTTCTAGCAAAACCGGTATCTGTAAACACTAAGCACAGCAGTGCTAAGATGGTCCAAAGTGCTGTCCCAGACATGGGAGTTTGGAAGTTCTTTGAATGCGCTCTTTCATGTGTTTCAGATTTACTTTTGTAAGAGCCACCTTGCATGTTTAATTCGATTCCTGGCTCTTTCACCTTCCAGCAACAAATGGCAGTTGAACTGACTGCTACTCAGACAACTGCAATATTATTGTGTCCCTGTAATTTTGCAGAACTCATTAAAAAACATTGCATAAAATGACTTCTCTTACATGATGCTCACATACAAGTGTCATAAAATCAGCACGTGTGTTACGACTGTATCACGGTCATTCATTTCACTGGGGGATTTCAAACCAGGAACTCAGAGAAGAAGTGTACAACATGAGCAAAGTGCAACCACAAATCTGTCCTCATCAGCACGCTTTGCAGCTTCTCTCTTAAAGTGGTTGTACAACCTGTACAACCGCTTTTATCTACAGGTAAGCCTATATTAAGGCTTACCTGTAGGTGCTTTAAATATCTCCTAAACCTCCACGGTTTAGTAGATATTTACAAAAAACCTGAGCGCCGATGACTACGGCACATGCATCGATGTCTATGGCGCATGCGCACTTTAGAAAGGGCACATTGTGCAGTTTCTAATAGAGGTCATGCTGTCACTGGCGGCTCCGGCCAGTCACAGAACCAGAGTTTGCGGCCCCGGAAGGAAGAGGGGTGAAGATGGATGTTCGCTGCTAGTGGGGACAGCAGTGACATCGCAGGCTTCGGTTTCAGGTAAGTGACACATAATGGGCTGCTATGCGATGCATAGTAGCCCATTATGCTTTACTTTTGCAGGGAAATAAAGAGGAAGTAAAACCCAACAACATGTCACTATATACACTGAAAAACTAGGCTTTTCACAGCAGCTGACTGCTTTGCATGACTCTTTGTCACAGTATACTTTTAGTCTTAATGTACATAAATATTAGAGTGATTTGTACACATTTGTAATGCACAGAGAGCACTCCTCAGACGGCCATACATGTTTTTTAACTTCCCATTCAGGAAAATGCCAGCATTATGGCGGGTGCAAATATAAAGCATACACACTACATGTGCTATGTCCGTGTTATAGAGCTGCATGAATCTGGATAAAACGAGATTCACAATTTTTTTGCTTAGACTAAAGATCAAATACAGTGGGACATGAAATATTGCAATGACAGCCATTTTATTCTCTAGGGTCTCTGCTAAAATATAAATATATATATATATGTTTGGGGGGTTTTAAGTAACTTTCTAGCAAAAAAATACTGATTTTAACTTATTTTAACTTGTAAGCAACAAGTGTTAGAAAAAGGTTTAGTCTTTAAAGAGGAAGTCATTTTTTCAACATTCCATCAATTAAATCTTTTGCCCTTGTTGTTTTAACTTTGGATAGTAAAACATTTTGTTTCTGCCAGTAAATACCTTATATACAGCCCATTTACTGTTTGACTGGTAAAAAGCCTAGGCTTATGTCAACATGCACAGCTCTCTCTCCTCCCTTGTGAGAGTTTGCCAGGAAGGGAGGGAGGGGGGGGATGTGTCATAAAAGGGCCAATGAGAGCTGCAGAGCTGGAGGTGTGCCTCTGTGTGTCTGTGTAAATCCATGAAGTGAACAGGCAGCAGCTTCAGCTGCCCACAATTAAAATGGATGCAGCCAGACTCAGTGGAGGGAGGATTTCTGCAGCATTTTTGGCAAGTACAGAATCACAGCATATATAAAATATGCAAAATGGTTGGAGGGAAGCTTTAGAATGGCAAAGATGTTTTTATTACAAATTATGTGAGCAGACTGTAGTTCCTCTTTAAGTGGTTGAACTGACCTCATTTACAGACCAAAGTTCATCCCTTTGATCTAAAACAGGGGTCTTAAACTGGCGGTCCTCCAGCTGTTGCGAAACTACAAGTCCCATGAGGCATTGCAAGGCTCACAGTTACAAGCATGACTCCCACAGGCAGAGGCATGAAGGAATTTGTAGTTTCACAACAGCTGGAGGGCCGCCAGTTTGAGACCCCTGATCTAAAAGAACCAAAAATGATACAATGTTTCTTTTAACCTCTCAGCACTGATCAATGTTGTAATAAACTTTGCTGGCTTTTTTTTTTTTTTTACAGCTCTGAGCAGAGAATGGCTCTGCACTTGTTACATGAATTGTTTAAATGCCAGATTAGGATCATGAGGGGGGTTGAATCGAGATCACAATTTTTTAACGATCATGCAGCTCTACCGTGTAATAAGAAACACTACTTTAACAAGGACTTTTTCTTCAATCCCCTACCTTCGTGACCAACTGTTGCTTGCTCGGGGCTTTATACACGTCCCAAGATCCCTACATGACAACATACAGGGCTGCCAATTGGCCACTCTGAGGCCAAGCATCGCACGATGGACAAAAGTCTGTTTCTCCATTCACAGATGTACTCTTTTTTGTGAGCTCTTACAGCAAAATGATGTGGTAGTGGAATGCAGATATGGTGGATGAATGATATGTAGTAGTGTCTGCTATCCAGTAAACCTGTTGTGTTTCCTAGTCTAGGCAGATAATAGGTTTCCTTTAATGGTATTTTATATCAGATTTGAATACCTTTCAGGAAGTTATTGTACAACTTTGTTTGCGTGGAGCTAAAGAGGAATGTCACAAACAAGATTTGTATCTTAAGATGGAAACATGTAAAAATCCTATTGAAATGATCAGACCTACAATCCTTGGTGTAAAAAAATATGGTATTTCCATGTATCTAAGGCTTCATTTAGACATGTGGTTGGGGAGGCGACAAAAATTGTGTGTTTGAGGTGCGTTTTAGCTGTCCGCCATCCGCCCCCTAAGCTGCAATAGTCAGCGGACAAGGGTGTTTACATGCCATGATGCTTTGGACCTGCGGCAAAGTTTACTCGACATGTACCGATCAGTGTAAGGTAAGCCCGCCAAATGCTACACATTCAAGCAAATGGGGAAGTGCCGCTAGCACCTCACCACCACATGCAGTTGTAGTGCATTTTTCAGCAAAAACAAACAGGGTCAAAACACACAGTGAGGAGACATTGCTTCCTCTGAAACGTGATCCAAACGCAGATTGGATTTTTAGAGGAGAGGGAGATTTAGGTACATGTCTAAATCTACCCTAACTGCTTGTGCGCATTTTTTGGCCTTCTCATCAACATGCTATATCTGAGCAAATCCAAACTAAGAACAAGCTTCCATTACACAATAGAAGCTTTCATCACAAGTTAAAACAGCATGAAGTTGCACAGGGAATGGACGCAGAAGCATAGTGTGAGGGTGTCAGGTGTCAGAAAGGGTGCTTTGCATTTCCCATTGCAAGGAACAGAGGTGAAAGTGTTGATTACTTTGAGCAAATTCACTTTCTCCTAGTTTTACATACAAATGACAATTTCCTTCCTTAGAGTATTGGTAAATGCAAAGTCTCAGTTATAGAGCTGTCTCCCATCTATAAAACCTGACATGGCAAGGATGGAATGACCACACAGCTATTTAAATTGTCATTATGAGTTCATTCCCTGTGTGCAATCCTGAGACCCGAACAATTAACAAGGAGGAACGGCTGAGCTTGGAATAAAGCCTGGTCATGATGCGATATAAAACTATCAATTATGCTCAAAACAGCATCAAAACAAATTGTAAAGCTGAACTGCAGGCAGAAATAAAAGATAAAATAAACAAAAAAATGAATGTCACTCTGTATTTATTAGCCTGATATCTTCTAGCTAACAGACAAAAATCTGTAGCAGAGATTGGGCTTTACAAGTCAGTAAACAAACAGTGTCCTCACTAAGAAAAATGTTTAGAGTTTTAGAACAATGGGAGACCTGAGGGAAGACAACCTTGCCGATAAGTGCCTCTACCCATTGAATGGGCACTGTAATATAAAGGGGTCCTGGCATGTGGGGACACTGAGGGGTAAGGTACTGTAAAGAGACGCTACGATGTAAAGGGGCACTGAAGACACTGTGGGACTGCTTTAAGGGGGGGGGGGGGGACTATGATTTCTATGATGTGGAGAGGGACTGTGGACATTTAAGTAAAGAGGAACTGTGATGTAAAGGGGGTGCTATGATGTGAAGTGTAGGCTTTAAGGGGAAAACTGATTTGTTATAGTGGAAATAGATCAGATTCTGACCTCTGCCGGAAATAAAATTTTACTGCCCGGACCTCCATAAACTTTTTATTCAAGACCCCTGGTATATTAAAATGACTTGTTTTAAGCTTTTAAAAAATGTGTTTATTATTTGTTTAGTTGCTTCCCATTTTTGGCCTAGGCCAAAATGTCAGCATACATCCCAGGAGTCTTTGAGAGCTTTTTTTTTTTTTCATACATCTGGAAGGAGGGGAGGAGGAGCTTTCTCAGCTACAAGTGCCCTCCTGCCTGCATCCCTGAGCTATGGGCAGAAGGATTCCAAAAAATAAATGCTACAGGAATCATCTGCCCTTACTCAAGATGGCAGTGGCAGGAAATGCTAGGGAAGTATTTTTCAAAGTGGTTTCTCAGCATAATAAAGCATGGAGACATGGATGGATGGGGAAATTTTCTTTGAATATTAAAAATGAATCAAATAGCGTTTTCGGAGCTCAGATACAGTATCCCCTGCAAAATCCAGCAGCTTCAACTTTAAACCGCCGTTCTTCACAGCTGGCAACCAATAAGGGCTTGTTTACATCATGCCGTATATTAGAACGTGCATCATAGCTGGTTTTATGACAAAGCACTGTATATATGTTTTGAAATGCATTTCCATTCATTGGTTTTTGCACCCCAATGCACACGCAGTGCAATATACCTTATACAGTATATCGGCAAAAATAGGTTGTGTTGCCTCCCAAACACAAACATTTGATTAAGCATTGTGCATGAAATATGGGGGCTATTGGCTCTGGTTAATTTGAAAGTTCCTTTGGCTACTTGACTTTGTAAAGTTATACACAGACATTACAGAATGTTCAATCATGGTTGGATCAGTTTATGAACATATGTCTGCAAGCCTTCCTCGATAACCCGGCCTAGGCTCCTGGGTTCAAAATTCATGGACCAGAATTGATTTTTCACAGTCGGTCCTTATCGTTCCCTCCTAAGACAAGTCAGCGCCAAGGGTGTCAACAGAGCGATCTCGGTTTCAAATCAACATACCGTATATACTCGAGTATAAGCCGAGTTTTTCAGCACATTTTTTTGTGCTGAAAGTGTTTATACTCGAGTCAAGCACTTTTCTGCAGCAGAAAATGACATTTTCCGAACTCGGCTTATATTCAGGACGACGTATACGGTACATGCTCCCCAACATGAACATGCATATTTGTACAGCATATGAGGCAACATTTACAGTCTGACCATTGGCTATCAATACAGACTGCAAAGAACTTAAACAGTGCAGGCGATAAAGTGCAAATTAACACACTCTTTACTAGCTGGCTAGGATCCACTGGCTAACAACAGGCATTGATATATTTAAGGGATCCAAAATGTATTATAGTCAGTACAGTGCAAATTAAAACACTGTGCTGGCAGGCTGCCTAGGCTCCCTTGGCTACTAGTAATTTGGCTGGTATATCAAGGTTCCAGCTGCAAAAAAACTCATTACAGTGCTGTTTAAATTAAATCTCTCTGTGCTGGCTGGCCTACCTTGGCCAGCAGCTGCCCGTTATAAAGTTTCAGGCAGCATTTACACATTTAAAAAGCACTTATAGCACTAGGACACTAGTATCTGAAGCCCCTAAACTTTTGTTTAAACTGTGTTTATAAGGATTAGGCTGTACTCCAGTACATTTTAATTTAGTTTTAAAACCAAACGTTTCAGGAGTGGGGAAAAATTTTGCCTGGAGCCCATCTGGATGCCAGTGGTACTGACCGCCCTGCTCATCCTCAATAATTCTAAGGCCTGTTTCACATGGGCTTCAGCTTGTATAAGAGCAGTGTGAACAGCAAGCTTCAACAAAGCATTTTCATTGCTTTCAGCAAGCACTGTTGAAGCTTTTAAAGTACCATTCAGCTCCAGTTTGTAAATGCTGAACACAGATCCTAATGGGAGCGTTGATTGCCACTTCAAACAGATGTTGCAGGCTTTTCTTGAAGTTTGTTGAAAGCCTGCTAGCAGCTTGTTTACAGTGACCATCAACACTCCCATTAGGAACATTTACAAACTGGAGCTGAATGGTACTCCAAAAGCTTGCTGTTCACCTCGTGTGAAACAGACCTAACAAACTCATCTACAGAACCTAAAACAAATTGCAGGTGATATGAAGGAGCTTAAAATCCTCATTTGTGTCCCCTTCCAGCTTCCATCACAGATTTGTGTCTTTAAAATAACATGAATCCAAAGGGTGATTGGTCAGCAAAAGAAGGAGATCTTTTGCAGGCTGAATGTGACTATACCTGTCTTACACATAATTCTTTATATTGATTATTAAAGATAATTGTATTAATAAACAATTGTAGCAACACAGGACTTGTCTTCTCTCAACATAGTTAAAGCAGTATTAACCCCTTTCCGCTGCCGCCTTCCGGTCCTTCTAGAAGTTTGGAGGCCGGAAGCGGGCATTCAGGTCATGTGACCTTTGTGATTGGATGTCACAGTGGTCACATGATCGCTTTCCAGTCCCCGCCGGTGATTGTGCTGGGAGCACACAGTTTTGTATTTACATAGGGCCGCAAATATGCAACCTCTCACTGTTAAAGCACACCCGCTGAGAGGCTGCATATATGTGTACAGCCGACAAGAAGAGGTAAACCCAAAACCAAAATGTTATAGATTGCAGCTTACAAATCTTTAGATGTAGTGGCTGCATTAGTTTTCTTTTTTTTTTGTAGGTTTTTTTTTCCCCCAGTGACCCACTGTCTGGATTACCAGGTGAAAATAAAAAGGAAAATGAATGCACCCATCACAACTAAGGATTGTTAAGCTGCAATATAATAAGCGTTTTGCTTTTGGGTTTAATACTGCTTTAACAAAAAAATTGAACGCATCTTACATAGAACCAGCATAGGTATTTCACACAAGGATGAATCCAGGTCCTGCTGCTCCTTTCTTGTCCAATCAAAGGCTTGGCATTCTTCCTGGACCATGTTGTTTTCCTCACCTGGATTTAGTCTGCAGTGAATCTAAGTGCGGTCTGGTAGGAGTGCCTACATAACAATACTGACTTAAAACTACTATGAATCCTTTGACAGGTAAAACAGTTTGCATATATGTACATCAATGATGTATTTAACTGTTTGCTTGGTGCTTGTCTTTATAATGCTATCCTTCATCTATTTCTTTGATCACGATCAGATGGTTATACATTACATGCATATATTGAAAATTAAATATTAACTTCAAATGAATGATATGGGCAACAGTTCCCTGCATAATGGATGATGGTCAGTACAGAAAAAAAAATGCAATCTTTGTTCCTCTTAATGACTTGGGATATTTTGTCTCTCTCAAGAACCTTCCACCAAATGCGGACTCTCTTTTTTCAGAATAACAAAGTATATTATTCCTTTTTTTTTCCATCATATGGTACAATAATACTGTTAAGCTAGCTTTATGTTGTATTGTGTTTGGTATATGCCATCATCTTTTCAATATATGGGCTCCTGGAAGACTGCATTTGCTGCTTATTACTAGGATTATGCGAATTCCAATATGAAGTACACCATTCACGTGTGTTGGTTATATAAGAACTTTTCTGCTTTATGAAATGTGTAAATATCAAAACATGTAATTACTGATTTAATGTCTACAATAATATTGTAGCTGACTCACTTCTAATATTAAACATCTGAGGAGAGAATGACTATTTATAGTCCATGAACCCTTCCACCCAGAACCTTCCATAGTTACATGCTTTAATATTTAAAGCAGTATTACAGTAAAGGGAAAAGGTTTTTTAGCTTCATGCTTTCTGTGCATGAAGGTAAAAAACCTCTGTGCAGATATTTTTGGACACAGCCAGGTAATCAAAATGCGTGATCATCAAAGATTTGATTTGTTTGGGTCCAAAGGGAAACACAAGGGGAGCGCACCACTAGTGCAATAAAAAACTGATTTCACAAATAATAACTAAAAAACAAATATGCACTCACATGACCCTAGTAGGGATGTGCGCCTTTCACAGCCTGTTACAGATGTACAGCTATAATAGTCTTGGCCAGAGAAACAGCCTGGTATACACCAGCAGAATCCTTCCTTTGCACGCCTAACCAGCAGGCTTGCAAGACAGAGCACTCTGGCTCCCGACGTATGCCAATCCCTTCCGGGGCCCTGAAGAAAGGTATACCGAATCATGGATCACTTTCACACCTCACATAACAGGTTGTCATGATGACACTTGTTTCAGGGGAGTGTCCCCCCCCCCCCCCCATTTTCAAGTTTGCTGGCAACACTGACTGAGTGTTTAAATACAGGAGTTAACACCCTTTGGGATAACCCCTTCAGCAGTCTCTCCTCCAGTAGGGATTGGGAAATACATAGGAAACAAGGGTCAAGACTAGTTAACCCTTTGAACAATTGTGATTATTCCACTGTAAAATCAAATAACCTCATAAAGATGTTGGCTGTGGGAGGAGAACTCCACAGACAACATCTTTACTCATTAATCAATATACAATGTATAAGTACGGTATATTCTGGATCGGGTTAGCTTTAGCTACGACTATTCCTGGGTTGAATTCTATGCTGTGGATGGGTCTGTACATATAGGGGTTGATTTACTAAAACTGGAGAGTGCAAAATCTGGCAGCTCTGCATAGAAATCAATTAGCTTCCGAGTTTGTTTGTCAAAGCTTAATTGAACAAGCTGAAGTTATGCTGGCCATACACGGGTCAAATTTCGAAAGAACTTTCTTTTGAAAATGAGAAAATTTGTACGTTTTGTGATTCGATGGTGCCACCATTGATTTTGAAATTCGACCAACTAAACCTTCAATTTCACCTTATGTTCCTACAGAAAAGAATTTTCGTGTCTGGGAATCTTCTTTCTGGGAATTTTCTTTTCTTGCACATGCGCATTTCTTTTTCGATTACATTTCTCACACGATTCTCCCATCATTGATTAGAAAATCGTTAGTTTTTTCAAAAAATTCCCAACATGTCCGATTATTAAAATTCGATGGCCGCATGAAAATCGGCCATTGCTGCAGCCCACTAATGGTGCGAAATACGAACGAAAATTCTTAGATAAGATTTTCGAAATTCGACCGGTGTATGGCCAGCATTAGAAGCCGATTGGCTACCATGCACAGCTGCACCAGATTTTGCACTCTCCAGTTTTAGTAAATCAACCCCTTGGGGTCCGTGTTCAAAAGGGTTAGATCCCTAGTGCCCAACCTGCAGTGCTTTGGTATATGGTGTACAGCCCTCAGAACTCAGCAGTCTGTAGTGGAAACATCAATTAGGGTGATAGCAATGATCTCTACTAGCCTCATGTGACATGTGCCCAGTTTTGTATTGTCTTCTGTAGCAAATCCTCATCCAAAAATGTAGCATTTCCAAACTCTCTGACCCTCATTTTCTCTAATAGGACTGCAATTTCTGCCAGTCTTCTCAAGCATTACATATAGTGAACATTTTGTGTGGCCCTTTGATGTCAGGGGCCGCATTTTATGGTCTTGTTTTTTGTTTTTTAATTATTCAACCTGTTTGGTTGAGTTGTAACAATAAATGTTTATTTTAAAAGCTATTTGTGTGTTAATTCTTTGAGAGATGGTTATACACCTTAAAAATCCCACAAAATCCCCTTATGTCCTAATGGGCATATGTTGATACGTAATATTATTGGGATGTGGTAATCATTTGCTCCACTTATACCTTTGGCACTGGCATATTAGTATACGCACCATAGGCAACCTAGATGTTTTTTGTAATCCATCATTGACAAATGTCTGCACTGTGAGGGTGTTGACCAAATTAACCATGTGGTTATATATATTATTTATTATGTAAATTTTTATTTTACACACACACACAGAAGTGCATCCATTTAGTGCAGTTTTTATTTAAATTAAAAAATAAAAAGTTGCAGTCACATTCATCTGAATGTCTGAATAGAGTGGGTGTTTTGTGCAAGCCCACACTAGAAGAAGGATACGATTACAAGGGCCAGTGACGTGGTGAATAGTATAGTCCCACTTCATCAGTTCATGGTAACTGAGTACACACATTCAAATAATGAGTGGGTATCCTACAAAGATCTGTACAATAGATACTCTGACAAGCTGTACTATCCTCCAATAGGCAACAAAAAAACTCAGATTGGCAGACAATGATATGCAAGCATTTCTGCACTCAATAATTGCTGTGTGCCTACTTTTTTCTAAAGGCCACTTGAATGTTTCTCAACACCACTGGAACGATTTTCTGAAAACAGATAAGACCTCTTTTGGTTTCCAGTGGTATACTGAAGTAAAGCACTGCATGCAAACTTAAAAACCTTGTCCTATATGTAAACAGATTTATTTTAGCAGCCTTTAATATGAAGTGTGAGAGATGGATTTAAATAATGCAGTTAATATACATAGTAAAATACAAAAGATTTTTAAAACAAGCAGCAAGCCTTCTAAAGTTTCAAAGATGGCCTTTTTCAGGTGCCTATCTTAAAATCTATAGTCTTGCCTTTGGCTATGTCTATAGATATGTAGCATGATCATCAGCAAGTACAGTATACAGGTTAGAATTTTCGTACAATTAGGAAGGGCATACATGGATCAAAATAGAGCTGGTTCAGCAGTGACCAGCCAATTTACGAAACAAGTATGGGCAGGGTGGTTGTACAGAAGTCGATCTACCGATGGCTTTCTGTACAACCACTCTGTTGGAAAATCCCTGCTTAATCAGAGTACACTGATCAGCACCAACAGCTATAGAATACAAAAGGCACAACGAGAGCAATCCCCCATCCACCTCGAATGTATGGATGGGGGAGTCCATTTTTTTTTTTCAAACCGCTGGTTGAACTGAAAAAAAACATGAATCATCTATGGACTGCCTTAGACAGTGAATATCTAGACATAAATGCAATCACTATATGTGGCATGTTTACTGCATGATGTCCACGGTGTAAAATAGAATATGAAAAAAAATCCAGATAGAAACCCAATTAGATTGCAACCTTTGCCTCCCTGTTATTTTCCAGTACGCATTGGAATGGTTGTTATGTAGACAGGAAACGGTCTGTTTGAATGATCCAGCCATCTCAATTTAGCATTTCTCAATCTAAATGTAGCACCCTTTACCATAAGTAGATGCTAGAGTGAGGATTTTTTGGTAAGGAGCTGTCAGTACAGGTAAATTTAGGCAAGTCTATGCTTCAGACTAGGCATGTTTGTTTTGACCTGGGGGCAGGGAGTGGATAGTGTAGCAGTGGGTGTGACCACCTGTGCTTCAGTGCTAGGACGCCTCCCCTGCTTCCAGGAAAAAAATGTTCTGGAAGAGGGGCAGGGCCTAGAATTGGAGTGGCAGCCAGCTCATGTGAGAAGCCCTGACCAATCCCCAACTGGAATTGGCGGGGGGCAGGCCTCCCATATAAGCTGAGGTAACAGGCCACTGGGGGGAGTTGTCGGCCGGGAGAAGTGGAGTACTAGACAGCAATAGGAGGGCACCCCGATCGTGGGAGGAGGCCCAGGAGAACTGTGAGGGAACTTCACCCTTACACGGTCATGGGTGAAGTCTTCATCTTTACATGGTCATTGATGAGAAGTTCCTGGAGCAGAGGGGCAGGAGAAGCTGTCGGAACGTACAGTCCAGTTAAGTTCTCCATCAGGGACTCGGGGCAGAGAAAGGTCGGTGAGTGTACCACAGTGGAGAACTGGATGTGGAGACATGCCAGGAAGTCTGGGAGGGAACTTCATCCTTACATGGTCATGGATAAAGTCCTTATCTTTACACGGTCATTGATGAGGAACAGAGGAGGGACTGTGGGGAATAGTGTCAAATCAATGCGACCCGAGGGCACAGGATTTGTAGGCTGGACTAGCTGGGAACAGTAGTCCACTGTTCAGCACATGCTACTAAACTACTAGGCCTCCGGGGAGAGGTACTGCAGACCTCTGGCCTAGTAGCAGCAACTAATCAGAGTCAGCATTAGAGACTATTCAGAGTGGGTTCTTTTGCATATAGAAGAGGATGTGTCAAGAAACATAATGTGCTACAGAATAAGTTTGTGCAGGAGGGAAGGATTCCTGGGAGCAATAGTCTGCAGAAGTTACGCAGAGGAGGAACAATAATCTGCATGGTGATGCAGGGAAAAAAAGACTGTAGATGTTATACATGTGCATAATTTCTTCAAGGCTCACACGAAGTTCTAAATTTATAAATATGATGGCAAAGTAATTGGATCTATGGGAATCCCATATATCCTTTCCCCCAACCAAGTTATATGCCCTCAAACAAAAACAAAACAAAGCAAATGATTGTTCATTGTCTCAGAAGCGAGATATGGAGGTCTGGCCGCACGGTGATATGGTGGATGTTAGTTACTAGTGGCAACACACCATTACATAAGTGTCTGGGTAAAACTAGGTGTGCATGGAGGAACAAGGTTACAATGATGATGTAACTTCAAAGACACACTTGGTTTAACCAGAGGTAGGTAAACCTAAGTAACCCGCTAAAAATGACTGGGGTTGAGATTAGATTATCATCTAGTGCCCATTTTGGCAATGCCAAGTACATTATATATGTGTTTGAACCTTTAAATTATATTTTTGCAAGCCAAATTCCCTAGCATAAGTTAGTAGACTTTTGAATACACCCAATTTTTGGAAAGAAAGTTTGCACATAGCTACAGATTTGTTATAATACCATATTATGGTCATTTATATGTATTACCTGTATTCTGTGTTTACTATTCTATATTTGTCATTATTTAATGGGCTGGGTAGGCTGTTAGTACACCCTATAATTAGATTTCTTGTTTAGCATCTTGTAGACGGTACTAAAACTGTATTAGGTGAAATCTAGGGACTTTTTTCTATTTCTCCCTATCATTTTTTTGGTTTGGTGGATATGTTTTGTTTACATTGATTGTAAAGCCAAATAGTTTTTTCTTGTAAAATAACAAACATGTTACACTTACCTGCTCTGTGCAATAGTTTTGCACAGCACAGCCCCGGTCCTCCCCTTCTCAGGTCCCCTGCTGGCATATCTGTGGGCTCGATCCCAAGCTGTGCGGTCTGTGTCTATAGACACAGACAGTGTGGCTCGGCCCCAGCTCCCGCTCCCTTGTCACAGTATTTGATTGTTATCAATCTGTCCTGTGAGGAGGGAAAGAGCTGCTGTTCTCAGGCACAGCTCTGGATCAAAATCAGGCTCAGGTTAGTATAAGGGGGGCTGGAGGATCCTGTGGCACAGAAGGTTTTTTTACCCTAATGCATAGAATGCATTAAGGTAAAAGAAATACAATAAAACAAACCTTCTTTTACAACCACTTTAAGTGTGAATGTAATGTTAATTTTAAAAAAAATTGAAAAATAAAATTGGATTAAAAAAATATATATATAAACAAAACCATTGTTTTTTTTCACCGAAATCCCCATTTGATACTATGCATTGAAAATCAATTTTTTTGCTAAGAATCCTAGATATATGTTACCTTATTCTGAATTCCATATTAACGCATGGTTGACCTCATTACCAGTGAGGGAATAAAGGACCAATGACTGCTGGTCAGCTTAAGATATTGAGAGCAGAAAAGGGGAGGCTCAGAGAAGCTTCAGATAAAAGGTCTCTTAATGAGGCACAGTTGGAGAAAGTCAATGATCAATGTAGCAGATGTCGTAGGTTTATAGACAATTAATGGTTGTGCAGGGTCTTTGTATTGTACAGCCCAGTCCACCCACAGGATCTGACTGATTATGCCAGAATGTTAAAAAGAGAGGGGGAGAAGGTTATCAGACCATGTTAATAGGTCATAAGACAAGATCTAATGACTGGGTTTTAATGTCCCACATTGAGCAAAGATAGCCTCCAAAGTATATAGGTAGGAATAATGTTAGAATTGCTTTCTGTTGTGTAGATTATCTGTGGCATTTCTGACCCTGAAACCAAGCACAAAAAAAAAAAAAAAAAGTACAGTTGTGGGCTAAAATCTCTGGGGGCACCACTCAAACTTTACTGGTCTAGTGATATAACACCAACATATGTATGTAGCCATAATGGAGTATGACCTGCTGTAATACAACCCCAATTCCCAAAAATTTGGGATGCTGTTTAAAAACTACATAAAAACAGAATGCAATGATTTTCAAATTTCATAAACCCATATTTTATTCACATACCAAAATGTTTAATCACTTCATCCCTGGAAGATTTTACCCCCTTCCTGACCAAAGCACTTTTTACAATTTGGCACTGCGTCGCTTTAACTGGTAATTGCGCGGTCATGCAATGCTGTACCCAAAAGAAATTTGCGTCCTTTTTTTAATCACAAATAGAACTTTCTTTTGGTGGTATTTGATCACCTCTGCGTTTTTTATTTTTTGCACTATAAAACAAAAAATATGACAATTTTGAAAACAAAGACAAAACAATATTTTTTGCTATAATAAATATAACCAAAAAATGTTTTTAAAAACAAAATTTCTTCATCAGTTTAGGCCAATATATATTCTTCTACATATTCTTGGTAAATAAAAAAAAAATAATATTGCAATAAGCGTATATTGATTTGCGCAAAAGTTATAGTGTCTGCAAACTATGGGAAAGATTTATGGCATTTTTATTATTTTATTTTATACTAGTAATGTTGGCGATCTGTGATTTTTGGGATTGGGGCAGACAGATCATACACCTATGACACATTTTTGGGACCATTGACATTTATACAGTGATCAGTGCTATAAAAATGCACCGATTACAGTGTTAATGTCACTGGTAGGGAAAGGGTTAAAATGTGTGTTCCTTCAGTGTGTTCTAACTGTATGGGAATAGGACTAAGAGAGGTGACATATGGTTGTTACTATTTACTAGGAACAAACTACATGTCTCCTCTCCCCTGACAGCACAGCACAATGCTGGCGTGCTGGCACTCATGCACTTGATCGCGCCTGCCGGCCATGTGCATCAGGTTCCCCCGCTGTGCCCCTTTGCCGACGTATATTAGCGTGAGTCAGTCGGCAAGTGGTTAAACATAGAAAATGTACCAATGTACTGTGACAGCAACAAGTCTCAAACAATTTGAAACAGGGGAACAAAGAACTGAGAAAGTAAGTGGAAGCTGGAAGAAAATTTTGCTACTAATTAGGTTATTTGGCAACTAGTCAGTAATATGATTGGGTATAAAAAAGCATCTTAGAGAGCAAGAGTGCCTCAAAAGTAAAGATGGGCAGAGGGTCACCAATTTATGCTGCATTTAAAAATTGTCAAACAATCTCAAAATAACGTTCCTTCCGTAAAATTGCAAAGACTTTAAATATATCATCACCTAGAGTACATAATATCATCAAAAGATTCACAGAATCTGGAGAAATCTCTGTGCGCAAGGGACAAGGCTGAAAGACAGTATTGAACGTCAGTGATCTTCAGGCCCTCAGATGGCACTGCATTAAAAACAGGCATGACTCTTATGCTCGTCACTGCATGGGCTTAGGAATACTTCCAGAAATCACGGTCTGTGAACAGAGTTAGCTGAGCCATCCAAAAAACCTTAGTCAGACTACTATTTCTACGAGTCTTTCAGGACAGCACCTGGAGAGAGCGCAGCTCCACCCATTTTTCCCAGGAAATACTGCAGTCAGTTTCTTTAAAGACCGTTCACTTCCACCATGGCCTTAGTTGTTTATAGAGTACCTCCAGCCATGTTGATATGCAGAACATAGTAATAACACCACATTTTATAACACAATTAGGGCGGTTCATTGGTACTGTCCTGAAAGTCTCGTAGAAATACCGTTACCGGTAAGTCTAATTAAGGTTTTCCCACCTTGTCTTTCAGGACAGCACCTAGAGATAAGAGAGTATTAACTCTAGGGTGGGACCACTGCCTGCAGGACCTTTCTGCCGAACAATTTCTCTGATGCTGAGAGCAAGTCCAACCTGCAGTGGCAGGTAAAGGTGGAAAAACTTGTCCACGTAGCCGCCTTGCAAATCCGTCCAGGTGAAGCCCCTGCTCGTTCCACCCAGAACGTTGCTACTGCCTGGGTCGAATGGGCCACTACCCCTGTGGGAGGATCTACCCCTAAAGCTTTGTAGGCTTCATTGATGGCCATTCTCAGCCATCTTCCTATGATGTTCTTAGAAGCACTGTAGGTTGGGAGCACTGTTTCTTGCGACCTATGAAATACTGTTGAAAACTTTGGTAGAAAACCCGGGTCAGTTCTTAGCACTACCCGGTCCAGAAAAAGGGACAAAAACGGTTCAATGATAGACAGGGCTTGCAGTTCGCTCACCCTCCTAGCTGACGTAACAGCCACTAATAGTGCTAATTTGAGCGAACAAAACTTGATTGTCGCTTCCTCCGGAGGTTCAAAAGGGTTTGTCGTCAAACTCTGCAATACCTTTGATAGGTCACACTTCGGGAAAAAATCAAAAAGGTACTGGCCTAGCTCTGGTCAATGCCTTAAAAAAATCTTATAATAAGCAGGTCCTGAGATAACTGTCTCTCCAGGAATACCGATAGGAGTGGCCACTTGGACCTTTAAAGAACTAGTCACCAACCCCTTTCTCCATTCCCTCGTGGAGGAATTCTAGAACAGAATTAACTTCCTGTGGCAGAAAAAACTTTAGTCGTACACCAGGAATTTAAGCATTTCCATGTTGTAGCCTCCCTGGCGGTATGATTATGTCAGATTTTTGCGTCTCAAAGCGGTACAATTATTTTGCATAGAAATTTGGCGTTTTGTATTGTAGGCCTGTAATTCTTAGCAATAACACACTTAAATCTGTCCACCAGTCTAGTAGATATCCCAGGTATGATGAAGTTTGAAACACAAATTCAAAAATTATAATATAATAAATAATTATAAAAAAACAAAAATATAATAATAATAAAATGAATTTCCCCCCGATTCACTATCGCTCAATTCTGCAAGTGTTCTAATTTACTATCGCTGTTTTCTAGCTGGTCTAAAAGCACTTTTGACGTAAAGGGACACTTTTTGGTTGCTATGGACAATCTCAAGTTTCCAGGCAGAAACAACAGTATATATAATATAAAACTGCATGCAGGGCACTGGACAAAGCACTGGGGACAAAAGGGATGTGAAATAATTTCATACAGCAATGTAATCTGTAAGATTACAGTGTACTGTATATATTATGATTTTTCACTTTTTTGAATTTACTGCCGGGCTCCGCCCCAGTGTGTCGCGACGCTCGCAGGGAACGGAGCCCAGCACAGAGAGGCTTTGGGCAGAGGACAGTGCCCGCAGACACAGCGGGGGGGGGGGGGGGGACATTGCAGGATCCTGGGGACAAGCTAAGAATACAGCACCAGAATCCTGCAATGCAATCCCGAGTGTGGCTCGGGGTTACCACTAATGGTGCTGAAATTTAACCCCAAGCCACACTCGAGAAAACCGCCAGGGAGGTTAAAGTAAATTGCCCTATTGACCTTCTTTCTGCTATTTATTAGGGTTGAGACTAGTTTATTGGACAAACCCATTTTTTTTAGGATTTGCTCCTCAGTAACCAGGCTGTCAATCTGAACTGCTTGATATTGGGATGTTGAAGGGGCCCTTGAGTTAGAAGGTCTTTTTGTAATGGAAGAAACCAATGGGGTTCCACTGCCATCTTCTGTACGGTTGAAAAACATGCCCTCTTGGGCCAAAATGGAGCCACTAAGATCATGTTGTAGCCTCCCTTTCCTCAGGGAAAAATAAACCTCCACCTTTGCGTTGGCCTGGGATGTGAACAGATCGATCTGGGGGGCTCCCCGTTTTCCTATTAGCATCTGGAATACTTCTGAATTCCACTCTGATTCCAGTACTCTTTCCCTGCTTAGGAAATCTGCTACTAGATTCAGATCTCCCTTTAGGTGTACCACTGTCAGGGATGCTAGGTTGCCTTTTGCCCAGGACAGAATCTGAAGGAGAGCAACACTCTGCTTCTCGTGCCCCCGTTTTGTTATGTAGGCCACTGCTGTGGCGTTATCGGACAACGCCTGAATGTGGTGACCCCGGACCTGATCCTTGAAGCCCACAGTCCCAGAAGAATGGCCTTAGTTCCCTCCAATTGGAGGATCTCTTGGCCTCTCGGTTTTTCCATGCTCCTTGGGCCATCTGTCCTTCCAGATGAGCGCCCCAAAAGCTTGCGTCTGTTGTCAACCTCCTTTCTACCGGAAATGTCCGGAATAGACCTTTGTCCAAGTTTGACCGTCTCCTCCACCACCACAGCTTTCTCTGAACCTGAGGGGGCATCTTGATCAACCTCTCCATAGACCCCCCATAGGACCAATTCCTCAGAATTGCCTGCTGAAGATCTCTTGCATGAAGACGTGCCCATTGCACTGCTGGGTTTGATGCTGTGAGGAGTCCTAGTACTGTCATGGCTGCTCTGATTGAGACTGGCATTTTTGTTTTTACTGCATTTTGGACTTTCTCTATTTTTTCCTCTGGGGATTTTTTTTTTCCTGTATGGAGTTGATGGTATACCCCAGAAACCTTATTGTTTGAGCCAGGATCAGGTTTGATTTTTCTTTGTTTATGATCCAGCCGAAGCTCTCAATTGTCTCAGTCTCCTTCAGATCTTTCTCCAACAGATCCATTGTTTTGGCAAATAGAGGTCATCCAAGTATGGTACAATCAATATTGCCCTTAATCTGAAGGGTGCCAAGTCCTCTGCTATAAAACTTTTGTGAAAATCCTTGGCGAGGAAGACAGCCAGAATGGAAGAGCTCTGAACTGTAGATGTGAGATTAATCTTCCCATCTTGACCGCTAACCGTAGGCATTTCTATGATGCTGGTGCTATAGGAATGTGAAGGTACGGATCACTTAGATCTGTGGACGCCAAAAAACAGCTTGCCGTCAGAAGACTCTTTACTGAAAAGATTGTGTGAATCCTGAAATTCTTGCATCGGATGGATTGGTTTAACATTTTCAGGTTCAAAATTAATCGGAATTTCCCTGATGGCTCCTTTACTAGGAATATGTGCAAATAGTTACACTTATGATCACTTTCTGTTGAATGAGTTATTGCAGGAGAGATGACATGGATAGGGATTTTTCTAGGTCTCGGAGAGCCTGGGTTATGCAAAACTGACTTGGTGGGGAAAGAACTCCAGTCTGTAGCCCTCTGATATTGTTTTGAGGAAACTGACTGGTTGTTGTTGTCCTCCACTGTGGGAAAAAAGCCTGCAGCCTTCCTCCCAGTCGGAGGACTGTCACTGATTGTGGTTTGGCTAGGAGGTCAGAATAGTACCCCTGACTTGCCTCTCCCTCTTTGGGACCTCCAGGGTCTTTTGTATCCTGTCTCCTGGGTTTGAAAAGTATGAAAATTTTACTTGACCTGGAGGGATTACCTTGTTTTTTACTGGGAAGGCCTTTTTTTTTTATCTGCCGTCCTATCCAGCACGGCTTTAAGATCAGAGCCAAACACTAAATTCCCCTCGAAGGGAAGACCACATAACTTCACCTTTGAGGCAGTATCTCCTGACCACGTCTTAATATGAGATGTATGAGCGGAGTTTACCAGGGCCGAGGATCTTGCAGCCATTTTTATAGGTTCAGCGGAGGCATCTGTCATGTACCCTACCGCTTTCTGTAATACTGGCAGTGTGTCTAACAGGAAGTTCCTGCTTCAGTCTGGGTTTTCAACTGTTCAAGCCAAAGGTCTAGGTTCCTGGCCACCAAAGTTGAAGCCATAGCTGGTCTTAAATTGGCTAAGGTCGAATCCCATAGGGAATCTGCCCTTTTATCCATGGTGTCTTTTAGGACGCCCATATCCTCAAAACCCAGGTCTGTGGTCTGTATTCCGTGACACCTGGAAAAAGCAGCATCAAGCTTTGGATTCTTGTTCCATACTTGAGCGCTATCCTCCTTGAAGGGAAATCTCCGTTGAGAGATTTGGCGAAGAAAGGCGCCCTTTCTGGGTCTTTCCACTCTCTTTTCACAGTTTCAGATAGAAATTTATGCACTGGGAACACCCGATGTTTCACTTCCCCCATGCCTTGGAACATTTTATCATGTAAAGACAACTGAGCTTTGTCCTCTTTAATGTTTAAAGTTGTATAGTCTTTAATAGAGCATCCACCTCTTCTAGAGAGAATCTGTAGCGTGAAGAAGCTTCTTTCTCCTTATCCTCTTCCTCAGTACCTGGGGAAACACTTCCCCCTTCGTCCTCTGAATCACTGACCCCTCTGGGTGCAGAAATACTTGGACAAGAACAGGATGGCGAGCTGACTCTACTGTTAGGCTGTGCAGCCAGATGTTTGTCCAGATAAGAACGGAATGTCTCAAACGTGTGCGCAAGTTTTTTCCGGAACGCGCTTAGTAGTTCTCCAGGTTGGGTAGTGGATGTAGCTGAGGAAGTCTCCTCCTTATCTTAATCCTTGGCTTTTGTCTGAAATACACCAAAAGCCCACTCCATTAAATACATATATCTAAACAAAAAAAACTGATAAACTGTTAAAGCCCTCTTTAGGATAAAATAATCAAGCTGCCAAATAGAAGAGCTAACCCTTTAGCCCATGTGTTTATTACCGCAGCTTTACATAGCTAGCGACTCCCCCATGGAGTCACTATGCTAAAAACAAACACACTCTCCTTAGTGCTATGGTCCAAGGAGAGTGATACAGGCTCCATTTCTCCCCCCAGGGGAGAAAGAGAGAAAACTCAAGACCCATAAAGGATAATATACAGGCACCTCTGCCCCTGCTTATCTGGGTCTGGCTGGTGTCAGTGGCTCCTGCTCCTGCCACCGCCACTTGTTCCTCTGGATCCATGCTGCTAAGATTCCTAGTGGCACCCGGCTGCTTTTTATTTGATTTTCCCGGTCCTTTCGCCGCTGCGAGGACTGGAAGTGACACCAGCTAAGGCTCCCTCCTCCCTCTGTTCCAGCGGCCGGAAGCTGCGCGCACCGCTGGAAATCCCGCCCCCTGGCCGGAAATGACGCACTCGCCACTCGGGACCCAGAAAGCATGGAGGCTGGCAAAAGAGGAGACGCTGCGCTCACCGATGTGCAGCTTGCCGTCTCTTTTTCCAGCCCGCCGGTCTAAAGAGAGCGGGAACCCCAGCAGCCTGAACCCTCACTGCACATGTAGAGGAGGAGACACTGGAGCAACCACCTCCTGTAAGGGGGGGATGCTGGGCTGGCCTGTACCACAGACTACACCTGAGGTATGCCCATACTATCCCCACCTTGAGAGAGCGTAGCACACCCTTGGTTCCCTGCAGCGCTTCCACCATGGCGGAGGAAACACTATAACTGAGGCCATGGTGGAAGTGACCGGTCTTTAAAGAAACTGACTACAGTGTTTCCTGGGAAAATGGGTGGAGATGTGCTCTCTCCAGGTGCTGTCCTGAAAAACGAGGTAGGAAATTCAAGTTAAAGCTTTATCATGCAAAGAAGCCATGTTTAAAAATAACCCAGAATTGTTGCCATCATCTCTGAGCCAAAGCTCACTCAAAATGGTCTGTTGCAAAGTGGAAAACTGTTCTGTGGTCAGACGAATCAAAATTTGAAATTTTTGGAAACCATGTGTGCTGTGTCCTCCAGACTAAAGCAAGAGGCACCTTCCAGCTTGTTATCAGCGCTCAGTTCAAAAGCCTGCATCTCTGATGGTATGGGGGTGCATTAGTGTCTAATAAATCTTCTCTCTAGCTCCTTATGGCAGATCTATTTAGAACACTTATAACTTCTATTGATAATTTTGTCTCAATGTCTGAGACCGCTGATATTCAGTTTAGCTAATCTCGCCAAGTACACTTTTGTGCACTATCTATGCAAATGTTCCTTAACTCAGATCAGATCAGCTGATACTGATGTTGCAGCTGGAAACACTTGTTTCATCGTACTGCACAAAATTTTTACACTTTAGGGCTCCATTTAAAAAACAGCGGTATGGCCTTATCACACTATGTTTAATAAGCTATAAAATTCAGACCGTAGTGTGGACCTGCATTGCGGTGTATAGCAAAGAGCAAATAGGGATATCCACTTTCTGTTATACATTGCGCTACAATGTACAATGGAGATCTTGTCTCTTTCTCTAGGCGCACAGGGAGGAGAGCTCTTTGTGGAAACCTATGACATAGGCCACAACTTTAGAATGGGGACTGGGAACTTTAAAATTTCAGCTAAAACAGAAGTTTGTTATTATTATATTTCATTATCACGGCAGAAATGTGGGGCATCTGGGTAGATAGTGCACTTATCCTTCATGATCCCTGGGAGCCATGCTCTGGCCTCAGGTATTAAAATAACAAACTAAGTAATTTCTGGATTTTTTCCTCTTGGCACCTGCTCAGTTTAAACTATTCTGCTAGTCGGGTAATTTATGTGTAATGTGTAAAAGAACAATGACTTGTTGCTAAGCACTACACATACTGTTCTTCACTCAGACACTTCATACATAAGGCCTAGCTATGATGTATCCATACTTATCATTGAAACTATGAGAAGCCTGGTAACAGTGTATACATGACCCTTTTTTTCGTTTTGTTTTTTTACTATAAGCACTATTTTTTTCTTTGTTATTTAACAGAAAAAAAAATGGATTACACTTTTTGCTAGATTAGGGGCCCTTTCACACAGGCTTTCTATTTAGGTTTGCCTGGCAGTTTTTCAGGCAAACCTGATTGGAAGCTTCATGCAGCTGTGTGGACAGTCAGATGTAAACGTACCTGTGTCTGTTTACACCTGCCCTGACTCGGAGTGCGTCCAGGTGATAGATCAGAGGTAGCCGGATGTAAATGGACAATGAGTCCACAAACTGAGTGGGCACCGATCTAAGATAATGGTCATCCATCCTGGCCGGCTCCGAATTAGCAGGGGGATCCAACAGGTTCTTCCATTCACGCAGCGCAGATGGACAAATCCCCCCTGCCAGGCTTTTTTATTTTGACAGCCAGTACGCCAGCATACCTGAGCAGGTGCTGTTCGTCTGACTAATCCCACAAGCACCTTTGAGTGAACAATCAACTTTTGTGAAACACAACGGCACCAGCAGGGCCATACATGAAAATCGAATTTTGGTCTAGTCAACAGGAATTATCAAATATTGGTGGGGGGAGGGGTAACAAGTTCCCGCACCTTCAGATCCCTACATACATACGAGCTGAGAACTATGGGAAAGGCAATGGTACCAATTTGATACTGGGAGGAAGGGGGTATCAGTGATTTGTTACATAAAGTTCTTGTCACCAAAAAAATAGGCAATATAAAACAGATCCTTGGCTGAAATGCGCAAACCTTCACATCACACAATCCTAATTATTCTTTCTCCGATTTAAAAAGAAATGTGATATAACCCAGACCATGCTATATTTCTCTGCAGACACCAGAGAAACAGTGTTCCAACTCATGCCAATTAATCAAACATTCCTGCTGAAATTGCCATTTCTTTTTAGGTTTGTTTGTTCATCAGGGGTTGGCAGGAACGATACACGGTTACATGGCTACGAGCTGTTTCAGAGACGGCATTAACACCAGCTCTCTATGCCAGCCACTAGATTATCAGGACAGTGGCTATACACATGTGGACATCACTTGCAAACACGCAGCCATTGTCTAGCTGTTCTGCCTGGTTTTAGAACAAGACCTCTCCATGGATGCAGGATGATAATGCCAGTCAGGGAACTGTCACTGGAAACAAAGCAAAAGCCGGCTTATGAAGCTCTGTGCACTGTGCAAGAGGTAGCAGCAGCCGTGCTAAGCTGACACCGTGGCTGACTGCCTCCGATAAATAGAGCTTGGCATGCAGACACTGCAGCTCCAATCAAGTTTAGCTGCAGGCATATTTCAGGTCAGAAATACCACTTAATCTATAAGCAGAACAATGTTTAGATTCTTAGGGATATGGGAAACTATGTTTTCCCTTTAATCAGATGTTATCATCCTCATTTAGGCGTTGCACTACTAAAGAAGTTATTTTTAATTTCCCTGTCTAATATCCAGTCAGGTCCAAATCCATATGCGATTGTAATCCTCCATATAAAAGTAAATGCATGTATGTATGTATGTATGTATGTATGAATGAATGAATGACTGTCATTTATTGAACTTTTCGAAAAATCGTTCTGATCAGAAAAAAAAAATAATACACTTAAAAAAGGAGATGTGCAAGAGATAAAAACATTTTTAAAGAATGACCAATGACTGTTCAGTTCTCAGTCTACATTGAGCAGAGAGCTGTAACTGTTGGTCACCAGTTCTCTACTGTACCCCTCCAGCGCTCACTGGAGTGCTGGGCTGGAGCGACTGGCTTAGGCTCTCAGCGGCAGCCCTCTCCTCTTCTGGGATTGTCCAAGTACTCTCTGTGCTGGCCCAACTCCTCTGTCCCTCCCCTCACACCCCTACATAAACTTTACGTAGCTGTGGGATAGGCGCAATAGTATCACTTGGCTGATAGCTTTGAGTCTACTGGGGCTGCTGACATCACATCTAACATGGCGGAGCCCAGCGTCAGGCTTAAGCCTTTTGACTGTTTAAATAGGCTTTTAAAGTTTCAAGACATGAATAAAATAGTTTTGCAATCTAATGGGAAGATTTTTGTTGAAACTGATTAATTGAGTGATTTATTGTCTGGTGGCAGCGTCTCTGACTTCCAAGTGCACAAACCCTTTAAACATTTGAACCCCAGTTAGGTTTCCATTGCTGTGCCCCTGCTAGAGCGATTCCCCCTCATTTACTGTACAGGAGAGTCTCATGAATGTGTGGGGGATAGCAATAAAAAAAACTGACAAAGCCTCTAGCCCTTCTCTATTCTGTAATTTTTTTTGCATTTCTTTTATCATTTGGAGAGATTCTTTATAGTTTCTGCCCCAATAATCAGAAAGAACTTAGGTAGAAATCTCCCCAGTAAATATACCAAAAGGAATAAAAACCTGACAGAGGCTCCAAACTTTTTTAACTTCATTAAAAATGTGCGCCATGCACAAATCTATCAATAATTGTTTGAAGACTTACAGTCTCCATCCCTTAATCATAATGATTAATGATTCAACTTGTATCACCCTGAATTGGTAACATGCAAATCTTAGTGAGCTTTACAGAGTATATATTTATTATGCAGTAGTATTATGCATAGTTGTACAGGTTCCTGTTAAAGTGTCATATAAAATGAAACATCTAACATTTTCATGGTCTCCAAAAATCTCAATAAGCAATAGACAAAACCGTTAATTTATTCCATTCACCAATTTCAAGGCCTTGTTCACACCTACTCAAAATACTGATGTTGAACAAACATGCCTATAGCGTTAATGTGTATTTGTTGCGTTTGGCAAGCGTTAAAAATGGTGGTATTGACGAAGCACGAACTTCTGTGTGAAGCACATCTACCTGCCTTTTCCCTCCCCTGTCTGATCAGTTGTGGTTGTTTTTATGGACTTTGTTCTACAATAAAGCTGTTTTTTTGCAAGTATTGAGTGTGCAGCTGTCCAATCATTGGTATACCTGAGAGTCTGCAGCAGTGGCAGGGCGTGCACCTCAATTGCTGAGCAGTCTGAGCATCATGGCTGGCAAACATCACCTTTGAGCAGCGGATTCTTATTGTACAGACAGAACAGTTAATTTATTCACTTCCCCAATTTTAAGGCCTTGTTCTCACCTGCTTAAAATACTGATGTTGCAGAAACGTGTTAATGCGTGTTGTTCGTTGCATTTGGGAAAAAAATGCTCCCCAAACTCCTATTTTTTTTACGTTGTGAGCAAGGCCTAACGCATTGCCAACGCCGGCCAGAGTGCTTATGGTGCATTATCATAGACTTGAATGGAAGGACTGTAAGGTTAGGTTTTCACCAGCAGTGCTTGCTGCCCCTCTGAAAAGTGAACTGTGAAAGGTGATATGTTGCCCCCCATTGCCTATTTTAATCCTGTATATACCTTCCCACTATGCTGCAGGGTAGTTATAGCTTGAAAAAAATAATAATTGAATGCAGCCACCACCACATCTAAGAACTAGTAAGATGCAATGTATTTCATTTTTGTTTTTGGGTTTGGATATACTTAAAGCTGAGCTAAAACCATCATTTTAAAAAACAGTTACATTCTAGGTATGCTAACTATCACATTGGTGCTCTCAACCAAAGTAGGAAACCATCAAATGTCTAGTCTCATAACTTATCACATGTGCAGCACCATGGCAGCTGCAGATCAAAAAGAGTATAAGATGGCAGCTTCCTTAGATGAAAAGGATAAGAGGGTTTAACCACTTATGCCCACCGTCATTATACGGCGGTATTTTGAGGAGGAATATCGTTGTTATGGCAGCAGCTAGCTTTCAGATAAAAGTGGTCAGTGCAGCGGAATCGCTGCAAGATCACTTTTATCGGCAGTGGGAGAGGGAACCCCCTTTCGGCCACACTCCGGTGCCCTCCACCTCTTACTGGAGCCGTCGGTAGCGGCAGAGGCGATCAGATCCTGTGTCCTCTATGGTATGAAGCTGAATGAGGGGGAAGATGGCCCCCACCTGGCTCCATACCAATGCAGGGCGGAAGCAACGTTAAAAAGTCACTTCCGCCCATAGCTCTTAAAGCAACATTTTTTTTTATAATTGCATTTTTGTGTAAATATGAGATCTGAGGTCTTTTTGACCCCAGGTCTCATATTTAAGAGGTCCTGTCATGCTTTTTTCTATTATAAGGGATGTTTACATTTCTCGTAAAAGGAATAAAAGTGACAAAATGTATTATTATTATTTTAAAAGAACAGTGTAAAAATAAAAAAGGTAAAATAAATAAGAAAAAAAAAATTTTTTACATGCACCCCATCCTGCCGAGCTCGTGTGCAGAAGTGAACGCATACGTGAGCAGTGCCCACATATGAAAACGGTATTCACCCCACACATGTGAGGTATCGCCGCGATTGTTAGAGTGAGAGCAATAATTTTAGCCCTAGACCTCCTCTGTAACTCAAAACATGCAACCTGTAGAATTTTTTAAACATCGCCTATGGAGATTTTTAAGGGTAAAAGTTTTTCGCCATTCCACGAGCGGGCACAATTTTGAAGCGTGATATGTTGGGTATCAATTTACTCAGCGTAACAACATCTTTCAGTATATAAAAAAAATTGGGCTAACTTTACTGTTGTCTTATTTTTTTAAATTTAAAAAAATGTGTATTTTTTCCAAAAAAAAAGTGCGCTTGTAAGACTGCTGCGCAAATACGGTGAGACAAAAAGTATTGCAATGACTGCCATTTTATTCTCTAGGGTGTTATATGGGTGGTATATATATATATATATATATATATATATATATATATATTCAATTTGCTTTTTCAGGTCTTGCTTTAATGCAGTAATTCGGATACAATCACTCTTTAAATGCCAAAAAGCGTGAATGTCTGCTAAAAACAATAGTAAAAGTTTAAAAACCGTGCCCAAGTGGTTAGCACTTCTACCTGGCAGCACTAAGGTCGTTGGTTCAAATACCAACCATGGCACTACCTGTCTGGAATTGGCATGTTATCCTTGTGCATGCATGGGTTTCCTCCCACACGCCAAAAGGCATGCTGGTAGGTTCATTGGCTCACTTTTGTTGCCAGCGGTTTATACATTAATGGCTGTGTGTTGTTATTTTGAGGGGACAGCAAATTGACACTGTTATACAAGCTGTACACTCACTACTTTACATTGTAGCAAAGTGTCATTTCTTCAGTGCTGTCACATGAAAAGATATAATAAAATATTTACAAAAATGTGAGGGGTGTACTCACTTTTGTGAGATACTGCAAGTGCAAATTGCTTGAAATAAAAGTGATTTTAAAGAAGTTTGCTGCACTATGGGGATCCCTTGTGCTTTATGAATCCACTGCAGGAAGGAATCACGGTCTCTTAAAGGACCATGCACCTAAATAAATTTTGTTATTTTGATGTGGTATTAAGAATCTAAATTGTAGATTGGAGAAGAAAATTGAAGTGTAATCTTATCCAAGTGGGATTTACAACAAGCCCTGAGTGGGAAAGGTTTTTTGACCTGACATTATACAGGTCAACTATAAAAGGTGAGCGCATAGGTGAACGGTGGTGGGCTTCACTGCACATTTTTTATTTTTGTTGGATCACCAGAGGTGGAAGATAATAAATAAATTATTTATTTTGACAACTTTATAGGTTTGAAGATCATTGTAGTAGTATTGTATCACAAGTTGGTTGATACGTATATGTGTTTGAACACAGTTTGGAGGGTTACCATATGCTAATGAGCACATATATACATATAGAGAGATTAGGTAGGCGCAGCAGTGTCACATTTTAGCTATAAAAGTACCTGTAATTGATAAATGTAAAAAATTGTAAATGTTCAAAGTAACTCTGTCAGTAAATTCAAACTGTAAAAAGAAAGAAAAAAATAAAAAGGGTTTTCTGCAAGAAACAAAGAATACTTAGCTCCTGTCCCGCCAAATGCTGCTGAAGAGAAATCCCCACCAGCCGACTCTTTAGAAACCAACACTCCTAGGTGTGTTCTCCTGCTCAGTTGTTCCTCCTGACAACCCTTAAGTGACTATAGCACATAAAAGTGACATAGGATTCAGCAGAAGGAACCAAGGAGTACAGCAGCAGGCCAGGGGATCAAGAAAGCTGGTAATGGGCTACAGGATTTTCCACACCTAGATGCATATTTTCCATATTATCTGGCAAGGTCACGTGTAAGTTTTCTTTACACTTTTTGGGGGCCAAAATTTGTTACAGTATGCAGAGTGTGATTCCGCAATGACATAAGTGCAATTACAGTACTGCGATCCACAGATCCCAGTGTATATTTCAATGTTTGTTTCTTACTATTTCAGCTGTATATGGAGTTCAGATGTGATAAGACAAGAAGAGGAGAAGCACCTTGCCAGCAATTTGGAATTTGCAACCTTAGACCCCACATTTCTACAAAATCTGGAGTCTACTGCCACGATAAATTTCAGATATAAAGTTTGACTTATTTTAACACAAGACAAATTAAAGGTTAAGTTCACCTTCTGAACATGTTGAATGTTACATCCGTATTTAAAAGTGTCACATGTGCACCCCCCTTCACTGTGACAGCAAGAGAGGGTTCTCCTCATCGCAGCTGCTGTCACACTTTAAAAACATTGCAGCTGTGTGGGGTTCTGTCATTCATTCATAGAGATCTATGAACTACAAGTCCTGTCTGCCACTGCGGCAGCGTCAGGCATCTTGTAGTTCTCAATTAATGAAAAGAGCGTTGATCAGCACTCTTGGGCTCCATGCACACTGAAGCTTAAAAAAGCTTTTTCTGGACGCCAGATTGCTGGCAGAAAACTATGGTTGAAAAACGTGCTTTTAACAGCATTTTGTACTAGAGTTTATGAGCGTTTTTTTAACATTAGCGTTTATGGGCATTTTTAATAAAAATACACAGAGGACACTCCAAAATCCCACAATGCATTCCAAACTGGCACAATGCATTGAACAAATAGAACGCTGAATGCTAATTAACGCGCGTTTATGAGCGTCTATCCGTGTTTGGCGTTTTTTGGCGATGAAAAATGGCACTTTGAACGTGAATTTCTGGCGTTCAGAAAAAAGCTTATAGGCTTTTTAAAAAATGCGCATACTCCAATAAACTGCAGTTTATGAGCTGCAATGTGCATGGAGCCTTGTAGTTTGCGGACACTCCTTTCAGCTCAGTAACTGGACAGAGAAACGTCGTCAGTGTCTGCAGGAGTCTGACATTCAATCCACTGATCACAGGTGTAAAGCTATGCAGGCTCCAGTGTCAACAAATAAATGCACACATTTTAAACTGCAAAATAATATGCATTTATTTTTTTATTAAAAGGTGAACTTATCCTTTAATAAAGAACTGAGGAGTAGATCAGTCCAGCCTTGGAATCAACAGATATCTTTAGGTCAGGTGTAAACCAATCAGACACTTCTCATGAGCTTAAGAACATAGGTTTCCAATGACAATAGAAAAGTCACTCAAAAGAAAGGGCTTAAAGAGCAGCTCCAGCCTATAAATGTGAATCATACCACTAAACACAATGAGCTTTCATAAATGCTTTTTATTGCAACACACCTCTACACTAGGGCAGTACCATTGAGGCATTTTTATAATGTAGCGATCTTGATTTGTTTACCAGTGTCCCTCTGGAAGTTTGCACTATGCAAGCCATAACATAAGATCAGTTTACACAACAATGTAACATTTCTTAAACAGGCCGATAAAAATATTTACACATACCTATTGGTAGTACTATTGTATTTGTTTATAATAATAATAATGAACATTTTGAACACTTCAGTAAGTGCATAGACAAGAGAACAATATTCCACGAATCACTTTACAATCAATGTAAATCAATACATACCAAATACAAATTTTATTATATTATTGGGGCACTATTTATTTAAATGTGTGACCTTATTAGGCCCCTTTCATACTCGTGCGACTTGGGACAGCAAAATTGCATGGCAAGTCATTTCCCATGATTTCCAATGATAACCATTCATACCCTGTACTACTTTGGTCCGACTTTTATGCGAGTTGAGGTCCATAGACCTCAAGTTTACACAGGAATTCCCTGAAATAGTGTCAAAATCACGGCAAAAAAAAATTAAATTGCATAAATAAGTCGCGGCAGTGTGAAAGGGGCCTTAAAGCTTAACATTAGGCAAGCAAGCAAATACAATATAAATAAGAAAACTGATTTATGTTAATGTGCTTAGGTTGCGATTCAGGCACCTTTGTCAGACAGCACAGCCAGGTCCTTAATCCCCACTACTGCAGCACAGCTTGGTCAGGACCACACACCTCATGCTGACGAGACAACAAAGGATCAGCAGAACACTGACGAGTCATCATTCAGCTACTCTGTGCCTGTCTGTGTTTTCACTTTCAGCATATGTGCATGCGGCAGAAATGGAATGGCTCCTAAAGCTGGCTTTCCCTCTCTTCATCTCAGTGCCGGTTCAAACCAATGCGAATTCTATGCGGATCAGATGCGATCCGAAAAGCACAGATTTGCATGTCATGTAAAAAAGCATTATTCCCAATGAAGGCTGTTCACATATATGCGGTGCAAATTTGATCTGGTTCAAAAAAGGGCCTTGTGCGAGTTTAGAGTGGTGCGAATCTCAGCTCCATAGACTTCTATGGGACCGGATTGAAATCAGTCCAGTGTTCACATTACTGCAAATATTTTTTTTTTTTTTGCCTAGATTTTATTGAAAAGAAAAAAAATTGCAGATGTGACCACTCCCCTCACAAATTTACACTAAATTTGCATTGAAATCGCACATGGCAATCAGAAATGTACCGCTTTAAATTTTGTGCCGGATTCACAGTGAACCGACACTCAGTCCTGTTATGAAGGGGGTCACTTTCAAGACTTTTTTTTTTTAGGTATATCTGTGGCCTCCATGCTTTGGCCTGTGGGCCAGATAAGGACCTTTGATTGCCTTTATCCTGCACTCGGGGCACCATTCCTTCCACTGACACTGACATCGGGGCACTATTCCTTCTACTGACACAGAGGATGGGGCATCATTTCTCCCACTGATATAAACCATTGGGCACTAGTCCTCCCGCTGACACCAATGATAGTGGGAGGACTAGCACCCTGACACCAAGGAGAGGGAGCGAGTCCTCCCGCTGGCACCAAGGAGAGGGAGCGAGTCCTCCCGCTGGCACCAAGGAGAGGGAGCGAGTCCTCCCGCTGGCACCAAGGAGAGGGAGCGAGTCCTCCCGCTGGCACCAAGGAGAGGGAGCGAGTCCTCCCGCTGGCACCAAGGAGAGGGAGCGAGTCCTCCCGCTGGCACCAAGGAGAGGGAGCGAGTCCTCCCGCTGGCACCAAAGAGAGGGAGCGAGTCCTCCCGCTGGCACCAAAGAGAGGGAGCGAGTCCTCCCGCTGGCACCAAAGAGAGGGAGCGAGTCCTCCCGCTGGCACCAAGGAGAGGGAGCGAGTCCTCCCGCTGACACCAAGGAGAGGGAGCGAGTCCTCCTGCTGGCACCAAGGAGAGGGAGCGAGTCCTCCCGCTGGCACCAAGGAGTGGGCGCGAGTCCTCCTTTAGACCACAGGGGCTAGGTGTTTTTTCTTTTTACTTCCATTGGCCACCAAGCCTGAGATACTGTCTACTCCAACTGATCCTGGGGTATTTTCTACTCCCACTGGCCATAGTCCGGCCTCCCTAAAGTCTGAAGGACAGCAAAATGGTCCTTTGTTTAGGCACACTAATAGCATTTAAAAATGAATGAAATAATTGCAGAAGTTAATAAAGTTAAAGTTTTAGTATATATAAATATATAGGCTAGTAATTTATTTAATGCTAGTGCTGTATGAGTTAACAACAGCTGCAGCAGCTAGTGTGAAGAGTTGAGCCACTCAACCACTTCCTTCTATCCTCTCCACCATACGAAGACATCGTACTGCTATTCTCCCACAACACACTGCTTTCTGTGAATGGTTAGTGGAGATCCTGTCCTTCATTAGCCCCTCCTCCATTCACAGAATGTAATGCATTGTGGGGAGAATAGTAGTACAAGTTGGTCTGTGAATGGCGGAGAGGGAACAAGGGGGAAGACTAGCTTCACAACTCTTCACACTAGCAGCAGCTGCCATTAACCCATACAGCACTAGAAGATAGCTGTTCAGGGCAAAATCTGGCAGTTATGAAGGTGAAATGAATGGAGAATTTTTACAAGAAGCAGCAGCTGCAGGCAATGTGTAATGGTCTGTATCCTAAAAAGTGCTTGGTGCCATATCAAATCCCCCCTCCCCCATAAAAAAAAAAAAAAAAAAATTACCTATGTTTATTATATAATATTGTTAATACAAGCAAGCTTTAATTGGAGTGTTCAAATTGCCATAACCCATCACAACCAATAGGAAATTATCTTTCCTGTTCATATTGCTCTGCACTGGTGAAAAGTAAAAATCCGATTGGTACAAGTTACTGCACCCTGGTTCTCTTTTGCAGTATGTTATTCAATATGCCTTGCATTGTAAAAATACATAGGTGTTGTCTTGTAGCATTTAGGGATCTAAACAAAATCATGTAACATGTTCTAAAAATCTCCTGTGGCTACTGTCAGCACGGGCCAGAACGGGTTGAGGACTGACACATCAGACTGTCCCAGTGGTACAAGGACAGCAATTGTCAGTGCTGAAATCATTCTTCCCAGCAGGTTAATGACAGAGGGGAGTGTGTGTACACTGACAGCCTCACCAATGGAGCAGGGAGTAAGACTTGGACAAAGGGGAATATGCATATGGGGGCCTATTACTAAGCTTCCAAGTCACAAGAGCAGAAGAGCAGGTGTCTTCACAGGGAGCACAAAAGGGGTAGAGGATAATGTATGCAAAGTGTATTTATGACCCATTCACAGAATCACACAGCAGATGGCAACGATTGCAAGCTCCTTTGTACAGTGAACATCCCTTTGCTCAATATATGTGTTTTATTCAGTACAAAAACGAATAACTAAACAACCGGCAAAAGAGCACCTCTGCACAATAGACTGTTTAAATATTTATTAAAGCCAACTATTAATTTCTGGCTGCAATTAGTATAAATCTCATGTCATATATACAGATCCTGCTTATATTATATACACAGCACCACCACTACAGACACACAGGGGTCTACATAACCAGATATACACAAATCCTGTTTCCCCATTTACATGATGTGTACATAGACAGGTAAAACAATAAAGCCCATTATTGCACTGCTATACAGGCTCAGAAATACATTAGCATCCAGATGATATTTAGTGCTGGTAGAAAAAGGATCTCCTACCTACAACAGCATGTAAACCACCGGGGTCTGTAGATTGGATTCTGCAGGCTGCGCCAGAACTGGGAGAGACCAGAGCAGGCCATTGCTAGCTGAACACAAGACAGCATGGGCTGCAACTGCAGCATGATCTGCTAAGAATAAATGAGAGAGGATTACCTGACACACACCCTGGCATGTTGCATCCACTGTGTTCCTGCCACTGATGAAAGGGAAGCCCCAGATTAGTCCATCAGCAGAACTGCTGCCATCCTTTATCCAGCTCCTGACCTCCACTGCTCACATTAGTGGCTTGGATGCTTCAGCTACCTCCTTGCTGTTCCCTAGCCCATGATGTCACCATCTTTCTCCATCCCTGATTGGCTGTCAGGCGGCTGATAATAATACTACTAATAGCACTAGGAGGGCTGGGATAGGCAAATCTTTTGTTTCGAAGCAGGAAGTGCACAGAAACGTTTCAGAACAGAGGGAGGGAGCTTACAAAAAATGTGATGCTTTCACTAACACCACTACAGCAGGCTGCATTGTGTGTGGCCAGAGGTGCAATTCCATCAGAAGCAAACACACTAATGTCTGCATAAACATAACTATTACATGAACACAGCACATTCCTCTTGTGTCTCTGCAACAGACAGCTACTCAGCAGGATACACTGGATACTCTACAGGGATCTGTAACACACTGCAGAGCTGAGCAAATACAAAATATATCTAGCAAATTAGATTCCCAGGCTCCGACAATTCAGAACACCCTTTCAGTACAGCAGAGTGACAAACATTGATCACATGCAAAGTGCAACAACCCAGAACAACCAATCAAGATCCAAATTTTCTGTAGTCAGATGTATGTATGCTGGCCACTAATTGGTATGGACATTCCAGTGAACTGTCAGAATCTTATATTTAAAGAGATATTACACCCAAAAGCAAACATTTATTATAGACCAACTTACAATTCTTACATGTGGTGGCTGCATTAGTTTTCTTTTTAGGCTCTCTTTCCTTTGTTTTCATCTGGTGATCCAGCCAGTAAGTCTGCTGCTCTCCTGTAAACGTAGCAGTTAGAAGGATGAAACAAATCATTTGCCACTGGTAGAGGGGTGCTTATAATGATCAGGTTCTATGTATTTACATAAAACCTTTATCCCAAAAGAAAGACAAACTGTTGCTGCAACTGCTCGTTTGACTTCAGTGAGTGAACTGGGGTTTGGCTTCAATTTGTAAGTCGATGTAAATATTCTAACACATCTAACTCTCTCCCCTCCCCCAGATTGACAATGCTGCTGCTGTCCAAAGGTGTCCCTGTGCTCCTTCCATGTATAAATGGACACAGGGAGCTGTGACTCAGCTCAGGTGTCCCCATAGGAAGCTGCTTGCTGTGGGGGCACTGAACAGGATGGAGGGGCCTGGAGCACAGAAGAGGGGTCCCAGTAGAGGAGGATCGGGGCTGCTCTGTGCAAATCTGCTGCAACAGAGCAGGTAAGTATAACATTTTTGTTATTTTTATAGGAAAAACACAAGACTTTACAATCACTTTAACGTTGGCAGCTCTCGCTCCCGCCCTCCATCCAATACTGGCACACCTCTCCCTCTCCTGCACAGTGTTCACCAGTGTAAGGTAGGAGACAACTACCTACACTGTGTGTGTGTGTGTGGCGGGGGGCAGAGGAAACTATGGGGGGGGGGGCACAGGACACTACAGGGAGGGGTGATGTGAAGGGGGGCAGAGGGCATGGGAAACTGCTATGGGTGGGCACAGGATACTATAGTGGGGGGAATGTGATGTGAAGGGGACAGAGGGGAAGATACTACAGTTGGGGGGTGATGAGATAAAGTGAGGGGGGGGCAGGACACCGCTTTGGGAGGGCACAGGACTGTGTTGTAGTGAGGCAGAGGACACTGCTATGAGGGCACAGTACACTACAGTGGGAGCGGGGGGGGGGGGGGGGGGGATTGTGAAGGGGCAGGAAGGAGACACGTCTGATCTAGGAGTATAAGCACTCTAATACAGGAGATGTGTTGCTGGTCAGATCACGAGGTGAAAACAGTAGAAAAAAAAAAAAGAAAAAACGTATTCAGCCACCCACCGCATTTAAGGATTGATAAGCTGCTATATATAACATTTTTGGTTTTAGATTTAATACTGCTTTAAAACTTTGCTTCTGCATTTTCATGCAGGTTTTTCTTTCTGCGTGTATTTGATGCACAATTTGCTTGTGCTGCCATTGAAGTCTATGCAACGCTGATGCACAAAAAAAAAGCACCTACAGCATGTTTCCTTGTGCACAGAAACACAGAGCAGTTGTGAACTGGCCCCATATAAAATAATGGAAATCCACTTGTTGAGCATTAACACGTCAGACAACACATGTTAAATCTCACAGGTGTGAACAGGGGCTAAGGAGACCCCTTCATCAATTCAGCAGGTAAAATCAAAGAAAAAAAATCAAGTATCTTAAATGCTTACCTAAGGTGTTGTTTCTTTCCATAAATTATATTTTATCCACCTGCAATGGGCCATTAAACCTGATAGAAAATGTGACTAGTAAATTTCCTTAGCACAGTCCCTTCCTTCCTTCCTTGCACATCATAGCCCTGTCTGTGCTGGCCCAGCTTCTCCACTCCTCCCATCACCTCCCTGCATAACCTTGTATGTAGCTGCTGAGAGAGAATCAAAAGGGAATATATCATTTGAATATATAATTAAGTGTCATTTGAATGTCAGCTCTGAGGCTGATGGGGCTGGTGTCATCACATCTATGGCAACGCACAGAAGCAGTCTCAGGGCTGTAGGATGTCTACACAAGGGAGCATTTTACAGGTAAATAACATACAAAAATAGGTTAAATTCACACATAATCCTCTGGGAAGACTGTTTTTGAAAAACATGACAGAGTCTCTTTAAACTGAAATTTTTCCGATCTAAGGCTAACCGTACACATTAAAATCTTCTTTCGATCCTCTAACAACTATGTAGAGCTTGTCTGATTGGATATAAACTGAATGGACCATCATGTGGCTGTGTAATCTTTAAAACACGTTGCTGTTTGTGGTTGGAGTTGACCTCCGTTGAGAGATTATAATTTGTTTAGAAGTCTGTTGTTCCAGTGCTGATCCCCAAAAAGTGCAGTCTACCCAAGACTGCATCCGTTTTCGGATCGGATCGTGTGACGATGCACTCTACGGTCCGTCATCACCCGATCCCCCATAGGGGAGAGCGGCGCTCTGACAGGTCTGACAGTGTGCAGCGACGGACCTGTCATCTTCCTGCTCAGCGGGGATCGGCGGAGCGATCCCCGCTGAGCAAGCAGATGTTCACGGGGCGGATCAACACTGATCCGCCCCATGTGAAAGAGCCCTAAGTGTCAGAAAAAGGTTTGGTTTTTAAATAGTTAAACTGCCCTCATCTACACACCAAAGAACAAAAAGTTACAATGTTTATAGTTATCTACAGACAATGTTGTGAAAATCTTGGCAGGCTGCCTGTTTTCTTTCTTTTGACAGCTGAGTGAGCAGAGAACTCTCTATACTTGTTATATGAATGAATAGGAAATTCTGCATAGAGATCGTGAGGGGGGTTGAATCGAGATCATGATTTTTTAACAAATAATCATGCAGCTTCTACACAGCAGTAAGTTCTCCCACTGACTGTGCAAAATACGTAGCTTTACCATAGGATCATCTGTGTATGACTTTCTTAGATTCATATTCGGGACAGTGCATGACCGCAGTATTATATTGGGGGGGGGAGATATGCTTGGGGAAAAGGAACCCTATCATCTTTTATGTTGTACAACGTACTTATGGTATCAAGAAGGTGATATGGCCTTGCTGGCATCACCTTATAGATATTAGTGCTTTATTCATCTAGTTTTTGGTTGTTTACTTCCTGTTATAAGGTGACAACACTCTGTCCCTATCTCACAATTCTACTCCTGTGTTGCAATCATGTCACACAGGCTTCCAATGGATACTGTATGTCCACTGGTATCACCATCAGCTAACCCACCTTGAAATAGCCATATATTTAATGAGATTTTTTACCAGGAATTTTTTGTTGAATCTCTATACTAAATCTCCATAACATAGGGGGAGGTGTTCTGTAGTCCACATAACAGAACTGGGCAGTGCTGATAACAGTGCTTGAGATTTCAGTGCAGCAAAAGCAAGGTGCACAAGAAGTTACAGTTTAGTATAACAGACCAAAAGGTAGAAAATAAGTGAAATATAAATGGTCCATAGTCTGGCCACAGTAAAGCCTTGTACACACAGGCTGAAAATCATCCCAAATCATCCCCTTTCGGCCCGTGTTTACAGCGGTGGTCAGACTGGAAAACCAGCCAGTGGCTGCCAGCGCTGAGTGTTCTTGGGGGGAAGGGGAGTCAGAATACGATAGCACAGCAGGGGAGATCACCACACTAATATTACATGTGTTAGTACAGCGATCTCTCCATTTTTTTGTTTTTTGTTTAGCCAGCTGATTTGAATGAAAAAAAAAAATACTAGTGTGTACCAGGCCTGATACTCCATACCTTGCTCATCTGAATGAGCCAATAAGGAAAAAACTTCCTCTGGAATAAAAAGTGTTCTCTTCATTATAAACAGTCATCAGATACCCCTAATTCCCCAGGGTAGTCACAAATTTAAATACTCTTCAGTTTATTTGTCCCACCTATGTCCCTTGGTTGTGACCTCTGATCAGCATAATAAACAAGCAAAAGTCAAACACATTCTTGCTAAATGTGTAAAAGCAAAAAGCTGCAAGTGAATTTTGGTAGGCAAATATGTGGGTCTGAGGTACCCTTTGCAGACATGTAGTCAGTTTGTCTTGCATGAACAAGGTCACAGTGTCACATTTCTACCTTTTAAACACATTGCCAATATCAACAGCACAGCACACAAAGCATACTTCACACTTAAGCTGGCCATACACCATACAATTTTCCTGTTCAATTTTCTTTAGATTTACCTTCAACTATGTAGTAAAGGGCCTGCCTGATTGCATCCAAATTGAAAGTGTTTAGGTTTGACCTCCTATTATATGGTTTTGGTAAATCTAAAGGAAAGTTGAACAGGAAAATTGAATAGTGTATGGCCAGCCTAAGCCTAGGTTCACACTGGTCCTATTTGATATGTCAAATCGCATGCCAAATCAGCAGGTATTGCCGGCAATATCACCGCCCAATTCGGTGCGAAGCCGACTTTACAGCACCGCACCGATTCCCAAAAGTAGTTCCTGCTCTACTTTTGGCGACTTTGGGTGGAACACGCACAGATGTCTGTCAAATCACCCCTGAAGTTGGACGGCATTGCCGGCTGAAATTGTGCGAGTTCAGCTGAATGCACACGATTTCTAACCCGCAGCAATGTGAACCTAGGCTGAAGGCCACTGCACACACACTGATCACTGCTGCACACGCATCCACTGACTTCACCTGCATTCTGACCACTGCACCCATGCACAAATCCACTTACATCACTATACCCAAACACTGAGCTACTGACTGCCACTGCACCCACTAACTTTTACATTGTAGCCACACACTTGTTCACTGACTGACACTGCGATGGCTCCCTTCTCCACTTTAACAATACACATCTACACTAACCACCATTATACTTGTGTAGTTCTTTGGTCACTACTGTACTATGCACCCCTCCACCAACTACCAATGTAACAGCATGATTCCTCACTGTAGGAATACCACAAAATACTGCACTACACTGTGATATACATCACATTCCCAAGACCGCTAACTCTCTACACTATATTGTATATTCATAACTCTTGGAATAGTACAGTTATGCTTCTTGATCAAATAACAGACACTTTTTTGATAGTTACCTTTCAATCCCAGATAGCAAGCAATTGAGCTGCAAGTTTGAAAATGACTTGCTAAGCTATTGCTAGACTTGCCAGGCTTTACAAGTTTGTTGCACAATTGCAGCAAGTCCTCATCAGATCAACTTTCTTTGCAAACATTCTGCAAGTTCTGGTTCAGTTATGTTGCGCAATAGTCATCCCACCACCGGGGTCAACTGTGGCTGAATTGTCATGTTGTAGACCTGCAGAGCTCTTGTTGTAGACTCACCACTGCAACTTTGCACCTGCTAGAGAGATTAGCCACGCAAATTTGCTACAAAATTGGAAAAGTGTCAACTAGAAATTGTGCTTCAATTGCTCTGCAAGTGTACAACTTGCCAGTGAAAATGTGCAGCAAGTTAACTAGACTTACAATTCAACACTGCCACAAATTTGTGCCAAGTTATCCTTGCTATCTGGGAAGGTGATCTAGCCATGGTGGGGGAATCACATGAGAACTGGCAACATCCACTGACTGGCTGGCTCTGCTTAACCCGGATACCAGTGTCTCAAACTCCCTACATGCTGCCAGCATATACTGCTGTGATCACAAATAAGACCTGCAGCAAAACTGAATCTGGAGTGGGGGGGGGGTTTGGTGAGTAGGAGAATTTTTGGGGGCTTTTTTCGGCGGCTATGGTGTTACAGCAGTAGGAGCGGTTAAAAACAAGCAGAACTAAAGTTTGGCTTCAAGTCCACTTGTACCCTTTAGAGGCAGGTATGCACTAGTCTGAGATTACATTTTTTTAGATGCGGTCGTACTGTATTAAGTACACTACCAGCCAATACTTATATGTTTTTATAAGATTCTTAAAATAACTGTTTCTCTGGAGGATATAACGACTTTGCAGACAGAACTTGCGTCATAAAGCACAATTAACAAGTTATATTTGAACATTATCCAGGGAAAGTGATATCTTTTTTCATTACACCAGTAAAGCGTGTTCTTTCTCCACCTATGTATTTTACTGGTATTTGGGTATTCATAAACTTAACATAACCCAGTTTACAAAATAAATATATTTGGTCATTCTTACATTGTTAATATATTCTTCATTCACCATTTTGAAAATTCTACATATTAACTTTACAGAATGTGAGTACAAGTACATTTAGTGAAAGACTCCTTCACTGGGGAGGAAGGAGTGGATGCTCCTGCAGGTATGAAGTGTAGACACCTAGAATGCCAAAGCCTAACCATCCTTCCACTTCCAACCTCCTTCCCACAGCCACCCCAACCTGCAAACAGTTCTACTCAAGGTCCCAGTACAGAGCTGGGTGCATGAGCTGGGACAACCACAAAGAATAACGACATTTGCCACCTGCACTTCAGTGTATAAAGTGGCGGAATGACAACACACTCTTTGGCAGTACCTATTTTTACCCCGGGCATGCTTCAGCTCCATGCTTTGACATTAAAATAAATGGAGCACAGGCTGGGGGCAAGCCATGCAACTATAGAGTAAATAGAGACAGAGAGGTACAGAAAGATTTATTAATAGGAGTGCATTTAGGGAAGTCCTGCATAAGTGCACTTAGCCTTTAAAATATATAAAGCTGTTTATAGTATCAAAATATCTCTGTAAACTGACTTCATATATTTTTACTATTCTATTTATATTTATTCTACTATTTATTTTGGATAATGTGAAGATCATTTAAAAAAAAAAAAAGTTACAATCTTAGTAATGCACAGGGACATTTAACCATTGTCATCATCAAAAAGACCGCCCTGAACAAAAAAAAAAAAATACATGTCTACAAAGAGGCTGCAGGAGATCAGCAAGACTGATGAAAGGATGAAAAGAAGGGAGAACTGTATTTTTCCAAGAAAAACCATTACAGTTGTTTATGATGCACATAGCTTTTGTAAAGTAAATGTCATCCAGTTAGGGTTTAGATGTCATTTAAACTTGTGCAGAGAATAATTATGGGCTAGTTTGAGTTGCAAATTAGTTAGCGACTATTACTTTTTGGGTGTGCTAAGTGTATACCAAGTGACAGATTTCAATACAAAAAAAATAGTGTAATGAAACGTATGGTGCTAAAATACATGCAGATTTGAAAGCAAAGAAGCCAAATTTTAGATACTGAAAACTAATGTACCCAAACAGACGTCGAATGCCCTGCTAAAACGTATGCAGCCAATGCCTACTATTTATACATGCTGTTGTGTTATTGTGTGAAGCAGGACAAGCAGTACCTATATCTGTCACAGCACATAGTGTGAATTGGTCCTTACAGTCACAAGCTAATCTGGCTATAGATGACCCATTTTTTTCAGTCAGCCAGTGGACTGATCAGAAACTACTGAATGGATTGCCTCACCCAGACAGGCAAGATGGACAGGGGAATCCTCCCCACGGCACTATTGTATCCTGACAGTGGGTCTCCTCTGCTGACAGAATACACTGATCAGCTCTGACTGAATGAAAATTTATCAGCAGTCCCATTCGAAAATAGTCGATCATTCGATCGACTCCTCTGGAACAGGAACAGCCATTGATAGATTGAAATTTGGTTGGTCTCTCCTGATCTTGCCAAATTTTGAACCATCTACGGCTGACGTAGCTTTTTCCAACATTCTAATTGTTAAATGGGAACTAAACCCCTTGATTTAACAGACTCCGCTAAAACTGTTACATTCAAGGCATGCCTTGAATGATAACTGTCCCAGTTGCTTGTGCTCTCAACCGAACTGTCAATCCTTCTAATGGTTAGTGTCATAACTGGTTATATGTGCAGCAGCATGGCAACTGCCGATCAAACAGAGGCTCAGATTGCAGCTGTCTTGGCTGTAAAGGATAGGAGAATTTAATTGTCCTTTAGCCCTAGTTCACACTGACTGCGGGAATGAAATCGTGCGAGATCAGCTGAACTCGCACAATTTCATTACCGCATGTCAGTTCCGACTTTGGGGGTGATTTCAGAGAAATCTGTGTGAGTTTCTGCACAGATGTCAATGGAAATCGCACCCCGAAATCACCAAAAGTTGTAATGAAACTACTTTAGGGAATCGAAGCGGCGTTGCACCGATTCGGACGGTGCCATTGCCGGCAATTGCTGCCAATTTGACATTCGATTTGACATGTTAAAGCGCATGCCAAATCGCATCAATGTAAAACAGGGCTCACACTTGAAGTTTGTTACATAGTCAGGTTGAAAAAAGAAGTCCATCTAGTTCAACCAAGAAAAAAAAAATCCTACAATCCCATATACACAATCCTATACCCACAGTTGATCCAGAGGAAGGCGAAAACCCCCCGCAAAGAATGACTCAATTTGCTACAGCAGGGGAAGAAATTCCTTCCTGATCCCCCGAGAGCCAATCGGATATTACCTGGATCAACTTTACCAACAAATGTAAAGGTGACATTCAATTAGTTGCTATGGTTACTACCATGGTTGCTGTCTAAAAAAAAAAAATATTCACAGACAAAAAAAGGCAATCATCTCAAAATGTTCACAGACACATATGATAAAATGAGGATCTGTACAAATAAATGATCATATGTATGAAAGAAAACACAAAGATTGTTAGAATCCATGTGCTTCCTTGGGTGGAGTAATGCCATAGCCAGATAGTTTTCTAGGAGATATATTTTACTTGATATATTGCTCAACATGAGCTCTGAGTGAATTGTGAAATCTTTTTATGCAGGGAAGATCTATTTATAAAGTTTGGGAGTGCCAGGTCTTGTTTTGTTTAAAAAGCCATAAAGCCAGCAGGCCTATCAGGTAAGGCAAGGTGAAGGTAGTGCACAGCTAAACACACCATGAGAGCAATAGTAGCTGGAAGACACATGGTGCTACCAGGTCAAGAACCTGGTTTGTAACAAGAAGTATTTTCCAAGCTGCAGATGGTAAAAATGTTATACTGTCTTTGTTTTGTAGACTCATCCTGCTAGTGACGGAAACCAAGGCCAGAACTAGTCTGACTGGTCTAACTAGACACACAATAACATGTATTTGTATTGTCTGTTTGATTTGCTACTTCTTTCAGGTTGTAGAAATATGACCAAATCATCCCAAACAAATTCTTGCAATTCAGGAAACAGTCTAAAGTTTTTGTTCTGGGATTTTGCAAAATGTAACCATGAGGACTGAGCAAAGTGAATAGTCCATTATACACACACACAAAAAAAAAAAGAAGAAGATAGATTACTTGGCAGTAGAAAGCATTTCACCTCACAACCTTGGAAAGCAGACATACTTGTAAAGAGTCCGTCCAACCAAAGTTGGTGCTTGCCTAGGTTAATTGCAACCCAGAGCAGACAATTTTTTCTGCACCCCCATCCCCATTTTTGCCACCAACACATTTTTGTATTGCCACACCCACCTTCTGTTGGTTGCTTCAACTCTTCTGGGAAGGCTGTCCACAAGGTTTAGGAATGTTTGACCATTCTTTCAGAAGGGCATTTGTGAGGTCAGGCACTGATGTGGATGAGAAGGCCTGGCTTGCAGTCTCCACTCTAATTCATCCCAAAGGTCTTCTAATTGGTTGAAGTCAGGATTCTGTGCAGGCCAGTCAAGTTCCTTCACCCCAAACTGGCTCATCAATGTCTTTATGGACCTTGCGTTGTGCACTGGTGCGCAGTCATGTTGGAACAGGAAGGGGCCATCCCCAAACTGTTCCCTCAAAGTTGGGAGAATGAAATTGTCCAAAATGTCTTGATATGCTGATGCCTTAAAAGTTCCCTTCACTGGAACTAAGGGGCCAACCCCTGAAAAACAACCCCAAACCATAATTTCCCCCTCCACCAAATGATTTGGACCAGTGCAGAAAGCAAGGTTCATAAAGATATGGATGAGCGAGTTTGGGGTGGAGGAACTTGACTGGCCTGTGCAGAGTTCTGACCTCAACCCAATAGAAAACCTTTGGGATAATCTAGAGCGGGGACTGTGAACCAGGCCTTCTTGTCCAACATCAGTGCCTGACCTCACAAATGCGCTTCTGGTAGAAAGAGACACAGACACACTCCTAAACCTTGTGGACAGCCTTCCCAGAAGAGTTAAAGTTGTTAAAGCTGCAAAGGGTGAGCCAACTCAATATTGGACCCTACAGACTAAAGCCTCGTAGAGACAATGGGATTTTCGGCAGGGAATTGTGTGATGACAAACTGTTTGCCTAAAATCCGACCATTAGTACGCTCCATCAGACAATTGTTGTCCAACTTCCCGCCAACAAATGTTGGATGGCAGGCTAGTAAATTTTCGACGGACAACAGTCTGTTGTCAGATTTTAGTATTGTGTGTACACAAGTCTATCACACAAAAGTCCAAAAGTACAAACACGAGACGACATTAGCAGAAGGCACAAGAGCTGAAATTCCACGTAGTACGTCACTACGTTCGTGTTTGCTGGCTGACAATTGTGTACCGTATACAAGACAGGTTCCTGTGACATGCCCTTCGGACAAAAGTCTGATGCTTTGTGTGCTGAAAATCCGATCGTTTGTACAAGGCTTTAGACTGGGATGCCATTAATGTTCATGTGCATGTAAAGGCAGGCATGCCAATCATTTTGGTAATATAGTGTATATAGCTTGTAATTTGGACTTTCTTATCTACATCCCAAAATTATCCCTTAGGCCAAAAGATAGATCATCTTGCAAGTATATATCCAAAGTGGAAATATTTTGTTTTGGGCAGACTGACATATTGAAAAAACTTGTCCATGCACATACTCACCCTTCCATCACTCTGAGGCTCGGTTCACACAGGGACGACTTGTCAGGCGACCCAGTCGCCTGACAAGTCGCCTCCCGTTCTGTGCTATGGAACCGTTCTAAGGGGAGCGACACAAGTCGCTCTGACTTAGAAAAAGGTTCCTGTACGACTTTGGGGGCGACTTGGGGCGACTTGCATAGACTTCTATACAGAAGTCGTTTTGCAAGTCGCCCGGGCAGTCGTGTGCAGGTCGCCTCGGTGAGGCGACCTGCAAGTCGTGCTGCCTCTGGTGTGAACCGAGGCTTACACTGCTCATTTCAGCCACTGGGATCAAAGCACATACTTTGCGATTCCAAGTATGAAGGAGCATGTAACTCACTTCCCTTCCTCTAATGTGGCAGCACTGGTGCTTGAAGCTTAGCCTAGGACTGTCACATGGGGGCAGGAAAAATGTTCTCAGCACTATGAGGGTTCCAGCTAGAGTAACTTTCACATTACCCCGGGCTTCTTTATTCACTCTCAGCAGCTCAACAGAGCAAAGGATAAGTTAGTATGTGCTGCCATGGATGATGAGGGGTTGGGGAGAGCATAAATGCTAACCTGCTTTGCCTGCATGGCCAAAACACAGGTTTGTTTTAAAATACATACTGATACTTATATTCTAAAACACATTTTCATTAGTATGAAGCATTTAATTTGATAATATGCACTAAGGTCTTTTTATAACATCAGCAAACTCACCTAAGAGTAGGTTTGATTGCCTGGTTGGAGATGGTGATTTTGTACAGGTGCACACTGCGGTATAAAATTGTTCCCTGCTGCCCTAAACCTTCAGATTAATTCACTGTAAAAATCGCTGGCAGGTTCTTCTTGTGAAATGGGACGCCGAGAAAAACAAGCCAAGATTTCACTATGTCTTTGCTATCAGTGATTACGAGGAACATCCAAGTCGGTGTGCTAATTTAGGTTTTTTACATGTTGTTTTTTAGAAAAAATGCAGCTGATTTTAGAAAGAGAGAGCAAGAAGGATTACACTTCAAATATTGTGGCCAGGCATGTAGGATAAAGTTTAATAAAAAGTAAAAGTTATATAACTATGCAGCTTGTGGCCTTTCATATTAAACAATGTTGATCTGATGTGTAAAAATATTGTTACAACTTTTGATTGATTGTTGATCTTTTGCACAATCTGTTGTCTTAATTATTTTTTTTTTGCTTAATTCACTATTACAGGGGCATTTTTTTAAATTAGAATATTACATAAGACCAATACAAAAAAAAAAAAAAAAAAAGGATTTTTATTAAATGTTGGCGTACTGAAAAGTATGTCCACGTACAGTATAGTATATGAAAAACAGGGTGAACAAGTATCTGCGCTAACTAAAAAAGAGAACAAAGAGAACTAAAAAAGCAGCCAGCATAGTTTGTTAATTTATCAAACATAAATGTAAAAATCCAAAATGCAGCGCTTAAGTGAAGAAAATTATTTAAAAAATGTGTAATAGTCCATGCAAAATCAATATAGGATAGAGATGACGCGGAGCCTCCACCAAACTTCAATGTGCAAAGGAAAAGCACACCACACCCACATGCTATCAATCTGCTTACCAGAAAGATATGAAAACAAGCAATGTAATCATATGATGCAAGAGGTTAATAGTGGATCCGAATGAATAATGATATTTGAAGTGCTTCACAATGTGCATGAAAATGAATATATAAGAATAAATATAAAATAGTCAAATAAATCCAGCGGTGAGTAAAAATTCCTAAAAAATCCAGCAATCAAAATAGTGTAAAATTATAAAAAATTAGTGACACCAAATGTGTAAAAAAATCACATAAAAAATCCACATAAAAATAAATAAATAGGGATGTATTCAGAAGGTTCAATTATACAGGTGTAGAATCCTGATTGGTATAGAGATTTTGATCACTAGCAAAGCTGTTTAAAAACACTTGCTTAATTAACCGCTTGCCGACCGGCGCACGCCGATGTACGTCGGCAGAGCGGCACGGCTGGGCAAATGGGCGTACCTGTATGTCCATTTGAATTTCCCGCCGTGCCCGTGCGTGCGCGCCGCCGGTGGCGCGCACGCGCGCCTGCCGGGAGCTCCGTGAGTCGGGTCGCGGGTCCCGCGGACTCGATCGCCGCGGGGAGACCCGCGATCGCCTCACGGAGCGGATGAACGGGGAGATGCCGTTGTAAACAGCATCTCCCCGTTCTGCCTAGTGACAAGTGTCACTCGATCTCTGTGACGTCAGCCACACAGCCCATCCCCCTACAGTTAGTAATCACTCCCTAGGACACACTTAACCCCTCCCCGCCCCCTAGTGGTTAACCCCTTCACTGCCAGTGTCATTTACACAGTAATCAGTGCATTTTTAATCGCACTGATCGCTGTATAAATGACAATGGTCCCAAAAATGTGTCAAAAATGTCCGACATGTCTGCCATAACGTCGCAGTCACAATAAAAATCGCTGATCGCCGCCATTACTAGTAAAAAAAAAATTATTAATAAAAATGCCATAAAACTATCCCCTATTTAGTAAACGCTATAACGTTTGCGCAAACCAATTAATAAACGCTTATTGCGATTTTTTTTTACCAAAAATATGTAGAAGAATACGATCGGCCTAAACTGAAGAAAAAAAAAGTTTTTTTTATATATTTTTAGGGGATATTTATTATAGCAAAATGTAAAAAATAATGCGTTTTTTTCAAAATTGTCGCTCTTATTTTGTTTATAGCGCAAAAAATAAAAATCGCAAAGGCGATCAAATACCACCAAAAGAAAGCTCTATTAGTGGGAAAAAAAGGACGTCAATTTTGTTTGGGAGCCACGTCGCATGACCGCGCAATTGTCAGTTAAAGCGACGCAGTGCCGAATCACAAATAATGCTCTGGTCAGGAAGGGGGTAAATCCTTCCGGGGCTGAAGTGGTTAAGGTGCTCATTGACCTTCATAGTAAGAATGTGTTTTTTGATTCTATTCACAACCAATGTGAGAATCATAAACAGGCAGATAAGAGAAAAAACCAATCATTGTGCAATAGTTAGGATACCAAGGTACACAGGCAAACTTCAATCCACTCACGTGTGCCTTATAATGATAAGGCATATGCAGGTTTTACTATAGCAGTCAGCCGCCTTAGACAGGAGCAGATTCAGTGCAGTACACTGTGTGATACTGCTGATCTGCACAGAGCGTCCTTGGCTCCTCCCACGCGTTACATCACAGTCACGTGACTTTTTTAAGGATGATCTAACTATGCAAATGACATCTGTCCATCATTTAGTGAAAAACCAGGTAAAAAAGGTATATGAAACATATACATAGTACACATCACTAAACATATGCATTAAATGAACATACAAAAGTGCATATTCCATGTGCAATAGTGAAGATTGCAAAGTAATTTAATAAAGTCCATATAAGTAAATAGAATACCGTATTTATCGGCGTATAACACGCGCCGGCGTATAAGACGCACCCCAAGTTTAGGAGGGAATTTTAAGGAAAAAAACTTTTAGGAGGGAAGTTTAAGGAAAAAAACTTACATTTAAATGCCCATCGATGCAGCCTCATCAGTGTTCATCTGCAGCCTTTCCCCAGTGTCCAGTGCAGCCTTGTCAGTGCAGCTTTGCCCCAGTGCAGCCTTGTCAGTGCAGCTTTGCCCCAGTGCAGCCTTGTCAGTGCAGCTTGTCCCCAGTGCAGCCTTGTCCCCAGTGCAGCTTTGCCCCAGTGCAGCTTTGCCCCAGTGCAGCCTTGTCCCCAGTGCAGCTTTGCCCCAGTGCAGCCTTGTCCCCAGTGCAGCCTTGTCCCCAGTGCAGCCTTGTCCCCAGTGCAGCCTTGTCCCCAGTACAGCCTTGTCCCCAGTACAGCCTTGTCCCCAGTGCAGCCTTGTCGCCGCCGACATACAAACGTTTAGTTTGTATTTTTAAACATGGCGCCGCGGAGTTCGGAGGGACTCGGGGGCGCTCGTTCAGCTGAACGAGCGCCGCCGAGGACACAGTGACTGGGCGGAGCCGAGATACACATAGCCGAGGGTTCTCTGCGCCGTTCACAGTCACGCCCAGTCCCTATGATGGACATAACACAGGTCCAATGGCGGGACTGGGCGTGACTTTGAACGGCGCCGAGAAAAGCCGAGAACCCTCGGCTATGTGTATCTCGGCTCCGCCCAGTCACTGTGTCCTCGGCGGCGCTCGTTCAGCTGAACGAGCGCCGCCGAGTCCCTCCGAACTCCGCGGCGCCATGTTTAAAAATACAAGCTATGTGAATGTCGGCGGCGATCGCTCCGACAGATCACAAAATAGCGGGGATCGGCGTATAACACGCACCCACGATTTTCCCCTTATTTTAAGGGGAAAAAAGTGCGTGTTATACGCCGATAAATACGGTAAGTCACCCAGGTGTTGATTGAGATGTGGATAAAATCCTGATAACTAAGGATAAAGTGTTTGATCCACCACCACCACCAATGAAGATACTGGCTGCTTACCAGAGACCCATGACCCCCCACTACAGAGGGTCTGGGTAAGCTGTTAAAACTGGTTGCTCCAGACCACCATCAAGGAACCAGATAGTATCACTACGATGAGATATCAGGGGCCTCGATGTCAGATGGATAAATGGCACAATGGCGGGACGTCAAACTCTCAGCAACGTGGTTAACCATAAATGGAAAAGAGAGCTCCAATAGTGTAAAATCATAAGGTTTATTAGGTAAAAATTATTAAACACTCACATATAGTTTCAGAATGTTGAACAACCGAAGAGAAGTCTGGGGCACCGGCCGGATGCCCGCAGACAGCCCGTCCTGTTGGTACAATCTATGTTTTTTTTTCGACAGATGTTGGCTCAAACTTGTCTTGCATACACACGGTCACACAAAGTTGGTCAGAAATTCCGAACGTCAAAAACGCGGCAACGTACAACACGTACGACGAGCCGAGAAAAATGAAGTTCAATAGCCAGTGCTGCTCCTTTGCTTGATTCCGAGCATGCGTGGCACTTTGTGCGTCGAAATTGTGTACACACGATCGCAATTTCCGACAACGGATTTTGTTGTCGGCAAATTTGAGATCCAGATCTCAAATTTTGTGCGACGGAAATTCCGATGGAAAATGTCCGATGCAGCCTATACATGGTCGGAATTTCCGTCAAAAAGCTCCCATCGAACATTTTCCGTCAGAAAATCCGACCATGCAGAGATCAGGAGTGGGCTGCGCTCAGAATGCAGGGTTTAGGAATGCGTTACGCTCAGAATGCAGTGTTTAGGAGTGCGTTGTGGTCAGAATGCAGGGTTCAGGAGTGCGTTACGCTCAGAATGCAGGGTTCAAGAGTGCGTTATGCAGAGAATGCAGAGTTCACCAATGCATTACGCTCAGAATGCAGAGATCAGGAGTGGGCTGCACTCAGAATGCAGGGTTCAGGAGTGGTTTGTGGTCAGAATGCAGGGTTCAGGAGTGCGTTGCGGTCAGAATGTAGGGTTTAGGAGTGCTTTGCAGTCAGAATGCAGGCTTTAGGAGTGCATTACGGTCAGAATGCAGGGATTAAGGGGGGGATGTGAAGGGTGGTAGAGGACACTGCTATGGGGGTGACCCTGCCCATAGGAGCATCATCTGCCCACTTGAGACCACCCTCCCCCCCCACACACACAGTGGTGTCTTCTCCCCCCCTTCCCCTATAGCAGTACCCCCCCTTCCTTCCTCTTCCATACCACAGTGGCCTACCTTTTTCCACAGCGGAAACCTGGAAGCAGCACAGTTCTGGACAGAGGGGCGGAGCTGGCAGAGTGACTTTTCATATTAGCAAGCTGGTGATTGGGTGTTTAGTACCCCCCATTGTGCTAGCAACCAATCACCGGCAGATTGACATCAAAAGTTTGTTTGGCCAGCTTCTCCTCCTGCCCTCTGTCCTGAGCTGTCCGTTCCTCCTGGTCTCCGCTGTTCACTGATCACAGCGGCGGAGGAGGATGGAGGTGGGAGGGACAGAGAGACACCGGGACATAGATGGCGCGGCAGAGACTGGAGGCTGGAGGGGGACACAAGGACCGGCATATAGAAGGTGGGGGCTCGACGGCGCAGGAACCTGTTTGCGGTCCACCTGTCACCTGCAGACAGTCGACAGGTGGACCACAATCGACAAGTTGTCGACCCCCAGTTACAGCAACAGCTTTTTTTTGGGGGGGGGGGGATAAAGGTTTTACATGCATAAATTAAAGCTAATCATCTTCTCAACACTCTAACACGTCTACATTTGCAGGGGCGCTTGTTCTTTTAATCAATAACAGACTTACTGGCCGGATTGGTAAGCTTCAATATAATTAATGTCTGCTTTTGAGTTTAATACTGCTTTAAGGGATTTTTCTTGTAATTGTCTATTGTTTATAGTGTTTTGAAAAAAATCAATAAAGAAAGGTAAACAGTGAATACTAAAATAAAGATGTTACAATTTCACATTAATAGTTGCCCTTTTAATAAAGTTCCTAAACAGATAAGTGCAATAATGCAAGGCGACACATACATGCACACACATACGTTGTAATATGCATCTTTTGAAGGAATTGTGCTATTGTGAGACTTATTTTTAATGCCATCGAAAACTAGAGTACAAGTTATAATCTTATGAAACTTCTGACATGGCATTGCAGGAGTTAAGACCAAACCGCCAAATACTATTCTGCTGTGACATAAAAAAAAAAAGCTAACAGGAAGGGAACTGCAAACCAAGTATTAAATCTTTGGGACCGGCTGGAATATGATGTCATGGTTTCCCAGCTCCTCTGTGATTGGTTAAACTACTCAGCATCTGCTGAGAGCTCAAGGCTGCCTATTTGCCTGGGGTACGAACCTTTCACAGCGGCTTTGAATCACTGATGGTTGTCGTGACAACCTGAGTAGTGTCAGCTACTGATAACAGAATAATGAGGTTGTCTGGTAGAGCAAGCTGAATCCCAACCTTAAAGGATGCGTAATTATTAATACATCTTAGAAGGCGCTGCTTTCAAAGAACCAAAATCCATTTATAATGCATTCCTCCCACAAAGGGGAGTGTGAAGGGATGGAGAGACACGTTAATTTACAATGCGTCTGAATGGACTGTTTGGAGCATTTCAGAGGGTCAAAATGAATGAATGCATACTGCAATAAAAATAGCTAGTAAAAGAGGATGAAGTTATAGAAATCGTGCATCGTCATGATGAACCTCACACACAAGCACTTGGCAGAAGCTGTAATAGATTTGACATCAACAAAGGGACTGAAAATCCTATCCAGAAGACCTAGGCTTGCAAGCTCAACAATGAAACACAAAGAATTATTAAACCCAAAAACAAAAAATTAATATATTGCAGCATACCACAGGTTGCAGAAAATAAATTTGCATGATTGCCCCATCAACACAGACAGCGTTGACAGGGGAATCAGAAATGGTCTTCTCACGGCTGGGGGGTGGGTGGGGGAAGTCGTCCCTGCCAGAAGAAGACAGTGATTATCACCAGGAGAAGACAGTGATTATCGCTAGCAGCTATAGCAGCCGCTAGAGATAAATCACAATAAAAAACGTCAGGCTGGTTGTACCCAAGTTGATCGATCAACTTGGTACATTCAGCCTGCCCATTAACGGTTCGAATTGTGTATGGCTGGCCTATACCTACATTTAGGTTTGTATGGAAACTCTTGATGGCTGGTGAGTACCTTAAGAATCCTAATTAAATAGTAGAAATAAAAGGGGGCACTGATGCTTCTCCCTGCTCCTACTTAGGCTTGCCATACACGGCTATTTTTTTTCTTTTAGTCAGCCAGCGAACTGAACAAAAAAAACAAAAAAAATGATTCCTCCATCCACGCAAATGAGGTGGATAAGGGAATCCCCCATTGTGCACTCCGTACTCAACTGTATTAAATGATGGGGGGCACCAATTTATGTTTGATCTTTTTTGCCAGTCTATATGAATTAAAGTCAAAGCCTAATCAAAAGTAAAAAAACAAATAAATCTCCAGCCAATAAACAAAACAGCATGTGATCTGTTTGAAGCTGAACCCCAGGCAAAAATGTCTTTACATGTCCTTGTTGCTGATTACCTACCCTCACTGAATAGGTTTCCCATCTTCTGGTACACTCGGTAGTTGCTCATAAATAGCCCGTTCATTTTTAAATCAAACGTTTAATTCCACATGATTTCCTGTTTGTAAGACCAGTAGCCCCTATGCCTCCTATTCCCCTGGCCACCTGTCTTGTCACATCCCCACTGTAGTTTTTTCTACAGCAAGCAGTGATGTAATTCCATTCCTGCTTGCTGTAGTGGACAGACCAGAACTCTCGGACTCCTGGTCTGTATCGCCCATGGATGCAGTGTCCTAAGAATGACAGTTAGGACTACAGATCACTATCTATAGACACATGACATGATTAAATATTTTATCCACTGCTGTTCGCTGTAATTTAATATGAGGATTATTACTTCACCTTTGAGATTTTTTCTAACATAAGCTGCTGCTTGCATCACATTCCAGGCAGCAACACAACAGAAACAAAGCGCTCAGACATGCTGGATTACATTGCTAACTAAATATGGGCATGTGATGAAATCTAGTGTGTCCAGCCCACCTCTTTGTACCTGTTCAGTGGGGCCTGGGGATGAGTCATTGGTTGGCATGGGGTCCCCCAGGGATTAGTCATCCCCACACTTTTATTTTTATTTTTTTAAACCGGCTCTTCTTTTGTTTACATTTTGCTGTCTGTGGGTGCCGGATCATATTCCAGGTTTTATTGTCAAAGCCTAACTGAACAAGCTGAAGTTAAAAGCTAATTGGCTACCATGCACAGCTCCACCAGGTTCCCTGTGCACCATAAATCTCCCCCATAACATATAAAATAAAGAAAAACTAGGGTTCACATTGTCAGGGATCATTAATAAAACACAAGACCCAATTATATTATATTGCTTAGAGCCTTGATTGGCCTAAACCTTTCTGTCACTACTTCTGACCATTTTTTTTATAAACCTATTCTATAAAAAGGAAAAGTGGAGTTCTTTACAGTGGTAATCACAATGCGCTAGATGTGGAAACAGATGGCACCGATTTTAGTGGAGCCACAATTACCAAGTGCCAAGCAAAAGTTGCAACTTCACTGATATAAAAACAGAAAAAAAAACCTTTCAAAGCTTTCTTTACTATAAAGTGTGCATGCCAAAAATAAAAAATATTTGACTATATAAATATTCTAAAAATAACCAACAGAGAGGTACCCCTAGTTTCCTATATTACTAAAATCTGTGTTTTTTAAGATCACTTTGATTATAGCTTTGCTGTTCACAAATTTCGGTATCAACTTTTAAAAGAAGCACTCTACTTATAATGGATTTCTTTTTGTGTGTGGTGTGGAGCAGGACTCATGCTCCTGACTTGGCATATTATAGCTTTCCCAAGCTGGGGAAGCAGATGGGACAGGCCAAGCTTGACTCTTCACCCTGTTTTCCAATGGCAGCTGCTTTAGTGGATCTCCCAGACATTCCTGTGGAGAATCCTCTTGAGGACATGAGGGTCAAAAAAAATCAGTGTTACTTGCAGTCCATAGACGTAGACCTCAGGAATATATTTATTAAAAAAAAAAAACAATACACTTTAAGAGATGACGCCTTAATATCTGTTAAGAGGACGAACTTAGTAAGTCACAGCTTTGCTGGAGATTAAAGGAGGTCTTCCAGGTAAACTGCAGCCCTGGGACAGGGGGTTGAATATTGTTCCACTTCACCCAAAATGACAAAATTTCTACAATACCCATCAATTTCAGCTAGTATAAGAGCTTTCACACAGTTGAGCATTCATTTGCCTGTTGTGAATTTCAGACTTCCTCAGTATACTCCTAGAAAGGTTCATGTTTCATCAAGATTGTCATACAGATGACATCTAAGAAATAAGACATTTCAGCTGATGTAAATAATTTGTGTCATTTGACAGAGTCTGGGGACATGCATGTTGTGCCTTGTTTTGTATAGTACAGTTTGTTCAGATTTATTATTCATAATGAAGCAAGTGTTACAAGTCTATTAAAATCTACAGGACCACATGAATTGTGAGCTCTTGTGGTACAAACATCTCCTAATGCAGCATATTTTTAGTAATGCTGTCATCAAGTGCTGAAAATAGCAGTGAACAGTAATACAGACGAGTTACTGGAGAACATAATAACCATCTGTGTTACAGAAATATTCATGTTTTTATGATTCAATTAAAGAGACTGTGCCACATGTGCAAGAAAAAAATTGTGTTAATTAACTCTACAATAACAAAACTTGTGTTTTTTGTTTAAAACTGAATTCCAAGCAAATGGCTAAATACATTAATGAAGAACATAAATCAGAGCTGTTACATTTGCTAAAAGGTTATATTTCTGTCCATTAATTTCTGAAATTTACATAATCCTGCCAGACAGCACAGCCAGACTGGTGAGCTGACTTCTATTTACGCCAATTAAAGCTGAAGTTTAAATACATTTTTTTTTTGAGGTACAGCTTTAGTCACATAACTTACCTGTAATGTGTATCCTATGTCCTGCTGATTGCTCCTGTGTAGTGTAGAGATCTTCTCTCCAGCGATGACCAGTCCTCTGGTTAACTCTCTTAGGTCTAACATTAAAGTACATTGAAGAAGTCCAGATGGCAGCCTGTCCCGTTTTGTCCTCTCCCCCATTTAGAAAAACTCCCTGCACTGTTTTCACAAAATGCAACAAGTCCCGCCAAACCTAGTCGAGATTGCCTGCTCTAGTAGATAAAAATGTACAGTTCCAAAAAAAGTTGGGACGCTCTAAAAATCCACATATAAACAGAATGCAGTGATTTGCAAATCTCATAAACCTGTGTTTTATTCACAATAGATATTAGAAAACATTAAAAATATTTAAACTGAGAAAATGTACCATTTTAGGAAATAAATAAGAAAATGTTGAAATTGATGGCAGTAACAGGTCTCAAAAAAGTTGAAGCAGGGCAACAAAAAGTTGACAAAGTAAATGGTACTAACAAGGAAGAGCTGGAAGAACATTTTGCAACTAATAAGTAATATGACTGGGTATAAGAAGAGAATCTTAGAAAGTCAGAATGTCTCAGAAGTAAAGATGGGCAGAGGTTCACCAATCTCTGAAAAGCGGTGTCTAAAAATTGTCAAACAGTTTCAGATAAATGTTCCTCAACGTTCAATTGCAAAGACTTTAAATATATCATCATCTACAGTACATAATATCATCAAAATAATCAGAAAATCTGGAGAAATCTCTGTGCGCAAGGAACAAGGCTGAAGCGCAATATTGGAAGCCTGTGATCTTCAGACCCTCGGACAGCACCTCATTAAAAACGGGCCTGATTCTATCATGGACATCACTGCATGGGCTTAGGAATACTTTCAAAAATCGCATTGTGAACACAGCTCACTGTGCTATCCAAAAATGCAATGTAAAGCTCTATTATGCTGAGAAGACATATCTTCTCTGGACCAAAACCCATTTAAAATGGCCTGTTGCAAAGTGGAAAACTGTTCTGTGGTCAGACAAATCAAAATTTGACATTCTTTTTGGCACTCAAGGGCACCATGTCATCCAGACTAAAGAGGAGAGGGGCCTTCCGGCTTGTTATCAGCGGTCAGTTCATCTCTGATGGTATGGGCGTGCATACATGTATATGGAATGGGCAGCGTGCATAATGAAAAAGATATAGTATCTCACAAAAGTGAGTACACCCCTCACATTTTTGTAAATATTTTATTATATCTTTTCATGTGACAACACTGAAGAAATTACACTTTGCTACAATGTAAAGTAATAAGTGTACAGCTTGTATAACAGTGTTTATTTGCTGTCCCCTCAAAATAACTCAACACACAGCTATTAATGTCTAAACCCTGGCAACAAAAAGTGAGTACACCCCTAAGTGAAAATGTCCAAATTGGGCCCAAAGTGTGAATATTTTGTGTGGCCACCGTTATTTTCCAGCACTGCCTTAACTCTCTTGGGCATGGAGTTCACCAGAGCTTCACAGGTTGCCATTGGAGTCCACTTCCACTCCTCCATGACAACATCATGGAGGTAGTGTATGTTGCGCTCCTCCACCTTCCATTTGAGGATGCCTCACAGATGCTCAATAGGGTTTAGGTCTGGAGACATGCTTGGCCAGTCCATCACCTTTACCCTCAGCTTCTTTAGCAAGACAGTGGTCATCTTAGGAGGTGTGTTTGGGGTTGTTATGTTGGAATACTGCCCTGCGGCCCAGTCTCCGAAGGGAAGGGTATCATGCTCTGTTTCAGTATGTCACAGTACATGTTGGCATTCACAGATTCCACAATGAACTGTAGCTTCCCAGTACCGGCAGCACTTCATACAGCCCCAGACCACGACACTCCCACCATCAATGTTTGACTGTAGGTAAGACACACTTGTCTTTGTACTCCTCACCTGGTTGCCACCACACACGCTTTACACCATCTGAACCAAATACGTTTATCTTGGTCTCATCAGACCACAGGACATGGTTCCAGTAAAACATGTCCTTAGTCTGCTTGACTTCAGCAAAGTGTTTGCAGGTTTTCTTGTGCATCATCTTTAGAAGAGGCTTCCTTTTGGGACAACAGCCATGCAGACCAATATGATGCAGCGTGCGGCGTATGGTCTGAGCACTGGCAGGTTGAGCCCCTACCCCTTCAACCTCTGCAGCAATGCTGATAGCACTCATACGTCTATTTCCCCAAAGACAACCTCTGGATATGACACTGAGCATGTGCACTCAACCTCTTTGGATGACCATGGTGAGGCCTGTTCTGAGTGGAACCTGTCCTGGTAAACTGCTGCATGGTCTTGGCCACCGTGCTGCAGCTCAGTTTCAGGGTCTTGGCAATCTTCTTATAGCCTAGGCCAGTGATGGCGAACCTTGGCACTCCAGATGTTTTTGAACTACATTTCCCATGATGCTCTTGCACTCAGCAGTGTAGTTGAGCATCATGGGAAATGTAGTTCCAAAACATCTGGAGTGCCAAGGTTCGCCATCACTGGCCTAGGCCATCTTTATGTAGAACAACAATTCTTTTTTTCAGATCCTCAGAGTTCTTTGCAATGAGGTGCCATGTTGAACTTCCAGTGACCAGTATGACAGAGTGAGAGCGAAAACACAAAATTGAACACACCTGCTCCCCATTCACACCTGAGACCTTGTAACGCTAACGAGTCACATGACACCGGGGAGGTGTAAGCATATGCCCTCCCAAAACTCTAGCAACTGGTCTCCTCAGTCCCCAGACATTTACAGTGTTATTAAAAGAAGAGGGGATACTACACTGTGGTAAATATGGCCCTGTCCCAACTTTTTTTTTAAACTGGGGCTGTACTTTGCCAGCTTTTTACTGCCATATCCCAACTTTTTAGAGATGTGTTGCTGCCATCAATTTCAAAATTACCTTATTTTATTCTTAAAATGGTAAATATGGGTTTATGAAATTTGAAAATCATTGCATTCTGTTTTTTGTAGATTTTACACATCCTCCCTACTTTTTGGTAATTTGGGTTGTATTTATTGCTTTATTTTACAGTTTGTTGGAAAAGCAACTCTACATACAGACATTCACACATCATAAAAAATGTCATCTTATTATGAGGAGAGAATGTGGCAACCCTGTCAATATGAATAGTTTTTGCTGTTGAAGGGTAGGATTAGTGAATCCTAGAGTTACTGCTTTTGTGATAAAGGCTTCTGGAGTGTGAAGTAGACAACAAAAGCAGGGGGTTTTATTCTAACTATGTTAACAATATTTCATGAAATACTGTAAATACAGGCCATGTAATTGCTTTTGTGGCCAATACCAATCCCCCACTGTCCACTGATATGGTAACCTGCTCAGTGACATAATCTCTACCAATACATTGCAGGCTTAATGGTATCAGCAACTATACAAATATTGAAAGCAGAGCAGTCTAAGGCCCCTTTCCCATGGACGGACCGTCTATTCATTTTCCTTCCATCCGCCAACGGATGACAATGCATTCCTATGGGCAGACGGATGACCATCCATTACCATCCGTTAACCTCATTTTTTTAAACGTACAAGGCTACGTCCAGATCCGTCAAAACGGATATTAACTGATGTCCGTCAACGTCCGATCAGTTAAGATCCGTTTTGAAGAAATAATTCAAAGTTCATACTTTGACAAATAAAAAAACAAAGTGAAAAAACCTTTATTTTAAAAAGGGTTATGCAGAATAATAAACCTAAAACTGTTTTGAACATATCATATTTTTTGTCTTTTTATGCTATCAAAACACAATGAAATAACCAAATTAATTAATTAATAAATTTAAATTTGCACTGCATTATTTATATATTGGTACTGCCATGGAACTTCTCCTGATGATAGAAAGTAGTCGGCAAATTGTTCACGCATGGCAATATAGGATGGGAGGAGCAATGCTTTCTGGGTAATTTCCTAAAGGTACAGAAACTGCTGTAAATGGATGAAAAAAACGGATGTACACGTGTACATTAACGGATGAAAACGGAACAGAAGACGGATGAGGCAACGGATAAGAACTGATACGTTTTTAACGTGGCTAAACTGATGGTGCCCGTGTGAAAGAGGCCTTATATACAAGACATGTTTCAAGATGAAAGTAGAGCCATCTATCAGTTAGGTTTGTCTGCTAATTAAAGATGGCCATAGATGGATGGAAATTTGTCTGGTTCAGCAAGGACTGGGCAAAATTTGATTAATCTATGGTCATTCCCAATAGGCTTCTGTCAAACAGGAATGTTGGAATTTTGACAGTGGAGTAGTACAAAATAGATTGGCACAGCAGAGAGGATTTCTCCATCCAACTCTTTTGTTTGTTTTTTTGTTAATGACATGCTGGCTGATCAAAAAGAGAAAAAAACATCAATGACCAGCATTAGCTTAACTGCATCTAACTAGTATAGATTTTTAAAGGGATGTTTTTTCACCTTAATGCGTCCTATGCATTAGGGTGAACAAACTTGACACTAACCGGACCCCTAACCCCCCCCCCCCCCCGTTTTACTCACCTGAGCCCTTCGTTCCCTCGGCGGAGACGTGCTGTACCTTTCTGCCCGGGGTTCTTGGCTCTTGCTTGAAAAGATTGATAGCAGCGCAGCCATTGGCTTCCGCTGCTGTCAATCAAATCCAATGATGAGGGAGCCAGGGGCAGGGCCGAGTCCGGCATTCTGTGTCTATGGACTTAAATGCTGGACGCGGAAGCACACCCGCAAGGTAACCCCCAGGGAGAGAGCTTCTCCTAGGGGTTTTAACCGATGCGATGAGGAGCTGCCGGGGGACCCCAGAAGACGATGATCTGGGCAACACTGTGCAAAATGGACTGCACAGTGGAGGTAAGTATGATATGTTTGTTATTAAAAAAAAAAAAAAAGAGGAGGCTTTACAACCCCTTTAAAGAGAAACTATACCCGCTAGTTTAAAAGGAGAAGTCCAAAGATATTCAGGCCATACCTCTCATGTTGGTCACAGGGGTGTGCCTAGCTCTGCACTCACATTTAGCCGACAGTGGGCTAAAGCTAAAGCTCGCTGTCAGCTGACATCTGAGAGCCGGTCCAGGCTCTGCAGGGATCCAGACAATAATGTCAGGATCCGCCCAGATGCCTGACCGGCAGCTGGCTCAGCCTCTCAGCTCCTGACCAGACGAGTTCTCCATTGAGTGCTGGAAGGCCAGAACACAGAGCAGTGACTGACAGTGAGGACTATGCGATCAGTGGTCATTGATTGCTCAGTTCTCGGTGTCAGTGGAGGACATCTACAGCATCGAATCCATGATAAATCTAGGAGAGTATGTATGTTTATTTATTTTTAATTCCCACACTTCTCCTGTAACTGTTTCTCAAAAGAGAAGTATGGCTTTTAAAATAATAAACATTTATACCCACATAGGTGGATACAGCATCGATCCGATGCTGCATCTATCCCCCGCCGACTGCACTGAGAACTGAGTGATCAAAGACTGCTGATTGCTCTGTTCTCAGCATTCTGACAGTCTCCAGCTCTCTACTCTGCTCCCCCTGCATGCCCTGGAGTGCTGGGCTGTGGAGGGGGCGGGAGGGGCTGGCTCAGGATTTCAAGGGATCACTGAGAGGCTGAGCCGGCTATCAGTCCAGGATTCTGGACCGATAATTGAACTGAAATTACCACAATTGACCACAGTTGAAGGTCAAATGGCTTTTTGTGCCATTTAGAAGGTGATTAGCTACACCTGATTGAATTCACAAGTCATTTTTAGGAGGGGGGGGGGTGATACTTTTCCCAACTCAGTGACTCTGTTTTTGAATTTTTTTAAATTTTTTTCTGACATGTTGGAGTAAATACAGCTGGATACAAGAAAAATTGTGTCTGTCTTCATTTCAGGCTGCAAAGAAACAAAATGTGATTATTTTAAAAGGTGGGTGATTCTTTTTTTTATACCCACTGTATATGATCCATAGCAGCTAGATTCTAATGAGCTAGGAAAGGTGAGCCAGCTTCCTAAGGACTCGTTCATACGGCCGTACTTAAGTGTACATCCATCTGAGGCCCGTGTTGTTCCATGCATCCGTGTACAGGTAATCCCATTCATGTTAATTGGGGTGTAGAGACTGCAGGGACACAGCCACTGCACCCAGTTTGACATCCGTGCGAGTGTGGGTGAGGATGAGGGTGCATATGATTAAACACAAACAGGATGAGGGCACAAACACCTTCACCCACGTGGATGTTGAATTGTGAGCAGTGGCTGTGTCTGCGCAGCCCCTGGGAACCAACTGACATGAATGGGACTGCCTGCATGCAGATGCATGGAAAACCCGTGCATCCCAACCCGGCCCCCACATAGGTGTATGCTTAAGTACACCCGTGTGAATGAGGCCTTAATCTTTGTTGTGTGACTTTCTCTTTGTATCTAATATATCACCAATTAGCTTGGACCTTACAAGTTAAATTTAAAACAAATTGGTGTCTTTGATGAAGCAACTCCACATAATTAAAGAAAACCTGCATGGGAAAGAATAGTAGACTCCTATTGCTGACATCCTTTAGGCTTAGGTTCACATTGATGCAATTTGACATGTCAAATCGCATGCCAAATCGGCAGCTATTGCCGGCAATGGCACTGTCCGAGTCCCAAAAGTAGTTTCTGTACTATTCTGTCGACTTCGGGTGCGATTCAATAGACATCTGTACAGGAACCCGCCCCCAAAAATCAGACTGACATGCGGGTTCAGCTGAACTCACACGATTTCAATCCCACAGCAGAGTGAACCTAGGCTTAAAATAACAGATGCCTGGTGGTCTTTGGTTTTAAAGCAAAGTTCCAGGCTTTTTTTGTTTATTAAAAGTCAGCAGCAACAAAAAGTTTAGCTGCTGACTTTTAATAAACAGACACTTACCTTGGTCTAGCGATGCGGCCGCACCAAGCCCCGCTCCTTTCCCCCTTCTCTCCTCGGCTCCTCCATTGATACTGTGGGCACCCGGCTGTTACAGCTTGCGGCTTCATGGCCGGGTGCACACTGCACATGCACGATTCACTCTGCATTCTCCCAGTGGACAGGCAATCTTCTGGAACCTGTCACACGTCCCAGAAGATTGCCAAGAGGGAGGGGCCGCCTAGGGGGAGAGGAGGAGTCGTCTAGGTGGCCCGTAGGCAGAACCAGGAAGTGGGACAGGAAGTCCCCTTCAAAACTAAGCACCCACTCCCCCCCCCCAAAAAAAATGACATGCCAAATGTGGCATGTAAAGGGGCGAGGAGTGCTTAAAGCGTAAGTTCCACTTTTGGGTGGAACGCCGCTTTAAATACTTTATGAGTCGCTGACCCAGATCAAGTACACAGAAAGATATAGGAGAGGGAAATCACTTTATCTAATCTACTAACCTGTTCTGAGTCAGTGACTTGGAACATGTTGAAGCCAAAGGATCAGCATGTTAGCCAGGCAACTGGAATTTTCAGAAGATGATGTCAACAGTTGCAGCCTTCATTCTATGCTAATAACTTGAAAGATCGTGCATAATGTTTGCAAGGAGCCCGAAGTTCGTGTATATGGGAATAGCTCAACTGCATTACAAATAGGCAAAGAAATAATGCTCTCAAATTATCAGATTATTGTAAAATAGAGTGAAGGTGGAATGGTGAAACACAGCAATGCCTAGATGAAAAATGTACCCTTTGAACATTTGTATGTATCTTAAAGGCTTACCTTTTTAAAAACACATGAATAAACAAAATGTTGTTTTCTCTAAATATCCTGTATATATCCATGTACAACTTTTTCATGCATAAACCATCAGCATAGACCCAAGTCAGCATCTAGTAAATGTTTCAGTTATCCTTAGACAGAATTCCGTGTACATTATCCAGGCCCTGTCACCAAAAGGATCACTTTACTCAGTACTGCTCTGTCATTCACACCCCACTCAAATATTAAGTAGACAGCCCACTCAGCTGTCAGCTGTGATGCCAGCACTGGGCTGGGTAAAAGGATGGGGTTACAGTGAAACTCACAAGATAACAAAGAAGCAATACCTGTGAAGCTGATATGTGCTGAATCATGAATACCATATGAGTCATTAGTGAATGTACTAATGACTTTTCACTCTGCCTGATTATTAACCCCACACACCCAACAGCAGAGACTGCTGCAGAGCATTGCATAAAACAGTTTAATCCTCTAGTAACAAAAGTGTTAGTTAATTAACTATAACTAGCCATACCACAAGTCCAGAGTGTCTGTACCTTATTTTTCTATGTCCCAGCTTATACCACAACCTCTGGTGTGTGTCAAGCTACAGCATCTACTAATGTCACACAACAAAATATTTAGGCCCTCATGTACTTTAATTTAAAATAATTTTAAATGGCTCAGACTAAATTGGTATTGGCAACGATAAACCATGTAGGATATGGGACATCCAGGAACAGTCCAAGCAGGTTTGTCCTGCACTTTTATTCAACAATGTAGCAGTTTAAATGCAGGAAAGCTTTGAACAGCAAGTACATATAAAACAAATCACCTGCTTTGCCTGGTCATAGATAGGTAGAATTTCAGACGAAAATTCTTATCAAAAGAAAGTTCTAAGAAAGTTCATTTGTTTTTCTAATCATTAATGGGTCAAATAATGAAATAGTGAAACACCGTATTTATCGGCGTATAACACGCACCGGCGTATAACACGCACCCCAATTTAGGAGGGAATTTTAAGGAAAAAAAAAACTTTTAGGAGGGAAGTTGAAGGGAAAAAAACTTACATTTAAATGCCCATCATTGCAGCCTTCTCAGTGCAGCCTTGCCCCAGTGCAGCCATGTCAGTGCAGCCTTCCCCAGTGTCCATTGCAGCCTTGCCCCAGTGCAGCCTTGCCCCAGTGCAGCCTTGCAGCTCGCAGTTTGATCCCCTGCAATCCTGAGCTTCAAAATCGCCACCGGCGCCGAAATACACAGAGCCGGTCCTCGGCTCTTCTCGGCGGCTCTCGTTCACTTTCGGCTTCACTCGTAGTCCCGCCCGGGATGGGCGTGACTGTGAGCGGAGCTATCTGAACCTAGCCGAGTACACTCAGCTAGGTTCGGGCGGCGCTCGAGTGAAGCCAAAAGTGGCCGAGAAGAGGCGAGGAACGGCTCTGTGTATTTCGGCGCCATTTTCAAATCGCGGTCCGCAATTTTTTAGATCTGTCAGCAAGGGATCGCAGGGGATCGGCGTATAACACGCACCCGCGATTTTCCCCTGATTTTAAGGGGAAAAAAGTGTGTGTTATACGCCGATAAATACAGTAATCACTTTTTCTTTATTAAGACAAATTTCAACATACAACATAGAAATACACATTGCACAATATATCTATATAAATATTTTCAATAGCATACACCACACTAACCCCCTACCCCCAGAAAACACACCGGATCCTTGATCATGTCCTCTTCAAAAGAGAGAAAGAAAAAAAGAGAAAAAAAAAAAAAAAGGAAAAAAGCCCACCCACTTGCCTACCCATAACCAAAACTCAATTTGTGCCAAACATTATTCAAAGTATAATTAAGAAGGAGGCTTTATAATTTTGAATTACTATTTTCGTGTTCTATTATGTTTAGTGTTTTAATTCAATATAATCTCCAGGGCCTTCAAAAGTGTAATATGTGGTTGAGAAACGAGATGTGTAATTTATGCTCCTAAAATGGCTGAAGGTGCTACTTCAATGTTGGGCCTCTGTATGTGGCCATGCTGTGTAAAAGTCTCATACATGTGGTATCGCTATACTCAGGAGGAGTAGCAGAATGTATTTTTGGTTGTCATTTTTGCTATGTTCACGCTATGTGTTGGAAATATTTTATAAATGAACAACTTTGTGTAAAAAAAATGCGTTTTCATTTTTTTCCCACATTTTCCAAAAACGTCTGGAGAAAAATTAATCGTTCCATTCAAAAGACTCATTATGCTTCAAAGATTATACGTTGGGGTGTTTGCTTTCCAAAATGGGGTCAAAAATGACAACTTCAAAAAACTAACCGTGCCTCTTACTAAATACCTTGGAATGTCTACTTTCCAAAAAGGGGTTGTTGGATAGCAACATGGTTTAATATCTTACTTCTGGTATTTCACTTCCTGTTTGACACAGCCAGGTAGGAATGAGACACATCAAAGCTTTGTGATCAGAAGAACAATGCCTTGGCTCAAGCCCACCTGCTGGGACATGTGTGAGTACAAGTTTTAAAGAAACCACTGCTGCCAAGATGCCTATTGAGATTTGACACAGGACTAATAGAGACGAAGGGATACCTCTCGGCAATGTGTATTGGATAAAAGGCAAATGGGGGTGGCTACGAGTGGGCGTGTATGTTTGAATGGAAGGGACACACAGGCTTTTGTTCTCTCTCTTGGTTGCTAAGAAGCCTGCTGTAAGGTCATCCCCTTTGCTATCTTGGGACCTTGCTCTGACCGAGGGCTTGGGCCTATATTTCATGAGGCCCAGACCCCTTTTATCATCCAGTACCCGCAGAGGAAACCATGTGTGATAAGTATCTTTGATATTTCATTGTTGTTATATGTTGTAGAGATGTGCTGTTAGTATAGTGTGTTCTGATTGTAAGCTATGTAACATTATAATACCCTTTTAGTACTTTTATGATAGTTTCCTAACTCCTTGGGAAATAAAAAAAGATATTATTTTACTAGCAGCACCGTGTGTTTGGTTTCAGAGCTAACCTGGTATTATTGTGATATTAACAATAGCATATGCTCAGAGTTTAATAGACCAACTAATGATAGGGACTAGACAAATTAATACGCAGATATAATATTAATAATTATATCGAGTATTACAGGGGTTATTTGGGGGGTATTTGTACTTTCCTGGCTTGTTAGTGTCTCAAGAAATGAGATAGGCCTCAGTACATCAGGTGTGATCAATTTTCAGTGGTTGGTACCACAGCTTGTAGACTCTATAACTTTCACAAAAACTAAATAAGTTAAACTTATTTGGGTTATTTTTACCAAAGATGTGTAGCAGTATAAATTTTGGCCAAAATTTATGAAGAAAAATTACTAATTTGCTAAATTTTATAACAGAAACGAAGAAAATACATTTTTTTACAAAATTTCGGTCTTTTTTCATTTATAGCGCAAAAAATAAAAAAACCCAGTGGTGATCAAATACCACCAAAAGAAAGCTCTATTTGTGTGAAAAAAAGGATAAAAATTTCATGTGGGTACAGTGTTGCATGTCTGAATAATTGTCATTCAAAAAATGAGAACACCGAAAGCTGAAAATTGGTCTGGTTAGGAAGGGGGTTTAAGTGCCCAGTGGTCAAGTGGTTAAGATCACCATACAAAGGGTTAACATACTGCACCTGCCCTGTAGAGGCTGTCTCTGGATTCATCCCAAGTCCTTTGCTGATTTTTACTAATTCACTGCTAGGTTTTGTAGCACCATGACTTTCAACTTCCAGGTATTCAACCGTCCCTCCTGGGATTCCTTCCACCTACTGAAGACTCGGGTCCCCTCCAATACACTCCCCCTCCCGACCCTCCGTTCCACCAGCATAAACCAAGGTGTCTCTCCCTTCTCCTGGGAAATCCCTTTCCAGGGTTGTACAGCTCTGCTTTGGCCTCAGAGGTATTTGGCCATTGCCATGTGTTGCAACACCCCTTCCAAAGCCTGTCACTCCTCGGCCCTGTATGGAGGGATCGCATCCGACCCTCCCCGGTCCCCCTCTCATATCAGAGAAGCCGAACTTCCTTTCCTCCTGGACCGGGGTTCTTTAAATTGTGCTCACAGGATCCGCACTCTGTGCCAAGAGGTCTTCTTGTCCGTTAGCCTGGCTCTTTCCACCACCACCAGGCGGAAGTGCAGCTTTACGCCGGCGTCTGGACATGCTTTTCTCCTGAGGAGAACAGCAGCTGCAAAAACATGCCTATGCCACATTTTTTTCAAACGCATTCAAAGTGTAAGTTCACCTTTACGGAAAAATCTGAAAAGTGAACTTACACAGGACCCCCTCCTCGCCCCCCCACCCCAGTCCCGCTGACCTGCATGGCCGCGATCGCCCGTTCTGAGCCCCGGTATAGCCGCCTCACGGCTCAGGCACTTGAAAAACCTCTCAGCTTTCGCTCTTCTTCTTCCCCACCGAGAGGACAGCTACGCGGGTTCTGATTGGTTGGCGGCACCCATGTGATGGCGCCGACCAATTAAAATGTTCCTACCGTGTTTCCACCGAAAATAAGACACTGTTTTATATTTATCTTTCTTTAAGAAAACAGACTATGGCTTATTTTCAGGGGATGTCTTATTTTTATTAAGTATGGTACAACATCAGGGGCGGACTGACCATTCGGGCACTCGGGCACTGCCCGAGGGCCCCATGCCACTAAGGGGCCCCATCAGGGTTGCCAGCCTCAATAAAACCAGGGACAGTATGTAAAAATCTGTGTTTTTTTTTTTTAATCCCAAGATTATAGCTGCCCAGCCTCTCCATTACCTTTTCAATGTGTGTATGTGTATTCTGTGTGTGTATACTGTGCGTCTGTGTGTGTATACTGTGTGGCCCCATAATCTATTGCCTGGGGGCCCCATAATCTCCTATTGCCTGGGGGCCCCATAATCTCCTATTGCCCAGGGGCCCCATAATCTTCTCCTATCGCCTGGGGGCCCCATGAGTTGTCAGTCCGCCCCTGTACAACATTCTACATTTATTCAATTACAGTTAAGTCTTCTTCTGGAACATCGTCATAACTCTCCAAACTCGGAATTCCATCCTGAATTTCTTTCAACTCCATTTCCTTTAGAAAAATTAGCCCCAATCTTTCATGTCAAGCAATAGAGCTCTCATTAAATGAGCAGCTCTTATCCATGTAACCTGCTCGAGTTCATTGGCAACAACACTGTCGGTGATTTTATCCCATGAATTCTTCACCCAAATCACGACCTCTTGCAGGCTAGGTTTCACAAAGTTTCCACGCTGATTTCTTGTCATTCTATTTTCAATGTAGTCGTTCATTTCCATGCGCAAATGGTCTTTGAATGGCTTGTTTATTGCAATATCAAGAGTCTGCAGATAGGCAGTCATTCCTGCAGGAATCATTATTTAATCTATTCTTCTCTGTGTAAGGAAGTTCTTCATGTCTTTAGCACGGTGAGTGCTGGCTGAATCCCAGACTAGCAGACCTCTTTGGCCACCTCGCAAAACAAGTGGAAGCATTAAATCAAGCCACTTCCTTATAACTGCTTATGTGGGCCAGGCTTTTTCGGTTTCAAGAACATAAATGCGGGAAACACGTTCAATCCTATCCTTCTTGCCCTTACTGATAACAGGTGTGGCTTTCGTTCCATCCAGACGAACTGCCAAAATACAGGTAACACGTGAACTTTCGTGACCAGTGGAGGGAACGTAGATTGAGGAGGCACCCCTCTGTTCAATTGTCGTTTGGGCTCCTTGACCCATAAACACTGCAGTTTCATCCATAGCAATCATGTTGCAAAGTTGGTATTTAGAAAAGTCGATGCCATCAACAAAGGACTTGAATGCAAGTGCTCGCTTAATAACTTCATCTTCCAACTTAAGCAGTGTTGTTGATTTTCTGAGAGACAGTTCATATCGCTGAAGGAAGCCATCCAGCCAGTGTTGTGATGCTTTGAATCCTGGGGATATGTCGAATTGTGGTGCCATTGCAACGGCAAATGCTTGAATATCAGCCCTGCCCACAATCAAAGCCTTTGCTCTCCTGTCAGCAACCCATTCACTGATCATGTCTTCCAGCTCAGGAAATAAAGGTTGCCGACCTGAACCACACTTGCCCTTCTTAGCATTTCCTCTGTCCACCTGTAGACTGAGGTTATCGAATTCTGCCCACCATTTTTGGACCATTCAGATTTCCAACTTCTTCTCTTTGCAGAAAGCCATAAGATTCTTGCCCTGGGAGTCCTCCACAATTCCTTTCTTGTACTCAACAGAATAACTCTTTCTTTTTGCACTCATCTTGTCTAATTGTACAGATACTCAGGAAAAGCAGAGATAGGCCAGCAAAGCTGATGTGTAAGGGTTGGCTTATTTATCAGGGATCCAGTGAGAACTGCACAGTGGAGCTGGGATGATCTCTCTGGGCTCAGTAGCACACTGCTTGCTGAAGCTTTTCCCCTATACCCTGGTGTTTGTGTGGGGTGAGAGAGACCCACAGACGGTTGCTGATCAGTGCTGCGGAGCGGCTTTACTTCTTCCCCTGAAGACACACAATACAGAGCGTCCTGCTCCTCACTTCACTGAGGAGACTTTTACTTTCACTTTCACAGAACGACCTGACAGGGGGAGCCGACCTTATTAATGAGGCTGGTCACAGGTCACCTCCGAGATACGGTAGCATCTGTCACGATGGGGCAGATGTGAAGGGCTGCCCGACTTCTTTACCGCTCCGCACCACTATCACTATGTCTTGCGTCTTCTTTACTGCTCCGTGCCGGTACGCATAGCCATGCCTATCACTATGTCTTATTTTCGGGGTATGGCTTATATTGGGCTAATGCTTAGAAATCCTGCTATGGCTTATTTTATGGGTATGTCTTATTTTCGGGGAAACACGGTAAGTATACCTCCTGACTGGGTATGTTTAGGAGATTAAGCTCTGGTGATTTCTAAGCCCCAGAACGGGCGATCGCCACCATGCAGGTCAGAGGGACTGGGGGGGGGGGGGGTCCTGCGTAAGATTTTTCTGTAAAGGTGAACTTACCTTTTAAGCACATCAAGCTCTTGGGCGTTCATTACTCAATTGGCCAGGATATTAATTTATTCTGGCCATTGAAATGAATTAACTCAACACGTGTAGTGTTTAGGTGTGTTTACATGGGTTTAGGTGCATGAACACACAATTAATTTTTTTTTGTCTGCCTCTAAACTCCCGAAAACCCCTATGTGTGTATGGACACAGACTAAAATGAACTGGAATTTAGAGGCAGAATAAAAAGTCAAACGCTTGTAAAACAGGCGTTATTGAGCTCAAGTGTGCATTACGCCGAAGAGTGCCAAGTTGGTTCTGCAAAAAAGGCCATTCATTTTTTTATTGTCCTCTCAGCAGTCAGTTTGTTTTCTTCACATCAGTTACAAACCCTGGAGCCCCTCACCATGTGTAAATGAGAAACATAGGTGACACACAAACGCCATCCATCATCCTGCCAACAAGTGCCTGTAATATCTGCCCCCCACCAACTCTTCTCAGTCCTGTGTAAAGCACATTTTACCATGATACAGTTGATGCATGACAGTCCATTAGCATTCTCCTAATGGGTCCCTGGCTTGTGTTCTACATGAAATGTAAAGTTTTGCATAGCCAGACCTTTGCATTGTTCTCTTTGTTTTAAGCCACCTACTGTACTGGAGAAGGGTGTGTAATCAATCAGTACAATCTGCTCAAAAAGTAATACCTTAAGGACTCTAGTGCCCACTTAATGGCCAGATACTCCCTTTCCACTTCAATAACTCCTCTCTGCAGGGGTTACTGTCCAGCTGAGGCTTGTTGTTGGATGTTCTTCCCCATAAATTTTTTGTGACAAAACTGCACCAAGGCCAACAACAGAGTAATCATTTTGTACAAGAATTGCTTGACAAAAGTTGGAGGTGGTTAGAACTAGTCCCTTACACGACACTACCTTCAGTTCCAGAAAAGCTCTCTCTGTCTCTTCATTACATTTCATGGTGAATTTTCTCCTTTTGGTAAGATCAGTGGGTGTAGCTGCTATAATAACAAAACAAGATAGAAACCTCCTGTAGTATTCTACATTCCTAAAAGGGTTCTAACATGTTTTTTAAATACTGGTTGAAGCCAACTTTAAATGTCTTAGTCTTGTCCATTAGAGGCTTTATGACCACCCCCACCACCTCCCATTGTAAAAATACAGTCCAAATACTGGGCTTTGTCTGGGCCTATTTCACCATTATTTGGATTTGCTATTATGTTTGGATTTGCTATTAGTCTGGCCTTACAAATGGAATCTAAATCTGGCTGGCTCTTCTGTAGGTGGGGATCCAAATCAAGCCAGTCATCAAGACTAAAAGTGACATCATCATATAGACATGTGGAAGCGTATGTTTTGTGGGGTTCAATAATGCAGTCCATCATTCTTTGTAATGAGGCTGGAGCCCAAAATAAGCCAAAAGGGAGGATCAGCCCATCTGGTGTCACAAAAGCTGTCTTTTTCTTTGCCCTCTCTGTTTAGCAAACCTGCTAATACCCTTACGTAAGATCAAGGGTGGTAATGTACCTGGCAGCACCCAACCTCTCTATCAACCATACTAACCTGGGGCATAGAATAAACATGACATTTTATGACTTTGTTTAGTTTTCTGAAGTAATTGCAGGATCTCAGGCTGCCATCTGGCATAAGGATGAGCTGTATGGAACTTGACCACTTGTTGTTAGATTCTTCTGTGACCCTAAGGGCTAATATTTTCTGCTCCTCTAAGCTTCAGGTACCCAATAGGGTCTTAACTGTACTTTCACATGAAGCTTAGTCAAAGTGTTAGTTTGGCTAGGTGATTTTAAAAACACTGCCTAAAGTGGTTCTAAGGACCATTAAAGCGGAGGTCCGCCCACCTCTGCAAAAATTAAAAGCCAGCAGCTACACATACTGCAGCTGCTGACTTGTAAAAATTGGACACTTACCTGTCCTGGAATCCAGCGATGTCGGCACCGCAGCTGATGTTTTCATCAGCTGTCGGGTGCTGCCGCCTACATTGTGAGTAAAAGAACCCAGGAGTGTAGCCTTGTGGCTTCACACTGGGAACCCTACTGGGCATGTGCAGGGCTCCTCTCCTCTCTCCTACTGGCCCAGTGGCTGGGGAAGGAGGAGGGAGCCCGAGCGGTGACGCAAATATTCGCGGCTGAGGCTCCCAAAAGGCTCCCAAAAGTGGGGACAGCATACCTGTGAAAGACACGTATCCTGTCCCCCCTCCCTCCCGAAAGGTGCCAAATCTGGCACCGGAGGGGGCAGGAGTACAATGAGCGGAAATTCCACTTTTGGTTAGAACTCTGCTTTTAGGTAAAAAAAAAACCTTTCATGTTCAGCCACCCTCCCAAATACATACTAGAGCCTCAACTCAGTCCAGTGCTGTGCCTGAGAGTGGCAGCACCACCCTCTCTCTCTCCCTCCCCACTGGACATGGATGCAGCAGCATGAGCAATTTGTTCCTGCTGCTGTAAATCAAGTCCTGTAAGGAGGGAGCATGGGCGGGGCCCAGCCATGCTGTGTGTGTGTCAATAGATGCACATAGCCTGGCCCCAGATCTTGCTATGGGCTAGCTATGGGGGCACTCAGAAGGGAGGAGGAGACCACAGCGCTGGCAGGGGTTTTTCAGAAGAGGAGGTTTGAGGCTGCTCTGTACAAAAGCATTGTACAGAACAGGTAAGAATAACATGTTTATTATTTTACTTTAAAAAAAATAAACCTTTACAATTACTTTAAATGTTTCTCCAAGAACTCTCTCTCCTCCTGAATCTGAGTAGCAGATGGTATCTCTGAAATCCTAAACTCTGTTATAACTTTTAAGGCTGACACTTTAGGGTCACTTTCAGCTAAAAGAGCCTTATGATCCTTTCAGGGTTTTATTAGGTTAAAGGAGTTTTAAAGGCAGAAGGTTTGTGCTGCATCCCCCTTCAGCCCCCTTAAAACTTACCTGAGCCCCATCTCTGTCCAGGAGTCCCTCAGCCGTCCGGGACTCTCCTCCTGATTGCCTGAGACACAGCAGCAGCGCCATTGGCTCCTGCAAGTGTCAATCAAGGTTAGTCAAACAGGCGAGAGAGGGGGCGGGGCCAAACAGCAGCTCCATGTTTGATTGGACACACGGAACTCGGCTCGGGTGTCCCCTGTCACTTCTACCCCAACACAGGTGGTCAGACACTATAGCTGGCTACGGTGTTCTTCACCTATAGAAGCCGCCTTTCCCATAAGGCAAGCAGGCCTACCCTTACTCGGTTGCCCCCAGGATGTATACACAATGCTATAGTGCCTGGCCACCAAGCCAGGGTAGATGCGAACTGAGCAAAGCAAACAGATACTTGTGGTTAGCAGACAGATAGCATGGGTACAGGCAAAAGGCAGGCTGAGTTCAAGGAATAGTCCAAAATCCTGTCCACAGTCATACACAGGGAAATCCAACTTAGCAGAGCAGGGCAGACAGACAAGGAGCTTGATCAGGAACAACACACGTATCACTGTCTATCACAAGCATCCAAATGAGGGTTTAGCTGGCTTATAACAGGTTTGCATTTCCACCCAGAGACTGACCACATCAATCAGCTTTGCAGGTGGACAAAGACAGGGAGAATGCCATAGCCAAAACCCAGAAGCTGGAATGAGGAGCAGGAGCGTTAGATGCTCCTGACACACCCATAGCAAGCTGCTTGCTGTGGGGGCACTCAGCAGGAGGGAGGGGCCAGGAGCAGTGAAGAGGGACCCAAGAAGAGGAGGATCTGGGCTACTCTGTGCAAATCCACTGCACAGAGGAGGTAAGTATAACATGTTTGTTATTAAAAAAAAAAAAACAAAAGACTTTATAATCACTTTAACATGGTATATTTGGAGGAAATTTCTCTTGTATACCTTGTAGATGACATCACTGGTATTCTCTCTTATGCCATAGGGACTCTGTCACTTTGCAATTATGATCTGCAGAAGGCACCTTAAATAAGACTGTTTCCTGGGTTAGAGATTCTGATCATAAAAGACCACTTATAAACTCTTGCCTTCACCTCTTGGGCTTGCTGCATATTGTGCCACTATATAATCCTGCATCTGAGCAATGTGTTTGCTTACACTTTTGTGAGGCATGTCCTTTTCCATCCATGTTTACCCTATCAACTTGGTCTGTCAAAGTTTTCTTAGAAATGGCAGGAAAACAAGTTGAACAGCTATTTTTCTGGAACCTCAGAGAACGTGTTCCTGAGAAAGATTGCTTCTGGACAACGGGTGGCATAGTCAGGAACAACCAATATGAAGTTCCGCTTTAAGGCACAGTCGACACAGACAATTATTCCAACGGTGTGGTACAGAAGATTAACTATATTGTATTTTAGATGCCATCCTCATTCAGAAATGGTAAAAATCCTTAAGACAATAGATTTATAAAATCTCCACAGCCTGACCCTACATCTCCCCAATTCATTAACCCAGTGCAGGATTTGGGAAGGATCAGGTCTTTAGGTTCACCCTATAAAGCCACAGGGAGCATTTTTAAGCCAGCCGACTACAGAAAAAGTTTTGTTTAAACCAGAATTACTTGTCAAAAAACTATGTGAACATACAAAGTGAAGAAGGTCTATATACTTATTAAAATTACTGCAATAAATCAGTGTAGCCCTCATTCAATTAACAGGCCCGGCATCACATTATCTTGAACAAGTTGCTCTATCTTTGATTGTACTGGCTTGCAAAAAAAAATAAATGCAACAGAGCAAGCAAGCCTGTGGCAGACACATGGCAGTGTGCAAAAAAAAAAAAAAAGAAGCATTCTGTATCATGTACATCAGCTACCCAAATCCTTTATGAACAAGGGGGTCACAGAGGACTTAGTCTAATAAACAGGCAGGCAGAAACAAATATAATGTCAATGTGTAAACACATTTACCCTCATTTCTATTTTAACATCTGTCTAGGAATTGAAACAGAATGTGAAGGCAGACATCATAGAACCATACCTGTCTTTGAGAGCTGTAGAAAGCATTTGCTGATAATAGTGTTGCTTTAGAGACCTCTAGTGGCAAACACAATGCCATATGTACAGTATTAAACTAAGTACCAAAGCACACGACTTGTAACCCTTTGCCTGTAGAAGATGGATCCTCTCCTGTATGTCCTGTCTCCTATCCCTTAACCAGCATGTGTATTTAATTCTCAATGGCTGCAAGAGCACAATTAGACTATTCTATGGAGGAAAAAAAAAAAAGGAGTATAGGGCAATTATAACTTTTAACTTAATTATAACTATATTATAAAACTGTGACTGAGTATACAGGTGCATCTAAAAAATTAGAATATCATCAAAAAGTTCATTTATTTCAGTAATTAAATTCAAAAAGTGAAACTCATATTATATAGATTCATTACACACAGAGTGATATATTTCAAGCATTTCTCTTTCTTTTAGTTTGATGATTATGGCTTACAGCTAGTGAAAACCCAAAATTCAGTATTTCGGAAAATTAGAATATTACACAAGACCAATAAAAAAAAAGGATTTTTAATAAAGCAATGTTGGCTTACTGAACAGTATGTCCATGTACAGTATAGTATGCACTCAATACTTGGTCAGGGTTCATTTTGCACGAATTACTGCATCAATGCGGCGTGGCATTGAGGCGATCAGCCTGCGGCACCGCTGAGGTGTTTTGAAAGTCCAGGTTGCTTTGATAGCGGCCTTTAGCTCGTCTGCATTGTAGGGTCTGGTGTCTCTCATCTACCTTTTCACAATACCCCACATATTCTCTATGGGGTTTAGGTCAGGTGAGTTTGCTGGCCAATCAAGCACAGTGATACCATGATCATTAAACCAGGTATTGGTACTTTTGGCAGTGTAAGCAGGTGCCAGGTCCTGCTGGAAAATTAAATCATCATCTCCATAAAGCTGGTCAGTAGAGGGAAGCATGAAGTGCTCTAGAATTTCCTGGGAGAGGGTTACGTTGACTTGATAAAAATACAGTGGACCAACACCAGCAGATGACATGGCTCCCCAAATCATCACTGTCTGTGAAAACTTCACACTGGACCTCGACTGGATTTTTTTTTTTTGGTAATAGTTCTACCCAAAGAAAAGAATCACTGTGCTTTTTTTTAGCCCTCAAAATATGTTAAGTGGTAAATTGTCAAAGTTTCAATGTGTTTTGTATATTTATCTGACTCAGAGATGACACGGGTGACTCATAGGCCCAGAACTCCAAAGATACATTGGGTGGGATTTAGTTCTATCCACCGTGTGCAAAATTGTACCAGTTACCTTGGAAACACAAGAGGTTTAAGCCTAATGAGTGTATAACCTGAAGATGTCTAATTAAGTGGCAGGATCCTGTAACCAGACATGCTTAGTTTCTGTCCCCAAGGATCAGTAACAAGTTTGAAATCATTCATGTACCACCTAATAACAGGTGAGGCACCAAGGCTCTCTGAAATACACACCATCTGTTCCACTGCTCTGACTTACTTTCAATTACTGTTCAACCTACTCAACCTCAGTACACAGTTGTGCTCATAAGTTTACATACCCTGGCAGAATTTATGATTTCTTGGCCATTTTTCAGAGAATATGAATGATAACCCAAAAACTTTTCTTTCACTCGTGGTTAGTGTTTGGCTGAAGCCATTTATTAATCAAATGTGTTTACTCTTTTTAAATTATAATTACAACAGAAACTACCCAAATGACCCTGATGAAAAGTTTACACACCCCAGTTCTTAATACCGTGTATTGCCCCCTTTAACATCAATGACAGCTTAAAGTCTTTAGTGGTATTTGTGGATGAGGCTCTTTATCTTCTCAGATGGTAAAGCTGCCCATTCCTCTTGGCAAAAAGCCTCCAGTTCCTGTAAATTCTTGGGCTGTCTTGTATGAACTGAGATCTCCCCAGAGTGGCTCAATGATATTGAGGTCAGGAGACTGAAATGGCCACTCCAGAACCTTCATTAAGTGGTCTTGCATAGCAAGACCACTTAATGTTATCTCACCCAATGTTATCTCACATATATATATTATTATTATAGCCAAATTTACCACCCTAACTCCTCCCACAGCTTTTACACTACATAGACAGTAATATACCGAAACGTGCGGATTGTTCCCGATTGGTGTGCTATTACTGTGTGGAACGTTTCGCTAAATGGTTCACGAAATATGGTCGTTTTTGCGGCAAAATTGGTCCCATAGGAATGAATGGCGAAATGTTCAAAACTAGAGTGGGAGGTGACAAAAGCTGACATTATGACCCCCCCATGATCAGCCAAAACATTATGACCACCCCATGAAAAAAAAAATAAAATCATTAAAAAAAATAATATATATATATATATATATATACCGTATTTATCGGCGTATAACACGCACTTTTTTCCCCTTAAAATCAGGGGAAAGTTGCAGGTGCGTGTTATACGCCGATCCCCCTGCGATCCGAGCTGTCACTTGTTCAAAATCGCGGACCGCGATTTGAAAATGGCGCCGCCGGCGCCGAAGTACACAGAGCCGGTCCTCGGCTCTTTCCGGCGGCTCTTGTTTACTTTCGGTTTCACTCGTAGTCCGGAGCGGAGCTATCCGAGTAGGTTCGGATAGCTCCGCTCGGGACTACGAGTGGAGCCGAAAGTAAACGAGAGCCGCCGGAAAGAGCCGAGGACCGGCTCTGTGTACTTCGGCGCCGGCGGCGCCATTTTCAAATCGCGGTCCGCGATTTTGAAGATGTGACAGCAGGGACAGGGGATCCCAGGCTGCACTGGGGCAAGGCTGCACTGGGGAAGGCTCCACTGGGGAAGGCTCCACTGGGGAAGGCTCCACTGGGGAAGGCTCCACTGGGGAAGGCTGCACTGGAGAAGGCTGCACTGACAAGGCTGCACTGGGGAAGGCTGCACTGGGGAAGGCTGCACTGACAAGGCTGCACTGACAAGGCTGCACTGACATGGCTGCACTGACAAGGCTCCACTGGGTAAAGCTGCACTGGGGAAGGCTGCACTGGGGAAGGCTGCACTGGGGAAGGCTGCACTGACAAGGCTGCACTGACATGGCTGCACTGACAAGGCTGCACTGACAAGGCTGCACTGACAAGGCTGCACTGACATGGCTGCACTGACAAGGCTGCACTGACAAGGCTGCACTGGGGAAGGCTGCACTGACAAGGCTGCACTGACAAGGCTGCACTGACAAGGCTGCAATGAAGGACATTTAAATGTAAGTTTTTTTCCCTTCAACTTCCCTCCTAAAAGTTTTTTTTCCTTAAAATTCCCTCCTAAATTGGGGTGCGTGTTATACGCCGGTGCGTGTTATACGCCGATAAATACGGTATATATATATATATATATATATATATATATATATATATATATATATATAACATTTTTGAAAAAAAAAATCTTTTGAAAAAACAACATTTTTGAAAAAAATGTTCAGCTCTTTCAGCTAATGACAGGACTTCTTCAACTTTTTTACTACTATTTTTACTCTTTAAAATATTAAGCTTGTTAAACACTTTTCACAGTTACTCCAGCCACTCCAGCCACACAACAGTTACTCAAGCCACTCCACCCAGTTACTCCGCCCACTCCAGTTGTAGAGGCAAGAACACTTCACACAATTTCCCCAGAAACTGTAGCTTTTCTAGATTTTTTCTGTTGTAGCCAATGACAGGTCGACTTAGCCTTGTGTTTTGAATCATTGTCATGTTGGAATGTCCAAGTACTTCCCATGTGCAGCTTCCTGGCTGATGAATGCAAATGTTCCTCCAGTATTTTTTGATAACATACTGCATTCATCTTGCCATCAATTTTCACCAAATTTCCTGTGCCCTTGTAGCTCACACATCCCCAAAACATCAGCGATCCACCTCCGTGTTTCACAGTAGGAATGGTGTACCTTTTATCATAGGCCTTGTTGACTCCTCTCCAAATGTAGCCTTTATGGTTGTGGCCAAAAAGCTAAATTTTGGTCTCATCATTCCAAATGACTTTCTGCCAGAAGGTTTGAGGCTTGTCTCTGTGCTGTTTGGCGTATTGTAAGCAGGATACTTTGTGGCATTTGCATAGTAATGGCTTTCTTCTGGCGACTCGACCATGGAGCCCATCTTTCTTCAAGTGCCTCCTTATTGTGCATCTTGAAACAGCCACACCACGTTTTCAGAGAGTCCTGTATTTCACCTGAAGTTATTTGTGGGTTTTTCTTTGCATCCCGAACAATTTTCCTGGCAGTTGTGGCTGAAATTTTAGTTGGCCTCCTTGACCGTGGTTTGGTTTTAGCAGAACCCCTCATTTTCCACTTCTTAATTAGAGTTTGAACACTGTTGATTGGCATTCTCAATTCCTTGGATATCTTTTTATATCCCTTTCCTGTTTTATACAGTTCAACTACCTTTTCCTGCAGATCCTTTGATAATTATTTTGCTTTCCCCATGACTCAGAATCCAGAAACATCAGTGCAGCACTGGATGGAAGCTGCAAGGATCTGTCAGGAGTCCAGAAACTCATTGACATTTTATACATACACACTAATTACAAGCAAGCAGATCACAGGTGAGGATGGTTACCTTTAATAGCCATTCAAACCCCTTTGTGTCAACTTGTTTGCATGTCATCAGGCCAAAATCACCAGGGTATGTAAACTTTTGATCAGGGTCATTTCTGTTGTGATATTTAAAAGGAGTAAACACAGTTGATTGATAATAAATGGCTTCAGCCAAACACTAACCATGAGTGAAAGAAATGTTTTTGTGTTATCATTCATATTCTCTGAAAAATGGCCAACAAAAAAAATCATAAATTCTGCCAGGGTATGTAAATGTATGAGCACAACTGTACCTCAATGGTCTGTACCCAAACACACCTTAGCCCTATGTACAGAAAACACCAGTTCTTGGAGAAACAAAACTTTTAAAGCACAACTATTATTTAACCACTTGCCGACCGGGCCATTGCCGAAAGACGGCAACAGCGCGGTCGGCTAGTTCTGGGTGGACGTCCATGGACGTCATTCCAGAATGATGCTCCCGCGCGCCCCCTGGGGCGCGCACTCGGGAACATCCGTGACCGCCGGGTCCAGAGGACCCGGCGCATCACGGATTACGGTAAATAGCCGCTGATCGCGGCCGTTTACCACGTGATCGTTCCGTCAAATGACGGAGCGATCACATGTCAACAGACCGGCGTCATCTGATGACGCCGGTTCCTCCCTCCCCTCTCTGTACCGATCGGTACAGTGCGAGGGGAGAGGGGGAGGGATCGGATGGCAGCACCGCTGTGGGCTGCATGTGTAGTGCCCACAGCGGTGTTCAGTGACATTTGCAGTCACATCCATCCATCCCTCCATGCTCAGCCATCCCTGCAATACTCTGCATAACACCCTGCAATACTCTGCATAACACCCTGCAATACTCTGCATAACACCCTGCAATACTCTGCATAATACCCTGCAATACTCTGCATAACACCCTGCAATACTCTGCATAACACCCTGCAATACTCTGCATAACACCCTGCAATACTCTGCATAACACCCTGCAATACTCTGCAATATACCCTGCAATACTCTGCATAATACCCTGCAATACTCTGCATAACACCCTGCAATACTCTGCAATATACCCGGCAATACTCTGCAATATACCCGGCAATACTCTGCAATATACCCCGCAATACTCTGCAATATACCCCGCAATACTCTGCAATATACCCCGCAATACTCTGCAATATACCCCGCACTACTCTGCAATATACCCCGCACTACTCTGCAATATACCCGGGCAATACTCTGCAATATACCCCGCAATACTCTGCAATATACCCCGCAATACTCTGCAATATACCCCGCAATACTCTGCAATATAGCCCGCAATACTCTGCAATATACCCCGCACTACTCTGCAATATACCCCGCAATACTCTGCAATATACCCCGCAATACTCTGCAATATACCCCGCAATACTCTGCAATATACCCCGCAATACTCTGCAATATACCCCGCAATACTCTGCAATATAGCCCGCAATACTCTGCAATATACCCCGCACTACTCTGCAATATACCCCGCACTACTCTGCAATATACCCCGCACTACTCTGCAATATAGCCCGCAATACTCTGCAATATACCCCGCACTACTCTGCAATATACCCCGCACTACTCTGCAATATACCCCGCAATACTCTGCAATATACCCCGCAATACTCTGCAATATACCCCGCAATACTCTGCAATATACCCCGCAATACTCTGCAATATACCCCGCAATACTCTGCAATATACCCCGCAATACTCTGCAATATACCCCGCAATACTCTGCAATAGCCCGCAATACTCCGCAATTTTTAACCAGTTCCCGCCCACAGTCATACGACGTCCTTGACTTTGAGTGGGTATATCTGAATGATGGGTGCAGCTACAGGCATCATTCAGATATCAGCTTTTTCAGCCAGCGATTTCCTACACCAGAGGAATGATCATAGCTGCTGTTCCACTGCTTGATCATTCTTATGGGAGGCGAGAGGGGACGCCCCCCCCTTCCCGCCACCCTCCGGTGCTTCTACCGACTCACCGCTACGATCGAAGCCAAGATTGTTTTTTTTTAATTATTATTTCAGGCTTCCCAGCCTAGAGGTGAGATGTGGGGTCTTATTGACCCCATATCTCACTGTAAAGAGGACCTGTCATGCCATATTCCTATTACAAGGATGTTTACATTCCTTGTAATAGAAATAAAAGTGATCAAAAAAATTTTTGGGGGGGAAAAGTGTCAAACTAAAATAAATAAAGTAAAATAAACAATAAAAAAAAAAAAAAAAAATTTTAAAGCGCCCATGTCCGTGTGCTCGCATGCAGAAGCGAACACATACGTAAGTCCCGCCCACATATGAAAACGGTGTTCAAACCACACATGTGAGGTATCGCTGCGATTGGTAGAGCGAGAGCAATAATTTTGGCCCTAGACCTCCTCTGTAACTCAAAACATGTAACCAGGAAAAAATTTTAAAGCGTCACCTATGGAGATTTTTAAGTAGCGACGTTTGGCACCATTCCACGAGAGTGTGCAATTTTGAAGGGTGACATGTTGGGTATCTATTTACTCGGCGTAACTTCATCTTTCACATTATGCAAAAACATTGGGCTAACTTTACTGTTTTGTTTTTTTTTAAAGCACAAAACTGTTTCTTTCCCCAAAAAAACGCGTTCGAAAAATTGCTGCACAAATACCGTGCGAGATAAAAAGTTGCAACAACCGCCATTGTATTCTCTAGGGTCTTTGCTAAAAAAAATATATATATAATGTTTTGGGGTTCTATGTAATTTTCTAGCAAACAAATTATGATTTTTACATGTAGGAGAGAAATGTCAGAATTGGCCTGGGTGCTCCAGAACACCTGGAGGTGCTCCCCTGCATGTTGGGCCTCTGTATGTGGCCATGCTGTGTAAAAGTCTCACACATGTGGTATCGCCATACTCGGGAGTAATAGCAGAATGTGTTTTGGGGTGTAATTTGTGGTATGCATATGCTGTGTGTGAGAAATAACCTTCTAATATGACAATTTTGTGAAAAAAAAAAAAAGAAAAAAAAAATCTTGATTTTGCAAAGAATTGTGGGAAAAGATGACAATTTCAAAAAATCTCACCATGCATCTTTCTAAATACCTTGGAATGTCTTCTTTCCAAAAAGGGGTCATTTGGGGGGTATTTGTACTTTTCTGGCATGTTAGGGTCTCAAGAAATTAGATAGGCCGTCAGTACTTCAGGTGTGATCAATTTTCAGATATTGGCACCGTAGCTTTTGGACTCTCTAACATTCACAAAGACCAAATAATATACACCAAGTTGTACTTATTTTTACCAAAGATATGTAGCGGTATAAATTTTGGCCAAAATTTACGAAGAAAAATTACTAATTTGCTAAATTTTATAACAGAAACAAAGAAAAATTCATTTTTTTACCAAATTTTCAGTCTTTTTTCTTTTATAGCGCAAAAAATAAAAAACCCAACGGTGATTAAATACCACCAAAAGAAAGCTCTATTTGTGTGAAAAAAAGGATAAAAATTTCATATGGGTAAAGTGTTGTATGACTGAGTAATTGTCATTCAAAGTGTGAGAGCACCGAAAGCTGAAAATTGGTCTGGTTAGGAAGGGGGTTTAAGTGCCCAGTGGTCAAGTGGTTAAGGAGGAATTTTTGGGCCTCCATTACTGACCTAAAAATGTGACACATTTTTTTGCTTTTTTTCTTAGGTTACCCAGTAAATATGTTTTTTTTAATTATGTAACTTGGTTTGGCATGGAACAGCACGACATACAACAATGATATTGTATAAGCTTCATGCAGAGGACTGTTTAGGTAATCAGTAGAGTAACAAACACCTTATCGTTATGTGGTGTATAGTAGCGTGGATCTCATCTGGTGCAAGTGTCTCTGGAAACAGGGTCAATCAGCATTTTGACAAACTTCTTCTATCAGCTTCAGCTCTTCTTTGCCCCTGTGAAGGCAAAATGGGATAAGCACTCTCATTTACAATGCAGGGCAACTGCATTGCACTGTACATGATGACAGAGAACTCCAACCAGTCAGGCAAAGAGGAGGAAGAGCTTCAGGGGACCAGTCTTTCAAAGAGAAGGAAGGCTATTGGAGCCAGGAATAAGGTACATGTTTCACTATAATATTGCCCCGGACTTTAACCCTTGCAGTGCAATTTTTCTTCAGACCGGACTTCAGCTTTAAGATCTGTATGTATAATGTATTAATAAATGTGTTTGTGTTTTTGAAGCTGGGAAACTGCTGGTATGCAAATTAGCCGATCTCCAAAACTAGACAAGCAGAATAATTTATTGTTACCCTACAGTAAGGTCATTAGGAAATAGCAGGAGGAATGCCACTGCTATTATATGCTGCAAAGGAAAGAGATTATATATATATATATATATATATATATATATATATATATATATATATATATATATATATATATATATATATATATATATATATATATAATCTCTTTGAGGGTACGTTTGGCCCCGACCCTATTCAGCGATAATGACGAGTTCAAGAGTACATTCATGCAAATCCTCAACAAATGTTCATTTGATTTAATGACTTTGACCATCTCATTCATACATAAGGAATTGGCTTCATTGTCGGAACAACTTACCAAGATTGAATCAGAATTGCGTACCGCGATGTCTCTGGAAGAGTTTAATAAATGTAAGGAGATGGCCGATGAAAGTATCAACAAGTATCGTTGTGAACTAGAGACCAGAAAACGCAGCAAATTTGATCGGGATATTGAGGATTATGAGAGGAACCAGGTGTATCGATGGCCACGTCCATACAACCGACGAGGTCGCAGCGACTATGGAAGCCATAGGAGAGAGATATCTGACAACTCTTCAGCCAATACAGATACCGATTCCTCATCCAATTTTTTACAAGCAGATCGCAGAGAACGGTCTACTACTCGGATGCAAACCAGGTCCCGCTACAACAGAGAAGAAAGCCACGACAGATATCGCAATAAAAAGAGGCAACCGCGGCCGACCAAGGGAGACCTAGTTCATAACATCTCCAGGCGGGTCCTTTCACCGGATGAGGTAGGACTTTTTAACCGTGGTTTATCTTACTGTCCTAAGAGTCACCTAGATCCATTTCAGTTAGATCAAGATCTGTATCGCCTATTTCGCAATATTAGATGGAAGGTCCATTTTCTTCACAAACCATTTGTTCATAATGACATACCTGAAGGGAGACTAAGTAGTAAAAGTCTAGGACTGGTAATGAAATCTAAATCCGTCCCCCCCACTACTTATGTCCCAGTTGAGATGTTTGTACAGGAGGTTACCCGAGATGTGAAACGTCTGTTGAAACAAGTGGACTTTAAAGATCATGTACCTAACAATCTGTCCCCTCATGAAAGAGTGACATTACGGGAATTAACCAAACGGAATGATATTATTTGCAAACCTGCTGATAAAGGGGGTTCGGTAGTCATTATGGACCCTCAGGCTTATGAGAATGAGATCAGGCGACAATTGGATGACGATACAGTATACAAACCCCTACAATCAGATCCCACATGGAGTATTAGAAAGATCTTGGAAAGTATTGTGAAACCGGCATTTAAAGAAGGATTAATTTCACACGATTTATGCGAATTTTTGTTACCAACACATACTCGCATTCCGGTCTTGTATATACTCCCCAAGATCCATAAGGACAAACATTCCCCACCGGGACGCCCGATTGTATCGGGGAGGGATTCAATCTTTGTACCCATGGCCAAGTTACTGGATAAAGTACTATCACCCTTGGTTAAGGCCACCCCATCCTACATCAAGGACTCTGGTGACTTTCTAACCAAGATCAGGGATTTACCACAAATCCAGAATGAATATATCCTTGTCACTTGGGATGTAACAAGTCTGTATACATCGATTCCTCATGTGGCTGGCATTGAGGCAGCGCTAAGCCTAATTAGGAAATGTCATGAGTACTCAGAAGCTCAGATCATTTTTTTTGAGAAATTGTTTAGATTGATTTTGTACAATAACTATTTTCTCTTTAAGGACCGGTACTATGTGCAATTAACGGGGGTAGCCATGGGTTCTAATGTTGCCCCGCCATATGCCTGTTCATTTATGTATGATTTTGAGCAAAAACATATTTTTGTGAATGACTTGTTTCGGGAACATTGCGCCACCTGGTGGCGTTATATAGATGACATTTTTGTCATATGGCGGGGCAACGTTGAATCACTCAAAATGTTTGATGAGATGATTAATAGCATTTCACCAGAGATCCAGTTTAAGATTCATATTGGTGGAGATTCGGTCCCCTTTCTAGACATACGGGCATATATAAAACAGGGACGGATTGAAACTGACATATACACGAAACCTACAGATAGGAATCAGCTATTGAGATATGACAGCTATCATCCCCCTCATGTCTTTAGTTCTATCATCAGAAGCCAGCTTCTCAGAGTGACGCGAATAGTGAGTGATACTACAGTTAAAAATGAAAGATTAGATGAAATGTGCTGCAAATTTAAGGAGCGGGGCTACCCAGAAAACATAATCCGACACGAATTAAATAAGATTTTGAATCCTATTGAAATTTCCAATAGGAAAAGATACTCAACTGACAAACCTCGAATTCCATTTGTTTTCCAGTTTAACAGTTATAGCGAGAGGATCTTTAATGTATTAAGGAAACATTGGACGATATTGAAACGATCCTATCCTCATATAGAGGAGTTTCAGTTAACTCCGATGAAGGCATACCGGCGCAATAAAACCTTGCGCGACCTTTTAGTGCGATCCGAATTTAAACCAGAGAGGCAGGATGAGAAAAAGATGACCTTTCTTGGCAGTAAAAGAAAAGGCTGTTACCCTTGTCTCAATTGCATTCAATGCAATTTAGTTATCAAAGGGAATAATTTTTCTCATCCTAGGACTAACAAGAAAATAATCATTAACGGTTTCTACACCTGTCAGTCATCATATGTGATTTACATTCTCACATGCCACTGTAATCTCCTTTACGTGGGGGAAACCACCCAAAAAATTAAAGACTGTATCGCACAACACCGTAGTACAATTAGACATCCCCAATCAAGTTTACCTGTATCGCGTCACTTCTCAGAAATGGGCCACAAAGACACCGATCTACGCTTTATGGTTTTAGAAGAGATTCCCCATGACAAAAGAGGGGGTGATAGGATTTTGAAACTAAAAAGACGTGAAGTTTGGTGGATTAACAAATTACAGTCCCTGTACCCTGATGGTATGAACAGGGACTATGATTTGTTTTTGTTTGTTTAAAAATTTACAGTACAAGATTGATTAGAGGTATGACTATTTTTGAATATGTTATATTTTCTCTAGATTGATCATAAAAGGCTCCCGTTGGAAATACTAGATAGCAGAATATCAACTGGAATCCATGAAGAATTCTGAGACATGTACAGAAATAGCAACATATGTATATTCATGAGATATATTTGCAAAACACCGAGCTAATTAAATGAGATAATATAATTGGTTCATAAATGATATGATGAGGATATTTGAGATATAATATGATGAACCTGTCGTGTAGACTATCCCCTATTGGGGAATTTAGGATAGTTTTAGGGTAGTAGATTTATTCAATAGGGTTAAATTTGGAATGGTTTTAGGTGTTTTGTATAGGATAATTAATTATGTGACACAGGTGTGTATCAGACTGGGTGTGGATAAAGGAACACAGTGTGGTTTAGCCCTTCACACACAGCCTGAAAAGCCTGACGAAGAGCGATTTGTGCTCGGAACTGTACAGTGGCTCGCTTGTATTTTGAAACAATTAATGGATTAATGGATTAACTTTTCAGTAAAAGGACACTTTTTGGCATCAAGCATCGTTCCATGTGTTTTTTCTATCATTTATGGTGGAGTTTTGGGAGTCCACCCTGACGGTGCTTTGATTGAACAAGGACTTCAAGATAAGAGGGTAACCCACCTGATGTTCATTTATATATATATATGTATATACATACATATATATATATATATACATACATACATATATACATACATATATATATACACACACACACACACACACACACACACACACACACACACACACACACACACACACACACACACACACATATATATATATATATATATATATATATATATATATATATATATATATATACACACACACACACACACACACATACACACACAGTATAAACACTATATTGTCAAAAGTATTGGGGTGCCTGCCTTTAAATGCACATGAACTTTAAGGGCATCCCAGTCTTAGTCTGTAGGATTCAATATTGAGTTGGCCCACCCTTTGTAGCTATAACAGCTTTAACTCTTCTGGGAAGGATGTCCACAAGGTTTAGGAGTGAGTCTATGGAAAGGTTTGACCATTCTTCCAGAAGCACATTTGTGAGGTTAGGCATGTTGGACGAGAAGGCCTGGCTCACAGTCTCCACTCTAATTCATCCCAAAGGTGTTCTCAGGTTGAGGTCAGGACTCTGTGCAGGCCAGTCAAGTTCCTCCAACCCAAGCTCGCTCATTCATGTTTTTATGGATCTTGCTTTGTGCACTGGTGAGCAGTCAAATGCTTGGGGTGGAGGAACTTGACTGGCCTGCACAGAGTCCTGACCTCAACCCAATAGAACACCTTTGGGATGAATTAGAGCGGAGACTGCGAGCCAGGCCTTCTTGCCCAAGGTTAGTGCCTGACCTCACAAATTCACTTCTGGAAAAATGATCAAACATTTCCATAGACACACTCCTAAACATTTTGGACAGATTTCCCAGAAGAGTTGAAGCTGTTATAGCTGAAAGGGTGGGCCAACTCTATATTGAACCCTACGGACTAAGACAGGAATGCCATTAAAGTTCATGTGCATGTAAAGTCAGGTGTCTCAATACTTTTGACAATATAGTGTATTTTTATGATAGGGTTGTTGCTTTTCTGCAGTTTCGCCAGGGCTGTTTTATTTAGTAAGTTTAGATGTGCTTTAATTAACAGAGAAAAATATTTAATGCCCCGTTAAATAATTTAGCACATTAAAAGTAGTTTGAAAAACTTCAAAGTTCACATTTTAGCCAAGAATATGCTACTATGTATTACTTTGTGGGATTTTTTAAGGGGATATGTAATAACATTAGATAGAATATATTTTATGGAAAACTACTGTATATAATAGGTGGAATGCATAATATAAGTTACTATACCATAAAGGGTGTGAAAAACGTTAAAAGAGGGAACCTTTTGACCTTCCTGGGCCACATTGGAAGATGAGAAATTGTCTTGGGCCACACATAAAAAACACTAACAATAAGGATAGCTGATGAGCAGGTCCTCCTGCAGCTCTCAGTGAGTAGGTGTGACTGCCGGGCCAGTTCACTATAATGACAGGTTGCCGGTGACCTATTCGTAGCTCTCTACACAGCTAGCTATTACCCTAGGCATCTGGATGTCTAGGGTAATCATATTTGCATTCTGCAGTAGATATTTCCATGCGACATTTCCTAAACACCAGAAATTTGTTTAGGAAACTTGGATAGATAATCATACGAAATTTGCCTGAGTGCTTTTGGACCAGGAACATGTTAGAATAGAAGCCCTGTGATTTTTGATCTTCTGGAACCGGTACAATTACTTGCTCTACTTCCCATTGAGAAGCTAACTCTAGCATTGCCTGCTTACTTATTTGGTCTCTCGGCAGCTGCGTGAAAAAAAAACCTTTGAGGAAGGGGAAGACTGAATTCCAATTTGTAGCCAACTCTCATGATGTGTAGAACAAAATAATTTTTTGTGACCTCTGCCCATAGTTTAAAAAAAAAAAAAAGAGATAGCCTTCCTTCTACCACTGACCTGACATCATTTTGACAGGGGTTGTAGAAGTAAAGAGTACTCCTCCCTTGGCCTTATCTCTATTGAATGACCATTTCTTTTTACCCTGGCTTTTACCTGCCTTAAAATCTGACTTGCCCTGAAGTATAAGAAATGGCCTCCCATTGAGAAATCTGTTCCTCTTCATAGGGAATTTTTTACCCTTTTCCGAGGAACACGTCAAGACTGTCTCCAGAGCTGACCCGAATAAGAGCTTTACTTCAAAAGGGATACCACAGAACTTATTTTTTGAAGGTCTCCTTCCCAGGATTTAAGCCATATAGCTCTTCATGCTGAGATGACTAGTGCTGAGGTTCTGGCTACTAACTTAGCTGAATCTGCTGCTGCATCTGCCAGGAAAACCAATAATTTTGCTGCAAGTGGTAGAGGCTCCATGATTAGTCCAGTCTTTGTACTCAGATGTCAATATTTCTAGCAACGCATGTGGAGGCTAACACAGGCCCCAATGCAAACAAGGAATCACAGACTTTCTGCAGCAGAGATTCAGTTTTCCTACCCATATAATCCTTAATCTTCAAATGAGGGATTTTTCTGAAACCTGAGAAAGTGGAAAGTCTAATTTTGGACACTTAAAAACAACTCCTTCTGCTTGGAATCAAAAGGGAAACTTCTCTTGTGACCTCTAGATAGAAACAGTTTCTTCTAGGGTTTCCTCCATTCAGAAAGGATCATATCCCTTAAGGACTGATGGACAGGAAAAAGTCCTATGCTCACACTCCTGTAACCCCCTATAAATCCTATCCTGAACAGTAGGGGTATAATCAGTTTCCTCAATCCGCTTGGAAGTGTAGATAGCCTTTAAACGATAGTCGACCTCCTCCACTGGAAAGAAGTATTTCATAGAGCTACCAGCCTCCCTTGCAGCCAAGGATAATGCTCCTTTAAAAGCTGAGGCTGAAATCTCCCCCTCTTTTAAATCAGAGATTGCCTGCGAACTGACTTCCAAGGGGGGGAAGAGTTCTAGCAGAAACTAATGGCTCCTTTTCTACTGTGACTGCCTTAAATGTTGAAGGACCCAATCCTGTCAGCATAGTCCTAACAGACTGAAAAGAAGAAATCTCTCTCCTTCAAGTTAGACATTAAATCCTTCATGCATGCCATCGACTCAAAGTTTGCTACAAGCGAGATACAGCTGTTGCACAATAACTTGCTATAGGTGTCAGGTAGCTTAGTTCTGCAATTCCCACATCATTTCTTAATGGGCTTGTCAGACTTAGGAGTTTAGCTTATGCAGGAGCTCCTTCATCTCCAGGGGTTCTGCTGGCATCCATAACGTCAGGAACCCCACCAAAAGCCAGGCCACCCAGGAACTTAGTCCGATGTTTGCAAATATCACCGCTGCCAGTTGTAAATGCATTAAAGAGGGCCACAACCTTACCTTACCATTTTGTCCCGGAATAGCAGGCCACTCAGGCTATAGTAAGTCCAGTGCAGGGAGTCACTTCTGGTTCTACCATCATTTTGTACATGTGACTGGAAGTTACATCATCTGGTGCCATCTTGGTTCACCCAAAGTGAGGAAGCGATCTCAGAGCAAGCCTACAGTATCAGACCAGAACCATCCACTCTATCTGGTGCCAAAACTGATCCTAAATCCACTCAGAGAACTCACCCCTCTCCTCAGCCATGGACGCTGAACCACTCCACATCTCCAAGGGACCTGATAGTGGAACTGAGCAAATGGAGTCACCTCTACTACCTCTAAATTCCAGCACACTAGTGATTAAGATAGGCCTTCTGGGTGTAAGCAAAAAGTGGGTAATGTCCTTGAGGGTCCGGAAACACAAAACTACTAAAAGGACAAGGGAGGGGCCTTTTAAACTCTTGTTTGTGTTTCCTGTAGAATGTGGAGCTAATCATCTCTCAAATAAGCTGTTCTGGAAGATGAGGGGGGAAATTTGGGTTTTCTTTCACTTTCACTCTTGGAAGCAATGATGAACAAGACAAATACAGAGGGTGAATCACTATAATGGGGCCACAGACAGCAATACGAACCTGATAGATGTTCTACATTCTATCCAAAACTAAAAAAAAAAGTTTGCCCTTTAAAAGGTAATAAGGAATAAGGAAAAGGGATTAGGTTAAGGTTAGCATAGAGTCTATATGTTGAGAGGTTAAAGTAACCCGATCGGGAGGTTAAAAACATTACAATGGTATTACCATTTGAAGAAAAATGCATTACATATACTTGTTAGCTGGCCCATTTGCTGATACTTTGCTTTGCAGCAGAGCTCTTGGCACTGATCATATTTGACTCCTCTGGCTGGTCGAATACAGGGTCCACCCAACTAGCCACCACGGTTACACCTGTTGACCCCTAATCATTTCAGTCACAGCAGCCAGGAGGGGACCCACTATTCCACACACCCAAAGTGTGGAATAGGATCAGTGGCAGGAACTCTGCCCCAGAGAAAAGTTTTAGCAAAACAGGCCAATGGACAGGTAAGTATAATGCTGCTTTCTTCAGATTACTTCAAGAAGGTTTTGAGTTTAGGCAATACCCATTATTAGCCAACTTAAGTTAATACAATAATATATTTTTGCGCTCTATTTTTCTAAAGAAAAAGAACTACAGGGTGGATTTGGGACTTTTCGTGTACCTTCTTGGGTTTACTAATCACCAAAAAGCTATAAAATAATTTTCACATATCTTTATACAAAGTTTTATACAATTCTTTAAAAAATAAGGTTTGTTTTAAAAACAGATTAGCAAACTGTATGTCGAGTATAGTATAGTCCTGGACTTGATACGATTTTTTTGTCTGGCCAATGCGTTTCGGAGGTTGACCCGCTTCGCCAGGGCCTCAGATCTTGTTAAATATTATAACTATATATAAAGAGAAAATGCAAATATGAAACAATGAATATTTTATATTTAATATGTAACAACAGAGCAAATTGCATATGATATGATGTTGCAAAAAATCTATCATTTACAATCTCTTAAAGGTTCTACCCATTGCAAAAATATCATAAAAAGAAGGTGAATAACATTTTACAGTATAATTTATTTTTGTATAAGAAAAAGAGGGAAAGATGGAAAGAATCACCTGTATAGTATTGCTTCATAGTTGGTGATACGTAGCCTGGGGGGCCCCTGGGGAATATCCAAACCCTCAAGAAAAGGGGAAGAGAGGAAGAAATTTAACACATAGAGATAGATATATATCTATATCTATATCTATATCTATATCTATATATCTATATATATATATATATATACACACACACACAGAGATTGTAAATAATAGATACATTTTTTGCAACGTCATATAATATGAAATTTGATTTGTTGTTAAATATTAAATGTAAAGTATTGTTTATATTTGAATTTTCTCTTTATATATAGTTATAATATTTAACAAGATCCGAGGTCCTGATGAAGAAGGTAAACCCAAGAAACGTGTTGGCCAGACAAAAAAAAATAAAATCAGATCTCAAGTGCAGGACAACACCATACTGGACAAACTGTTTTTAAAACAAACCATCATTTTTAAAGAATTGTATAAAGAATTGAATAAAGATATTTGAAAATTATTTTATAACTTTTTGGTCAAGTGGTTATTACATGAAAAGTCCTAAAACAAGTTCTTTATTTGTCCTTCAGGGGATGGTGCCTTCTTAGGGTAATTTAAATAATGTACGCTCTACCCCCCCACACACACACACAATATTTTGACTCCCTATTTTTCGGTTTTCCTTCTTATACCCTGTCTAGTTTTTCTTCTTAGACCTTTTCCAGTGTAAACAAACAATTGGTCAAAAAATGGTCACTGGTGTCTTAGCAAGCCATTCTTGTATATCCTCCTTTAAATATGTCACCTTGATACCATTTGATGATGTAATCACAGACCCAAACATGCACTGATGTTTAATGATGTCTTTATACACTCACCCAATGCACTGATGTCTGATAATGATTGAATAATAGAAAATAAGCTATGGCAGTTTGCTTGATACACACCTGGGATTCAGTTTTTTTTTAATCTATGTGATTCCTAAAATATATGACACACAAGGCTTATGGGCCAGTATCCACTTAAGGGAACGGGTCTAAGCACTTCAGCTCCTTGCCAAGTAGGTGTAAACATATTTGCCCATCAGCATTAGGCATGTGCTTAAAAACAGGACCTGAATGAATTTAGCTCTGTCTCACAAACACCAGCCCAGTATTTTGCACCTTTAGGCTTTTGGAAGTCTATCTTCTAACCAGATGATGGAAAGCATTTGGATTGGTATCAGAATGGCAGAGGGCTCACACACTCGTATCCCTTTTGCTATGAAGATACTGATTTATTCGCCTAGTGTACAAGGGGTCACATGCACAGACTTACTTCTATGATACAAGTATGAAAGTGTATGTATCTGTCGGGATGGAAAAAATATTGTCATATTGCTTCCTAATATCCAAAGGCTTTCTTACATCTATGATCAGCTTAAGCAAATATTTTTCATAACATGCTTTAGATGAGGAATGCATTCCCCATGTAACACTTACAGTAGGTGAATTCCACCAAAAGCTAATATACCAGTTCTGAGTATAGAGTGACCAGTGTTTTCAATTATCCACAGATTTCTTACGGAGAAAAATCCAGTGTAGAGAGTGGAATCTCCTTACAATGCTTTTCTCACATGGAGGAAGCCAAAAACTTTGGCACAATAATTATCCTGCTAGTAAGATCAGTGAAACATGTAGCGCTAAAAATATAAAACAATAAACATTGAACAATATATCAAGTATTATGTGTAAATAATAAAAAATTTGTGATAAAAATCAATCTCAAATATAATGAATATAAAACAGAATATATATATATAATGAGTAGAAAAACAGGTGAGAAAGTCCCAAAAGGTGAAACTATCCTATGGTGTATATATATATATATATATATATATATATATATATATATATATATATATATATATATATATATATATATATATATATATATATATAGTGTATGCGTTCCTACCCTTCTACTGGGTAGTAACTAGCCGCTACCACTTTTGAGAGAAGTGAAGAACGTGAACTGTTTGATGACTCAACAATGTGATCTTTTTGGCTTTTCAGTCTGGCTTCTTAAAATCTGAGTTCCAGCCTCACGGTTACCTGCACGATTCCCTGGATTCGTTCTTGGAGCCCTTTGGATTCCCTGGATCGCTTTGGAAATCTGCTGATCGGGCTATCCTCGCTTGATTGACTCATTGTCGCTGACATATGAGTCCACTATTTCCGGTAAGAGTGTATACCCCTTATCTCGGGTGGAAGACACACTCTCCCCGATGCTCTACATGCCTGCTGAGGCCTTTGTACCACACTTCTGAGCAACAACTTTTGTGGTGGACTCCATATATGTGTACGAAAGGATTGTTTCACCTTTGGGACTTTCTCACCTGTGTTTCTACTCATTATATACATGTTCCGTTTTATATTCATTTCAATGTTTATTTTTTTACATTTTTCACTGACCTTTTGCATTGAATTTTTGTCACATTCTTATGTAGCAGCTGTTCATTTTTCTTCACTAATTGAGTTAGCGCAGTAATATCCACAATACTAGTAAGATAAATCAATAGTAATGAGCCGATGACTGAGCTGTCCAGCATTCACCCAAAATGGACATATAATCTTAAAAACAGACTAGCCTTTTAAAGGCTCTAGGAATATGTGGGTCTCCTTTGCTGGTCTAATTCTGAAGATTGTACTTGTCTGACTTTATCTGTTTTGAATACTTCAGACCCTGAAGAAACTGCCCTAAGCAAGAGAATATATAAACTTCTTTAACTCTGTACTTGTCCTAGGTCAATGACTTCAAAGTACTGTAGCCAGAGAACCAACATGACAGCATTTTTCTGAAGAAGACTTCAGTGATGGCAGGCATGTATTCCACTCACGACATGTTCCTTTAAGTCCTAAAAGATGGTGTAGATAGAATAGCCCAGCTATTTCTGTCCGATCTGGTTGAATGCCCTGCAGAAAACCCAAGCAGTTCATAGCAGCTGTCATTTTCCATGTTATTACTGCCAACACCAACAGACTTAAACAGATGACTTCCACAGCACACAGCTTAGAATACAATATTCCAAAGACAAAGCACCAGTGTATTACCCTCATGATCACAGGTCCTAGGTAACTTGAGAACTATAACAATACAAGGGGTTCTCTAGAATTGTAATGTCAGTTGTCCATGGCTTTAGTCAGCCTGTAATATATCAGTATCTGGAGTCAGCTGGATAGCTATGACTAATAATGAATCCCACTACAGATGCTTATCCTCAGTGAAAACTAAGCCTTTGGCCCTTGACCCTTCCCAGACTTGCATTCATATTATACAGATTGTTATACATTTAATACGTTCAGAACTGGGATTTTTTCATCATCTTGCAACAACTGAGTCTAACAAAATATCTTGTATTTCTAAACTACACAACTCAGAGATCCTAATATCCTGCCATTCAGTGAGGGAAAAAAGTATTTGATCCCCTGCTGATGTTGTACCGTTGCTCACTGACAAAGAAATGATTAATCTAGAATTTTAATGGTAGGTTTATTTTAACAGTGAGAGACAGAACAACAACAAAAACATCCAGAAAAACGCATTTCAAAAAAAGTTACACATTGACTTGCATTTTAACCACTTCAGCCCAGGAAGGATTTGCCCCCTTAATGACCAGGCCATTTTTTGTGATACGAAACTGCGTCACTTTACCTGACAATTGCGTGGTCCTGCGAGGCTGTACCCAAATAAAATTGGCATCCTTTTGTACCCACAAATAGAGCTTTCTTTTGGTGGTATTTGATCACCTCTGTGGTTTTTCTTTTTGCGCTATAAACAAAAAAATGATCGACAATTTTGAAAAAAAAACAAAACACATTTTTCATTTCTCTCTTTGGCATCAACTCAACGTGTTTGGAGGAGTAGGAATTCTGCCTATGACCCCCAAGATCACCATTCTCACCATCAAACATGGAGGTCAAAACATTATGCTTTGGGGGTGTTTTTCTTCTAAGGGGACAGAACAACTTCGCTGCATCAAAAGGACAGTGGGCGGGGCCATGTACCGTCAAATCTTGGGTGAGAACCTCCTTCCCTCAGCCAGGGCATTGAAAATGGGTTGTGGATGGGTATCCCAGCATGACAATGACCCAAAACACACAGACAAGGCAAAAAAGGAGTGGCTCAAGAAGAAGCACATTAAGGTCCTGGAGTGGCCTAGCCAGTCTCCAGACTTTAATCCCATAGAAAAAATGTGGAGGGAGCTGAAGGTTCGAGTTACCAAACGTCAGCCTCAAAACATTAATGACTTGGAGAGTATCTGCAAAGAGACATGGGACAAAATCCCTCCTTAGATGTGTGCAAACCTGATGGCCAACTACAAGAAACATCTGGCCTCTGTGATTGCCAACAAGGGTTTTGCCACCAAGTACTAAGTCATGTTTTGTGAAGGGGTCAAATACTTATTTCACTCATTGAAATGCAAATCAATTTATAACTTTTTGAAATGCGTTTTTCTGGATATTTTTGTTGTTATTCTGCCTCTTACTGTTAAAATTAAACCTACCATTAAAATTATAGACTGATCATTTATCTGTCTGTGGGCAAACATACAAAAAATCAGCAGGGGATCAAATACTTTTTTCCCGCACTGTATAGACCAACTGATACATACAGTAATTAAAAAGAAAAATATCCATAAGCAACAATTGTTCTTTTGAAAGAAATATACCTTTCCAACAGTGAAACTTGATAATTCCTTCTGACTTAAAATATACTATACTATTTTTTTAAAATTTTATTTTGTTCTTTGTGTCACCAGTGGAAAAATTCACACTCTCTATATGTCCGGAGTGGACATTGACACCAGAGCTAAAATGAGGAAAATCCAATATTTTGAGCCATCACTAAAATGGAGTAATCTTCAAATAGGGATACTTTCTCTTGGGACAACTGACCAAAAGGGAATTTTCTGTTTTTAAAAAAAGATTTCTTCTTACTACCTGTTGTATCTATGAGATATGAAGTGCGGGCAATTCTCCCCAATGGCACACAGACAGCAAGAAAAAGAATGTGGGTTTAACTGCTTGCCAACAGTATAACTTACATATACAGTGGCAAAGCAGCTCTGCTGCGCAGGATCATGTACCTAGTACGTGATCATGCACTTACAGCTCTGGGGCAACACGTTCCCGCTATGATTAAACACAGCGGGAGCTGATCTGCGGGTAACGTGGACTCGATATCCGCCGGCACCCGCCGATCATTAGGGAGAGAGACAGAATTGCGATCTGCCTATGTAAACAAGGCAGATCACCTTTCTGTCAGTAAAGAAGACATTGATCCTGTGTTCCTGCTAAGCTAAAAAAAAATTCCAAAGATATATCCCGTAGTTTGCTGACACTATAACTTTTATAGGTCTTTTTTTTGTTTATAGCGCAAAAAATAAAAAACACAGAGGTCATCAAATACCACCATACGAAAGCTCTATTTGTGGGGGAAAAAAGGACATCAATTTTATTTGGGTACAGCATCGCACAACTGTGCAATTGTCAGTTAAAATAACACAGTGCCGTATCACAAAAAATGGCCTGGTCATGAAGGGGGGTAAATCTTCTGGAGGTCAAGTGGTTAAAGTGGTAATACCAAAAATGTAATATATTGCTTACCAATCATTACATGTGATGGCTGCATTAATTTTCTTTTTTAGCCTTTTTCCTTGTGATCTAGCCAGTAGCACACTTCCTGTGTCTGGATGAAGGAGCACAGGGAAACCTTTGGACAGAAGCATTGTCTGGGAGAAGGGAAAGGTTTGATATACTAGCCGATTTAGGTAGACAAATTGAAGCCAAACTCCAGCTAACACTTTATAAGCAGTTGTATTTGCGGACGATACTAAGATAAGCAGGGTAATAACTTCTCCGCAGGATGTGGAAACACTGCAAAAAGATCTGAACAAACTAATGGTGGGCAACTACATGGCAAATGAGGTTTAATGTAGATAAATGTAAAATAATGCATTTGGGTGGCAAAAATATGAATGCAATCTATACACTGGGGGGGGGACCTCTGGGGGAATCTAGGATGGAAAAGGACCTGGGGGTCCTAGTAGATGATAGGCTCCGCAATGGCATGCAATGCCAAGCTGCTGCTAACAAAGCAAACAGAATATTGGCATGCATTGAAAACGGGATCAACTCCAGAGATAAAACGATAATTCTCCAGCTCTACAAGACTCTGGTCCGGCCGCACCTAGAGTATGTTGTCCAGTTCTGGGCACCAGTCCTCAGGAAGGATGCACTGGAAATGGAGCGAGTACAAGGAAGGGCAGCAAAGCTAATAAGGGGTCTGGAGGATATTAGTTATGAGGAAAAGTTGCAAGCACAGAACTTATTCTCTATGGAGAAGAGACGCTTAAGCGGGAATATGATTAAGGTTTAAACTTAAACTACGTAGAGGGTCCTTTACTGTAAGAGCGGCAAGCATGCGGAATTCCCTTCCACAGGCAGTGGTTTCAGCGAGAAGCATCGTTAGCTTCAAAAACCTATTAGATAAGCACCTGAACAACCACAACATACAGGGATATACAATGTAATACTGACATACAATCACATAGGTTGGACTTGATGGACTTGTGTCTTTTTTCAACCTTTTTTATGTAACTATGTATGTAGCAAACTGTTTTATCCCTTTTGGGATAAAGGTTTTACATCAATAAAAGCTGATCATTGCAAGCACCCATGCCAGTGGTATGTGGTTTGTCTTATCCCTGTAACTGCAAGAGAGCTTGTTCATTTGAAAAAACAACAGACTTACTGGCAGGATCACCAGGTGAAAATAAAGGAAAGAAATCATAAAAAGGAAAACTATTGCAGCCATGACATCTAATAATTAGCAAGCTGCAATATAAAAAATGCTTGCTTGGCCAGCTCAGTACTTCTAACTTCCCAAAATAGAGGAGGCCTAGGAGCACCAGATATAATCAAATATTATTATGCTACACATTTGAGGGCTATAGCCTCTTGGACATCTAGGTTTGCTCCTAACCGCTGGTCCGAAATTGAGATGAGCATTACAATCCCAGCCCATCCATGCAGTTTATTATGGCCATCTACGGATAAATCCTTCGCCCAACTACGCAAGATATGCCTAAATCCAATGCTCTTTACCCTCTCAATTTGGAAAAAATGTTCAGGCAAATTTTCACTCACATCCCATTGTTCCCCTTTAATAAACATCACCTTTAATCCAGACATTCCGGATAGCCTATCCTATGAAGCCATGTTGCCCTGGACAAAAGCAGGTATATTCCAGCTACGCCATATAGTTCATCCGATAACACGCAAAATACTTACCTTTTCAGAACTACAATCTAAACATGGAATTCCGCGGAATCTCTTTTACTCATTTCTTCAAATTCAACATTTTTTCTCCAAAAAACTACCACAACTGACACTTTCTATACCCACACAATTTGAATTGACGTGCTCCAGAGGCCCTCATGAACCCGGCCTGATCTCCACTATATACAAAATACTGCAAGAAAATCCCCCCCTTACAGAACACACCCACGCATACATGCGTAAATGGTCCCACATCTTAGATCGGCCTATTGCTCTACAAGAATGGAGGGAGATTTGGGAAGCTACTTCAAAAGTATCCAGATGTGTGACCCACAAAGAAACAGCCTACAAAGTCTGTATGTTTTGGTATAGGACTCCAGATTTCTTGTTGAAGCATAAACTGACAACTTCAGGCTTATGTTGGAGATGTGGTGTGTCCATAGGCACACATTATCATATATTTTGGGATTGCCCCGTTCTATTGCCTTTTTGGATACAGATCCACATATCACTAGAGAAGATCTTGAACATCTCTATCCCCTTTCACCCAATACACCTTCTGCTAGGCCTTCCGATCCCAAAAATGTCCAAACACCATAGGAAGTTGATGGCTTTCGTCTTACTAGCAGCTAAACGGGCCATTCCCCAATGCTGGTTGACCAAAGCTCCCCCTACTTTTGCTCAATTTCTAAATAACACAGGTGATATTCGTAGGATGGAACATCTTACGGCTATTATTGAAGAAACCCTTCCTAGTTTCGATAAAACATGGGAAACGTGGGATGCTTCTGAATATAATTTGGAGAAACCCAATCAGACATGATGTTCAAGTAGCTAACCAATACCTAGAATAATTTAATGCTGGTCTTTTTTTTCTCTTCTACACTAGATGTGTATATTTTATATGTCAATCACTAGTTATACTATTCCTACCCTTGTTTATTCATAGAATGTGATGAAGTGGTTTCCTTGAGATGGACTTCTTTCTTATGTTATTCCATTTAATATGTGTGTATATTGTTACATCATTGTATAACATGGTAAACTTTCAATAAACAAACAATTTAAAAAAAAAAAAAAAAAATGCTTGCTTTTTGGTTTAATACCAGTATTCCCTACTGCATCCAAAATAAATAAAACGTTTCAGCTAAATATATACCAGTATATTTATATATATATATATATATATATATATATATATATATATATATATATATATATATATATACATACATATATACATACATATATACATACATACATATACACACAGACACACATATACACGCACACACACACTTGTGCTCATAAGTTTACCTCAGTGTTTCACAGTAGGAATGGTGTACCTTTCATCATAGGCCTTGTTGACTCCTCTCCAAATGTAGCGTTTATGGTTGTGGCCAAAAAGCTCAATTTTGGTCTCATCACTACACATTACTTTGTGCCAGAAGGTTTGAGGCTTGTCTCTGTGCTGTTTGGCGTATTGTAAGCGAGATACTTTGTGGCATTTGCGTACTAATGGCTTTCTTCTGGTGACTCGACCATGCAGCCTATCTTATTGTGCATCTTGAAACAGCCACGCCACCGGTTTTCAGAGAGTCCTGTATTTCACCTGAAGTTATTTGTAGGTTTTTCTTTGCATCCCAAACAATTTTCCTGGCAATTGTGGCTGAAATTTTAGTTGGTCTACCTGACCATGGTTTGGTTTCAACAGAACCCCTCATTTTCCACTTCTTGATTAGAGTTTGAACACTGCTGATTGGCATTCTCAATTCCTTGGATATCTTTTTATATCCCTTTCCTGTTTTATACAGTTCAACTACCTTTTCCCACATATCCTTTAACAAACTCACCGAACTCTTGATCAGGCTCATTTGGGTAGTTTTGTGTTGTAATTATGATTTAAAAAGAGCAAACACAGTTGATTGATAATAAAGGTCTTCAGCCAAACACTAACCATGAGTGAAAGAAAAGTTTTTGTGTTATCATTCATATTCTCTGAAAAATGGCCAAGAAATCATAAATTCTGCCAGGGTATGTACACTTACACAAATATATATAATTGTTAAAATTTTGTTTTCATCAACCTAGCTAAAATAATTTACAAATGTACTTGCACAATTCTTTTAGGTCTACAGTTTTATCCAGACCAGGGGAGATATGGAGAGGGAGAGAAGGCTAGTATTTCTCGCTTTTTGAAATAAAAGACATTGGAGATTGGGGCGGATGTACCAGAAGAGAATAGACTTCACTTTGTAAGGGAACTTTTTTCCCAGAGCTCAGTGAATGAGGTGATGCTTGGCTAATTTCAATCATCTAACCATGTAGACACAAAAATGTGTCTTTTTACCTTGCACATAAGCGGGTTAAGTTTTGCAAAGTGAAATTTCATCGCGTTCACTTTGGAGAAAATTCACGTGAAAAATGTAGCTTCTCTTTCACAGTAAACAGCTTATTTGCCTTTTGTAAATCAACCCCATTATCGCCACAGTCTCCAGTAAAATAGTCAGTCCATCCCAATCTAGCTTTTAGTTTTTACTGGCAGTTAGGAAGATAGAGTACAAACATCTGCACACAACTGCAGGTTGGCTTGTGTGTCACCGGGTATGAGAAAATGTGCAGAAGCATGAACACGTTCTACAATTTGTCACCAAGCAAACTATTTAAACTGGATAGCTGCACAGCGCCAGTGCTGACTTGTCTCCAGCAGCACCCGTTAAACTGCATCCAGTATTTCCTGATTGACTTCCTGGTTTCAACCTGGCCTGTCCTGACCTGCTCCTTTTATCTGCCTGTACCGACCTCACCTTGCACCACGACCAGATTTCCTCCTGCTCCTCTTGCTCTAGATCCGCTTGTCTGATACCAACCCCAGCTTGGAACCCAAGCTAGCACCTGCTACCGATTCTGCACCTGATCTGTCTTCAAACTAGACCTGAGCTTTTGCATCTCTTCTGCTTATGTGCTTGCAACTTCAATTGGTACACATCTGCCTGCTCACCAGTCTGCTGGTCTTGTACTCAGCCATTGCCATCTCCTGCTCTAATGATAGGTCTCCTGTGTGTCATCCTCCAAGGGGAGTTCACACATCTCAGGCCCGACCAGTGGCTTCCATTCACTTATACCAGCATTCAGCAGTCCAGCAAGGCACTCCTGCCACTCTTTTGCCCTTACACTTCGTGTCCACTTTATCACGGGCCCTGAGCTAGCAGTATAAGGCTCAGTTCACACATATGCGAATTAGATGCGTTTTGAACCACATATGATTCGCATGACATGTGAACCAAAGGCATCATCTCCCAGTAATTCTAAGTATATACAAACACTAGACATGGGCTGGGAGGGGTTGAAACAGGCTGTGATTGGCAGAACGTCCCCCTCGATAGCCCACATGTTTTTGCACAAAAATAATAAAGATTTGAGTTTAAATATACATTTGTATGCTGATTTAAAACATTTATTTGATGCCAATTATGTATTTTCCTTCTGTATTCCAAGGTTCTGTGTTCCTGTGCGGTTCAAAGCGTGCATGCACGAATTTGAAAAACACACTGTAACTGATACAATGCGTTTCATGCAGGTAAACGCTTCGCATTTGGAGAACAAGGTTGGAACAATGTTCTGTGGACAGAGAAGAAAAAAGGTATTTTTTTAAAATAAATGTAGACTCGGAACCCGTCGATCGCGGTCCTCCTGTCGACCGCAAGCAGGTGACAGGTAGACTGCAAACAGGTTCTTGCACCGCCGACCCCCCACCTTCTATGGCCCAGTCCTTGTCTCCCCTCCCAGCTTCCAACCTCCTCCGAGGCTCCAAAACGCCATCTATGTCTCAGTCCCCCTCCTCCTGATCTGTGATCAGTGAACAGCAGAGACTGGGAGGAAGCACAGCTCAGGATGGAGGGAGGAGGAGCTGATTGGTTGCTAGCACACAGGGTGGCCTAAGCAACCAATCACCAGCTTGCCAATATGAAAAGTCACTCTGCCAGCTTCCGCCCCCTGTCCAGAACTGTGCTGCCTCCCGGTCTTCACGGTGGAAAAAGGTAGGACACTGCTATGGGAGGGGAGGGAAGTTTACTGCTATAGGGGAAAGAGGGGGGCAGAAGACACCACTGTGTATGTGTATGTGTGTGTGTGGGGGGGGGGGGGTGATGTGAAAGGGGCAGAGGACATAGTTATGGGTAGGGTCACCCCCCATAGCAGTGTCCCCTACCACCCCTCACATTACCCCCCACCACCCTGATCCCTGCATTCTGAGCGTAACACACTCCTAAACTCTGCATTCTAACCGCAACACACTCCTGACCCCTGCATTCTGACTGCAACGTACTCCTGATCCCTGCATTCTGACTACAATGCACTCCTGATCCCCTGCATTCTGAGTGCAACGCACTCCTGATCCCTGAATTCTGAGCGCAACGCATTCCTGAACCCTGCATTCTGACCGCAACGTACTCCTGATCCCTGCATTCTGACCGCAAAGCACTCCTGATCCCTGCATTCTGACCGCAACGCACTCCTGGTCCCTGCATTCTGACCGCAATGCACTCCTGGTCCCTGCATTCTGACCGCAACGCACTCCTGGTCCCTGCATTCTGACCGCAACGCACTCCTGGTCCCTGCATTCTGACCGCAACGTACTCCTGATCCCTGCATTCTGACCGCAACGCACTCCTGATCCCTGCATTCTGACCGCAACGCACTCCTGATCCCTGCATTCTAAGCACAACGCACTTCTGATCCCCTGCATTCTGAGTGCAACGCACTCCTGATCCCTGAATTCTGAGCGCAAAGCACTCCTGAACCCTGCATTCTGACCGCAATGCACTCCTGATCCCTGCATTCTGACCGCAATGCACTACTAAACCCTGTATTCTGAGTGTAACAGGCTCCTAAACCCTGCATTCTGAGCGCAATACACTCCCGAACCCTGAATTCTGAGCATAATGCTCTCCTGAACCCTGCATTCTGAGCGCAGTCCATTCCTGATCCCTACATTCTGAGCGTAATGCACTGGTGAACCCTGCATTCTCTGCATAACGCTCTCCTAAGCCCTGCACTCTCTTGTAATACTTATTTTTGTTCTGAGTAAAAACGATGGCACTGTGCCCGGTGTTCTTTTACTTCATCAGTGTTGCAGTGTTGTTCAGGTAGATCTCCATCTCTCAAAGGTTGCCTACCCCTGATGTAGACAGTATTTGGAGAAAAACAAATGCTCAATTATAACGCCAAAACCACATTCAATCTTTGAAGCGTAGTGGAAGAAGTATAATGGAGTGGGCTGGTTTGCTACTCTGGCCTGAGTGACTTGCATTGAAGGACCAATTAAATAAAAAGTCAGGAAATCCTTCAGTGGAATGCCAAGCCATCTGTCTATAAGCTACAGTGTAAAATATTTGGATCATGCAGCACACGCTCGATACAAAACACAGGAGTAGACTAACGGTGTGTCTGAAGCAGAAGAAATTTATATTTTAGAAAAACAATTTGAAAGTTGTAGTATGATCTGAACCACCACATCCAAACATATACATGGATTTGAACTACAGTATGTTGCATACAGGGCAGAATACCTAACCATTAATCACTGTATCGGACTGATGACCACCTCCATAAAGTATTTGTCAGAGGATAAAGCGGGATTCCGTCCCTGAAAAAAAAAATTAAAAGTCAGCAGCTACAAACACTGTAGCTGCTGACTTTAAATAAGTACTTACCTGTCCTGGGTGCCCGCGATGTCGGCCGCCCGAGGCCGACCCGTCCCTCGGCTCTCAGCACCGCCATCCTGAGTAAGGGGAACAGGCAGTGGAGCCTTGCGGCTTCACTGCCAGTTTCCTGCGGCGCGGCACTCTGTGAATGGCCTCGTGGTGTTCTGTGAACACACACAGTTCCCAGAAGACAACGGGGGCGCTCACCGAGGAGCAGAACACGCCGCGGAATAGGAAGAGGCAGATTAGATAGACTGCCTAGCAACAAGGGTTTAGGTAAGTTTAAAAATTTTTTTTTTTTTAAATGTTTTTTTTTTTTATTTCTTTTAGGATTTTTCATGCAATTTTTTTTTTAGGGTGGCCCTCCACTTTAAAGTATAAATAAAGGCACAACATTTTTTTTTAGTTTTGGACAGTTACATCGTCAATAAGGTTGAAAAAAAGACACCAGACCATCCAGTTCAAACTGTGGTGTGTGTGTGTGTTTATGTCAATAGTACATCGCATATCCCTGTATGTTGTGATCGTTAAGATGCCCATCTAATAGTTTTTTGAAACTATCGACACTCCCTGCTAATACCACCGCTTGACAGTAAAGAATCCTCTATGCAGATTACGGTTAAACCACTTCTCTTCCAATTTCTGTAAATGGCCACGTGTCTTTTTAAACTCCCTTGAAAAGTTTTTTCCCTATGCTAGGGTCACCATTGAGGTATTTGTATATCGCTATCATATACCCTCTCCAGAAAGAATAAGTTCAATGCATGTAGGTTTTCCCCATAGCTAAGATCCTCCAGTCCCTTTATTAGCTTTGTTGCCCTTCTCTGGAACTCTTTCGAGTTCCAATACATCCTTCTTGAGGACTGGTGCCCAGAACCGGACGCATACTCCGGTTATCTAGAGGATAGAGTAGAAAGTAAGTGTGAGATTTTTATTGCTGTCTGTGACCCTGTTAAGAGATTCACCCTCTCTAATTGTCCTGTTTATCATTATCACAGAGAGTGAAGGAAAAATCCCAACCTTTTGGTTGTCACAAGAACAGGAATAGAAGGGAATCTTCCAATGGGGACGCTAGTTCTGGTGAAACGTTGGATTTCCTCCCACGTCCCGTGGCTAGGGGCCTGTAAGTGAAGGAAAGTCTCCTCAATGGGAACACAGATGGTAAAATCTAACATTGGTTATAAACCTCCTAAAGTTTTGACTTTACTTCTAATTTAACCGATCTTGCTGCCACAACCATTGCTCCCCAAACCTGACAATTCACATTAGTCAAATTTTTCCAGGCTGCCTTATACTGTATATGCCAAAGTCCTTAGCATTTTTTAAAGTCAACAAAAACATGAAATGTTGGTGGGATGTAATGACAATGTTTGGGAAACACTAATTAAAGCATATGTTTAATAAAGATATGACAATGCAAAAGGCTGTTTGTCAAAGGCGAGAAATCGTGACTAGATCACATTAATGCAAACATTTTTGGGTGTACATTCACCAACTTTTCCTCATAATATATTACTAGAATTTTTTTTTAACCACTTCCATACCGGGCCTATTCTGGCACTCCTCTCCTACATGTAAAAATCATCATTTATTTGCTAGAAAATTACTCAGAACCCCCAAACATTATATATGTTTTTAGCAGAGACCCTAGAGAATAAATTGGTGGTCGTTGCAACTTTTTATGTCACATGGCATTTGCACAGCAACTTTTCAAAAGCATTTTTTTTTTTTTAACGGTTTACAAAAGAAAAACTTAAATTAGCCCGATTTTTTTTTATAACATGAAAGATGATGTTACCCAAGAAAATAGATACCTAACATGTCACGCTTTAAAATAGCGCACACTCGTGGAATGGCGCCAAACTTCGGTACTTGGAAATCTCCACAGGCGACGCTTTAAAAATGTTACAGTTGCAGGCGAGGTCTTGGGCTAGAATTATTGCACTCGCTGTAATGTTTGTCACATGTGTGGTTTGAACACCATTTACATATGCGGGCGCTTTAAAAAATATATTTTATTGTTTAACTTTTTTCGACCCAGTCTTCCGGGGTTGGGGGTATTGCAGAAAGCCAGGATTGGGCTATCAGCTTCCTTGCTTGGTAAAGGCACCTTCGCACAGCGATATTAGTACTAATAGACCCTATACTTTTGTTTATCAGGCCAAGAATACATACCCTGGCCTCCAATGCTAGTTTGATTTTCCACCTAGTTTCTATGATCTTTATTATCTCTCTCCAATACCTTTCTAGTTTTGGACATCTCCACATCATGTGGATAAGATCTCCGGTGTCCAGGCACCTAGGGCATTTATCGTCTAGCCTGCTACCAAATTTATGTAGTCTTTTTGGGGTATAATAAGCTCTATGTAGCAGGAGAAGGTGTGAGACCTGCTGTGATGGAGAAACAGACACCAACGGGCAATACTCCAAAATCTTCGTCCACTGGTGATCCGCAATCTCCCCCACATCTATCTCCCACCTTGCCCTGACTCCCATAGACGACTGTGGGGCCAACAGCTTTTCAACCAGCTGTCCGTATGCCTTTGCTATAAGGCCCTTGGTGCTATTTGTTTTGGCAATGCTTTCAAGGAAAGAAACCTTGCACCACACAGGCGGGCAGTTCCTGAATTGGCTTTCCAAGGTGTGCCTAACCTGTAGGTAATAGCTATGAATGTTTTTACATTGTAGGAAATCGATGGCATTAAAAGAAAGACATCTGAATGATTCCTGCGGCTGCACCCATCATCCAGATTTAACCACTTAAACTCCAGGACGTCATATGACGTCCACCTAAGGAGAAGTGGTTAAAAAGTTTTACTAGCCCATTTGTTATGTAGATGCTTGAATCCGTTCCACCTTGCAACTTATTTTCATTCCCAGCAAACATCTTTATTGCTAGTATACTGAAAGAACACAAATATATTGTGGCCAATACTAAGGTCTTTTAATATGGCATTTTAAAAAATGTAAATTGATACTAGTTAGTAATTGTTCACAAGGACACAGTAGTAAAAAAATAAAATTGGACCTATAAAAGTGTAAACTGCTATATGGTAAAAGAAAAGTGTAAACTGACTCACTGCTCTAATCTGAGATACTGCAATCTTCAATTTTAACAACAAATAACAATGCATCAGAATGGTGCCTAAGGCGCCTTTCAAATGGACGGCTATTCTGCCGCAGTTAAAAGCATGTTTTTTATCCTGTGAAATTCAAGACTCCAGGCACTGCGATCAGCTGCATTTGCACAGTGCGATTAGCTGCGGTTGCGTTTAGCTGCGGTTTGCCATTTCCATGGCAACCCGACAGGGTGCCGACTCGCACTGTTTGGTATAAATCTTGAGGGGGAACTCCACGCCAAATTTTAAATACAAAACCGGCATGGATTCCCCCTTCAAGGGCATACCAGGCCCTTCGGTCTGGTATGGATGTTAAGGGGAACCCCCTACGCCGAAAAAAATGGCATGGGGTCCCCCCGAAATCCATACCAGACCCTTATCCGAGCGCGCAGCCCGGTCGGTCAGGAAAGGGGGTGGGGATGAGCAAGCGCCCCCCCCTCCTGAACCGTATCAGGCCTCATGCCCTCAACATGGGGGGTGCTTTGGGGGAGAGGGGGACAACCAACGGCCAGGGTGCCCCCTCCCCCAAAGCACCCACCCCCCCATGTTGAGGGCATGCGGCCTGGTATGGCTCAGGACGGGGGGGGCGCTCGCCCGTCCCCACCCCCTTTCCTGACCAACCGTGCTGCGTGCTCGGATAAGGGTCTGGTATGGATTTTGGGGAGGACCCCATGCCGTTTTTTCGGCGTAGGGGGTTCCTCTTAAAATCCATACCAGACCTAAGAGCCTGGTATGCCACTGGGGGGGAACCCACGCCGTTTTTTTATTTAAAATTTGGCGTGGAGTTCCCCCTCAAGATTCATACCAAACAGTGCCGGGCATTGATGGGGATCCGAGTTGGATCCCCGTGCTTGTCGCTCATTGGGAAAGGAAAAATAATTTTTCCTTTCCCGATGAGCAGCTTGGCGCTGTTATCTGCAGCTGACACAGTGCACTGCGATTACCTGCGGTTATGTGCGGATAGCTGCGCTAAATTCGCTCCTGGACGCAGTCGATTCCATTTTTTCTATCCGCACGGAACCGCATGTATCTAATTCGCAGCTAAACGCAGTGTGTGAATGGGGCCATAGGAAAGCATTGTGTGCTTTTAGCTGCGGTAGAAAATTAGAAAATCCGCAGCTAAAAGCACCATTCTATCCGTCTGTGTGAAAGGGGCCTAAAACTAATAGATATTGAGGTTGATTTACTAAAGGCAAATATACTGTGCACTCCAAGTGCACTGAAAATGCAGTTGCTCTAGATTTGAGGGGAAGCTCTGTTGATTTCTATCATCCAATCATGTGCAAGCAAAAATGCTGTTTTTTTTTATTTGCCTTCCGTGTTCCCCTCAGATTTAGAGCAACTGCACTTGCGGTGCACAGACTATTTACATAGTTACATAGTAGGTGAGGGTGAAAAAAAAGACACAAGTCCATCAAGTCCAATCTATGTAAAAGGTTGGTACCTATGTATTTGCCTTTAGTAAATCAACCCCAATGTGTAACAATTCCTAAGGGGTTATGTGTGCCAGCTGACTTTTCCTGTAGAAATAAAAACCAACTCTACCTAAAAGAGTCATTGCTCATACTGCATGAATATAAATATTGTGAGAGTTCAGCATCAAACAGTAAGCAGGATCAGCAGATCAGACGATGTCCCGGTGTCCTGTCATCTTCTGACAGTAAATAATGGTGGGCTGAGTACCCACTGGATTCTCATATACTTTGAGGATACCAGCAGCAAAATCACAAAACTCAAGATTTCCTTGTGTTTCTACAGCCACTGAAACGACTCTTCCTTTTCTGCATAAAAAACCTTCATCAATCTAAACATAATATTAACCACTTCACGCCCACGCTATAGCTGAAAAACGCTCTTGCACCCCAGGAGTGCCGAGTCCTTGGTACTCGGCTGATCACTGATCAAGGTAAAGGGCCAATCACAGGGGGCCCCTTTACCACATAATCAGTTGTCAGCCAATGACAGCTGATCACGGAAGTAAACAGAAGCCCTTTACCTGCTTTTCTTTCCCCTCATGCTGTCAGCGTGAAGAAGAAAGCCGTTAATCGGGTTCTGTTAGAGGGACATCGGTCCCCATAGTGCCTTCCAGTGCTGCTGATCAGTGCCCACCAGTGCAATCTATCAGTGCCCATCAGTGCCACCCATCAGTGCGACCTCATCAGTGCCTACTGATCAGTGCCCACCATTGCCCATCACTGAAGTTGAAAAACTACCTTCTCGAAAAATTTTATAACAAATTATGAAAAACTTTTTGGTATTTTTTCAACATTTTCCGTTTCTTTTTTGTTTGTTTAGCAAAAAAAATAAAAATAAAATAAAAACACAAAACCCAGAGGTGATTAAATACAACCAAAAGAAAGGTCTATTTGTGTGAAAAAATGATCAAAATTTCATATGGGTACAGTGTTGCATGACCGCGCAATTGTCATTCAAAGTGTGACAAATTGGCCTGGGCAGGAAGGGGGTATAAGTGCCCAGTAAGCAAGTGGTTAACATAACAATATAACATTAACAATAAAAACAGTAATAGTGAGACCCCATTGCAATGGCTATTGCAATAAAACATGTAAACTCTCTCCCTAAAGTCCCCAAGGATAATTAAAATAAATGATTGCTTTAAAACAGTTAATGCTAATTAATATATATATATGTTTTAGGTGGACTACCCTTTATTCTTGACTTACCATAAATTAGCTAGCACCACTATGCATTGTACATCTTTATTTGTTTTTTAGAGTGCAAAATCTGATGTAGCTGTGCATGGTAGCCAATCAGAATCTAATTTCAGCTTGTTCAATTAGGCTTTGACAAAAAACACTAGAAGCTGGTTTATTTGCAGAGCTTCACCAGAATTTGCACTCTCCAGTTTTAGTAAATCAACCACTATGTGTGACATATCTTTGGTAGGTTCAGAAAGCAGAACACATGCAAAACTAGTCAAACATATTTATATTTCATCGGATTTGTGTACACACGATCGGAATTTCCAACAACGGATTTTGTTGTTGGAAAATTTTATAGCAAGCTCTCAAGCTTTGTGTGTCAGAAATTCCTATGGAAAATGTGTAATGGAGCCCACACACAGTCGGAATTTCCGACAACAAGGTCCTATCACACATTTTCCATCGGAAAATCCGACCGTGTGTACAGGGCATAACTGTTAAGGATGCAAGGTCTTATCCTCATATTTTGTACGTAAATTACATAGTAACGTAGTCCTCCATAAGGAAGCTTCAATGACCGAAAAGACAAACACTAGGTTGGTTTTACTAAAGGCAAATAGACTGTGTACTTAGCAAGAGCATTTGCTTCGGTGCTTAGTAAATGAGAGAAAGCTTCACTTTGCTAAAAATACCCAGGGGTTGATTTACTAAAGGGAAATCCACTCTGCACTACAAGTACACTTGAAAGTGCACTTGTAAGTGCAGTCGCTGTAGATCTGGGGGGAAGATCTGAAATGAGGGGAAGCTCTGATGATTTTATCATCCAATCATGTGCAAGCTAAAATGCTGTTTTTTATTTTCCTTGCATGTCCCCCTCAGATCTACAGTGACTGCACTTCCAAGTGCACTTTCAGTGTGCTTTCAAGTGCACTGGTAGTGCAAAGTGGATTTGCCTTTAGTAAATAACCCCCCCAATCACATGCAAGGAAAAAAACAGTATTTTTCAAGCACATGATTGGTTGATGGAAGTCAGCAGAGCTTCCCCTCCTTTACTAAGCTCTGGGGTAAAAGCTCTTTCAGAGTGCAACTGCACTTTCAAACTTCACAGTCTATATGCCTTTATTGAATTAGCCCCACTGTCTCTTTACCTTTGCCAGAAGAAGAATAGAGCTAGGAATTAAGAGTAACTTTATGTAAGGGCCTTAGTAAAGCTGTCATTGTCATAAAAGGGAGCTGCATTATCTGATGATGTCAATCAATTATCTTGGGAGGAAAACAGACACACATTGTGCTATGCATTGCACTGGTTGGCAATGTTTAGTCAAGAACACAGAAGTCTTTTACCAACACAAATGTGTGCACTGCATAAATCCTGTGCAGCTAAAGCTTACATGAAAGCAGACTTGTATTTTGCATAGTAGAAAAGAAAGAGGTGGAGTGGATGTGGCGCTGCTAGTGCAAATTGTGCTAAAATATATTGCAGTATGAAAAAATATAGATAACAATGTGACAAAGTGCTAAGGGCATGTAATAATTATTCAAATTAAGTATCAATCCTAATTTATAAACAATCCTAATTAAAATGATTCAATCTGTAACAGTTATATCAAGTGAAGTGCTAATGTGCGAGAATTACTGATATTTAAGTGCTACAACAAAAATTATTTTGTGAAATAAGTCCATTGGTGATCCTGTGTCCCATCCATCCAATATAAAGTGAAAAGTGTTAAATCAAGTTCATACAAAATCAAAGGTAATATAGAATGTATCAGTGCTGCCAAAGTGCATACAATCGAACAGTGTATCCGTGTCACACTCGTGCCCCCTTATCTTGCTGCACCCACCAGATCAAACTACCCACTAGGGGGGCAGCCAGCATTCACAGTACTACTGACTGTAAGCGAATCCTTATTCAGACGGATGTCTTCTTAATATTCTCTGCCCAAATGATCTCATGCAATGACAATTAATTGCTTCCATAGCATAACTCCATATAACAAATGCTTTATTTCGCAAAATATACAGTGTACTCACATGAATACGAATATATTCAAGCGTTTTCTAGTTAAACAAGGAAGTTCGGGATGCAATGCGCTCCACGTATTGAAACCGGATGTGACGCAATGACGCTGTAGCTCTGCCTTACGTATTTCGCCACAAAGGCGTCATCAGAAGTTGGCCAATTCTGATGACGTCTTTGTGATGAAACGCGTAAGCGGGAGCTACTGTGTCACATCCGGTTTCAGTATTCATGTAAGTGCATATAACTGTTACAGATTGAATCAATTTAACCACTTCAGCCCTGGAAGATTTTACCCCCTTCCTGACCAGAGAACTCTTTACAATTTGGCACTGCGTCGCTTTAACTGACAATTGAGCGGTCATCCAATGCTGTACCCAAACAAAATTTGTGCCCTTTTTTCCCAAAAATAGAGCTTTTTTTTGGTGGTATTTGATCACCTCTGCAGTTTTTATTTTTTGCGCTATAAACAAAAAAAAGCGTCAATTTTGAAAAAAAAAAACCAAAAAACAATGTTTTATACATTTTGCTATAATAAATATCCCCAAAATAAATAAAAAAATCCAGTTTAGGCCAATATATATTCTTCTACATATTTTTGGTAAAAAAAAAGCAATAAGCGTATATTGATTGGTTTGCGCAAAAGTTATAGCGGCTACAAACTATGGGAAAGATTTATGGCATTTTATTTATTTTATTTGTTTTACTAGTAATGGCAGTGATCTGCGATTTTTTGCGGTACTGTGACATTGCGACGGACAGATCAGACACTTTTGACACAATTTTGGGACCATTGTCAATTATACAGCGACCAGTGCTATAAATATGCACCGATTACTGCGTAAATGTCACTGGTAGGAAAGGGGTTAACACTAGGGGGCAATCAATGGGTTAAATTGTGTTAAAGTTAAAGTGTGTTTCCTCAGTGTGTTCTAACTGTATGGGGATAAGACTGACTGGGGGAGGAGACATATCGTTGTTCCTACTTAGTTAGTTTCCTCTCCCTGACAGAACAGGGATTTGTGTGTGCTGGCTCTCGTACACGCGATCGCGGGTGGTCGGCGGCGATCGCTCCCGCAGTGCAGCGGCGCACAAACGCCTTCTGGCGGCTTCTAAAGGGAAAGCTGTACCCGTATGGGGTTTCGCCCAGGAGAGCCATTGTAACGCTGTATATGCGTGAGCTGGTGAGGAACCGGTTAATTAGGATTGGTAATAAATTAGGATCGATACTTAATTTGAATATTTATTGCATGCACTTAGCACTTTGTCACATATATCTATATTTTTTTCATACCGCAATATATATTAGAACACAATTTGCACTAGCAGCCCACATCCACTCTACGCCTTTCTTTTGCTATATTAAAGTCCATAGCGTGAAATAGATTTATATTTCCTTCTGTATTTTGCATTCAGGGCAATCTAGCAAGTTCTCTATACTTTCCAAGTGCTTGTCCCTTTTTCACTTGCTCCCAGGGGCCCTGTCCAAAGTCATTGTAAGAACAGGGAAAAGGGTCACCAGAAGCTCTAGTTCCAGCATGTCAACAGGGTGGCAGTGAAGTTCATGGTATGTAGGTGCTTCAAACTCCCTGCTATAAAATAAACCTGGTAATATGCCCTTAATGAGCAAACTATATGGTCACACTCTGGTCAGATGATAAAAATCATCATTATGGTAGCCCTACCTTATGGTAAGGGTCTAATGCTCATTTAGTCTAGGGTGATATAACAGAAAAACTTACCTTATTCCTCGCCCCCCTGGCTGCCAGCTCCTCTCCTCCTGCTTAAGAACTGGAGTGTAGATGTGCACTTAACGTCCTGACGTACAATGTGAGTCCACTAGATCTGCATTATAAGTGATGATGTTAGTGGGGGGGGCGGCCTCAAGACCTGTGAAGAGGAGCACCTTCAGAGGACTGCTTGTCCGGTGGGTAGGAAGCCTGCGAAAGAGAGGAATATGGTTAGTAATCCTGTTTATTACATGTTCCCTAGACTAAACTAGCTTTAAAGAGATTAAAAAGGTTAGTTTTTAAAATAAAATAACAAACATGTCATACTTACCTGCTCTGTGCAAGGATTTTGCACAGAGTGGCCCTGATCCTCCTTTTCTGGGGTCCCCTGGCGGCGCTCCTGGCTCCTCCTCCTCAACGGGTGCCCCCACGGAGAGCCGCTTTCCATGGGGGCATTCGTGCGGGTGTGCTTCTAAGTCCTGGTATTGTGTCTGTTGACACAGACAGCAGGACTCTGCCCCGCCCCCTGGCTCCCGTGTTACTGGCTTTGATTGACAGCAGCGGGAGCCAATGGCTCCTGCTGCTATCAATCTGTCCAATGAGGACCGAGACAGCGGCTGGAGCTGTTGAGCTCATGCTCGTCGCTGGAACGATCAGGTTCAGGTAAGAAAAAGGGGGCTCTGGGGGACTGATGCAGCACAGAAGGTTTTTCACCTTAATGCATACAATGCATTAGGGTGAAAAACCATTAAGGTTTACAACTCCTTAAAGGCTGGGTTCACACTATGTGCAGGGGGTCCGGTGCGTGCCTGTTCATTGTTTCCGGTCCGAATTTGGACCTGAAACGTAGCCAAACGTGCACAGGACTCTTGAAGCTGGTCACACTCTACTGTAACAAAAAAAAGACAAGAAGTCTAAAACGGGATTCTTAATAGAGGGACACACAGGTCTTGAAAAGATACAAAACGGAATGCTTTATTATAAATATGTAAAATGTCAATACACATGAACAAATTAATGATACTAAGTACCTCCACCAATATAAATGACAGCTTTGTGAAACAAAAACAGACACACCACCTTCACACTCCTCATTCACTCCAGATCTCCCCAACCTAGCCGGCTACCTAAAGTGATCCAAAAAATATAAATAAACGTGCCTGCGCTGAAAAAACAGATATATCCCAATAGTTGGGAGGTGCATATATAGTGTAAAACTATACTACAAAATTTCTGATTTGAATTTGAAATTTTGTAGTATAGTTTTACACTATATATGCACCTCCCAACTATTGGGATATATCTGTTTTTTCAGCGCAGGCACGTTTATTTATATTTTTTGGTTTATGCACGCAATGAAACGTGGTTAGTGTTTGCAGCTTATCTATATTTGTTTCACCTCACAGAGGCATCAGTCCATCTTTGGCTCACAAGACCCCCACATAATTACCTAAAGTGATCCCACTGAATATGGGACATCAATGAAGGTTGAACCTAGGTTCTTGAGAAAAAGGGGGGAACAGTAAAACTGAAGAGGTAGTCTCCATTTAATGGTCATTGGTAAAAAATAAATGATATTAGATCTCCCACGTAGCAGCCGATGGGTGTAACTTGTGGTAGATGAAAAGGCAGCTCATTAGTAATGCTGGATAAATCATAATAAATAGTGTTGCATATTTGATGAATTGCAAGGCAGTCTATGAACTTCCAAATGATTTACATACATACATCACACTTGAAATGAACTCTGGACCTTCATCAGCTCCTTGTAAATGGAATAATGAGGGAATAACACACACCTGGCCATGGAACAGCTGAGCAGCCAATTGTCCCATTACTTTTGGTCCCTTAAAAAGTGGGAGGCACATATACAAACTTTTGTAATTCCTACACCGTTCACCCGATTTGGATGTAAATACCCTCAAATTAAAGCTGAAAGTCTGCAGTTAAAGCATATCTTGTTCGTTTCATTTCAAATCCATTGTGGTGGTGTATAGAGCCAAGAAGATTAGAATTGTGTCGATGTCCCAATATTTATGGACCTGACTGTACATTAGAAAGACTTTCTGAAGATCATTGCCAGCTGTTAAATTTAAAGAAAGGTCTTTATCTCTAGGAAATGGCAATAGCTGGAATAATAGAGATATGCCTTTCTTTTACTTTTTTTTTCCTGTAAATATTAATGTCAATGAGCAGTATTTTCTGTGCTGTCCAAAGTACGAAGGGCACTGCATATATAGGGTGATCTAAATCAAAACTTTTTTTTAGCTCAGGATCTCAAGTTTTTACTGTTGTCTGTATCCCTGTAAGACAGTTACTTTCTCTGTCCTGGTGCTCATTGTCACTAAGGCTGCAATCACACCTGAGCCTGGGTTCACACTAGCGCGATCTCAGAGATCACATGTGATTCACACCAGCACCCCAGGTGCCGATCACATGCGATGTCTGAGCAATACGAGTTCAGCCATACAGTTGTACGGCTGAACTTGCATTGGATTTGCACAGAAAATAGTGCAGGGACTAGCAAATCAGATTGCACTAGCAAATCAGATTGCATGGGTGTTTTCACCTATACGATCCGATTCCTGTGCAAGTTCACAGTTCGCACTGTGATCCGTAAACTTTGTTAATGACACCCGCAGCGGTTTGCAGAAGGCCGTGTGAACTGCCTGCGGGAGAGGACCGATGCGGGAACCAGCACTGGAATCGCGCTGGTTCCCGCATCGCACTAGTGTGAACCCAGGGTAAGTGTTTCAAAGTCAGGCGTTTTTACCGTGTTATTTTACACGTTTTGCCGCGATTTTGTAAGGGTCAAAAGGTCACAATGTAAAAAGCAGAAAAATGCCTGTAATCTGCCCCAAAGAAGCTCATGTTCTTTTTTGAGCTTAAAGTGGAGTTCCACCCAAAAGTGGAACTTCCACTCATCAGATTCCTCCCCCCCTCCGGTGACACAGTTGGCACCTTTCAGGGGGGAGGGGGGTACAGATACCTGTATATTACAGGTATCTGTACCCACTTCCGGCATAGATACCCGCAGAATCTGCGGGTATTTACGCCACTTCCTGCTCCCTCCCCGCTGCCTGCTGGGAAACACACGGGTCCCAGAAGCAGCAGGGACCATCCGGATTGCGCTGCGCGACTCGCGCATGCGCAGTAGGGAACCGGGAAGTGAAGCCGCACGGCTTCACTTCCTGATTCCCTTACCGAAGATGGAGGCGGCAGCACCCGAGGACGGAGAGACGCTTCGGCCTCGGGTGCCGACATCGCGGGCGCCCTGGACAGGTAAGTGTCCATGTTTTTAAAGTCAGCAGCTGCAGTATTTGTAGCTGCTGACTTTTAAAAAAAAATTTTTCAGTGGCGCTCCGCTTTAAGGTGTTTTTCAGGCATTTTGCTTCAGGTGACAAAATGCTCAGATGTGAAGAGGTGCCATTGAAATGAATGGGATTTTGCTTGTTGGGCATTTTTCGTGCGTTTTTTCGGGCGTTTCAATAGCTGAAAATGCTCAAGGGTGAATGTAGCCTTAGACAGAAAGTAAGGGAGATATGAAATCTTAAACTGTCCTCAGAAGAAAAATAAAGGGGAAACCTTCCATTGTGGACATTTGTCTCAGTGACAACTGGGACTTAGGAGTAACTGTGAAGAGACAATTTTGTCATCTTTTTTGTATTCACCCTAAAACATTTCGCTGCAAATTATTCTGCTTTACTGTGGCAGTCTCTGTCATTCTTCAGCATTTAATAATTGTTAGAACTGCCTGATGCCTATATCCCCTGCCACATGTTGTCATTACTTTCTCCAGCCCCTATATCACTGCTTTGTTCTATATTGGGGTAGGGGTCAGAGGATGGAACCTCGGAGCGTAGCAGCCAACACTATCAGAAGTGTCAAATGCTGAAGATTCAGAGGGCTAAAAAAAAAAAAAAAAATCCTCAAACACTAATGGATTGATATAATGCTTTTAAAATGCAGAATGCCATTTTCAAATGCCCTATCTGTCCAGTGCGCCAAGAGCTGCATTTGGGAACTGTGAAAGGTCAAGGCCATGGTAGAGTTGGGAAGGTACAATTTCCTACTCTGCAATCGTGGGAACTTCGTGCCTAGATGACATCATAAAACATGGTAACACAAAGGTCCATCTTCTGCAGCAGATGAGGAATTTTTTTTACACCCTCCCTTATTTTGGTGACCATTACTAATTTACACTAGCGGAAATACTCATCAAGCACATCAAATTTCAGAAGATTCTTCTCTCATTCCAGATGCACATCTATTGCAAAGTGCATATTAAAGTGGTTGTAAGTGGTTGTAAAGTTAGTGAGGACAATTACTGGCATCCCCTCTGTTTTTAACAAGCTATACATTATAGTGTGTGTGCTTTTTTTCCCCCCAATTATGAAGGTAAATACCTCATTTCACATCGCTGCTGTATGGTCACGTGACCTCCCACCGCTCTCTAAGGACTACAGCGGGAAGGGCTGAGATTCCCCTCTGACGTCAGCCAGGAGGTCACGTTAGCTTCATAATTAAAAAAAAAAAAAAAAACAGACACTCTAATGTATAGCTTGTTATAACAGAGGGGGTGCCAGTAATTGTGCCCAGTCACTTTACAGTCACACAGAATAGTGGCAGGAGGGAAGGGGAGGAGATCGTCACACACACACACACACACACACACACACAAGGAACTGACAGGCAGTGAGAGAGGGGGAGAGGGAGAGACTTTGAACCAAGCGGGAAGACAGAGGCAGGTAAACTGACCACAGTATCATGGATCAGCAGCCATGATTACTCTGGTCAGTTCACACAGAAACAGGCAGGATCAACCAGGTATTTTACAACATAGAAGGGGACAAATGACACTGCAGAAGCACTCTGCTGTTTATCATGCTTTAAAGGAACAGGAGCATTTTTTTTTTAATTGTTCTTTAGGGTTACAACCACTTTATGTAAGCTCCCTATTGTGAAGGATTGTGGCTGGTTTTTCAGCTGCATTAACAATTAACAGTAAAGAAGTGTGCCGAACTTTCCAGCCTACCAGATTTCCTGTAAAGAGTAAATCTCCTAACATAGATGTTTTGTGCATAGGGTAATAATCACTTGACTGCACCATAATCAGTAAGCTTGGCCAGCTAAAAATTAGTTTACTGCAGTACAACTATGCCAAAGCATAAGTCTGACTTACTTGTTATATTGTTTTTATTAAACCTACAGTGTGTCAGTAACTCCTTGCTGTATGCTAAATATTCACTATAAAACTGCACACTTAGTGCACACCTAATGAAAAACACTGCTAGAAATCTATTGTTACAATTACTTCCTCTTCATGAGCATTTTTTTTTTTTTTTTTTGCGAAACAACTTCCTTAATCTGTATACTTGCTCAAACTATTCCGTTTTTTTAAGGAACTTGGACCTTCCGCGAAAAAAACGCTGCAGTGTTTATTCCTTGTATATAACAAACCACACAGCACTTTTATAAATATAGTAACTGCTTCTTTAATAGATGCCCCTCTCCCCAACTGCTGAATTCTCTAGTTTCTAGCTAAGCTCCCTCTAAGAAGTTTCATATTCTCTCTTGACCACTTTATCTACTTTGGAGTTTTCACTTCATGCATATTCTTTTGGTTTTGGCTAGTTTAGTAGCAATAAAGCTCTCCCAATTGCCTGGCATAGTCAATCATTTTTCAGTAAAGAGGTGGAGACTGCTTAGTAGTCAAGTTACATAGTTACATAGTAGGTGAGGTTGAAAAAAGACACAAGTCCAACCTATGTGTGTGAATATGTGTCAGTATTACATTGTATATCCCTGTATGTTGCGGTCATTCAGGTGATTATCTAATAGTTTCTTGAAGCTATCAATGCTCCCCGCTGAGACCACCGCCTGTGGAAGGGAATTCCACATCCTTGCCGCTCTTACAGTAAAGAATCCTCTACGTAGTTTAAGGTTAAACCTCTTTTCTTCTAATTGTAATGAGTGGCCACGAGTCTTATTAAAAACTCTCTTCTACGAAAAAGTTTTATCCCTATTGTGGGGTCACCAGTACAGTATTTGTAAATTGAAATCATATCCCCTCTCAAGCGTCTCTTCTCCAGAGATAATAAGTTCAGTGCTTGCAACCTTTCCTCATAACTAAGATCCTCCAGACCCTTTATTAGCTTTGTTGCCCTTCTTTGTACTCGCTCCATTTCCAGTACATTCTTCCTGAGGACTAGTGCCCAGAACTGGACAGCATACTCCAGGTGCAGCCGGACCAGAGCCTTGTAGAGTGGGAGAATTATCGTTTTATCTCTTGCGTTGATCCCCCTTTTAATGCATGCCAATATTCCGTTTGCTTTATTAGCAGCAGCTTGGCATTGCATGCCATTGCTGAGCCTATCATCTACTAGAACCCCCAGGTCCTTTTCCATCCTAGATTCCCCCAGAGGTTCTCCCCCCAGTGTATAGATTGCATTCATATTTTTGCCACCCAAATGCATTATTTTACATTTTTCTACATTGAACCTCATTTGCCATGTAGTCCCCCACCCCATTAATTTGTTCAGGTCTTTTTGCAAGGTTTCCACATCCTACGGAGAAGTTATTGCCCTGCTTAGCTTAGTATCGCCTGCAAATTACAGAGATTGAACTGTTTATCCCATCCTTCAGGTCGTTTATAAACAAATTAAATAGGATTGGTCCCAGCACAGAATCCTGGGGAACCCCACCACCCACCCCTGACCATTCTGAGTACTCCCCATTTATCACCACCCTCTGAACTCGCCCTTGTAGTCAGTTTTCAATCCATGTACTCACCCTATGGTCCATGCCAATGGACCTTATTTTGTACAGTAAACGTTTATGGGGAACTGTGTCAAATGCTTTTGCAAAATCCAGATACACCACGTCTACGGGCCTTCCTTTATCTAGATGGCAACTCACCTCCTCATAGAAGGTTAATAGATTGGTTTGGCAAGAACGATTCTTCATGAATCCATGCTGATTACTGCTAATGATATCGTTCTTATTACTAAAATCTTGTATATAGTCCCTTATCATCCCCTCCAAGAGTTTACATACTATTGATGTTAGGCTAACTGGTCTGTAATTCCCAGGGATGTATTTTGGGCCCTTTTTAAATATTGGTGCTACATTGGCTTTTCTCCAATCAGCTGGTACCATTCCAGTGAGTTCCCTAAGTACCCTCGGATGCAAGCCATCTGGTCCCGGTAATTTATTAATGTGAAGTTTCTCAAGTCTAATTTTAATTCTGTCCTCTGTTAACCATGGAGGTGCTTCCTGTGTTGTGTCATGAGGATAAACACTGCAGTTTTGGTTACTGAAGCCCCCCGATTCACTCGTGAAGACTGAGGAGAAGAATAAATTCAATACCTTCGCCATCTCCCCATCCTTTGTAACCAGATGTCCTTCCTCATTCCTTATGGGGCCAATATGGTCTGTCCTCCCTTTTTTACTGTTTACATACTTAAAGAATTTCTTGGGATTTTTTTTGCTCTCCTCCGCTATGTGTCCTTCATGTTCTATCTTAGCCGTCCTAATTGCACCCTTACATTTCTTGTTGCATTCTTTATAAAGTCTGAATGCTGAAGGTGATCCCTCAACCTTGTATTTTTTGAAGGCCTTCTCCTTTGCTTTTATATGCATTTTTACATTGGAGTTAAGCTATCCAGGATTTTTGTTTGCTCTTTTAAATTTTATTACCCAATGGGATACATTGGCTAATGCCCTTATTTAATATGCTCTTAAAAGCAAACTCATCTCTCCTCCGTATTCTTTGTTCCTAATATTTTATCCCAATGTATGCCTTTTAGTAAGGTTTGTAGTTTAGGGAAGTTGGCTCTTTTGAAATTCAGTGTCTTTGTGTTCCCTTTATGTTTCCTATTTGTTTGATTTATACTGAAACTAATTGACCTGTGATCGCTGTTACCTAAATTGCCCCATATTTCCACATCCGTGATCAGGTCTGTATTGTTGGTAATCAGTAGATCCAGTAATGTTTTATTTCTAGTTGGTGCGTCTACCATCTGACCCATAAAATTGTCCTGCAAGACATTAAGGAACTGGCGAGCCTTAAATGAATGCGTGGTTCCCTCCGCCCAGTCAATGTCTGGATAATTAAAATCCCCCATTATGATAACACTTCCTGTCAGGAAGGGCATGCCAGCACCCAAGATGGCTGCCGAAGAAGACGACCTGTTACCTCTGCCTGTCAGGAAGGGCATGCCAGCACCCAAAATGGCTGCCGAAGAAGATGACCTGTTACCTCTGCCTCTGTCAGAATTCCATTGGTGCACACACACCCTGTGACAGCTTTTTGACACCCAAACAGGCTACTTAAACTCAGTCAGTTTCCAGACTCAGTGCTGTCTGCTCTACAGCGTTTCCTGTGTATCCTGCAATTACCTACCTGACTTCTGTTCCTGTTGTGACCCGGCTTGCTTCCTGACGTTCCTGTTTCCTGCCTGCATCCGACCCCGGCTTGTCCTCTACTCTGCATCTGCCTGCTCCTTCTGCCACTTCGCTGCCAGTCTGCTGACGACCTGGCCTGTAATCTGATTCCGCTTCCGCTTCAGCCTCTGTTTCTGATGTGCCCGTTTGTGTATGACCCGGCCTGCCTGTACCTGCCTTCTCTTCAGCCTCGAGGGTGCCACCATCCGATCTGCTGCACCTGCACTTCTGCCTGTGGGGACCGGTTGTCTACTCACTCCAGCTACCTGCCTACCACTGCTCTGGGATTCCTACAGACACCTCTACAGCCCGGCCGAGTGCTCCGATCCAGCTCCAGGTTCAGTGATCCCGCCAGACACTCGTGCGACTCTGCATCTTGGTGCTTCCTGTCAGCTCTATCAGGGGCTCCAAGTCAGAGTTGTAAGAGAGGCCGTCCTCTGCATATCAGGCTCCATCACCAGGTACGTGACACTTCCCATCCTTGCTGCTAATCCAATTTGTGATAGGAGATCCGTCTCCACTTCCTCCCTCAGGTTAGGGGGCCTATAGCATACTCCCAGTATTATTTTCCCCTTAGCTTCATTCCTTTGGAGCTCTATCCATAAGGATTCCGCCTCCTCTCTAGCTCCCTCAGTGATGTCATCTCTCACATTCGCTTGTACATTATTCTTGATATATAGGCATACCCCTCCCCCTTTTTTCCCCTCTCTATCCTTGCGGTATAGGGTATACCCTTGAATGTTTGCCAGCCAATCATGAGAGCTGTTGAACCAGGTCTCTGAAATTCCCACAAAATTCAAATCCTCCTTGTACAACAGTATCTCTAGTTCACCCATCTTGTCCGCCATGCTCCTGGCATTGGTGAATATGCCACATAGTTTATACCGGTCGCATATTGTCCTCGTATTGGGTGTTTCGAGATTGCAACTAGGACTTGCTACTATACTCACCTTGTGTTTTTGTGCTTTGGTTAACCTACCACTAATGCCCCCAATACTACCCTCTGGAATATCTTCCGCGCTGGCTATCTCTGTCTCTGGATCCTCCCCCCCATCGCCTAGTTTAAAAACCCCTCTAACTTTTTGGCCATCTTCATTCCCAGCAGATCTGCACCCTCCTCATTTAGGTGTAGTCCGTCCCTTCTATAGTACCGGTTACCGACTGAGAAGTGATGGAACTTACTAATTTAGGGAACAATTATTATTATTAATATGTTTGATATTGTTTAAAAGTGAAAATATGGGTGAAAAAGGGTCATATAAACAAAAATGGGTCACATAAAAGAACAACTCCTTCCAAAACTATTCTGTTTTTGAGAACTGGTCTAGCATTTTATCTTCCTCTATAGTGTTGTAAAATTTCTCTGGGACCCTAATGATTAGAACACCCATGACAGCAACAGCCAATACAAGCACTGTTTGATTCGTCTTATTTAGTGACAACATCCATGGCATAAAGCCATGGATATTGTCTTTCAAAGTCAAGGTGGTCGGAGATCTTACCACAAGAGCCCAAGTGTATTTTGATAGCCAATTGATGGATAATCGTCACCTTCTCCACTTCACCCATACAAAGAATTTTGTAGAAACATCAAAATATTCCTACATAAGCTCACCTATCATTTACAGTTATTAACTTTTTACACTTTGCCTAGTGTATATCAAGCAATTTGCTCGACTGAGAAATTATACAATTCAATATCCAGCACATTTGTATGTTTGAAGCGCGGTGGTTTCAATCATCCATGTTTATACACAACCTGTTCTAAACTAAACTATTGTTTAAAGCACATTGACCAGATTTTAAAATGTGAGGGTTTTACTTCCAAAGTCAATAGGTTGTATTTGAAAGGCCCTAAATACTATAATCCAGCCTTTTGCAAGTTATCAGATTGACAGTCAAGAGAGATATTGTCAAATATTTTCTGCTTCACAAAAATCTTGACTCAAAGACAACTTAATACAGAAAGGTAGCTTTTGTAGGTCAATGAAAAGTGACAGGTCTGGTTTTCTGTGATCGTGTACTTCTATCACAAGTGCAATGCTCATACATCACAATGAGCCTAGCAATGGAAAATTCACTTTCAATTTACTCAACATTGTTATTAAAGGCCTCTCGCTTTTTTCCTTTAGCTGGCCAAGCTACAATAGCTTAAAGGGACAGTATAATAAACATCATGTATATTTACATTTTGGTTATGTGACATTTTGGGTGCATTTACATTTGTTACATATACAGTGAGGTGGAAAAGTATTTGATCCCCAGCTGATTTTGTACGTTTGGCCACTGACAAAGAAATGATCAGTCAATAATTTTAATGGTATGTTTTTTTATTAACAGTGAGACAGAACAACAAACAAAAAAATCCAGAAAAACGCATTTCAAAAAAGTTATAAATTGATTTGGATTTTAATGAGTGAAATAAGTATTTGACCCCTTCGCAAAACATGACTTAGTACTTGGTGGCAAAACCAATGTTGGTAATCACAGAGGTCAGATGTTTCTTGCAGTTGGCCACCATGTTTGCACACATCTCAGGAGGGATTTTGTCCCACTCCTCTTTGCAGATCCTGTCCAAGTCATTGAGGTTTCGAGGTTGACTTTGGTAACTCGAACTTTCAGCTCCCTCCACATATTTTTTATGGGATTAAGGTCTGGAGACTGGCTAGGCCACTCCAGGACCTTAATGTGCTTTTTCTTGAGCCACTTATTTGTTGTCTTGGCTGTGTGTTTTGAGTCATTGTGATTCTGGAATACCCATCCACGATCCATTTTCAGTGGATGAGAAGGAATTTCTCATCCAAGATTTGACGGTACATGGCCCCATCCATTGTCCCTTTGATGTGGTGAAGTTGAATTGTCCCCTTAGCAAAAAACACCCACAAAGCATAATGTTTCCACCTTCATGTTTGATGGTGGTGGTGTTCTTGGGGTCATAGGCAGCATTCCTCCACCTCCAAACACAGCGAGTTGAGTTGATGCCAAAGAGCTTGATTTTGGGCTCTCCTCTGAATCATTTAGATGTTCATTAGCAAACTTCAGATGGGCCTGTACATGTGCTTTCTTGAGCAGGGGGACCTTGTGGGCACTGCAGGATTTCAGTCCTTCGCGACGTAGTGTGTTACCAATTGTTTATTTGGTGACTATGGTCCCAGCTTCCTTGGGATAATTGACAAGATTCTCCCGTGTAGTTTTGGGCTGATTCCACACCGCTCTCATGATCATTCAAAACTCCACGAGATCTTGCATGGAGCCCCAGACCGGGGGAGATTGATAGTTATTTTGTGTTTCTTCCATTTGCAAATAATCGCACCAACTGTTGTCACCCTCTCACCAAGCTGCTTAGCGATAGTCTTGTAGCCCATGCCAGCTTTGTGTAGGTCTTCAATCTTGTCCCTGACATCATTGGACAACTCTTTGGTCTTGGCCATAGTGGAGAGATTGGAATCTGATTGATTGCTTCTGTGGACAGGTGTCTTTTATACAGATAACAAGCTGAGATTAGGAGCACTCCCTTTAAGAGTGCTCCTAATCTCAGCTTGTTACCTGTATAGAAGACACCTGGGAGCCAGAAATCTTGCCGATTGATAGGGGATCAAAATACTTATTTCACTTATTAAAATGTAAATCAATTTATAGCTTTTTTTAAATGCATTTTTCTGGATATTTTTGTTATTATTCTGTCTCTCACTGTTAAAATAAACCTACCATTAAAATTATAGACTGATCATTTCTTTGTCAGTGGGCAAATGTACAAAATCAGCAGGGGATCAAATACTTTTTTGCCTCACTGCATATACATTTTGGGTATGAAGACAGTCATCTGTTTGGAATGGATTCTGCAGGCAAAAACATAGGTTTCCCTAAAAGAGCTATGTCAACTTTGCTTACAACTAGATCTGCTGCGTTTTTGTCACTTACAAGATTAAATGTGCTGGGTTCCCATCTGGCATTGATACGGTGGATAGTTTATTATACATTTACCTTTTGTTTCTTTCTCTTTAGTTTCTTTTTTTAAATTAAACATTGATGTGCAACTCCTGCCAAACAAAGAGAAATCCACTCAACGCAGCAGGGCAATACCTTTTCTGTGGAAAAACAGCTATGGCTGTGCTTGGAAGAGAAACACTTAACCACATCTCTGCCACGGAGCTTATACGTAAAATAGTTTCCGACTCTAATACTTAATCAGTGTATACCCTAGTCAATGGGTGCTCATTAGGTTCCCTGACACTACTTCCCATGCTCTGACTAGCTATCATTCAGTATGAACTATTGTGGTTTTAAAGCATACCACACAACCATGACAGGTATTGCTATATTAGCATTGGGACTGTAGAGTGGGACTCCTCGCCACCACCACAATGGTCCACTTACTGAATCTTTTAGGATCAGTCACTGTGAATCTGGAAAATCCACAGCAATGATGTGGAAGAGTGGTTTTCCACCCACAATTAACTCCAACACAGGACAATTGCAATGCTTTATAATAATCGTGGGTGCAATGCTTTATAATGGTCAAACTGAAAATCACATTGCAGTAGTGTGAACCAAGCCTAAAATTGCTAGTGTGAACGCAGCCTGAAAATCTTTGGAGTACCTATGCAAGCAAGCATTTAGGAGGCAACAGCTAAACTCCCTTTTAGGCCCGGTTCACACTTGTGCGATGCCAGACATCGCATGTAATTCGCAGCGCACTGCTGTTCACAATACATGCGATGTCTGTGCGGTGCGATATCAGCCATACAGATAGTATGTCCGATATCGCACCGCATTTGGTCCAAACACGCACAGGACCCTTTTTTCTGTTCGGACCAGAATCGGATCGCATGTGTGTTCACACTTTTCCTTAAAGTGTTACTAAACCCAGGAACCTGCATTCACTATATCTTGTCTCCCACAGAACATGGAAATGCAATCATTTTAGTAAATATAAACTGCTAAATACCTTTTCTCACCAGCAGTATGTAGCAGCCTTGTGACTTCTATCAGTGTCCGGCCGAGCACTGGTTAAAGCTTGTAGGAGGAGTTTTCATTCTCCCCTGGCTGCCCTATGAGGCTGCATGACCCCTAAACCCTCTGTCTGGACAGTGTTTGTCAGTATGTCAATCACATGTACCCTCCCAAAAACAAAAACTAGCAATACACAAGAAACCGAGCTGCATGATTCTGGCTAAAATGAGAATCACAATTTTTTTGCTTAGAATAAAGATCACGATTCTTGCGGCATAACATCATTTTTCACATGATACAAAAAAATTGGGCTAACTTTACGGTTTAGATTTTTTGAAATTCATTAAAGTTTATTTTTTCCAAACAAACTGCATTTGAAAGACTGCTGAGCAAATACATTTTGTGATATATATATATATATATATATATATAAAAATGTATTTATATATTTTTATATATATATATAAAAATGTTTTTTCTAAGTAATTTTCTAGCAAAAAATACAGATTTTAACTTTAACAATTGTCAGAAAAAGGTTTAGTCTTTAAGTGGTTAAACTGACCTCATTTAGACCAAAGTTCATCCCAGATCTAAAAGAATGAAATGTTACAATGTTTCTCTATCTCCGCCTGAGCGATGTTGTTATAAACTTGGCAAGCTGCCTGTTTTTTGTTTTTTTTTGTTTTTGTTTTTTGACAGCTGTCAGCAATGAGCAGGGAACAGCTCTGCACTGAATCGAGGAAATGCTGTTTTAAGATCGTGAGGGGGGGTGGAATTGCGATCTCGATTTTTTAACGAATAATCGTTAAGCTCTACTCTGTACTAAAGATGGATAGGGAACAGTGGAAGAAAGGAGGATCAGGGAAGACAGGATCAAACAGTTTTTTTACACAGTGTGCAGGATTAACCCCTTCGGTTCCACAGTGAGTATAACAAGCATGCTTTACTGCATATACAGACTGATTTTACTGTTGTGGGTTTAGTAATACTTTAAGTTCTTTTTAGTCATTGATGGCACAGACTGTAAATTTGTAGCAAGTGACCAAGTAGGAGGCTGAAGTGTATGCAAAGCCAAGAGCATAACAGCTTCTTCAGAGGGGCAGCATGGTTTAAAGTAGAGTCTTGATTGGTTGGTGTGGGATGACATCACTCTTGCACGTGAGCAGGAGTTATTGACCTTGGAACATTGGCACTGTGCCGGAAATTGTAAACAGAGCTGTGCATTCTCAGCTCTGTGTACATTCTGCAGGGGATTACAATCAGGCAGGTAAGTTGACCTGTTCGCAAATTTCTATCTTTTTCGTTTAGTTCACTTTTAAATGGCTGCACCAGCATTTCAGTCCAGGAAGTGGATGCTGATTCTGCATAGCACCTGAACAAAGATGGCACCTTCCCTCTAGAAGCAAACACAGATGACGGCATTGGATGTGCGAAGTACCTTTAGGTATTACACTTATTAGCAGGTACACGCTTAAAATGAAAAACACATTTCTGACAGTAGGTTCACTTTGATTCTCGGAACACATGAAATATGCTTTGAATCTTATGGGAGAAAAAAAATGATTTAAACTAATGCTAAAAAGTAAGTCGGAATGTTTTATTGCACCTAGATCATACAATTGCTTTTTGTATTATGTTGGTAAATAAAAAAAACTAAGCCGTAGAGTAGCTCAGCACATCACTCAGCATACGTCTTACAGTAAAAAAGGTTCCCTATAGTAGTGCACTCATGCAATGGCTTTCAGCACTACCCACAAGAAAATACTGTTCTCCATGTGTTCTTTACTGTCCTTGTTCTTGGTTTCCCTTGAACCTTCCTTTACACTCCATTGAATAAAGAGATAGACGCGGTATTCACGAACTGCTGCCTCCTCTATCCCTGGCAGAAGAGACCTTCAAGCTGTGAGTCTTTGTTCTGTTTTCTACCACTGGCACCTCGCACAATAAACTCTACCAGAAAACGCTAAAACCTTCACGTCAGCCCTATACAAAGAATCTGACCTGCTGGTCTCAACACTCCAAATGGATTATTCCACTGGCTTTGTGGCTTCAGAATTTGCTACAATGTAACTTCCTGAAAACACTGTAAAAGTGTAACGTAGGCCTGGCAGCAGAAGCATTATACCTGCAATTTTCAACATAAATTTGCCACAAATAACTGCCCATAAACATGTGTATAGGACATTGATGTAGCATTGACTTATTGCAGCCTGTGAATCAATGACCTGAATACAGCTCCCACTACAATATATTATCTTTTAAATTAACAGGACTCATAAAATTCTCTGTGAACTGCAGCTGCCCTCCTCGTGCACAGAAATGATCCATCATTGACTTTTATTTAATAACACATTCACGCACACACACTTCTATAATATTAATTAACTGGTAAATTAGTTTCAAATTTGGTAGAAATACAAAGTTTTGGGAACTTACAAAACTACAGTTTAGGGCCTGTCCACACCTATACAGTATGTGCTGGGCTACACTGAGAATCTTTGCCCAAAGTCCCATCACAAAGACAAGACACGATGCCCATTTGGGGTGCTGTTACCAAATACACTGGCACCTGCATGCAGATGGCAAAGGCAGTGGGCTCACAGGCAGTGCGGGAAAAGTGCATGAAATGCATGTTTCCTGCACCACATTCTGGTGTGAACTGGCCCTTATAAAAATATAATAATATAAATGTCAATGTAAAAATATGAACTTATCCAGGTCAGGAGTAACTAAAGTTCACAGGTCAAGAGTACATAGAGCAGCATTACAGGTCAGGAGTATATAGCACAGCATTCACATGTCAGCTCAGAATTACAGGTCAGGAGTATAAAGCCCAGAATTACAGGTCAGGAGTATACAGCTCAGCATTGCAGGTCAGGAGTATACAGCTCAGCATTACAGGTCAGGAGTATACAGCTCAGCATTACAGGTCAGGAGTATACAGCTCAGCATTACAGATCAGGAGTATACAACCCAGAATTTTAGACCAGGAGTATACAGATCAGGAGTATACAGCTCAGCATCACAGGTCAGGTGTATACAGCTCAGCATTACAGGTCAGGTGTATACAGCTCAGCAATACAGATCAGGTGTATACAGCCTAGCATAAGAGGTCAGAAGTATACAGAGCACTAATGTTTGCCCTTCCCTAATGATCGATTGCTTTACTGCTTGTTCAGATATGTTGCTTTCGGTCCCTCACCTCACATCTATGCAGAGAGGCTGAGATGTAAAAAATGGGTGGAATGCATGTGAAGGGAGGATCACAAGAGTCAGTGTAGCCAACTAGCCATGCTGCAGAGCTAGCTGCTGTGTGCTTCTCCTCTCGGAATTCGGGAAGGAGTTGTTTTCACAGCGGGGTCGGAGCTGCGGACATGAGATTTACACACCACCCTCTCACAACCGATGGGTATATCGCGATCGACGGGTTGCCGACCCCCGCATTAAGGTAAAAAAAATCCTTTTTACCTTTGTAACCCCATTAAGGTGATAACACACAATTCTATTTTCTCATGGCTTTTGTTTTAACAAGAAGGATGGTGGGTGGTGTGTCCTAGTAGATACGGCACCTCATCCCAATTGAAAAGATTCTCAAGATGGGAAAAGGGGAGGAAGGGGATTATTGCGGTGCCACCAATTAGATAGAACAATTTTGTTATAAAATCATCTTATTTATTTTATTTTGTATCAAAAACAGCTAAAATAGTACATTAGACATATAGAAAAAGTCACAAGAATACAAAAGCAAAAACAGAAGTGCAGTTCAAATGATAGACCGTCACCAATGATGTTGAAGGGTGAGCATAGTCTTATGTTCCCAACTAGTTTCGCCAAAACATTGGCTTCATCAGGGGAGTGTGTAAATATACTGCAGAGAATAAAACCACTAAAACAAAGAAAAGATGTTTTATTAAATCAACATACACTTGTAGTGCCGAAGGCAGACCGTCATATCGCAGGGCGGTCATATTGTCGGTCATCCATACCCCCAGTCCCCCCAGTTGCCCACACCCAGAACATACCATACAGAGATTCCAGAACGCAAGGGAGACACCCCCAAGACACTGGGAATGGAAGTTACACTCAGCCCAGTAATTGGCTACAGGGGAATTAGAGGGCGCCTAGAAAAGAGAAGGGCTTAGCATATAAATATTGGGAAATTCTTTTAATCTTGTATAAGAAAGGGGGGAGCTCAGCCTCAATTACATACCCTGGTTATATGCAAAAACAGAGCGCTCAATGTTGCGTGGAAAAAATTCACAGCGCACTCAGTACACACAGAAAGATCGCATAAATGTGATCAGAGAAACTGAAAAACAGAATTGAAAAGAGTGGTATAAGTAGAATGATCGTGACAACTTATAAATGAATCAAATGGTATCCATTGGTGTCAAGTGGGGGGACATGGTAATTGTTTAATATACTAAGAAGAGCTTACCAAAGAGGCATTATAGCTGGAAGTAAAAGTGCATCCTATAAATAAGGTTCCGCCAGTATACAGGCTATACATTGGAACCTTCCCAGCAAGTCCTTCTGATAACACCGGTTATGACAGATGATCTAAAAATCAATGCATGTGAGAGTACTATTAGCATAGAACTCAGTCATTGTAGCCACATGCAACAATCATAATAAAGAATGCCGGCAGTAGTAGGAAAGATTTTAAAGTCTATTACCTTTCACATATGTAACCAGTTCCCCCTGATGGTCTCGCAGCGAAGGGATATAAGATACTGAAATGTGGCTGCCTTTTAAAACCCCCACCTGATCAGCATAAGAATCAGCTGGTCAGGAGCGGACGAAAGGTGGACGGGGCGCATGCGCAGTGGCCAGAGTCATCTGCCTACATATCCTATAAGTCCGAGCGTCGATCGGGTCACATGGCCGCAGATGCGAGTGACGCGGTCGATAGATGTAAATATGCAACGGAGTTATCCAGAGGAAGGGGGAGGAGATGGGAAATCTCACAACCATCCAGAGGAAAGGGGGAGGAGGCGATGGGTTTGGCGTTGGAAAAATGCGATGGTCCCGGCCGAAGGGGCGGGCTGACAGTATAGTCAGCCCTTGGGCGTCCATGCAGCCAAAGGCTGTAGTGGAACAGATTCCCAGATGAATGGGAGGTAAATCAGCCAAGTGGACTGGGTCCCCACGGCAGATCAGATCACAAAGGGGGGGGGGGTTAGGGAAAGAATACCAAACGGACCAGGGACATGGGCGAAGCAGCTCAAACAGTGGATAGTTGGTATCACCACAGTGACCGCGATGCGATGATAATGACAGAATGCCTGCAACAACACAAGTATGGATTAAGTTTCAGAATCGTATTGAATAAAATATAGTGGTTCAGCAAATATAAGATAACTAAATTCAATTTATCTCTGCATGAATAATGGTCATCGAAATAGCGATTTAATACATCATAATAATCAAAGTTTGGATACATACACAATAGTTTAATTTTGTTTTAACAAACCTATTAAACATTTACAGTGATGAAGGAAAAAGTAAATGAACCCTTGGCGTTAATAGCTGGTAGAACCTCCCTCGGCAGCAATCATTTTAAGAAAGCACTTTCAGTAGCTCCGGATCAGAGCTGCAACATTCAGGAGGAACATTTGGTCATTCCTCTTTACAATACTGCAATACAGCTAAGACACATTTGTAGGATGATGGAAAGTGATCCAGGCCCTGAGGAGGGGAAGCAAGCCCGAATCATGATGTCCCCTCCACCATACTAAACAACTGGGATGATATTTTGATGCTGGTCCGCTGTGCCCTTTTTGTGCACAAATTAATCTAAAATGGGTGTGCCTTCTCTTTAAAATTAATTGTAAACCATATACAGTGCCCCTTGAAATTTTCCACATTTTGTCACGTTAAAAGATAGATGGTTTTCATTTTTTTTTTTACATATAAATATGTGAAAAGTGTGGTGTGCATTGGTATTCAGCCCCCTTTACTCTGATACCCCTAATTGCCTTCAGAAGTCACCTGTAAATAGTAAATAGAGTCCACCTGTGTAATTTAATCTCAGTATAAATACAGCTGTTCTGTGACCCCCTCAGAGGTTTGTTAGAGAACCTTAGTGAACAAACAGCATCATGAAATCCAAGGAACACACCAGACAGGTCAGGGATCAAGTTGTGGAGACGTTTAAAGCAGGGTTGGATTATAAAAAATATCCCAAGCTTTGAACATCTCACGGAGCACTGTTCAATCCATCATTTGAAAATGGAAAGAATATGGCACAACTGCAAACCTACCAAGACATGGCCGACCACCGAAACTGACAGGCCCGGGCAGGAAGAGCATTAATCAGAGAAGCAGCCAAGAGGCCCATGGTAACTCTGGAGGAGCTGCAGAGATCCACAGCTCTGGTGGGTGAATCTGTCCACAGGACAACTATTAGTCGTGCACTCCACAAATCTGGCCTTTATGGAAGAGTGGCAAGAAGAAAGCCATTGTTGAAAAAAAGCCATACAAAGTCCCATTTGCAGTTTGTGAGAAGCCATGTGGGGTAAATTGCAAATATGTGGAAGAAAGTGCTCTGGTCAGGTGAGACTAAAATTGAACTTTTTGGCCTAAAAGCAAAACTCTATGTGTGGCGGAAAACTAACAATGCACATCACCCTGAACACACCATCCCCACCGTAAAATATGGTGGTGGTAGCATCATGATGTGGGGATGTTTCTTCAGCAGGGACAGGGAAGCTGGTCAGAGTTGATGGGAAGATGGATGGAGAAAAATACAGGTCAATCTTAGAAGAAAATCTGTTATGCCCCGTACACACGATAGGATTTTCCGACAACAAAAACCATGTTTTTTTTCCGACGGATGTTGGCTCAAACTTGTCTTGCATACACACGGTCACACGAATCTTGTCGGACATTCCGAACGTCAAGAACGCGGTGACGTAAAACACATACGACGAGCCGATAAAAATGAAGTTAAATAGTCACAGCGGCTCTTCTGCTTGATTCCGAGCATGCGTGGAACTTTGTGCGTCGGAATTGTGTACACACACGATCGGAATTTACGACAACGGATTTTGTTGATGGAAAATTTGAGATCCAGATCTCAAATTTTGTGTGACGGAAATTCCGATGGAAAATGTCCGATGGAGCCTACACACTGTCAGAATTTCCAACGACAAGCTCCTATCAAACATTTTCCAAATTATGTAACCAAAAATGTATCAATTGTGAACCCAAATAAAGTGCAAAAAAATCAAATACACATTTCATACGCCTTATACGCAGTGAATAAAGTTCAACGTGCAATAACCAAATAAACAAACTAAATACCGTATTTATCGGCGTATAACACGCACCGGCGTATAACACGCACCCCAATTTAGGAGGGAATTTTAAGGAAAAAAAACTTTTAGGAGGGAAGTTGAAGGGAAAAAAACTTACATTTAAATGCCCTTCATTGCAGCCATGTCAGTGCAGCCTTGTCAGTGCAGCCTTGTCAGTGCAGCCTTCCTCAGTGCAGCCTTCCCCAGTGCAGCCTTCCCCAGTGCAGCCTTCCCCAGTGCAGCCTTCCCCAGTGCAGCCTTCCCCAGTGCAGCCTTGTCAGTGCAGCCTTGTCAGTGCAGCCTTGTCAGTGCAGCCATGTCAGTGCAGCCATGTTAGTGCAGCCTTGTCAGTGCAGCCTTCCCCGTGCAGCCTTCCCCAGTGCAGCCTTCCCCAGTGCAGCCTTCCCCCCGTGCAGCCTTCCCCCCGTGCAGCCTTCCCCCCGTGCAGCCTGGGATCCCCTGTCCCTGCTGTCACATCTTCAAAATCGCGGACCGCGATTTGAAAATGGCGCCGCCGGCGCCGAAGTACACAGAGCCGGTCTTCGGCTCTTTCCGGCGGCTCTCGTTTACTTTCGGCTCCACTCGTAGTCCCGAGCGGAGCTATCCGAGTAGGTTCGGATAGCTCCGCTCGGGGCTACGAGTGAAACCGAAAGTAAACGAGAGCCGCCGGAAAGAGCCGAAGACCGGCTCTGTGTACTTCGGCGCCGGCGGCGCCATTTTCAAATCGCGGTCCGCGATTTTGAAGAAGTGACAGCTCCGGATCGGCAGTAATCGGCGTATAACACGCACCTGCAACTTTCCCCTGATTTTAAGGGGAAAAAAGTGCGTGTTATACGCCGATAAATACGGTAGATACTAAAAATTAGAGCTGCACGATTCTGGCCAAAATGAGAATCACAATTTTTTGGTTTAGGATAAAAAGATCATGATTCTTGCGGCGTAAAATCTTTCACATTATACAAAAAAAAATTGGGCTAACTTTACTGGTTAGTTTTTTTTTTTTTTTAATTAAAGTGTAATTTTTTTTCCCCAAAAAACTGCATTTGAATGACTTCTGCGCAAATACAGTGTGACATAAAATATTGCAACAACCACCAACTAAAAAAAAATATTATATATTCTCTGCATAGAAAGAATCGGGAAATACTTTTTCAAGATCGCAATGGGGGAAAAAAAAAAAATTGCGATAATGATTCTTGACGATTAATCGTGCAGCTCTATTAAAAATAGACACTAAAAATTCAAAATGCATAAACTGTCGCATAACATGCATGAAAATGCATAAACTGCAACCAGAAAAATTCTTGTAAAGTGCTCCACCATCATCAAATGTGCAAACTCCTTACCGGAAAAGATCAGACCTCTAGATTAGTGGTCTCCAAACTGCGGCCCAGGGGCCAGATGCAGCAATTCCCGCCACTGACACCAACAATGGGGCATAATTGCTGCCACTGACATCAACATTGGGGTACTATACCTCCCACTGACACCAATAATAGGATAGAATTCCTCCGACTGACATCAATAATGGGGTACTATTCTTCTTACAGACACCAATGATGGGGCATTGTTACCGACACCAGGACATTTTCTACACCCGCTGGCCACAGTCCGGCCCCTATAAAGTCAAAGGATAGTAAAATTGGCCCTTTGTTTAGAAAGTTTGGAGACCCCTGCTCTAGATTATAGGAGGTTGTTCTAGCACAGGTTAAATAAATCTGAAATTCAACAGCAGCAGCCTGGGATATTTTATTAGCAGCCCATACCACTATATGGCTCCAGCACCTCTCCAAAGAATCAGATAAATCGCCTCCCCAATCACCATGTATTTATCACTGTGTTCTGTGTTGCTTCATCGGTTCCCAAAAAATTTTCCCAGTAATGTTGCAGTTTCCCATGGTGCTCTTTGGCAAACTTCAGTAGCACAGCAAATTTTTTTTTGGAGAACAGCGGCTTCCTCTGTTTTCTGACTTGGACACTCTGCCTGTTCAAATACTTACGTGTGGTATACTCATGAACAGGGATGTTTGCCAGTTACTGTGATATATCTTCATGTCTTTAGCTGTTACTCGTGGGTTCTTCTTTACCTTATTGAGGATTCTGCATTGTGCCTTTAGAGTCATCTTTGCTGGACGTCTATTTCTAGGAAGAGCAGCCACAGTACCTAGACAATTTGTCTAACTGTCAAGTGATGGATGCCTAGGCATGGTTCACATCAGTTAATGCTTCTTATGAACAGCAATCTTAAAATGCTTGGGTGTCTCCTATCTATTATTATTATTATTATACAGGGTTTATATAGCGCCGACAGTTTACGCAGCGCTTTACAACATTAGGGCAGACAGTACAAGTACAATACAATTCAGTACAGGAGGAATCAGAGAGCCCTGCTCGTTAGAGCTTACAATCTAGGAGGGAGGGTCAAGTTATATAGCTGTGGGGGATGAGCTAATGGAGAAAATAGTGCAGTTGTTAGATGGAGGCAGGATAGGCTTCTCTGAAGAGGAAAGTTTTCAGGGATCGCCTAAAAGTTGAGTTTGAGGAAGTGGTGTGACATCCATACAGATATGTCAGTTAGTAAGTTAGTGATGCGAGAGGAGACTGATGGAGTGAGTTGAGGGGTGGAGAGATAGATTTGTGTGTCATCAGCATAAAAATGATATTGAAAGCCGTGAGCAGCTGACCCAGGGAAGAGGTGTAGATTGAAAATAAAAGAGGTCCAAGAACAGAACCTTGGGGGAACCCAACAGAGAAGGGAAGAGGAGTGGAGGAAGTAGAATTGTAAGTGACACTGAAGGTGCGTTGGGATAGGTAGGATGAGAGCCACTGAAGAGCTAGGCTATGGGTTCACTTACTTTTTCCTCCAGCACTGTGAATGTTTAATTGGTGTGTTCAGTAAAGAAGAAAATATCAGCAAAATTGATTACTTGCTCTCTATAATTCCTATTAAATATTGTTTACTTAAAGTGGTTGTAAAGGCACAAAGTTTTTTACGCATGAAGGTAAAAAACCTTCTGTGTGCAGCGGCTCCCCCTAATACTTACCTGAGCCTAGGGCTGGGGAAAAAAAATCGATTTAAATCTTGAATCAAGTTGAGAGGTCAAAATCGATTCAAAATGTAAGCAAATCGATTTTTTTTTTCACTGTGCCGATCCTGAGGAGCTGCGGGCAGGAGTTTTTAGGTGAGGCTGCGGCTTCAGCCTAGTCCGCGAGGCCGGACGCTGCGGACTAGGCCAAAGCCGCGGCCTTGCCTAAAAACTCCTGCCCGCAGCTCCTCAGGACAGGCGCGGTGAAAAAAAAACCCTTGATTCGAACCGTGAATCAAGTTTTTTTTTCAGAAAATCTCTCAGCCCTACCTGAGCCCCCTCTGGATCCAGCGATGTCCACGAGAGCTTTGCCTCTCTGGGGACTCCCACTCCTGATTGGCTTTTGGAAGCAGCGGGAGCCAACCGGCAGGTGGGAAGAGCCAGTAGTGCCAGAGAGGGACCTGAGAAGAGGAGGATTTGGCTGCTCTGTGCAAAACCATTACACAGAGCAGGTAAGTATAACATGTTTGTTATTTAAAAAAAAAATAAAAACAAGACTAATATCACTTTAAATGCTGTATATCTAATGAATTAAACATCTTCTGACAGATATCATTACAAAATATGTATTTTGCATAAATATAAAATAATATCACAAACGAAGAACACACATTTTAAAACACACAAACAATTCTAATTTCTTTTGTCTTTACTGTATACAACTGGTACTCAGGATCATCCATGACAATAGCTAATTCTCTTCCGCTTGAACATAGGGATACCTTACATGAATAATACTTCATCAACTATTCAATAACTAACAAGTCAGAATATCTTGATGACGGTCATAATGCATGTTATTGCATGCACTAGAAAATTAGGGCATTTGGTAGATTTTAAGCTTGTCGCACATATTATATTATATAATATAATATAAATATATATATATATATATATATATATATATATATATATATATATATATATATATATATATATATATATATATATATATATATATATATATATATATATATATATATACACACACACACACACATATACATATATATATACATACATACATACATATATATATGTATATACATACACACACATACACAGTGGGGACGGAAAGTATTCAGACCCCCTTAAATTTTTCACTCTTTGTTATATTGCGGCCATTTGCTAAAAACATTTAAGTTCATTTTTTTTTCCTCATTAATGTACACACAGCACCCCATATTGACAGAAAAAAACCAGAATTGTTGAAATTTTTGCAGATTTATTAAAAAAAAAAAACAAAAAAAAACAAAAAAAAACTGAAATATCACATGGTCCTAAGTATTCAGACCCTTTGCTGTGACACTCATATTTAACTCAGTTGCTGTCCATTTCCTCTGATCATCCTTGAGATGGTTCTACACCAGGGATATGCAATTAGCGGACTTCCAGCTGTTGCAGAACTACAAGTTCCATGAGGCATAGCAAGACTCTGACAGCCACAAGCATGACACCGAGAGGCAGAGGCATGTTTTGCAACAGCTGGAGGTCCGCTAATTGCATATCCCTGTTCTACACCTTCATTTGAGTCCAGATGTGTTTGATTATACTGACTGGACTTGATTAGGAAAGCCACACACCTGTCTATATAAGACCTTACAGCTCACAGTGCATGTCAGAGCAAATGAGAATCATGAGGTCAAAGGAACTGTCTGAAGAGCTCAGAGACAGAATTGTGGCAAGGCACAGATCTGGCCAAGGTTACAAAAAAAATTTCTGCTGTACTTAAGGTTCCTAAGAGCACAGTGGCCTCCGTAATCCTTAAATGGAAGACGTTTGGGATGACCAGAACCCTTCCTGGCCTTCCGGACAAACTGAGCTATCGGGGGAGAAGAGCCTTGGTGAGAGAGGTAAAGAAGAACCCAAATATCACTGTGGCTGAGCTCCAGAGATGCAGTCGGGAGATGGGAGAAGGTTGTAGAAAGTCAACCATCACTGCAGCCCTCCACCAGTCAGGGCTTTATGGCAGAGTAGCCTGACGGAAGCCTCTTTTCAGTGCAAGACACATGAAAGCCCGCATGGAGTTTGCTAAAAAAAAACACCTGAAGTACTCAAAGATGGTGAGAAATAAGATTCTTTGGTCTGATGAGACCAAGATAGAACTTTTTGGCCTTAATTCTAAGCGGTATGTGTGGAGAAAACCAGGCACTGCTCCTGTCCAATACAGTCCCAACAGTGAAGCATGGTGGTGGCAGCAACATGCTGTGGGGGTGTTTTTCAGCTGTAAGGACAGGACGACTGGTTGCAATCGAGGGAAAGATGAATGCAGCCAAGTACAGGGATATCCTGGCTGAAAACCTTCTCCAGAGTGCTCAGGACCTCAGACTGGGCCAAAGGTTTACCTTTCAACAAGACAATGACCCTAAGCACACAGCTAAAATAACGAAGGAGTGGCTTCACAACAACTCCGTGACTGTTCTTGTATGGCCCAGCCAGAGCCCTCTGGAGTGACCTAAAAATGGCTGTTACCATCCAACCTGACAGAACTGGAGAGGATCTGCAAGGAGGAATGGCAGAGGATCCCCAAATCCAGGTGTGAAAAAATTGTTGCATCTTTCCCAAAAAGACTCGTGGCTGTATTAGATCAAAAGGGTGCTTCTACTAAATACTGAGCAAAGGGTCTGAATACTTAGGACCATGTGATATTTCAGTTTTTCTTTTTTAATAAATCTGCAAAAATGTCAACAATTCTGTGTTTTTCTGTCAATATAGGGTGCTGTGTGTACATTAATGAGGGAAAAAAAAAAAAAGAACTTAAATGATTTTAGCAAATGGCTGCAATATAACAAAGAGTGAAACATTGAAGGGGGTGTGAATACTTTCCGTCCCCACTGTATAATACACAATATATATTATATATATATATATATATATATATATATATATATATATATATATATATATATATATATATATATATATATATATATATATATATATATATATATATACACATACACATATACATATACACACACACACACACACACACATACATATTATATATATATATATATATCTCATTTTTGCTTCCCTTCACAAGCATTTAGAGATAGTATGTGCTTCAAGTACACATGAATGTAAGCACAACTATTACTACAGAGTACAATATTGGCCATGAAGGAAAGGTTTGATAGAGATAATTGTACATCCAGCTTTTTTAGCCCATAATTCAAGTTTTTAGGTACTGTATAGTGCCTGTTCCCCCATTTTAATAATGCCAATGTCAAATTTGCAAATCTGCCAAATAACATTAGCAAAGAAATACAACCAGCAAGGCAGTAACCATAGGTGAAGGAAATCGGTTCAAGTTTTAAAAGGTGTAAGAGGCTCCAGATGTAAGATGTAATGGAGAATTATTCCGAATAGGACAGAGACAAAAAAAAACAAAACATTTTAGTACAGTGGGAAAGGGTTACATTTTCGACAATGTTTTTTTTTGCAATCTGTGCCTTCCTGTCCCAGTGACTACTGCTGCCCTCATTTTTTGTCCGGGTGTCACAGGGAGAAGAACTTTGGGGAATAAATTCTTCAGTGATGTCACAGACAGAGATAAAAACTTGACAGACACTAAATTTAATGCAAACTGTTAACTGGAATATAAATGAACACCAGTGTCCTATCCTAGCAGATGCCAACAAAAAATGTAGAGACATTAAACAAATCAACAGCATCCAGTTAATCAAAGAGTGGCATGAGATAGGCAGCAGGCATTATCCCTTATTATGGCCGATGGATGAAGAGGCTTTAATCTGGTGTCGCTCTGTAATAAAAGGCATGAAGGATCAGGGATGTCACTCCTCTAGGCATAGGCCAAGCAGATGGTACAGTGCAGAAAATCGGCAGCATTCATGAGCTTACAGATATAATTAGTTTACTCGCATTCTGCAGGATTTCCAAATAACCGCTTGGGTTTACAGTATTTCATCACAACATCTGAGTGCTTTCACAACCAAACACAGGCCCATCTCCCATGGCTCTCTGCACACCGCTTGCTAGGCCACATACTTCTATCTTTCTAAGTTCTTATCTCCCAGCAAGAGCAACACAGCAGGAAACAAGCAGATTAACAAAACTGACCAAATGTTAAAACTACTATTGAAACATTATTAAAAACAGACCTACAGTAGTTCTTATAGAAATCAATTAAGATAGAAGCTATCATTCCACCTGCACTGTATTTTGAAGGCAGTTGCTGACTGGTTGCTATAATTAATAATCTTTAGTTTTATAAATTAATGCCATCCTAATTTACAATGAACTGGTGGCAATAAAGTTTTAAACTATATCTATACACTATGCTAGTTTTTGGCCCCTGCAAGTTGGAGTTCTTTAAACCAGACTTTTGCTAGTAAGTTGTGACGATTACACTAGGATCCCACCCTGTGCAGAGATTTTTCTGCTCTGGGACAACAATTTAGGCACTGTCAGACTGAGAGCGATAGTCAGTGGGACAGGTTAAAGTAGAACTACAGTAATACCAAAACTTTTTTTTCCCCCATTCAGTAGGATGGTTGTAAGTCATGTCAACTTTTTTGCCATCTGTTACCTATTGGGGATAGTTCCCTTTGCTTCCTGTCCCATAGCCACAACCAGGAAGTGAGGAAATCCCTGAATGCCAACAGGGCAACCAGAACTAGTGTCCCCATTGGAAGACTTTTTTTGGTGACAACCCAAAATTTGATATCCTGTTACACTTTCAGTGACACTGGTAGTGACAACTTAAAATAAAAAGAAAAGGCAAAAACTTTTTTTAGTTTTGGATAGCGTGGAGAGGGAAAAGAAAACCGCATGGGTATTATTGCTGTCTGTTTCCCCCATAGGAGAGAATCACCCTCTCTATTTGTCCTTTTTACCATTATCATCGAAAGTGAAACTAAAAGAAAATTACACATTTTGGGTTGACATCAGAACAGTCAGTTAGAAATAAGACAGCTCAGCAGTGCCAGCTTAATGTATTCATTCTGTCAGTACAGGTTTTATCAGAGCACAACAAGAGTTTCAACTGTATTTGTAAAATATCACACATTTTTTTTTTTTGTAAAAGTTATTTCTGACAAAAATGAGAAATGTGCCTAGAAGACATCTTGTGGAGTGCCAAGCCTTCTATTATAACTGTTTCCCAACCACAGTCCTTAGAGGCTTTTAACACACACCTGCCAAGTTTAATGACTGCCTGTAAAACTTGCCATTTACTGCCATGCTGCACCATATTAAATGCAGCCTAAATCCTTTCATGGCGCATCCCCTGGCATCTGTGTCTTCTCTGAGGGTCACAAGGGGATAGAAGACATAATTACCAGTGGGAGTTACTGCTGAATTAACTGCAGATAAAGCATTGTCTGGTATCCCCACTAAGGTGGTCCTGCTGCTTAAAACTCACACCCAGGAGTAACAGTCAGCTACGCACTGCAAGAAGCATGCTAATAGGGAAACAATATGGTGAACGGTCAAGTAACCAGTGATGTCTAATATTAGATTTTTGAAAGGGTTGTGGGTTATGATAGACTAAATAAACAATTTTACCTATATAAAAAATTTAGGCACTTAAGAATGATATCCAATAAACTAAAGAATATTAATATACTGGGAATGTTGTGTCTTTGTCTAAAAATGTTAAAATGAGCAGCTCACTGCAAAGGAAGCTGTCCTGCTGCTCACATCACTGAACTGTGCTTCATTGAAGGTATTAGCCTGTCTCCAAATGAAAGGAGAGCGAGGAGAGTAGAGCTGCTGCAGATGGGCACAGTGCTGGATCAAGTTCAGGTAAAGCAGCTTTTGAAAGATTTTTTTTTTACCCTAAAGTGGTTGTAAAGCCTAAACGATTTTTACCTTAATGCATTCCTTGCATTAAGGTAAAAAATGTTTGGGTGTCAGCCATCCCCCCCCCCCCCGTTTACTTGCCTGAGCCCTCATTCAATCCAGCGCAAGGCACATCTGCACCACCCACCTACAAATGAACATGGTGTTACTCGGGTGTGTACACATCGGCACAACCGCGATGCTTTGCTTCACAGTGCAGCAATTTTTAAACACTACAACCAGAGTCTGACAGATGGCACCACATGTCAAACGCTCTTTTGTAAGTGAATGGGGCAACCCCGCAACCGTGAGCCGAACGCTTGGTTTGCAGTAGTGGTAGTATTGCCTCCTGAACACCTGCAAACCTCCTTTTACCACTCTCTGAAAAGTTCTCCACTGCAAATCCTTTTAAGGGGTGGGGGGGGGGTAGGGTAGAGCACCTGTCCTAGCAGCCTTCATACTGAAAAATAATCCCACTGGGACGGGTGAGCTAGCTTCTAATGGCCTCAACAGGTAGGTGGATTTTGAGGATTGTAGTGGAGAGATCTCAAAGCCAGAATCCCTGTAAGACAAAATAACTCAATAGGGGATTCAACCTATCAGCATCAACACAAAGTATCAATGTTGGTCAGGCTGAACAAATTAGAGCCATTATTTTTGTAGCATTTAAAAGTTGAACTTCAGGCAGAAATCAAAAGATCATTTAATGCAGTTATGTATTGATTACAAAAAATAAAATTAAAAATCGTAAAGAGTCATGTGTATTCTTATGCCGCGTACACACGAGCGGACTTTACGGCAGACTTTGCTCAGCGGACTTTATGACGGACTTTCTGAATGAAGGGACTTGCCTACACACAATCCACCAAAGTCCGTCGAATTTGTACGCGATGACGTACAACCAGACTAAAACAAGGAAGTTCATAGCCAGTAGCCAATAGCTGCCCTAGCGTGGCTTTTTGTCCGTCGAACTAGCATACAGACGAGCGGACTTTTCGACCAGACTCGATTTCAACGGATTAATTTAAAACATGTTTCAAATCTATGTCCGTCCAACTTTTGAGAAAACAAAGTCCGCTGGAGCCCACACACGATCGAATTGTCCGACCAAATCCCGTCTGCCGGGCAAAGTCTGCCGTAAAGTCCGCTCGTGTGTACGCGGCATTACTTGGTATGCTTTATGTATTTCTTACAGCTATTTGCAGTAAACCAGCTAGACAACTCCAGTGTCCAATACTGCTGCTCTCTTACAACTCCAGCAATACTGCTGCTGGCAGCAGGCAGTCTGTAGTAGGTGACCCTGATAGGTCTGCTGTCTACGCAGGCTATGTGCAGCCCCTTGATGATTATTCAATGATGAAAAACAACAGTCACCACACATACAGTAATGAGAACAAGCCTTTTATCTAAAAAAAAAAAAAAATGCTGGATTTAAACTTTGAAGTGATTGTAAAGAATAATTTTTTTTCTCTTAAAATAATGAAGATGGTATACATGCCTGCTCTGTGCAATGGTTTGCTCTAAGCAGGCCCAGAACCTCCTCTACTGGGGTCCCCTGCCAGCACTCTCAGCTCCTCCTCCCTTCCGAGTGCCCCATAGCAAGCAGCGCTCGACCCCATCTACTGATACAAACAGCCTGATTCGGCCCCACCCCCTCCTCACAGGATTTGATTGACAGCAGCAGGAGCCAATGCAGTTCCCGCTGCTGCCTCTGGATCCAGTGAGAAGAGAGAAGGAGCAGCGCTGCTGCTCTAAGGCACAGTGCAGGATCGAGATCAGCCGCATAACAGCATGTCTTTGGAGTGTTGGAGGAAACCCATGTAGGAACAAGGAGAACATGCAATCTCCATGCAGGTGGTGCCATGGTTGGGTTTGAAAAGGACAACCCCAGTGCTGCTAGGCGGAAGTGCTAACAACTTAGCCACTGTGTAGCAGGAGTGCCTGGATTTAACAAATCACTAACACATGAAGCAACACAGAAACCACACTATTTTGAAAACAGAAATAACAAGTAATAAAATAAAACTAATATAACTAATTTTTTTTTAAAAAAAGGAAATAGTCATAACCACTACCATAAAGCTATGCTGTAATATACAGTCATATATTATAATGTAATTGGTTAATTCCTTAACCTTAATGTGCATCAGCAGCAATGATTTTCTGTTCAAGAAAGAAAAAAACATGGGGTAGCTCAGAGCCATCTCTAATTAAACTGTCACTTGATAACTAGTTTTAAGATGGCAGAGAAATACCCGCAGGTCTGTCTGAACTTGTCAGAGGCAGCCAATCATTATCACTTAACCTAGGAAAAGATTCTCCATGGAGGTGGCTGGCATACAGTGCTAAAGAAAAATATGGTGCAGGGAAGGAGTTAATGTCCCTTGCATGCTTGTGCTTCATTAGATGTGACAATTACCCACATGTAAATAGTCCATATTATATTAGGCATTAGGCATGCAGCTGATGATCCGGAACGCCTGTCACTAATAAAACAGACATGCTTTCAATGCTCTCACTGCCCATGGCCTGCACTTTGGGGGTAGCAGATGGCAGTTGGGACATTGGTCCCAAATTAACATGAAAATGCCAGGGAGTCAGGCACAGATTGCCTATGAGCAATGCATTCTTTTCATCTCCTCTGCCCCACTGCTAACGCTGACTTGCTTTGTTGCCTAATGTGTTGATTTCATTAGTCCTTTATTAGCAATGGCAAAAGCCATTTAGCACGGTGCAGCCGCTGCAGTCAAACAGGAGCGTGTCAATAACAACAAGTTATTCATGTTTCCAAACAAATTAACAAAGCATTTTCTGCAGGCCTGAGGTTTCCTTTAAAGGCATACACTACTGAAATGATATGAGAGACTGAAATGCATCTCCTGAATGAATCCGTGTGGGACTGGTACTCTAGTGGAACACAGCATTCAGTGCTCTGTATTAAAATGACTGGCAGCGCTTACGGCTGTTTGTAACGTTTTCAAACCTGCGTTGAAATTTTATACAGCAGAGTCGGTTTTGTAATCCACTACATGCACTGGACTATTCATGTAACCGAAATAACGAATTATTATCTACAATGCGGCTTCTGTTGTGATGGATAGTGTATTCTAAAAACAGATGCGCTGTAGCAGCACATGAATATGAACAAGGTACGAACAGGAACAAGATACAAACAGCAATAAAATGATATAAAAACACCCCGGTGGATAGAGTGGGGAATAGTTCAAATTTCTGCCAGATTTGTCTGTGATCCCATTGGGGGAATTTTCTCTTAAATTGCTGCATCTGTGACACCCATACATAAAATGAATGGTGTGGTAGTCCCTGGGGAGAGAAAGGATAAACAATGTATGTCAGATGTTCTAAGCCATACTCATTCTTAGGCCTCATGCATACTGCAGCTGTTAAACGCCCATTTTACAAGCGTTTGACTTTTTTTTCTGCCCCAAAATGCCCCTCTATGTTACCCTTCGTGTCCTTGCACGCATAGGTTTTTAGAGGAGTTCAGGGGTTTTTAGGAGCAGAAATCTTAACACACCAAAATCACATTTAGCAAAGGAACGTTTAGGGAGAAAAAACACCAGACGTGCCTAAACGTGTCTAAATGTGTCTAAACATGATAGGTGCGGTTAGAGCTTGAGCATTTATTCATTTCACTGGCTAGAATAAATTAATATTCTGGCTAATTAAATGAAATAAACGCCCAGACGCTTGACACACCTGAACATGTCTAAACCTCCTTTAAACGCATTTGAAATAAGCGGCTTTGAATGTGTTTTTTAACACTGCTTTTTTCCAGGAGAAAATCCTAGTGTGAATGAGGCCTAAAAATGTGTTTTTGATTCTTTTTCTCATTGATATCCCCATTTTATCTGCTGGAGCATGGAGCACAGTAAATCTCTAGAAGATTGAATGGAGAGTTACTGCGTGTAGGCAGGCTACCACAGTAGCATTTTGACAAGCAGGAGATTAGTGAGCCACATATTGCTGGATCAGGGACAGGTGAGTATAAGATGTAGGGGTAAGGAACAGGAGAATAGAAGTGTATTGCACCAGATATACAGTTACATTTTAAGCCCTCATGCACACAGGCTGTTAAAAAAACGTTATGAAAACGCCAGTATCTTTGCAGTGATTTTTTTTTAACTTTTTTCAGCTTTTTTCAGCGTTTTTGCAATAGCGTTTTTTAGCTTTTTTCCGCGTTAGCGTTTTTGAACGTTTTTTTTTTTTTTTTCAAATTTTTTTTTTTTTTAATGGATCAAAAACGCTAAAAAACGTTGGTGAATGACGTTTTTGAGCGTTTTTCAGCGTTAGAGCGTTTTTACAGCTGAAAAACGTCTTTCAGAACCCACTGGTCCTGGGTTTTTTTTACAGCTTAAAAACGCCTATGCCACTTGCAGCTCAAAAACGCCTAGGTGGGCATGAAGCCATAGACTAACATAGACAGGCCTTTTTAAGCTGCAAAAAAAGCTCAAAAAAGCAGCTGTAAAAACGTCTGTGTGCATGAGGACTAAGCCTCATACACACTGGTTTCTTGTAAACGCCGTTTATCCTGACAGGAGAAAATCAGCGTTATAAATTTACAAAAGCTGCATTTTTTCAAAACAGTTTTGGAGTCTGGGAATTGATTTAATTGGCAAAAATGTTAATTTATTCTGGCCATTGAAATAAACGCTGAAGTGCTAAATGTTCCTAGAGTTTATGCGTGTTTATGAGCGTTTGACAGCGTTCAGCGTTTTTTGTGGTCAGATTTTCTGCTCCTGAACGCGATTTTTGGGGCGTTGAGAAAAACAGCCTATGAACTCCACTGCTGATAAACTGCTAAAAACGTCCATGTGTGCATTGACACATAGGATAGCATAGAGAGGAGTTTAAATGGCAGAAGAAAAAAAACCCTGTCAAACTCACAAACACGTGAGTTTAACAGCAACAGTGTGCATGAGGCCTTAAAGCAGAACTAAGCCCACCAATATAACTGTTCCCCACATAGTTACATTCAAGGCAAGCTTCAACTCTTCTGGGAAGGCTGTCCACAAGGTTTAGGAGTGTGTCTATGGGAATATTTGACCATTCTTCCAAAAGCGCATTTGCGAGGTCAGGCACTGAGGTTGGACAAGAAGGCCTGGCTCGCAGTCTCTCCAATTCATCCCAAAGGTGTTCTATCGGGTTGTGGTGCAGGCCAGTGAGGTTCCTCTACCCCAAACTCGCTCATCTATGTCTTTATGGACCTTGCTTTGTTCAATGGTCCAAATCATTGAGTGGAGGGGATAATAGCGTGGGGTTGGGCTTGGCCCCTCAATTCCAGTGAAGGGAACTCTTAAGGCGTCAGCATACCAAAACATTTTGGACAATTTCATGCTCCCAACTTTATGGGAACAGTTTGGGGATGGCCCCTTCCTGTTCCAACATGACTGCGCACCAGTGCACAAAAGCAAGGTCCATAAAGACATGAATAGGCAATTTTGGGGTGGAGGAACTTGACTGGTCTGCACAGAATCCTGACCTTAACCCGATATAACACCTTTGGGATGAATCAGAGCGGAGACTGTGAGCCAGGCCTTCTCATCCAACATCAGCGCCTGACCTCACAAATGCGCTTCTTGAAGGATGGTCAAACATTCCTATAGACACACCCCTAAACCTTGTGGACAGCCGTCCCAGAAGAGTTGAAGCTGCTCTAGCTGCAAAAGGTGGGTCAACTCAATATTGAACCCTACATACTAAAACTGGGATGCCATTAATGTTCATGTGCGTGTAAAGGCAGGTGTCCCAATACTTTTGACGATAGAGTGTATACACATATGTATATGTTTTGCCTTTCATTTCTATTTTAAACAAAATGGGTTGTTTTACAAGTTGATTTTTTAGATATACTTTAAAGCTTAAAGCGGCCATACATAAATTTCAGCCAATTCAGGAGGGTCCAGTCGAATTTCGATCCATGTATGGGCACTGTGGTTGTACAGAAGTCGATTTGCTGACTGAACCGGTTGAATGAAAGAAATTGACTCCTGCATGGGGCGCCTGAATACGTTCATTAAAGTAGATGTAAACACGATTCATGAGATTTGAGCTGGGCACATATCTGCAGTGTTTTCTTATCTCTCTTTAAAGCACTATGTCCCACAGCTGTCTCCTGCTCCGTTCTTCTATTATCAGCCTGAAAACTTCTGACAAGTTCTCCGTCAACTGAGATAAAAGCAGCCAGAGTTTTGTGTTGGGGAGGATGCTATAAATAGATTAGCTGAGTGCTGAAGAGTTCTGAAAGTCTCTACCTATGAGAAGAGGGTGTGTGTGCCTTTCCTCCAATCAGCTGGCTTGGCTGTCTGCTCAGGCTTCACTGCAGCGCTGAAAAGGGTTTACATCCACTTTAATTAACATAGGAAAGCTAAACTCTAACACTAAGCCTACTCTCAGCCGCATTCTAAATCTAATCTATCTAACCCTGTAAAGAAGAGATCGCTATACTTACCTATTCTGCAGCCGCTCCAATCCGGTCCCAGGCTGAGCTGTCAGCAGGGGCTTCAGTGTGTAGGAGAGCCAGCCGAAAACGGAAGCCCCATAGTAAAGCCTAGTACACAAGATCTGCAAATTGGCCGAAAAATACTGCTTTCAAAGCGATCATACGACAATCCGATCGTTAGTACACAGCTTTCGAGAGCCGAGCACGACCTTTCATCTGAAATTATCCAAAGAGACAAACAAATATTTTTCTCGTACAATACCACACTGTACAATTTTCGTTTAATCAGTACAGTATTCGTCCGAAAATAATCAGAAACGAAAGAATACAATACATCACTTCCAAAGTTGTATTTTGTCGCATAAGAATTTTCGTAAATAGTAGCCTCTTTTTATATCAGACTAGCACGCAAAAAAAAATTGTCAGGTATTCTCATTATATGAACACGGCTTTAGTCTGTAGGTGACATCACTTCCCAGGCATTTAACAGCCATTGTCAGCTTTCTCTCTGTATACAGCAGTGCCGCTGGAGACTGGATCGGCTTCACTAAAGGTGAGTAAAGCAATTTTTTTTTTTTTTTTACAGGGTTAGATAGATTAGGTTTAGAAGGTGGTTGAGAGTAGGTTTAGCTTAGAGTGGCTGAACTTCCATTTTAATTTAACTGCATTTGTAATTTTCTAAGGAGAATTTTTATGTCACAAAAAATAATCAGAAAGATGTGGTGTTTATATTTAATTACACAAAAACTTTTATATCTACCTCTACGGCTCCCCTCAACAGACACCCCACAGAACCTCTCTACTGACACCAGGCAAAAACTAGTGATATTACAAATAGTGATAAACATTTGCAAGTTTATCCAGTATCTATGTGATGTCTGGAAGCTGTTGTATGAAAAGAGAGTCAACAGGAAAATGTCTTGCTGTCCATAACAATCATTAATAAACATTGCTTATATTTCATCCATGGACTATTGAAATAAGAACTAACAGCTGATTGGTTGTTATGGGCAAAAAGAAAATTTTCTTCCTAGCACACTTTTTATATGCAGCCCTCTGTGGGTTCTGGAAGTGCTCAATATATAGGGCTATTCATTGCTTGCAGGTTCTCCCATCATGCTCTGTGTACCTCTGGGAATAGACCGGTGATTTGTCAGTTTTTGTTCTGCTGGGAATGATGGATAGCTATCCTATATTTGATGCTGTAAACTGTTTACCATTAATCACAAAGTGTGTTGTGTCAGTGTTGAAATCCAATCAGCACTGCACTTGATTGATTTTATTTACCAGATGTCACTATGGCAACAGCATTCTACATTATGAATATGTAAAACTCTGATGAGATAAGCATTTGATTTTTATAAACTGCTGAACTAGTACTTCCCAGTAAATGCTCTACTACTTCCTTTAGATATCCCATCTCTTATGGGCAGCATCTTCAAGAGTCCCATATTCTAGGTACTACATACAGTCAAAATGTAAAGCACTTACCAATTCTTACATGTGGTGACTTCATTAGTGTCCTTTTTTTCACCTGTTGATCCTGCCAGTAAGTCTGTTATTTTTCAATTTCTTTTAACAGACCAAGCTGTCCAGCAAAAGTGGAAGTTAGAGGGTCACAACAAACCATTTAATATGGAAAGGAAGGGATGCTTACAATGGTCAACCTTCATTCATGTATATAAACTCTTTATCCCAAAAAGGGAACAAAACTGTTACTGTAACTGCTTAAAAGTTGTTAGCTGCTCTTTCATATGGAGCAGAAGCGACAATCTCGCATAGTAGCACAGCAATTTCATGAGTGGGCTAACAAACCAGGACGGCTGTTGGCACGTTACGTTGATCAGATCAATGATAGGCAAATATGTCTGGAACAGAAGGCGACCCTCCTTACCAGACCTAAAAGGCTAGGAGGCCTGGCCCTACCTGAGCTTAAGCAATATTTCTTGGCAATAGTAATAAATAGAATCTCCGACTGGAATTATCATAAAGATTCTAAGTTATGGGTTTACCTGGAGATGGCACTCAGCGTATCAGACCTTTTTACCCAAATATGGATCCCTAAGAAACACAGAACTTTGTCCTTAACCACTTCACCACTTACGTACTGAACTTTTATGGTGTGGGACTCACAAATGGCCATACAACTCCCCTCTCATGCCATTGACTGGACACAACTACTTTCCCCCTGGAAATATAGACCCTAGAACTCATACCTGGAGTCTTGGGTCTACACCTCTACTTCAAGTTACTTCTCAATCAGGCATTGTGCCCTTGTCCACATTACTACCTAGCTCAACGGCTACACTCTTGGATCACTGGAGATACCGCCAATTGGCTGCTTTTGTTCATTCTCTCCCGAAACCTCTCCGGACCACCTCAGATTTAACATCTATAGAATCTGCCTTTTCTGATGATCAAACAGTTGAGAAACCCATCTCCTATTTCTATCAGGCTTTACAGACGCTAACCATCATGGGAAACCCAACTTTTCTAACCAACTGGGAGAAAGATCTTCATAAAGAGATATCAGAGGTCCAGAAGTCCACTATCCTCCTAATGGCTCACACCTCCTCCACGGCCTCCAAAACGGCAGAAGTAAATTATAAACTGCTGACGAGATGGCATTATACCCCAGTGGTGCTCCACAAGACATTTTCACAAATATCACCTTTATGTTGGCGGGGATGTGGCGAACGAGCTACACATGCACACATTTGGTGGTATTGTCCACTTATCCGCCCATACTGGTTGTCTATTTTGCATTGGGCAAAAGAGATTCAAGGTTCTGAGATCTCCAATGACCCATGGGTTACACTACTCCATTGTACAGGCACACCAGTAGGAGCATATAAAAAATCTATAACACCACACTTGCTTAATGCAGCAAAAGCACTCATCCCTCAATATTGGAAACAACCGACCATACCCTCATTACGCCAATCAATGGCTAATGGAAGTTGATCACACATATTACATGGAAGATCTCACTTATTCCCTCAGGAATAAGTCTGATTTGGTAAAGAAAATATGGTCCTGCTGGTTTGCCTTCAAATATACATCTGCATATACAGATATTAGGTCTCAAAATAAGTAAATGATGTGATATATGCCGACTATACTATTTCAGAGGGACTAGACCGAGGCAGACACCCCCCCCCTTGTCCCCCCACCCCTACCCTTAATCTCTCTCCCCCCTTTTCTTCTTTCTCACTTCTTTTCCTCGTACTTTTTATTTTGCGGATTTTTCAAATGTTCTATGTTTGATTGAGGGCCCTCACAGAGAATTTAATGGTGTCTATGTCCTATGCCAGCTGATAACCTCAGTATTTTGGACAATCGGTTTAGCCTGCGACAACATTGAACATAGAAACAGAAACTCTATATATGACCGGTATCAATTTCTATAACATGATATTGGATATGTACAATAGTCGCCTATCTTCAATTGTATGCTATGTCATTTTAAGGCTCATTAGTATTTTTGCTCATCCCCCCCCCCTCCTTTTTTCTTTATGTGTGTTTCTTCTGTATATGCTCTGTATACTGTTTTTTTTTTTTTTTTTTTTCAATAAAAAACAATTAAACAAAAAAAAAAAAAGTTGTTAGCTGGAGTTCATCTTTAATTTGTTAGGTTCATTTAAATTTGCTAGTCCATCTAACATTCTATGCTCTCCCCAAACTGATAATGCTGCTCAGGAAGGGTGGCTCCTTTGTTCCTCCATCCATTTAAATACACAAAAAAATTTAAGCCAATCTCCAGCTAAAACTTTTTAAAGTACAGTAGTACCTTGGATTACAAGCATAATTCGTTCCAGAAGCATGCTTGTAATCCAAAGCACTCGTATATCAAAGCGAGTTTCCCCATAGGAAATCAATGGAAACTCAGATAATGCGTTTCAGTGCCACTGCTGGTGTATGCAGTACTGCATGTGGCCAGAGACGCGTGGGGCGCAGGAGACACTCGAAAACACTCGGAGATAATTGGAGACACTCGCTAATGGAATGTCTCCGAGCATCACCGGCGCCCCCGCACCTCTGGCCACATGCAGTACTGCATGCCCCAGAGGCTTGAATCCTACTCATCTTGCGAGACAACGCTCGCAAGTCGAGTCAGGATTTAAAAAAAAGCTTGTATTGCGAAACTCATAAACCGCATTACTCGCAATCCGAGGTATTACTGTAGTCAGACCCCTTTAAACACTGGAGGCTTTTTTCAGGCGCTTTAGTGCTAAAGACAGCGCCTGTAAAATGCCTCAGCTGATCAGCTGCAATCCCAGTGTGAAAGCCAGAGTGCTTTGACACTGGGGCGCTGCCCTGGCAGGACGTCAAAAAAAGCCCTGCAAGCAGCTTCTTTGCAGGGCTGTAGGAGCAGTAAATACACTGCTCCTAAAGCGCCCCTGCTCATTGAAATCAATGGGCAGCGGTGCTTTGCGGGCGGTTTTAACCCCTTTTTCGGCTGCTAGCGGGGGTTAAAAGCGCCCCGCTAGTGTCGGTGAAGCGCTGCAAAAACTATGGTAAAGTGCCGCTAAAAATAGCCCGGGCGCTGGCAGTGTGAAAGTGCCCTTACAGCAACAGTTTTTTTTTTCCATTTGGGATAAAGGTTTTACATAAACAAATAAAAGCTGGTCATTGTAAGCACTGATCTCAGGTGGTAAATGGTTTGTCTCAACCCTCTAACTGCTATATCTGCAGGACAGCTTGTTCTGTTGAAAAACAACAGACCTACTTGCAGGACCAACAGGTGAAAATAAAAGAAAGAATGAAAACCTAAAAAAGAAAATCAAATGCAGCCATCATATCTAAGAATTGGTAAGCTGCAATATAATAAATATCTGCTTTTGGGTTTAATACTGCTTTAGGTGGCTATACACTACACAGAAGTGTAGGCAGACATTTATGCACAATCTCTTGTCCTGAATCATCTATCTCTGCAAGTATTTCCATAGATAAATGTGAAATTAGACTTTTGCTACAAATCCTTCTTATGACACCCACATCCCATCAATCAACATAAAAAACAAAAAAAAACACAGACTTTCAGTGTTTAAGAAATAGCAAGAAGGAACTACCTAAATTCCATGGTATCCTAGTGTACTTACTACATGTCCAATTATAGAAAGAATATACATTGCTACATCCCATTTAGGTGGTTCCTTTTTCTTGATTTAAAATGTATATTCTGTATTTAGATATGTGATATACTCTAGGCTAGCTTCATTCTTCTTCAAGCGTTTTTGGAACTTTTATTTGAACGATTTCAGGCTTGAGCATTTTTTTTTTAATGATCAAGAACGTATGACTTTGCCCTAAAAAAAAACTATACTTTTTCAAGGTTTGAGCGACAAGCTTCAAGTGGCACGCTGCTCAGATGTGAACAGGCACCATAATGTACAACGGGAAGCCTCATGTCGAGTATTAAAGCTCTTCTAGAAAAGCACATCAAATCACACAGGTTTGAACCAGGGCTAAATATCAACCAAGGCTACGTGTTCTTGTCTATTCAGAATGGAGAAGGTTGGGGAAGATATACTCTAAGTGCTGCTTATTTATATGTGACGTTTTCAGACCCGGCCAATCAAGTTTCATGCAAGGGCAGTTGGCTAAGAGGCGTCTGTTATTCCCAGTGACACAAGATTGTTGCCCATTCTGTGAATGTTGTCTAAAAAATCTATTGGTTTCTAGTATTTGTTCACTCTACCTCTTAGGGAAGTGGTTGCCACCATCCCTATTAGCATAGTTTGGTTTGTAAAACCCTCTTATGGGATTTTGACGGCAACCCAAAAAAATATTTTCTTTGAAATACTGTTTATATAAAAAACTTTTATTACAAAATCTCCAAAATAACAAAGCTTTATTAAAAAAATCACACAGGGCCATATTCTGGCCAGAAATACAGTATACACATCAATACATATGAGGTTGATACTTTGCAATGTTACGTATCTCTTTGTAAAGTTTGATATTCAGCAGATAATTTGCTTGGGCATTGTGCATCCAACTCGTTTCTAAATGTATTAATCTCTTCCTCAGATGCCTTTCTGAAATATCAAAAAAAGGGCTTGCAATAATATATGTACAATATAATCAAAATGAATTCAAACAATTCCATAACAATATACTTACAAGTGTATCATATAATATATTTATGATATATTACCACTTCTCATAGTGCCTGCCTACATCACCCTCCACTTGCTTGTGAATAGGGGTGATTCCATGCAAGAATCATAAATCTCCCATATCAGGAAAAGGGGACTTGTCATAAAAGAACCTTAAATAAAAAAATCTCTCCAAGAATAGATTCTATTAATGAAACAGAAAACAGCAGCACAAAAAAAAAATAAAAAATACAAAAAGGGGGATAGAGTGCCCATAATGGACACAACCATGTGAGATGTGCTAAACAACATACATATACAGGAGTGAACAGCAGTGAACAATGGGCTTTGTCAGTACTTGCATATATTATATTATAGAATCTATTCTTTGAGAGATTTGTTTTTTTTTTTTAATTTAAAAGTTTGATTTATGATAAGTTCCTTTCCCTGATATGGGAGATTTATGATCCTTGCATGGAATCACCCCTGTTCACAAGCAAGTGGAGGTTGATACAGGCAGACAGAAGGTAATATATCTTGATAAACTTGTAAGTATATTGTGATGGAATTATTTGAATTAATTTTGATGACATTGTACAGATATGATTGCAGCCCTTTTTTTTTGACATTTCAGAAAGGCATCTGATTATCCCTGAGGAAGAGATCAATTAATAAATCTAGAAACACGTTGGATGCACGATGCCCAAGCTAATTATCTGCTGGATATCAAACTTTACAAAGAGATACGTAACATTGCAAAGTATCAACCTCATATGTAATGATGTGTATATTGGATTTCTGGCCAGAATATAGCCCTGTGTGGCTTTTTTTTTTTTTTTTTTTTGTAATTTTAGAGATTTTGTTATAAAAGTTTTTTATATAAACAGTATTTCAAAAAATGTTTTTTTGGGTTGCCGTTAAAATCCCATAAAAGGGTTTTACAAATCATGTTATCTAAAATCTATGGCCAGCCTGCAGAAAGCAGACCAAAGATATTCCTCTAGTAAGCTCAGGGATGGACAGTGCCGCAGTTACCATTGCACATTAATATTTACAACGCTGTCATTGTTTTGCATAAAAGGGCTCATGAATAAAAACTGAAAAATGATTGCAAAACAGAATGTGACCTTAACTGTATACAGCTTTTTAAAACCCTAAAAACCATAAATTGTCAGAGCATTAAAAAAACAAAAAAATAAAAAATAAACAAAAAGCACCTGTTACAAAAACACATATACAAACCACTAGTCTATTTTACAAATACTGTGTAGCTCAGTTTACTAATAGTCTCCAAACCCACATTCACACACTAAGAAGCAAATTTTATTTTTGCATTATCCCGATTCATGCATTGAACAGCCCATTTGCTACATGCGACAAGCGTGACAAAGAAGCTCATTCACTTGTTTGAGCTTCTTGCTTTTTTTTTTTTTTAACCATGAGTTTTGCCGCAGTTGCCCACACGCTTTTCGCATGCAAAAGCACGTTTTACTCGCTAAGTTTGGGATGTTATTAACAATGAATTGCACCGCAAGCACGATGCTGTTTTTTGTATTCACTCGCTACTATGGTGTAATGGCAGCCAAAGGGCTGGCTACTCACAGATGGTGTTTTAAGGCAATGAGTGCGACTCTCTCTGTATCACCAAGAAAGACAGTTTGGTTCCCTTGCAGTACCAGAGATAAAGAATAAATACAAGTACAACATACTGTATACAGCTCATCCAAAACATAGTCCACATCAACTAGAAGGAAATAAAAGGTGAAAATCTTCCACAATTTAGATAATTCCATGTACTGAAGGTGCTGCAACTGCACTAAGCCTGCAGGTAAAAAATAAAACTTTCCATTAGCAGCCAGCACACACAGTAGGCTTGGACACATCGCCGTGTACCTACTGTACAAAATAAGTGAAAAACTACAATAAGTAATACGTGTGCAGTACATAAAAGGGTCACAGAGCCAGCCAAATTGCAGTTTCAGATGTCTGCTGTAAAAAGCTACAAAGACTACAGATCGTACAAATTAAACCCTCACATATACCCAGTGAAGTGACTGGCCTCAGGTGATACACAGAGGAAACAAATCCTCCTATATAAGGCGTACCTGTTTATCTGCAGTCTTCTCTTTACATCCATTCAAAGTGCAGAATTTAAAAAGCTTGTTTGAGCTTATAGAAAAAAAAAAGGGGGCAGAGAGCTGCACACTGCAGAGCTAAGGGAGGAGAGCACTGAGAGCTGATTGGAGGGAAGAGATACACCTCCATTTACACAGCAGACAGGAACAGAGCTGAGGCTGTCAATCAGCTGAAGCTCCCTCCCCTATCACCTTTTTTCTCTTGGCATCAGGAAAACTTGTCAGAAGCGACTCATGCAGATAGTAGAGGATAGAAGCAGCAGATAGAAATTATACTTAGTGCTCTTAATTAAGACAAGTATACACTATAGAGGGCCAAGCTTTGTTCAGATTTCATGGTTGAGGTTTACAACCACTTTAAACCTCATACACATTGGGTGTTTAGCCTTGATGCATGATGCCCGGAATGCAAGCAGTATGAGTTTGGGCATTCTTTAATGGACACATACTGCTCTACATAGAAGTACCTTTGAGTGCACCACCCAGCCCCACCCAGCTGCAGCAGTTGTCAGCCTTTCATACAGTTTGACAGGCTACAGGCAGCGGAGCTAACGGAGAGCCTGTGACCTCCACCCACAACTGAACCCCGGAATCTCATGCACCCGGCTAAATGGCCAGTGTGCATGAGGCCTTAGCTCCAGGAAAGACGGTAACTATAACGGATTACAATAAGGGCCTATTCATATCACATGCAGTCTAGTGCGTTTTTTTCCTGCATCAAAAATGCATGGAAAGTAGGTTATATCGTTTTCAATGGCATAGTTCCAACCAGTGCTTTCAGTTCCAGTGCGTTCCAGTTCCAGAAAAAAAAAAAGCAGAATATGCTGCAGTTTTCCTGTACTGGACTGTACGAGAACGCACCTAAAAGCAACAAAAAAACACACATGTCCTTATTTAGGGCTAGTTCACACCACATGCAGTCCAGTTTTTTTTTCTGTATCAAAAACGCATGGAAAGTAGATTATATGGTTTTCAATGGCATAGTTCACACCAGTGCAGTCAGTTCCAGGAAAAAAGTAGAACATGCTGCATTTTTCCTGCACTGGACGGTACTGGAACGCAGTAAAATACATCAAAAACACACAGGAATGCACTGGAACACATCAAGAATGCATCAAAAATGCACTGAACCCTAGTATAGTGAAAAAAATACAGGGAAAAAAAAAAATAAATAAAAAAAAAACGCACCTGGAATGCACCCGGAACCACATCAAAAACGCACTTTAATGCGTTAAAAACGCACCCGGAACGGATCTGTAGTGCATTTTTGTGGTGTGAACCAGCCCTCAAGGTTAAAAAAAAAAAAAAAAAAAAAGAAGGGAGGAAAAAAAATGCTCTGTACTGCATCAAAAACGCACCAAAAAAAAGAGTCAAAAATGTGCATTGCAGAAAAGCATGTGGAGCGCATTCGGACTGCGTTTCTATGGTGTGAACTGGAGGGGTGGTGCTAGGTTGGTCTAGAGAGTAGGATTAACCCACATCCCAATAGTCTATACATAGGGAAATTTGTTCCTCTTATGGGACTTTAAAGGGAAAAAGCTACTCTGTGGTAATCATGAATATAAGATTTTATTAGCAAAGGGTGTAGATGTACACATATCTACAATGCAAATAGAAAGTACAAAAGAAAAATACATAGGGATGCGTGACACAGTGGGTATGCAATACAGTACATAGGCAGGTCCTGTTCTCCAATCCATTGGCTTCTGACCATCGGCATCATATCCTTCCCAGGGCTCTCACAGGTTGTGTACCCCATACCGGACTCCTGTGAAGGCTCCAGCACTGTGGCGTTTACAGCGCCTCTCGCTTACACCTTTATGGTGCAAGGCAGCTCAGCACATTCTCTTCCCCCAACCAATACATCGCAGCAGGCTGTACACACCAGGCCTCACCATACCCCTGTGTGGTATCTGGGATTGCAGCGCCCATAGCGCCCTTCCAGCGACACTGTCATTTCACAAGGCAGGACACTCCTGTCCTCAATTCGGACACCCCAGCAGGGATTGGCACCCTGCTCTCTGGACAAATACCACACTTATAGGTGTCCCTGTGCCCTCTGTTGTGGAGTCTCCCCTGTGGGACTGTATGCCTGGCACGCGTGGCCCACCTACTCTGTATCAGGCGTTGGCACGGAACAGTGGCAAACTGCTCCCTATAGGTTTTTAAAGTGGATGCAGTAACATAGGATGTTCCTAAGCAATACTATATGACATGTTTTTGTCGTGCTGGTCTCAATCATACACCGCTGAAGAAGAGCAACACTCGAAACGCGCCGGGTACTCCCCCTATGTGTGTTCCATATGCAACAGAGTCAACGATTGTAACCTTATGTACTGTATTGCATACCCACTGTGTCATGCATCTTGTATTTTTCTTTTGTACTTTCTATTTGCATTGTAGATATGTGTACATCTACACCCTTTGCTAATAAAACCTTTTATTCATGATTACCGCAGAGTAGCTTTTTCCCTTTAAAGTCCTATGGTGTTAACTGGCTCTTAGGGATTTCAGCAGTTCATATTTCAAGTGGTCTTGCACATGTGCATCAAAAACGCAACATTTTTGGGCAATCAGGCGATTTTTTTTTTTTTTTACAGGTCTGTATACATCCCATTTCAAATGAACCTGTACACACAAGTGTGTAAATGTCAGTAAACTAGCCCTGCGTTTAGATCAGTAGCAAAACACCACAAAAGTCTGCTATACTGGTCAGTATTTTATGCGTATACAACGTAAATCCTACCCCCCCTTCAATTTTGGAAGCTAAAAGAATCATTTTGGAACATTAAAGCACATAAAGGTGTACAAATGTTTACACTTCTATATGTGACCACTATACAGACCATACTCACATTTTTACGCAGGAACTTTCTGCCACGAAGATCAGTACCCTTTGCAAAGACCTTAATATATTGTTCTGCTTTGTAGACTACTTTGTCTTTTCACTTATAAAAACATACAGATACACTAGTGCCATAGATAAAAAAATACAATTTGTTAAAGTGTCATTGCAATTTATAAATACAGTATCACCTGCGGTGTCTGCAAGCCTTGGGTAATAACTTTCCTATCCTTCTCTATCTCCCCCATGAGCACATTCATTCCAGACAACCTTGTGAAACAATGGCAGCTCCAAGTCACACACAAGGAAGGTCTCTACAGCAACCTGTGTGTCAGCCTGGCTTAACTCATTCACTGCTTTACACAGTACAGTTTTATGTCACCAAGTGTGACTTCCTAGTGTAACAAATCATCCCGATGAACAACAAACAATAGGCACTGTGTACAAATGCCTTCAGATAAAAATCCTGATGGGTTGCATTCACTAAGATCACAAAATGTAGATGCTATTGGCATAATCATGCAAACTAAGCATAGGACATTTAAAAGATGTCTTCTGGAATTAAAACAATATGTGCACTGTGTAGCCCGCTTTGACTACCTGTGACCCCAGAGAGCCCCAATGCAGTAAGGCAACACAAAATATAATTAATATGCTATACTAGTGACCAATATATACAGTGTATAAATATTTAACATAAGATGCTATGGGGGTGCGACCCATTGTGACAACTTCTATGCTCAAACGCTTGCACACCGTAGTACGCTCTAAAACATTTCTTGCAAATAACACATTAAAAAATGAATTCTTGGTTCTCCTTCATTGAAATACATGTTTAAACTAGCCAGCTGTGCCAAAGTGATCCCTCTCTGATTATCCCTACTCTTCTATATGTACATATTGTTAGTAAATCGGAGCTCCAGCTTTAAGAACAATATATTCTTTAATAACCACGTAGGATATAAAACCACCAAATGCCTTTGCAAACCCAGATATAGCCTTGTATAAGTAGCAGTGACATCTTTACTGTGCTCCACATAGCCTGTGCACAGAGCAGTTTTCTGGGAGGGACCCATCAGGCTCCACCCACCACAGGCTGCCTGTGTTCTGTCAAAATAGCCAACTCGTCGAAATCTCCAATCATGTAACTTCCGGTTACTCTCCAGTATCAGTAAGTGCAGATTATGACAAGTTTGCTGTTTTGACACAACACCTGCAGCTTATACACTATGGTATATGATATTATGAGCGGACATTGTTAGTCCGCCAGCTACTAACCAACAACATGGCCACCTCCAAGGCGGCGACAACTTTTTCCTCCTTAGCTGCTGTTCTGTAAAAACAGACAACTTGTCATATACCGTAGTGTATATGCTGCCGGTGTTGTTACAAACAGCAAACATGTCCAAATCCCCAATTACAGCTGCTGAAGAGTAACCGGAAGTGACATAATTGGAGATTTGGACGAGTTGGCTATTTTGACAGAACACCTGCAGAAAACTGCTTTAGAGGAGCAGAGACAAAACCAGTCACCCTGCAGAAGGAGCAGTGACCGGTCTTTGTTATAGGAGGCTCCGGCACAGAGGTAAAGTTTCACACTGGATTACTGCACAGATCTGGAAGAAATACACAAAAAACACCAAGATTCAAGTAAGAATACACATGACAAATGTACAAAAGACATAATTTGTTATCCCAGAGTTCAGCTTTAATCTCTTTCTGCCTGCCTCCGCATCCCTTTAATTGGGCTTTTATGCCTGGGGCAGGGAATTTACCTAAATCATGTGACCATTGTGATTGGTTCTCACAGTGGTCACATGATCAGGAGCCGGTCCCACTGGGTCCCATTCATTAGTACAGTCTTTGACAACTCGGTCACTGTGCTGGGAACGTGCACTGAGCGCACTCTCAGCACAGAAACCTATGCCGCCCATATACGCACATGTGTGACATGTGGATGTTAAAGCTCACCCTCTTTTCAGCCACACATGTGTTATATGGGCATCAACAGGTTAAAAGATGAACTCTAGGAGAAAATTAAAAACTACCCTTGCAGTGGGGCTCTACCCGAGCCGCAAGGATTAAAAAGGAAGTAAACCCTAATGGGTTTTACTTCCTCTTTTGTTCTCTGCAAAGTAAAAGCATAATGGGCTAGTATGCATCACATAGTCACGTGACCTCACTCCCACGCATGCGGGCAGGAGCTGAAGGTGACTGCACGCTGCTGAAGAAAGGGCATGATTGTGCCCTTTCTTCAGTGCACATGCATCGTTGACGTCAGCACAAGCATATATGGAAACTATCTCTTAAACCGTGCAGGTTTAGGAGTTATTTCCAGTACCTACAGGTAAGCCTCATTATAGGTTTACCTGTAGTTAAAAGTGGTATGTAACAACCACTTCAAAAATGTTATTTTTTTCTAGGGAAACATTTTAAAAGTGGTTGTAAAGGCAGAAGGTTTTTTATCCTAATGCATTAAGATAAAAAAACCTTCTTTGTGCAGCAGCCCCCCTCAGCCCCCCTAATACTTACCTGAGCCCCATCTAGATCCGGCGATATTGCAGGAGTGTCTCGGCTGCCCAGGAGTCCCCTCCTCATTGGCTGAGACAGCAGTGTGGCGTCATTGGCTCCTGCTGCTTTAAACCAAAGTCAGCCAGCCAATGAGGAGAGAAAGGGGGCGGGGCCACGGCTTGTGTCTGAATTGACACAGGGAGCTTTGGTTCAGCTTGGATGCCCCCCTAGCAAGCTGCTTGCTGTGGGGACACCCAACAGGCTGGAGGGGCCAGGAGAGCCAAAGAGGGACCCGTGAAGAGGAGGATCTGGGCTGCTCTGTGCAAAACCACTACACAGGGCAGGTAAGTATAATTATTTTATTTTTTTTTTAAGTTAAAAATAAACGAGATTTTAGTATCAATTTAAGTGATTGTAAACCTTTGGTTTTTTTTTTTAATAAAAAGTAGTTATACTTTTCTGCCTTGTGCAATGGTATTCTTCCTCTTTTGTGGTCCTCTGCCAGAGCTCTCCTGTTCTCCTCTTCTGTGTGTGCCACCAAAGCAAGCTGTTTTTTTTTTTATAGGGACACACATGCGGGTGCGCTTCCAAGGTGGGCTGTGTGCATACATAGACACACACAGTGCAGCTCAGCCACACATCCCACTCCCACTACCTCCTCTCAGGACTGAATTGAGAGCAGCAGCAGCCAATGGCTCCCATTTCTACCCTGTGAGAGCAGGGTGAGTGCAGAGAAGAACTGCAGATGGGCACAGCACACAATCAATACAGGACTCAGGTAAGTGTTAGGCAGGGAGGTCAGGGGAACAGGCAGTGAAAGGTTATTTTCTATGTCTATTAAAAGTCAGCAGCCGACATCTCAGCTGTGGGCACCCGGCTGTGACAGCTTGCGGCTTGAATAGTCCGGCAGTCATCTGGGACCTGTGCTGTGTCCCAGATGACTGCAGGGGGGCGAGGAGAACTTCCGCTTTGATCGACTAGGCCAGTGATGGCGAACCTTGGCACCCCAGATGTTTTGGAACTACATTTCCCATGATGCTCACTTACACTGCAGAGAGGGAGCAGGAAAAAAGGGCCCGCTCCCCCACAAAAAAAATACATGTCAAAAGTTGCAAGGGGGGGGGGGGCTTTAAAGCAGAACTTTCCCTTTTGGATGGAGCTCTGCTTTAATGCAGAGAATTTATTACGGTAGCAGTTTTACTTACCTTTTCTCTCACTTTCTTGGCAGCCGGTACCAAACTCTACCCTCTTACAATCTGGGTTGTGGCCAGGTTGTCTGTGTCCTCATTTACAATTCAGGATTGCTGGTCCTGCATTGTATGTGTGACTGTGAGATGAAGTGCCACAGAGAAGGTAAGTAATACTGCTTTTCAATGTTCGCCTTGACCAAAAGGAGCATTTCATTTTGTAGTGCAGGGGAGCCCCACTACAAAGGTAAAATATACATATCCCCAGTACAGTTACACAGATACATATAAGACCTATGTGGGGTAAACTAACAGAGAAGAGCAACAGATTAACATTTAACATGTATGGAAATATTTGCAAAACAAGGATTTCTTTGTTTGTCTGTTTTTTTAACACAATAATTACCAACAGTCCAGGGTGTATAGCCAGGCACAGGAGGGTGGACTGACAATACTGCTTATGGGTCCTTTATAATACATCACCATTCCTATTTACCCAACCATGCTGAAATAAATCAGGAGTCAGAAAGCCTCATCTCTGTATGTGTTCCAGGTCAGTATAACAGCCAGGCAAAGAGTATAATATATATATATATATATATATATATATATATATATATATATATATATATATATATATATATATATATATATATATATATAAAATTCTCTTAAATAAGCAAAACAAATATTATACATTGCCAATGCAGAGGATATTGTGTCACCATGCAACCATCAAAACCCCAGACATGGTTACTTCTCTAAATAAATAAAAGCAGGATGTTGCAACTTGCAGCAGAAAGTTTTTCTCGCTACCCTGAGAACTGTGATGATCCAAAGCCTTCAGATTTCACTAACCCAAGTCATTGTGAATTTCTCCCCTGCAACCAAGTCCATCAGTCCACCCCCCCACTCCGGACCAATGGCAAGTGCCGCCAGCCTAGCCAATCCGTGGATGCAGCTGGCCCTTATGTCTTCCCTTACACACATATATAATTGACTCCATGATGACATATTCATCTAACACAGAGCTGCTGGTGCAGATCACATCATGGTGATCCTTATCAGTCCATGGTGAAAGGCAGGTTCATACCTATGTGGTGCAACAGCCCAGACACAGGCCAGGTGGAAGGACAAAGGATCAGGTGTAGTCACAGATCCATTCACAAAATCCTCCACTCCATCTCCTCCAGCCATGCATCTTCTATTAACCCCTTCACTGCACTGCAGCCCCCTGACAACATACAGTAATCAATGCACCATCCGTTCCTAGTCTTGTCACAGCTTCCCACAATGATCCATCCATCCCTACTCCTGTTACTGATCAGATCCTGGGGAGACTACCCCCACAATGATACATCCATCCCCAGTCATGTCACTGATCAGATCCTGGGGACACTACCCCCACAATGATCCACCCATCCCCAGTCATGTCACTGATCAGATCCTGGGGACACTACCCCCACAATGATACATCCATCCCCAGTCATGTCACTGATCAGATCCTGGGGACACTACCCCCACAATGATACATCTATCCCCAGTCATGTCACTGAGCAGATCCTGGGATCACAGCTCCCCATAATGATCCACCCATCCCCCAGTCATGTCACTGATCAGATCCTGGGATCCCAGCTCCCCACAATGATCCATCCATCCCTACTCCTATCACTGATCGGATCCTGGGATCACAGCTCCCCATAATGATACATCCATCCCCAGTCCTGTCACTGAGCAGATCCTGGGATCCCAGCTCCCCACAATGATCCATCCATCCCTACTCCTATCACTGATCGGATCCTGGGATCACAGCTCCCCATAATGATACATCCATCCCCAGTCCTGTCACTGAGCAGATCCTGGGGACACTACCCCCACAATGATCCATCAATGATCCATCCATACCTAGTCCCTTCTCTTATCAGATCCTGGGGACACAGCTCCCCACAACGACCCATCCCTACTCCTGTCACTGATCAGATCCATGACAATGAATGTGACCACACAGATGATCAGTACATCCTTGCTGCAGAGCTCCAGCTGTGTCCATAATAACACACATGTGTCCATACATGTATGGCTTGAAAAGGAGCCACCTGCCTAGTAGAAATGACTGCAGACAGAGAAGGTGTTCTCCCCAGAGGATGCTTCAATGTCACCATCGCCCCTTACCTTGCAGAGTGTGTGCTCTCCTCCTGTCGGTGCTCGCACTGTATGAGGCTCTTCAATGGTGTCTGCTCAGCCCTTCAATGGCTCATCTGCTCTCCATGACACAGACAAGGAGCCGCTGCTGATCTTCCAGTCAGAGATGCTCCCGCTTCTTGTTCCTGCAGCCAGGCGGAAGTGATCCTTCCAGCTCAGTGTGATGACAGAAAGGCTGCTGCCTCCGCTCACCTCCCTCCTTCCTTCTCTCAATGTCTCCTCACATCTATGGGCTTCCTCTTTACCAACTTCCATGTCTTTATTCTGTGGAACACTAAAATACATTTCCACATTAGTAGGGCTCTTACTGTAAGCCATCATATGACTGTATTATGCTTCCTTATTTTGTAAAACCATCTGTCCTAGAATATAGAATCTGCAGGGCAATAAAAGCCCAATTTATGTATGATTGTTTCTGAGTCCAGTACCGGGGTATAAAATTATTATTATTATTATACGAGATTTATATAGCGCCAACAGTTTACGCAATAAATAGTGGAGGTAAAATGGCCACAGCCTTTTATTATTGGTATTCAAATTTATAAACATGTAACAATTCATAGTTAAATAATTTTTCTTTCAAATAAATTGTTAACTCAACACATCCCAGTAAGCAACCCAGACACTACGGCTCAGGCTGACATAAGAGAAGAACCTTTTTTTTTATTATTAAATGTCCCCTTTCTTCTCTTTTTTTTTTAAGAAAAAAGGGACCAGACCACATAATATTCTTAGGCTGCGGCGGGGGAAGGGGCACTCACAGGCAGAGGTCTTGAGGACTGGCAGTGCGGGCTTGATGAAGCTGCCTTAAATAAGGGTTTTTTCCCCTTCTAGAAAATTCCAGGTGGTCATGTGATCTATCCTTCTGGAATATTCCCAAAGGTCAGCTGACCTTCTGGAATATTCCTAAAGATCAGCTGACCTGTCACTAGTCACCTGACCTTTCCTCATAAATAACTCTATCTCCCTAATGGAAGCCTAACTCCGCCCACCTACCTAACTGACCAATTAAACTAAAGGGCCGCCCCGAAACTCCCTTGCTGTCACAGTCCCATGAGCTCGGGGGCCTTAAAACAGTCTCCCTCACTTTCATTCAGTCACCAACCATTTCTCTACAGGCCCTTCCACACTGGGGCGGGGGTGACGTCGGTGGTAAAACGCTGCTATTGTAAGCGGCTCTTTACCGTCGGTATTCGGCCGCTAGCGGGGTGGTTTTACCCCTGCTAGGGCCGAGAAAAGGTTAAAAACCACCACAAAACGCCTCTGCAGGAGCGGTGAAGGAGCGGTATACACTCCACTCCTTCACCGCTCCGACGATGCTGCTAGCAGGACTTTTTTTGCCCTAAGACCCCTTTCACCCTGGGTCGTTTTGCAGGCGCTATTGCGCTAAAAATAGAGCCTGCAAACCGACCTGAAACAGCCACTGCTGTGTCTCCAATGTGAAAGCCCGAGGGCTTTCACATTGGAGCAGTGCGCTAGCAGGACGGGAAAAAAAGTCCTGCTAGCAGCATCTTTGGAGCGGTGTATACACTGCTCCTAAACCGCACCTGCCTATTGAAATCAATGGGGCAGCGCAGCTATACCGCTGGCATAGCGCCACTGCAGCGGCGCTTTGCGGGCGCGGTTTTAACCCTTTTTCAGCCGCTAGCGGGGCGGAATAGTGCCGCTAAAATGACAGTAAAGCGTGATTCTACCGCTGACGCACCCACCGCCCTGGTGTGAAACCAGCCTAAGAGGCTTTTCACACTGAGGCACTTTACAAGCACTACAGCGCTAAAAATAGCGCCTGTAAAGAGCCTCTCCTGTCTTTCCAGTGTGAAAGTCCGATGGCTTTCACACTGGAGCGGTGATCTTGCAGGACGGTAAAAAAAAGTCGAGCAAGCTGCATCTTTGCAGCGCTCCTAAAGCACCCCTGCCCAATGAAATCAATGGGCAGTGGCACTTTGCGGGTGCTTTTAACCCTTTTTTGGCCACTAGTGGGGGTTAAAAGCGACCCGCTATCGGCCGAAAACCTCAGCAAAAATGATAAAGCGCCGCTAAAAATAGTGCCGCTTTACCGCAGACGTCCCCAACGCCCCAGTGTGAAAACAGCCAAAGACCAGCCTCCTGTGTTTGGTTCATTTGGGGCTCATTCACACCACATACACATTTACACCAGCCTTCTGGGTTTGGGGCTCATTCACACAGACAGTCACACCACATTCATATCACATACATTAACACTGGACAGCTGTGTTTGGTTTATTTCGGCTCATTCATGCGGCCATTCACACCACATTCAGATCACATCATCATATACATATACAAACATTCACACTAGACAGCTATGTTTGGTTGATTTGGGGCTCATTTACACCATATTGCATACATTCACATACATTTACACCAGCCTCCTGGGTTTGGTTTATTTGGGGCCCATTCACATGGCCGTTCACATCACATCGCATACATTCACAAACATTCACACTAGCCTACTGGGTTTAGTTTATTTTGCGCTCATGCACATCGCATTCAGATCACAAACATTCACACTAGACTGCTATGTTTTGTTTATTTGGGGCTCATTCACATCACATACATTTACAAGTATTCACACTAGACTGTTGTGTTTGGCTACCTTGGGGGTCATTCAAATGGCCAGTCACACCACATTCACATCCATTCATACTAGACATCTGGGTTTTGTTTATTTGGGGCTCATTCACTCACATTCATAACTGCCCACCACCCAGATCCCCGTATTTCTGTGGCGGGTACTGCCAGGTGCTTACCTTCAGCTGTATAAATCAAGGTCAGTCTCAGTGGCTCCGCAGCTGTCTGCATGTAAACGCACTAGGAGCGATGGGACAGTAGCCCCGGGTGCAAACACTCTGCCACTCATCTGTCCCTAACCACATTTTATTGCTCCTTGGGGGCCAGTTCACACTAAAACATACACATTTTTATGCATTTCTGCACCCACAGTTGAAAGGTCTGGTGCATTTCCACATCCATTTGCCAGGACCACAAATTTCCAACCCGCTTGATCTGCTGTGAACCTAAGGTAGCAGTGAACCTGAACCTCATTCCTAGTATTGCCGTGTGGACAAATAATAAACTACTATGAACTTCCGATGCGTATGGGTGACTTGAGTTTGTTTGTTGCTAAAATTTAAAAGAATATCATTGGAATCCAAAACATAATAATAATGAACAAAAGAGGGTGTTGTTTTTGTTAATGATATGTATCCAGATGGGAATGTTTCATCTTTAACCTCTTCACGGCACGGCTTCTCTATCACTTGACTGCTGTGATTGGCTCTCAAAGCATTCACGTGATCAGGAGTCCGTCCCACTGGCCCCCAATCAGAAGTTACGACCAAGAGTTGTTGAACACAACAGGGAGCATGTAGTGAGTGTGTTCTCAGTACAAAAACTCAGGCCGCCATGGACGCATATATGGCTTGGCATTAAAGCCTGCTTTTTCTGCTGCTGCATATATGCGCTTTGAAGTCAGCGATGGGTTAAAGAATTGCAAAATATAGCGACCGGGACCAGGATATTATAGTGTGACTGTGATAGTGTATCAGGCAATCTGGCCCTAACACTGGCTGGATGGGACACTAATGCCGCGTACACACGGTCGGACTTTTCAGCTACAAAAGTCCAACGGACGCTGATAGACTAAAGCTGGCTGGTAATCCGATCGTGTGTGGGCTTCTCCGGACTTTCAACGTACTTTTTTAGCCTCAAATCCGACGTACTTTAGATTTGAAACATGCTTCAAATCTTTACGTCATAACTACGACGGACCCCGAAGTCCGCTCGTCTGTATGCTAGTCCTACGGACAAAAACCCACGCTAGGGCAGCTATTGGCTACTGGCTATCAACTTCCTTATTTTAGTCCGGTGTACGTCATCATGTACGAATCCATCGGACTTTTGTGTGGTCGTGTGTAGGCAAGTCTGTTCGTTAGAAAGTCTGCCGCAAGTCCGCCGCAAGTCCGCCGAAAGTCCGCCGAAAGTCTGTCGGACAGGCTGTCGGACTTTTGTAGATGAAAAGTCCGACCGTGTGTACGCGGCATTAGGTGTTGATTTACTAAAGCTGAAGAGTTCAAAATCTAGCGCAGTGCTGCATAGAAACCAATCAGCTTCCAGTTTGTTTGTTTTTTGTCAAAGCTTAAAAGGGGTTGTAAAGGCTCGTGTTTTTTCACCTTAATGCAGCCTATCCTATAGCTTGTAGTTGAAGATAAGACTTTTCAAATTTCTATTGTGCAAATATAGATCGCCTCTTCACATTGAGTCCCATCAAGGTTTGAAGCAAAGGACAAAAGAGTTTTAAACTGTGAAGTTTTTCTGTTAGGAAAAAAAACACAGCATAAATGTTTATATGTATCTAAATCAGCAAACATAAAAGCAAAACGCCTTAATTAACAATAATAAGAAGGGAAGTAAAAATATCTTCAATATGTCAGTATGGTTGAATCAATAGTGTGTTTGAATCACATCCACAGAGATGATTAAAATGTTCATCTAGCTTATAAGGATGTAACAAAATTGGGAGAGGAACAAAAGATCCGACGTGTGGTCACAAAGACACCCAATGCCACAAAATGGGGTCAAATTGAGCTGGCACGATACTCTCCAGATAAAAGGATCTAAAAAAATGAATGGATTTTTCGTATTATGATACAGTGATCTTCCAAATGTTACTTTCTTGAATGTATTCAAATTTCTCCAATTTGCCTAAAATGTTATGGTTCATGAACTATACTTGCCTAGATTGCCACAAATAGAGCAAGAAGGTGACAGTTTTGCTAGTAATTAAGCCAATCGAGGGAGTTGTACAGTGCCTTGAAACAGGATTCATACCTCTTGAAATTTTCCAAATTTTGTCATGTTACAACCAAAAACGTAAATGTATTTTTTTTTTTTTTTTGTGATAGACCAACACAAAGTGTCACATACTGTAACTGTGATGTGGAAGGGAAATGATAAATGGTTTTACAAATAAATATCTGAAAAGTGTAGCGTGCATTTGTATTCAGTCCCTTTTAGGCCTCTTTCACACGGGGCAGATCAGTCATGATCCGCCCCGTGAACATCCGCTTGCTCAGCGGGGATAGCTCCGCCGATCCCCGCTGAGCAGGAAGATGACAGGTGTATCGTTTTTCCTCTGTTACACTTTTTGGATCGGAGCGGGTCGGATGTCAGCAGACATGTCACCGCTGACATCCGATGCTCTATAGGGATGAATGTATGTCCGTTTTTCATCCGAAAACGGAAGGATGAAAAACGGACATACGGATCGTCCGTGTGAAAGAGGCCGTACTCTGATTAGAGTAAAAGGGACTGAATTACTGATTACTCTGATAGAGTCCACCTGTGTGTCATTTAATCTCAGTATAAAAACAGCTGTTCTGTGAAGCCCTCAGAGGGTGCTCTAGTCAGAAGAGACCTCAATTTTACTTTTTGGCCTAAAAGCAAAACGCTATGTGTGGTGGAAAACTAACATTGCACATCATCCTGATTATACCATCCCCACCGTGAAACATTGTATTGGCAGCATCATGTTGTAGGGATGCTTTTCTTCAGCAGGGACAGGGAAGCTGGTCAGAATAAAGCCGCCTCTTAAAGGGCAACGTACAGGTACGTGATTCTGCCTGTACGTGCCGTTCTGCCGACGTATATGGGCGTGAGGCGGTGGGGAAGCGGTTAAAGACTTGCTTGGCTGATGTCCCTTCTGGTTCCAGATCCTGCTTGCTGTTCCACTACACTAAGTCCCTGTTACATGCTTTCAAAAATACAAAGGGAGGCAAAAGGTCTCTCCAGAGATGCTCAATTGGGTTTAAGTCAGGGCTCTGGCTGGGCCATTCAAGAACAGTCACAGAGTTGTTGTGAAGCCACTCCTTCGTTATTTTAGCTGTGTGCTTAAGGTCATTGTCTTGTTGGAAGGTAAACCTTCGACCCAGTCTGAGGTCCTGAGCACTCTGGAGAAGGTTTTCGTCCAGGATATCCCTGTGCTTGGCCACTTTCATCTTTCCCTCGATTGCAACCAGTCATCCTGTCCCTGCAGCTGAAAAGACACCCCCACAGCATGATGCTGCCACCGCCATGTTTCACTGTTGGGACTGTATTGGACAGGTGATTTGCAGTGCCTGGTTTTCTCCACACATACCGCTTAGAATTAAGGCCAAAAAGTTCTATCTTGGTCTCATTAGACCAAAGAATCTTATTTCTCACCATCTTGGAGTCCTTCAGGTGTTTTTTTAGCAAACTCTATGCGGGCTTTCTTGTGTCTTGCACTGAGGAGAGGCTTCCGTCGGGCCATTCTGCCATAAAGCCCCGACTGGTGGAGGGCTGCAGTGATAATTGACTTTCTACAACTTTCTCCCATCTCCCGACTGCATCTCTGGAGCTCAGCCACAGTGATCTTGGGGGTTCTTCTTTACCTCTCTCACCAAGGCTTTTCTCCCCCGATAGCTCAGTTTGGCCGGACGGCCAGCTCTAGGAAGGGTTCTGGTCATCCCAAACGTCTTCTATTTAAGAATTTTGGAGGCCACTGTGCTCTTAGAAACCTTAAGTGCAGCAGAAATTTTTTTTTAACCTTGGCCAGATCTGTGTCTTGCCACAATTCTGTCTCTGAGCTCTTCAGGCAGTTCCTTTGACCTCATGATTCTAATTTGCTCTGACATGCACTGTGAGCTATAAGGTCTTATATAGACAGGTGTGTGGCTTTCCTAATCAAGTCCAATCAGTATAATCAAACACAGCTGGATTCAAATGAAGGTGTAGAACCATCTCAAAGATGATCAGAAGAAATGGACAGCACCTGAGTTAAATATATGAGTGTCACAGCAAAGGATCTGAATACAAAGTTAGGGCCATGTGATATTTCAGTTTTTCTTTTTTAATAAATCTGCAAAAATGTCAACAATTCTGTGTTTTTCTGTCAATATGGGGTGCTGTGTGTACATTAATGAGGAAAAAAAATTAACTTAAATGATTTTAGCAAATGGCTGCAATATAACAAAGAGTGAAAGATTTAAGGGGGTCTGAATACTTTCCGTCCCCACTGTACTTTGAGATGCTGCCCCGGGCATTTCCCATGGACAGAAGCAAAGTAGGTTTCGTGATATCTTTGCTTTCTGAGAGAGCCTTGGCCTGGGCAAACACTTTATGGAAGACGCAAAAAACTGTTGTCTTGAGTTACCCTGAGTTTGTGGCCTCCTTTAAAAGGGTATTTGCCGTTCCCGCACGCTCCGTTTTTGCTGCCAAGTGCCTCATGTCCATCAAACAGAGTACAAGAACTGTTGCCGACAACGCCACTGAATTCCGTACTCTGGCAGCAGAGGTTGCTTGGAACAATGAGGCCCTCATGGCTACTTTTTCTCATGGTCTCTCAGATTCCATCAAGGATGAGATAACAGCCCGAGATATACCCACTGAGCTGGAGACGTTGATCACGTTTGCTACTCTCTCTTTAAAGGAGGGCTTGCGGAAGCTTCCTGTACGTTTGCCTCCAAGCTTTGCAGTTCCACCCATGCCTCCCTCACCTCCCATGCCTCCTGGTACCGAGTCAGTCAGTGAAGATGAACCCATGCGCTTGGGCTTCACGTGTCTCTCTGCGAAGGAGTGAACCTTTAGGAGGAGGGAAAGATTGTGCCTTTATTGTGGTCAGGCCGGTCACTTTTTTAAGTCTTTTCCTACCCATCCAGGGAACGCCCGAACCTTGAGGTCCTGTCATGGACAGACCTTAGGTGGCGTTGTTTTGTCCCCAGTTATCCAGAAGTATAAGCCCTGGTTTCGGTCACCCTTTCTTGGGAGTCTTCCGTCGAGATACAGGCTCTAATCGACTCTGGGGCTGCAGGCCTATTCATTGATGTTGCCTTCGTATCGAAGCACTTGATTCTGCTGCAGCTGCGTGGCACTCCACTTGCCATTGAGGCTCTTGACGGGAGACCTCTACAGCCTGCCCATGTGACTCATGAGACGGTTTCGTTGTCCATGGCCGTAGGGGCTCTTGACCATGAGATAATCCAATTCCAAGTTATTTCCTCACCTAAGTTTCCGCTGGTTATTGGTTATCCTTGGTTACAGAGGCACAACCCCTTTTTTTATTGGCTCCATGCTGAGGTTCTCTCTGGTCACCACAATGCAGTGAGACATGCTTCCAGAAGGTAGCCAAGGTCCTGTGCACCTCTTCACTCTCCTCCCTCCCGGAGGAGTACCACGATTTTAGCGATGTCTTTGACAAAGGTCAAGCAGGTAGTTTGCCTCCACACCGGCCGTATGATTGGGCAATTAACCTTCAACCTGGTGCCATACCCCCTCGTGGCCGGGTTTAGCCTTTGTCGGTCTTGGAGGATAAGGTCATGGAGAAGTATGTTGCAGATACACTTTCTCAAGGTTTCATCTGCAAATCCTTGTCTCCTGCTGGTGCTGGTTTCTTCTTCGTGAAGAAGATGAATGGTGAACTGAGACCTTGCATTGATTAGGGTTCTCAATTGTTTCACAATTAAGAAAGCCTAGCTGATTCCGTTGATTACGGAGTTATTTGAAGGGGGCAACGGTTTTCACACAGCTTGATTTGAGAGGGCATACAATCTCGTGAGGATTAAGGAGGGCGACGAGTGGAAAAATGTGTTTAATACCAGAACAGGCCATTATGAGTACCTCATAATGCCTTTTGGCCTTTGTAATGCCCCGGCAGTTTTCCAGGAATTTATCAACAATGTCCTCCGAGATTTGTTGCAGTTATGTGTGGTGGTTTATCTCGATGATATCCTCATATTTTCTAAGTCCATGGAGAGCCACCACACAGATGTCTGTCGTGTGCTTCAGAAACTAAGAGAGAACAATCTCTATTGTAAACTGGAGAAGTGCGAGTTCCATCGTGAACAGGTTAAATTCCTGGGTTATGTCATTTCCACTGCTGGTTTTTCGATGGACCCAGAGAAACTTTCAGTCCTACAGTGGCCCCGACTTGTAGGTTTACGTCCTCTGCAGCATTTCCTGGGCTTTGCCAACTATTATCGGACTTTTATTTATAACTTCTCGTCTCTGGTCAAGCCCCTGACTGATATGACCAGAAAGGACAATAACCCACAAAGTTGGTCTCCAGAGTCAGTTAAGGCCTTTGAGAGTCTCAAGGCTGCCTTTGTTTCTGCTCCTGTGTTGGCACATCCTGATCCTACGTTACCTTCTGTCCTTGAGGTTGATGCTTCTGAGACTGGTGTTGGTGCCTTTCTGTCTCAACGACCTGCCTCTGAGAGCACTATGCATCCCTGTGGCTACTTTTCCAAGAAATTGTCACCTGCGGAGTGCAATTACGAGATTGGTGACAGAGAGCTGTTGGCGATCATTTTAGCCCTGAAAGATTGGAGACATCTCCTTGAAGGTACCACTGTGCTGGTTCTCATTCTTACTGACCAAAAGAATGTCACATTCTTGTCTGAGGCTAAACGCCTCTCTCCCAGAAGGGCGCGATGGGCTCTATTCTTGTCAAGTTTCAATTACATTGTCTCATTCTTTCCCAGTACTAAGAATGTAAGGGCTGTCACTTTGTCACAACAATTTTCTTCCACTTCCAAGATGGAGTCGGTTTCGGTTCCTGTGATTCCTCCTGATCGTATTCTGGCTACGGTTCCCACCAATCTCACTTCTCCTTTGGGTGACAAAATTCTTGCTGCTTAGGTCCATGCTCCTCCTGAGAAACCTTGTGACTGCTGCTTTGTCCCAGAGAGTCTCCGTATTGCCATGCTCCAGACTTACCATTCTCCCAAAGCTGCTGGCCACCCTGTGAAGAATCAACTCTTTTGAGCCATTTCCCAACAATTCTGGTGGTCTAGTCTACGTGCTGATGTAAACGCCTTCATAGCTGCCTGTTCCGTATGTCTTCAGAGGAAGACTCCACAACATCTTTCAGTGGGCCTCCTACAACCCATACCCAATGGAGAGAGGCCTTGGACCCACCTGTCTATGGATTTAGAACAATTAACAGAACCGCGCTAAAAATCTATAGTAGGTAAAATTCCCATCAACCAAATATCTCAAATATTGTGTTAAAATTAAAACAACATAATATATTCTAAACCCAAATATCAACACAACATCATTGTGATTAAATAAATAGTTAATGAATATTGTGACTGTATTAAAAAACTATAAAGCAAATAAATTATAGGAAGTGATAAAAAAGAATGAGTCCGTGACTGATAGTGACTTCAAATGAAAACAGTCCTTAATATAGATGATTCCACCAGTAGTGATTGAAGGCTTAATGAACAAAAACACCTCGTGAGAAGGATCCACCACCTATAATGATGTACGCTTACCAAAGGTAAGCTTTATTAAAGCTTATGTTTGAAATCCACTCTGCGGGGACACCACCATCGGTCTCAGCATAGAGGGAGGACCATCCGGAACTTTCCATCCATAGAGGCCAAAACTCAGCAAGAGGAACCCAGGGAAATGAAAGACACATCCTCCATAGTGTGAATCCGCATAAACAATTTAATAAATAAAAGTAAAAGTAGCACACTTACATAGAAGTATCAAATAAAACAGCATGTATTGTATAACAGCCGGCCGGCCTGCATGCACCCGTTCACAGTGGGATAGAACGCGTCTGCCTTCCGATGTACGTTTCGTCCTATTGGACGTTTTCTGTCTATGGATTTCATTGTGGAGTTACCCGACTCCCAGGGCAACACAGTTATCCTTATGGTGGTTGGCCGGTTCTCAAAAATGCGGTCAGCATGGAGTCTGTACCTATCATTAGCATGTCGTAGACGCCTGCCTGCGCCTTGCTACCAGGTTGGGGACAGTGTCTGGCTGTCATCTGTGCAATCTCTGACTTCGTGTTCCCTCACTGAAGTCCGCACCTCAGTTTATTGGGCCTTTCCGTATTCTTTGCAGGATTAACCCAGTGGCTTACGCATTAGACCTTCCTTCTAATATGCGTATTTTGAATGTATTTCATGTCTCCTTATTAAAACCTTTGGTTTGCAAACGCTTTACCACCTCGGTGCCACGTCCTCACCCTGTAGAGGTTGAGAACCATGAGGAGTATGAAGTACAGTCCATTGTTGACTCCCGTAGGTTCCGTGGACGCATACAGTACCTGGTGCATTGGAAGGGGTACGGCCTGGAGGAATTCTCTTGGGTCTCATCCTCGGATGTACATTCCCCTGTCCTCCTCCGTGATTTACATAGATGTTTTCCCCTCAAGCCTGGTGATCCTCCGAGGGGGAGGGGTCGTTGAGGAGGGGGTACTGTCAGGGCTGGTCTCAGCCCTTCCTTCTCAGAGCTGGCTGCTCAGCTGTCGGCTCCAATCTCTCCACAGTTATTCAGCTGTTGATGATATCCTGCTCGTCAGTCCTGCCTACTTAAGCTGCTCAACCCAGTGGATCTCTGCCTTCACTTTGGTCAACATCACAGAAATTATCTCCTGCAATCTTGTTCAAGACTTGCTTTGCTGACATCCCTTCTGGCTCCAGATCCTGCTTGCTGTTCCACTACATTGATCCTTGACTTCTGGCTTGGCTGACTATCCGTTCCAGTTACTGAACTTTGGCTATGTTTTGACTAAGTTTGTTCTTTTTACTTTTATTATTAAACAAGTGTGATTTAACTGTACTTCTGTCTCGGTCTGATTTCATGATTTCTGACAGCCATCTCAGGAGCTGGGCTTTAAACTTTTCTTTCCACTCTGGTGATAGTGTGGTGTTTTGTGGGTAAAACTGTTCTATGGAGATTTCTTCCTTCTCTCCCTTCCCCAAATCAGATGGTGAGACGGGGTGGGGGGCGCCATTTACTTGTCCTAACAGCATTCGGCTTGCAGTTTCAACAGAGAGGCCGTAACATTCTGGATGCTGACAGGGACCTTCCCACAACTCCGTTGCAGAGCCCTAATTGATATGACTTCTGGGATAAACTCCACTCCCGTGTCCTCTCCCTGGTGGACAACAAAGAGGCCAGGTTGTTCCCAACTGAGCTTGACTGAAGCTTGTAGACTCACTAACTCTCCAGGTTGTAGTATCTTCTCACTTCTATCCAATCGCCAAATCTTCCCCACTCCTTCAGCTGGTGCTCTCTGTTCTTCGACTAGCTGCTGTTATACTTGTCTCAGCATAGGGTGTATGCCTTTGGTTGGGGTGTCAGACTTCAATACAAGAGGAATGAGCAGCCTTCTGACAAGGTCAGTGTTTATTCCTATTATAAGAGAACACTTGTTCGCTCCTGATGGGTGAGGGCATACAACGGCTAAGGTATCAAACGTTTCTGTTGGTTCAGTCACAGAGGTATCAAAAGTCAACTTGACTGGTAAGTATCCATCATATGGGAAATTTTGGGTTCCAATACCCCATATCTCCAGTTCCTCCAATTTCTGCAGGGGTAAGTGTTTGAGGTTCCGGTCGTAAAAGTCTCTATATAGCAGGGTAACTTGCGCCCCCATGTCCAGATGGGCCTTTGTACAGATGCCTTCTAACTGAATTGACACGATGGGAGAAGGTCCCACTAGTTTGTCAGGGAATCTACCAGAAGTAGGGTAGTTAGTTTGTCCTGTCGTCTGTATTTGCGCCCCCTTCTTGATGGGCTTCGCATTTTGCTGACGTCTCTGTTGGACACCAGAGGGCTGGTATGCACCTACTCTCCGCGACCGGACACTTGAGGTTGATGGGAGGGGTATGTCTGGTCGTTCAGAATCAGCAGTGAACGCCCTCTGCGACAGTTTATGCTTCCACTGTGGCTTTCCTGGGTCTTTGCCTTTTGAGCTAATTGCTGTAGGTGGGCACCCGTTTGGCTTCTTCACCAGGGCCCTCTGAGGTTTCATGCTGGCTTCTTCTGGAACCAGCTGACATGTTTTAGCAGTTTGTGCAGTTGTGTCTGTAATTACCCACTCCTCCACAATTAAAACAGACTAATTGACTCATAGGCTTCTCTGCAGAAATGACTGCAGGGTTCGAAGTCTGCTTGGGCTCTGATACATTTTTGTTAGCTGGTGGGACAGTGGTTCCAGCTGTCAGTAGAGTCATCATCTCCATCAATTGTGACACATGGGTTTTCAAAAGCTCTATCTCTGTGTTGCCATCAGTCACATTAGCTACTGTAACTCCAGTAGGGATGAGCCGAACACCCCCCTGTTCGGTTCGCACCAGAACATGCGAACAGGAAAAAAGTTCGCTCGAACACGCGAACACCGTTAAAGTCTATGGGACACGAACATGAATAATCAAAAGTGCTAATTTTAAAGGCTTATATGCAAGTTATTGTCATAAAAAGTGTTTGGGGACCTGGGTCCTGCCCCAGGGGACATGGATCAATGCAAAAAAAAGTTTTAAAAACGGCCGTTTTTTCAGGAGCAGTGATTTTAATAATGCTTAAAGTCAAACAATAAAAGTGTAATATCCCTTTAAATTTCGTACCTGGGGGGTGTCTATAGTATGCCTGTAAAGGGGCACATGTTTCCCGTGTTTAGAACAGTCTGACAGCAAAATGACATTTCGAAGGAAAAAACTCATTTAAAACTACCGCGGCTATTAATGAATTGCCGGTCCGACAATACACATAAAAGTTCATTGATAAAAACGGCATGGGAATTCCCCACAGGGAAACCCCGAACCAAAATTAAAAAAAAAAAATGACGTGGGGGGGTCCCCCTAAATTCCATACCAGGCCCTTCAGGTCTGGTATGGATATTAAGGGGAACCCCGGCCAAAATTTAAAAAAAAAAAAATTACGTGGGGTTCCCCCTAAATTCCATACCAGACCCTTCAGGTCTGGTATGGATTTTAAGGGGAACCCCGCGCCAAAAAAACCCAAAAAAACGGCGTGGGGTTCCCCCAAAAATCCATACCAGACCCTTATCCGAGCACGCAACCTGGCAGGCCGCAGGAAAAGAGGGGGGGACGAGAGTGCGGCCCCCCCCCTCCTGAACCGTACCAGGCCACATGCCCTCAACATTGGGAGGGTGCTTTGGGGTAGCCCCCCAAAACACCTTGTCCCCATGTTGATGAGGACAAGGGCCTCATCCCCACAACCGTGGCCGGTGGTTGTGGGGGTCTGCGGGCGGGGGGCTTATCGGAATCTGGAAGCCCCCTTTAACAAGGGGACCCCCAGATCCCGCCCCCCCCCTGTGTGAAATGGTAAGGGGGTACTTACCCCTACCATTTCACTAAAAAAGTGTCAAAATAGTTAAAAATGACAAGAGACAGTTTTTGACAATTCCTTTATTTAAATGCTTCTTCTACCTTCCTTCATCTTCTTCATCTTCTGGTTCTTCTGGCTCTTCTGGTTCTTCCTCCGGCGTTCTCGTCCAGCATCTCCTCCGCGGCGTCTTCTATCTTCTTCTCCTCGGGCCGCTCCGCACCCATGGCATGAGGGGAGGCTCCCGCTCTTCATCTTCTTCTTCATCCTCTTCTCTTCTTCATCTTCTTCATCTTCTTCATCTTCATCTTCTCTTCTTAATTTTCTTCTGCGGGCCGCTCCGCATCCATGCATGGAGGGAGGCTCCCGCTGTGTGACGGCGTCTCCTCGTCTGACGGTTCTTAAATAACGGGGGGCGGGGCCATCCGGTGACCCCGCCCCCCTCTGACGCACGGGACATGACGGGACTTCCCTGTGGCATTCCCCGTGACGTCACAGGGAAGTCCCGTCAAGTCACCGTGCGTTAGAGGGGGGCGGGGTCACCGGGTGGCCCCGCCCCCCGTTATTTAAGAACCGTCAGACGAGGAGACGCCGTCACACAGTGGGAGCCTCCCTCCATGCCAGCATGGCTGCGGAGCGGCCCGGAGAAGAAATGAAGAAGGAAGAAGAGATGAAGAAGAAGAAGATGAAGAAGAGAAGAGGATGAAGAAGAAGAAGATGAAGAGAAGAGCGGGAGCCTCCCCTCATGCCATGGGTGCGGAGCGGCCCGAGGAGAAGAAGATAGAAGACGCCGCGGAGGAGATGCTGGACGAGAACGCCGGAGGAAGAACCAGAAGAGCCAGAAGAACCAGAAGATGAAGAAGATGAAGGAAGATAGAAGAAGCATTTAAATAAAGGAATTGTCAAAAACTGTCTCTTGTCATTTTTAACTATTTTGACACTTTTTTAGTGAAATGGTAGGGGTAAGTACCCCCTTACCATTTCACACAGGGGGGGGGCCGGGATCTGGGGGTCCCCTTGTTAAAGGGGGCTTCCAGATTCCGATAAGCCCCCCGCCCGCAGACCCCCACAACCACCGGCCACGGTTGTGGGGATGAGGCCCTTGTCCTCATCAACATGGGGACAAGGTGTTTTGGGGGGCTACCCCAAAGCACCCTCCCAATGTTGAGGGCATGTGGCCTGGTACGGTTCAGGAGGGGGGGGCCGCACTCTCGTCCCCCCCTCTTTTCCTGCGGCCTGCCAGGTTGCGTGCTCAGATAAGGGTCTGGTATGGATTTTTGGGGGAACCCCACGCCGTTTTTTTTTTTTTTTGGCGTGGGGTTCCCCTTAAAATCCATACCAGACCTCAAGGGTCTGGTATGGAATTTAGGGGGACCCCCCCACGTCATTTTTTTTTTTTTTAATTTTGGTTCGGGGTTTCCCTGTGGGGAATTCCCATGCCGTTTTTATCAATGAACTTTTATGTGTATTGTCGGACCGGCAATTCATTAATAGCCGCGGTAGTTTTAAATGAGTTTTTTCCTTCGAAATGTCATTTTGCTGTCAGACTGTTCTAAACACGGGAAACATGCGCCCCTTTACAGGCATACTATAGACACTCCCCAGGTACGAAATTTAAAGGGATATTACACTTTTATTGTTTGACTTTAAGCATTATTAAAATCACTGCTCCTGAAAAAACGTCAGTTTTTAAAACTTTTTTTTGCATTGATACATGTCCCCTGGGGCAGGACCCGGGTCCCCAAACACTTTTTATGACAATAACTTGCATATAAGCCTTTAAAATTAGCACTTTTGATTTCTCCCATAGACTTTTAAAGGGTGTTCCGCGGCATTCGAATTTGCCGCGAACACCCCAAATTGTTCGGTGTTCGGCGAACTTGCGAACAGCCAATGTTCGAGTCGAACATGAGTTCGACTCGAACTCGAAGCTCATCCCTAAACTCCAGCAACAGGCTCTGATTTCTGGGTCCTCTTTTTGTTTTCCAAAACTCTTTGAGTTTGCAATTGGATCATAATAGGATCTAAGGGCTGAGCCCCCCTTAAAACCTGCTGTTTGACCTGGGATCTATATCTTTCTTTAGCATGATCTGGTGAATTATCTTGTGAAGACGTTTCGTATATTCAGTCAGTTTCTCTCCCTCATCTTGGTAGGTATGCTCAAACTGGTACATGAGGTCAGAGGCCTTTTCTGTTCTCCCAAACACATCTTGCAAGATATCTAAGTAGTCATGAGCAGTACAGTCCTGTTTGCTAAGTTTCAGGTTGCAAACAACTTCTGAGGCTGGCCTCCTCAAACTTTCTGCGATTCTCTACTTTTTCTGGGCCTCAGGAATGTCCCACTCATCTTAGGCTTGCATGGCTTGCTGCAGCCATTCCTCAAAACTCTCTTCACTGACAGGAACTGGCTGTTTTCCAGAAAAGGTTCCCAGCTTTTGGTATTCAGACCCAGTGTATATTGGACTACTCTTCTGACATTTTTCCACAAACTCTTCCAAGGCGGCAATGAATTCCGGGCCTATTATGGCTACAGATGTCGATAAGGTAGCTTCTTCCGATGAGGCTGCTTGGCTTGAACTCTCTGGGCTCACATCAACAGGATCCAACTTGATGCTTTCAAAGGTGTTGTCTTGGTGGTTTGCTAGCAGAACAGGATATCCTAGACGAGCCGCCACATCTAGCGCCACCCCCGAAGGTTACATTTTGGGTTCTCTGTTCTGTGCCTCTACTCCAAGAACAACCTCAGCCCCTCTGACACACCTGGTTAAATAAAATTACTGCAAACACATTTAAGGACACATGTGGTAAATACCATTATAATGGCTGTGGATTATCACCAAAAATAGACACACACCTGGTAGTGATAAACAAGTTAAATATATTAGCATGGTTTAAAGAATATGGAAACTTACAACACTGTTAAACCTTGCTACAAATAACTAATACATTAAAAAAGACAACCTTCAATATTTAGCAACTGCAGGTATAGAAAGGGCAGTAATCTATAAACCCTTAACACAGGCGCTGAGAGGGAGGAGAGACTTGTCAACTTCTCAGCTCCTTCTGGGCCGTAAACACATTTGAGAGGCAAACACACAACAAAAAGAAAAGGGTTACACAAGTACAGTAAGCATTGTTCTGTAATGTTGCAGGTCCTGAGGTGAAGAATACTAGTGTCTTCTGCTAGCAAACGGTGGGGCCCTTGTTTTGAGAGTAGGTTTAAACAAGCTTGCATGGAGCAGTAATCCTCTAGAATGTACCGTTAGGTATGGATCTAAAAAGGGCAAACTACTAGAGATGGCAGCTCCAAACAAGCATTCCGTGACACTAAAAAGGGAAATTGGTGTCTGCATGCAAGGTCAGTATGGTGTCAAGAAGGATGTTGGGTTTACACCCGCTCACCAGTCCTCTCTGCAATGACAAAACAATAGTCCCAGGTGCTGGTTCAGGCTCCTGATGCTCCTAGCGATGTTGTAAGGCACTGGATCTCTTGCTGATGGCCGATCTAGATAACTGGTAGCGAAACTCGCAAGGTGAACAGGCAGCGGCCGACCATCTCTATCCCTGAAAGGTGTGGATCATCTCTGCTGAGCTTGGTGCTGGGCTTCTGAGTAGGGTCCCTGGACTAAATAGTAGTGGACCACATGGGTGTCTCTGCTCCTGGGTCCCCTCAGGCATCCTCACTCCTCCGTCCCCAGGCAGTCTCCTGGCAATCTCTGGAAAAGCTTGGCTTTCTCCCCCTCTGATGCTGGCAGAGTCTCTCTGTCTCCTCAGTCTCAACGGTTTTCCTCACACCTGTCACCTCACCACACTCTCTCTCTCTCTTCAGACCGCTCTTCTTATTCTCCTCACTGACGCTTTTTTCTGGGCTTCAGGATATCCCTTCTCCTCTGTTGGGGCACACGGTCTCTGGTGTCAGCATGTGTCTCTCTCCTCTCTCTGGCACTTCAGTTCCTTCCCCTCACACACCCCTCCTCTCCTCACTGTTAAGGTTCACTGTGTCCCAGCAAAGGACTTTTTGAGCCTTGGTATCTCCCTCTCTTTTAAATTCAATCTCCTCTCCTCTGTCTCCTGTCAGCACTCTCTCTTTTACCTCAGTACTTCCCTCTCTTCTGTCCCCTCAGCACTCCCTGAAACTCCCCTTTTTCCCAGTGTTCTCTTTCTCGCTCGATTTTCTGCAAGGAACAGTCAGCATCTCTCTGTCTCCATCTTGTGGCCAAAAAAAGAAATTACATTACAACATGCCTGCTACACACACATAAATGCATTCTAGTGGCTAGAATAAATTACTTTTCTAGCAAATAGAATGAGTTTATGCGCATATGCTTCTAAACACCATATGCTTGTAAACGCGCATAAATGCTCATAATTACATGCTATAACAAGCATTTTTTAAGTTGTATTTTTTTGCCAGCTCTTGGCAGAAAGATCCAGTATATACTGTATAGTAGTATATAAATATGCTTGTGTGCATGAGGCCGTGATCACAGCTGCTATGACAAAATCTATAGCAACTATATTATAGATTTATAACTGGAGAGGCTGTTACATTCTTCCTTCACACAGGAACCCAGAGCAGAACCCCTGTAGATTGTACTTGCTAGAGTGAACCTAGGTGTACTGGTTAGACCCAACATCTCCCAAAAAAAAATAGGTTTGCAGTGGCAATTATTATCCTGTCCTCACCATTTTCTTTTTTCAGATTTTTAAATGGTTAAAAAACATGTTTTAGAGTGGTTTCACACAGCCCTGCTGCACTTTGGCTAAAGCTCAGCTAACCCATGTTTTTTGTGCGGGTTAGCTGCGTTTTCCCATAGACTCAATTATGTCCCATGGTTTTGGTGCGTTTTCTGAAAGAGCCCTAAAGCCGCAGGACATAGTAGAAGTCTATCGGTAAGCGCAACTAACTGGTATGAAAATGCAGGGCAAAACACAGTGGGGCAGTGTGAAGCCGCCCTTAGGGTTGCTAATTATGGCTGTTTCCATTAAAATTATGTATCTTTTGGCCTTTTTAAGAAAATCATTAATAACATAAAATAGTTATTTTAGCACAACAACCGTTTGAAAGTTATTTGTCATTGAACACACTGTGACAAATCTATTTATGTATAGTTAGAGATGTGGTACACTGACCAGATGGGCACAGCTGAGGAGGGAGTCTGGTGTTTTTGCCAGGAATGTATGTAGGTTTCCAGATGGCCTTGTATTTTATCACGGATTCACTGAAAACACATTTTTATACTGTTGTTTACAGATTTATTAATTTTTTTTTAAAGAAAGTAAAATCACTGCATTGCAGACATCATTGTGTGCTAAGACAGAGTGTATATCGTGTAATCATTTCATGACACCTATCTTCAGAGACCCACTGCATCCTTTATGTAATGTATTTTAAATTGGTTTACATATATATCAAGGCTTCATACACACTGGGGCCCTTATAAACGCTTCTCCCCTGGCAGGAGAAAAGTAGTTTCACCTAAGCTGTGTTTTTGCAAAGCATTTAGACGCATCAAGTGCTTGGGCATATATTTATTTAATTGACCAGAATATTAATTTATTCTGGCCATTGAAATTAAAAAACGTTCAAGCACTAAATGCGCCTAGCACTTATGTGCATTTAATGCATTTATCTGCATTTAAGTACATTAGGCATTTTTTATATTCCAAACAAATGGCCACTGCCCCCACCTATAACTGACCTTCACAGCAAGGAGCACATAAAAGGGAGACACATACAAAACAAAACCAGAGAAAATTCTCAGCTCAACTCACCAACCAGTCTGCTACCAACCAAATTATCCCGTCTAATGCCGTGTACACACAAGCAGACTTTTCGACAGCAAAGGTTCAAGGGAACGAATCCGCCGGACAATTCCTCTGTGGGCTTCATCGGACCTTTGCTGTCGAAAAATCAGATGGACTTTAGATTTAGAACATGTTTTAAATCTTTCCGACGGACTCGAGTCCGGTCGAAAAATCAGTTCGTCTGTATGCTAGTCCGACAGACAAAAAACGATGCAAGAGCAGATATTGGCTACTGGCTATGAACTTCCTTATTCTAATCCCTTTGTATGTCATCACGTTCAAACCAACGAACTTTAGTCCGTTCGTGTGTGGGCAAGTCCGGTCGTTCAAAAGTCCGTAATAACTCAGTCGAAAGTCCGTCGGACCTTTGATTCTGAAAAGTCTGCTCGTGTGTACGCGGCATTACAGTTTGCGTTAAAAACAGGGGTTTAGTTAGCACACATTTGAAAATACATGCGTAAGCTGCAGAGCTTAAATTTATGAGAGTCTCCACAATGGAAGCACATGCATTCTAATGGATAGATGGAGGGCAGTTGGGGCACACAGGTTTTTTTAATGCAAACTGTTAGACAGGATAATTCGGTTGGTAGCAGATTGGTTGGCGTGGTGAGCTGGGAATTTTCTCTGGTTTTGTTTTGTATGCATTGCCCATGTGCTCTTTGCTGAGAAGGCCAGTTATAGGTTGGGTCAGCAGCTATTTGTTTGTTACTGATGTAATATTGGTGAGGGGACACACTGGACACCTTTGCTGCCATTGTGCTATGTGCTGGGTGTCCAGTGTGCCTCTGTGCCTTTACCCACTTGCCGCCCGCCCACCATCAAATGACGGCTGTGCGGTGTGGCTCTCGTTCTCGGTGGTCGTCATATGACGGCCTCCCAGAACGACCGCTCTCGGGCGCCCCTGGGGGCAAGCAGCTTGGCGATCGCGCCATTCATCAGTGCCCTGATTACAATTAAGTGCCCACCAGTGCCAGCAATGATTGCCCACCTCTTCCAGAAATCAGTGCCAACCAGTGCCCACAATTGCCACAAATCTGTGCCCACAAGTGCCTGCAATCAGTGCTCACAATTGCCAGCAATCAGTGGCCATTAGTGATGCCAGTCAGTGCAGGCTATCAGTGCCCATCACTGCTGCCCATCAATGCTCATCACTGCTGCCCATAAATGCCACCCATCAATGCCCATCAGTGCCGCCCATCCGTGCTGCCTATCTGTGCCCACCAGTGCCACCTATCTGTGCCCACCAGTGCCACCCATCAGTACCACCTATTAGTGCTCATCAGTGCCACCTATCAGTGCCCATAAGTGTGGCATATTCATGCCTCCTCATCAGTGCCACCTAATCTGTGCCCATAAGTGCCATCTCATCAGTGCCCATAAGTGCCACCTCATCAGTGCACATCAGTGCAGCCTATCGGTGCCCATCCGTGCTGCCTCATGAGTGCCCATCAGTGAAGGAGAAAAATTACTTATTTACAAAATTTACTGACAGAAACTAAGACAACCTTTTTGTTTTCAAAATTTTTGGTCTTTTTTTTTTTTAGGAAAAAAATAAAAAACCCAGGAGTGATTAAATACCACCAAAAGAAAGCTCTATTTGTGTGAAGAAAATAATAACAATTTCACATGGTTACAGTGTAGCATGACCACACAAAGTGCGACAGCGCTGAAAGCTGAAAAATGGCCTGGGCAGGAAGGGGGGTGTAAGTGCCCTATATTGAGGTGGTAAGGAGCTGTGGGCTATCTCCAGCTCACCTGCCCTCCATCTATCTATTAGAATTCTTTTTGCATACATGTTTAAAAAAATAATTTTAGGCCTGTAGGTTACTAAAAACAGTGAATATTTTCTGAATGTAGAGACATTGGAAAACAAAATGATAGTAGAAGATAGATCTGGCTATAGTTAGTGGGGTGCCATCATCCCTGATATAGATATCTACAAACATTGCCTTCTAGGCTCGGGACTATATCAGCACTACTAGTAGTCAAGAATAGATAAAAAGTATCATTTATTTATACAAAAAATTGAAAACATGTATTGAAAGGTACAATACAACAAGGAAATACAAATCTAGCGATATATTGCAGAAATAATGTACAGATCAAATGGTGACCACTAACGCGTTTTGAGGACTCTTCTTCAGAGGTGTCAGAAAGGGTAGTGTAGGTAATTTGGTAATTTGGTGCTCCTTGGACGCGATATATTTGAGCCGCCTGTCCACCAAGTTTCCCAGATTGCCAGTGTGGTAAAGCATACCTATGTTCCAAAGGACCCTCAGCAACTGACGTTTGTCGTATTGCTGTGAATCTATCCACTAATTTGAATCATTGGCCTTTTCCGGGCCCCTCATTCATTACCTTTACAAGATACCTAGATCCCCAGTTCTCAGCAACTCCAGGGAGATCTTTTGCAGTTTGGTATCCTGAGTTGAGCCATGTGGTCTGGCAGTGGGCAGTCACCATGGTATAAGCATGAGCACATTCCCCTTTTTCCTGTTTTAGTTTCAATGTATAGCGGCATGTATGTGTGATATAACCATTATTACTTGACAATTACCTACGCTACCCTTTCTAACACCTCTGAAGAAGAGTCCTCAAAACGCGTTAGTTGTCACCATTTGATCTGTACATTAGTTCTGCAATATATCGCTATATTTGTATTTTCATGGTTGTATTGTACCTTTAAATATAAGTTTTTAATTTTTTGTATAAATAAATGATACTTTTTATCTATTCTTGACTACTAGTAGTGCCAATATATTCACAAAATGATGGTAGTTCCAATTTATTACGTCACACAAAATTATGGCAATGGTTTATCAACCAAAAAAGTTTTGGTACCTAAATTTTCCAAAGACAAAGCTTTAAAAGCCCCTACAGGTTATCAGCATAGTGCTAACTGTGAATTATGGGCCTAGAATTCTTACTCCCACTCTGGCATCTGCAGTGAAAAGTAATATGTGCAGTGCAATTGACGTTTTAATACATGGGCTCCCTTCAAGTGTGTTTGTTTGCAATATCATGTATTTGGGGGAGGGGGAGGGTCAAAAAAAATTTGAGGGAGGTTTGAGGTGCTTGGGTGTAAATTTAGTTTTTTAGACTTTTTTTCCCCTGAATTTTTATTTTTTTTTACCCAAAAGTCCCCTATGTGACACTATTCTGTTACAGGTTCTCTTAATGAGACATCAAGGGTTTTTTGACTCCTCCATTGCCCGCCATTGAAGCTAATGGAGTGCAGATCGCACTCCATTTACTTCTTTTATGGCCTTAGCGGTCAGGGAAAGTGATATTTTTTCCCCAAAGTGAATTAATGTATTATGATGTTACTTCTGGATTTTTACTATGTAGGGGAGATCAGCGAATAGATGTACGCTGGTCTCCCTTCCTTCTACCCAGTGACACCAGCAATGTTGATCTTGCGTCTGCAGGTGTGGGATACCGAGGGTGTGTGGAAGTGATCAGGCGGCTGCACAGCAATCGGGCACCTGACAGACAACATTTGGGTCAAATGTACATACAGTATATTACTGGCTATTACAGGGAGTGTGTGTACAACTGTCATATGACATAAGTTGGTGACAGCAAAAGGGTTAATAAAACATAAATTTGTTAAACTGTTTTTCCAAGAAAAAGCCTAAAGACGCACATCCTACTGTTACTTACATTACTTTTGAAAATGGTGGTACATGATACGAGGAGGAGGAAGAGTGCATTAGTGTGTGGCAATAGAGTAAAGGAGGAAGCATGCAATTATCTTAATTATCTTTAAATGTGTTTGTTTAACTATGTACAGTACAGCAATGGTGGTATGATTAGATGAGGGGGAAAGAGAAAGGTCTGCTTAACTATAACTTTGCAGTCTTTGATGAAATGCTCTAAAATGTGCATCTTAAATAAATATCATGAATCCTCAGGAACTCCTTGCATCCTTCCAAGACTTTTCCCCCAAAAGAACAACATTTTCTGAAAGGATGTGGCTTGTTGTGGATGAGACAGTAGAAATATTGACCCACAAGTCATCCCCACCATCACTGTTGGCAGCAGCAGGTGCAATCCCTGTCTTTCTGACAGGGATAGAATCTCCTAAAGTCCTTGTACTTAGGTTCTCTAGCCTTGTAGCTGTGAGGTTAGAAGCATTTATATCAACAACAGAGAAGCTTGGGTCTTTCTTAGCATTGGCTATATCTCCCCCTGGCACTCAGAGAAGAGCAAAAAGAAAGAAAGGACACTTGATGTTGCCCAGTACACCTAGAGCATGCTGTTCCCTACTTTTCTGGGAGATAGTAAGGCAATTTTACCACCATTGGGTTCACAACACATGCAGTATCTAAGTAGCTAAGGTTCGGTAAGTGTGGGTAGCAATTTCTAGTTCAAGAGGAAGATCACTCAGATTCTGGAATGTCTAGTTGTATCTGCTAGATAGTTTAGCAAAGTCCTGCAATCATTTGAAAAATTAAAGTTTGATGTCTTCAGGCTTCCAAAAATGTGCCCTAATCTCTCTCATGCAAGATTAAGGACTTTGGTTCCTGGATATGAACATTTGTAAGTCTTTTTTAACACAGTCCAAGGATTGAGGGCATAACCATCTAATCAGCAGATCAACTTCATGAGTCCAGTGCATCCTCTAGTGTGCTACTAGTGTTAGTGCAGGCAAATTTAGGTTATGACTTATGGTAAGTTTTGTGAGTCAAAAATTGGGTCAGGGTCACTGCAGGTCAGGCTGGATGGCTCCACAGAGGCAGTTCTCTCGTACCTCCCCCTGTATCTGGAAGCTGGTAGAAGCTTCTAGAAGTTGGTGGGTGGAGGCCAGGAGGTGCTGATCTTACTTAAGATCAACTTTGCCAATCCCCAGGCAGAATGTCCTGGCAGGGTGGTTAGGTCAGCCCTTAAATGTGGTAGAGCAATGCCAGCAGGAGAGTTGGGTGGAAGATGGAGTGCTGAGGAGGTTGTCGGTGGCCTAGGAGGTCTGGGGGGTAGGCTCTGCCACCAGGCTTGGCTCGGGCTGCCCTGGGATGATCCTATCAGTGTCTTGGTTTTAGGAGGAATCTTTCCTAAGGAGCAGCAGGTAGCAAGGAGGACAGAGTGAGTACATCACAGAACACCCAGGGATTCAAAAGGTAAAAGATTGCCATATATAGCAAGATTTCTGAAGGATAGCACTGTGCTTAACCCTTTCTATCCCTTGCCCTGGGAGATCGTCGGAGCAGCCAGGTGGGCTGGTAATTTCTGCAGGCAGTGGAGCTGAAAGCAGTTCTACAAAGGAGAGGAGATACTCCTGCATTCAGTTTACAACAGACTGTGCTATTTTTCTAAAGGGGGCTAAGCAGGGCTGTAGATAATTTTTTGCTTGGGGGGGGGGTTCAGCAGCAGGCAGGGCCGATCCTGGGTGGATGCGCGGGTTGCAGCGCACCCGGGCGCCGCAGAGATGGGGGCACCGAAGCGCCAGAGTGCTCCCCTCCCTCCTCCTTTCCTTGTCTGTGTCCAGAGGTGGCTCTCTCCGCCGGCAACTGACAAGAGCAGATCAGAAGAGGAGAGACTGTGCTGCCGCCACTACTGTCAGCAACGGGAAGAGGGCTCTCTGTGTTTCCTGCCCAAGCCCATCCTCCCTCCCTGCAGCCTGAGATCGGAGTGGCTGTCTCTGTGTGGGGAGAGCCAGCTCCCCCCCCCCCTCGTGCTGCTGTACTAGTGAGCAGCGCTTGCCAGCACAGCTGCCCACTGTGTTTCTTCCCCCGCCTTCATAAAAAAAAAGAAGCAGAGAAGAGGATTGTGGGACATGTAGTCCCACGCAGTTTCTGTGTTACAGTGGTCCATTAATTTTTAGTGACACCAGAACACGGTGTCGTTTTGGATGTTGTGCGATAAGTCACTCAACAATCACAGCAAAAAGACACCACGTTGTGGTGCCAGTAAAAATGAATGGACCACAAATACATGTGCTGCGTTTTGCCAGCATTGCAGTGCGATTTGGGATCAGGGCACGGTGGCAGGCAGAATCACAGCAATATTCTGCCCACGATCCCAAATCGCTACATGTGCCTAACAGGCTAATACAGCAGAAATTATGGAAGACTCAGTCCAGTACCTCCATCACCAACTTAGCCAGCAGTTGCAACAATCTCAGATATCTAGTAGATTGACAAGAAGAAATTCTGCAGCACTGCAGTTTTTAACTACCCTGACTAAGAAGGACACAAGGGAAAGAGGGACACACCTGGTGATCCGGGGTGGACTGGGTCAGCAGACGGCAGCAGCAGCCAGCAGCATTTCAGAACATCCACGTCCACTGCGGATGCGACTACAGGAAATTACCAGAGAAAGCGGATGCGACTACAGGAAATTACCAGAGACTGCGGATGCGAATACAGGAAATGATCAGAGACTATGGATGGACTACTAGAAATGACCAGAGACTACAGACGCAACTACTGGAAATGACCAGAGACTGCGGACGCGACTACAGTAAATGACCAGAGACTTGGCACGCAACTACAGGAAATAACCAGAGACTGGGAACAGGACTACAGGAAATGACCAGAGACTGGGAACGGGACTACAGGAAATGACCAGAGACTGGGAACGGGACTACAGGAAATGACCAGACTCTGGGAACGGGACTACAGGAAATGACCAGAGACTGGGAATGGGACCACAGGAAATGACCAGAGACTGAGGATGGACTACAGGAAATGACCAGAGACTGAGGATGTACTACAGGAAATGACCAGAGACTGCAGATGCAACTACAATAAATGACCAGAGACTGCGGATGCAACTACAGAAAATGACCAGAGACTACGGATGCGAGTACAGGAAATGACCATAGAGACTGTGGATGCGACTACAAAAAATGACCAGAGACTATGTTTGGACTATAGCCATTTTTAAAATTCTAACTTCCAGCAGGGGGTAAACAACACTGTCAGGGAGAGTTTAGCATAACAGTGAGTCTACAGGCGGTGTACATGGGCAGAGAGACCTACCTGGTCAGCCAAGCTCACCTCCCGCTCTCAGAGGGCTTACTGGTCCGGTCTGGGACTCTCAGATGTTCAGGGGGCGGTGCTCTCACTCAATTTCTCTGCTCTGAGCAGGCTGCATGGGGTGGGGCAGGGTCAGAGCATCAGTGGAGCTCCCAGCCCCACCCCTCCCTGCTGACAGAGCCTCCCTCAGCCCAAGACGAGCCCAACAGCCTGGGCCGGCATGCCCTGGTGGTCAGGCAGTGTAACAGCAGGCCAGGCTCAGGCAGCACACAACAACAGCGTGTGTGATTCAGTGTTGAGTGTGGTGATAGCGGTGCACCCAGTGCCATTAGTTGAAGCCCACATAACTTTACTACTTCTTCTGCAATTTGCACTGACGCTGGGGGGGGTTAGACCCCCAAAATCCTCCCCTTACCTACGTTCCTGGGGCTAAAAGCACCTAGTCCTCAAGGGACTTTTTGCCGCTGATCCTGAAGAACTGAAGGTGTCTGGGAGGAAGAGCAGTCTAGGATTCATTGTTTCTGTCAAGTTGGGCATCCCATAATCCATACCTCCCAACTTTCTGAAATGGGAATGAGGGACACCTATTAGCAAATGTATGTAGGGAAAGGACACACACCCTGCCATGCCCCCCTTAAAGGAGAATAAAACAAAAAAATTAGGTGATTGATTAAACTCACAAGTGATTTTTTACCACTGCTGTTCCTTTTATATTGACTTTTGGAATTTACATATGCAGCAATTTAGAAATTGGATGAAAGCTTTAGCACTGGGAAACACTTTGATAGATAAGTTGTGCATTTTATATACAACTATGCAGATCAGACCAAAATTAGGGACAAATGAGGAGGAACAGAGGGATTTTGTTCCCGAATGAGGGACAGTCCCTCAAAATCAGGAACAGTTGGGAGGTTTGCATAATCCCTCTCCAAGTCATTATCCCCAATAAAAACAATAAAAAAAAACAAGCTCTGAAATGACTTCTTGTGTCTGGATGCAAGAGAAAAATGCTTTGTGCCTGTCTGTGCCAGAATAGGGGAGACATTTACCAGTAGCCCTTGCAGGGGTAGTTAGGGTTACCACCTGTACGGGATTCACCCGTACAGTCTGAGATTTGAATCATGTGACAAGTTTTGAGCCTCCCTGAAAATCCAACACATTATTCAGATAGGATCGTGGCTCACAGCTAGAGCTAGGATTAGGTGTTCTCCTCGGCCCAGCCTGCAGGGGACAATAGAGAGCAGCACTGACTGAAAAGTCTCAGCAGCACTGCCGAGGAACGAACACAGAGTATGTGCAGCCTGGAAAGAGAAATTAGGAACTTCTTTGCAGTTAGTGAGTGAGTACAGAGGGAAAGGGGGGCTCTGGTGTCATATCTGATGTAAGGGGGCTCTGGTGTCATATCTGATGTAAGGGGAGCTCTGGTGTCACATCTAATTTAAGGGGGGGCTCTGGTGTCATATCTGATGTAAGGGGGCTCTGGTGTCATATCTGATGTAAGGGGAGCTCTGGTGTCACATCTAATGTAAGGGGGGGCCCTTTAAAAAAAAAAAATGTAAGGGGGGGCTCTGGTGTCACATCTCATGTAAGGGGGGGGGGGCTCTGGTGTCATATCTGATGTAAGGGGGCTCTGGTGTCACATCTGATGTAAGGGGGCTCTGGTGTCACATCTCATGTAAGGGGGGCTCTGGTGTCATATCTGATGTAAGGGGGGCTCTGGTGTCATATCTGATGTAAGGGGGGCTCTGGTGACACATCTGATGTAAGGGGGGCTCTGGTGTCATATCTGATGTAAGGGGGGCTCTGGTGACACATCTGATGTAAGGGGGCTTTGGTGACACATCTGATGTAATGGGGAGCTCTGTTGACACATCTGACATAAGGGGGGCTCTGGTGTCACATCTGATGTAAGGGGGCTCTGGTGTCATATCTTATATATATATATATATATATATATATATATATATATATATATATATATAGGGGGCACCAGATGTAAGGGGGCTCTGGTGGGGGCACCAGATGTAAGGGGGAGCTCTGGTGGGGGCACCAGATGTAAGAGGGAGCTCTGGTGGGGGCACCAGATGTAAGAGGGAGCTCTGGTGGGGGCACCAGATGTAAGGGGGCTCTGGTGGGGGCACCTGATGTAAGGGGGGGGCTCTGGTGCCACATCTGATGTAAGGGGGGCTCTGGTGCCACATCTGATGTAAGGGGGGCTCTGGTGTCATATCTGATGTAAGGGGGCTCTGGTGTCATATCTGATGTAAGAGGCGATCTAGTGGGGGCACCAGATGTAAGGGGGAGCTCTGGTGGGGGCACCAGATGTGAGGGGGCTCTGGTGGAGGCACCAGATGTAAGGGGGAGCTCTGGTTAGGGCACCAGATGTAAGGGTACTTTGGTGTCACCTCTAATGTAAGGGGGGCTGTCAGGATGCGCATACCAGCAGAGAGATCCGCCTCCCTACAAGAGCTTTGAGATGCAGAAATACACGCATTCCTGTTGCCCATAGGAATCGGGCCATTGGCACATAGAAGGCGCGCAAACAGAAGCCGTCGCGCACCCGTGTGCGCGTCGACACTCGTGCGCACACGTGAGCGACGCTGGCACCAGTGAGTCTATTTAGGCACAGCCAGTACCCAGCCCCAGTGCTGCTTTGTCTTCAGCTCTGTGCATCCTGTTTCCTGAGAACCTGTATCTTGATCCCTGTTACCTATCCGGCTTGTCTTGACCGTCCCTTGATCTCCGCCTGCACCGACCCCAGCTTGTCCTGTGACCATCCTCTTGTCTTCTCCTTGGCTCCTGTTTGCTGATCCGGCTTTTGACCTTGGCTTGCCTCCTGACTACGAACCTGCCTGCACCCTGCATCCGATTGTCCTAGCCGTGTATGACCCAGCCTGCCTGACCTTGCTTCTTCTTTACTGCCATCTGCACCAGCTGCCTGCCTGTCGGTCTTCCTGCTGAAGTCTGCCTCTGTCTTCTCTAGCCCTGCCAGGACTGTCATCCAGCTTCCAGCTAAAGACTCTTGGCACTCGTGCGACTCTGTACCTTGGCACCTTCTGTTCTCACTATCAGAGATCCCAAGTCAGACGTGTAAGGGAGGCCTTGCTCGTTCATTCAGGCTCTTCTACCAGGTACGTGATAGGGGCTCTCGTGTCATATCTGATGTAAGGGGGCTCTGGTGTCACATCTGATGTAAGGGGGGGGGCTCTGGTGTCATATCTGATGTAAGGGGACTCTGGTGTCACATCTTGTGTAGGGGGCTCTGGTGTCATATCTGATGTAAGGGGGCTCTGGTTTCACATCTGATGTAAGGGGGCTCTAGTTTCATTTATGATGTAAGGGGGGCTCTGGTGTCACACCTGATGTAAGGGAGACTCTGGTGTCATATCTCATGTAAGGGGGGGCTCTGGTGACACATCTGATGTAAGGGGGGGCTCTGGTGACACATCTGATGTAAGAGGGGCTCTGGTGCCACATCTGATGTAGGGGGGGCTCTGGTGTCACATCTGATGTAAGGGGCTCTGGTGTCACATCTGATGTATGGGGGGCTCTGGTGTCATATCTTATGTAAGGGGACTCTGGTGTCATATCCGATGTAAGGGAAGATCTAGTGGGGGCACCAGATGTAAGGGGGGGGGGCTCTGGTGGGGGCACCAGATATAAGGGGGCTCTGGTGGGGACACCAGATGTAAGGGGGAGCTCTGGTGAGGGCACCAGATGTAAGGAGGTTCTGGTGTCACATCTAATGAAAGGGGGCTCTGGTGTCATATCTGATGTAAGGGGGCTCTGGTGTCACATCTGATGTAAGGGGGGGCTCTGGTGTCATATCTGATGTAAGGGGGCTCTGGTGTCACATCTGATGTAAGGGGGGCTTTGGTTTCATATCTGATTTAAGGGGGCTCTGGTTTCACATCTGATGTAAGGGGGCTCTGGTTTCACATCTGATGTAAGGGGGCTCTGGTGTCACATCTGATATAAGGGGGGCTCTGGTGTTATATCTCGTGTAAGGGGGGCTCTGGTGTCATATCTGATGTAAGGGGGCTCTGGTGTCATATCTGATGTAAGGGGAGATCTAGTGGGGGCACCAGATGTAAGGGAGGCTCTGGTGGGGCACCAGATGTAAGGGGGAGCTCTGGTGGGGGCACCAGATGTAAGAGGGAGCTATGATGGGGGCACCAGATGTAAGGGGGAGCTCCAGATGTAGGGCACCAGATGTAAGGGGGCTCTGGTGTCACTTCTGATGTAAAGGGGCTCTGGTGTCACATCTGATGTAAGGGGGGCTTTGGTGTCATATCTCATGTAACGGGGGTTCTGGTGTCATATGTCATGTAAGGGGGGGCTCTGGTGTCATATCTGATGTAAGGGGGCTCTGGTGTCATATCTGATGTAAGGGGAGATCTAGTGGGGGCACCAGATTTAAGGGAGGCTCTGGTGGGGCACCAGATGTAAGAGGGAGCTATGGTGGGGGCACCAGATGTAAGGGGGCTCTGGTGGGGGCAACAGATTTAAGGGGGAGCTCCAGATGTAGGGCACCAGATGTAAGGGGGCTCTGGTGTCACATCTGATGTAAGGGGGCTCTGGTGTCACATCTGATGTAAGGGGGCTCTGGTGCTTTTGTTTATAGTCCAAAAAATAAAAACCACAGAGTTGATCAAATACCCCCAAAAGAAAGCTCTATTTGCGGGAAAAAAAGGACACACAGTTTGTTTGGGTACAACGTTGCACGACCGCACAATTGTCAGTTAAAGCGACTCAGTGCGTATCGCAAAAAATGGAAGGGGGTAAATTCTTCTGGGGCTGAAGTAGTTAAAGTGTTTGGGTTTGACTTGATGAAAAGGTGGCAACCCTAGGGATAATGTTACAGGCATTTACCTTGTGTCATCCTGAAGGACTGAAGGTGTCTGGGAGGAAGAGCGGTCTAGGATCCTTACTTTGTACAGAGAAACAAAGTTGTACCATTCATTGTTTGTGTCAAGTTGGGCATCCCATAATCCCTGTACCCCATCCAAATCATTATCCCCCATAAAAACAATAAAAAAAACAAGCTATGAGATTACTTCTTGTGTCTGGATGCAAGTGAAAAATGATTGTTGCCTGGCTGTGCCAGAATTGGGGAGACTGTTACCAGTAGCCCTTGCAGGGGTAGTGCTACAGGCATTTACCTTGTGTCAGGCCAGGAGTACAAGTTATACTGCAACAGTTCAGATGTGCTGAATTATGCAGGTAGTTCAGTAATAAATAGCAAACACCATGAGCAGATCTGTAGGCAGGATTTCTGGTACTTGTGATGCACTGCTGCAGATGTAAATGGAACAGCAATGAGACTGATGCATAGCAGAAGCAGGATACAACAGCCTGAGTCGTAACCGTGAGTCTGCTCACACAGGGGGGTCAGGCTGAAGCATAGTCAAGACAAGCCAGGCCACACGCAGGTAAATCGAAGTCTGAACAGTACACAATCAGCAGCGAAGAGAAAACAGGGTCAGTACAAGCCAGATCATATACAGTAAAATACAAAGCAGATAAAAGCTGAGTCAAGCAGTAGAACCCAAGGTATGAGCTGCAATCACGAGCTCAGATTGTTAGTGTGTTAAGATAGGTGTTTAAAATGTGAGCAGTAATGAGCTAACCAATCACCATCTTTCCCAGGTAAGGGCTGTCTCAGGTGAGTTTTGCTGAGTCTTGACAGCCCGAATCTTGGTACTGACACCTTGCAAGGTTTGATGCATCAGTTCGTTCTGGTCTTGTTGCCACAGTGGTCCCTTTACTGTTGCTGTAAGTGGTAAGTACTGGAGGTTTAGGAAAAAACAGAGTAGGGGATGAGTTCGGTTTCCGTGGAGGTTTTGGGTTTGGGAGTCTCACAGTGTATATCCCAGAAAGCGCGTGACTGGTCCCAAGAAGTTTACTGACAATTTGGCAGTCTAGGTTCAGGTGGTCTGCGATGGATGCAAACACACGAAAAGAGCTTAAAGTGGATGTAAACTTGATTCATGAAATTTGACCTTGGCACATATATCTGTAATGTTTTCTTACCTCTCTCCAAAGCACTAAGTCCTGTGTCTTTCTGCTGTTTCGTTCCTCTGTGATCAGAATGATAACTTCTGAGAAGAAGTTATCAGAGACGGGAGATAAAAGTAGCCTGAAATTTGTGTCGGGTTGGTTGCTATAAATAGATTAGCAGAGGGCTTGTCTTGTCAAAGCACAGCTCTGAAGGTATCTTCTTTTCTTCTTCTGTTCTTTTGCCTATGTGGAGTGGGGGTGTGTGCCTTTCCTCCAATCAGCTGTCACACAGTGTAAGCCAAGACTACACTCCTACAGCTGAATGAGGAAGTAAAAATTCTAACACGATGTAAGAATTCTTAACAATATAGGAAGTTGAAGACAGCAGATATGCATGCAAAACTTATGTAGGGAGATTTGTTTTAGCCCTGTGTATCATCTGAGGCTGTTCACTTCACTGGGTATAAGAGAGGGTTTACATCCACTTTAAAGTGCTACTAAGCCCAGGACCCTGCATTCACTATATCTGGTCTCCCACAGTACACAGAACATGGAAATGCAGTATATAGCAGCCTTGCTACTTCCTATCAGTGTCTGGTTAAAGCTTGCAGGAGGAGTTTTCATTCTACTCTGACTGTCTTATGAGGCTACAGGTTCTCTGACCCTCTGTCTGGATAGTGCTGATTGGTCCTTTCCTGATCACATGCAGCCTCATAAAAAAAAAACTTTCTCTAGCAATACAACACCAAACCGAGCATGCGCAGAGTGACTCCAAAGGCTCTGTCCTATCAGGAGATGGATTGGGGACAGTGGAAGAAGGGGAGGATCAGAGAAGATAGGATTAAACAGCCTTTTTACACAATGCGGAGGATTAACCCCTTAGGTTCCACAATGAGTAAAACAAGCATGCTGTACTGCATATACAGTGGGGACGGAAAGTATTCAGACCCCCTTAAATTTTTTTACTCTTTGTTATATTGCAGCCATTTGCTAAATTCATTTAAGTTCATTTTTTTCCTCATTAATATACACACAGCACCCCATATTGACAGAAAAAACACAGAGTTGTTGACATTTTTGCAGATTTATTAAAAAAGAAAAACTCAAATATCACATGGTCCTAAGTATTCAGACCCTTTGCTCAGTATTTAGTAGAAGCACCCTTTTGATCTAATACAGCCATGAGTCTTTTTGGGAAAGATGCAACAAGTTTTTTACACCTGGATTTGGGGATCCTCTGCCATTCCTCCTTGCAGATCCTCTCCAGTTCTGTCAGGTTGGATGGTAAACGTTGGTGGACAGCCATTTTTAGGTCTCTCCAGAGATGCTTAATTGGGTTTAAGTCAGGGCTCTGGCTGGGCCATTCAAGAACTGTCATGGAGTTGTTGTGAAGCCACTCCTTCGTTATTTTAGCTGTGTGCTTAGGGTCACTGTCTTGTTTTAAGGTAAACCTTCGGCCCAGTCTGAAGTCCTGAGCACTCTGGAGAAGGTTTTCGTCCAGGATATCCCTGTACTTGGCTGCATTCATCTTTCCCTCGATTGCAACCAGTCGTCCTGTCCCTGTAGCTGAAAAACACCCCCACAGCATGATGCTGCCACCACCATGCTTCACTGTTGGGACTGTATTGGACAGGTGATGAGCAGTGCCTGGTTTTCTCCACACATACCACTTAGAATTAAGGCCAAAAAGTTCTATCTTGGTCTCATCAGACCAAAGAATCTTATTTCTCACCATCTTGGGGTCCTTCAGGTGTTTTTTTAGCAAACTCCATGCGGGCTTTCATGTGTCTTGCACTGAGGAGAGACTTCTGTCGGGTCACTCTGCCATAAAGCCCCGACTGGTGGAGGGCTGCAGTGATGGTTGACTTTCTACAACTTTCTCCCATCTGCCGCTACATCTCTGGAGCTCAACCACAGTGATCTTTGGGTTCCTCTTTACCTCTCTCACCAAGGCTCTTCTCCCCCGATAGCTCCGTTTAGTCAGACGGCCAGCTCTAGGAAGGGTTCTGGTCATCCCAAACGTCTTCCATTTAAGGATTATGAAGGCCACTGTGCTCTTAGGAACCTTAAGTGCAGCAGAAATTTTTTTGTAACCTTGGTCAGATCTGTGCCTTGCCACAATTCTGTCTCTGAGGAAGATGCAACAAGTTTTTTACACCTGGATTTGAGGATCCTCTGCTATTCCTCCTTGCAGATCCTCTCCAGTTCTGTCAGGTTGGATGGTAAACGTTGGTGGACAGCCATTTTTAGGCCTCTCCAGAGATGCTTATTTGGGTTTAAGTCAGGGCTCTGGCTGGGCCATTCAAGAACAGTCATGGAGTTGGTATGAAGCCACTCATTTGTTATTTTAGCTGTGTGCTTAGGGTCATTGTCTTGTTGGAAGGTAAACCTTCGGCCAAGTCTGAGGTCCTGAGCACTCTGAAGAAGGTTTTCATCAAGGATATCCCTGTACTTGGCCGCATTCATCTTTCCCTCGATTGCAACCAGTCGTCCTGTCCCTGTAGCTGAAAAACACCCCCACAGCATGATGCTGGCAACACTATGCTTCACTGTTGGGACTGTATTGGACAGGTGATGAGCAGTGCCTGGTTTTCTCCACACATATCACTTAGAATTAAGGCCAAAAAGTTCTATCAGACCAAAGAATCTTATTTCTCACCCCCAATAGCTCAGTTTGGTCGGACGGCCAGCTCTAGGAAGGGTTCTGGTCGTCCCAAACGTCTTCCATTTAAGGATTATAGAGGCCACTGTGCTGTTAGGAACCTTAAGTGCAGCAGAAATTTTTTTGTAACCTTGGCCAGATCTGTGCCTTGCCAGAGTTCTGTCTCTGAGCTCTTCAGGCAGTTCCTTTGACCTCATAATTCTCATTTGCTCTGACATGCACTGTGAGCTGTAAGGTCTTATATAGACTGGTGTGTGACTTTCCTAATTAAGTCCAATCAGTATAATAAAACACGGCTGGACTCAAATGAGGGTGTAGAACCATCTCAAGGATGATCAGAAGAAATGGACAGCACCTGTTAAATATATGAGTGTCACAGCAAGGGGGCTGAATACTTAGGGCCATGTGATATTTCAGTTTTTCTTTTTTAATAAATCTGCACAAATGTCAACAATTCTGTGTTGTTCTGTCAATATGGGGTGCTGTGTGTACATTCATGAGGAAAAAAATGAACTTAAATGATTTTAGCAAATGGCTGCAATATAACAAAGAGTGAGAAATTTAAGGGGGTCTGAATACTTCCCCCACTGTATGTATATATATATATATATATATATATATATATATATATATATATATACACACACACACACTCTGCATCCAGTGTAGCCCATATCTACAGTGCATTCCATGGTGTATTGTTTCTAATACACTTCAGGCGGTGTACACAGTATCTAATACAGTGTGTACAGTGTCTACTACACTACTAGAGGTGTACACAATACAGTGCAGTCGTAGTACAGTTTCTACTACTTTTTCTGGTGGCGTACACAGTATCTAATAGTGTGTACAGTTTCTACTACACTTCTGGTGGTGTACACAATACAGTACAGCCATAGTACAGTTTCTAATACATTTCTGGTGGTGTACACAGTATCTAATACAGTGTGTGCAGTTTTTACTACACTTCTGGTTTTGTACACAGTACACAATAGAGTGCAGCCATAGTACAGTTTCTACTACTTTTCTGGTGGTGTACACAGTATCTAATACAGTATGTACATTTTCTACTACACTTCTGGTGATGTACACAGTACACAATACAGTGCAGCCGTAGTACAGTTGTTGATACAGTGTACGTGGCATACACAGTATCTAATACAGTGTGTAGAGTTTCTACTACACTTCTGGTGGTGTACGCAGTATCTAATTGTCAGGGCTGGGCTCAGCCCTTCCTTCTCTGAGCTGGCCGCTCAGCTGTTGGCTAATTGCCAGCTCCTATCTCTCCACAGTTACTCAGCTGTTGATGATATCCTGCTCATCAGTCCTGCCTACTTAAGTCGTCCAGTACAGAGGATCTCTGCCTTCGCCTTGGTCAACATCACAGAGACTATCTCCTGCATTCCTGTTAAAGATTTGCTTGGCTGACATCCCTTCTGGCTCCAGATCCTGCTTGCTGTTTTACTACGCTCATCTCCAGCTCCCTAACGTTTAGCTTGTCTGACTATCCGTTCTGGTTCCTGAACTCTGGCTTTGTTTTGACTACATTTGTTCTATTTACTTTTATTATTAAACAAGTCTGATTTAACTGTACTTCTGGCTCCGGTGTTGGTTCCCAAGTTCAGGAAGGGAGTAACATGAGCCTAGGGAGAGGGGGTGCCCAAGAAGGACAAGAAACTGGCAGTTACGTTCCCCCGGCTGCAGCATACTGCCAAGTTTGCGCCAGTGACAAGGAGGGAGGAGATAATGAGGTCACTGACTCTACTTGGGTTCCTGAGAGTAGGAGGAGGAGGCACAACTCCAACGAGGCAGGATGTGCTCTAGGGGGCAGCTTAAGGGCAGCCAACCTATTGCATTACACCGCAGAGCTCTGCAGGTACAGGGCGCTGCTGACTCCCCGCTGACTTTTAAAAGTTCTTTGGTGTGGGCCTTTTTCGACATGTGTGCAGCAGATCACACCGTTGCTGTTTGCAACCTATGTCTGAAGCAGATCAAGCGTGGCCAGAACAACAGCCTCTTGGGCACCACATGCTCGACCAGACATATGATGACCTGCCATGCAGTCCGTTGGTAACAGCACTTGAAAGACCCACATCAAAGAAAAAGGCGGACTTCTCCTTGCTCCTCACCTGGGATCTCCAACCCCACAGTACCTCCAGTCCTCTCAAAAACCTGCACTGAGAGGAATGAAGGTATAGCAATAGGTGTCCCAAGTACTTGCAGCTAATCTGCTAGCAGTACATCCTCTAGATACCTTATTAGGATGAAACGTCGGGATGGGCTCTGCTGATGCCACTGCGTTGCTTTGATTTTATCCAATGCTTTTAATGTCTTCTCAAATGAATCGCCTACGAATTCCGGTCACTATTCCTATGGTAGACAGCTACTGATGTCAAAACGGTCACGGATCCCTATCTGTTATGGTCTATTTTGGAAGTCGTGATTGCTGTACCTCCTTGGGTGTGTTACACCAAAAGCTTGGTTGACTCATCAGGCATATGCCTAGTTGGGTTCAACCTGTCTGGTAAGCTTCTTTCCTTACGGTGGTGGATTATCTACAGACAACCAGTTCACGCAGATTCACAGTCACTATATTTGATGTATGGACTTTATGCACTTTATATGCACTGACACTATTAGTTTATACTATTTTATCATTATCGTTGTGATATTTTATTGCTGTGTATTTTTGTTTTGAATATTCATTTATCATATTCACTTTATATTGGTATAATTTTATTGCTTATTTCTTTTTCATCAGCTCTGCACTATACTACTTTATTTGTTCACTTATTCACAGATTATCTGATGTGCTGGCAGCTACCATTATTTGTATAAGACAGCGCGGTTTCTTCACAATTTTTCTACACATGGGCAGGGACATTACCTTTCCTTCACAGCACACTGGGTAACTCTGCTGTCAGCTGGGAAGGATGCAGGACAGGGTTCAGTATTCTTGGAGCTTGTTCCACCACCACGTCTCCAAAATGCTATTGGTGATTCTGCCACAGCTCTCTCCTCTTCTTCTTCCTATATGACCTCTTCTGCAGATTTGTCTTCTGAACCAGCGGTGCTCCATAAGCATTCAAGGGGCTATGCAAGCATCAAAAAGATGCCATGCGGGGCTTGAGTTGGTTTGCTTAGGGGACAGGAGCCACACTGGGACAGAGATTCTGTCAGCTCTGCAGGGGCAGGCTCAAAGGTGGTTGACACCACACCAGCTTCAGGCAGGAATGGTTGTATGTGACAATGGCACCAACCTTCTCTCCGCCCTCCGACAGGCACACTTGACCCATGTTGCATGTTTGGCACACGTCTTGAATTTGGTGGTGCAGCGGTTCTTGAGCAGGTACCCAGGCTTACAGGATCTCCTGAGGCAGGCCAGAAAAGTCTGCTGTCATTTCCGCCGGTCATACAATGCCAGTGCTCGGCTGGCTGACATTCAAAGGGAATGCAACCTGCCCACCAACCGCCTCATTTGTGACATGCCCACCTGGTGGAACTTAATGTTGGCAATGCTGCAGCGGCTGCACATGCAGCAGAGGGCCATTAATGTGTACCTGTGCGAGTATGGCACAAGGACAGGGTCAGGGGAGCTTGGCTTCTTTTTGCCACGCCATTGGCTACTGATCAAGGATGCATGCACTGTCCTGTCACCATTTGAGGTGGCCACAAGGATGGTGAGCAGCGACAATGCATGCATCAGTGACACTGTCCCTCTAGTCTTCCTGTTGGAGCAAACGCTTCGTGGAATAATGGACAGTGCACTTGAGACAGAACAGCGGGAGGAAGAGGAGGACTTCCTTACCTCTCAAGGCCCCCTTTATCCAGATAGCATTCCTGCGGACCCGCCAAACACACATGAAGAAGAGGAGGAGGATTGTGTCAGCATGGACGTGGAGGATAACACTCAGCAGCAGTCTTCAAGGGATGGTTTTCAGTCCCCAGAAACCCAAGGAGTTGTACATGGCTGTGAGGAGGTTGTTACGGATCATGTGATCCTTAGTGACCCATGGCCTCCCTGATTCTGCAAAGCCTGCGAAAGGACCCTAGGATTGGTATCAAGGAGAGGGATCATTACTGGCTGGCAACCCTTCTTGATCCACGCTACAAGGGTAAGGTTGCAGAATTCATCCTGCCTTCGCAGAGGGAGCAGATGATGAAACATCTTCAGGAAGCCTTGAAGAAATGTTTGTGCAATGCATTTCCAGACCCTGGGAGGTTACAATTTCCTGGGCTGGACAACATGTTGCTGAGGCTTCGTTCAGTCAGAGGAAGAGCGGTGGAGAAGGCGGCCAGCTGACCGATGCCTTTAAACAATTTTTCAGTCCTCAGAGCCAAGGTCTGATCGGTTCAGGCAACCATCGTCGGCGTCTGCATTACATGGTGCAGGAATATCTAGGGGCAAGAGCAGACTTGGAGACCTTTCCAACAGAGCATCCACTGGGTTACTGGGTCTTGAGGATGGACCACTGGCCAGAACTTGCTCAATATGCAATTGAGCTACTGGCCTGTCCTGCATCCAGTGTTCTTTCTGAACGCACATTCAGTGCTGCTGGAGGGTTTGTAACGGATCATAGAGTGTGCCTGTCCACAGACTACGTTGATAGGCTCACATTCATATCGAGCACCTGATGCTGATGTAACTGATTCAATTTTCTATGGATGTGGGATCCCTTGAAGACTGCCTATGCTGACTATCCTAGTCCTCCTCAATCTTGATGATGTTAGCTTCCAACAGTATTTTTGGTTTAGGGCACCACCACCACCACCCAAGGCCCAATTTTTAACAGGGGCATGTAATTCCAAATCTTGATATAATATTTTACAGCAGGGCCTGTTCCTGCGCCCAACAAGATTAACTGTGAGGGCTTACAATGTTCTGGTACCACCACCAAGGCCCAATGTTTCTGCCCCTGTTTAATGGGGCATGTAATTACAATTTTTGATATAGTATTTCACAGCAGGGCCCGTTCTCACCAAAGGTATCTGTGAGGGCTTACAGTGTTCTGGTACCACCAACACCTAAGGCCCAATTTTCTGCAGAGTATATAGGGCAGGCCGTGTAGTATACAGTGCCTTGAAAAAGTATTCACCCCCTAGGCATGTTTTGTTGCCTCACAATCTGGAATTAACATGGATTGTTTGAGGATTTGTATCATTTAATTTGCAGAACATGCCCACAACTTTGAAGATGTTTTTTTTTTTTTATTGTGAAGCAAACAACAAATAGGACAAAATAGCAGAAAAAGTCCATGTGCATAACTATTACCCCCCTAAAGTCAATACTTTGTAGAGCAACCTTTTGCAGCTATCACAGCTCCAAGTGGTTTTGGATAAGTCTCTATGAGCTTGCCACATCTTACCACTGGGATTTTTGCCCATTCCTCCTTGCAAAACCGCTCCAGCTCCTTCAAGTTGGATGGTTTGCGCTTGTGAACAGCAATCTTTAAGTCTGACCACAGATTTTCTATTGGATTGAGGTCTGGGCTTTGACTAGGCCATTCCAACACATTTAAATGTTTCCCCTTAAACCACTCAAGTGTTGCTTTAGCAGTGTGTTTGGGGTCATTGTCCTGCTGGAAGGTGAACCTCCATCCTAGCCTCAATCACACACAGAGTGGTACAGGTTTTGTTCAAGAATAAATAAACAAGTGGGATTCCAGAGTAAATCACAGAGAAGGTGGTCTCCCTGGAAACAAAGACAGCTACTGTGGATATAGTGGACAGTAACGGGAGAGTGTATAAAAAATTCAAAGTTTTATTTAAGTACCAAAAATTAAAATTTGCACAAAAGTCATTACTATAAGAAAATTGAGTAATGCTGGTCCATCATACATCAATAAAAAGGGCATAACGAGTGCAAAATTGCATGTGGTATGCCCATAAAACAGAGACACAGACAATGGACAGACAATGACATACAAATAACACACACGGTGCAGGCGCCTACGTTACCGCAGATGCACAGAGCCCCTATGTCTAAACGCCAATAAGAGAGTAGAAACCACGTAAAATAAATTACAAAGGGGCACTGTGCATGTGTGGCCCCCAGGGTAGCGGAGATTAGATAACAATAATGCTGCCAGGAAGTGAGCCGCTAAACAGGAGGTTACTTTTCTATAAAGTTACCACAATGTATTAAATGTTCTTGCTGAATGGAATGAAAAAACTAAAATCATAAAGTTGCATGCGCATGCTCCAGGCCTTTCATTCAAGGGATGTGTCCATTCCAAAAATTAATTAAAAACAGATTGGAGTTCAAAGATCTCTAGCAAGATGTATTAAAACGTGAATAGATGATCACACAGTGCTTAGATGACCACTGCTAAATGACAGCCTTAATCGGGATGAGGTAGATGAGGGTAATTTAAACCTATCTTTCTTTATCAGTGTGTATCATCTGGCAGTGGTTTAATGTCCATCACTGTGGGTTGTCCCGGAATCTACATTTATACCCAGGCCATGCCGATCATGTGTTTCAAGGAATCTGTGCAACAATGCGAGTGTAAACAAGTGATGATTTTGGTTACGTTACCACCCTCTTTCGTAGTATGAAGATGACGGTCAAGATTTCCTGCACTTCCACCGCAACAAGTCAGCCCCACGTCAGCCCCGTAACTTCTCTGACCGTTGTAGAAAGATTAAACCACAGGTACTATCTGGGTCATACAGTGTCGCATGTTAGCGTATTTGCTGACACTCTGTGTTTAGCTGGTCTGTAAGTTCGGGCTGTGGCGGTGTCATATGGCAGATAATAGCCTTGCTGCAAGCGGCTCCATTTAGAAGGGTTCAGTTTTCCTTTTCAAAAAAGCCCTGTCTTCGATTAGAGTTGGGAGGTAACTGAAGCGGCTTCTGCAAGCCGTGATCATGTCGACGCGTTTCGCAAGGTCACGTCACGTAGCTTCAACTGGTCCAGTTAAAGCTACGTGACATGACATTGCGAAACTGAGCCAGGCATATTATAGACACCCCCAGGCACGATATTTAACCACTTGAATGACGGCTACACCGCGGACCTCAATTTCCGGGAGGCCGTCATGGGACGTCCTCCCCTGTGCACGCGCACCGTGCGCACTCTGCAGGGCGCGCGGTGTGCGCGCTGTGATCACCGAGTCACGGAGACTCGGATGATCACAGATCCAAGTAAGGGGGCCGGTCCCGGCCCCTTACCATGTGATCAGTTGTCAGCCAATGACAGCTGATCACATGATGTAAACAAAAGCTCGGTGATCGCCTCATGCTGACAGCGTCCCCAAACACTTTTTTTGGCAATAACTTGCATATAAGCCTTTAAAATTGGCATATTTGATTTCTCACGTTTGCGTCCCGTAGACTTTAACGGTGTTCGCGTGTTCGAACAAATTTTTTGCCTGTTCGCATGTTCTGCTGCAGACTGAACCGGGGGGGGGGGGGGGTGTTCAGCTCATCCCTATTGGTGTATACTTGAGGTGATTGTAGCTGTATGTTGGTGTATAAGTAGTCACTTCTATCGATATACAACATACTTAATGCATGAGACATCTATTTCATTATGCTATGGGAAGTTGGGAACTTTTGACCTTTTTCTTTTCATCAGTTGTAGCTATTGTTTTCCCTGCCATATAAATATGACTGGGAGGTCAGGGCCAGTTTGAGTTTGATTCAGGACTGAAGAAGAGAAAGTCTGAGCCCGGGTTCACACCTATGCGAATTAGATGTGCGTTTCCTCACATCTAATTCGCATAGTAGGAGAATGTGACTGGCTCCCTATGGAGCCGGTTCACATATCTCCGGGGCGGCTGCGGAGCGCACTGCACAAAAACGCTGTGCGTCTTTGGCTCAGTTTCAGGGCCGAATTCAGGCATAGAATCGGCCCTGATTCGTCCCTGAAATGGGGAACAGGGACGCACAGCGCTCCTGTGCGATCCGCAGCCCGGTATAGTGTGAACCCGGGCTTAATCAAGTTGACTGTTGCCTCCAGGTATATTTTCTAATGAGATTGTGACTCCCCTGGATTGAATGCTGTATTTATCTGTATTTTATCATCTGTAATACATCTTTAATCAAAGCTAAGTAAATCTCGTTTATTATTATACTACTTGTGTGTTGTTTTAATCATTGTACTTACTTCCACAAATCTGAAGGGTAAATATATAAATGAACCTGTCAATAAATGAATAAATGTCTCCTGCACTGTTCTTCTGTTATCAGCCTGATAACTTCTGACAAGTTCTACATCACATATGATAAAAGTAGTCTGAGTTTTGTGTTGGGGAGGATGCTATAAATAGATTAGCAGAGCCCTGAACTATTCAAGGAACAGACCTGAAAGTCTCCACCTGTGAGGAGAGGGGGTGTGTGCCTTTCCTCCAAACAGCTGTCTTGGCTGTATGCTTAGGCTCAGGCCTCTACTGGCCATCGGGACTACCGTGAGTTGCCCGGTGGGCCGATGGCTCAGTGGGCCGGTTTCAGTGACAGCGGACCGCCGCCTCCCTCCAGTCCTCTGTCCCCCCCCCGTGGCGCTCACCTACGCTCTCTGTCTAGTTATGCAGCGCGCCTGAATACAGACATGATGCTCGGGAGTCGACACTGAGAAGCTCATCATATGAACTGGAAGGAGGGCAGCCACACAAAGGTGTAACATAACCTTCCTCGGCACTTGTTCTCCTGCTCTTTTCTTCCACCGCTCTCCATTTAGATTCCTGAAAGAGCAGGAGAACGAGTGCCAAGGAAGGGTATGTTACAGCTGTGTGTGGCTGCCCTCCTTCCTGATTGTATGATGAGCTTCTCAGTGTCGGCTCCCGAGTATCATGTCTGTATTCAGGCGCGCTGCATAACTAGCCAGGGAGAGGAGGTGAGCACCGTGGGGGGGGGAGACATAGGAGCACAGGGGACCAGGGGACCAGAGCAGCATGGGGGGGAGAGGAGCATATGGGGGACCAGAGAAGTGTGGGGGGGGGAGAGGAGCATATGGGGGACCAGAGAAACATGGGGGGAGAGGAGCATATGGGAGACCAGAGAAGCATGGGGGGAGAAGAGCATATGGGAGATCAGAGCAGCATGGGGGGAGGAGCATATGAGGGAACATAGCAGCATGGGAGGGGGAGGAGCATATGGGGGACCAGAGCAGCATGGGATGGAGAGGAGCATATGGGGGACCAGAGCAGCATGGGGGGGAGAGGAGCATATGAAGACCAGAGCAGTATGGGGGGGGGGGATGAGCTAATGGGGGACCAGAGCAGCATGTGGGGGGGGGGAGATGAGCATATGGGGGACCAGAACAGCATGGGGGGGAGAGATGAGCATATGGGGGACCAGAGCAGCATGGGGGGGAGAGATAAGCATATGGGGGACCACAGCAGCATGGGGGGGGTGAGCATATGGGGGACCAGAGCAGCATGGAGGGTAGGAAAGAGAGGAGCATATGGGGGGCCAAAGCAGCATGGGGGGAGATGAGAATATGGAGGACCAGAACAGCATGGGGGGGAGCATATGGGGGACCAGAGCAGCATGGGGGGGAGGAACATATGGGGGACCAGAGCAGTATGGGGGAGAGGAGCATATGGGGGACCAGAGCAGCATGGGTGGGGAGAGGAGCATATGAGGGACCAGAGCAGCATGGGGGAGGAGCATATGGGGGACCAGAGCAGCATGGGGGGGAGAGGAGCATATGGGGGACCAGAGCAGCATAAGGGGGGGAGAGATGAGCATATGAGGGACCAGAGCAGCATGGGGGGGAGAGGAGCATATGGGGACCAGAGAAGCATGAGGGGGGGAGATGAGCATATGGAGGACCAGAGCAGCATATGGGGGTAGGAAAGAGAGGAGCATATTAGGGAACAAGGCAGGATGAGGGGGCGAGATGAGCATATGGGGGACCAGAACAGCATGAGGGGGAGAGGAGCATACGGGGGACCAGAGGAGCACGCGGAGGCCAGCGGACGACATGGGGGGACCAGCGGAGCACATGGGGGACCAGAACACCATGGGGGGATAGAGGAGTACGTAGAGGACCAGAGGAGCATGCGGAGCACATGGGGGACCAGAGAAGCATGGGGGGAGCAGCAGAGCATATGGGGGACCAGAGCAGCATGGGGGGAGGAGCATATGGGGGACCAGAGCAGCATGGGGGGAAGATGAGCATATGGGGGACCAGAGCAGCATGGGGGGGTAGGAAAGAGAGGAGCATATGGGGGACCAAAGCAGCATGGGGGGGGGAGATGAGCATATGGGGGACCAGAGCAGCATGAGGGGGGGAGAGGAGCATATGGGGGACCAGAGGAGTATGCGGAGGCCAGTAGAACACATGGGGGACCAGCGGAGCACATGGGGGACCAGAGGAGCATGGGGGGAAATAGAGGAGCACGCGGGGGGACCAGAGGAGCATGGGGGGACCAGAGGAGCATGGGGGGGACCAGAGGAGCATATGGGGGACCCGAGGAGCAAGCAGGGGACCAGCAGAGCACATGGGGGGGCCAGAGAAGCATGGGGGGACCAGAGATGCATGGGGGGAACAGAGGAGCATGGGGGAGGGGACAGACAGCTGACTTAACAACTATGGCCTGGGAGTTTCTCACTTTCCTCCCTAATCTTGTCCCATGGGGGGGGGGGGGCAAACTGATTCTTTGCCCCGGGTGAAATAATGTCTAGCTTCCCCACTGGTACTGCCTATAAGAGAAATAATGGAGAATGGCTAATGGCTAGTAAGGGGGGCTTGGGTGGCAGGCCGGGGGGGGGGGGGCGGACGGGTTTGTCCGGCCGGCATAGGAGAGACCTGTCAAAGTGGGCCAGTTTGGATGAAGTCCAGGGCCAAATTTTTGTCCCAGTCCAGCCCTGCTTAGGCTTCACTGCAGTGCTAATCAGGAAGAGAAAATCCCCTAACATGATGTGCACTTTCTAAAAAGTATATAAAGATAAAAACAGCAGATATATACTGTATGTAAACTTATGTAGGGAGATTTGTTTCATCTCTGTGTATCATCTGAGGCTATTCACTTCACTGGGTATATGTGAGGGTTTGCATCCACTTTAAGTAAATACAAAATACCTTTATATATATGTCAAATATTGAATGGAAATTGTATAAAAAATCATATATACCCTGCTTCCACCAATAAAAAATACAATGTTTTTTCTTTTTATTGGTGGACGAAGGGTATTTGTGTGTGTGATTCTTTTTTATACTATTTTCTTTCAAAACTTGACATGTGTAAAGATATTTTGTATTTCCTTATAATTTAATGAAGGGAAAAGCTTTTTTTTTTTATTTTTAGTTTAGTTTAGTGTAGGGTGGAGAGGTATTAGAATACCTATTAGGGTTTTACTGCTGTTGGTGCCCTTACTAAGGAGATTTATACTCTTGATTTGTCCTGTTTACCATTATCATTGTAAGTGAAATTTAAAGAAAATCCCAAATTTTGGGTTATACCCAGAAAAGTAGTAGAAAAGGAAATTTTCCAATAGGGACACTAGTTCTGGTGACCTGGGGGATTCCAAGGGATTCCCTTAATTTGCAGGGATTTTCTCTCACTTCCTTCAAGTCTGGTATGGATTTTAAGGGGAACCCCATGCCAAAATTAAAAAAAAAAGGCGTTGGGTCCCCCCCAAAATTCATACCAGACCTTTATCTGAGCATGCAGCCTGGCAAGACAGGAAATGGGGGACGAGCAAACCCCCCCTCCTGAACTATACCAGACAGCATGCCCTCAACATGAGGGGGGGTTTGAGGTAGAGGGGTGTCAGGGTGACAGGAGCATTTTTTGTCAATTCCTTTTTTTAGTAAAAAAAACAATGTCATCCAATCAACATGCACCGGTCGGTAATGTCACAAGGGGGCGGTGCCACCAAGTGACATCACCAGATGGCCCCACCCCTTTACCTATTTAAGAACTGTCAAATGGCAGAGCAGGCATTCTGTCCTTTATCCTTCATCTGTTTTTTCTTTTTTTGGGTCCGGCAGTGCGGTGGACGTCGTGATTGACAATGTTTTTTTTTTAAATGTTTGTATTGCTGGCAATGGTATTGTATTGCTGGCAATATAAATGTCATTCTTTTTCTTTATAAATGTCAGTATTGCTGCAGCAGGTTCTATACACGGTAAAGATGTGCCAATTTGCAGGCAGACTAAGGGGACCCCCCTAGCACTATATTTAACCACTTCGAAACCAGACCATTTCTGACACTTCGCTCCTACATGTAAAAATCTACTTTTTTTTACTATAAATTACTTAGAACCCCCAAACATTATATATATATATATATATATATATATATATATATATATTTTTTATGAAAGACCCTGTAGAATAAAATGGTGGGCGTTGCAATTTTTTATGTCAAATGGTATTCGCACAGCGGTTTTTCAAACGCAATTTTTTTAGATAAAAAACATTTTAATGAATTAAAAAAAAACACAACTTTAAAGTTAGTCCAATTTTTTTGTATAATGTGAAAGATGATGATATGCCGATTAAATAGATACGTAACATGTCATGCTTTAAAATTGCGTCTGCCCATGGAATGGCGGCAAACTACGGTGCTAAAAATTCTCCATAGGTGACTCTTTAAACCCCTTCAGAGCATACCAGTTTAGAGTTGCACAGGAGGTCTGATGCTAGAATTATTGCTCTCGCTTTGGTAAACTGGTAACCTCCAGAGATTAGCAGTTTAGAGTTGCACAGGAGGTCTGGTGCTAGAATTATTGCTCTCGCTCTGGCGTTTGCGACAATACCTCACATGTGTGGTGCGATCACCATTTACATATGCATGCAGGAGTAACGTGTGCGTTCCTTTGTGACAATTTATTATATAAAAAAGGTATATATTGTACTCAGGAACAAAGGAACTAAGGAGGGGACGTTGCTGGAAGTGGCAGCAGAGGAGTTATCACGATTTGTCCTATGAGAGGATATCCCGGGATAGGATCGTGGGAGGCATCCATAGCTGCTGTTGGCTGGCTGCCCAGGAAGGAATCCGATGCATTGGCTCAGCGGTGTCCTTTGAAGTACCCCTGCGGTGGTCCCCTTACATCTACTAAGCTTGTTTTGACCCCCCTGAACAAGGGCGGTCACAGGCTTTTTGGTAAGCCTTCAATTTATCTATCCGGTGGTGGGCAAACACTGAATGGTGGAGATTTATCCCTGAACCTGCATAGAATATTTATACAACAAACACACTCTTTTGGACTTTTATGATTTTATACACTTTTTTATAGTTTGTGTGTTTATGTGTCCTTAAAGCTAATACTTTGGAGCACCTTAATCATTGTTTAATCACGAATGATTGCGGTTTTGTCACTATGTTTTTGCTATATTGATTAACAGAATTTATCACCATTTATTCATATTAGTTAGTCTAATAGAATTTATCACCATTTATTCATATCAGTTAGTCCAGCTCTGCACTTTTTAAAGTTATATATTGTACTCACAAATAAAATTAATGTATCAAGCAAAATGTATGCAAAGTCCATCAGATGATCCATATAAAATGGACAGTGCAGCGCTGGACATATGACACAATATTTGTTAACAGTGGTAAATCAATAAATCAAATAACCAACAACGGTGAATAGCATCCAATGAAAAATCATTAATATCAAATTAACTAATAAATATTAAGTGTTCATGTAATGTTACAAGAACATAATAAAATATGTATTATAGTGAAAAAAAGTTCATATAGTAAAAGTGAAGGTGAAATAAAGTCCAAAATGTATGGTATTCAATGCAGTACACGGGGTCAGTATTCCACCTCTAGTGCTGCCCACCACCTGGTGATAAAGTAATGGAGGCTTACCGGGAAGCCTGCAATCACCCTTATTCAGGGGGGTCAAAACAGGCTTAGTGGAGATAAATGGACCACAGGGAATATCCTGCAGGAGACACTGCTGTAAAGACCACCAACCTCCTTCATGGACAGCTAGTCATCGACAACTTGGAGCACTTCACAAGATGTAGTCCCAGGATCACTTCTCATGGAGCAATCAATGCATGTTTCCACAAATCCAGCGAAGGTGAGCCATAAATGCCAAAAGAAAAAAAACTCCACTAGTGCAGAGAATCTCTGTCTTCTCCTCATGTGTTCAGACTAAGAGAGATCAGATGATCCACCCAGCATGACCCGCCGGTCAGTATCAGTAATGAAGGTGATATTCCAAACAATTCTGACGCGTTTCGAGGGGGTCCGCTCTTCCTAGGAGCTCTGAGGAAGAGGGGACCCCCCTCGGAATGCGTTAGGTTTGTTTGGACTCTCACCTCCACGACTGATACTGTACCAATGAGTCATGCTGGGTGGAGCATCTGATGGACTTACATTTTGCTTGATAAATACATTTTATTTGTGAGTACAATATATACCTTTTATATAATAAATTGTCGCAAAGGTAATCCGCTAGGCTGGTGCGCCTTCTGTTTCTTTTCATTTTTGAGAACACCCCCATGCCTGGCATCCTACCACTCCACCCCCTATCATCATCATCATCCTCCCGTACCCCACCTCTGGCATCCTGCCACCTCACCCCCTTACATCACCAACCTCTTCTTCATCCCTCCTGCTACCTCACTGCCAACTTCCTACCACCCCACCCCCTATCATCATCATCATCCCCCATGTACCCCACTGCCAGCATCCTACCACCCCACCCACTGTCATCAACATCCCCATCATCCCCCTGTACCCCACCTCTGGCATCCTATCACCATACCTCCTGTCCTCATCATCCTAATCATCATCCCTCCTGTACCCCACTGCTGGCATCCTATCATCCTTTCCACCTATCATTATAGTGGTAGTGATATGATCTCGGCTGCGGTCATGTATTGGGGGTCTCCTAATTCAAGTGGAGTGTATAAAGAAGTACAATTTGGTTTCCCAAAAACGTTACAATGGCCTCCCCCATGATTTATTACTATTATTATTATTATTATTATTATTATTATTGTTGATAATTAGTTCTATATTTGTTTCTTGTCAATGGAATCACTTCTCCATCAACGTGCAATATTGATTTGCAGTAGCCTATAGCAACCAATTAGTGAGCAGTAATAATGTGCAGTAACCTCTAGCAACCAATCAGTTAGTAATGATTGGGGATGAGCTTCGCGTTCGAGTCGAACTCATGTTCGACTTGAACGTCGGTGTTCGCCAGTTCACCGAACAGCAAACAATTTGGGGTGTTCGCAGCAAATTCGAAAGCCCCGGAACACCCTTTAAAAGTCTATGGGAGAAATCAAAAGTGCTAATTTTAAAGGCTTATATGCATGGTATTGTCACAAAACGTGTTTGGGGACCTGGGTCCTGCCCCAGGGGACATGGATCAATGCAAAAAAAAGTTTTAAAAACGGTCGTTTTTTCAGGAGCAGTGATTTTAATAATGCTTAAAGTGAAACAATAAAAGTGTAATATTCCTTTAAATTTCGTACCTGGGGGGTGTCTATTGTATGCTTGTAAAGGGGCGCATGTTTCCATGTTTAGAACAGTCTGACAGCAAAATGACATTTCAAAGGAAAAAAATGTCATTTAAAACTACTCGTGGGCCTATTAATGAATTGCTGGTCTGATAATACACATAAAAGTTCACTGATAAAAACGGCATGGGAATTTCCCACAGGGGAACCCCGAACCAAATTTAAAAAAAAAATGATGTGGGGTGTCCCCCTAAATTCCATACCAGGCCCTTCAGGTCTGGTATGGATTTTAAGGGGAACCCCAGCCAAAATGTAAAAAAAATGGCATGGGGTCCCCCTCAAAATCCTTACCAGACCCATATCTGAGCACGCAACCTGGTAGGCCGCAGGAAAAGAGGGGGGACGAGAGAGTGCCCCCCCGAACCGTACCAGGCCACATACCCTCAACATTGGGAGGGTGCTTTGGGGTAGCCCCCCAAAGCACCTTGTCCCCATGTTGATGGGGACAAGGGCCTCATCCCCACAACCCTTGCCCGGTGGTTGTGGGGGTCTGCAGGCGGGGGGCTTATCGGAATCTGGAAGCCCTCTTTAACAAGGGGACCCCCAGATCCCGGCCCCCCCTGTGTGAAATGGTAAGGGGGTACAAAAGTGCCCCTACCATTTCACAAAAAAAGTGTCAAAAATGTAAAAAAATTACAATTCCTTTATTTAAATGCTTCTTCTTTCTTATATCTTCTTTCTTCTATCTTCTATCTTCCTTCGGTTTCTTCCTCCATCTTCTTCTTCTTCTGGTTCTTCTGGTCTTTCCTCCGGTGTTCTCGTCCGGCATCTTCCTTCGCGGCGTCTTCTTTCCTTCTTCTTCTCGGGCCGCTCCGCATCCACCATGATGGGCGGCTCCCGCCGTGTGACGCTTCTCGTCTTCTGACGGTTCTTAAATAACGGAGGGCGGGGCCACCCGGTGACCCCGCCCCCCTCTGATGCACGGGGACTTGACGGGGACTTCCTGTGGCATTCCCCCGTGATGTCAGAGGGGGGGCGGGGTCACTTGTTACGTAACGGGTGACCCCACCCCCTCTGACGTCACGAGAAATGCCACAGGGAAGTCCCCGTCAAGTCCCTGTGCGTCAGAGGGGGCGGGGTCGCCGACTGGCCCCGCCCTCCATTATTTAAGAACCGTCAGAAGACGAGAAGCGTCACACAGCGGGAGCCTCCCATCATGGTGGATGCGGAGCGGCCCGAGAAGAAGAAGGGAAGAAGACGCTGCAAAGGAAGATGCCGGACGAGAACACTGGAGGAAGAACCACAAGAAGATGGAGGAAGAAACCGAAGCAAGATAGAAGATAGAGGAAAGAAGATAGAAGATAGAAGAAAGAAGAAGCATTTAAATAAAGGAATTGTCAAAAACTGTCTCTTGTCATTTTTAACATTTTTGACACTTTTTTTTGAAATGGTAGGGGTACTTTTGTACCCCCTTACCATTTCACACAGGGGGGGCTGGGATCTGGGGGTCCCCTTGTTAAAGGGGGCTTCCAGATTACGATAACCCTCGCTGCCCGCAAACCCCCACAACCACCGGGCAAGAGTTGTGGGGATGAGGCCCTTGTCCCCATCAACATGGGGACAAGGTGCTTTGGGTGGCTACCCCAAAGCACCCTCCCAATGTTAAGGGCATGTGGCCTGGTACGGTTCAGGAGGGGGGGCGCTCTCTCGTCCCCCTCTTTTCCTGTGGCCTGCCAGGTTGCGTGCTCGGATAAGGGTCTGGTATGGATTTTTGAGGGGACCCCACGCCATTTTTTTAAAATTTTGGCGCGGGGTTCCCCTTAAAAGCCATACCAGACCTGAAGGGCCTGGTATGGAATTTAGAGGGACCCCCACGCCATTTAAAAAAAAAAATTTGGTTCGGGGTTCCCCTGTGGGGAATTCCCATGCCGTTTTTATCAATTAACTTTTATGTGTATTGTCGGACCGGCAATTCATTAATAGCCGCGAGTAGTTTTAAATGACTTTTTTTCCTTTGAAATGTCATTTTGCTGTCAGACTGTTCTAAACATGGGAAACATGCGCCCCTTTACAGGCATACTATAGACACCCCCCAGGTGCAAAATTTAAAGGAATATTACACTGTTATTGTTTCAATTTAAGCATTATTAAAATCACTGCTCCCGAAAAAACGGCCGTTTAGCACTTTTGATTATTCATGTTTGTGTCCCATAGACTTTAACGATGTTCGCGTGTTCAAACTAATTTTTTGCCTGTTCGCATGTTCTGGTGCGAACCGAACAGGGGGGTGTTCGGCCCATCCCTAGTAATGATGTGCTGTAACCTCTAGCAACCAATCAGTACGCGGTAATGATAAGCAACAACCTATAGCAACCAATCATTGAGAAGTAACAATGTGCAGTAGCCTCTAGCAACCAATCAGTGAGTGGTAAGGATGTACATTAGCAACCAATTAGTGAGCTTGGACCAATCAGTGAGTGTGGACCAAATCTTTATGTTTGCATTATTAAATTTTTTTTTAGATAAGTCCATGTGCGTGTTTGTTTGTTTTTGGGATGTTGGGATGGAGAGCGAAATTGCTTGGAGGGGGGAAGAAAATGTTTGCTCAGGGTCCAGTGAATATGAAAGAAGGCCATGACTGCAATACTGTAATGAAACGTCCCATACTCCGCTTGAGTGCTTTGTCATATACCGCTTCCTCCCAGTCTGAATATAGATATCAGATATTCCAACCACTGACAACAACAAACAAGACAATACGTGTTTGGTTGCTGAACAAGAACTGTTTATTAGAGCAAGAATACAGTCTTATATACAGTTGAAAAGAGAGGTTCCCCCTCCTGCTCATATTACTCTAACAATACACCTGTAACCAGAAACCTAATTAACATGAGCTAGTTATCTAATCATTTACCCAGACTTGCCATCTCCTCACTCAACTTACAATACACATAAGTATAAACACATCCCCCAATAGTTTGCTAGGAGACAAAGGTGTATTAATGAGCACAATACACTATTGGGTGAAAGACCCAGGCTTTCCAGATCTCATTATTCAGCATTCCTTTCACATACATCTGTCCACTGAATCTCAGGCTGGCAGAGACCACCATGGCCTCCTTAATAATGTCCTTTTGCATTACATAACAGAATATCTTCCTAAATGCTTGTAGCTCCCTCAAATGCCAAGGCCCATGGTCAGTAGGCAAGAGGCTAGCATTCAGTCCCCTCCAAAAGCCCCTGTCCCGAGTGAGTCTGTCACATTTGTCCCCCTCAAAAGTCAACTAACAAGGTCCCAGACCTCCACCTGGTCTGGACATGTGTTAATCGGGCAGAGTGAACTCAAATAGTCAGTCCGCATGATCTCTATTCTTGGCTGCAAGGAATAGTTGACCTCAGTAGGTGTGGGGCAGAGGTTTTTGACTCTCTGTCCGGCTGCCAGCGCTTCATCTGGGTATTTTATAACATTCCGGGGCTCGGTCTGCTGCTGGGTAGAGGGGCCAATCGCCCCAGCTTCCTGAAGCTGTAGAGACACTGAAGGTGCTATGCAGAGGCCTAGGGAGAGCTCTGCACTGTTGCCAGCACTTCTGCTGGAGATTCCACATCATCTGCTTCGGCTAAACGTTGGGGCAGGAGGCTGGATTCCTCCACTCCCACTGTGTAACTGCCATTGGGGATGTGAGCTGGCTGCTTCCTCTTCCGTTCCCTCATCTGCCTGCTGGGACGACATGTCTGTGGTACTGTCTCCCAGGTGCATGGATCTTTGCTGGGGAGGAAAGACTGCTTCCACCACCCTGGCCGACTTTTAGAGAGAGACGACAGACACTTCCTCTACCTTCTCCCCCTGTATCCTGATCTTCTGCTGGGAAGTGACCACCACCTTCTCACCCTGAGTCTCCGGACTTGCCACAGATGTGGGGCAGAGGTCTTGGACCCTCTGTCCGGTGGCCAGTGCTTCAGCTGGGGAAGTTCCTTGTAACTCCACAGATGCTGCTGTTGGCGCTGGGCAGAGCTCTGTGATGTTCTTCCCTGATGCTAGCTCTAGCTCTTTTGCTGGAGGCTCACTTGGTCGTTCTTCCAGAAAAGTCAATTAAATCACAAGTCTCTGGAATTGCTGAAATTCCAGGGCACGGATTGGCTGCACTTGGGCCCAGTGCCAACACTTTGACAGGTGACTCATAATCTATCCTCTGATGAATGGTCAGTTAAATCCATACATTTTATGGTCTTTGGCTGGAGAGATGAGCCGACTGCTCCATCTCCATGCTCCATCTCCTGTACCCTCATTCAGCTGCTGAACAGACGCATTCCACCATCCAAGATCATCCTATGCAGAAACAGGATCATCAAGGTCAGTCAGCACTTGCTGCATCTGCCATAAGACCTCCGGGTCCATAATTGCGGGGGCAAGTTGGCAAAGCACACTGTTACTCTGCCACGTTGCCAACTCTTCAGCCAGGATTTCAGAGTTGTCAGCTAGTATTTCCTGATAGTCCTAGGCAAAGGGAGCCCAGACATGCTGCTGAGCAGAATCTAGCATCTGTCTGTAGGCAATCTCTAGCTCCCATTCCTTATTGTCTAGAAACGCCAAATCTTCTAGTGCCCAGGGAACTTCTGAGACAATCAGCATCCATTCTCTACATTCTGAGATTTCTTCCAAACGCCACTCCAAATCGCTCCCAAAGTCAGGGTCCTGTGACAGCCTCTCTAATAAAAGCCCCAGGCCGCTGTAGCCAAAGCATTCTGTTGGGGTGTCGCCAGCTGTCCACGGGCACACTTGGGCTACATACCAGCAGAGGGCTCTGTAGCTCTTGTCCAACCGCATCTCCACCTGGACCAGCCTGGTTAACTCAGCTTTCCATGCCTTATGCGGTTGTTCCCCCAAAAACACCATTCGCACAGTACCCGTCCTAGAAGGAGGAGAGAACTTTTCCCTGGCGTCCCTGCTCATGGGCTAGCGTTTCCTTCCAGAGTTCCCAGTGGATAGAATCATACCATCCCAGCAGGACCTGCTCTGATACTGGCCCCCTGTGCTGTATCCATGGGCGTAGCATAAGGGGTCTCAGGGGTCACAATCGCACCCCTGCACTAAGCTCCAGGGGGCCCGTGCAGCCTCCCTGTCATATTATCATGTCCTTCACAAAGTCCAGCTCTGATCTGCCCTAAGGCCCCACAGCCACCCTCCAGTACTGGGCTTCCACTTTGCCTTCCACAGTCCACACCCCTTCATTCTCATTGGCTAGGGAGAGGCTGTGAGCCATTTCCTGAATAGAGAGGAGCACGGGGTGAGAACAGCCCAGGATGGGGAAGTGTCTATGCTGTGGGCTGACAAATGGAATGGTAACCAAGCTCAGCAAGCCAAGAGGAGGAGGGTGCCATCCTGTAGCCACGATGAGAATGATGTCACTGGTGAGGTATGACACTGCTCAGTGTCTCCTAGTCACCAGCTGGGATTCTCTGTACCCCCCCACCTGGGGATATCTGCTTACCCCACTTCCCTGACAACTGGGGAAAAAACACACACCTCCGAGAGGTGACCTTCCCCCAACACCTGCCAAAACAAATCCCCTAACACCTCCTGAGGGGACTGCGGGCTCCAGATTTTGTGTCAAATGGCTTAGCCCCCCCCAGATCTAAGTTACACCCCCCAAAGCCCCCTGACCACCCCCTCCGCCCTGGATGCTATGCCCGGCTGCTGAGCTCCTTTCCCATTACAACACTCTATACTGCTCTTCCTCTGCAGGGCTGAAATAACATTCCTTTGCAACACAGCAGGTTAGCCACAATCTGCACAGGGTGTATCTGCTACTGCAACTACACTGCCCTTTCGACCAGAGATTTTCACAGGTCAGAACAGTAACATGAAAAGCCAGATACACCCTGTGAAGATTATGGCTGGCAGACTTTGTGTAAAGGAGTTTGATTTCAGCCCTGTGTAGTGTGGGGGGAAGGAGCTGTATACAGTGCTGGGATGGGAAAAGCGCTCTGCCAAATGACCCAAGTGACCCTGTCCTCTGATTCTCCAGCGGTGATTCCTGTCCTCTGATGTAAGGAGGAACTCTGAGGACTCAAAACTCCTAAGCCATTTTGAGTATCTTGGTGGGTGTATATGCATGCACAGTGGAAGCGGCAGGTGGTATTGGGGGGGCCCAGGTCAACTTTTACATCGGGGCCCACAAGCTTCAAGCTACGCCTCTGGCTGTATCCGCATCTCTCGCAACCTTCTTCCAAATTCCTCTTGCATAGTGGCTAGTATCTGTACCTCTCCTCCTCTCCTCCTCTCCTGCTGTCCGGACCTTGGCTGCAGGTGGAGGTTTGGATGTCCCAGCCTGCAGGAAGCATCCCACCGCTGCCACCAATGTAAAGTGAGTCTGTCACAAATTCATACACAACTTTCCAAACTAAAAAGATTTGGTTCTAATGAGTGGGATGAGACACATGAAGTACAGTGTGATTTGTAAGCAAATTTCAGAGTCTGGAATCTGGATGACAGAATTTAATTAAAAAAATTAGGACTGAGACCATGTGCTCTCCAAAGCACAGAAATACAACATAGCAGATAATTCAGGCTGTATAGAAGGGTATTGCATTCTGCTCTTTAACAGTTTTTTTTTACCTGCTGCTTATGCAATTGAAAATACCTTATGAGATCCAGTATGTGTTGTCAGCACAGCAACTTGCTGGCCTGGCAGAAATCCACAAGCAGTGTCAACTCACATAAAAGACTCCAATGTAGTTTATTCTAGACTTGAAAATGAAAGCGCATTACAAGACAATAAGCCTTCTAACACTATGAGAAAAGCTGTTTATGAGGACAAAAATGAGAAAAGCAAAAGCAAAGAGGACCAGAGTTGCCCACAACATGAGCAGTATGTTTTGGTTGCACTGTAATATCAAACTTTACTACTAATAGAAAATGTATAATTGTAGCTGTCCCAAAAATTAGGGAACTGTAACACAGGGGATAACTGTGGACTACTACTCAAATACTGGGTAAAGCACTCATAGTACAAAATGTGCTGTTTTGCATTTAACAGTAAGACTGAGGGGAGCAATAACAATCTTTCAGAATTCACTTTGCTGAAGCAAACCTGAACAAGATGGATTATTATTGTTTGCTGTGGGGATAGCAGTTTGCATTTTGCTGCTTGTACTATTTAACTGAAAAATTCCTCAACTCAAATGTATTACTTTTCTTTTGGTTTTGCATTACCCTTCTCTGGGGGGATATAGTTAGTCAGGTTGTAAAAAGACACAAGTCCATCTAGTTCAATATATATACTGTATATCCATTGAATAACTGCAGAAACAATAGGGTTTATAGGTTGCTGAGAGGTATCAAGGGAGTCTGCAACTCAGGTGCCGTTTCTTCTTCTTTACAGTCCCCTAATATAACAAAGATTGCAGGTTGTCTCTTTGTATAAAGGTTATAATCATTCAATTGCATTTAAGGAAGTGTAATATAAAAATAACCTGTCATTTATTATCAGAATAAGTATCTATGCAAAACTTATATTGATCCGCTTAAGCGGAGCATACAAAAGAAGAATTTGTGGAATTTAATCGAATAAGGAATTTTTTGTTCCAAAAATCTTAAAACAAAGATACATTTATGTAGCAATAACTCTCGGCGGAGCTGCTTGTTTAAGCGGGCTTGTTACCTTCACTCTCCTTCCCTCTGTTTTACTGGCACCGGGTCTAGGGGTTCCGTTGAGTTTACCTCTGGACGATACACGCACCAACACTTGAGTACATTTTCAATGCTTTATTAAACAATTTACTAAGAAAGTAGCAGGAAAGAGGCAGAAGGGAAACTGCAGAAGAAACTCAAATATCTTCTTGTAAGATTCTTGACAAAAGTCCTGGTATAATTTGGATATTACAATAGAATGCACTCCCCTCATGGGACACACTCTTTGCTCGCCTGGATAGGTCTCTCTCACTTGCCTAGCAGCCAGTACGTAGCACGAACAAAAGTCTCTGCCACAGACTTGTTTGGGATAAACCTATACGATCCTCTGCCACAGGATGTATTGGTTTTCTGCGATGAACGTCAGTCACATTGCTTGAACCTTTAAGCCAACCCGGCAACACTATGCTGTATAGTTACTTTTAGGATACGTCCTCCAATCGAGTCACCAGGCCCTCTATAGACCAGCACGCTGCGTGATCCTTCCATGATGGGTCCTCCCCTGGGATCTCCTCGGTTGTCCAGCTTCTTCCCTCTGGATAGACAGCTCAGGACCATTCCTCGGCTGCTGTGGTAGGCCCCAGACAAGCTTCTGGGCCCACCCCTGCGCCGCAGTGATGTGGGCCTCCGGGAACGGAGGACCACGAGATTGCTCTCTAACGCATACCTGTCGGCCAGGAGGGCCAGCAGGTGGCTGTAAAACGAACCCCTCAATATGGCATCTGTCCCATAAATACCCTCGCCCAGAATGCAACTCGGAGGACCACCTCCACCGAGTTGTCTCCGGGACAGAAGAGCATCCATACGCTTTGACACGTTGCCCTTCCAACACTGACCAGTGATAACAGCGACACCCACCGGTCAGTCTGGAAACACACACAACGTCAGCCAAGCTGGAACAGAGGCAAACCTTACCTATTTAACGAACAAGTTACTAAATTTACCTAACATATGGTAGATCGCAAATCTACCAATCTACCAGCGCTACATTTATTTTTCACGTTTAACAATTATTATATCTAACAGTCTAGTCTGTTGGATATATATTACTGCACTTGTTTAACCACTCGCTGACCAGCTCACGCCGATATACATCGGCAAAGTGGCACAGGTGCGCAAAACAACGTACCCTTACGTCGCTGCGTCATCCGTGGCTAGCAGGCGCGAACACGCCGGCGGCACGGGAGCGTGTCCGTGGGTCCCGCGGACTCGATGATCGCCGATGGCCTGCGATCGTGGCACGGAGAGGCAGAACGGGGAGATGCAAACAAGTAAACAAGGCATTTCCCTGTTCTGCCTAGCAACATGACAGGAATCTACTGCTCCCAGTGATCGGGAGCAGTGATCTCTGTCATGTACTATCAGATATATCAGTCTGGATGTCACACCACTTCCTCAAACTCAATCTATCCAAAACCGAACTTATAATTTTTCCTCCCCCATATGCCCCCTCCCCTGATCTCTCTGTCAAAATCGATGGCACAACTATAAGCCCATCCCCACATGCCAAAGTTCTAGGTTTAGTCCTAGACTCTGAACTCTCCTTCAAGCAACACATCCAATCACTGTCCAAATCCTGCCGCCTCAACCTCCGCAACATCTCCAAAATACGCCCCTTTCTAACCAATGACACAACAAAGCTCTTAATTCACTCGCTGGTCATCTTTCGCTTCGACTACTGCAACTCCCTTCTCATTGGCTTACCTCTACATAGTCTATCACCTCTTCAATCCATCATGAATGCCGCTGCCAGACTCATCCACCTTACCAATCGCTCTGTGTCTGCCACTTCTCTCTGTCAATCCCTCCACTGGCTTCCGCTCGGCCAAAGAATTAAGTTCAAAATTCTAACAACTACGTAGAAAGCCATCCACAATTTCGCCCCCAGCTACATCACTAGCTTAGCCTCTAAATACCAACCTACTTGTTCTCTTCTTTCCTCTCAAGACCTCCTGCTCTCTAGCTCCCTCGTCACCTCCTCCCATGCTCGCCTCCAGGACTTTTCCAAAGCCTCTCCAATCCTATGGAATTCCCTACCCCAATCTGTCCGCTTATCTCCTACTCTCTTAGCTTTTAGACGATCCCTGAAAACACTTCTTTTCACAGATGCCTATCTTACCCACACTTAACAACTGTAATTTCATTTTTTCCATCAGCTCATCCCCCACAGTTTTTACCTTTTGTTTCCACTTGACCCTCCCTTCTAATTGTAAGCTCTAACAAGCAGGGCCCTCTGATCCCTCCTGTATTGATTTGTATTGTAAGTGTACTGTCTGCCCTCATGTTGTAAAGCGTTGCGCAAACTGTTGGCGCTATATAAATCCTGTATAATAATAATAATAATAATAATAATGTTCTAGTGAGCCCATCCCCCCTACATTTAGAACATGCTGAGGGAACACAGTTAACCCCTTGATCGCCCCCTAGTGTTTAAGCCCTTCCCCGCCAGTGACATCTACACAATAATCAGTGCATTTTTATAGCACTGATTGCTGTATAAATGCCAATGGTCCCAAAATAGTGTCAAAAGTGTCCGATCTGTCTGCCGCAATGTCGCAGTCACGATAAATATTGCAGATTGCCAAGATTACTAATAAAAAAATATATTAATAAAAATGCCATAAATCTATCCCCTATTTTGCAGACGCTATAACTTTTGCGCAACCCAATCAATATATGCTTATTGCAATATTATTTATTTTTCTTACCAAAAATATGTAGAAGAATACATATTGGCCTAAACTGTGGAAGAAATTCGTTTTTTGAATATATTTTTTGGGGATATTTATTAAAGCAAAAAGTAAAAAATATTGCTTTTTTTTCAAAATTGTCACTCTTTTTTTGTTCATAGCGCAAAAAATAAGAACCGCAGAAAGCTCTATTTGTAGGAAAAAAAGGACGTCAATTTTGTTTGGGTACAGCATCGCACAATTGTCAGTTAAAGCGACGCAGTTCCGTATCACAAAAAAGGGCTTGGTCAGGAAGGGGGTAAATCCTTCCCGGGCTGAAGTGGTTAGTCTAAATATTTAGGGGCATATTTATGAAGCATAAAATGTAACATTCACCAAACCTTCACTGAAGGTGCATTAGTCACTGTAATATAAAATACACGCACCAGGAAAATGCACCACCTGCAATGACTACTTGGTGAATGTCACATTTACTGCTTATAAATATATCACATAGTATGTATGTACCAACAAGTTGTTTTTAACTGAAACTAGACATCAATTTTATATAATACCACTGGGTGGCACTCTCATACAGTTACTAACCATCACATGTTTAGAACCCTTATAGTATAAAACAGCTATTGATGATCTTGTACATTGAACTTTACTTCTTTATTTGGGTCAAAAGTATACCTTTGTCTCATCCTTATGGTCAAAGCAACTAAATATGCTCAGTGACAGGAGCAAATTGAAATTATGACAAAGCGGAAACTCACAATCTTTCAATTTTACTTATTTAATCACTTAGGCAAAATTTGCTTGAGATAAAAATGTTCTACATTTTTTTTTCTTTCGTTAGAGATGCTTTTTTGGGGGACTTTATTTAAGATTTTTTAGTTTGTTACATTTAGTGATCTTTGTTTACCCTTCTATTGGTATGTATTTAATTATTTGGGTACTGACCTTTAGAATTAGTATTTTACTTTTTTCCTGTCTGTCATTCTTTATGTGAAAAACCCCAAAATGATGGGTCTAATGAGGGGACTTTATGGCTCAAGAATAGGTCTACAATAGTTAAAAGTAGTTTGCGTAACCATCTGGAACAATTGTTGGCTTATTCACTCTCTTAAAAAACAATAAAAACTAGCTTCAAGTGGAACTCCACACACAGCATTCTCATGAAGCACCTCCACCATGTATTTCTTCTTAAAAAACAAACCTTTTATTCAGTTCTTATTTCTGATCTGGTGAGGTCACCACAGCGTCTATTTCCAATAGTGGACTTGAACAGACGTTCTTCCAGGACTGGAACGTAATGATCCAGGGAATAAGATAAAGTTTATCAAGTGTTAAGACAGCTTCTCAGAAAGTCTAAGGGAGAATACAGCTGACATACAAGATACAAAAAGAAGCAGGGCACATAGATGCAGTCAGTAAAATGTAGGTTTAATACAACGTATAACAAGAAAGCAAAGTGATCAGTGTAATGTATTCTGTAAAATACATTTCTCAAGCTTGAGAAAGGGGCTGACCACCCAGAACTGTGTTGCCTGCCATTACACCAGCCCACTTCCACTTTTCTTGGTGTACTGAGTATCCATGTGCACTGCATGCTGTTTGCATCTCTAGGCCCTGCTTCTTTTTATATTTTTTGTGTCAGCTGTATTCTCCCTGATCCTTTTTGAGAAGCTGAGGGATGTCTTAACCCTTGATGAACTTTATCTTATTCTCTGGATCAAAGCCCTGTAACTTGAAACATATCCCATTCTTCCATACTCCTCCCCTTCCTCCAGGCCTTGTTTTGTGAATGGCCAGGAGGAAGGGGAGGAAAGGACATGACCATAGGGTTAGGGCCTATGACACCAGCAGTTTTTACAAAATAGCAGCCTGTAAAAACTATACATAATTGTAAAAAGCATTCTACGATTCTACGATATCCCTGTGTAGAAACCACTTATTACTCAATTCTATATACTATAGGAAGCAGCTAACACCACAATGCATCCAACCACCTGTACAAAATGCAATAAATATATATAGTCAAAAAAAGTGCAGCGCTCTCCTTCTATATAGTGCATTCAAATTATATAGCATAAATAAAAATCATCTATATATATTAAATTTACGTGAGTCCATCTTTTCTTTTAAATATATTTAGTCCATAAATAAATAATTCAATGTCCATAAAAAAAGGTTACAGTCTCATATACCAAAAACTCTTCAAAAATTGGAAATTGCCTCAGGTCACCACAGTGCCCTTCACCTCACCTATTGGTGTCTTCTCACCTGCTTGAAGGGACCTCACTAATTACAGGAGGTCTATATGAACTTTGCAGTGTTGTAAGTGGCACCGCTCCCACTGGATGTTCACTCCAAATCCGTAGCTCTCAGCAGCTCTCTGCATGGTGTTAATCATATAGGAGCATGGGCGTAGCATAAGGGGTTGCAGGGGTCACATTCGCAACCCTGCCCCTAGCTCCAGGGAGCCCCTGCAGCCTCCCTGTCATATTATCATATCCTCCACAAAATCCCGCTGCAATCTGCCCTAGAGCCCTACAGCCACGCTCCAGTACTGGGCTTCTACTTTGCCTTCCACAGTCCACACCGAGATCAGTGAGGCAAGAGGAGGAGAGTGCCGTCCTGTAGCCACGATGGGACCGATGTCACTGGTGAGGTATGGGACTGCAACCTTTTTTTTATGGACATTTAATTATTTATTAATGGACTGTGTATATATTTAAAAGAAAAGATGGACTCACGTAAATTTATTATACATAGATGATTTTTACACTGTTTATGCACTATAATTTGAATGCACCATATTGAAGGAGAGAGCTGCACTTTTTCTGTGACTATAGCCTGGAAATACTGCTTTTGCTGCATGTAAAGAAGAAGATTGCATTTAGAAGAAAGGGTTCATCATGGGAGCTGATGTTTCACCAAATAGGACTTAATCGTATACTAGAAGTAAGCCCTACAGGGTGAAACGCATCAGCGCGGGCAGTCTTATGGCGGGGACTGCCACTGCAGTGATTGTGATTGTTTTATGAATTAAACTTGAAGTAAGGTGATGCTATTCTTGCCTGGCGGTCCCTCATTCCTGCATCCTAGCAAGTGTGTTTATGGAACCTGCAGACCACTCCTTTTATCAGAGCTGTAGTCTCCAGAACACCAGCCACTCCCAACTTGGGCTGGCTGCTAAAATACACTTTCGGGGTATTGCTATGCTTCTTGTCTCTAAAAGGTACATGACATCTCCCTCAGTAATGTCACAGTAATTACATACTTGCATTTCCCTCTCTTTCAAAGAACTTCATAAACTTTCAGACAAATGCCTTTACAAACATTCTGTTGCACGGTGTACATTACAGTTCCAAACATTTTGTAATATTCAGTTTAACAGTATGGTATAACTCCTAGTATATGGTCCTCATTGAGGAATAAAAGTTCCACCAAACACTACCCAGGAGGCAGGAGGGGTTGCTGTGGTTCTTAACTATTTACAATGAAATGTTTCTTGGTGTAACATCCTCAGCCTTTGCCATCGGGGTGTTTCATCCAAGGCGAAAAGTCCCCTCTTACATCTTCTACATGGCTGCTCTCTTTCCAGACAGGGACCCCATTACAGCCCTTCTCTGATCATATCTAGCAAAAGGGTGGGGGCACTAGAGGAATACATGCCCTGTGAGACAAGGTGTATGCACTAAAGTGAACCCTCCCTTACATATTGGCCATAAATAGTCAAGTAACTTATCTCAAGACAAAACTACTATCCATCTGATTCCTTGATTCCTGTCTACAATTTGTCATTTGGTTGAAAAAAGTCCATTACGCTGTCATGCACCTGTAAACTAAGCTGGCATAATCAACAGGGTTTTTAAACTGTGTCCCCCTGCTCTAGTGAAGGTCACTGCTTTGTTTTGGCAACTTTGGCTGCTTCCCATAAGAAGTCACTGCTGATTCTTGGGTATTTAGACAGGACACAGACTTGCCTGCCTTCAGAGGAGAGAAGGACCCCTGCTGTTCTTCACAGCTAGAAATTACAACCTAACTCTCACTCACAGCTTTTGTGAAGGTTTGCCAGGATTTAGATCCAATAAGATGACCTTGCACAACCCAATACCCCATGCAAACATCGCCTTAGCTTTGAAATCACATTTAAATGGTTAAGACAGTTTTTTTTTGCTGTTTTGTTAAAATAACTAGTCTAGAATGATACGTGGAGCTAATAATCCCTCCAGGATGTATTGTAACGGGATGTATTGTCAGCACCATAACAGTATGCAAGACATGAACCCATAAAAAGGTCAACACAAAGCAATTAGCTACGTGCTAGCCAAGGTTCCTGGCAGCTGTGTTTCTATAGGTCAGGTTTGTGCCTCAGCAGGTTTTCCAGCATAGAATAATCTAAATCTTAAAACATTAAAGTATATATAGACCCAATCACTAAAATCTAATTTAATGTGTTAAAATATATCTAAAGCTAAAACATTTTACATTTTAAAGCCAAATTTTAGCTTAAATTACAAATTTAAATCAGCACAAGTGACATAACTTAAATTTAGTATGATGTGTCCCCTTTGCTGATTCTTCTTGGTTTAGGAGTAGTTTTCATCTTTCCTGTCCCCGCCCCGCCACTTCCAATGCTATGGGGGTAATACAACTGAGGGGCTGTCAGGAGCTCTCATCAAGAGAGCTCAATTTAGCCTGCCCTTTTTGCAATGCTGCGCCATTCATATAATCCATACTACAACTTCTATCAGAGACACACGATCATGAAATGAAGGGGGTGCAGCTAACAATCACCCACCCATCCCCACTCATTTAACACCAACAAGACTGGGTTATACATTTTATCCCACTAGCCAGTAAAATAGTCAGGGTCTTTTGCTTATTTTATGGCCTTCTTTATGTCAAGTGTGTTGTTGTGCTTTAAATGCTTTAACGTTGCATTTGTTTGCCTATCCTGTTAAAAAACCCAATGAAAATATTTCTAGGTGTGTCAGTGGTCATTTAGGTCCAGGTACAGGGCAGGTCATCACTGGTGCAGGAAAGAGCGACCTAAACAAGTTAACAACCACCCAGCGGATAGCGCTAGATGTGGGGTCTTATCTGGGATTCCTTCTGACCCTTTTGCAGACTAATGCCCAGTGTCAATGAGTCAAGTCACCAAGATTGATCCAGTCACCACTACCAAGTGGCGTGAAGAATGTTATGGGAAGTCAGAGTTAGGTGTGGCAATGGACATCTCTGGAGACAGATGGACTAGGGCTGCGTACATACGAGCGGACTTTACGGCAACAAAAGTCCGACGGCCATTCCGGCGGACTTTCGTCAGACTTTTGACGGACTTCCGACGGACTTTTGAACGAACGGACTTGCCTACATACGATCACACCAAAGTCCGACGGATTCGTATGTGATGACGTACGACCGGACTAAGATAAGGAAGTTGATAGCCAGTAGCCAATAGCTGCCCTAGCGTGGCTTTTGGTCCGTCGGACTAGCATACAGACGAGCAGATTTTTCAACCAGATTCGAGTCCGTCGGAAAGATTTGAAGCATGTTTCAAATCTAAAGTTCATCAGATTTTCGGAAAAGTCCACTGAAGGTCCGATGAAGCCCACACACGATCAGATTGTCCGCCGGACTCGCTCCGTCGGACCAGTCCGGTCGAAAAGTCTGCTCCTGTGTACGTAATCCCATTCTTCAAGAAACATTAGACTGCTGAGTGGTCATCTTAGACATACAATCAAACACAGGCATCTCTCACACCTGTTCATTCTTTGGTTGGGTTACAGGCCTACCAGAGTGTTTTTGGGTCTCAAGTCTACATTTGATGTTGAGGTCCAGCTAATCCAACTAGAGTTGTCTACCAACAACCTAGAGAGTTAAAGCCAGACAGCACAGAGCCCAAGTGGGGACTTCATCACCCCTGGTGTTTCTGCACTAGTATCTCAGGGAAATCCTCTTGCCTTCTTTGCCTGTGTGTCAAGATTGGTAGAATATGTGGTAAAGAATTAATCTTCAGCCATTAAGTATGAATATAGAAATCTAAGAATCTTCTTGCGGGTGCAGCCTGTACCCATTGGACAAGAGGAATATGAATCCTGGATTCGACATGCAGTACAAGTATTGGAAAAATGGGATGCTCCAGAGATCTAGAAGGAACATCGAATTACAGAGTCTGAGAGGTACTGCAGCAGAATTTTGAAATGCAGTCAGGAGAATTGCACAGCTGGTGGCTACTTTAGAATGCTACAAGCTGAGTTTGAGCAAACTAAGGGACTTTTAAAATCTAATTTACTATTTCAAACACACGTTTCAGTGTGAGGGTGAGCAAATGTATGAGTATATTTGATGCTTGAACAAGATGCTGTATCAGATTGTACTCAAGAAATAAACAAAACCCACGACTATAGATTATGACAAAATGAAGAAAATCCTGCAGGGTGCACTAACTTCTGACCCCCATCTGGGTCCAACTGAAAACTTTAGAGGGAGGGAAATATCCATGGTATCATGAACACATCAGGATAGTGAAAGAATAAGATGCCTTGCTGGCAGCCAAGACCATGAAACCAGCTCCTTCTAATGGTTTTGAGAGATGGTGTCTCTGTGTATTCAGGAAGTCAGAGACAACAGAAGGTGAGATGGAGATGCAAAATTGCCCAGGTAGTGCAGGCTCAGGCAGGGTTGTGACAGAGACAAGCAGAGATGCTGAGATCTCTCAGCAAGATTCAGAAGACTGTGGTGGCTGTGGCTTTAAAAGAGAAGGCTTCAAGAGAAGTTTGATCAGATAGTGCTATGCAGTTTGCTAAGAGGGAATGCTTTGGCTGTTGAGAAGCCAAACACTGTAAGGTGCAATGCCTGAACAGTGTTTGTTCAGGCATTACAGTGTTTGGCTTCTCCACAGCCAAAGCATTCCCTCTTAGCAAACTTAGCAAATCTTGTGAGAAATACGGGGTCAGTCAAGTACTTGACCACTTCAGCCAGCACCCACTTGAAGAGTGAATCTAAGGAGAAGGTGTTCTATAATGCTGATGCAGATAATCAAGCTGTTAGGAGAGACAGGGTTGCAAAGAGAAACTCCACAAGCTGCTCTAGGAGAGAGAGTAATACAAAGACCATGTTCTAAGCAACTGTTCCAGTTTTTCCTGTTTTTCCAGCTGTGATTCCAGTGTTCCAGTTTTGCTGCTGTTACAGGGCTGAGGACATCCAAGAGGGAGAGGATGTGACATCATCCATCACTGCCAGTCCTCATTCCTCTACCTGCCAAGGGCAAGTATAGAGATTTGAGTTTTTGCTCCTCTGTGTATTCATTCATCCTGTTCCCACAAGGCAATAGAAGTCTTCTCTGATCTACTATAGAAAAGACACCAAGACAGCTCACTTTTCTTGTTAAAAAAAAGGGAAATACTGCGCTCTAAACAAAAAACTAACTAAGACTTATGCCGTGTACACACGGCAGACTTTTCGGCAGCAAAGGTCCGACGGTCTTTCCGACGAACTTTCGACGGACTTCCGACGGACTTCCGATGGACTTCCGACGGACTTTCTAACAAACGGACTCGCCTACACACGATCCCACCAAAGTCCGACGGATTCGTACGTGATGACGTACGACCAGACTAAAATAAGGAAGTTGATAGCCAGTAGCCAATAGCTTTTCGTCCGTTGGTCTAGCATACAGACGAACTGGTTTTTCGACCGGACTCGAGTCCGTCGGAAAGATTTAAAACATGTTCCAAATCTAAAGTCCGTCAGATTTTCAACAGAAAAAGGCTGGTGAAGGTCCGATGAAGCCCACACATGGTCGGATTGTCCGCCGGACTCGGTCCGTCGGACCAGTCTGATCGAAAAGTCTGCTCGTGTGTACGTTGCATAAGCAGCAGCTTATATGTGAGATACACACATAAAGACAAGTAAGGAACAGAAATAGCTGTGCTGATAATAGTGTAAAAATTTCAAAATACAACAATATTTGATGAAGGATAATGATAAATAATCAAACATATGACTCTATTGCATTGTGAATGTGACAAAAAGCAATAAAGGTGAAAATGTCCAGTATTGAAATTGTGTCAAATAAATTAAGAACAGTCCATAATTCACACAATGGTGCACAAATAAGTGAACAAATGAAACTTGGAAAGGAATGTGAACTTCCACCACCCGTATGTGCCAAACACCAAATAAAATGCATGCTTACCAAAAGGCAAGCTAATTAAGTTTGCGGCTATATACCCAGCCAGGTCCTTTATCCAGGGGATACAGGGGCAACAACTCCAAATGGCATCAGCACAGTACAGGAGAGATGGGCAGCCGATGGCCAGATGGCTCAGTCAAACAAGGTTCATGGATAGATACCAGATGTCACTCAAAAAATGAGAAAAGGGAGCTCTCCATAGTGTAAATTAGATAATACCGTTTAATAAAATAAGGAAAAACACACCTACAGGAAGCACAGTTAAAAACAGCAAGAGTAGCCGGCAAGCTTGCGAATGCCCATTTACTCAGAAGCATAAACGCGATGATGTCAGCACATCCAGTCCTCCCGACGTGCGTTTCGCCATAAAATGATGCCATCTCGGGGCACGGATGATGCATTGACATATCGCTTTTATATATGCAACCAGGTGAACCAAACCTCGGTCTGAGTTGAGAGTAGGAACACCTAGCTGGTTACATGGAGGACCGGCAAAAGCCTAGTCCACCATGTTATAAACTGGCAAAGAATTTAAAAATATAAAAAAATATGAAACATATATAAAAAATATATAAAAAGGTGATTCATTATTAGCTAGAGGATGAGAGGAATAAAATGGGTATTTTATAGTCACAAGTAAATATACCAATATATTAGGTTGATGGTAACATATAGGCAAACCTATAAACTAAAACCCACAATGATAGGGGTCAGTATTTAGTATGCGGTGTCCACAAAAAATACACTAATAGGTGCAAAATAGGAGATATACAAATTATTACTGAAAAGGGAGATAGAAAGCAATTAGCTGAAAAACTCCAAAAAAATAAATAATACAAAAAATTACATTTTATGAATAAAAGGTAATAAAAAATTCATATGGGTATGGCAGATACAAATTAAAGTGCCACTACTAAAAATATATAAGAGTAAGTTCCTACTTAATAGAGTAAATATGATAACTAAAATGACAGGTAATATACTCCTTTTGTGAAAAATTGACCCATTACCAAAATATAAAAAAAAATATCTCTGTACAGGTTCGTCATTATCAAAGGGGTGATACACAACAGAGAAATAACAATTGCCAGTGTATACGCCCCTAATGACGCACCTGCATCCTTTTTTAAATCCTTTTTTGATAAATTGGTCTCTTTGAACTCTCCCCATATAATAATAGGGGGTGATTTCAACCTAGTAGCTAACCCTTCACTATATAGATCCTCCTCCACAAACGCCTCCAAAGCCTTCCCCAGGTCTCTAACCCAAGGCCTTCTTGACCACCAGCTGGTTGACACCTGGAGAACGCACAACATGGGGCTTAAGGAATTCACCTTTTACTCGCACCCCCATAACAGTTACGCCAGGTTGGATTACATTTACACTACCCCCATCATATTAGCAAATTCCACTGGTGCCACGATCCACCCCCGTGTTTGGTCTGACCATCACGTAACCTCCTTTACAACAAATTTTATTGGATTGGCACCCACACCTCATACATGGAGACTGAAGAAAGCTTTGCTCTCGGATTTAGTGGCAGAATCTGAGACAGCTAAGTCAATTGAGGAATACTTTTCTTTTAATGCTCTCCCTGATACTCCACCTTCTATTTTATGGACTGCCCATAAGGCAGTTCTGAGGGGTAAACTAATTAGCATTGCCTCATCCCATAACAAAATGCACAGACAAAAAATTTTGAACCTTACAACTGAACTAGACCGCATATACAAAAACACTAACATTTTGGGCCTGGAGTCGACCAGAAAATTGATAGATCAAAAACGCCTAGAATTAGACTCACTCCTATCCTCCAAGATTGAAAAAGCCCTAAGATGGTCCAATGCCAAATTTTTACTGCATAACAACACTGCTTCAACCCTATTTGCCAGAAAGCTGAATCAGACCTCCCGCCCCACACACGTGTATAAACTGGCCTCAGAGACAGGTCTTTCCACTTCCCATCCCAAAGAGGTGCTTCGACTTTTTGAACACTTTTACTCTTCCCTATTAGCTCCAGTCCAAAAACCTCCTACTTTGGCAGAAGACACTTGGCTTCAGGACATTCCTATACCCATTCTCTCACCCACTCCAATAGAGAAGCTCAATGCTCCTATCACACCCTCTGAGGTCCTTAATGTGATCAAATCCCTCAAGATGGGCTCTGCCCCAGGCCCGGATGGCTTTTCAGTCATATACTACAAAAAATTTGCCAACCTTCTTTCCCCTGGTTTAGTACAACTATTTAATTGGGTCCTACAAGGAGGTAATTTCCCAGATGAAATGCTGCTGGCAAATATGTCCCTGATCCCCAAACCTAATAAAAATCATCTACTTCCCCAAAATTATAGACCAATTTCGGTCATGAATAACGATGTAAAAATTTTTAGTAGAATCCTAGCGGACAGGTTGGCATCTATTATTTCCTCTCTTATCTCTCCCTTCCAATCAGGATTTATACCCCACAGATTCATAACTGATAACATTAGGCTAGCCTCTAATATTATACAAGACTCCAATTTGACTTCCCGTAAACTCTTTCTACTCAGCCTAGACATACATAAGGCGTTTGATAGCGTCTCCTGGAGCTATCTATCCATCCTTCTGCAACGCATGGGTTTTTGTGATGAATTTTTACATGCGTTCCGGGCCCTTTATGTAAACCCCAAAACTCGTATTAAGATACCGGGCTGTAGTTCTGATTTCTTTTCTATAGGGAGGGTCACTAGGCAAAGGTGCCCACTATCCCCTCTAATTTTTGCCCTTGCCCTAGAACCCTTAGCTATCGCAATACTCAACAACCAGGATATATCTGTTTACACCAAAGGCTCCTCTTCCTACAAATTTTGTATGTATGCAGACGATGTCCTCTTGTTCCTAACTAATCCCCACATATCCCTGCCAAATCTCCTACAGACCTTATCGAACTTTGCGGGAGCCTCCGGCCTTAAGATCAATGTCTCGAAATCGGTCGCTATCCCGGTGGGGTTCTCTCCGAGGGAGATACAACAACTTAAAAGTGCCTTCCACTTTCTAAACAATGGCGGCCCTAGGGGGGGGGGCAGAGGGGGCCCTGATCCCCCCAACATTATGCTGGGCCCCACCATGTGCCCCCCCCAAAAAGGTAATTTCTTTTTGTTTGTATTCATATCGGATGTGCCGCATCTTACTCGGGCCACCGCTGGGGTAACACAGCCTCTATTGAGAGGGAGAACGTCCCCAGTCAGCTCCTGCGGGTGATTCCTCCCCCCTCTCTCTGCTCGCTGACACTGCATAATGCGAGCACTCACACAACCACGGCCGCCCGATCTGCTCCTTCCCCTGCATCCTCATTGGCAGGGAGAAGAGCGAGTTGCAGGAAGGACTCCACCAGGACTCTCAGTTACTGAAAAAACAGACTGATTTCTCCCATCCTTAGGACAAGAGAACGAGCCTGTAAATCCCAAGAGCTGCCAGACCAGCGCTGTCAATAGCAGGGGCAGGACAGAAAGAGGTGGCTGGGGAACCCCACAGTGGCAGAACACCAGGGCCCGGAGGCAAGACAACCTTTGCAACCCTGATAGTTCTCCCACTGCTTTGGATCCTTATATTTTCTTGGTATGCTGGTGACATATATCTCTTGTTCTCTGTCACCCTGGGGGGGCCCCAATACAGTAGGAAGGGAGCTCACTGCAGAACATGTGAAAGGGCCGTTGTGGGATCGTAGTAAAGGGGTAAAGGGCCCCAAGATAGATTAGATAGATAGATATATAGATAGATATAGATAGATATAGATATAGATAGATAGATATAGATAGATATATAGATATAGATAGATAGATAGATATATAGATATAGATAGATAGATATATAGATATAGATATATAGATATAGATAGATAGATATAGATAGATAGATAGATAGATAGATAGATAGATAGATAGATAGATAGATAGATAGATAGATAGATAGATAGATAGATTTGCATTTTATATTGCCCCCCTATTTTTGTCCCTGTCCCCCCATGTGCCCCCCCTAAATATGAAAGCTGGAGACACCACTGTTTCTAAATCATACTTGCTCACTCTTCAAGCCCACATTAATAAATTTATTTGGCAAGACAAACCCCCTAGATTTGCTAGGGAAATTCTTTACCGTTCTCCAAAGAGGGGGGGTCTGGGGGTCCCCCGTATTTGGTTATACTACATAGCCAGTAGATACGCACAACAAGCCCAGTGGAACATTAGAGACTCCAAGGTCCCATGGGTCAAATTTGAACAGGACTCTATTGCCCCCCTATATCAACCTGCATTAATGTGGTCCTCAACTCCCTTCTTCACAGAAATCTCTACCAAAAACCAAATAGTAACAATAGGTCTGAAACTCTGGAATTCATATAAGGGAAAATACAATCTCTCTTCTCATTCCCCTCTTGGAGCCTCCTATATTGGAGATCCTAGATTCCCCCCGGCCTATAATCACCCGGAGTTATTTGTGGAGTGGACTCAACATAACCTGATCACATTGGGGGATTTTCTAGCTGACTCCAAATTTATTTCATTTTCAACATTTAAGACCCGTTATCATATCCCAGATAGAGAATTCTACCGTTTCCTTCAAATTCGACATTTTTTCCAACAGCATTACACCGCCCCTTCAGCAGAAAACACAACATCTTACGAGGTTTGGTGCCACACGGCCCCTCGTCAAAAGGGCCTTATCTCACAAATCTATAGCTCATTAGAATCGGTGGAAGATACTCCGGCCTTGAAGTACAGATCTCAATGGGAACAAGAACTAGCCTTAGACCAAGATGACATAGACTGGGATAGGGGTTGGTTAAACATACGCAAATGCTCAAAATCCCTAACGATTAGAGAGACAGCCATTAAACTCACGACGAGATAGTATTATACCCTAGCCCGTATTCATAAGATTTATCCGCAGACTTCTCCCAATTGCTTTAGGGGATGCACGCACTCAGGCTCATACATACACATATTCTGGGAATGTGAGAAACTACAACCCACCTGGAAGGAATTACTAAAATTGATTGACAAACTAGTAGGAAATCCCATCAATCTTACTTTCCTTCATTGCATCCTATTTCAAGATATCCCTGATATTACCAAACCCTTGATGAGGTTAATCCACTCAATCTGTGTGGCTATGCTTTGGGGCATCGCTCTTCACTGGAAATCCTCTATGATCCCGTTTGCACAAATTATCTCACGCATGGACTCTATTATGGTAACCGAGAAAATATTTCATACCCTACATGATTCTATACCTGCATTTGATGCTAAATGGAACCCATGGTTCCTTTTCAGGCTTCAAGACTGACCGTGTTATATCCAGTTTAATTATGCTGAGCTTCCCCCTTTTTTTTTCACCTTTTATTTTCTGTTTCTGGCTTTTCCCTCCTGTTTCTTTTTCCTAGTACAACAATCCTTCTGAGTTGGGACACCCTTCTAGAGATGAGTGTAATTCAAATGGCCACTATGTTGACAAAATGTTCTTTCATCCTACCATGAATGTTCACTCTTTACATTGCTTTCCATGACTGTTATATTACTCTGAAGGATATGGTTTCTATTTTTTGCTTCATATGTACATGTACTTTTCTTTATTATTTCTAATAAAAACCTTTTGAAAACAAAAAAAAATCTCTGTAGAAAAAAAATATTTTTGTAGAAAAAAATATTTTGATTGGGGAAAGATAGGTTTACTAGTAAAACATATATAGAAAAAAGGGAAGATAAAAACCTGACAACCAATCAATATGTAAATAGGGAGAACCGCGCTAACACAAAAATATAATATAAATATGCAGCAGCATATAGTGCGATTACACCAAAATCTAGAATCCTGTAAAAAGCTGCGCTAAAAGTTAATAATAGTCTATATAAATGACATCAAAAGGGGATTTCTCAAAAGCCGGCCGGCATGCAAACAAACGGAGCCTGTTCTCTCACTCCGAAAGCCTGGTGACGTCAATGCGTACCTTCCCAGACGCGTTTTGTCATCATCTGACGTTGTCAATTGACAACGTCAACTGATGACGAAACGCGTCTGTGAAGGTACGCATTGATGTCACCACGCTTTCGGAGTGAGAGAACGGGCTCCGTTTGTTTGCATGCCTTCTGGCTTTTTTTCGTATATGCAACTTTGCTAACTTGAATGTAAGTGACTACTTGTTTTTTAAATAAATATCTGGAGGATTTTATACTATGGCGAGTTCTTTTCTCCTTCTGGGTCATCCGGGTTTCTCGTGTTGAATGGTGATATGTGGACAGCTTAAGGGAGCCTGGAGATTTACCCCCCATAGGAACACTGGGAGCGTCAGCAAGCTAAAAGGCCTTGGCTGGGCTAAAGCCACTTGCCCTTTTATGCTTGCCATCTGGTAAGCAGGCTCAACTACTAGGGTGGATTGTCACTACTGCTTAGAAGTGCACGGTGGTGGTGTTTTCACTTGGAAAAAGATTTGGAGAAATCCCCTTTTGATGTCATTTATATAGACTATTATTAACTTTTAGCGCAGCTTTTTACAGAACCAATCAATATAGTGTAAGTAGTAAGCCCCAATGAGGCACAATAGATGTCACAATGGAGGTATCCCAAACATCAGCTCACACTAAGTTCACATCAGTATGGGTTAAAGAATGAAAAACATATAGATTAGGAGTTATTTATGAATGCATTTATATCCACGTCCACATTCAAACCAAATGGAGCATAGCATTTAATTCTGTGGATCCAAGACATTTCGAGTCTCGATATACTCCTCACAAGGGAGCCACCTCTCCATTGTGGGTGATATTTATCGATTCCCTAAAAATAGTTTTTGAAGGATCCTTATTATGAGCCAAAAGATAATGTTTAGATACTAAGTGTTTCTGGAAACCATTTTTTATGTTGGTAATATGCTCGTTTAAACGTACAGAGAGGGGTCACTTAGTTCTACCAATGTATTGGAGCCCGCATGGGCACTGAAGTAAATAAACGACCCCCTCAGTAGAGCATGTGATAAAAGGCTCTATTACATGTTCTTTGGATCTACTAGATGAAATTAATTTCTTGGTAAGTCTATGTGTACATCCATTGAATGAGCAAACCCGACATCTCCTGCAGTGATAAAAGCCTGTCAGGTTCTCAAAGAAACCTCTTCTAATAGCAGGGGGATTGATGACATTAGGTGCCAACCTATCTCTAAGTGAGGACGCACCCCTATAAATCACCTGAGGCCTTTTTGGTAAAACTGTACATAACACTGGGTCATTATTCAAAATGTGCCAGTGTTTCCAAATCATATTCTTAATGCTAGTATGCTGTATTGAGTAGGTGGTAATGAAAGGAACCAAAGAAACCTTATCATCGCAGGGCGGCTTATCTCTGAGAAGGTCCCCTCTGTCCATAACCTTGATTTCTTCCAAAGTGTTTTCCAAGGTATCAATGGCATAACACTTATCTATAAACCGCTTTGTTAAAACATCTGCCTGCATTAAGAATTGGTCAGTATCGGTACAGTTGAGTTTAATACGTATATATTGGCTTTTCGGTACTGACCTGAGCCATGGCTCATGATGACAACTTTCAATGGGAATATAGGAGTTCCTATCAGTGCCCTTGAAAAACGTAGAGGTGGTAAATTGATCATGAGATCTTGAAATTGTTAAATCTAAAAAATTGATGATAGATTGACTAGACTCAAAATTTAGACGGATACCCCTGGTATTGCTATTGAGATGTTCCATAAAGAGCTCCAGGTCACCCCGGCCACCATCCCAAAGGAGGAGGATGTCCTCGATGTACCTAGCCCACAGCTTAAGCTGGGGAATCCGCACAACTATTTCTGGTTTGAAAAGCAATATTTTCTCCAGGATAGAAGGGTTGCAATGGGGGCTACATACACCCCGAGTTTGGCCAATTTAATAATGGCCATGTGGGAGGAGGATGTCGTCTATGTTTGCTGGAAACTGCAGCTTAAGCTGTGGGCTAGGTACATCAACGACATCCTCCTCCTTTGGGATGGTGGCCAGGATGACCTGGAGCTCTTTATGGAACATCTCAATAGTAATACCAGGGGTATCTGTCTAAATTTTGAGGCTAGTCAATCTAGCATCATTTTTTTTAGATTTAACCATTTCAAGATCTCATGATCAATTTACCACCTCTACATTTTTCAAGGGCACTGCTAGGAACTCCTATATTCCCATTGACAGTTGTCATCATGAGCCATGGCTTAGGTCAGTATCGAAAAGCCAATATATGCGTATTAAACGCAATTGTACCGATACTGACCAATTCTTAATGCAGGCAGATGTTTTAACAAAGCGGTTTATAGATAAGTGTTATGCCATTGATACCTTGGAAAACACTTTGGAAGAAATCGAGGTTATGGACAGAGGGGACCTTCTCAGAGATAAGCCGCCCTGCGATGATAAGGTTTCTTTGGTTCCTTTCATTACCACCTACTCAATACAGCATACTAGCATTAAGAATATGATTTGGAAACACTGGCACATTTTGAATAATGACCCAGTGTTATGTACAGTTTTACCAGAAAGGCCTCAGGTGATTTATAGGGGTGCGCCCTCACTTAGAGATAGGTTGGCACCTAATGTCATCAATCCCCCTGGTATTAGAAGAGGTTTCTTTGAAAACCTGACAGGCTTTTATCAGTGCAGGAGATGTCGGGTTTTCTCGTTCAATGGATGTACACATAGACGTACCCAGAAATTAATTTTATCTTGTAGATCCAAAGAACATGTAATAGAGACTTTTATCACATGCTCTACTGAGGGGGTCGTTTATTTACTTTAGTGCCCATGCGAGCTTCAATACATTGGTAGAACTAAGCGACCCCTCTCTGTACGTTTGAACGAGCATATTACCAACATAAAAAATGGTTTCCAGAAACACTCAGTATCTAAAGAAGATCTTTTGGCTCATAATAAGGATCTTTCAAAAATATTTTTTTTTGGGATTCGATAAATATCACCCACGATGGAGAGGCAGCTCCCTTGTGAGGAGTATATCGAGACTCAAAATGTCTTGGATCTACAGAACTAAATGCTACGCTCCATTTGGTTTGAATGTGGACATGGCTGTAAATGTAAAACTAAAATCACTGAGAGACGGGGCCTATTCTCACAGAAAACAAGCGCTTAAGGGGAGATAAAAATGCTTTAAGACAGAATGAATCCAATCACCAATGTTAATGACAACAGCTGCTGCCTTAAAAAAAACTCCTTTAAGAAAAAGAATCACAGTATAATAAACAGAGTCTGACAGACCCAAGCAGCGCTTATAAATATGACTAATCACAAACATGAGTAATCAATCCAATATATGTCCATTCAATAAAGTCTGTACATCAAATATGAATTCATGAAAGAAATATAAAAGCACACACAGTTGTGTCATTAATTGTTGTAGAGACACAGCAAGTCCTTTGAGATTAACTCTACACAGAACGCTTGAGACTGAAGAGTTGCTGTCACCAGAGGAAAGCCCAAATCACACGTGCGCAAAATAAAGAGGGGGGTGTGCAGGAAAACCCCCTCTTGGAAAAACTCTTACCAGATAAGAGCTAAATCTCTGCATGTGTATCTTTCAAATCAATGAGACATCCCTGCCGGTATCCTCCTTCCTTTATCCAAGGCGAGATAGCACTCAGATCGTTCAATTTAGTTAAAATGAAAAAGAAGGATTGGACATAGCTTAATCTCGTTTACAACAGTTTATTTTATCTTTCAAAACGAAGAGAGGGAAACCCCCTTCAAGATGTACACTTACAAGAACTAGCATATAATGTAGCAGTGTTCACACAATCACATCGGAAAACATCAGGTTCCACCAGCGTCTCCTACCATTCCCGGCTTGTATCATCTACGGGGATCAGTACTGCTTTACCCTGAGCTTGCTGATGTGTCTACATACGTTGTATGGCTCCATGGATTTTTAGTACTTTAGCACCTGCAAAGCACCTCAGTATGAAAGTACTTTCATACAACCACCGGCAAGGGCTGTGGGGATGAGTCCCTTGTTCCCATCAACATGGGGACAAGGTGCTTTGGGGTCAGACCCCAAAGCACCCTCCCCATGTTGAGGGCATGTGGCCTGGTACGGTTCAGGAAGGGGGGGCGCTCTCTTGTCCCCCCTCTTTTCCTGTGGCCTGCCAGGTTGTGTGCTCAGATAAGGGTCTGGTATGGATTCTGGGGTGGACCCCTATGCCTGTTTATTTTTACATTTTGGTGCAGAGTTCCCCTTAAAGTCCATACCAGTCAGGTCTGGTATGGATTTTGGGGGGACCCCTACGCCATTTAAAAAAAAAAAAATTGGCGCAGGGTTCCCCTTAATTTCCATATCAGACCTGTTGGGGCTGGTATGGATTTTAGGGGGATCCCCACACAATTTTCTTTTTTACATTTTGGTGTGGGGTTTCCCTTAATATTCATACCAGACCCAAAGGGCCTGGTAATGGACTGGGGAGGGGAACCCATGCTCTTTTTCATTACAGCCGCGATCAGTTTTAATTGACAATTTTCCTTTCGAAATGTCATTTTGCCGCGGTACTGTTCTAAACGAGGGGAAAATGTTCCACTTTACAGGCATACTATAGACACCCCCAGGCACGATATTTAAAGGAATATATCATTTTTATTGTTTCACTTTAAGCATCAAAAAAAATCACTGCTCCCGAAAAAACTTCCGTTTTTAAAAAAAATCCTAAAACACTTTTTATGACAATAACTTGCATATAAGCCTTTAAAATGAGCACTTTTGATTTTTCATGTTAGTGTCCCATAGACTTTAATGGTGTTCCGGCGGCTTTCGAATTTGCCGCGAACACTGCATATTGTTCGTTGGTTTGACTTGCGTTCCACTTGAACATTGGGCTCATCCCTATACACCACTAGTGACTGGTCTCTGTTCTGAGTGAACCCCATCTATCCTTCAGCCAACTGCATATCCACTGAACTAGCCAAGGGTTAAGTCCTAGCTTGTACAACTTTTGTATTAGATCATTATGTGGAACTATATCAAATGCCTTGCTAAAATCAAGATATGCTATGTCCACAGCACCACCCTGGTCCAAAACATTGTTAATATAATAAAAAAATGCAATCAGATTAGTCTGACATGATCTGCCCTCAGTAAAGCCATGCTGCTTTGGGTCCAGCAAGCTATGTATTTTTAGGTGATCAATGATCCTTCTTTTCAGGAGTGATTCCAATAACTTGACTACGATTGATGTTAAACTCACTGGCCTGAAATTGCCAGCTTCTACCATGCTGCCCTTCTTGTGGATAGGCACAATATTAGCACTCCACCAATCATGGGGAACTTCTTCTGTTAGAAGAGATTGATTAAAAAGATCTGTTAATGGTCCAAAAACTAGATCTCAAAGTTCTCTTAGAACTCTGGGATAAATACCATCAGGGCCCATTGCTTTATTAAGCTTTAACTGAGCCAGTTCCTCTTCTACCTCTGTCTCCAGAAATCCTAGAAATGAATCGTCATTACTAGAACCAATATGGTTCCCCAACTTGTAATCGTTAGTGCAATTTATTTCTGAGAAGACTAAACAGAAGTAATTGTTTAAATAGTTTGCTACACCCTGGTTTTTCTGAACATATGTATTGTGCCCAGTTTTCATTTTAATGATTGCCTTTGGCCAGCGTCCCCCAAGCCCCCTATATGTTTGTTTGTTCTATGAACAAACGGACAGCTGATGTTCTATTTGAACTTGCATTCGACTCGAACATCAAGCCCATCACTAATTAAGACATTGTGAATAAACAGTTGCAGTAAATTAAGGAAACCTTTTCTGAATAGAGGCATCTGCTTGAAGGAGCTAAACATCCTGTACCTGTTCTCACTGATCATAAAAATTAGGAGTTCATTTGTTTGGCAAAGAGATTACTTTGTAGACAAGCACGTAGGCCTCTGTTCTTTTCTTATTTTTTGTCAAAAAGTTTTTATTGAGTTTTCATGCAGTTTTACAAACAAGTGTGACAAACATAAAAGGAAATAATGACAAGATAAAATTCTGATTACACATCTCGTTCCAGGACATGACTTCCAATATTACAAACAAGTGAAGGGATATGTAAAGGAGAATGACTAATCCATAGCAAGTACATTTAGCCAAGCAAATCAGATAATACCGCCTTAATCAAGCATCCATAATGGTGGGTGGATGGATCTATCTTCAAACAAGTGCTTCCAGATAACAAGGCATAAGACCATAGACTTATCATAAAGTGGTAGCATTGCCAGGCAGTTCCAACAGTTGAAGTAGCCAGCCCTGAGGTGGTGAGCCAAGGGGGCCAAACTAGTCACAGTGCTGATAAGTAAGCTTTTCCCTATCAAGAACAGCATTTACTGTGGAGCACCTTTGTGGGGTTAGGCATGTTAGGGGATTGCCAGCGTTGGGATATTAATTTGCAGGCTAAGAATAATAGGCGACTGATCAAGATTTTTTGTGTAGAAGATGGACAGTCATCCGGAAGTATGCCCAACAGAGCAGGTTTGGGTCAGGGGTCATTTTGATCAATCACTGATCTGATAGAGTTTGGAATATAACTGTTCAATACTGGAATAATTTGCAGCATCTCCATGACATGTGAATTAAGGTTCCCCGTATTTCCAACACATTGGGGGCAGTTGGGTAATAATTGACAGCTCCATGAGAATAGATTTTGGGGGTACAATACAAGCTATGTAGGATGAATAGTTAAGTAGGTTTTTGAGAAGGAAAAAGGGATACATCAGGGATTATTTTTAACCCTGCCATCTAAATTATCTATGTCTTAACTCCACTTCGGCCTACAATTAAACTGGATTTTAGATCTAGCTGCTATCAATAGAGTTTCATATATGTCTCCTATGATATATACAGTATGTTTTGAGTCAGAGGGAGGCACCACCATCAAAATAATGGCAGGAGAGTTGAATTGCAATGGACCTCTCTGTCCTTTTCTAGGCTTAATTTAACATCTCGTATCCATCTGGGTCAAAGAATGGTAAGGCTAATGCCTTATTGAAGATGCTGACTGAGACTCTTTAGGAAGGCAACTGTGAATGTATAATCCTGCCTCAGAAGAACTTAATAGGGTCCACAAGTCTTCTCAAAGAGGGATATGAGAAGGACCCACATCCTCCTAAGGACATTAACCTTGCATACAAGAACAGCTTTTGAACTCAAGCACATTGTCTCTATGCACCTGAATCGGTTTGGGTAGAATCCCTCAAGTTGGTGCAAGACTCTAAACTTGCTGGGCATTTTGGGACTTTTAAGACAGAAGAACTTTTATCACGTTCTTTTTGGTGGCCTGGTTATAAGAAAGATGTCAAGAACTATGTAAGCTTGTGTCCGACCTGTGCACGAAGTAAGACACCTCAATTTTATTAAAATATCCTAAGATGGACTTCTGCGCTACTAAAGTGAATGCTATGTGAATGCTGCAAAATCAAAAAAGTGAACACCACTCACTAACTGAAATCTAAAAATACCACAATCAGTAATTGCGCAAAACAGAATAAACAATAAATAATCAATAAATTTACAAGGTGTTGAATCATATATAAATCAAATAGTCCATAGGTGAATATTCGTGACTATAGTGCAAGTCAATCAAGTGAATAAGATGCATGAATAATCTATACAGTGATACATCAAAAGTGTAAAGTGCGTTGATGGTAGATCTCGTGACTTTCATGGTGTTGGATACCCACTAGGGGCTCCCAGAACTCTCACCTTGTTGACATCAAAATAATGCCTTTATGTATCCATTTAGGACTGTACTTGTTCCAATCCAATCGGTGTAGTCGTTCTGGTGCATCTATGGGGAGATGGCGTTCTCTCCGGTGAATGGACTCCACATATGGGGGGTAATCAAAAAGGAGGATACTCCAATAGGGTGATATCGTTAAAGCCGAAGATTTTATTAAAAATTATCTGCTTACATAGAGGTAGCGTTGAAACAGCGTTGAAACAGCAATTCAAACAGTGTGTTTACAATCCCCGCTACGTCACTTCCGGTCCGCGCTGTTGTGTATCCGATTACGTCCTACGCGTTACGTCATATCACATGACTTCCTCAGGGCCTATTTGACTTCCTATTTGATTTATATATGATTCAACACCTTGTAAATTTATTGATTATTTATTGTTTATTCTGTTTTGCGCAAAATCACAGGCACAATTACTGATTGTGGTATTTTTAGACCTCAATTTTATCCTTTGGGCATGAACATTATAGGAAGGGTGCTGATAGACATTGTAGATTGTTCCCTGCTTTTCATATGGATACCAAATTTTGGTTACCTACCAACATTTAAATATTTATGTTCCAGCCGCTAAGCTGGGTCAAAAGTTTGTGGGATCTTTTCAGATCTCTGCTCAAATCAACCCAGTCACCTTTAGTTTAAAACTTCCTGACAGTATGAAAAGTCACCCTATTTTTTACATGCCGATACTCAAACCATTTCATGAAAATTATTTTTCTGGAAGAATTCTTCCACCTCTTGAAAGAGGTATAGAGTGAAGGATGGTTAAGAAAATTCTTGATTCCAGGATCTTTATGAAAAAATTACAATATCTGGTTTAATGGAAATAATAAGGGCCAGATGAACAATCTGGAACCTAAGCAGAATGTTCATGCCTCTAGATTAACAAGAGAATTCCACCACAGGTTTCCTCACAAACCTGGCCCTACAACATCTAGGGGCCATCCTGGGAGGAGGGGAGTACTGTTAATACCTGATCTAAACCTGACATCTGCTGTGTCTGGCAGTGTCTCTTCTTGCCAGAGCCACCAGAGATGCTGGACAGCTTATTGCCTGATTCCTTAGACAGCCTTGCCTTGTGTGTTGTTTCTGGTGAACTCCTTGCTCCTTCCATGAACTTCCTGATTTAAGCCATGTCTCTGCACTTCCTGTTTGCTTGTTTATTGTGCTCTTTCCAGCCAGTATCTCGCATGTGCTGCTCCTGCTGCCATCTGTAGCTTCGGTAGCCTTGTTAACAACCTTTGGCTTGTTCCTCGGCTATGCTTCCGCTTAATCCCACCTGCAACCTGTCACCTACCTTTAGCTCATTTACTGACTACGCTTCTGCTTGATCCCTACCTGCTATATCTGCTACTAGACCCTGGCTTGCTCAGCTTCTGGTGAGGTGATCCCAAAGACTGTGACCTGGTACAATCGTGCAGCAAAACCCATCTCCACCATCAGGAGCTCTGGTGAATACCGGTTAGTGCTTAGACCCTGTACCTCAATTGAGCTTGCATCATCCATCAGCATGACCTGCTTGTATACTTATCCTGCTGGTTGGCGGGATCCTCTCTACTGCTATAACTATAGGTTTCTGTACCTGACCCCTGACAGTGACAATGACATTTCTGGAGGCAGCTATGTACCAGTAGGCTGGGCTTGCTTGACTTGTAGGAACAGGGACTGCTATAGGTGCCTCAACAATAAGCTTTATTCCCTGGCCACTCATATAGAGGGGGCCATTACAGTACATTGGTTTTGATACAATTGGTTGATTTGTGCCATAAACAAGATACAATTAATCTTTGTTATCTATTTATTTTATAGTCCTGCACTATACAGCAGTGGCGGCCCATCCATATGGACCTCCCGGCCAATCAGGAAGCATGTCCGAGAGAAAAAGCGATCCTATTGGCCACCGAGGAGGAGGAGGGAGGAGACGCAGGGAAAGCCGCTGTAAAGCACCAGGAGGAGGAGACGCAGGGTGAAGCCCAACCTCGATGGGGTAGGTGTGGGGCTAGTGATCAATCGACTGGGGGGGCCTGTGACCCGACCAGGGGGCCAGTGACACGGGTAGATTGTTTGCCGCCCTCGGCCAAAAATATACCACCAGCTGCCACTGCTATACAGTATTATAAGTAGAGTGGTTGCCACCAACCAGCTCTTGACTGGGGTCATCCATTTCATTACTTCACTGTCAATAATTCCACTCTATTAATGATCTTCAGCCTGCATTATATAAGGCAACCCAGTGCCATGGCTCATTTTCCTCTCCTCGATTGAAATGTTAAGATTATTTTATTTTAACTGGTTCCCGATCGCCCGCCACAGTTATACTGCGGCAGGTTGGCTCCCCTGGGCGAACTGCCATAACTGTACATGGGCCCTTTAGGAAGCTATAGGAGGCATGTGCCCGGGGCCGATGCGAGTGCCCAGCGTGTGCGATGACCGCCGAGCACCTGCAATCGCTCATGACAGAGCAAGAACCGGGATCTGTGCATGTAAACACACAAATCCCGGTTCTCTCAGGGGAGAATAGAGATTTTGTGTGTTTATACTAAGTATGAACACCGATCTCTCTCCTCCCCTAGTCAGTCCCATCCCCCTACAGATAGAACACACCTAGGAAACACAGTTAACCTCTTGATCGCCCCCTAGTGTTAACCCCTTCCCTGCCAGTCACATTTACACAATAATCAGTGCATTTTTATGGCACTGATCGCTGTATAATTGTCAATGCTCTAAAAAATGAGTCAAAAGTGTATAATTTGTTAGCGGTAATATCGCAGTCCCGATAAAAATCGCAGATCACCGCCATTACTAGTAAAAAAAAAAATTTTTAAATTTTAAAAAGCCATAAATCTATACCCTATTTTGTAGACGCTATGACTTTTGCGCAAACCAATCAATATGCGCTTATTGCGATTTTTTTAACCAAAAATATGTAGAAGAATACATATGGCCCTAATAGAAGTTTGGAAGTCTGGACCCCAACCAGAACTCACCAGAGACAAGAAGGCAAGCGGACTATCACGGTACGATATATGAAAATACAAATAAAGTATGTAAACAATTATAAAAATTTACAAGTACAAAAACCAAGGCAAAAGAATTAAAAGTACAGGTGACATGGTATTTCTCGACTAGTTTCGCGGGCTTACCGCTTCATCAGGAAATACTGAAAGAGTGCACGTGAAAAGTGTCGGGAATGGACGTTTTTCACGTGCACTCTTTCATCACCATCATACCTTGGGTTATTTGCTCTGTCACTGGCTCTGGTTTATTGGCACTATTTTAAAAATTTGGCAACTTTACACTAATGCCCTGTACACACGATCGGACATTGATCGGGCATTCTGACAACAAAATCCATGGATTTTTTCCGATGGATGTTGGCTCAAACGTGTCTTACATACACATGGTCGCACAAAAATGTCAGAAAATCTAATCGTTCTGAACTCAGTGACGTAAAACACGTAAGTGGGGACTATAAACGGGGCAGTAGCCAATAGCTTTCGTCTCTTTATTCTGAGCATGCATGGCACTTTGTGCGTCGGATTTGTGTACACATGATCGGAATTTAACCGATCGGATTTTGTTGTCGGAAAAATTTTATAGCCTGCTCTCAAACTTTGTGTGTCGGAAATTCTGACGGAAAAAGTCCGTTGGAGCCCACACAGGATCGGAATTTCCGACAACACAATCCGATCGCACTTTTTCCATTGGAAAATCCAACCGCGTGTACAGGGCATATGTATATCATTCCTCCTAGACACCAGCCCTTTGATCCTTTAAAATCTCCCCCAGTCGCCACAGGAGGCTCCACTGGGCGCGCCATGTGTTCTGCTTGCACCGGAGCTTGGGTAAGCAGCCTCATATTTTGACTACCCCCCTTCATTCCCCACTTTATCAATTTGTATCTATTAAAAAATCCTCCTATATATACCTGACTGTATTGTTATTGACTTTTTCTATTTGCAGATGTACAGTATTTCCTGATGAAGCGGTAAACCCGCGAAACTAGTCGAGAAATACCATGTCACCTGTACTTTTAATTATTTTACCTTGGTTTTTGTACTAATAAATTTTTGTAAATGTTTATAATTGTTTACATACTTTATTTGTATTTTCATATATCGTACCGTGATAGTCCGCTTGCCTTCTTGTCTTTGGTAAGTTTTGGTTGGGGTCCAGACTCCCAAACTTCTATTCTACCCAATTCGGATGATGGTACATATGTTTATACTTTTTATGCACTAAATTTTATATTTTGAGGCCATTCATTTCATAAATATCGGCCTAAACTGAGGAAAAAATCTGTTTTTCTTTTTTTTTTAAATTTGGGGCATTTATTATAGCAAAAAGTAAAAGATATTGTGTTTTTTCAAAATTGTGGCTATTCTTTTGTTTGTAGCGCAAAAAATAAAAAACGCAGAGGTGATCAAATACCACCAAAAGAAAGCTCTTTTTGTGGGAAAAAAAGGACGTCAATTTTGTTTGGGTACAGCATCGCACGACCACACAATTGTCAGTTAAATCTACACAGTGCAAAAAATGGCTTGGTCATTGAGCAGCCAAATCTTCCAGTGCTGAAGTGGTTAATAATAAAACATTTTTTATTTTTAAATAAGCATGAGAAACTGATATATTTAAATATATAGGATTCAACAGCTCCCTTGAAAGAGGCTATTACCTTGTCAAAGAAGGTGGACTATACCGCTGACCAGACTCATCTCGTAAGCATATATTGCGGAGGTGTGATAAAGTAACAAATCATGCTTGAAACGTATACAACCCCCCACATCAGAGTCTGTAAGGCTGTTGTTTCACTCTGGGTTCTCTATTTCAAATTCATTAGAAGCTGATAATGGTTTACTGCTGATGTAGTAAATGGATGTACAATGACTTCACACCTTTTTTTTATTATTCATTTATTATTTTATAATGGAAGTGTAACTAAAAATCCCCAGTTTAAAATATGCCAGAGGGATAGAGGATTGCATAAGGTCTAGTCACATAGAGCCCACTCCCCAGCCCCCTCAGAAACATAATGAAGTGTTGTCCACATTTCACACTTGGCGCTAAAGAGGAAACGTCTCCGTACGCACTGTGTAAATTGGGATGTAGGGCTGTGGACACTGCACACAGCTGGGGCCTGTTTGTTACTGCTCCCTGCTGAGCTATGCCACAATTAATCAAGCTTTCTAGGTTTTAGTTAATTGTCAGCCCCTAATAATTTGTTTTATTTTTCTGGCCCCATGCCAGGTCTGATAATTTCACAGTCTTGAGTTTGATGTTCACACACTACCAGACTTGGAATAGTCAGGGGAGAGCGCGGGGTCCCCAGTCTTGCGTATTTTGATATGTGTAGCAGTTAACTCTTCTGCGTCTGAGATTTTCTGCAATGCTTTGTTCATCTAAGTTTAACTTAAAGAGGAGTTCCACCCAAGGTCCATTAAAAAAAAAAAATTAAAAGTCAGCAGCTACTAATACTGCAGCTGCTGACTTTTAATTGGACACTTACCTGTCCCAGGGTCCAGCGATGCGGGGGATCGCTCAAACGACTCCTACTTACAAACAGAGGGAGACAACAGGAAGTGAGAGGAAATCTACCCCTAGGGAGGGCAATTCTCTCCTGTAAGAGTTAATATGGGAAAAAGGTGTCTCCACTGATGCTTTATCACCAATCCTTGTTTCCCTAATAACCCCAAAGTTTCAAAATCCAATTGTCATTGGGACAGAAAGTGAGGTGAAATCTTCTGAACAGGGGCACAGACAGCAAAACAAATGTTACAGGGGTGATGATAACCCTTCCCTATGTTATCCAAAAAGCTTGTCTCCCCCTCCGTTCAGCTGCGCCGGCATTGCAACTGTGGGCGCCGGGCTGTGGCTTCACAGCCTGGCACCCACTGCGCATGTGCAAGCGGCGCCGCGCCCCGTGATTGGCCGCTTAGTCACCTGGGACCTGTAATGGGTCCCAGATGATTGACAGGAGGGAGGGAGCAGAGCTGAGCCCTTCCTGTGCCGAGGGGGAAGTGATGTCACCAGCCCAGGCACTGGAAGACGCAGACTACGAGGGACCACCTAGCAACAGGCATTTAGAGGTAAGTAAAGTAAAAAAAAATCAAAATTTTTTTTGTATTTTTTTTTTAGGATTTTTCATGTAGTTTTTTTTTTTGGGTGGAACCCCACTTTAACTATAGCTAGATCAAGTGTATAGTTGCAATAAACTTGTTTAGTACAAAACCAATTCATAATTATGTACACATACAGTAAATTTTTTTCACATAATTATTATTTTTTGCTTTCTGCACTTCCACTGTTCATGTAAAAGGCACAGTTTTGCCAATATTTTATTAAAAATGCAAAAGGGAGTTAGAAGGAGAAACCAGAAAGCAAAAAAGCTGGTCTATCATTTTAAAATATGGGTTACATTATGACATATAACATAATTGTTCTTTTTATACTACTATTATAGCTATTTGTTATTTTACGGTTTTAAAGTATGTTCGAGCCTGTAAACATTTTTTAATGTATAGTCTTCAAACTGGACCTTTCCCCTCTTTCACTAAAAATTACATTAGCATGCAGCTCTCACTGCTGATATGAAATCATCATCTTTGCTAAACAAACATATTTTTTCTTTTACTTATGTAGCACCCTCTAGCTAGTGTGCTAGATGTAAATAGTTGTTAGAGTAGGCAAATTGGCTTGGCTCAGAGCCAGGTCTGGGTGTGAATTTGGGTAAGGGATGAGTGACTCAGGGGCTGGATGACTCATCCTGACAGCTCTATTGGTGAATCTCCCTGTTCTCTGGAACATTGGAGAATGTTCTAGACATAGTTGGTGGAAGCTAGGAGGGGCTGTTAGGAATATTTATGAGAACCTCAGCCAATCCCCAGTAAAGGGCTGGCAGAGGGCAGGACTCCTCATAAATAGGCATGAGTCATGTCAGCAGGGGCAGTCGGGTGGAAGATGGAGATGGAATGCTGAGGAGGCTGCCGGTGGTCTTTGAAGGTGCCCCCTAGTCTGGGAGGGGGTGACCTTGGGGCTGGAAGATTCCCCCTACAACACATCCAGGAAACCCTTCCTGGAGGCACTGGAGCAAGTGAGAGGACAGCAGGAGCAGGTTAGCATGTCCGGTAGATCTCCTGGGAGTCAGCCAGGTGGGTAGTTAGGTGTCAAACTGGAGGCCTGTGGAGAGAGTGTCAGTCAGGAAGAGTGTGTGAAGAAGTTATCCTGGAGGGCTAGTGAAAAGGGAAGCTGCAGCCAGGTGGGTTGGCAGTGCCAGAAGAGGTGGTGCTGGGATCAGTAGCCATAGGAGGACTGCAAGCTGGACACTGAACTTTCCTACACAACCAAAGGGCCATGGGTTCCTGCCTATAACAGGCTATTGCTCTAATCTGAATGAGTACTTTTTTTCACAAGTGTCCCAGCTGGGTTTCTGCAAGCAAGTGAGTGCTGGAGGAAGAAGTGGAGTGTACATAGAGACTGTATATAGGACTGTGTATAGTAAAGTGTTGTCGCTGAAGTTGTTCTGGGGTCAAGTGGGCATCCCATGATCTCCAATCCCTATCCAAGTTCTATCCCTCAATAAAACAAATTCACGTATTGTTCTCTGACTCTGGAGTGGCTGTGGAAATTCGGTGTGCCTGGCTGTGCAGGGTGGGGGATCCCAGTTACCTGCGGCTCCTTAGGGTGTGCATTAGGCATGAGCCAAACACCCCCCGGTTTGATTTGCGGCAGAACATGCAAACCACCTGAAAGTTTGCACGAACATTCGAACACCGTTAAAGTCTATGGGACCCGAACGTGAAAAATCAAAAGTGCGAATTTTAAAGGCTAATATGCAAGTTATTGTCCTAAAAAGTGTTTGGGGACCCGGATACTGCCCCAGGGGACATGTATCAATGCAAAAAAAGTTTTAAAAACGTCCATTTTTTCGGGAGCAGTGATTTTAATAATGCTTAAAGTGAAAAAATAAAAGTGAAATATTCCTTTGAATATCGTACCTGGGGGGTGACTATAGTATGCCTGTAAAATGGAGCGTGTTTCCCGTGTTTAGAACAGTCCCTGCACAAAATGACATTTCTAAAGGAATAAAAGGAATAAAGGAATAAAAGTCATTCATGCTTGCGGATGTAATGTAAGGTCGGGTCCCGGCAATATGGATGAAAACTATTGAGAAAAATGGCATGGGTACCCCCCCAGCCTATTACCAGGCCCTTTGGGTCTTGTATGGATATTAAGGGGAACCCCTCACCCAAATTAAAAAAAGAAAAGGCGTGGGGCCCCCAGGCCCTATATACTCTGAACAGCAGTATACAGGCGGTCCAAACAAGACAGGGACTGTAGGTTTGTTCTTAAGTTGAATCTGTTTGTAATTTGGACAGGTACATTTTGTAAGTGTAGCTCCAGCCAAAAAAATACTTTTTTAAGCTTTTTGGATAACATAGGGAAGGGTTATCATCACCCCTGTAACATTTGTTTTGCTGTCTGTGCCCCTGTTCAGAAGATTTCACCTCACTCTCTGTCCCAATGACAATTGGATTTTGAAACTTTGGGGTCATTAGGGAAATAAAGATTGGTGATAAAGCATCACTTTTTCCCATATTAACTCTTACAGGAGAGAATTACCCTCTTTAGGGGTAGATTTCCTCTCACTTCCTGTTGTCTCCCTCCGTTTGTAAGTAGGAGTCATTTGTAAGTCGGATGTTTGAAAGTAGGGGACCACCTGTATATACTATATGGCCTTCCCTATATACTCTGCAGAAAATTGGGCCTTAGGTGTTGGTGATACCAGAACACTGTAAGCCCTCAGAGTTACTCTTGGTGGGCGCTGGAACGGGCCCTGATGTGAAATATTATATCAAGAATTGTAATTACATGCCCCTGTTGAACAGGGCGGAAAAATTGGGCCTTTGGTGGTGGTTTGGTGGTGGTGCCACAAAACTGTAAGCCCTCACAGTTACTCTTGGTGGGTGCAGGAACGAGCCCTGCTGTGAAATATTAGAGCAAATATTGTAATTACATGCCCCTGATAAACAGGGGCAGAAAAATTCGGCCTTAGGCGGTGATGGTGGTGGTGGCACAAGACTGTAAAGCCTCACAGATACTCTTGTTGAGCGCAGGAACGGGCCCTGCTGTGAAATATTACAGCAAATATTGTAATTACATGCCCCTCTTATACAGGGGAAGAAAAATTGGGCCTTAGGTACTGGTGGTGGTGCCACAACACAGCAAAGCCTCACAGATACTCTAGTTGAGCGCAAGAACGAGCCCCGCTGTGAAATATTACAGCAAAAATTGTAATTACACGCCCCTGTTAAAAAGGGGCAGAAAAATTGGGCCTTAGGTACTGGTGGTGGTGCCCTGAAACAAAAATGTTCTTAGAAGCTATCAACATGAACATTGAGGAGGAATAGGATAGTCACTCAGCATAACAGTAAAGTCTCTCAGCATAGGCAGTCTTCAAGGGATCACACATTCATAGAAAAATGAATCAGTTACATCAGCATCAGGTGTTTGGTAGCTAGTGATCCAAGACTGATTCCTTTTTAAGAAGGTGAACCGATCAGCCGAGTCTGTGGAGAGGTGCACTCTGTGATCAGTTACAAAGCCTCCAGCAGCATTGAATGTGCATTCAGAAAGAACGCTGGATGCAGGACAGGCCAGTAGCTCAATTGCATATTGTGCAAGCTCTGGTCAGTGATCCATCCTCAAGACCCAGTAACCCTATGAATTTTCGGTTGGAAAGGTCTCCAAGTCTGATCTTGCCCCTAGGTATTCCTGCACCATGAAAATCAGATGCTGGCGATAGTTGCTGGAACCCATCAGACCTTGGGGCTGCAGACTAAAAAATTGTCTCAACGAATCGGTCAGACGGCCACCTTCTCCACCGTTCCTTCTGTGACTTACCGAAGCCTCAGCAACACATTGTCCAGGAGGACCAGGAAATTGTAACCTCCCAGGCTCTGGAAACGCATTGCACAAACCTTTCTGCAAGGCCTCCCGAAGATGTTTCATCCTCTGCTCCCTCTGCGAAGGCTGGATAAGTTCCGCAACCTTACCCTTTTAACGTGGATCAAGAAGGGTTGCCAGCCAGTAATGATCCCTCTCCTTGATACCATGAATCCGAGGGTCCTTTCGAAGGCTTTGCAGGATCAGGGAGGCCATGCAGCGAAGATTTGCTGAGGCATTCGATCTGGAGTCCTCTAGGTCACTAAGGATGACATGATCTACAGCCACCTCCTCTCAGCCTTGTACAAGTCCATGGGTTTCTGGGGACTGAAAACGATCCCTTGAAGACTGCTGCTGATGCTAAGTGCTAGGCTCCACCTCCATGCTGACACAATCCTCATCCTCCTCCTCCTATTCCTTTGTGATCGGCGGGCCCACAGGAAAACTGTCCAGATAAAGGGGGCCTTGAGAGGTAAGGAAGTCCTCCTCTTCCTCCGTCTGTTCTGCCTCAAATGCCCTGTCAATTATTCCACAAAGCGTGTGCTCAAACAGGAAGACAAGAGGAACAGTATCACTGATGCATACACTGTCACTGCTCACCATCCTCGTGGCCTCCTTAAATGGTGACAGGACAGTGCATGCATCCTTGATTAGTAGCCACTGATGTGGTGAAAAAAAGCCAAGCTCCCCGACCCTGTCCAGGTGCCATACTCACACAGGTACTCATTGATGGCCCTCTGCTGTGTGTGCAGCCGCTGCAGCATTGCCAACGTTGAGTTCCACCTGGTGGGCATGTCACAAATGAGGCGGTTCTTGGGGAGGTTGCATTCCTTTTGAAGGTCAGCCAGCCGCACTGGCATTATATGACCGGTGGAAATGCCCACAGACTTTCCTGGCCTGCCTCAGGAGATCCTGTAAGCCCGGGTACCTGCACAAGAACTGCTGCATCACCAAATTAAGGACAAGAGCCAAACAGGGAACATGGGTCAAGTGTCCCTGTCGGAGGGCGGAGAGGAGGTTGGTGCCATTGTCGCAAACCACCATTCCTGGTTGAAGCTGGCGTGGCGTCAACCACCTCTGAGTCTGCCCCTGCAGAGCTGACAGAATCTCGTCCCCCCTGTGGCTCCTATCCCCTAAGCAGACCAACTCAAGCATCGCGTGGCATCTTTTTGCCTGAGTGCTTGCGTAGCCCCTTGAATGCCTGGAGCACTGCTAGTTCCAAGGACAAATTTGCAGAGGAAGAGGCCATAGATGAAGAAGAAGAGGAGGGGGTGGAGGAGAGAGGTGTGGCAGAAGCACCACTAATAGCATTTTGGAGGCATGGTGGCGGAACAAGCTCCAACAATACTGCACCCTGTCCTGCATACTTCCTAGCTGCCGGCAGAGTTACCCAGTGCGACGTGAAAGAAAGGTAATGTCCTTGTCCATGCCTGCTGGACCATGAGTCAGCAGTAATATGCACCTTACCGCTGACCACCCTGTCCAACGAGGCCAAGACATTGCCTTCCACATGCCGGTAGAGAGCCAGAATGGCCTTCTGTGAAAAGAAATGGCGTTTGGGAACCTGCCACTGAGGTACCGCACATTCCACATATTCATGAAAGGGGGCAGAGTCTACCAGCTGAAAAGGCAGCAGTTGGAGTGCTAGCAACTTAGCCAAGCTAGCATTCAGCCGCTGAGCATGTGGATGGCAGGGGCCTAATTTCTTTTGACGGTTTAGCAACTGGGGTAGGGAAATTTGCCTGCTACAATCGGATGTTGGTGTAGTGATAGCAGATAGCAGATTGCCTGCAAGTACTTGGCACACCTAATTCTACACCTTTATTCCTCTCAGTGCAGGTTTCTTAGAGGACTGAAGGTATAGTGGGGTTGGAGATCCCAGCTGATGAGGAGCAAGGAGAGGTCCGCCTTTTTCTTTGGTGTGGGTCTTTTTTAAGTACTGTTGACTGCATGGGAGCTCGACATATGTCTGGTCAAGCATGTGGTGCCCAAGTGGCTGCTGTTTTGGCCACGCTTGATACACTTCAGACATATGTTGCAAACAACAACAGTGCGATCTGCTGCACACGTATCAAAAAAGGCCCACACCAAAGAACTTTTCAAAATTTACAGGGAGTCAGCAGTGCCCTGCACATGCTGAGCTCTGTGGTGTGATGCAGTCTGGTGACTGCCCTTAATCTGGCCCCTGGAGGGCATTCTGCCTCATTGGAGATATGCCTCCTCCTCCTTCTCCTCCTCTCTTCTATCAGGCACCCACATAAAGTCAGTGACCTCATCATCCCCTCCCTCCTCGTCACTGGAGAAAACCTGGCAGTATGCTGCAGCTGGGGGAACATGATTGCCAGTTTCTTATCCTTCTTGGGCACCCCCTCTCTCTGGGCTCACGTTACTGCCTTCCATAACCTGGGTACCATCATCGGAGCCTTCAAAACACTGCGCATCCTCCTGCAGCATGTACCCGACACTGTGGTCGAACAGTTCAGGGGACTCCTCCGTGCATGATGGTGGGGCTAGGGAAGGAGTGACTGATGACATTAAGCCAATGGAATAGGCTGCTTTGGCAGCTGCATTGGCAGGCAAACTACTCTGAGCCTGGGTGACAGAGGATGAGGAGGATGAGAACGGCTTAGTTATCCACTCTACCAACTCTTCTGCATGTTGTGGATCAACACGGCCAGCTGCCGAAAAAAAGGACAAGCCTGCCCCACAGCCACGTCCTGAGAATGTACCGTGTCCACGACCAGCACTGTTGGCTGTAGACACAGAGCTTGCTTGTCCTCTTTTAGTGGCCTGTAAGCGTCTGCCTCTCCTTGGTGGCCTTCCAAACATGCTGTAAAATGTTATCAGCAAACCACCGCCTGAAGTTTACTAGAAAAAGTACACCAGGAATGGCCTGCAGTCAGATATAGGCTTGGCTAGACTAGAATGCAGTGGATATATATATGTAGGAGACTGTATATATATTTTATGCACTGCAGCTCACTGAATCACCTGCCTGCCTGAAAGAATATTTGAAAACATACACCAGGAATGGCCTGCAGTCATATATAGGCTTGGCTAGACTGGAATGCAGTGGATATATATATGTAGGAGACTGTATATATATTTTATGCACTGCAGCTCACTGAATCACCTGCCTGCTGACAGTATATTAGAAAAAGTACAACAGGAACAGCTTGCAGTCAGATCTAGCTACACTGGATACAGTGGATGTATATATATATATATATATATATATATATATATATATATATATACAAGACTGTATATATATATATATTAAATGCACTGCAGCTAGCTGAGTCACCTGCCTGCCTGAAGTATATTAGAAACAGTATACCAGGAACGGACTGCAGTCAGATCTAGCTAAACTGGATACAGTAGGTCTCTCGGTCAACACCAGAAACACACTACACAGGGCCGATGTGCAGGCGGCCTTATATAGTGTGGGGCATGGACTTAACCCCCTGAGCCATAATTGGCCAAAGGCACCCTACCTTTGGCCAATTATGGCTCTCTTTGCTGACGGCACTGTGATTGGCAAAAAGTATGCAGGTCATAGTGCATGCTCGGCCAATCATCAGACAGCAATGCACTGCGATTTCGCAGTGAATTATGGGGCATGATGCGCCGCTCGAATTTGGTACGAATGCCCCATAATGTTCGTATTTCGGTGAATGATCGAACAGCCAATGTTCGAGTCAAACTCATGTTCGACCTGAACATAAAGCTCATCCCTAGTGTGCACTACACTTACAAATATTGGTTCTCCACTTTTTGGTTAAGTGAGACACTGGTGATGTAACCAGGGCTCACAAATGCAGTCTGGGAAGGCTACATCATCAGTGCCTTCCTTTTTAGATGATATGCACTGTCACATGTTCCAAGAGGCAGACCCAGAGCTCGAAGAAGTAAAGGGAGATGGATTAATTTGCCCTTAATCAAAAATGACAGTCTGAGTCTGAAATCAATTCAATCAGGAGAAGAGGAAAATGTGCAATTTACATTGATGGTCAGTGAAAGGAATGCACCCCTTACAGTGGTCATCAAAATGCAACACTTTTGGACAAAAAAATAAAAGAATAAAAATGATGATGGCATACCACTGGTTCTGCCTGGAACTAGACAGGCACCATTAAATAGGAAGCCAATCAGCCACAGTTCAAGGAACCCATAGCAACCTCTGGAGCAGGGGTCTCCAAACTTTCTATTCAAAGTACCAGTTTACTGTCCTTAGGACTTTTGGAGAACTGAACTGTGACCAGTGGGAGTAGAAAAAGTCCTAGCATCCAGTGAGAGTAAACAATGCCCCATCTTTAGTTTCAGTAGAGGACTCGTGCCCCATCATTAGTGGCCCATTGTTGGTTGGTGTGAAACGCTTTAGCTGTACATGCTCACTTGGATATCTTGGAACTTTGTCTTTTTTACACAATAAAAGGTGATTTTTGGAGTGCGTCCATCCAGCATACTTTTGTTTCTATGCCCCACTTTTGGTGTCAGTGGATGGAATTGTGCCCAGAGAGACTGATAAAGGCAAGCAAAGGGTCGCATTCAGCCCCGAGGCCACAGTTTGGAGACCGTTGCTCTAGAGGAACCCTAGTTGAGAATGGCTGGGGTAGAGTATAGAAATTCACAGGATATCTACAGCAAAGCTTGTGTACAAACAAAGCTACCTATTTTGTTTCTGTTACCTGATACATTTCAGAATGCACATTCATTGCAACTGTGTTCTCACTGGCATCACCTGTACTATGGGCATCACTTCCAGCACCTATAGACTTACTGCCATCATGCAGCCCATATTGGGAATCCTATATGAGGTCTGATTCTCCCCAGAGAAGGGACAAGCTGTCAGTAGCAGAAAGAAGTCCTTCTCATCTTCATCAAATGGCCTTTCCACACTCTAGTGTCCATATTCATAATTTCTGCCTTCTGTGCAGGGGCATCGTTTGCACAGCCATTATAGTCACCCTGCTAATCAGTAAATATGAGTTTATCAGTGCTGTGACTCTTATGCCGTGTACACATGCGGTTTTTCCGTCGGAATAAACTCTGAAGGTTTCTCCGGCGGAATTCCGATGGAGTTCCACCCAAGCTGTGTTGCATACACACGGTCACACCAAAGTCCGACCGCCAAGAACGCGGTGACGTACAACACGTATGACGGGACTAGAAAGAGAAAGCTCAATAGCCAGTAGCCAATAGCTTTTGTCTTGTACTTGCTTCAGAGCATGCGTCGTTTTTGATACATCAGAACAGCCTACAGACGAGCGGTTTTCCTGATAGGAATTGGTTCAGTTGGGAAAATTTAGAACATGTTCTCTTTCTAGGTCCGTCAGAATTTTCGACATAAAAAGTCCGATGGGGCATACACACGATCGGAATATACAATGAAACGCTCCTGTCGGACTTTTTCTGTTGGAAATTCCGCTCGTGTGTACACGGCATTAGGAAACTTTGTAATGACATTGCTGTGCTAAAAACATGGCATGCAGAAAATGTAAATGTCAAATGTCAAAATACCAATGTATCCATTGGCTCCATTTACATTTAAATCCACTGTCTGGGTAGCTACAGCTTAATACTTTTTTTCCACAGCCATAACATTGACATTCTTTTCAGTGTGACACGGAGAGTTCATTTCTTAGGGTGGCCATTATGATGTACATGACCAACTTATATGTTGATGACTGGCACTAAAGCATGGTTAATCTTGGCTGAGCTTCTTTGCGTTATTGCATCCCTTGTAAGGGGCTCAGTTTTTCCAAGGGAACTGTAATGTAAGATTCCAATTTTATTACAGGAGTAAAAAAATAAAAATGATCTCCCTTCAAAGGCTGCTGTCTATAATCTCCCATCAAGGTTACTATGTTACTGTGTCGGAGTGCATGCCTCTCCCATTCTCTTAGATTACTGACCCGCATATTGCTTGCATGAGAAAATACAAAAGAACTACTAATTTAAGAATATCTTCAGTTCTTGATTTTTCCAGTTCATTTTTTGGGAAGTCCGGTCAACATTAGACCTGAATTTGATATAACCAGTCACGGTACTTATATGTGGTTTTTACCCTCCAGCTTTTGAGGTGAAAGAATAATTGTATTCTTAGTACAATTTTTCATTAAAGTTCCAATAAACCAAAAATGTAATATATTGCAGACTTACCAATAATTAGATATGGTGGCTGCATTCATATGCTTTTTAGGCTTTTTCCCATCTGTATTCATCTGGTGATCAGGCCAATAACACACGTGTATTTGAGTGCCTACACTCTGGAGGAAGGGGTGCCTTGGGCAGCAGCATTGTTAATGGGGGGGGATGTTAGATGCACCAGCAGATTTAGATACACTTACAAATTGAAGCTGAAAGTGATACTAAAGTCTTGTTTATTTTTTTTTGTTTAAAAATAACAAGCATGTTATACTTACCTGATCTGTGTAGTAGTTTGCACAGAGTAGAGCAGATCCTCTTCTTCTCAGGTCCCTCACCAGTGCTGGATCTAGATGGGGCTCAGGTAAGTATTATGGGGGATAAGTGGGTGCTTCTGCGCACAGAAGGTTTTTTTATCTTAATGCATAGTATGCATTAAGATAAAAAACCTTCTGCCTTTAGAAACACTTGAACTTCAGCTCATCCTTTATTTTTTCCTTTTGGGACAAAGATGTTACATATAAAAGCCGATCATTGTAAGCACCCCTGTCAGTAGTAAATGGTTTCTCTTAACCCCTTAACTTTTACATTTATAGAGCAGCTTGTTCTGTTGAAAAACAACAGACTTACTGGCCATATTACCTGGTGAAAGTAAAGGAAAGGATCTGGCTATAGAAACCCCAAGGACCAGACAACACCAGTCTTGGAGTACACCAGAAAATGGACTGCTTTATTTTTAGAAATACGCTGAATTTATACAGCAAACCATCAGAAAAGGGCTACTCTCATCATCTCAGACAAAGGTCACCTTACACAGTAGAGCTAGCCCTATTATCATAACAATGACCTCCTTAGACAGTCCGGCTCCCTGGACTAACATGCATAAAAATCCACAAGCAATTAGCGTCCAGCTCTGGATAACTTAAGAACACATTGTAACACAGAGTTCTCCAGGCCATGGTTCTCCTGCAGCCCAAAGTCCGTGACAATACTCCCCCCTGTTCCATAGTCCAGCAGACCTGTCTAGATCCAATACGGCTCAGCTTGGGGATGTCCGGGAGCTATAGTACAATCAAAGTTCAGTTTGCTACGAAAGTCCATCTGCGTTGCCATCTTGTCGGCCTGGCCTGTACTGCACAGTAAAGTTGTAGGGCTGCAGGGCAAGACTCCATCTCAATAAGCGTCCATTGTCCCCGGATACTCAATTTAACCAGATCAAAGGGTTGTGGTCCATGAGAACCATGAAAGATCGTCCATAGAGATACGGCTGAAGTTTATTCAAGGCCAACATGAGCACCAAACATTCTTTTTCTATGGCTGCATACCCCACCTCCCGGGGTAGTAGCTTGCGATTGATGTAAGCAACAGGGTGCTCACTGCCGTCGGCTCCCACTTGGCTTAGCACTGCTCCCAAATGGAAGGTGGAAGCATCTGTATGTACACAAAAACATTTGTTTGGGCCAGGCGCATCCAAGACTGGGACACAATCCAAAGCATTTTTCAGGCGCTGGGAAGCATTTTCAGACTCTGGGGACCACAGGACCTGTCGGGGAAGATTCTTTTTGGTTAAGTCAGTCAGGGGTTTAGCTGTCGTGCTATAGTCGGGAACAAACCTCCTATAGTATCCTGCAGTGCCTAGAAATGCCAAGACCTGGGTTTTAGTCCAGGGGGTGGGCCAGTTGGCAACAGCCTCTACTTTAGCTAATTCAGGACACTGTTGCCCACGGCCTACCCGATGCCCAAGGTACTGAACCTCGGACATCCCTATGCTACATTTCTCAGGCTATAATGTTAGTCCCACAGTCCTGATGCCATCTACACAGTACCCAGGTGGAGTAGATGTTCCTCCCAGGTATCGCGGTAGATTGCAGTGTCATCCATGTATGCACAGGCATAATCCTGAAGGCCTTTGAGGAGTTGATTCACCATCCCCTGGAACGTCGCCAGAGCATTTTTCATTCCAAATGGCATGACCTTAGACTGGTACAAACCAAAGGGGGTGATGAATGCTGACTTCGAAACAGATTCCGGGTCCAGAGAAATCTGCCAGTACCCTTTGTATAGGTCAAGGGTAGTTAGGAAATTACCTCGTATGATGCGGTCTAACAGTTTATCGATCCGGGGCATGGGGTAGGCGTCAGTCGTTTAGTTGGCGGTAATCTACGCAGAAGTGGGTAGTATCATCCCGCTTTAGCACTAACACTACTGGGGATGCCCAGGGGCTGTTGGAGGACTTGATGACTCCTAAATCAAGCATGTCCTTTATCTCCTGCCTCATACTCTCTCTCGCTGACTCAGGTACCCGGTAAGCCACTTGCCAGATAGGTGGCTGTCCCAGGGATTCCACTCGGTGCACTGTCATAGTAGTATCATAGTAGTGTATCCAGGCTTGGTGGAAAACATTTCCGGATGCTGCCTAAGGACCAGCCTGGCCTGGACCTGCTGCTCTGGCCCTAGCTGCCCATCTAACCTCACTGTCTCTACACCTGCTCTGTCCCGATCTCTCACCGGTAGCTCTGGCAGGGGAAGGTTCCTGGAATCTTCCCAGGCTGAAGCCCATATGGCAGCTATCTCCTCAGACCTCTCGTGGTAAGCTTTGAGCATGTTCACATGGAAGGTTAGCCGGACTCTTTCATCTGAGCACTTAGCTACCAGGTAGTTAGTTTTACATATTTGCTGCACTACCTTTTAGGGTCCCTGCCAAGAGGCCAGTAATTTGTCCGCCTTGGTAGGCTTGAGGGCAAGAACTTTCTGCCCTACAGCCAAGGTGCGATTCCGGGCGGTACGATCATACCACCGCTTCTGCCCCCCTGTGTGGTCTGTAGGTTCTCCCGTACAGTGTCCGTGAGTTCCTTCAGCCGTTCCCTGAGCGCTAGTACGTACCCTACCCCAGAGGTCTCTTTAGCCCCTACACCTCCTTCCCAATGGGCTCTAAGTAGATATAGTGGCCCCCTCACCCGTCTCCCATACAATAACTCAAATTGGGAGAACCCCATAGATTCCTGTGGAACTTCCTTTTAAGTGAACAGAAGGTGCAGCAGAAATTTCTCCCTATCCCAGTGAGAAGTTGCGAACGTCCACAGCAATTGCTTTAGCATTCCATTGAACCGCTCACATAGTCCATTAGTCTGGAGGTGGTAGGGAGAGCTGTGTATAGGCTTAATTCCACAGAGCTTCCACAACTGCTGGGTTAGGCCTGCAGTAAACTGAGTCGCTTGGTCTGAGATAATCTCCTGAGAGAAACCCACCCTGGCAAAGATTCGGAGCAGGGCCTCCACTACTGTCTCTGCATAGATGTTTGTCAGAGGAACTGCCTCCGGGTAACGAGTAGCATAATCCACCACGGTCAAGATATATCTCTTCCCAGAGGGACTGGGTTGGGGTAATGGTTCTACCAGGTCTACGGCTATCCGGCTAAAGGGCTCAGCTATGATCGGGAGCGGGTACAAAGGAGCTTTAGATCAGTCGCCCTTCTTTTTCACACACTGAAAAGTATCACAGGTACGGCTATACTGTCTAATATCCCCAGTTATCCATGGCCAGAATAGCTGAGTCAAACGGTGAACAGTTTTGGTCACTACAAAGTGACCAATTGGGAGAATGTCATGTCCGATGCTAAGCAGGTCACGCTGATATTTCTGCGGCACGACTAGCTGTCGCTTGGGCACTGGATGAGATCCCTTCCCTTTGGTCACCTGATAAAGTAATTCCCCATGTCACTCTATCCGTTCCCTTTCTAATCCCCTGGGGTCCATCCCTGCCCTCTCCCGGTAACTAGCTAACGTCGAGTCAGATAGTAGTTCCAAAGGAGGAGGAGCTTAGGACATTCAGTGCTGCAATACACCTGAAGGTTAACAGCAGCTGTTTCTCTATGGGAAACCTCGTCCACAGCTGCTGACTGCAATCTGCATATTTGAATGCTTCTAATAGACCGGGAGTTTGTGAGTGTATCTCTTGTCCCTGTTTTGCTTATGTACTGTCTAGTAAGTTCACTGCACAATGATCTATTTTTTCTTTGCTTGCTTTGCATAAAACCTTTATCCTGAGAGCTGAATCACCAGCAGTATTATGGCTAAAGTGGGATGCAAGAAAAACTAAATATCCTGATACAAACGATCTAACCCAGTGAGTCAATCAATCTGGATTAAGGGAAGGAACTGTTTAATTATTTTTACTTTCCCCCACTATTTATCTCTGCCTGGACATTGTACTCAGAGTGTCATTATTATTTTATTTATATTCAACGTCACATCCCCAATTTGAAGATTTATTTTGGCAATTTTAACACATGTATTAGCACCATAATTATTTATTGATTTTATTCACATGTATGCATTTTTTATTCTTGGATTTAAGCTTAGTCGCAGCAGCATATTGTGCACTAATTATTTAAAGCGCATCAATTTTATACTTAGTATTGCTTATGAGGATGGTGACCCAGTCAGCTTTGTCAATTTCCTGGAGATCGCACTGGGTCTCGAAGACATGATAGTACCAGTTGATTTCCTTCACCCCATCCTGGAAGGGTCGAAAAGCTGCGTAGGGAAGTTTCTTGCGGCTACCCTGTTCTGCAGCTGCAGTACCCCCCATTTCCTTCTGAACTTCAAGCATTTTCAGATGTGTCGTGTCTGCAATTAGCTGGGTAATCACCTCTTGGGGGTGAGTGGTGCTGTATAGCGACAGCCGCCACTGGATCTCTCGCTGGAGCTCAGCCATCCTGGAACCCTCCATAGCTGGACCACTGCTTTGGTCGCTGGCCTGGTCACTCTCCATCAACTTGGCAATTAGAGTTGCCTTTGACCTGTTGCTGGCGTTCTGTCCCCTTGATTCCAGCAGATCCTTGAGTGTGCTTTGCTTAAGGCTGGAGTAGCAAAGATCCATCCAACAGGGTCCCGTTGGTGGTTTGGATGTTCCAGGCACAAGAAAGCATCCCACTGCTGCCCCTAAATGTGACAGACTCCGGACACCCTGTTGTGTACTTCCTTCAAGAAGCTGCTTCCCAAGTCCTGGAACACGAGACCAATGGATCTAGCTATAGAAACCCCACGGACCAGACAACACCAGTCTTGAAGTACGCCAGAAAATGGACTGCTTTATTTTTAGAAACACACTGAATTTATACAGCAAACCATTAGATGAGGGCTTCTTCCATTATCTCAGACAAAGGTCACCTTACACAGTAGAGCTAGTCCTATTATCATAACAATGACCTCCTTAGACAGTCCGGCTCCCCGGACTAACGTGCATAAGAAGCCACAAGCAATTAGTGACCAGATCTGGATAACTTAAGAACACATTATAACACAGAGTTCTCCAGGCCATGGTTCTACTGCAGCCCAAAGTCTATGACAGAAAGAAATCCTAATAAATAAACAAGTGCAGACATCACCTTTAATAATTAGTAAGCTGCAATATGATAAATGTATACTTTGGGGTTTAATGCCTCTTTAAATCTCCCTCCTGTACCCTCTAAGTCTTATAACTTACCTTTCCCCCCTCCTCAGAGATCTTTGCTATGTGACCCATAGCCTCGTCCCTGAAGGTGCACCAGCTAGGCTCTGCTTTTTCTGCATATACACACCATGTTCATTCTTATGGAAAGTCTATCCATCATTAGGACGAATAATAGCCTTTCTATAGAAATGAATGGAGTTTCTTTTGAAAACTAGGCATGGCCAGAAGACTTTTGGGGAAGAGGTGGTGCAGCGCCCAGTGGGCCCCCCAGTAATGGACTAAGTTGAGTTGTGGAGACAGGTAAGTAGAAGGCCGAGAGGGGTTGCTGACGAGAAACTTTAAAAGATATCTGTGATAAAAGTACAGTTATTCTTTAAAGCGGGGTTCCTCCCAAATTTTGAACAATATCTGTATGTATTCTTTTCCTTGCCTAGATGCTGACATGCCGTTTAAAAAAATTTAAATCGCCGTAATTACCTTTTATTTTTCTATTCTTCTTTGCACTTCCTGGTTCTCCTCCCGTGGGAGTAGGTGTGTTTCTAGCCTCTCCCAGACTCCTGGGAGCTAGTCTCAGGCTTCCCAGGATGCCACTGAGCATGTGCGGGAACGAGCGGTGAATGCTGGGAGCACAGCATTCAACACATCCAGGAAATAAATGCTTGTGGGCTTCAAATGCCCACAATGAAGATGGAAACCGCCTGCAGTGAATAATATAAGTTATTCTTTCCGACGAAATCTGACACAGGCGGACATATTACACACAATATGTGAGTATGTAATGCTGAGAAGAAAAGTTTGTGAATGAACTCAAAAAAAAAAAAAACGATAGATAGGTGGACCCCCGCTTCAAAAACCTGTTTCAAGAACGCTACAATGATCTGTAGAGGGCACACAATTTACCTAACCTAAAGAGGGTAAAATCTAAAGATCTGCCTGGTTTTACTAAGAGCACCCTGCAAGCAGCGATGGTCTTCGCTGCAGATGTTTGTGGCCATTGGATACACCCTGACTGACAATAGCTGAAAGCTGGTAGAAAAGAGGCGAGTTACAGAATCGTGCAGAAAGATCAAGGTCAAACAATCAGGAAGTCAGGAATGGCAGCAAACAAGGATTGTTAAAAAGTAGGAAGAGGTTGTAAACAGATATCAGACATTGGAACAGGGGATATGGGAATGGGAGCCTGGGAACAGAATTATAGAGAGGTCTTTGCTCAGGCAATTATAAATGATCAAGTTTAAAGGCTAAGGCTGGCCATACATTATACAATTCTCTTGTACAATTTTCCTTTAGATTTACCAAAACCATATACGGTATTATGAGTTCAAACCTAAACACTTTCAATTTATATGCATTTAGGCAGGCACTTGCACTAGATAGCTAAGGTAAATCTAAAGAGAATTAAAATTGTATAATGTATGGCCAGCTTTAGTTCAGTTTTGTGACCATGTTTTATTTTGCACCCATATTTAGGGTGTAACATGAAACATAATCATATTCTCCAATCCCCCAGATCACCCTCTCACCCCTGCAGACCAGCTAGTTTATTTGTATTGTGGGCATCTTCTCCCTGCATCCTTTTGTTTTTCTTTGAATCTGCATTGACATTTTTCTTTAGAATGAGCTAGGAATTCAGAATTACATGGAATCAATAAAGTATCTGAAGAATACCTCTTCCCAAAGCTCATTGGGGATGGGGGTAATGGTGGAAACTTGTGCATAAAATTATGTTTGTATTGAGAAACCCCAGAAAAGAAAGGAGACATTTAGTCCAGTGAAGTTATTCCCTCTTTGCCCCCTACCCCCGCTCTTTGAATTAGGCATTGGATCCCTCAACCAATTGTGTATCTAATGATAGTTAAAATGTTACCAAACCCAGGACCCTGCATTCACTATACAGTGCCATGAAAAAGTATTCATACCCCTTACAATTTTCCACATTTTGTCATGTTACAACCAAAAACGTAAATGTATTATATTGGGATTTTATACGATAGACCAACACAAAGAAAATGATAAATGGTTTTCAACATTTTTTACAAATAAATATCTGAAAAGTGTGGTGTGTATTTGTGTTCAGCCCTCTTTACTCTGATACCCCTAACTAAAATCAAGGGGTATGAATATTTTTTCAAGGCACTGTATCTAGTCTCCCACAGTACACAGAACATGGAAATGCAATAATTTTTGAAAGTATAAACTGCCAAATACCTTTTCTCGTCAGCAGTATATTGTGACTTCTATCAGTGTTCGTCCAAGCATTGGTTAACGCTTGTAGGAAGAGTTTTCATTCTCCTCTGACTGTCCTATGAGGCTGCATGACCCCTGACCCTCTGTCTGGATAGTGCTGTTTGGCCCTGTGCAGATCACATAACCCTCCCAAAAAAACTCTCTAGCAATACACACCAAATAGAGCATGTGTAGAGTGCCTCCAAGGCTCAATACTATCAGCAGATGGATCGGGGACAGTAAAAGAAGAGGAGGATCAGAGAAGACAGGATGAAACAGCCTTTTTACAGAATGCGGAGGATTAACCCCTTAGGTTCCACAGTGAGTATAGCAAGCATGCTTTACTGCATATACAGACTGATTTTACTATTGTGGGTTTAGTAACACTTTAAGTAGAAAGCAATATGTGTAATAAGAGGAAAAGATGGCTGGGCAAACTGAAGTTCACAAAATCAGATTTTCTGACGGGTACTTAAAGAACAATGTATCGCCTTATAATTGCAGATCCCAATTTTATATGACTAGTGATGTAAACTCAGGGGTATTTATCAAGCATGATTATTTGAAAAAATGGAAGTGTATCGTAACACGGAGTGGCACCGTGGATACACACAAAATAAACCTGTGCCGCGTCCTAACAAAATCGTATTCAAGAACCAAAAAGGAGGGGCTTTTGGACTTTTTAGGCACAACTACAAAAGTTAATTATATAAAATTTTATTTTAATCACTTAGAAAAATACATAGTAAAAAGAAACATAATTTAAAAAACCACAACATGTGTATATATTCAAGCGTTTGCTATACAACACCATCTAAAGTGCACAATTGTTCGGACGTCTGGATGGTCACTCCAAATGTAGAACGGTCCAAGAAGATGGCTAGATAGCAGATCCACAATCAACTCATGTCACGTGAATATTCGGTGCTCGACATGTGTCGCCACGCTTCTTCAAGAGCGAAACAGTGTGTGTTGTGGCTATCAAAGTACATAACATGGCAAATATATGATTAATATATACATTCCTAAGGAACAGACATCTATATTGACACCACATATATATTTAAAAAAGGAAACGTATGCTAGTTCAAACAGAACGGTGATGGGTGCAAGGACCAAGTGGTGATGAAAGGCTACTATGGGGGCATGCACAACATAATCTTAGATGATATCTCAAGGGTGTAACACAATAAAAGAAGTTCATGAAGTGGATAGAGTATTGTATTCCCAATATCAAGAAAAGGTAGTGAACAGAAGAGGAGGAGAAGAAAGGAGAGAAAGGAGGGGGAAAAAGGGACCACAAGGTAAAAGAAAAAAGAGAAAGAAAAAGAAAAAAATGAAAGAAAAAAGGATAGGGGGGAGGAAGATCAGGGGGGAAAAAAGAAAACGTGGAAAGGAAGGAGGGAACAAAGAAATGGGGAGGGGGGATGGAAAGTAAGAGGAGTCTGTAGAAAAGGGGGGGGGGAAAGGGGAGGGAGGGAAGGGGAAAGGAGAGGGAAGGGGGGAAAAGGAGAGGGAGGAGGAGGAAAGGAAGAAGGGGGGGTTGGGGAGGGAAGGGAGAAGGGGGGAGAAAAGGGGGGACAGGAAAAGAAGAAAACGAAGAACGAAATAATGAGAAAAAGACAGGAGAGTAGTAAGTGTGTAAGGGAATACTCACATCTAGAACATCTATAAAGTCATGAAAAAGGTAATAGTCCGCAGGTATGGAGGAACCGGACAACCGGCAATATAATGTACCTATGCACGTTGAGGTAGATATAAACTGATGCTAGCTTATTGCGTAGGTCTATCCCTATCCCACTTTTTCTAAGTGATTAAAATAAAATTTTATATAATTAACTTTTTGTAGTTGTGCCTAAAAAGTCCAAAAGCCCCTCCTTTTTGGTTCTTGAATATCAAGCATGATTATCACAAAATGTTTATTTAGGTTACCTTCTCCTCTCCTGCATGCCTCCTTTAGGCTGTAAAAACCCCACAGTCTCTTCTCCCCTATGATCCAGCGGTCAGGGAGCCCTGCACTAGACATGAGGGCACTGAGGGACAGACCACTGCCAGAGTATAGGGGAGTAGAGGAGAGCACCTACTGCCAGGGGAGCGGAGGATCAGGTAAGTAAAACTGCTTAACTCTTGTCCCCTAGACATTAATGAGCATTTAACCCCAGCTTTGCTGCAAGGGAGAATTTTGCCTTTCCCTGGAGATGGGCATTAACTGTTCCTTACTCTACCCAAGACTAAAAAATGTTTGACTGCAGATATACTGTACTTAAAAGTTTTTATATGCCTTTAGCAAAATTCCTTGATTCCTTTTGGATTGTAAGCTCCAACAAGCAGTGTCCTGGTATGTTCCGCATTATTGTCTTTCATTAAAGTGATAAAGACCTCAGTTTTTAAGCACTTTCAGCAGCTAATTTAATGATTTACTGAGTATGCAGCTTCTTTAACTTTTAACCCTTCCCTACATACCTGTTTAAGCTGGTGACATGACCACTGCCCCAGGTTTCCTGTTTCATGGTGGCTCCTTTCTCGCAGCAACTTATGGAGTCACCTTTGCATGCAGGACCTGGAGTTATGTCTCCCTACATGATTAGTGTTGGATTTTGACCTTGGGGGGCCTGGGGCACTTCAAGTACAGGGGTCCCTCAACAAAAAAGTGAACGTAAATGAATGAAAAATTGCATTTGTTCTAAATAAATATAAGTAGGTTCTAAAGAAGACACACGTCTGATTTTCTTTTCTCAATTTTATTGACTGTAAGCATACACATTAAACAATATTTGCAAAAAGTCTTTCTTCCTGCACTTATCATCTACAAAATCTTTAACTAACTCATCAAACTGGTTTATTGTGAGGATGCTGCTCTGGACAGCCAGTAGGCACAGAGTACATAGTCTTTCATGGGTCATCGTGGTTCTCATATAATTCTTTATCAGTGCCAATTTGCTGAACAAACTTTCTCCCAAACAACTAGTGACCATAATGCTCAAATATATTCTTATGCCGTGTACACACGGTCGGAATTTCCCACAACAAATGTTCGATGGGAGCTTGTTGTCTGAAATTTTGACTGTGTGTAGGCTCCATCGAACATTTGTTGTCGGAATTTCCGACAACAAAAATTTGAGAGCTGGTTTTCAAATTTTCCGACAACAAAATCTGTTGTCGGAAATTCCGATCGTGTGTACACAATTCCGACGCACAAAGTTCCACGCATGCTCGGAATCAAGCAGAAGAGCCGCACTGGCTATTGAACTTAATTTTTCTTGGCTCGTCGTACGTGTTGTACGTCACCGCGTTCTTGACGGAATTTCCGGCAACATTTGTGCGACAGTGTGTATGCAAGACAAGTTTGAGCCAACATCCGCCGGAAAAAAAAACAGGATTTTGTTGTCGGAATGTCCAATCGCGTTTACGCGGCATAAGAGCTACAGTAACACATGGAAAGGTATCAGTGAGTCCATCATGTAATGAAACTGCCTGTTGAGATGGAGTGAGACATGACAGAAGCTTAGCAAAGTAGAACACACTACTGCAGTCTCAGGGGATAAATAAGTTTCATTTTTTTATAAAGGAAGTCTGAGTCCCCTCTAGCAGGGCGGCCAGGGGCAATTGTCCCTCTTGCCCCCTTATAAATCGGGCACTGTACATGGTGTGCATGAACAGAAACACACAAACCTGTAGCCTAGAATAGCAAGGCACTCCACTGCTCCTCTAACCTGCTCCTTCCCTTCTCCAAATTAGGACTTGACTAGAGACAGCACTGCCCACTTTTAAAGTCAGGATAAACCCTTATATAAGCCCACTGAACTAACTAGACTCATGTGATAAACAGTGATGAATTAAATCTGCCTATATAAGCTGTACATGTTTATCTGCAGCTCTCTCCCCTCTATAACCTTCTAAAGTTAACAGTTTTGATAGTATTTCTCTGCTTCCAGGAGGTGAGGATGATGATCTGATGTCACACACTGCAAAGCACAGAGCTGAGTGTAATCGGGGACCTGAGTGGAGGGAAAAGACACAACCTCTTCTACACAACCTCACTGGGAAACATGCACATCAGAGGCTGTCAATCACTGGCTGTGTGCTGTGGGGGTCCTCTCCAGGGATTATGTTGTGTCTAGAAAAACTGTCAGAAGTAACTCATGAAGATATCAGAGGATGTAGAGAGCAGGCAAGAGCCACATTAAGCGCTATGGACTGAGGCAAGCACACACAGTATGCTGTCTTCATCTTTTATTCTAGAGGTTAACAACCTTTTTAACCCTTTTCTGTGAGAACTGGAAGTTCAGAGAAGCAGCACTGAGACAGCACAGCAGGATCCAGCAGCACTGAAAGTTGTAAGCTGGAAGTGCTGAGGTAGGAATTTTAACAAATAGGGTACTGGGGATTTTTTTTTTGTTGTACTGAATGTGTTAAGCTAAAAAACACTGAGGGTTACTAGTTTAATGATATACTGTGTATAGTTTTACTCTCTTCCCTGCTCGAATGTTCTACATCATTTGAAAAAACTGTATAAATGACATAAAATTCAAATTATTTTCCTCCTCTTTAGGATAGCTGAAAGGTGCAGAGACATTCAGTAGATTATCTTCTAACCACTGGAAGAACTACGCAGTCTGCCTGAGTAATGTGCTACCCCCATGCTCTGAGGGGCTGAACATCTACACCTCCAGTCCAGGCTAATGGCAGGTGTCCAGCAGCTCCAGAGACCGAGAGAGAAAACAAGGGAGGTGGGGGTGTGGAGGGAGGAGAAGGGGGAGGCAGGTACCCCTGCTCTGGCAATCAATCAGTCAGTCAGATACAAGCACTGCCCTCTCCTTTTACACACTTTGCTTGCAACTGACTTCCCCAGGGACAGCCAAAGAGCTCCATTCTGAAGTGCAGGACTGCACAGTACCACAGACACTGGATTATTATTCAGTCTGCTGGGACACATCTGACCACACACTGGGACAGCCCATGAAGGTGAGTTATCTGAGTATTAGGCACATCTCTAGTGTTTTTATTAGGAGGAAATACAGGGAACTCTGTATAGTAAAAAGAATTAATAGTCAGTAACCGATTTACTGAAAAAATACAAGTATGAGTATGCAGCAAATATCCAGGTAAAATAAATTATTATATTATTTGCTGATTTTGTTTGAACACAGTAAATAACTCCCAGTTTATTAACAGTTGTAGCATCAAGAGTAAACTTTTAATTGGAATGCATGGTTATTACCTAATGCTTATGCAGTGATGATATGTATGAAAAACTGGAAGACTTCTTATTTAAAATGTATTACAATTGTGTTACTTTTGCTATATCTTTGTATATTTCTCTTTGATTTAGAGAATACCTATATTCCTATGATATATCTAAAAGTCAGACTATGATTGTTCAATAATAGCACTATTTGATTAGTGATGTTTATACTTTATATATCTGGCCAACATACCAACACCTCAGATTATATTCCATAGCTTGTGCTTTCCTAAGAATATTGTGAAATAATATTTAAAAAATATGCATGTGATGAATACTTTGTCCTATTCCAATATGTTAGTACAGGATTTGAAGGAAATGTATTAGTGATTTCAGCAGTTTTCTAAGCTAGACTATTTTGCAGTAGAAAATCCAGAGGAGCTTCTAGAGTAGTAGTCATGGATCTGCTTGGTGATTCTGCCATGTATATGTAATTGAGTTGTAACTGAGTGCTGAACTCTCATCAAGCAGTCACAATTAGAGCCACAATAAAGATTTCTTTTTTTTTTCAGAGTGGAATGTAAGTGGAAAGCCCCTTTAACTTTGCAATGCTGGCATTTTAATTTTGGGTGGACCAACTGGAATGTACTACCAACTGGCTTTCTACTTGTCTTGAGAACTTAAGCATCATTATCTCCACACTAATGGTCCTGGCTCTCCCCCCACTTTCCTCAAATGATTATAAAACAAACTGTCAGAATCTCACTTCTCCGGTTCCATTCTCTATACTGTAACAGAAATAGAGATGTCCTCCGTAAGCATGTAACTTAGCCAAAAGACCAACATTTATGCCCAAGGCAGGAGATGTAGTGGCTTAAGGGCGTACTCACACTGGGCACGGTCACCTTGTAACGTGACTGAGCACAATTGTCCTCACTCCCCCACTAGCCTACACTCACAATGTGCTGGGCCAGAACATGCTTACATCATCACCTTGGCCTCATACAGATGCACAGCATGCTCAAGTCCAACTGAGCCATGCTTTTCAAGCAGGCCAGGGCATGGTACACTGAACTAGTCAAACAAAATAGAGTTTGTATGTCAAACATGCTTGGACATAGTACAGTTTGCCTAGTGTGAGTACTCCCTCAGTGTCAGTATCTACAAGAGAAGAAAAATCTACCATGGGTATTTATTAAAGTATCTCTCATATATTAGCTGTGGCTATTGTCCCTCAGCCGCCTATCAGGCTTTAATCCTGTGTTGGAAAATAACAGATAAAGAGTGAAGATTTAATTCTCATGATTGCTACCAAGGAGAATTTCTTGCACTCAATGATATATAAGGCTAGTTTTTATATAATATAGATGCAAACGTGACAATAGCTGAATTATAAACCCAAACTATGTATATGGAGGACTTTCTTTTCATTTAATCAATCATTTTTTTTCGATTGGTTGAATTAGATGTCCTTTTTAACTTAACTGTCTAATTATGAAACGTAGAATACCATGCAATTAGATTGGAGAGCCTGATGAGTAGTAAGTATTAATTGCTGTAGCTGCTAAAAAACGAAAATCCCCAGCCTTACAGCTGCTACTAGAAAACCAGCCAGTGGTTAACAAAGATATTGTAGAATCGTGTACAAAAAGAAATGGGACTTTTCGGGTACTAACCTACTGGTATAGTACCTACTGATACTGATCCTATTTCTCTTTGTACGCAGTTACATAGTTGATTGAGGATATTGGTACAAGAGATATATTGATATATTAGTTCCATATACCATCATTTATATAAATGTATTATCATAATAAATAAAATTGTACTCAAAACAGTTATGTACTAATTGATTTTTTATTTATCTGGATGGCTTTAGTTTACCTTGATATAAAAAAGAACATCAAATTCACGTTGTCTCTAAGTAATTCTGTTTCTTGATTCACACAGTGCTGTCAACTTTAGTGACACTGTACAAAGTAAAGAATACACACAAAGGTGTATAATAGCAAATACGTAAAATGACAAGTACATATACAGTTGCATAGCAAATACATGCATAGCAGCAATAAGATACGATAGAAAAGAAAGTTATTTCTATACAAGCTTACAGTCCAGAGGATTGTGTCATTAGTTCATAGTAGCTAGAAAATAACAATAAAAAAATGGTTAAACTCATAAAATGATGTACAGTTGAAATATTATCTTTGAATTTAGGACTAAACTATGTGAAACAAAAACATACTTTCTAGAGGGGGTCATAGTGTAGATCAAGACATTTTATTTCTTACTGGGCTGCTAGGTGGCGCTCTTGTATCAGATCACCCAAAAAATGAGCGTTCTACTGTAAACATACAGTATAATAGGCAAGCCAGTCATAGGAACATCATCTATGTGTATTTCTAAAGATAGGATGAATATACTTGCCTTTGTGGTGCCCATGCAACTTCTAACATTTCAAAAGACAAGTATACAAGACGGAAATGTTCCAAAATATTTTATTACCATCTTTCATTTTTTTGAATGTTCTCTCTTAATATCCTTACATAAGTATATACGTATACTCAGATTGGCTGAGTTTTTGCTAATGCAAGAATGAGGGGGCATCGCAGCCTACATTTGCTACACTTATTTTAGGTGACAATATCCAACATACAGTAGATAAATATGCTATTTTCCCTGAGATAAGCTGGCCAGGGTTGTATGGCTCTTATCAATATATGTTATTGTTTTATGTTTACTCTGTGTCCTGCTTTGTAGTACTGTAAAATAGTTGTGCCTTGCTGCTCAATCTTGCTAAGTATATCTGTATGTCTACTTACCTACTAAAAATCCTCCCTACCCATGTGGCTGAAATTGCATTTCAACAGTTACATAGCAGTGAGGATATGGGAATACAAAGCAAAAGTACAAATATACATTTAATACTAGGCCAAAAATGTGCAAAGGCAAGTATGTAAAAATGTTAAAGTCAAGGCAAAAATTACTCTAACGTAAACGCTGAAATTAGCAATTAAAGGGATGAGGACACTGAAAATATACAAAATCTTCCTTTTAAATAGGGAAGATTTTGGTTCAGGTTTTAGATATATGCCTGGTTACATTTTAAAACTGCTGTATATTATATCTATTATTCCTGAGGATAAAAAGGGGTGTGGAATCATGCTATGAATAACCAGCCAAAAACTGGTAACCAAACATAATTAGTTTTTATGCACCTTTGCTGCAGCATATTACCTGGTAATGCATAACACATACAATATCAAAATTCAATTGAAAAATTGTATCATTTTTCATTGAACTCAATTACCTTCCTAATTTTGCAGTCACTTATAACATTGAAAATAGAATTGCAATATATTGAAATTGGAGATTGTGGTTGGGAATTATGACAAAAGTATACCCCCCCTCGTTCCTCCTATCTATAGATGAATTTCCTTTAGCCTATAGTTTGACATCACACAAAACCATACTACTATACTCTAGTTGTCAATGGTTCCATTACATATTAGATGCATTTGACTAAGCAAAGTTTGTTCACAATATGGGCTGAGTATTGCCTTATTCACTATGCCAGGGCTGCTTTTACTCCCTTTGTGCTGCAGAAAGACAGATATGACTCTTGGCATGGCTTGCCCTTTAGTTTGGTCCTTAGCCATTTATATAGAATTCATTCTTTTTTAAATAGCTAGTTTATGTGACTCTGTGTTGTTAGACTGTTATATTAACCACTAAGTGTATTAACATATGCAACTGAAGGAATAAAATAAATTCACTGAAAATGTTATGGGAATGTCAACATAAATAATACAAAAACAAAAACAAAGTTGTGTGTTGTGTTACATAGTTATATTCAGTTTCTGTTATTATCTATCATGCTACAGATGCCTTGTCTGTTTGTCTGCCTACCTACCTCACTCTGCAGATTGGGGATGCTCTATGCGCTTTGTCCCACCCTTCTTATTCATGCTTTAGCCTGTATTCACCACATGTACTGTAATCTGCTGGAGCTAGACACACTATGATTTTTTGACCTACCTGATGTTCATTTGTTATGATCTGCACAAGTTTTTGAATTAAAGCTTTCTACGATCTGCAAGACGTCATTTAGATTTAGTCATTGTCTGCTAATGTTACTGAAACTGTAAGTTAAAGCTACTTCACCACAACTAGATCACTTATAGAGATCACACTTGCAGTGCTTAGTTTAGAGAGGCAGAAACAAAAACATTTGGGAAAAATAAATATTCATGCACTGTGTATTCTGGACTAACGTAAGTAACATAACCACAAAAAAATATTCCAAAGTGTATCAAATAGCGCTTTATGGTCTTTAGAATGTTTAGGATTTGTAATTCTGTACAGCCAGTCTCATGACTTAAGCTCTCAAACTATACTACACAGTCAGGCAAGCAGGTAGTACACACCTGCTTCCACAACATGGCTTCCTGTTGTCCTCTCCGCCTTTAGTCTGCTCAGTCTGCTTTAGTCTGCTCAATGGACAATGAATTCACAGTATCAACAATCACACGATCCAGAAAATAGTTAAGTTGAACCAGGAAGTAACAGGGCGATTTTGTGCCTGTGCAATGTGCTAGATATGTGTGACTCACAAGACCAGCTGCACAGAATTACAAATCCTATAGCAGAGGAAAATGTATACATGAATGTACTTTAAACTTCAACTCTAGGTAGATGTAAAAGACACAAACGAATGCAACTGTTTAATCAATAATACATAATTTTTAATGCAAGAACAGTATATACCTGAATTTGACTTGGTACCTGTTCAGCAGAGCTAGAGTGTGAGAGAAAGCAGCAGAAAGAGGCAATCAGTTCTTGTGCAGACAACAAACATAGTGATAGGAGGAGAAAGCAGAGGGATGGAGAGATCATCATTGTGCTTCCACTTACACTGTCTAGTCACAGACTGGGACATGTCCAGTGTGACCTGGGCTCAGAAGAAGTGGGTTAAATGATGCTGGGAATTGCTGGGAGCATAATGTAGTGGAAAAGAAGTACTACAGAGCAGAGCTTTAAATTGAAAGTAAATATTTCACCAAAAGCATTTTTTTTTACCTTTTAATAAACTCTTATTTTATGTCTTGATGTTTTTATCTGGAGTTCTGTTTAAATACATTTTAAATAGATGGGCTTTCTAACTTTTGCTTAATTGCATTGATTCCTCAATAACACTGACTGGTGTAATTAGATTGGGATCACTTATCAGTTGAAGCTACTGTTTAATGTGGACAGTGATTAGGGAATTTACCAGTCACATTTATGGTAAATTTATGATAAAGTTTTGGGGCTTGGATATTTTCATAAAAGTAACTGCACTCCTTTATATTATAGTGAAGGTTGTCAAGGACTTTAAATGTAGAGAAAGTAATCTTTCCATTCTGTTGCTTGATATTTCCACAATTATGTTCTGCTGATTTCATCTTCTTTGATCAATATTTATCCTAAAGATGAGATGGATCCTGGTAAAGGATTTCTTCTGAGAAAGATGTTATAGAGGGTGTCACATGGTAGAAGAGTGTGAACCTTTTGATGTGTCCTATCTCATTACTTAAGGTATATAGATAAATGTCTGATACTTCCCTTGTAAAGCATTAACAGGATTTATTTTTGGACTGAGAATATTATTCTTTGATATAAACCCTTTACATTTTTTTTTACTAGCAATAGTGAATGGTTTTGGCAGTCAGGCTTGTAATGCTGTAAGAACATTAAAGTTTGAGAATCAACAACTATCTCTTGTATCATAGCAACATCAACATAATAAAATGAGGTTGGGAGGGTTCCATTAAAGAGAACCACTCACGACTGGACTGTTTTCCAGATTCTGAATACGTGAAATAGGGTAGTTGACAGTGGAGCAACTGTCACACTTCAGTTGGCCTATGACCACCTGGTTCAAGCAGGATACAGACGCAGATAAAGCATTTTTGAAAAAGCAGTTATGACAGCTTCTATCTATAGCACATAGAATGCTCAACAAATGTCTCTAATTTTATCCTAGATATTGAGTTGCTAGCTAAATATTTGCAGTTACAGGTATTGCTGTGTATAGCCCAAATTCCGAGCCCACAAACACTTAGGACAAGCTGTATTTTACAATCAGCTTCCAGGTTTAATTGCCAAAGCTTAATTGAACAAGCTGAGGTTAGAAGTTGATTGGTTTCTATGCCAAAGTTAGCCTGCTTTGGTAAATAAACCCCTTTGGGACCATTTTTATTGTTGACAATAGTAGCCAATCAAGTTTTCTCCTTTAGTAGTTTTTATTCCATAGAAGATCAGAGTATATAGATTTATAAAATGCTACAGCATATTCATATATATATGTAGCGCTGGTAGATTTTTAATCTACTGTTGATAGGTAAATTTAGTGGGTTATTTGTTCATACATAGTTAGATTTGCCTCTGTTCCAGCTCGGCTGAGTTGTATGTAATTTCACACTGTGCCTGTGGGTGTCGTTGTTACTATGGGCCAGTGTTGGAAAGGCAATACGTTGAAGTGTATAAGTGCTTCTCTGTCCCGGAGATAACTCGGTGGAGGTGGTCCTCCGAGTTGCATGTGAAGAAGCTAGACAACTGAGAAGATCCCAGGGGAGGACCCGTCATGGAAGGATCATGCAGTGTGCTGGTCTGGAGAGGGGCCTGGTGACTCAGTTGGAGGACGTATCCTAAAGTAAACCTACCGCATAGCACTGCCGGGTTGGCTTAAAGGTCCTGGTGCTGTGTTCGTTGTTCACCAAGAACCAATACATCCTGTGGCAGAGGATCGTACGGATTTTATCTCAATCAAGTCTGTGGCAGAGACTTTAGTTTGTGCTACGTACTCGCTGCTAGGTTAGTAAGAGAAACCTATCCAGGCGAGCAAAGATTCAACTATACAGAGAGAGAGTATATTCAGCTACAAGTTTCAATCTCTAATGCTACATAAAGAATACTAAAAAAAGGTATTTGAGCTTCCCTGCAACTTTCCTGCTACTTCCTTTAATTTACGTTTAATAAAGTATTGGAAAATATACTCAAGTGTCCGGTACCTACAGTGTATATGGTAAACTCAACGGGACCCTAGACCCGGTTCTGCTGAAATGGAGATGGCGAAGGTGACGGCAACAGCCCGCTTAAACCAGCAGCTCCACCGTGAGTAATAGCTACATATATATATATATATATATATTAACATAAATCAATGCACAGTGATAACATGCTCAAAGGAAATGAGTATTGGCTGAAATATCAGCACCACATCCCTATAGTAATGGAGAAACAACAGAATGCAGAGGTGGGACATTATAAGTGCCTCCTCTCAGAATGAATATTACTACACATATAAAGATAAAAAGTTTTTTTTACAAATCTGCTAAAAAGGACATATTAGGGGTAATACCCCTTAAGAACATGCATATTCCCACATATTTAATTCAAACCAAGAATACAACCCTGAAGGTAGAATTACCTTCCAATACGTCTAGCATGCACATAATTATTCATAGAACAACTAACATGTTGCAGGAAGGAACCAGTGTTAATTTTAGTCTTAGGACTAAAATGGAATTTTAGTTTTAGTCCCATTTTAGTCTTCTGAAATTGTTTTCGTTTTAGTCGTATTTAGTCGACTAAATCTCCAGTACATTTTAGTCAACTAAAATGTCCTATGTATTAGTCGACTAAAATCTCCAGTACATTTCAGTAATGGCAATTTACTTTTAGCCCTAGTCTTTTGACTAAAATGGCATTTTAGTTTTAGTCTCATTTTAGTCTTTTTAGTCTTAGGACTAAAATGGCATTTTAGTCTCATTTTAGTCTTTTGACTAAAATGGCTTTTAGTTTTAGTCGTATTTTAGTCATCTCAATTGTTTTAGTTTTAGTCGTATTTTAGTCGACTAAAATAGTATTCATTTAGTCGACTAAAATGTTTTAGTCGTTTTAGTCGACTAAATTTTTTGGTCATTTTCATCGACTAAATTAACACTGGAGGGAACTCATTTCAACACGTTTCGCCTATGATGGCTTCTTTAGGGGTTCAGGGGATATATGGTTTGCACAACGAATATCATGGGGGGTCGGAAGTGCCTCCCACCATGTAGGGTGGTATTACCATTTTGTGGCTCTAATTAATTTATTCAACGGTCCTCTGTATTTGTTTAGCCAAGCTTTTGGTAGAGTTTGTTTGGTTGCCGTAAAAACATGTGTCATTAGTCTAGCTTGGTATTTTGTGAGCCCAGAGTTATTGGTATGTTAACCTTAAACATTGTTGACAGCATATTGTAAACTTGGGTCCATAAAGTATGGACAACTGGGCAGGTCCACCATATGTGTACATAGGTTCCCAGTTCCCAGCATTGTCCCAGGTTGTCCCACAGCTTCAGTGACTGTGATGTTTTAGACAGATAAAAATAAAAGATCTATCGCATGGGGAAAGCCATAGTAAATTATTGGCAAGGAAAGGGTCACCATTGACTGCCTCGAAAGATATCCAGATAGGCATTTCAGTAATGTTGTGATACAGTATTTGGTACGAGAAGCTAATTGAGTAGCTTGGTAATACTTTTGCAGATAGGGGACTCCTCCTTTGGCTGTCTATGATAAAGGGTCAGTTGAGCTTCCCATGGTCTGTGGTGGTACCAAATAAATTTGAGGACCTGTCATTGTAAGTCCTGTAGTACAAAGAATAGAATCCCAATGTGTAGCACCCAAATCAAATACAAATGTTTTGGCATCTGTGTAATTTTAATGTCTGCAATTCAGCCCAGGCAGGCGGGGGCGGGGATGTTTCCCTTTCAAGTACACTTTTCAGTTTGTTAAAGAGTGGTGGGCAGAGTTTGATTGGGGAGGAAGTGAGATTGGTTCCAAGATAGTGGAGGCACATGAATTCCCAGTGGTAGGGGAAGGAGTCCTGCAGAGGTTGTACTTGTCCTTGTGGGACTGAAATATTTAAGATCTTAGATTTGGAGTGATTAATATAGGAAAGCCATAGATTTAAAAACAGCATATTTAATAAGGGCCATGGGAGAAATGTAGAATGCCATTATCTATTTATGGAATTGGAGTCCAAAACCTAATTTATGCAAAATGAAAAATAGATAGAGCCAGATGAGTGCGTCACTTGCCTTAGAGGTACCAATTGACAGTGGCAGGAGTGGAATAGCCAATTAAGTTTTTATTTTGTAAAAAATGAAACAGGAATTCTGACTGGGCAATGTCAGCAATAAATCCACCTTTCTTATGATTTTCTTTTCTCCAGTTCTAATGCATCAACCCCATTATGTCTTAATGTTTAACCAAAATATGGGAAATGACAGTGACATAGCAGATGGTTGTGTACAGGCAGGTTAGCGTTAATCTATTCAATGCTTGGGAAACACATAAAGTATACATTTCACAATCTCTAGGACTGGCTGTATGTTGCCTTGTCATCAGAGAAATGTGGGATATCATTGGTGGCCTCTTTGGGATAATACTACTTCATTGACTGTTGTGCTATTAGCATTATTACACTATAAGTCACTGACTGGTAATAACTGTAGATCACAGAAGCCCTTATATGTATATATGTGCCAGGTCAATGCTAGTCAGCTATTGACACTGCCCTAGTTTGTCTTAGGCTACTTTGAGTAGAAGCTGGAAGCCTGCAAGCTGTTATAGCATTTGTAATGCTGCTTTATGGTCTTGATACAGTCCACCTTACACCTTATTTTTTACATAATAGTGTAGTCTTAGTTAGGGCCATCGCTTCCACTAGGCAAACTAGGCAGCCGCCTAGGGTGAACTGCTGCCTAGGGCGCAACCATGGCAAGTTGTTGCTGGGTCCAAATATCCCCAGAGCGCCCTGCTCAAATATCCAGTCAGCATCCCTGCTGACACAGCCACGCCGCTCAGCAACAGCACAGGCTGTGTAGCAGTGAGAGTTGTCCCTGAATGTATTGCAGCTAACAGCATCTGCTGCTGCCATCCACTGTTCTCAGCTTTAGGGTTTGGTTGCTAGGACCGCCCATGTCCTAGCAACCAATCATGTGCTTTCCCCTCCCCCAGGCTCTGGCATTCAGAGGAGGAAGTTCCTCCTCCAAACCTATCCAGCCCCAGTGCCCAGCCTTCCAGCTTCTACCTGTCCGACTGCTGCAATGAGAAGGAATGGATCCTGATGTAAGCTGGGGTTATCAACAATACTATATATTAGGTAGTTGCACTCACCCTTGTACTGTATGAATGTTCTACCAGTTAATTAAATCAAGATAATATCATCAATATTGAACAGTGCATATAAATCATCAATTGCTATCTAATGCAACACTCCTTAAATCCAGTGAGAAAACAAAATTTAAAAAAATCGGAAAAATTAAAAAAACACAAACACTTTTGCAAAATTGTGTGTTCTACAAGTCCAATCAATTGTACTCTTCATATAATTATCCACCGTGCTTGAATCAATTGTGCATCCAAAAAAGCTATCGTGATCTGTGACTTACCACCACCTTCCAATTTAAATGCTTACCAGAAAGCAGAAATAAAAACGCCTGTGTGTATTCCTTTAACACCTAGTAGATCATGGTTCCACCAGGTACAGAGTTATATTCTTAAGTTTCTCCAATGTGGCTTCTTATATACTCCTAAAAAACAAAACAGCCATCATTGCGCAAAATTCCACATTTAATTTGTAAAAGGTTTAAAGGTTTAAACCCTCTCCCTGCCCCCCTCTCTCTCCCTGTCCCCCTCCTCTCTCTCTCTCCTTGTCCCCCCTCTCTCTTCCTCCCCCCTCTCTCTCTCTCCCCCTGTCCCCCCTCTCTCTCCCTGTCCCCCACTCTCTCTCTCCATGTCCCCCCCTCTCACTCTCCCTGTCCCCCTCTCTATCTCCCTGCCCCCCTCTCTCTCCCTGCCCCCCCTCTCTCTCCCGCCCCCTCTCTTTTCCTGCCCCCTCTCTCTCTCTCCCTGTCCCCCCCCTCTCTCTCTCTCTCTCTCTCTCTCTCTCTCTCTCTCTCTCTCTCTCTCTCTCTCTCCCTGCCCCCCTCTCTCTCCCTGCCCCCCTCTCTCTCCCTGTCCCCCTCTCTCTCCCTCCCCCCCCTCTCTCTCTCCCTGTCCCCCCTCTCTCTCTGTCCCCCCTCTCTCTCTCCCTGCCCCCTCTCTATCCCTGTTTCCCCTCTCTCCCTCCCCCCTCTCTCTCCCTCCTCTCTCTCTCTATCCCTGCCCCCTCTCTCTCCCTCCCCCCCTCTCTCTCTCTCTCTCTCTCTCTCTCTCTCTCCCTGTCCCCCTTTCTCCCTGTCCCCCCTCTCTCTCTCTGCCTGCCCCCCCCTCTCTCTCTCCCTGTCCCCCCTCTCTCTCCCTGTCCCCCCTCTCTCTCTCTCTCTCCCCGTCCCCCCTCTCTCTCTCCCTGTCCCCCCTCTCTCTCCCTGTCCCCCTCTCTCTCTCTCCCTGTCCCCCTCTCTCTCTCTGCCTGCCCCCCCCCTCTCTCTCTCCCTGTCCCCCCTCTCTCTCCCTGTCCCCCCTCTCTCTCTCTCTCTCCCCGTCCCCCCTCTCTCTCTCCCTGTCCCCCCTCTCTCTCCCTGTACCCCCTCTCTCTCTCCCTGTCCCCCCTCTCTCTCCCTGCCCCTCCTCTCTCTCTTTCCCTGTCCTCTCTCTCTCTCTCCCTGTCCCCCCTCTCTCTCTCTCTTTGTCCTCCCTCACTCTCTCTCTCCCTCTCTCGCCCTCTCTTCCTGTCTCTCTCTCTGCCCCCCTCTCTCTCCCCACCTCTCTCTCCCCCCTCTCTCTCTCTCGCTCTTCCTGTCTCTCTCCCTCTGTCCCCTCTCTCTCTCCCCCCTCTCTCTCTCCCTGTCCCCTCTCTCTCTCTCTCTCTCTCTCTCTGCCCTCTCTCTGGCAGCAGATGATGTGGCATGTGACACACTGCATGTGGTGGCAAGTGACATGCAGCATCTGGTGGCAGGCGATAGTGGAAAATGACACAGCGATGGCTCAGTAGGCCGGTTCCAGTGACAGCCCTCAGCTTCTTTAACAAGGCAGTGATCATCTTGAAGGTGGGTTTGGGGTCGTTTTCATGTTGGAAAATTGCTTCAGTATGTCACAGTACATGTTGGCATTCATGGTTCCCTCAATGAACTGTAGCTACCCCAGTGCCGGCAACACTAATGCAGCCCCAGACTATGACACTTCCACCACCATGCTTGACTGTAGGCAAGACACACTTGTATTTGTACTCCTCACCTGGTTGCCGCCGCACACGCTTGACACCATCTGAACTAAATAAGTTTATCTTGGTCTCATCAGACCACAGGACATGGTTCCAGTAATCCATGTCCTTAGTCTGCTTGTCTTCAGCAAACTGTTTGTGAGCTTTCTTTTGCGTCATCTTTAGAAGAGGCTTCCTTCGGGGATGACAGCCATGCAGACCAATTTGATGCAGTGTGCGGCGTATGGTCTGAGCACTGACAGGCTGACCCCCCACCCCTTTAACATCTGCAGCAATGCTGGCAGCACCCATACATCTATTTCAACAAAGACAGCCTCTGGATATGACGCTGAGCATGTGCACTCAACTTCTTTGGTCGACCATGGTGAGCCCTGTTCTGAGTGGAACCTGTCCTGTTAAACTGGTGTATGGTCTTGGCCACCGTGCTGCAGCTCAGTTTCAGGGTCTGGGAAATCTTCTTATAGCCTAGGCCATCTTTACGTAGAGCAACAATTCTTTTTTTCAGATCATTTAGAGAGTTCTTTGCCATGAGGTGCCATGTTGAACTTCCAATGACCAGTATGAGAGAATGAGAGCGATAACACCAAATTTAACACACCTGCACTCCATTCACACATGAGACATTGTATCACTAAGGAGTCACATGACACTGGGTAAGGTAAATGGCTAATTGGGCCCAATTTGGACATTTTCACTTAGGGGTGTACTCACTTTTGTTGCCAGCGGTTTAGACATTAATGGCTGTGTGCTGAGCTATTTTGAGGGGACAGCAAATTTACGCTGTTATACATGCTGTACACTCACTAATTTACATTGTAGCAAAGTGTCATTTCTTCAGTGTTGTCACATGAAAAGATATAATAAAATATTTACAAAAATGTAAGGGATGTACTCACTTTTGTGAGATACTATATACATAGGGGATGCTGTCAGCCTTGTAACTCTCACTTTAAAGTGGAAGTAAATCCTTCTATCATTTTCAGCCAAGGAAGCTGCCATCTTGTCCTCTGTTTGATCTTCAACTGCCATGATGCTGCACATGTGATCAGTTATGACGCCAGTCATTGGATGGTTTGACAGAGTGGTTGAGAGCAGTTACATTCCCGGCACATGCTGGAAATATAACTGTTTTTTGAAACTTAATTGATGGGTTTACTTCCGCTTTAAAGTGATTGTAAAGTCTAGTTTAAAAAAAACAAAAACAAACATGTTATATTTACTTCCTCTGTGCAGTTGGTTTTGCACAGAGCAGCCTGGATCCTCCTCTTCTCAGGCCCCTCTTCGCTGCTCCTGGCCCCTCCCTCCTGTCCAGTGCCCTCAAAGCCAGCAGCTTGCTATGGGGGCACCTGAGCAGAGTCACAGCTCTGTGTTTCCATTCAGACACAGAGCCTCACCCCGGACATGCCCCCTCTCTCCCCTGATTGGCTAACTAACTTTTATTGGCAGGCACGGGAGCCAATGGCGCCACTGCTGCATTTCAGCCAATCAGGAGGAGAGTCTTGGACTCGTGGACATCACTGGAGAGAGATGGGGCTCAGGTAAGTAATTAGGGGATGCTGGGGAGGCTGCTACACACAGAAGATTTTTTATCTTAATGCATTAAGATTAAACACCTTCTGCCTTTACAACTCCTTTGAAGTCACAGTTCACTAGCCAGGAAATCAGAATCTTGATGGTAAAATTGAGTCTAGCTGAGGTCTTTCTATTGGCTGAGGTCAAGAATAGCTTACTCCTGCCAATGAGTATTGAATGTTTGAAGGACGTCAAAGTCAAAGACAAAATAAGTACATTTTTTACATTGATTTTTTTTTATAGTTGCTGTCTAGGGATTGCTTAATAGCTTCCACAAAAAGAGGAAGCAATAAAGAACAAGTAGGAGCCTCTATCCACCAATATTGTTAGAATGTATGGTAAGAGGAATGGCAAAGTTTATTTTTATTTCCCCCATTAGCCTAAGAGTACCCATCCTTCAGCTAGTCTATGGTATGAAATAGTCCATATAATGAGTATGATCTTATATAGCATTTAATCTACCATGCTATGTGCACAACCACAAAATATGAATTGTAGTTAAGGGAATATCAATTTATAAATTTGTAAGTATGAGTTGTGTCTATATGCTGAATTTTTTTTATGTAAAACATGTTTTTTTTAAATATTTGCAGCCTGACTCCACAAAACACAGAAGAATGGAAAAGAAGCGAGCAATTTCTTGCTTACTATTCTTACTCCTGATGGATGGGTGCAGATTAGAACATGTAAAGAGTAAGTCAAACATGTTTCTGTTTTGCAGGAATAGAAGACACAAATGTACATTCAGGTAGCATGAAAGTCCAACTTCCTTAAATGTATATTTAGTTTCAGGTAGAGCAGGCAAGAGTTAGAGCCTCTGTTAGTTTGTGGAGATTTCCTCTCACTGCTTGCTCTGATAGAAAGTGATGTCAAATTTCTCCATGTGGGACACAAACAAAAGTAAAAATTTGTTTTCTGAATCATTAACTAACTATGTGACACAGGATCTCTATTCATAACCATGAGTTATATGCAACATATGATTAGACACTGGCAAAAAAAGCTGCAGGGATATCCACTTTATAACCCCTCCCACTTCCATCTGAGCACCACAAACCATAAAGGCTATTTAATTTGTTTTTAATATTCAAAGCAAACTCGCCCATCCATCCATATCCATGCTTTATTTTGCTAAGGAATCATTTTGAAAAACACCTCTTGGCATTTCCGGCAGTGGCCACCTTGAGTAAGGTCAGATGATTCATGTATCATTTACTTCCTGGAATCCATTTGCCCTTAGCTCTGGGATAGGCTGAGCTTGGAACGCTCCCTCCCTTCCTGAAGACTGTAGGGATGTATGACATCATTTGCCTAGGCATGGAAACCAGGAAGTAACTAAAGAAATGTAAACAAAAGTTTAAAACAAGCAAATATGATATACTTTCCTATCTATTTACTAATGCTAGCAGCATAAGGATAAAAAAAAAGTCGATGTTGATTGGGAGAGTGAAGTCCTGCTTTAAGTAATGGATGTTTTCTGTCCTTAAAGAGGGAGTCCACCTACAACAAAAATATTAAAAGCCAGCAGCTACAAAAACTGCAGCTGCTGACTTTTAATAAAAGGACACTTACCTGTCCTGGAGTCCAGCGATGTCGACAGCCGAAGCCGATCAATCGCTCGGCTCTCGGCTGCTGCCGCCACCATTCTCGGTGAGGGAATCAGGAAGTGAAGCGTTGCGGCTTCACTTCCCGGTTCCTTACTGCACATGCGCGAGTCGCGCCGCGCGTCTTAACTGTGTGTTTCCCAGGAGACAGCGGGGGGGGGTGCGGGAGGGGGCATGACTCCCGTGGGAGTCTATTCCCGGAAGTGGGTGCACATACCTGTATTAGACAGGTATCTGCACTCCCCTCCCCCCTGAAAGGTGCCAAATGTGACACCGGGGGGGGGGGGAGGGCTCAGAAAAGCGGAGGTTCCATTTTTGTGTGAACCTCCGCTATTATTTTTATTATTATTATTTTTTTTTTTACTGAGGTTATGTAATGCTCAATAGCCACTGTAGCCTTCATGTGCAGCTTTCCAGATCAGTTGCTCCTTGGCTAAACCTTGGGAGACTGCACTTGGACCCCACTTGAAAGAATATGTGGGGCTGGCCTGTAATGTCACTTCAGACACTGGATCCTGCGTAACTCAACTTGACATGCATCTCGTGAGTTAGCTATACAGGTCCAAGGCAGGGGCGGATCCAGAGTCTAGTCTCGGGAGGGGCACTGCCAGAAAATAAGGTGTTGCTTACAGAACACATTTGTATTAAAATATATGTATTTAACATATCATACAGGACTAACCTTGTTTAAAACAGTGACACTGTTTTAAAGTGTTAGATGCATCCCCATGCCGGCATCCCATTTATTTGTATTCTGACACATGGCTGCACGGACACAGCCACTATGTCTCAATATGACATGCTGGTGTGGGTCCCCGAATGCACCCTGCAAGCATTCTGGGACCCACACATGACATATTGGGACACAATAGCTGTGTGTGTCAGTAGAAATAAATGGGATGCCGGCACAGGGATATGTGCAACATTTTATGGGACATTCCTTTCTGTCATTCCTTTTAGTATGTCCCACACTTTATTCATCCACAAGCCAGTAAAAGACAGCCTGCATGTTAAACGCATGTCTGCAGCACACCCTGTGTGATTGAAGCTTAAAGATGAATTTTACTGTCATTCTATAATCTATAGCATCATTATCATCATGATAATCACACAATACAGGTGCTGTGGCTCATGATGATAATGATGATTGGTAATTGTAATACGCAGCATGGAGGGGGTTAATGTACTCACTGACGCATATAAAGGAAAAAAGAAAACCACGCTAGAGAGCTAATAAGGTGCCTTAAATTGCAGCTGCAACAAAAAAACACTAATATCAGTGTAATAAACTAAAAGGATAATACTAAGTGCGCTCACAATCTAATGGCTAATTTACCAATAATAAATAAAAGCAAATATAAAAAATATGACAAAATACAAATAAATTCAGTGATCTCATACCAAAAAAAAATCAATCAAATCAAGTCCATAATAGCTGAAATCATTTCAAAATTCATAAGTGACTGGTGAAAAAATAAATAAAGCAGTGATAGTGAATTAAGTCCATTCATAAAGTGTTCAGTGAGGGTACACCAATCATCAGGGGAAGAATCACATATCCACAGTCCGTTTGAACACAGCCCATGTAGATAAGAGAAAAGGTGGAGGAAGATATGAGGAGGAATCCCAGCAACCGGTGACTTGAGTGGGCAATAAGGATGGACCCTTACCAGACACGGTGGACCTCCTAAGTAGCAAGGTCTTAAAGGCTTGCAGATATAGCCCTCTGCAGGGACAGGTGGATGGCGGCGTCTCAATCCTTGTTCCAGCCGGAGGCGATTCCAGCATGTCAGTCTCAGGGAAGGCACTCGCTGATCCAAAAAGCCATAATAACAAAAGGGGGTAAAAAAAAACAGCCGGCATAAAATGCGAACACCCATGTACTACAACATGGGGCGAGCAACGTGATGGCGTACAGTGCGTAGCCACGCCCTACATGTTTCGTCATAGATGACTTCTTCAAAGGGGCACTTTGAAGACGTCATCCACCGTGTCCGGTAAGGGTCCATCCTTATTGCCCCCTCAAGTCACCGGTTGCTGGGATTCCTCCTCATATCTTCCTCCACCTTTTCTCTTATCTATATGGGCTGTGTCCAAACGGACTGTGGATATGTGATTCTTCCCCTGATGATTGGTGTACCCTCACTGAAAACTTTATGAATGGACTTAATTCACTATCACTGCTTTATTTATTTATTTATTTATTTATTTATTTTTTCACCAGTCACTTATGAATTTTGAAATTATTTCAGCTATTATGGACTTGATTTGATTGATTTTTTTTTGGTATGAGATCACTGAATTTATTTGTATTTTGTTATATTTTTTATATTTTCTTTTATTTATTATTGGTAAATTGATATACTTACTTTAGATTGATTTAAGTACCTACTTTGGTACCAGCCATTAGATTGTGAGCGCACGTAGTATTATCCTTTTACTCACTGACGCATTTGTGACCAATGGCAAATAATTAACCCCTTTATGCTGCATTAGTAGCAGTGTTTTTTTCAACCCCTTCATGCTGCAGCATAAAAGGGGTTAATTAACACTGATGATGCCACTGCCACTAATGCAGCACAAAGGGGTTAATTAATTGCCATTGGTCATGTCAGTGAGTACATTAACCCCCTCCATGCTGCGTATTACAATTACCATTGTAACTGAATTAACACCCCCTCTTCCCCTCCAAGTGTTAACCACTTCAGCAGTTCACACAGCTAAGACAGCTAAGGCAGTCTTGTGTTAAGGAGTTAAGGCAGTTAAGTAATCACTCACTTGCAGATAGTACAGATGGGCTCTGGCTACAGGTCGGCAGCATCTTGTCTTCAATCTCGTGCTCCCGGCCTCTGAATTGTGACGTCACGCCAGTCGGGACTAAGGAGCTCCTGTCGGGTGGAGATCACTCCGCCTGACAGGGAAGTAACTGCTTAGAAAGCCAGGAGCACGCTGGACACGCACGCACCGCTCTGCTGCAGCTCTGCCAATAATACTACACAGTGTGTAGTGGCGCCGGTGACCCCAGTATCACTGCGGTCTGTACTCCCATAACGACGTGACCGCCTGGGCCCCTCTAAATGAACTGATGGGGCACACTGAATATGTCTTAAGCCACCTGGGAGCCACGAGGAGCGGGGGAAGCAGAAAATGACCCTGCAGCTGCATTTAGACGATGCCTCGCCAAACGTAAATAGGTGGCGATGGGAGAAAGCCTTGGAGTCAAATATTTTCTTGGGGGGGCAATTGCCCCGCTGCCCCCTGGATCCGCCTCTGGTCCAAGGCCATGGTCTATGAGCAGGTAGAATCCCATGTAGGCAATATGCCCATCCAGGAGGGCAAAGCCAGGATGGGGTCTTCTCTCTTTAATCCTACTCCCTGACTGTATAATATCTGTAATATTAAAACTGGTTTATAGTGTGCTGGCACCAATCCCCATGGGTGTCACGGAGTGCAGGCTGTGACACTTAAACAGTGAGTTTCAGCCATGGAGCAAGAGAGCCTGTCTGTTTAAATTTGACACAATTTTGGGGCCTTCTTTGTTGCAGATCCTTTTGCATTGCAGCTTTTTGTGGGGCTTCATATTCCAGGGCATACAGCATGTGCCAATGCCAGGGCTTCCTCTGGGTGCACTTTCCTTCTGGTCGGCACCACTATCTCAAATCTGCTGCAGAGAGCACAGCAATCCTTGGAAGCCACTATGGTTAACAATAGCCTACATTGACTAGCACAGACAGGTTTCCCTCTCCCCTTTCAAACTGTGAGTGCCCCTTTTTGGAGACAATGAACACCACATATGGCAGATCACTAGAGCAGAGATAGGGTTCAGGGAGCCCAACCTGGCCAGATTCAGCTGACGACTTGGGGTGATAGTCTCTATCCACAGGATTCCTTGTCCTCCTCTGGGGGTTCATCTGCCCACTCGGAAATACATCCCTTCTTCTTTGCGGAAATACTCTGTGGGATATATCCTGTCCTTCCTTCTCTCTGATCTGGACCAGCATCTGGCTTTGAGTACCATTAAGGAATAAGTGTTGGTACTGGCCATTCTGTTTCACAAACTGTTATGCCCCGTACACACGGTCGGATTTTCCGATGGAAAATGTCCGATCGGAGCGTGTTGTCGGAAATTCCGACCATATGTGGGCTCCATCGGACATTTTCCATCGGATTTTCCGACACACAAAGTTTGAGAGCAGGAGATAAAATTTTCCGACAACAAAATCTGATCGCGTCAATTCCGACCGTGTGTGGCCTGTTCCGACGCACAAAGTGCCACGCATGCTCAGAAGAAATTCCGACACGGAACAGCTCGGTCTGGTAAAATTAGCGTTCGCAATGGATACAGCACTTTCGTCACGCTGCAATGTTAAAAATGGTTTAATACAGCGCACTCTCTTCTTCTTTATAATGTGACAAGAATTAAGTAGTTTTGCTGCTCATATTCACACACACTTCTCACAAACTTATTTCTTTACTATTTATTGGGATTCCCTCAATATATTTTGATTTGTCACATCTGACATCATTATTTTGGTGTTTTTTTGTTTTTGTTTTTAGGGCCGAATAATTTTTTTTTGGTTTGTATTTTTTTCAAGGCGTACTTTTTTTTGGGGATTTTTATTTGTACTTTTTGTGTGTGTTTTTTGTGTCAAGTTACCACAACACCATTGATATGTTGTTATATTTAATCTGTAGGAGATTGTTTGGTGTTGTTGTCCCTTGTTAATTTCACATTTTATGTTAGAAATGTACCTGAATCGTCACCAACAAACTGTCATTTTTGGATGAAAACACACAGGAGAGTATAATTTCCCCAAACAAAAAAATGTATTAAGGGCTCACAACTAAACAAAGAGGGAGGCAACGCTGGAGAAACTGCAGAAATTGGCGAAGCCTTGGACCCCCAGGGCAGACATCAATAATTTTCAAGCAAAATTGGTGGCCTGAGGAGTCCATATCTAAGGTAGTGCAGTCTGGTCCATCAGTCCCAGAGATCCGGAAAGCAGTAGATGACATCTGTGTCCCCAGGCTGTGGTCATACGAGAGACTGCAGCTTTTGTCAGACCAGACTGAACCCAGGGCAATCACTCTCTGGTCTTCTTTCCATGCTTCCTTCCATGCTGTGGCTGTGGTGGTGGAGTTGTGGCAGCAGGAGGAGGAGGAGGAGGAGGAGGAGGATGGTCCAACTCAATCACGTCGGTCTTGGGTGTTAGTTCCCCACTCACCCCCTTAGTTAGGACTTTATAAATAAGTTGCTCACACAGGAGGCGTTGACCCTCCTGCATGCCCTGCAGTTTTGTGGCAGACATGCAGGCAAAGGCCTCTTCAGGAGTGGGTAAGGCTCGGAGGGACGCAGAAGCCTCCTGAATGAGCCTGAGCGCAGAATCCTGCATGGGAGTCGTCTTCCTCGCCCTTTTGTATGGAAGGCGGAGGAGAGGAACCTGCGATTCGGTCAGGCTGCAACTTGTCCCAGGCTTCTCTTGGCTGACACTTAGCCCCGCCTCCTCCTGGCTGCCACTAACCCCCTGCCTTCTCCTGACTGCCACATTCCACAACCTCCTCCTGGCTGAGGTCTTCCTGTGTATGAAAAAGTGACATAGTTTTAGTTTTTTATTCATCAATCACACACAATTTTCACCTCCTGACTGCTGCAAATTGAATGTTAACAAATATAACAGTCTATCCTTCTGAGCCCAGCATTTTTCATTCTTGTCCCAATTATTTTTGCCCACTACTGTCTATTGATATGTAAAACACTTTTTAAAATCATCAATTAGTGATCAATAATTAACATCTAGTACACATCATTTATTTATTGACCAGAAATCTGTAGAAGAATGCTATACCTGGCTCCAGCTGAGCTCCTCCACTTCTTCCTGGCTGGAAGGCCCAGGTTGGACATCGGAAGCCTCAGCTGGGGTGGAAGGAAGAGTGGAAGGAGGAGTAGAGAGGGATTCCCTGACTTCAGTGTGGTCTGACAGAAATCGCAGTCTCTCATAGTACCACAACCTGGGGACATAAACGTCATCTGCTGCAGCTCCGGACCTCTGGGAATCTGTGACCTTCTTACGCTCCCTAAGATAAGTGCTCCTCAGGCCACCAATTTTGGTTTTTAAATAGGGGATGGTTGCTGTGGGGACCACCGGCTTCACCAACTCCAGCAGTTTCTCCAGCGCTGCCTGCCTCTTTTGTTTATTGTTGTAATGGGGATGTCTCACTTGCCACAGACAGGGCAGCTCCCTGTATTTGTCTATGAACAGTGGGAGGAAGTTGTGGTCATTGAAGTCATCCATTTTATTATCTGCAAGACACAACACAAGACAAACCCTAATGTCAGGCCAAACTCTCCTAATCTTGTTACAATATATCAATATACAATACAATACAATACAATAGTTATCACGATCGGCGCTTTCGATGCTCCTTCCTCCGCTCACAGATCGTACGTAATACGCACGCGTGTTACGCTTTATACACACTGCGCATGCGTGTAACTCCGCCCGCCCCTGACGTTCTTTCTAGTCTATTCCCTGCCCCTTTTTGTTCTGCGCAATGGGGGAAGAGCACATGGCGGATACACAGCAGGATCGTGCTAATTATAGCAACGAGGAGAAGGGGAGGAAAGCCCGGAGCCGGAAACGTCCCAATCCAGAAGGAGATTTAAGGCCTCAAATATGTCCTTTGGGGAGATGTTGGCCATCCTGAAGAAGGCCGACTATGATGGAAAGTATGGACCTTACCCCAACCCCAATGTCAGAAAGGCCAAGATAATTGCGAAAGTGGTCAAAAGTCTGAACCGGAAATTCGGGGTACGACGATCGAAAGATCAGCTCAGGAAGCGGTGGTCGGACCTCAAATTAAGAGAACATGAGCAGTAGAGAAAGATCCGGAGAGTGCTGCAAAAAAGTAAGTAGTTGTCCTGTGTTCCTATTCTTTTTATGTTTCTTACGTTAGTGCTGCTCCATGTGCTTTTCTTACAAGTGTACATTTGCAAATGGCAACTTTCATGTTCATGGGCACATTATTCGTTCGTATCAAAGATTTTTCTTTCGGCCTATAAAACACCATTGTTTAGGCCATATGCATTTGGCCACAATTTTTACGCCCTACTTGTCAGAAACTATTTTGGTTGTGTAGATGGCTTTGTTACTAGAATGAAATGCAAACTAGATTCTGTGTAAGGAGAGGACACTCAGCAGCTGTTTTCACATCTGGACACTGGAGCACTAGTGTGGGACACAAGAACACCATTTTCATTAGGGGGCCACACAGGTGCTCCAGTGTATACTATGGGGGGTCTCCATCTGTGAAGCTTGTACCAAACAGGTAAAGTATTGAAGCTTGACAAAGGACACTGAAAACGCTACATTTTTTAACTCTGCCAAAATAGACAATTGTACCCTACTTTCAAGCAATGCTTCACTTCCTGATTCCCTCACCTAGGATGGCGGCGGCAGCTGCCGAGAACCGAGTGGGTTCTCGGCGTCGCCTGCCGACATCGCTGGACTCTGGGACAGGTAAGTGGCCATGTATTAAAAGTCAGTAGCTGCAGTATTTGTAGCTGCTGGCTTTTAATATTTTTTTTTTTGGTTGATGTAGGTGGACCCCCGCTTTAAATAAATGGACCTTTATCTGTTTTATAGTTCTGCCATCAAATCACTGTGTGCTAGGTATAGCATTTTTGTTTTACATAGGGGAGAAAAGACTCGGAGGACACCCCTCATCCGAGGTGACCAGAGACCCCCCACCTCTGGAAGAAGGGGAAATTCCCCCTAACCAAGAAGTGCAGGAGGATGAAGAAGACGTGGTGGAACTAGTCACCACAACAGGTGAGTGTCTGCGACCACAGGCTCAGGTAAGAGATGGATGCCGGCATATTTTTGATACCTGTTTTTGTTTGGTTTATCTCTTTTTAGGTGATCGTGATGTTGGGGATCCAGATCCTTTCACATCAGAAAGTGCCCAGATCCTGATCGGGGAGATCATGGGGTGTAATTTACAATTTACAAACCTCAAGAAAAACATCAATGATGTTATTCTAAAAAATAAAAACATCATTGATGTTTTGGGGCGAGTTTAAAACCCCTCCCAATTCCTTGGTTTTTTGGTGTGCTCCAATGTTCAAAATATTTGAAAGATTTGTAGAAAAGCCTAATTTATAGGATGCACACAGTGTGCCAACATGTGCTATCTGCCATCACGGGAGATCAATGGATGCGTTTTGGGGGTGCAACCCCTTCCTCAATAATAAAGTAGCTGAGAGGAAGGGGTTTCTCCCCCAAAACACGTCCCTTGATCCCCCGTGATGGCAGGTCGCACATGTTGACATTGGTAAATTTGTGTGCATCTTCCAAATTTGCCTTTTGCTGGGGTGACTTCACCCCATCTGAACGCAATATCAAACACAGTTCCTAAATACTCATGTCTGATATTGCCTTCAAGTTCTACCAAAGGTGAACTTTGTAAGTTGAAGATTTGTGTCTTTCTTGTTGGTTTTACACATGCCTGTTTTATCTTAAAGCGGAGTTCCACACAAAAATGGCACTTCCGCTTTTCGGAACCCTCCCCCCCTCCAGTGTCACATTTGGCACCTTTCAGGGGGGTGCAGATACCTGTCGAAGACAGGTATTTGCACCCACTTCCGGCATAGACTCCCATGGGAGTCTATGCCACTTCCTGTCCCTCCGCGCTGTCTCCTGGGAAACACACAGCTCCCAGGAGATATCGGGGACCAGTTATGATGCGCAGCGCGACTCGCGCATGCACAGTAGGGAACCGGGAAGTGAAGCCGCAATGCTTCACTTCCTGATTCCCTCACCTAGGATGGCGGCGGCAGCTGCCGAGAACCGAGTGGGTTCTCGGCGTCGCCTGCCGACATCGCTGGACTCTGGGACAGGTAAGTGGCCATGTATTAAAAGTCAGTAGCTACAGTATTTGTAGCTGCTGGCTTTTAATATTTTTTTTTTTGGTTGATGTAGGTGGACCCCCGCTTTAAATAAATGGACCTTTATCTGTTTTATAATGCTACCCCAAAAATGTATAAACAACAAACATGTGGGTTTGTTAGAAAAACCTTTTCGAAATGCACATGTGATTGTGCAGGTATTAAAGAGATTGTTAAGCAAGAATGTGTGGATTATTGTGTCAACGCTAATAAAACACTTTGTTGGTGATGTAATTGGTGTTTTCTGTGAAAATGGGGGTTATTTCCTAAGGGCAAATCCTCTTTGCACTACAAGTGCAGTTTCAGTGCAGTTGCAAGTGCACTTGTACTGAAAAGTGTCTTTGCCTTTAGTAAATAACACCCAACAGTGCTTTGTATAAGGTTACACAATCACGCCATTTTCTGGACTCAACACATTTCTGTCAGGGTCAGCTAAAACAAACACAAGCAGTAAATGTCCACAAAGAATTTCTTTTTTTTGCTTTTTTATTTGATAAAGACTTCACAAATTTGCTGGCATATTGATGGCCCCCCTACCCGCAAAGAACTCCAGGTATCGTAACCGGACATCACGGGCACTCAGGTAGGGCAAGCCAGGACGGCCGCTTTTCAAGCGCCGTCAGTGTTGTTTCAGGTATCACTCCGGCCTCAGGCCCAACTGAGCCAGCATAGTTGGCCGAATGTTTCCGTAAAAAGTTATGGAGAATACAGCACGCCATGATTATATGATTAAGTTTAAACTCCGCCATATGGATGGGTGACAGAAATAGGCGGAACCGGCTGGCCAGGATTCCAAATGTGTTCTCCACCACTCTTCTGGTTCTGGCCAGCCGGTAATTAAAAACCCTCTGTTCCGGGGTGAGGGTCCTCATCGGGAATGGCCGCATAAGATGGTCCCCCAGCGCAAATGCTTCATCAGCAATGAACACGAATGGGAGTCCTTCCACATTGTCCTCTGGAGCTGGCAAGTCCAAGCTGCCATTCTGGAGATGCCTGTAGAACTCCGTCTGGGCAATGACTCCACCATCGGACATCCGGCCATTCTTCCCCACGTCCACATACAAGAAGTCGTAATTAGCCGACACCACCGCCAACATCACAATACTATTGAACCCCTTATAGTTGAAATAGTACGACCGCGAGTTGGGTGGTGGGACGATGTGGATGTGTTTCCCATCAATTGCCCCTCCGCAGTTAGGAAAGTCCCACCGCTGGGCAAAGTGGGAGGCCACAGTCTGCCATTCCTGTGGCGTGGAAGGAAACTGTTGAGGAAAACAAAAATAAATTTATATTTTTGCACATAAACATGGCAAGCAGATTAGGCACAAACATTCAGGGGCAACCTCCAGATAGCATTTATTAAGGGGAATTTAACAACACCAAAGTATAAGGTACACCTATCATATCCCCCCCCCCTCTCTTGGGCCATTTCTAACATTATGGGGGGTGGGGAAATCTTGGACAGGTAACCCTCTTCACTTCATTGAGAGATGAATGCCTAAATACAGGGTATTACTTGGAACAGCCCTTCCTTAGTTACACTATTGGCAGCCCACTGGACAGGTAAGAAGTGTCATAATACAAAGATATAAATACACACTGTACACATTTGAGGCCATTTGGACATTCTGCTATTACCTGTCTCAAGATAATAATAGGATCTAAAAAGTTTAAACAGTACCATTTGAAAGTATACAGGCAGGCCCTTGCACTACATGCTTTGGGTAATTCATTCATACATCTGAGCACTAAAGAGATGGCTATAGTGTGTATGGGTTTGGCAAAGTCAGCAGATAGATGATTGAGGATAGATAGAGAATTGTGATCAGCTGACTTAGCAGTTGGGGGGAGGGAGGGTTAATAAAAATGATTTGGGGACACCACAAAAAAAGCCTCTGGCACTCTGCCTGAATTTAAAGCACAAATCACTTTTCAAAACATTTTAGGGGGTTTTTGGGGTAAAGCCCAACTATGGAGCTGATAAAATACATTAAGTGACTACATGAGGTGAATATAGGGCAGGAGAACATGCTGGGGAGGTTATTGAAGGACAATCTGTATGAAGGACTACAAAATTAATTACATACAAATCCAGCATGCATGAGGACAAAGGGGACATTCACAGCATATTCCAATCATGGTAATTAGGGAACGAAGAAAGAAATATAATATATTATCAATCATTAAATACAAAAAAATGTGAGATTAAAGGATAAAAATCTTACCTTCATATAGTCCTTCTGCAGGACCTGGATGATGGCAGAACAGGTCTCTAGGATAATGATCCCCAGAGCCTGGGGGGAGATGCCTGTCGAGAACTTCAAGTCCTGCAGGCTTCTCCCTGTCGCCAAATACCGCAGGGTAGCGACGAGCCTCTGCTCCGGAGTGATGGCTTGCCTCATGCAGTTATCCTGCCTGCTAATATAAGGGGTCAGCGAAGCCAACAGACGGTGAAACACGGGGTCCGTCATCCTGAGAAAGTTCCTGAAATCATCAGGATTATTCTCACGGATCTCAAGGAGCAAAGGCATATGAGAGAACTGGTCACGCTGAAGCAACCAATTCTTGATCCATGAACTCCTCCCCACCCTGTTCATGGACTGGACTTGTGTCAAAGTCAGGAACCCAACACCAAGCCCCCGCACAGCACGAACTCTATGAGGAGTACATATACGCAACATGGCTAGAAAACGGTCGGCTGCTCAGAACGAAGTAACAGAACGCACTGAAGAACAGCAAGGCCTGTGAAGAGCGACCTGAAAAACAGTAACGAACGCACAAGAACACAATGACTACTTAAAGTCACGCGGAACTTGCTTGCACGCACTGAAGAGCAGATACAAACCCACAAGCACAAACTGAATGGCAGAAAACGATCTGAAAACCACGAGTCTGAAAAAGCGCGAATCGTCTCTCACCAAACTTTTACTAACATGAGATTAGCAAAAGGAGCCCAAAGGGTGCCGCGCTTGGTTCTGAAATGGCCTTTTCTAGTCTCATCGTACGGGCTTGACTTCACCGCGTTGTTGGCGATCGGAAATTCCGACAACTTTGTGCAACCGTGTGTACGCAAAACAAGTTTGAGCCAACATCCGTCGGAAAAAATCCTAGGATTTTGTTGTCCGAATGTCCGGACAAAGTCCGACCGTGTGTACGGGGCATAAGTCTCTCATTCCTTGGTTAAGGCTTTTCTGCAGGGTATAGCACATATTGTTCCCCCTGTGAGATCTTCACTGTGGGACCTCAACCTGGTTCTCTTGTCCTTTTACAGGCTGCTCTTTAAATCTATTAGGAATATTGCCTTTTTTGATCTTACTCACAAGGTGGCCTTTCTCCTTGCTATCACCTCTGTGAGGCAGATCTCTGAGTTAGTGACCTTAGTGATTGTAAACATTCGGCTTTAAAAAGAAAAAAACAAACATGTTATACTTTCCTGCTTTGTGCAATGGTTTTGCAAAGAGCAGCCCCAATCCCTCTCTTCTCCATGCACCACTGGCACTCCTGGCTCCTCCCCCCTGCCAACTGCCCTCATAGCAAGCTGCTATCTATGGGGGACTCGTGTGTGCTTGATTCCAAGCCAACTCTCTGTGTCCAAAACGACACACAGAGTGTGGCTTAGCCCCACCCCCACTCTCTCCTAACTGGCTGTGATTGACATCAGTGGGAGCCAATGGCTCCTGCTGCTGTGTCTGAGCCAATGAGAAGGGAGATAGCCAAGAAAATCTCTGCTCACATTCACATTGCTGTATGGAGAACTAACTCAGGTAAGTATAAGAGGGGGCTGCGGGGGGAAGCTACATACTGAAGATTTTTTACCTTTTTGCAGAGAAGGCATAAAGGTAAAAAACCTTTAGCCTTTAGAACCACTTTAAGGGAGCCGATCCTAGAGTTAAACAAAGATAACGCTGTTCTGAGGCTTAGGGCCTCCTTTACCTCAAGGTGATTTCTTCTTTCCACTTTAACTAGGACATTGTTCTTTCTACTCTTTGTCTTGCTTCAAAACATCTTACTGGATCCTTCCCCTCCTTCAAAATAAGAGTTATATAGGCCAGCAGTGACTCATCCTGTAGATTTTCTCCTTCTGCTATTGTATTCAAGTAGTCACACAGTTTAGGGATCAGGAGCTTTTGAAACCTTTTATAATATAAAATAGAGTACCCGTCAGGGCTCGGGCTTTTCCCCAGGGCCATATTCTTTATTGCTCTCATCACTTTCTCCTGCGTGATTGGAGCCTCTAATTGGTCCAATTGCTCCTTGGGCACTGTTGGAAGGTCTAGTCCCCGCAGGTACTCTTGAATTTCCAAATTCTTCTCCCTACCCCCCTCCTCTACTTTCCTTTTTTTGCCTCACATTATAGAGCCAACTATAATATGAATGAAATATTATATTTAATTATCAGCTATTTCAGGAGAAGAATGCACCATTTCCCCTTTGTCATTTTTGATTTTAGAGATAAAGGATGCGTTTTTTTTCCCATTACTCCTGTTGCCAACCATTTCCCAGATTTATTGCCCCATTGATACCTCTCTATATTAACTATATGGAAGGCACATTTTTTCTCCTGATTTAATAGTGTTGCTAGCTCCTCTTTTTTATTGTTAGGTCTTGCTTCTCTGGGATGCCCTTAGGTCCCGTCTGTTGTTCTTGCTCCTGTACCTCCCTAAAAAGAGTGTTCATCCTCTCCCTCTTTTCTTTTTTTCCTTTGTGCTTCAGTGCCATGACTCTTGTTAGGACCACAACTATTGCACATGGAAATAATGTTTAGAGCATGATGTAATTGTCTAAATCAGGGGTAGGCTACCTCGGCCCTCCATCTGTTTTGAAACTACACGTCCCATGAGACATTGCAAGACTCTAACAATCACAGGCATGACTCCTAGAGACAGAGGCATGATGGGATTTGTAGTTTTACCACAGCTGGAGGGCTGAGGTTGCCTACCCCTGGCCTAAATGGTATTGAAATATGCGGTATATTGTTTAAAGATAATGTGCTTTTAAACTGTGTGAAAAAGTGATTTCTACACTGAAATATCTTTAAAAGTCTGAGAAAAGATCATTTCCCTGTCTCTTTACAACTAGGTGCCAACACAACTAAACATGCTCAGACCTGCAAACAACTCTCATTTTAACTCCCATGGCTATTTTACCAAGAGTTATAGTAAATACCAAAATGAGCGCTGGATTAGAAAGCGTTTTTGGGGAGTGAAAGTGAGAGTTATGTAGCCCAATGCAAGTTTCAGCCATTGATTCTAATGGTACAATTGTAACTTCCCCAAATAAATACTTTTCATGTTGAGATAAAATGTTTCCTTCTCTCAAAGAAATTGTCTTTGCAACAATGTTGCTTCTTTTTCATTCTATTCTATTTTGTTTTTAAGAAGGCTAGAATGTGTACTGTTTTGATGTTTTGGTAAAATATATTTTTCTGTGTCACTTTCACTTGTTACTCTCCAGCTCACAAAAATCTTTACCCAAACTCACACAGGTGTCTTTACAAACCACAAACAATACTATTGCTGATGCAAATTTTAAATGAGTCTCAATTATGTGTGTTTTTTATTACTTCCAAATAATCATAATTTGATGCCAAAATTTTTTATAAATGTACCAACATCAGAAATAAAAATGGCATTCCCAAAATTCAGAGGGTAACATCACTATTCTACACTCTCACACCAAGAACCACCAAATATCACAGAATAAATCAAAAAGAATAACTCCTGGCTAATGTAATTCCACCACCTATATGTCCAAAGTAATGCAGTATTTATGTGTATTTATGTGTAGGAGGGTTCCACATGTGGCAGCTCAGTGGCTTATGGCTTAGAGGTTAGCATTTCCATCTACCAGCTCTAAGTTTCTGGGTTTGCATCCCAATCATGCCACTTCATGTAGAGAAGTTCTGTTCCTCCAATGTTGTTAAACATAACTCCTGAGTCAAGGACTTACCTAAATTATGTCTAAATTATGTCTAAATGTAGTATTTATGTGTAGGAGGGTTCTACCACCATTGCAAATTATGTCATATGTTTTCCATGGGCAAGGACTATAATCAGCCTTATCTCCCCCCACTAATTGCAACCTCTTAGAAAGCTAAAACCCACAAAATGACAGCTGTTTATTTCTCAGCATGCTGACAGTAATCAGCCACAACCATCCTTCAAAACAGATGGCATATGCCAGAAACAGGTTGTTCACGGTCTCCCTCGGACTTGGGACAGTTTGACACCACAGAGATGCAGCCTTAAAACATGGGACAGCATGATGGCTTCCAGCCTAAAGCTTCAGCCTTGCAGCACTGAGTTTCTGGGTTCAATTCTCAATAACTAGCTACAGGTTTATATGTTGTGGTGTTAAACTTTCTTTTTCACCAGTGCTAACAATTTTGATGGGTTTCACATAATGGAAGCCCAAGAAATCACAATATAAATCAAGCAAGTGTGGGTTTGCACCAAATATAGAACTGGCGTGTTTTGGCCCAGATATGGATGTATACATCTGGTGTGATGCTGCACACATATTTTAATGCTGTATGCTTAGTTTGAATGAGGCATTTTTTCATTTGTAAAGAGTGTGAATTCCTAATGAACAGGTGTGACAACTTGAGTCCACCTCAAAAGACAGAATCAATTACACTGGTGGGTGTGTCCTTTACTGGGTGGGTGGAGGTGAGCAAGCTTGTTAGGTTATTTAACCACTTCAGCCCTGGAAGATTTTACCCCCTTAATGACCAGAGCATTTTTTGCGATTCGGCACTGCGTCGCTTTAAATGACAATTGCGCGGACGTGCAACGTTGTACCCAAATAAAATTGATGTCCTTTTTTTCCTACAAATAGAACTTTCTTTTGGTGGTATTTGATCACCTCTGCATTTTTTATTTTTTGCGCTATAAACAAAAAAAGACTGACAATTTTGGAATAAAAGCAATATTTTTTGCTTTTTGCTATAATTAATATCCCCAAAAAATATATAAAAAAACAAATTTCTTTCTCAGTTTAGGCCGATATGTATTCTTCTACATATTTTTGGTAAAAAAAATCACAATAAGTATATATTGATTGGTTTGCGAAAAAGTTATAGCGTCTAAAAAATAGGGCCTGCTAGCCCGGGATTATAAAGGGACGTACGGGTACGCCCATTTGCACACCTGTGCCATTCTGCCAACATACATCGGTGTGCAGTGGTCAGGAAGCGGTTAAAGGCCTGCATTTGTGGAGGCTGTTTGGCTTAAGAACAGGCCTGAATTTTTCTTTGCAGTGTGTATATTGGGTTACAAATAGATGTGGGTTTTGCATAATTTCTAACCATGCACACCCCACTAAAGCTGTTTGATGATTGCTTCTAAATCTTGCATGTTAGACTTACAACTGCTTTGTAATGTTTGAGATAAAAAGGAATGTTCCTGCTAATTCATTCCTGTTGCGTGTCTCAATGTAGTTTGTGCTCTGCCTTTTGCATTTTGTCTTTTTTTGCTTAAAATTCTGCCATGTAACTTTTTGGGGGTTTGAGCGAGGACTTCTGATCACAAAAAAGGTTAGTCATGCTTGTTATTAGCTTGATTTGTATCCCTGCTTTTCTAATGTGATTTGTTTAATGTGTCTAATTTTTAGTGTCCTACCCTTTTAGATTGTAAGCTCTTTTGAGGCGGGCCCTTCTAACTATTGTCAAATGCTGGAGCATCATTTACATGCCTTTTTTTTTGTTTGACCCAAGTAGATTAACATAACAAATGATAGAAAAAGAGAGGTAATTGGGACTTTATGTGAGGCCCGCCATGTCAGATAAGAACAAGAATAATACATAAATGGAATTACAGTACATGATTTATTGTTACAATCTAAAATTCATAACAAATCTTGAGAAAGACATTGTATCAAATAAATAGGTAGTCACAAGACTTGCACTAAGATATGCTGCTCATAGCATGCAATACAATTGATAAATAGATATAATAAATATACATGATAAGATAAATCATTTGTAAAATATATAATAAGACCCGGTATCTCTTGGCATCTAGTGGCACTCGACATGTTTCTTGGCATTACAGCCATTCATCAGGAGTGTAATGATGTAATATACTAGAGGGGGGAAGTAAATGTTACCCCATTGATGACCTGTGAGTGGTATGTGTATACCGGCTCAATTCTACATGTGCTTCCATGTTATTGAATTAGGCAAAATGAACCATCGGTCGTCCCAGGCCGCTATATACTCCCTGTCTTAGGCGGGGCCCCGTCAACATCATGCTGGATTGCCCAACGAGAGAGGCGGGGAAGAGATCCCAACTGCGAACGGCGGAGACATCAGCAGTGGGTCCTCGCTCATCTTGTTTATGGCCAGAAATGGAAAGGAACATCCACGACGTCAGTGCATGTGAGGAGGCCAAGCCCCACCCCCACCATAAAGTGAGGGGGAGGAACGGACTGCCGCACATCGCAACCCCCCGGAGGCAGAAAAAACACCCGGTCCCCATCAAGCCTGTGCCGCCAGACAGGGGATTGGGGAGTAACTTAGGAGAAAATGTTAAACTAGGGACAAACATGAAGGGTCTAATGGTAAGAAAATAAACTGGTAACGAATTACTGGAGACTGATATAGCCGGGTATATAAAGAGATATCCAAGAAGTAAGATATGTTAGGTGTCACAGGTCACTGGAGCGGGTGTTTTTCACCCAAATACTTGTCAAACAGTGAATTGTATGTGACCTGGCAAACACACTTAATACACATGGCGGACATCCATCCCTGTATTGGTTAATAGAAAGTGAGATAATTGGGACTTTAAGTGGGGCAGCCATGTCAGATAAGAACAAGATCAAAACATACATAACAAATGTTTATACTAATGTTGAAAAAAAAAGTTGATTGTTTTTTCTTTGTTATAATTGTGCCAAATACCTTTGTTTATAGCGCCGTTCTGCGTTTCTGTGACCCGCCAGAACTCTCTTCCCCGCATTTTTATTACAGAAACACACACATTGTACATTATATACTACTGTAATAAAGTGTATTATATGATTTTACAAGCATTTTAAACTAGGTTCCAGGCCACATGCCCTCAACATGGGGAGGGTGCTTTGGGGTTTTCCCTAAGCACCTTGTCCCCATGTTTAAATAAAAATATGTGAATATTCATTTCAATTATTGAATCATGTTTAAAACAAATTCCAGTTCACTTTGAATACCCAATCATATGGAGATAACTGAATAGTAATGAGCCTCCCTATATCCTTCTGATGATGGTGCTTTTTATAACTTTTCTCCCTTGACTTTTAGGGCTCATGCACACAGGGCTTAAAAAAACACAGCTTTTACAGGCATTTGTTGTATCTTCTTTGCCTAAGCATTTGCAGGCATATTAGAAGAGGAGCGTTTACAGGCAAGAAGAAAAAAAAAAAACATCACCAGCAGATTCAGGAGAGAACCTTTTCAGCAGAAAAAATGCTTGATGCGTGTAAACGTGTCTTAACCACTTAGCTGTACGTTAGTACTTTGACGCTAAATACTGTTGTTATGACAGCAGCTAGCTGCCATTAACCCTGGTATTTACAGAAATGAGGGGCTGTCCTCTTTAGTATAAAAGTGGTCTCTGCTGTGAATTTGCCGCGAGATCTCTGTCGCTTACCGGAGCTGTAGCGGTGGAGACAATCGTATCCTCTCCCCTGACTGGCCTGGAGCCGAGGGAGGGAAAGATGGCCCCCACCTGGCTCTATAATATTGGATGATGGAAGCAACGTCAAATGTCACTTCCGCCCAATGGTCTTAAAGGGGTAAAAATAAATTTTGGTATAAAAAAAACATTTAATGTTTGTGTTCGTTTTTTTTTTAATTTCATTCAAGTATAAAAATGTGAGACCTGTGGTCTTTTTGACCCCATATCTCACATTTAAGATGTTACAGATATTACATTGTAATAGGAATAAAAGTGACCCTAAAAGGACAAAAAAAAAAAAGTAAAATAAATAATAAAAATAAAATGTAAAGTGCGTCGTCCCGCTGAGCTCACACGCAGAAGCGAAAGCATACGTAAGTCGCTCCCGCATATGAAAATGGTGTTCAAGCCACACATGTGAGGTATTGCCGCGATCGTTAGAGTGAGAGCAATGATTTGTGCACTAGATCTCCTCTGTAACTCAAAACTGGTAACCTGTAGAAATTTTTAAATGTCGCTTATGGAGATTTTTAAGGGTCAAAGTTAGTATAATTTTTGAAGCGAAGCTGAAGTAGAGCAAAGTAAAAGCAAGGTGTAAACAGGACTTCAAGCTAACCATTTTATTTAGTGACAGGAGCTTTGACTAGCGTTAGGAGAGCTTTAACAAAGCCTGTCCAAAACCTTGTTTTAAAGCAAGTGTAAACTAGCAGTTAATGTGTGTTAAAGCCGAAGCAAGTGTAAATGAGCCCTAAAGAGTTTGAAATTAACTTTGGACAGACTCAATGAATATTTAGAGTTCAGCTGGATAAAAAACTATTATGCCACGTACACACGACTGGACATTCTGACACGATTGGATGTTGGCTCAAATTTGTCTTGCATACACACGGTGACACAAATGTTGTCGAAAATTTCGAACGTCAAAAACACAGGTGACGGACAACACGAATGACGAGCCAAGAAAAAGTACAATAGCCAGTGCGACTCTTCTGCTTGATTCCGAGCATGCATGGAATTTTGTGCACCGGAATTGTGTACACACGATAGGAATTTCCGACAACGGATTCTGTTCTCAGCTCTCAAATTTTGTTGTCGGAAATTCCGGCAACAAATGTGTGATGGAGCCTACACACGGTCGGAATTTCCGACAACGAGCTCACATCAAACATTAGAGTCTTCACAATAGGTTTCGTTAGAGATGTGTGATTTCTCCTTGAGAACAATCCAGTCAAGTATATGTGTCGTTAACTTTTAATTGCGGTATTAGGTCCTTCTATTTAGCAACACAGAACATGTAAATATCTTTGATTCTTTGATTTCTGCTTTACAAATAGTTTGTTTATATTTAAGGATAGGTGATTCATTAAGAGTTGGGAAACAGATATATTCATTGTGTCCCCTCCGTCACTCTCCTCTCATGGGGCTCATGGCATAAAAACGTATTAATATTTCTCTTTAAAGGGTCTAACATCTGGTATGCCAGTACTCTGCTTTCACTAACCACACTTCAGGGTGCCTCCATGCTGCCTGCTGATAGGGTCCAGTGTGCCTCAATGCTGCCTGCCAAAGGGGTCCAGTCCGCCTCCATGCTGCCTACCAGTCTGCTTCCATCCTGCCTGCCAGTCTCCCTCCAACCTGCCTGCCGATGATGTCCAGTCTGCCTCCGAATTGCCTGCCGATGGGGTTCAGTCTGTCTCAATGTCTGCTGATGGGGTTCAATTTGCCTCAATGCATGCTGATGGGGCTCAATTAGCCTCAATGCCTGCTGATAGGGTTCAATCTGCCTCAGTGCCTGCTTCTGGTGATCCCCTGTCTGCTGCCAAGCCTACCTTCTGGTGATCCACTGCCTGCTAAAAAGATGGCTTCTGGTGATTCGTTGCCAGCTGTCAAGTTGTTCTGTGAAGATCTTCTGCCAGCTGTCAAGTCAGCCAGTGCTGATTTCCTGGCCACTGCCTAGCCAGACTGTGCTGATTTCCTGGTCACTGCCCAGCTGGACTTTGCTGATTCTCTGGCTGTTGCCCAACCAGATTTTGGCGATTCCCTGGTCCTTGCCCAGCCAGACTTTGCTGATTCTCTGCCAAGCTGGATTCCTGGGCCACTGCCCTAACAAACTTTGATATTTACTTACCTGCTGCCCAGCTGGACTCTGTTAGCAGGAAACCCAGTAAGCTTCAGGAACCCAGTGGGGGGACTTGGTGGAGCTTCTGGAGGCCACTCCTTAAGGAGGGTGCTGTCAGAACTTGGACCACCTCCTGGTGGCACTGTGTTTCCCAGAATGGAAGGTTGTAATTACGGTATCCACCAGTTTCCAACTGATGCTGGCTGCTGGGAGGGCATTTAGGTCCTCCCCTTTTAGTGCCTCTATCTCCAGTGTTTTGCTGCTGTCAGATTTTGTTTGCCATTGATCCTGATCTTGCTCCTGTCCTGTAATCTTACCCTGCTGCCTTGTACCTGCTCTTGTTCCTGATCCCAGCTCTGGTTCCCCATCTGCTCCCCTCACCTCCAGTTTTCCCCTGCTTTTCTGTGTCCCCCATTTTTGTATATATTGTATATAGTTAGTTGTTAGTTAGTCTTTTTGTTTGTTAGGGTTGATTGTTTGGTTAGTAATTCTGTCACTGGGTTTCAAGTTCACTTATGTATATTTTTATTTTTGCTTCTCAATTAAAGCATACACAGTCTGGTCCGAGTTTCCTGATCATAGCTATGCAGATCTGGCCATCCCTGCTGCTGATTCCTGACAGGAGCACTGCTGCTGTGTCACTGGGATTAGTGAAAGAGCATTGCTACCATTGATCTATTGCTGCTAGCAGAGACTAAGTACTTAGGGACTAGCCACATTTTTAGCAGCTTTACCAACTGCATGCTGAATTTACTGGGACTGTACCTATGGGCACCACTATAAAGACCGGGCCCAACAGGAGCCGGCTGATGATTAGGGCAAAGAACTATCTCCTCAGATAGCTTTATTCTCCCAGAGTAAGAGGTACCTCTGTAGGAAGGCCTGAGTAGAAGCATAACATACCATAGAGAGTGCACTCTAAGTAGCACAGTATACCAGTTGCGGGGAGTTTATTGCAATAAGGATTCTAATTGCTATTACTGTTGATCTATGCCATTGTTTATTGCTCCATTCTAGACTTAAAATAGTGGGTACATTGTCTAGTGAACTATGACTATTCTAATTCTCCACCTGCTCATTTATTCTTATTCTGCTATCGACTTTAGCCTGTGACAATGTATTGAATTCCTTTACCACTAACTAGTCTGGTGTTTACTTCCTGATACTGAACCATAGACTTTGATTAGGGTATTTATATTTGTGCTCGCAACAGGATTGCAGTATCTATTTGCTTAACTTGATTTGTCAGAGGGACATAGGTTGTTCCCAAAGTAATGGCAAAGAACAGAGAGTCCAAATTACAAAGCAGCTCCTATGGGGATAGCTCTACACATTGGGGCTCATCCAAGACACCTTTGTTTTGCAAAAAAACAACCAAAGCAGCGAGCTAGAGACAGCCAACTTGGGCCCTGCTGCTGAAACCCGATGTGAGGAACAAAATGGCCATTAGGAGTCGAGTGTGGTGGCCGATATACCTGGAGACAACTGGACAGAAGAGCAGATCTGACAAGCATTGATGGCACTAGTCACTGATCAGTAAGCGTTTATACTGGACATGAAAATGTATCAAGTAGCTTTCCACACTACTAGAGTGGAGAAGGGGAATTCCTGCTTGTTTGCAGGGAGCTGGTCTGCAGCTGACTAATGATGTTGAAGCCCACCTGGTACAGCTAAGAGTGCCAGATGCCAGTTCAGAGTGCTCAAGTCACACCACCCCTACCGAAGGAGTTCCTATGCTAATGATTTCCGTTACCATAGGGGCAGACTTTTTCACTGCTTTGGGGAACTTTATAAGTGTAACCAGACTAGCGCCAAGCATTCAGAAGCATTCAGAAGCAGGCCACAGAAAGCTGAGACTCTTTTTGGTAAAACAGTGATTGCCCATTGAGGAAGAAACCAAGGGGTCTACTTCAGCGGACACTACCTAAGCAACTGTTCAAGCCCAACAAAGTCTGAAAGCCAGCACTGGAAAATTCAGAGGGCCTCAGTGAGGGAGCCAACTGGGTGCCCATCTACAACAATCAGCTCCAAATTCAAGGTTGCAAGGGAACAACAGCAGAGGTTTGAAGCCTTGGACCCCTTTTGCTGTTCTCGAGCAACCATCCAACTCACTCACCTTGACATCAGGCAGACTGTCACAGAAAGGCAATGCACAACATTTATTTAATATATACTGTGTGTGTATATATACATATATATATATCCTTTAAATATATTATTGCGTATATGTTTATTAGATACATATTTTATTTTTTCATAATTTATCAAGTTTATTTTTATTTTTCATTTTTTATATATTTTCTTTATCAATATCAGTGATCGTTGGTTATAGAATGACTATTCAAATAGCCTGCGTTGATATGATTTTTAAATCATTTTTTTTAAATAGATATTTTTTTAGTTGAATATATTACTTGCACATCAACTCTAGCACAATTGGTTATGCTTGCCCTTTTTAGCACCACTTTAGCCATTTTTATGTATTTTGTCAAAAGTAGGTGTCACCAGCTTGTGAATAAGGGCAGAAGCTCTGTTCTTATCCCAAGGGGGTTCTGATGCATGATATTAATAGTTTCGGCATATCTCCACTATATAAGGTTTGCTAATGACATCGCACGCTAGCCTCCAATCCCAGTTGACGCCTTCTAGGAGGAAACCTGTCGGTTGGAACCAGCGGTGTGATGTCAGCACAGACGAGCAAACCGAGTGTGATACTCCATTATCTGTAAGTGTGATACTTTATATTTTTAATAACCAGATTATCTGTAATGCACTATGAGTTCACCTCCTTGTTTTTAATAAATACTCGTTGGAGTTGGAACACAAACTTGATCATATTAGGACATCCTTGAATCTGGCTGGGAGGGAGCTGTGGCCTTTCCCATAGGGGATCTTTTTTAAGGGTGTTTGATCCTAGTGGGGATCATATGTTCTGGTAAGCAGTTTGTTTGTCTGCATGTGAACTTAGGTGAAAGTGAAGCGGTGGATAAATTGGGATCTCTTTAAACAGAATATCTTAAGTGCACCTTCTTTTGCACCTAGAAAGACCTTTTGGACTTTTATCACATTTCATGTTTTGTTTTAAGTTTATTTATTCATGTATCGTTTTGATCATAATCATGTAATGGGCACATATGAATATTTTTTTTTCACAAGCATTGTTGTTTGCACAGGACAATTAACATTGCACTTTGCACTTTGTATAGTTTAATTGGTTTATAAAATAGTGTGTGATTCAATTTTTTGCACAATTGATTTTGCACTATTTAAGATTTGCAGCATAAAACAGGTGATTTTTATATCCTTAAACATTTTAAGACTGCGCAATTTTATATTATTTTCTGTGTCTATGTAGTTAAGTATTCAGCTACTTTTTGTGCAGCAGTCTTGTTGTTTACAGCCAAGTGCGAGTCCCAACATTTTTTTGGAACTATAATACCAGTCCAGGTAGAGGGTAGTTTCACTTGGGCTAAATTGGATACAGGAGCACAAGTAACCCAGTTGTATTGAGACTTCTACAATAACTACCTTAAACAATTACCCTACAAAAGTTGGCAGACCTAGAGATCTGGGGTATTTGGGCTCAGAACTTCCCTTTTAATGGATACTTGCCAATTAAGTTTACTCCTCTTGACTCTTCAAAAGTTGGGCAGAGACATCTGACAACCTAGCTGTGGTGGGCCCTCATCCCCCTGGGGCTAAAAAGAACTCCCTGCTAGGAATGAATATTGTGTGGAGACCACTCACTCCCCTCGCAGCAAAAAGTGATTTGACAGCCAAAGGCATCCACCCCAAGCTACAACAAGCATATCAGTGCATAATACAGGAGTAGAAGGCCCCAGCTAAAGGAGCGGGGAAGTTATGGCAACTAGACTCAGGTGAAAAATACTGCAACTGGGGGAAATTGTATTTTTATGAGCTACAGTCAAGTTAACCTAGAACCAGCCTGGGCCCTTTGTTGTCCAGACCCTGGGCTGACCTGGCCCCTAAAGTTGAGTCAAACAGAGAACTACAACAAAGCCATGGGAAAGTTCCTGTCAGTGTTCACAACACCACTGAGTCTCCAGTGAAATTGTGGGCCTGAATGTTGATTGGACAATTGAATTCAGCTACTCCAGTTTCACCATCTGATCTGGTGGGGGAGCAGCAGATGGAACCCTAGTAGAGAGATTCTAGTCACAGAATACCCTGGTTCCACCTGAATGGAGAGAAAGAGCTAAAGTCCAATCCTTTAGATGGTTAGAGACGTTCTTTAAAACGACTTTGATGTGGGGTGTGCAAAATCTGCCCAACACAGAATTTACCTCCTGAAAGACCAGCATTGAAGGGAAAGAGCTGCCTTTATCTGCTCACTGGGATTCTAGGAGTTTGACAGTATGCCTCAAGGTCTTTCAGGAGCTCCAGCAACTTTCCAACGTCTAATGTAACGTACAATTGGAGACATGAATCTGATTAAAATGTTAGTATACCTAGATTACATCATCGGTTTTGGTAGAACCCTCAAAGAGCATTTAAATTGCCTAGATGAAGTGCTTTCAAATACTTTATGAGGAAGGGTTGAAGCTGTCTTTAGAGAAGTGCCAGTTCTGTCCAAACTACTGTCACTCACCTTGGGCATGTTATCTCCGCAGAAGGAGTGGCCACCGGCCCCAAAAATTTTAAAAGCTGTTACCTCTTAGCCAAGACCAAATAATGTAAGTGAAGTGAGGTCATTTCTGGTCTCCTATTACCGGAAATACATGGAGCGATTTGCCAATATAGCCCAATCCCTCAATGAGGTATTGAAGAGTGACACAGGCATATCAAAGACAAGCAGGCTAAAGAACCCAGAAAAATAAGAAAAAAGGTGCACTAATCTATAGTTTCATAGTGCAAAAAACACAGGACATATAAGTCCACTCAAAACATTAATATAAGTGATATTTGATAATGAATATATACAGTATCTCACAAAAGTGAGTACGCCCCTCACATTTTTGTAAATATTTTATTATATCTTTTCATGTGACAACACTGAAGAAATGACACTTTGTTACAATGCAAAGTAGTGAGTTTACAGCTTGTATAACAGTGTAAATTTGCTGTCCCCTCAAAATAACTCAACAAACAGCCATTAATGTCTAAACCGCTGGCAACAAATGTGAGTACACCCCTAAGTGAAAATGTCAAAATTGGGCCAAATTAGCCATTTTCCCTCCCCGGTGTCATGTGACTCATTAGTGTTACAAGGTCTCAGGTGTGAATGGGGAGGAGGTGTGTTAAATTTGGCGTTTATCGCTCTTACTCTCTCACACCGGTCACTGGAAGTTCAACATGGCACCCCATGGCAAAGAACTCTCTGAGGATCTTGAATAAAAGAATTGTTGCTCTACATAAAGATGGCCTAGGATATAAGAAGATGGCCAAGACCCTGAAACTGAGCTGCAGCACGGTGGCCAAGACCATACAGCAGTTTAACAGGACAGGTTCCACTCAGAACAGGCCTCGCCATGGTCGACCAAAGCAGTTGAGTGCACGTGCTCAGCGTCATATCCAGAGGCTGTCTTTGGGAAATAGACGTATGAGTGCTGCTGGCATTGCTGCAGAGGTTGAAGGGGTGGGGGGGTCAGCCTGTTAGTGCTCAGACCATACGCCGCACTCTGCATCAAATTGGTCTGCATGGCTGTCGTTCCAGAAGGAAACCTCTTCTAAAGATAATGCACAAGAAAGTCCGCAAACAGTTTGATGAATACAAGCAGACTGAGGACATGGATTACTGGAACCATGTCCTGTGGTCTGATGAGACCAAGATAAACTTATTTGGTTCAGATGGTGTCAAGCGTGTGTGGCGGCAACCAGGTGAGGAGTACAAAGACAAGTGTGTCTTGCCTACTGTCAAGCATGGTGGTGGGAGTGTTATGGTCTTTGGCTGCATGAGAGCTGGGGAGCTACAGTTCATTGAGGCAACCATGAATACCAACATGTACTGTGACATACTGAAGCGGAGCATGATCCCCTCCCTTCTGAGACTGGGCCACAGGGCAGTATTCCAACATGATAACAACCCCAAACACACCTCCAAGATGACCACTGACTTGCTAAAGAAACTGAGGGTAAAGGTGATGGACTGGCCAAGCATGTCTCCAGACGTAAACCCTAATGAGCATCTGTGGGGCATCCTCAAACAGAAATGTGGAGAAGCGCAAGGTCTCTAACATCCACCAGCTCCGTGATGTCATCATGGAGGAGTGGAAGAGGACACCAGTGGCAACCTGTGAAGCTCTGGTGAACTCCATGCCCAAGATGGTTAAGGCAGTGCTGGAAAATAATAGTGGCCACACAAAATATTGTCACTTTGGGCCCAATTAGGACATTTTCACTTAGGGGTGTACTCACTTTTGTTGCCAGCAGTTTAGACATTAATGGCTGTGTGTTGGGTTATTTTGAGGGGACAGCAAATCTACTACTTTACAAAGTGTCATTTTGTCAGTGTTGTCACATGAAAGATATAATAAAATATTTACAAAAATGTGAGGGGTGTACTGTAAAGTGACCAGTGATTAAAGGTAAAAAAAAAATATACACATATAAAAAATTATATATATATATATATATATATATATATATATATATATAAATATATATATACCAATATGTAAAAATATATAAAATATAAATGATGCAGTCCAAAATAGATCTATAAGTAAGTGTCCAACTGGAAAACCCTTAAAAAAAAGGAATTAAGGTGAACCAAATGAGAACTTCAGTGTTCCTCAAATCACAAATGACATTAACCATGATTATCCCATCACCACATAGATTTACTTCTTACCAGACGGTAAAGACCTCAAGTGCTAGATAATACTCCCAATGACTTCCAACAAGCCGAGCTGTAATAATGGATCAAATTCATCAATGGACTTTGGAACCTCTGTATGGATGGAAAGGCAGACAGTGAAGATATCAGGCCCTGGATAAAAATCCCAACAAGCTCCAAAAGGCTAATAGACCCAGACACCTCCGAATTAATGGAAGAGCTAATATCAAATCTAAAAAGCTCCAAGATAAATCCCAGAGCATATGGGAAGAAAAGGAAAGCCTCGTAGTGCAGTATGTTTCAACAAAGGGTTTATTAAAACGGCACAGTCCCAGCTGAAGCCTATTACAGGGAAACGCGTCAGCTGGAGCCCATTCTGAGACGTCTATCAGTTTGAGCAGGCTGGTGCAAACCGCCGCTCTGTTTTTGTGTACTTTTTTGCTGATTTCTGCTTGCCTTGATGTAAGTGTTTAGTGTGTCGTTGTAATAAACCCTTTGTTGAAACATACTGCACTACAAGGCTTTCCTTTTCTTCCCATATGCTCTGGGATTTATCCTGAAGCTTTTTAAATTTGATATCAGCTCTTCGATTAATTCGGAGGTCTCTGGGTCAATAATGAATTGGATCTGCAGCCACAGCCCACCAGTTTGACTAGTAATAATTATAACTATTAATTACAGTGGGGACGGAAAGTATTCAGACCCCCTTAAATTTTTCACTCTTTGTTAAATTGCAGCCGTTTGCTAAAATCATTTAAGTTCATTTTTTTTCCTCATTAATGTACACACAGCACCCCATATTGACAGAAAAACACAGAATTGTTGACATTTTTGCAGATTTAAAAAAAAGAAAAACTGAAATATCACATGGTCCTAAGTATTCAGAGTAGTAGTAGAAGTACCCTTTTGATCTAATACAGCCATGAGTCTTTTTGGGAAAGATGCAAGAAGTTTTTCACACCTGGATTTGGGGATCCTCTGCCATTCCTCCTTGCAGATCCTCTCCAATTCTGTCAGGTTGGATGGTAAACTTTGGTGGACAGCCATTTTTAGGTCTCTCCAGAGATGCTCAATTGGGTTTAAGTCAGGGCTCTGGCTGGGTCATTCAAGAACAGTCACGGAGTTGTTGTGAAGCCACTCCTTCGTTATTTTAGCTGTGTGCTTAGGGTCATTGTCTTGTTGGAAGGTAAACCTTCGGCCCAGTCTGAGGTCCTGAGCACTCTGGAGAAGGTTTTCATCCAGGATATCCCTGTACTTGGCTGCATTCATCTTTCCCTCGATTGCAACCAGTCGTCCTGTCCCTGCAGCTGAAAAACACCCCCACAGCATGATGCTGCCACCACCATGCTTCACTGTTGGGACTGTTTTGGACAGGTGATGAGCAGTACCTGTTTTTCTCCACACATACCGCTTAGAATTAAGGCCAAAATGTTCTATCTTGGTCTCATCAGACCACATAATCTTATTTCTCACCATCTTGGAGTCCTTCAGGTGTTTTTTAGCAAACTCCATGCGGGCTTTCATGTGTCTTGCACTAAGGAGAAGCTTCCATCGGGCCACTCTGCCATAAAGCCCTGACTGGTGGAGGGCTGCAGTGATGGTTGACTTTCTACAACTTTCTCCCATCTCCTGACTGCATCTCTGGAGCTCAGCCACAGTGATCTTTGGGTTCTTCTTTACCTCTCTCACCAAGGCTCTTCTCCCCCGATAGCTCAGTTTGGCCGGACGGTCAGCTCTAGGAAGGGTTCTGGTCGTCCCAAACGTCTTCCATTTAAGGATTATGGGGGCTCTTAGGAACTGTGCTCTTAGGAACCTTAAGTGCAGCAGAAATTTTTTGTAACTTTGGCCAGATCTGTGCCTTGCCACAATTCTGTCTCTGAGCTCTTCAGGCAGTTCCTTTGACATCATTATTCTCATTTGCTCTGACATGCACTGTGAGCTGTAAGGTCTTATATAGACAGGTGTGTGGCTTTCCTAATCAAGTCCAATCAGTATAATCAAACACAGTTGGACTCAAATGAAGGTGTAGAACCATCTCAAGGATGATCAGAAGAAATGGACAGCACCTGAGTTAAATATACGAGTGTCACATCAAAGGGTCTGAATACTTAGGACCATGTGATATTTCAGTTTTTCTTTTTTAATAAATCTGCAAAAATGTCAACAATTCTGTGTTTTTCTGTCAATATGGGGTGGTGTGTGTACATTAATGAGGAAAAAAAATGAACTTAAATGATTTTAGCAAATGGCTGCAATATAACAAAGAGTCAAAAATTTAAGGGGGTCTGAATACTTTCCGTCCCCACTGTATTATTACTAGTCAAACATTAGAATTCTTCTATAGCCTATGGGCGAAGCATTTGACCGTAAATGTCCGCTCGCGGCTGCTTCGTCGAATCTTATTACTTAATCTTATCTGTCAAAACTTCATCGTATCTTATCGTCGAAGCTTATTGCTTAATAATTCATGTACACTATTAACAAACGGACCACCTAAGTTTGACTGTCTGAAATGATTAATGCCCCGTACACACGGTCAGATTTTCCGATGGAAAATGTCCGATCGGAGCGTGTTGTCGGAAATTCCGACCGTGTGTGGGCTCCATCGGACATTTTCCATCGGATTTTCTGACACACAAAGTTGGAGAGCAGGAGATAAAATTTTCCGACAACAAAATCCGATCGCGTCAATTCCGACCGTGTGTTGCCTGTTCCGACGCACAAAGTTCCACGCATGCTCAGAAGAAATTCCGGCACGGAACAGCTCGTTCTGGTAAACTTAGCGTTCGCAATGGATACTGCACTTTCGTCACGCTGCAATGTTAAAAATGGTTTAATACAGCGCACTCTCTTCTTCTTTATAATGTGACAAGAATATAGTAGTTTTGCTGCTCATATTCACACACACTTCTCACAAACTTATTTCGTTACTATTTATCTGGATTCCCTCAATATATTTTGATTTCTCACATCTGACAACATATTTTTGTTTTGTTTTTTTTTAATATTTTTGGCTTTAATGTAGATTATTTTTTTGTGTTTGTATTTTTTTGAAGTGATTTTTTTTTGGGATTTTGATTTGTACTCCCGAAAATGTTTGTGTGTGTTTTTTGTGACCACAACACCATTGATATGTTGTTCTATTTAATCTGTAGGAGATTGTTTGGTGTTGGTGTCCCTTGTTAATTTCACATTTTATGTTAGAAATGTACCTGAATCGTCACCAACAAACTGTCCTTTTTGGATGAAAACACACACAGGAGAGTATAATTTCCAAAAAAATGTTTTATTAGGGCTCACAACTAAACAAAGAGGGAGACAACGCTGGAGAAACTGCAGAAGTGGGTGAAGCCTTGGACCCCCAGGGCACACATCAACTATTTTTAAGCAAAATTGGTGGCCTGAGGAGTCCATATCTAAGGGAGGGCAGTCTGGTCCAGAAGTCCCAGAGATCCGGAAAGTAGCAGATGACATCTGTGTCCCCTGGCTGTGGTCATACGAGAGACTGCATCTTCTGTCAGACCAGACTGAACCCAGGGTCATCACTCTCTGGTCTTCTTTCCACGCCTCCTTCCACGCAGTGGCTGTGGTGGTGGAGTTGTGGCAGCAGGAGGAGGAGGAGGAGGAGGAGGATGGTCCAACTCAACCACGTCGGTCTTGGGTGTTAGTTCCCCACTCACCCCCTTACGTAGGACTTTATAAAGCAGGTCCTCACAGAGCCTGCGTTGACCCTCCTGCATGCCCTGCAGTTTTGTGGCAGCCATGCAGGCAAAAGCCTCTTCAGGAGTGGGTAAGGCTCGTAGGGACGCCAAAGCCTCCTGGATCAGCCTGAATGCTGAATCCTGCACGGGACTCGGAGTCGTCCTCCTGGCTCTTTTATATGGAAGGCGGAGGGGAGGAACCTGAGACTCAGTCAGGCTGCGACTGGTCCCTGGCTTCTCCTGGCTGACACTTAGCCCCGCCTCCTCCTGGCTGTCACTAATCCCCGCCTCCTCCTGACTGCCACATTCCACAACCCCCTCCTGGCTGAGGTCTTCCTGTGTATGAAAAAGGGACATAGTTTTAGTATTTTCTTCATCAATCGCACACAATTTTCACCTCCTGACTGCTGCAAATTGAATGTTAACAAATATAACAGGCTATCCTTCTGAGCCCAGCAGTTTTCATTCTTGTCCCAATTTTGGGTTCCCACTACTGTCTATTGATATGTAAAACACTTTTTTCAATCAGCAAATAGTGATCAATAATAACATCTAGTAAACATCATTTATTTATTGACCAGAAATCTGTAGAGAAATGCTATACCTGACTCCAGCTGGGCTCCTCCACTTCTTCCTGGCTGGAAGGCCCAGGTTGGACATCGCCAGCCTCAGCTGGTATGGAAGGAAGCGTGGAAGGAAGAGTGGAGAGGGATTCCCTGACTTCAGTGTGGTCTGACAGAAATCGCAGTCTCTCATAGTACCACAGCCTGGGGACATAAACGTCATCTGCTGCAGATCCGGACCTCTGGGAATCTGTGACCTTCTTGCTCTCCCTAAGATAAGTGCTCCTCAGGCCACCAATTTTGGCTTTTAAATAGGGGATGGTTGCTGTGGGGACCACCGGCGTCACCAACTCCAGCAGTTTTTCCAGCGCTGCCTGCCTCTTCTGTTTATGGTTATAGTGGGGGTGTTTGACCTGCCACAGACAGGGCAGCTCCCTGTATTTGTCAATGAACAGGGGGAGGAAATTGTGGTCGTTGAACCCATCTATTTTCTCTGCAAGACACAACACAAGACAAACCCTAAGGTCAGGCCAAACTCCCCTAATCTTGTTACAATATAGGCTTCCATTTCGAAGCAGTATAGGCCCAAGTTTAGATCCTACCTTCGTTATCACGATCGGCGCCTCCGATGCTCCTTCCTCCGCTCACAGATCGTACGTAAGACGCACGCGTGTTACGCTTTATACACACTGCGCATGCGTGTAACTCCGCCCACCCCTGACGTTCTTTCTAGTCTATTCCCCGCCCCTTTTCGTTCGGCGCAGTGGGGGAAGACCACATGGCGGAGACACAGCAGGTGCGTGATAATTGTAGCAACGAGGAAGAGGAGGAGGAAAGACCGGATCCGGACACGTCCCGATCCAGAAGGAGATTTAAGGACTCAAATATGTCCTTTGGGGAGATGTTGGAGATGGTCGACATCCTGAAGAAGGCCGACTATGATGGGAAGTATGGGCCTTACCCCAACCCCAATGTCAGAAAGGCCAAGATCATGGCGAAAGTGGTCAGGAGTCTGCACCGGAATTTCGGGGTACGACAATCGAAAGATCAGCTCAGGAAACGGTGGTCGGACCTCAAATTACAAGAACATGAGCAGTACAGAAAGATCCGGAGAGTGCTGCAAAAAAGTAAGTAGTTGTGCTGTGTTCCTATTCTTTATGTTTATTACGTTCGTACTGCTCCATGTGCTTTTAGGAACTGTTGTACAGTTTAAAATGGCAACTTTCATGTTCCTGTGCACATTAATCGTTCGGATCAAACATTTTTCTTTCGGACTATAAAATACCATTGTTTAGGCCATATGCATTTGGCCACCATTTTGATGCCTTATACTTGTCTTAAAAGAATTGTGTTGTGTAGATGGCTTTGTTACTAGAATAAAATGCAAACTAGATTCTGTGTAAGGAGAGGACACTGAGCAGCTGTTTACACATCTGGACACTGGAGCACTAGTGTGGGACACAAGAACACCATTTTTATTAGGGGGCCACACAGGTGCTCCAGTGTATACTATAGGGGTGGGGGGCTACATCTGTGAAGCTTGTACCAAACAGGTAAAGTATTGCAGCTTGACAAAGGACACTAAAAAAGCTACATCTTGGAACTCTGCTAAAATTGACAATTGTACCCCACTTCCAAGCAATGTTTCCTATTTCTAGTTCTGCCATCAAATATCTGTGTGCTAAGTATACCAATTTTGTTTACATAGGGGATAAAAGACTCGGAGGACACCCCTCATCCGAGGAGACCAGAGCCCCCCTCTCTGGAAGAAGGTGAAATCCCCCCAACACAATCTGAGCAGGAGGAAGAAGACGTGGTGGAACTAGTCATCACAACAGGTGAGTGTCTGCGACCACAGGCTCAGATAAGAGATGGATGGCGGCATTTTTTTTTAGACCTAATTTATTTTGGGGTTCCTCTCTTTTTAGGTGATCGTGAGGTTGTGGATCCAGATCCTTTCACATCCGAAAGTGCCCAGATCCTGATTGGGGAGATCATGGGGTGTAATTTACAATTGGAAATCATCAAGAAAAACATCAATGATGTTATTCCAAAAAATAAAAACATCATTGATGTTTTGGGGCGAGTTTAAAGCCCCTCCAAATCACTTTCTTCTTTTGTGTGCTACAATGTGCTAAATGTTTTTGTGATTTTTCCCAAAGCCAAATTTGGAGGATGCACACAGTGTGCCAACATGTGCTATCTGCCATCACGGGAGATCAATGGACGCGTTTTGGGGGTGCAACCCCTTCCTCAATAATAAAGTAGCGATGAGGAAGGGCTTGCTCCCCCAAAACACGTCCCTTGATCCCCCGTGATGGCAGCTAGCACATATTGACATTGGCAAATTGGTGTAAATCTTCCAAATTTGGCTTTTCCTGGGGTGATTTCCCCCCATCTGACCGCAATATCAAACACAGTTCCTAAATACTCATGTCTGATATTGCCTTCAAATTCTACCAAATGTGAGCTTTGTAAGTTCAAGATTTGTGTCTTTCTTGTTGGTTTTACACAGGCCTGTTTTATCTAAAATGGACATTTTGAGTTTTGATAATGCTACCCCAAAAATTGTTATACAACAAACATGTTGGTTTGTTTGAAAACCCTTTGGTAAATGCACATGTGATTGTGTAGGTATTAAAAAGATTGTTAATCAAGAATGTGTGGATTATTGTCTCAACGCTACAACACTTTTGGGGTGATGTCATTGTTGTTTTCTGAGAAAATGGGGGTTATTTACTAAGGGCAAATCCTCTTGGCACTACAAGTGCAGTTTCAGTGCAGTTGCAACTGCACTTGTAGTGAAATGTGTTTTTGCATTTTAGTAAATAACAGCCAACAGTGCTTTGTATAATAAGGTTACACAATCACCACATTTTCTGGACTCAACACATTTCTGTCAGGGTCAGCTAAAACAAACACAAGCAGTAAATGTCCACAAAGAATTTCTTTTTTTGTTTTATTATAAAAAGGCTTCACAGATTTGCTGGCATATTGATAGCCCCCCTACCCGCAAAGAACTCCAGATAACGTAACCGGACATCACGGGCACTCAGGGAGGGCAAGCCAGGACGGCCGCTTTCAAGCGCCGTCAGTGTGGTTTGATGTTTCATTCAGGCCTCAGGCCCAACTGAGCCAGCATAGTTGGCCGAATGTTTCCTTAAAAAGTTATGGAGAACACAGCACGCAAGTATAATATGGTTCAGTTTATACTCCGCCATATGGATGGGTGTCAGAAATAGGCGGAAGCGGCTGGACAGGATTCCAAATATGTTCTCCACCACTCTTCGGGCTCTGGCCAGCCGGTAATTAAAAACCCTCTGTTCCGGGGTGAGGGTCCTCATCGGGAATGGCCGCATCAGGTGGTCCCCCAGAGCAAACGCTTCATCAGCAATGAACACAAATGGGAGTCCTTCAACATTGTCCTCTGGAGCTGGCAAGTCTAAGCTGCCATTCTGGAGACGCCTGTAAAACTCCGTCTGGGCGATGACTCCACCATCGGACATCCGGCCATTCTTCCCCACGTCCACATACAGGAAGTCGTAATTAGCCGACACCACCGCCAACATCACTATACTATTGAACCCCTTATAGTTGAAATAGTACGACACCGAGTTGGGTGGTGGGACGATGTGGACGTGTTTCCCATCAATTGCCCCTCCGCAGTTAGGAAAGTCCCACCGCTGGGCAAAGTGGGAGGCCACAGTCTGCCATTCCTGTGGCGTGGAAGGAAACTGTTGAGGAAAAACAATAAACATTACTATTTTTTCTCCGAAACATGGCAAGCAGATTAGACACAAACATTATAGGGCAACCTCCAGATAGCATTTATTAAGGGGAATTTAACAACGCCAAAGTATAAGGTACACCTATCATATTCCCCCTCCCCCCCTCTCCTGGGCCATTTCTAACATTATAGGGTGTGTGTGGAAATCTTGGACAGGTAACCCTCTTCACTTCATTTAGAGATGAATGCCTAAATACAGGGTATTACTTGGAACAGCCCCTCCTTAGTTACACTATTGGCAGCCCACTGGACAGGTAAGAAGTGTCATAATACAAAGATATAAATACACACTGTACACATTTGAGGACATTTGGACATTCTGCTATTACCTATCAAGATAATAATAGGATCCAAAAACTTTAAACAGTACCATTTGAAAGTATACAGGCAGGCCCTTGCACTACATGCTTTGGGGAATTCATCCATAAATCTGAGCACTAAAGAGGTGGGTATAGTGTGTATGGGTTTGGCAAAGTCAGCAGATAGATGATTGAGGATAGATAGAGAATTGGGATCAGCTGACTTAGCAGTTGGGGGAGGGAGAGTTACTAAAAATTATTTGGGGACACCACCAAAAAAAAGCCTCTGGCACGCTGCCTGAATTTAAAGCAAAAATAACATTTCCAAACATTTTAGGGGGTGTTTGGGGTAAAGCACTACTATGGAGCAGAACAAATACATTGTTAAGTGACTACATGAGGTGAATATAGGGCCAGGAGACACCATGCTGGGGAGGTTATTGAAGGGCAAATATGTATGAAGGACCTAAAATAATAATTACATAAAAATCCAGCATGCATGAGGACAAAGGGGACATTCACAGCATATTACAATCATGGTAATTAGGGAATGAGGAAAGAAATGCAATATATTATCAAACATTAAATACAATAAAATGTGATATTAAAGGATAAAAATCTTACCTTCATATACTCCTTCTGCAGGACCTGAATGATGGCAGAACAGGTCTCTGGGATAATGATACCCAGAGCCTGGGGGGAGATGCCTGTCGAGAACTTTAAGTCCTGCAGGCTTCTCCCTGTCGCCAAATACCGCAGGGTGGCGACCAACCTCTGCTCCGGAGTGATGGCTTGCCTCATGCAGGTATCCTGCCTGCTAATATAAGGGGTCAGCGAAACCAGCAGACGGTGAAACACGGGGTCCGTCATCCTGAGAATGTTCCTGAAATCATCAGGATTATTCTCACGGATCTCACGGAGCAAAGGCATATGAGAGGACTGGTCACGCTGAAGCAACCAATTCTTGGTCCATGAACTCCTCCCCACCCTGTTCATGGACTGGACTTGTGTCAAGGTCAGGACCCCAACACCAAACCCCCGCACAGCAAACAAACTCTACGAGGAGTACGCATACGCAACATGGCTAGAAAACGGTTGGCTGCTCAGAACGAAGTAACAGAACGCACTGAAGAACAGCAAGGCCTGTGGAGAGTGACATGAAAAACAGTAACGAACGAACAAGAATACAATGACTAATTAAAGTCACGCGGAACTTGCTTGCACGCACTGAAGAGCAGATACAAACCCACAAGCACAAACTGAATGGCAGAAAACGATCTGAAAGCCACGAGTCTGAAAAAGCGCGAATCGTCTCTCACCAAACTTTTACTAACACGAGATTAGCAAAAGGAGCCCAAAGGGTGCCGCGCTTGGTTCTGAACCGGCCTTTTCTAGTCTCGTCGTACTTGGTGTACGTGACCGCATGGTTGGCGATCGGAAATTCCGACAACTTTGTGCGACCGTGTGTAGATAAAACAAGTTTGAGCCAACATCCGTCGGAAAAAATCCTAGGATTTTGTTGTCGGAATGTCCGAACAAAGTCTGACCGTGTGTACGCCCTATTAGTGTGTCTCTCTCTGATAGCAATCGTAAGTGAAAGTAAGTTGGCTCCATGTTTAACATGTGTGTACTCCATGCGGGCTTTCATGTGTCTTGCACTGAGGAGAGGCTTCCGTCCGGTCACTCTGCCATAAAGCCCCGACTGGTGGAGGGCTGCAGTGATGGTTGACTTTCTACAACTCTCTCCCATCTCCCGAAAGCATCTCTGGAGCTCAGCCACAGTGATCTTTGGGTTCTTCTTTACCTCTCTCACTAAGGCTATTCTCCCCCGATAGCTCAGTTCGGCCAGCTCTAGGAAGGGTTCTGGTCGTCCCAAATGTCTTCCATTTAAAGATTATGGAGACCACTGTGCTCTTAGGAACCTTAAGTGCAGCAGAAATGTTTTTTGTAACCTTGGCCAGATCTGTGCCTTGCCACAATTCTGCCTCTGAGCTCTTCAGGCATTTCCTTTGACCTCATGATTCTCATTTGCTCTGACATGTACTGTGAGCTGTAAGGTCTTATATAGACAGGTGTGTGGCTTTCCTAATCAAGTCCAATCAGTATAATCAAACACAGCTGGACTCAAATGAAGGTGTAGAACCATCTCAAGGATGATCAGAAGAAATGGACAGCACCTGAGTTAAATATATGAGTGTCACAGCAAAGGGTCTGAATACTTAGGACCATGTGATATTTCAGTTTTTCTTTTTTAATAAATCTGCAAAAATGTCAACAATTTTGTGATTTTCTGTCAATATGGGGTGCTGTGCGTACATTAATGAGGAAAAAAATGAACTTTAATGATTTTAGCAAATTGCTGCAATATAACAAAGAGTGAAAAATTTAAGGGGGTCTGAATACTTTTCGTCCCCACTGTATGTATATATACTAGACTGTATATATATGTATTAAATATACTGCCTGCAAACCACTAACTAACCTGCTTGCCTAATCTAGCTCAATCTATCTCTGTCCACACACTATACACGGCCGCTATTTAAGCAGCCTTATATAGTGTGGGGCGTGGACTTAGTCTCCCTGAGCCACGACTGGCCAAAGGCACCCCCTTTGGCCAATTATGGCTCTCACAGCAGAGTGCTCTGTGATTGGCCAAAGCACACAGGTCAGGTGCATGCTTTGGCCAATCATCAGACGTTAATGCACTGCAATCTCGCAGTGCATTATGGGGCGTTCGGCGCTCAAATTTCCCCCGCGAACGCCCCATATGTTCGGTTCATTTGTGGCTCATCCCTAATCTCCAACAGTCCTCCTCATGCATACAGGTGTGGGTCAGGCAGTCTCTTCCTACCTCCTCCCTCCTCCCTGATGGAGACTGAGTGACTCTTTGTAGGCCATCCTGCCTTCACCATTATCACCCAGTCTTTGTGAATTGCATACCCAGCCGCCATTCTCTGCGAATGTCCTAAAAACTGGCCCAGGTTTCCTCACACTCTGGCACCTGCAAAGGCTTGGGGATGTGCAAGTACTCCCAAACCAAGTCATCCTCCCACTCTCCCAAGGAGTTCTCAATAACGTTTATGGTCTCGAGAGGGACATAGGGATAGTCCAGACCCCACTCCAGAGCAACTGTACACTGAACCTCCCTCTGGAACTGGGAAAACCTGGGCAGTTCTTTGGGCTTTCCTTTTCCAGCACAAGCATCCGGGGACTTCTTGACCCACTGCCTGTATCCAACTGCTCTGGTCTGGGTGGTGGAAGGTCTGTAGAAAAGCTGTCTACTACCGATGGGGGTTCCTGCAGCTCCTTCGGTGTTCCCAACAAAGTCTGGCTTTTCTCCTCCCTCAGGTTTAACCTCCAGGACCTGGGAACCTCCTGTCTCCGATTCCTCTTCAGAGGTGTTATCAGGAGATGACCATTCTGATAATCTCTTTAGGGACCCGATCTCTGCTAGCAGCCTGGGGAATTCCCAGTCTATGACCCTGCCCTCGCATTCCCGTTCTGGCTCACTTGAGAGCGCACTTCCCTCCAGCACTGGCACCTTCCAGATAGGGATAGCAAGGGACATAGAAGCAGCCAGCATTTCAGGGACATTATCTGGCTCCTGCATAGCAGTACTCACAGAAACCAGATCCCAGACCAGGCCGCAGGTCACAGCAGACTCTTCTCCTTTGTCACTTGTTTTCGCAAGGGAGTCACCAGGCTCAGACTCCACCTTTCAGTGATGAATCCAGGCCCGCTCCGGCCTTCCCGGATGTCTGTGGCTGCACGCGACACAGTCCTGAGTGCAGGTCCACATTGTAGTACTGTGGCTCCTGCTGGCTGGATGCAAGCAAGGTGAGCAGTTTGCCACAATAACCGCACCGGAACCAGGCACTGACCACCTCGGTCGGTATCCAGCATTGTGTACACAGCAGACTCCATCCCATCAATCATCCCGAGGGTGAGTCCCCCGGGAAGCTCCAACCGGACAACCGTGTCCACCAGTGTCCACTCCTGCAAGTCAGGCAGCCAGGTCAGTACTGGGTATACACGACCACCCTCTGCCATCTTTCTCCTCCACCTTGTGATCTCTGCTAGCAGAGAATGCTGGGTCACCTCCAGGGCGTGGCCCCACCCTCTCACTTCCAGACAGGCTGGCATCTGTGAAACTGATAGGCAAGCCCTTCCCCCTCCCATGCTGAAACTAGCAGGACTTGTCCAGGAATGTCGCTCGGCATCGACTGTGCCCGAGCAACTGGAAGTAGATGACCGATGACTTTTCAGGTGGTTGTCGGTAGCAACAATAAAGGTTGTAGCTCATGCCTCACTGAAAGGAACATTCCTAGCACAGTCTCGCCCGCAGGCACCTGCATGCTGACCCCGATCACCCCAGCCAACAGTAGACACTTCCAGGCACACTTTACTTTTTAAAGCAGGAGTTTGAAGCAATTGTTCAGAATGTCCAGCATTGGCAGAACGCTGGAAATATTTGTAATCCAAGTTGGGATGTCCAACAATAGCAGAGCGCTGGACGTATTTCTAATCTATCGGCGCAGTTGCCCACCGTGGTTTCCATGGGTGACAGCACATGGTAAAACTTCCTGAGTTGCAGAATTGGCACAAGTGTCCGTCCCAGCCGCGGTTGGGGCAACTGGGTAAGCAGGCAGCTATAATTGTCAATCAGCTCTTGGTACTATAACATTGAATGCAGGCAGAGCACATCAGTCCTTTCCCAGCGTTCAATTCCTCAATTGGTGGAACAAAGTGCAGATCCCCGGCTCGGTCAACTTCGGTTGCTAGGGTCAATGGCTGGCAGGTTACCTGTGAACAGACGGTCCCGGAACGACCCCCCAAATGTAATGCTACCCCCGTAGAAGCTGCTGAGTATGTGGTCCATCTGTTACCTTGCTCCAGCCAGGCACACACTTTCATTAATCCGGAGACATGAAGCAGTTCTTGCGCTTTGTTTTTATGTTTTATTGAGGGAGACTGAACATAGACAGGGATGGGAACTCATGAGATACCCATGGAATCAAAACATCAACCATTGGGACTTTATATACATCCTGTATATACATCACTCCTTTTCTCCTCCTGCACATCGCTTCTTCTCTTTAGAGTATCACTCCTTACTCCTCCTGCACATCGCTTCCTCTCTTTCCTTCTCCAGACTAGCTAGCCCTGATTTGGTAGGCCTGACACTGGCTCAGCCAGGCCTTAAGCAATAGCTCTTTACAGGTAGGGACCATGAGCCCCTAGGGTGTAGCAAATAAAGAAGTCCCAGTGCTAGCTGTCCCTGTGGCTACTGCTCCCAGTAACACCTCTTCAGGCACTGCCAGCCCTCATGGCTGCAGCTGCCTCGCTCCACTGCCCATGACACCACCATCCTCCAGACTGACTCTGCACCCATCCCAGACTGCTTCTCTGCCCTCTCAGGCATCTCCCAGTCCTCCCGACGGTGTGATCACTCACCATCTCTCCTGGCTGCCTCTGTGGAACTCCTGGAGACTTGCCTGGCAGTGTTCTCCTGCTGTCCTCTCTTGCTCCTCCTGTGCCTCCTGTCCAGGACACCTCCAGGCTTTCTTGGAGGGCCCCATCTGCACCTGCACCCAGGCCCAAGATCACCCCCCCAGACTGGGGAGCTCCCTCAAAGGCTCCAACAGCCTAACACTCTATCTCCATTCTTCCACTCGATCAACTCCTTCCCAGCTGGGCTGACCCTGGGTATTTAAGGAGGCCTGCCCCCTGCCAATCCAAGTTGGGAGTTGGTCAGGGCTCCCAAGAATACCCCAGGTGCTCCACCTCCCCTCCAGCCTCTCCTTCTAACAAACACTAGAAGATTCTAGAAGGAAGTAGGAGGTCCTAGTGATGCCACCTGTGAGTTACCCAGCACTACTCTGAGCAACTCCCAACCCAGATCACAAAACTCACCCAGGGTTGTCTACCAGCCAAGCCTGGAAATGTACCTGTCCTAAGAGAAAAAAACTCTTTACTCTCCTAGCACACTAGAGGGTGCTACACTATATTAACACTACACTAATGCTCTACACTCAGATTCACAATAAGTGAACACTCTAACTCGCTAGTAGCAAAGTGAGTCCTGCTCTATCTATCTCCACTCCAACAACACACTACAAAAGCTTCCTATGGGAAGTAACCTTTTATAGTGGGGGGGGTGGGACTATGAACACAGAGATGTGATTGGAGAAAGTCATCATCACCTTGTTCAATCAGGGCTCTGACAGTGCTCTGTGGCCTAATTGGCAAAACCTTGCACTTGACCAGTGGTCAGGTGCAAAACTTCAACCAATTGCAGCGCGCAGTGCATTGTGGGGTGCTTGGCAGGTGAACCTCCCATGTTTTCATTTATTTTTGCTCAGCCCAAACCGTTCACCCAACACTAGTCATGATGTGGTTCTATGGGCCAATGTTCTCTTTCTCTCAATGCCAGCCCTTATATGTGAAGATATTATTGGGGGCATTTGCCTCCTTGAACTTCCCCCATTCACCAGGCCTTCCTTAGGCGATTTCTATGATCATGTAGGCTAATTTTAGGTACTGCGGCAATAAAACACATTTAGATTGTGTAAGGAGTTGACCTGGCTAAAGCACCTGCTTAATATGTTAAATGGGTGTGTGGACAAGGGATTATAGCGGTGCTAGGGTCAGGAAGATTAGAGAAGAAAAGATAAAACAAAAAATACTAAAATTACAGATTTTATTAATAGTCCATCATAAATACAATGTACATTATAAACAATTCAAACAGTAATTGTACAAATTTTGTGGATACATGTACTGTAAATGACCCTAAAAATGGTCAAGTGGGCCGGATGGCAAGTGGCCGTTGAAGGAGGGGGGGCTCGTTTTCCTACATGTTTCGCCAAAACATTGGCTTCTTCAGGGAACAGGAGCTCATAGGGTGGATATATATAAAAAATTCTGTGTGGTGGACATGAAAACACATGTTAGAAATAGTAATTTGACCAAACACTGCATAGTAAAAGCAATAACACATTGCAACTGTGGCTGGACCTTCATGCGACCCTAAGCTCCACACCACTAAACGGAACTGCGGACATACCTGGGGCGTCAGTGCCCAAGACGGGAGGGAAGAGAGGGAGAGGGGGAACACAGCCACCCAAGGAGATCCCCACAGGGGAGCAGGCAGACCGCGCCGTAAATTATGCCTGCAGGGGGCATACAGTAGACCTGGCAAAGGAATGTAAAGATAGTCATGTGTCATAATGCACTGTGGTAGTTATTCCAGGAATAGAGGGTTGCGCATATGTGTATTGTATTAAAAAGAGAACAAAAAATATATGTATATAAATAGGTATAAATGTATCTATATCTCTGGAAAAGGTGCAGACTTACATGTATATCTAAAAGCTGTAGAGAGGCAAGGTCAGGAAGTGCCTGTAATATATGTATGCACACAGCAAGGAAAGGACATCAAGGTTGAACCATATTTGCAGACCACTTAAAGCAGGCCTAATTAGAAAAATAGATAGTGTTAGGGGTCTTGTTGTTGTTAACTGGGGCCAGATATGGTAGTTTATGCCTATACTTACTTGATGGTATCTGCTGTAAGAAAAGATTCTCATGGCGGTACATTCACAGGTATATAGTACCGGTGCTGGGATGAAAAAGGGATAAAAATAACAGTGGATCCTATATGAAATATAAAGGAAAAAAGGAGGATCAGAAAGGTAGGGAAATGGAAGCTTTAAAATGTACTTGGGCACAGGTGAGGCTAGTGAAAAGGAATCTGTTACCTAATTCATCATAAAGCACACCGTGTTGCTTGAGAGAATCAGTGTTAACCACCAGAGTGAGAGGCCGGTCCAAAGTACGTTCTAAAAAGTATGTAAAGGAATAATAAATAATTCATGTAAACAACATGAAGTCAGGGTGTTTTGAAAGGCAGAAGTTTACCTTGTAGCTGTGTGCAGAGCGAATGCAGGCACGTCCCTCGTCCATGGGAACTGAGGGACTGGCCGGTTACTCATATACCCCCCACACCTGATCAGATGATGATCAGGTGTGCGGACGCTAAACGAGGGGTGGCCACGGCTGTGCACTGCACAGTGCCTAGGAACTACGAGTTCCATCATGCAATGCGCGCGCATGCTCAGATCTCACGGACCGTGTGGCGATTGGAGAGGCGAACATCCCTGGAATGGGAAGTACCAAGGTGTCATCTCACCCAATCTGCTGATGGAATAAAGGACCAGGATTAATCCAGGCCCGCTCCGGCCTTCCCGGATGTCTGTGGCTGCACGCAACACAGTCCTGAGTGCAGGTCCACATTGTAGTACTGTGGCTCCTGCTGGCTGGATGCAAGCAAGGTGAGCAGTTTGCCACAATAACCGCACCGGAACCAGGCACTGACCACCTCGGTCGGTATCCAGCATTGTGTACACAGCAGACTCCATCCCATCCATCCCACTCCACACCTGGAAGAATATACACTTACGACTATTAATGACAAAGAAAGCAAATTCTTAAGAGACTTAGCAGCCCATGAAAATGGATATGCCTACAATTGGGACAATGCCAAGGAAACCAAAGCTAGAAACAAACCTTTTTCCACTAATATACCCACTTCGAATAACCATGCCTCTAACAATTTATCTGCTTCTTTTTCATCCAGTACCTCCACTGTTTACCAAGACTTGACACAGGAACAATTAGCAAAAAGAAGAAAAGGCGATCTTTCGGCCATATCCTCGGAGTCACTCCACCGCACACTAGGACCCACTCCTCTACCACATCCACCTACAGGTCATTCGAAGACCGCTCACGTATCCACTCCCTTCACCAAAGCACAACCCAAGTCGTCAGCGATTCCCAAATCATCCTCTACCAAGACACCTGCAGGCATAATGGCACCACCGCACCCCCAAACGCACATCACCTCCCGAAGGGTAAGTGAACCCACTATCACCTCCATGTTTCCAGCCAGCTCTGCCACAGCAGACCCTAAACTTGCACCTATTTTTTTAGGGCAGGGCCAGGAGTCTCTCCCAAGCCCATCCCCCGATCTACACCCACAAATGCCAATGATCCAGCAAGACCAACCACCCCTGATGTAATCAATCTATCTTCTATTCCACTCAATGCGGATCAGATCTATGTACTCCAATTAGGCCTCACATTTTGTCCCTCTAACGACTTTGACAAATTCGCCTTTATTAAAGACGTGCATCTTTTTGCACGTAAACTTCTTTTCAAAGTAATCTATGACAAATCTCAATCCAATACTGCACTTGTTCAGAATGTGCATGTAAATCCTTCCCAACAGGTTCCCACCCTAGCGGAAATACAAGCCCTCGAGGAATTAATGTCACTTTGGGAAGAGGGGTGCACTGATGGTGACGACTCTCTTGATCCTACCAATCTTGAGGCCGCCGCCCTTGGCGCTCCCCCCTTCCCCCCTCCTGTTTCTTTCAAACCCAAATCCGTGAATTTTCCAAATCTTTCTACAAATCCCAATATATGGGCCTTTGTACAACAGGTCACTAACACCATCGAGGGCTTAAATTTCAACTCCGCGTATCCCTCCAACCTAACTTTGGCTCAGATTAGGGCCATTAAATCCCTACAAAACCATCCTGAACTCACCATTAAGCCAGCCGACAAGGGTGGCAATGTGGTGGTGATGGATGTGTCCTTCTATGAACAAATGTGCCTGGATATTTTAAACAATCGCGAGTGGTATAGACCAATTTCTAAAACACTCATTGTTAACTATATATCCGAATACCAACAGCTGATATTTGCAGCTTATCAAAAAGGCATTATAGACTCCAACACATGGAAATTTCTTTATGTTAAAGAACCCACTACCCCTACCTTCTATTCCCTCCCGAAATTGCACAAATCTCTCGACCATCCACCTGGTCGCCCAATCGTGTCTGGTCGTCAATGCCTCACAGAATCTGCCAGTGCTCTGGTAGATAAATACCTGGCACCCCATGTTGTAGCTTTGCCTTCATATATAAAGGACACTATCCATCTCCTTCGTATATTAGATGGCCAATCCCTGCCCAGTGGCACATGGTTGGTAGCCCTAGATGTGGAAAGCTTATACAATGTAATCCCCCACAATAGAGGTATCTCAGTTATCAGCAAACTCATTCGTGCCAGAGGCCCCCAATATGACGAATACGGGGACTTTGTCCTCAAATTATTGAGGTTCATACTCACACGCAATTATTTCATGTTCGGCTCCTCCCACTTCCTCCAGGTGCAGGGTGTGGCTATGGGGACCAAGTGTGCCCCTGCCTATGCCAACCTGTACCTGGGGGGGTGGGAGAGGGAACTTTTTGACTCGATTCACTTCAACCCCTATCTGTCCAGGATTATATCCTGGTACAGGTATATCGATGATATACTTCTGTTTTGGGCCGGTACTAAGGAAGAACTTTCCTCATTTGTACATAGCCTTACTGATAACACATACAATCTAAGATTTACCATGGAGTGCAGCCAGTCTCGGATCCATTTCTTGGACCTTCAGATTGGTGTACAACCCAATGGCCAAGTCTATACTACTCTATACCGCAAACCCTCTTCGGGCAATACAATCCTACATGCCCAGAGTGCTCATCCTGAGCCCCTCCTTCGAAGTATACCATATAGTCAATATGTCAGGATTAAACGTAACTGTACCCGCGATGAAGATTTCTTCAGGGCGGCACACGACCTCTATAATAGACTCTTAGATAGAGGCTACAGCCACTCTCTCTTAAAGAAAGCATTCCATAAGGCAAAAAAACTCAACCGCAAAGACCTGGTTTTCTCCGACAAACCATTGGATTCTAAACAACCCACACGACTCATCACCCAATTCTCCAATCAGCATACCCAAATCAAAGACGTCCTCAAACAATTTTGGCCCTTACTCACATCTGATCCTACTATTGCCAAATATATTAACACTTATCCTGATATTACTTATCGACGCTCTCCCTCTCTCCGTGATCGTCTGATTCATAGTCATCATTCTACTGACACTGCACATAGGCCCACTGCCACTGGTACCTATCAATGTGGCAAATGTGACATATGTACATTTGTTGCCAACTCTCAGGTTGTTAATCTACCCGATGGAAACACACATACCATCAGACACTATGTCACCTGCGCCACTGTTGGGGTTGTATACCTGGCCCAATGCCAATGCGGCGCATTTTATGTTGGCAAAACCAAGCGCCCCTTTCAGACCCGCATCCGGGACCATATCAAACCACTATACAAGAACACCACTACTACGGCCATTAATAGGCATATCGCTGCCCAACATAACTCCGATCCCCATGTTATTTTGTTTTCCGCACTTGAACATATCCCCTCACATGTAAGAGGCGGCAATTCACTATTACGACTCAAAACCAAATGGATTCATATATTAAATGCTACCATCTTCCCAGGACTCAATGAATATATTAGTTTTAAGCCCTTCCTTTAAGTTTTTCTTTTCCATGCCCCTTCCCCAGACAACGTCGTTTGTGGTTTTTCCTCTCTACCCTATCTCCTCCATCCCTTTTTCCCTCCCCCCCCCCCCTCTATTCCCTTCTTAGTTTCTCATTCTCTTGTTTTCCCTGTCTTTCTTTCCCTTCGCTGCCATGGCTCCACCCGGTATTTCATCCATAAAATCCTTTTCTGACATGGACCAATACCTTGCTCTCTACATTGATTATAAATGCTTTTTTCCTTTTCTGAGACAAGCTGGCAAATTGATTCAAAATATCTTATATCCCTGTATATTCTATAAGTGTATATAGCCTGTATTTATTTGCGACTTAAAACTCTTTTTTTGTCATTATTGAACAATATTTCTCGACACAACTGTTGCAATACATATACTGTGTGTTTCCTTTTTTATATATTCTTTCCTATATATTGTTTTTGCATTGTATTTTCAATTCTTGGTTGCAGGTCTCACTGTCGTACTGGGACCCAGTGGTTCTCTATGCACATTGCACACATTGTGGCTGGATGTCGTGTGCTGACACACAGTAATTTCCACCTTCCCCAGTGGCCCCTGTGGATCGTTGGGCAACCTTTGGGATATCCTCCCATCCTGTGTCTCGGCGCACTACACTTCGTGCCCCGTTGATCCCCACCACTGGACTGCGGTTGTCCCTGATGCCTTGGCTAGCCCCACGACTGGGGGGATTGTCTGTGGCGTGGGTGGTGGGCGGCGGCCCCGTGGGCTCTCCCGGATTGGGGGTGACATGGCTAGCGCTGTCTTTGCCTGTACGGACGCCAAGGCGCAGACAACTGTCTGCCCCTGGGTGCCCACGTCTGTTCTCAGACCCTCTGGTCCTTTATTCCATCGGCAGATTGGGTGAGATGACACCTTGGTACTTCCCATTCCAGGGATGTTCGCCTCTCCAATCGCCACACGGTCCGTGAGATCTGAGCATGCGCGCGCATTGCATGATGGAACTCGTAGTTCCTAGGCACTGTGCAGTGCACAGCCGTGGCCACCCCTCGTTTAGCGTCCGCACACCTGATCATCATCTGATCAGGTGTGGGGGGTATATGAGTAACCGGCCAGTCCCTCAGTTCCCATGGACGAGGGACGTGCCTGCATTCGCTCTGCACACAGCTACAAGGTAAACTTCTGCCTTTCAAAACACCCTGACTTCATGTTGTTTACATTAATTATTTATTATTCCTTTACATACTTTTTAGAACGTACTTTGGACCGGCCTCTCACTCTGGTGGTTAACACTGATTCTCTCAAGCAACACGGTGTGCTTTATGATGAATTAGGTAACAGATTCCTTTTCACTAGCCTCACCTGTGCCCAAGTACATTTTAAAGCTTCCATTTCCCTACCTTTCTGATCCTCCTTTTTTCCTTTATATTTCATATAGGATCCACTGTTATTTTTATCCCTTTTTCATCCCAGCACCGGTACTATATACCTGTGAATGTACCGCCATGAGAATCTTTTCTTACAGCAGATACCATCAAGTAAGTATAGGCATAAACTACCATATCTGGCCCCAGTTAACAACAACAAGACCCCTAACACTATCTATTTTTCTAATTAGGCCTGCTTTAAGTGGTCTGCAGATATGGTTCAACCTTGATGTCCTTTCCTTGCTGTGTGCATACATATATTACAGGCACTTCCTGACCTTGCCTCTCTACAGCTTTTAGATATACATGTAAGTCTGCACCTTTTCCAGAGATATAGATACATTTATACCTATTTATATACATATATTTTTTGTTCTCTTTTTAATACAATACACATATGCGCAACCCTCTATTCCTGGAATAACTACCACAGTGCATTATGACACATGACTATCTTTACATTCCTTTGCCAGGTCTACTGTATGCCCCCTGCAGGCATAATTTACGGCGCGGTCTGCCTGCTCCCCTGTGGGGATCTCCTTGGGTGGCTGTGTTCCCCCTCTCCCTCTCTTCCCTCCCGTCTTGGGCACTGACGCCCCAGGTATGTCCGCAGTTCCGTTTAGTGGTGTGGAGCTTAGGGTCGCATGAAGGTCCAGCCACAGTTGCAATGTGTTATTGCTTTTACTATGCAGTGTTTGGTCAAATTACTATTTCTAACATGTGTTTTCATGTCCACCACACAGAATTTTTTATATATATCCACCCTATGAGCTCCTGTTCCCTGAAGAAGCCAATGTTTTGGCGAAACATGTAGGAAAACGAGCCCCCCCTCCTTCAACGGCCACTTGCCATCCGGCCCACTTGACCATTTTTAGGGTCATTTACAGTACATGTATCCACAAAATTTGTACAATTACTGTTTGAATTGTTTATAATGTACATTGTATTTATGATGGACTATTAATAAAATCTGTAATTTTAGTATTTTTTGTTTTATCTTTTCTTCTCTAATCTTCCTGACCCTAGCACCGCTATAATCCCTTGTCCACACACCCATTTAACATTTGATTATTTAGGGGATGAGGTGCTGTATCCTCTGGTACCATCTAGCCACTCTTACTTTTTTTCACCTGCTTAATATATTGAAGGAAGAAGGTTTCATTTACAGCTCCAAAGACCAAAGCATGACACTTGTAAAGGTCACCATCATTAACAGTAGGATTACAAGAGGCTCCGGAAGGATTATGCTTCCTCTTCCTAGCAGTCTTGCTCGTGAATTACGGTACTCACATCTGATTTTTTTTTGTCCTGGGAAATAAAGTGAATGATTCTGTACAGGCATGAAGTTAAGAGATGAAAAGAACAAAACAAGTAGACATTGCAGTATAACAGTATAAAAATGCAATGTAACTACTTTTATGCAACAAAGCTATAATTATAACTTCTGCAAAATGTGATCATTTGAAAATGTTTTATGTGTGTTTCATTGCAACAAATACAAATAGAAGACATTTTTTCCAGTATATACATTGCCATTTTACAGAGTACATACAATCAATCACATCATTCCTTATCCCCTAAGCAACTTACTATTTAATGTCAGAATTCACAGTGCAGGGAAAGGGTTAAAATTGGACCACATCAAAACCGATGATATGCAATGTATGCCAATTAAGTATAAGCTTTTTGTCCCAATGCTAGTGATTGCACACACGCACACATTGTAAACTTTAAAAATTGTAAGTTTACGTATCTCATGACAGTGGGGCATGTGAGAGGTTGAGTCGTGCTTTGATACAACTGCTGAGAGATTTAGCTCATGAATAATCAAGGAAATGGTTCCATTACTTAACTAAAGTGGCCTGGAGATACAACCATACAGTACATTACTTGATAAGCCACTTACCCATGTTATGTTTGACTGTACTCAGGAAGGGTGGGGGGAAACCACAGACCTATGGGCCACAGAGATACTTAAACACACTCTGACTTCCTGGAATAGGGAGTGGAAACGATGCCTGTGTGCAGTCCAACAGTTTGTTAAAGGTTAGTTATCTGTGGAGTTGGAAAAGTTGGAAGCATCAGGCCTTCAACCTGGGGACAGAGTGTCAGTCTGATGTAAAAGCGCAAACCAGCAAGAAAAATTGCGAATCCTGTGGGAAGAGGTCCCAGGAGTTGTCATACAACAGCCTATTCCAGATGTTCCAGTCTACAATATCCAGAGAGAAGGAACCCAAGAAAAACTTAGATGCCTGCACTGTAAACTTCTTGTTTAGCTGTGGCTTCCATCATTATCTCCAAGACCCATAAGAGAAGCCATGGTTCCCCACTGAATCATCACGCAATGATGCACCTGAAGGCACGGATATGATGCCTCTTCTCCTTGAAGATGGTATTGAGACTCAACCCTTGAGGAGTTCCCAGAGACTTTTTGAGACCAGTTTGCACAGGATGAATTTACATAGCCTGTAAACTTCTGATCTGCAGCCAGGTGAGATGCACACTCCCCTACTCTGAAAAGACAGCACTTATGCCTTGTGATTTGCCCAGCGCTGTCACATAGTTCTGTGTGAAATCCGACCAGTCAGTTGGTCCTTACTCAGGCATTTCTTTCCTCAGATTCAGACTCGGCAGCTGAACAGAAAGATGGAGGAGCAATAAAGCCAACTATATGTTTCTGGGGAGGGGCTAATTGAACTTTTCCTTTGCCCAGCATGGTTAATTTTAGGCCTCATGCACACTGAACGTTAAAATAAAGTTATAAAAATGCCAGTAGCTTTGCAGTGAGTTCTTCAAAGTTTTTTAACGTTTTTGCAATAACATTTTTTAGCTTTTATTAGCTTTTTTAGCGATTTTCAACGTTAGGGTTTTTTTAGCGTTTTTTTTTTTTATTCACTTATTTTTTTTTATTTCAATGGATCAAAAACGTTAAAAAACCCTGGTGAGCCGCGTTTTTGAGTGTTTATCAGCGTTTTTTGACGGTAAAATATTTTTACAGCTGAAAACAGCGGCGCTCATGAGCACGACTATGTTTTTTCAGACTTCTAGTATCATCTATTTGCCAAGGTTGAAGGGGTCGGGGCCTAATTCTGTGTGTGGTGAGGGGGGCCAGTGAGTCCAGTGAGGCTAGAAGTGAAGCGTTGTAGACAGAAGTGGCTAGGTTGGTGCAAGATATGGGTGAGATTTTGTCGTAGAGGTTGTCGATAGCAGAGTAGAGAAGAGAAGGGTTGAGATGAGGTAAGTTTCTGTGGGTAACTTTTAGGCGGTTGGAGGGAGAGGAGGTGGAGGAGAGGGAGAGAGTGAAACCAATAAGGTCGTGATCAGAGAGAGGGAATGGATAGTTACAGAGGTTGCATGGAGTGCAAAGGTGAGAGAAAACGAGGTCAAAGGTATTGCTTTCAGAGTGAGTAGGAGCGTGTATCCACTGCTCCAGGTCAAAGTAGGAGGTTAGGCTGAGAAGTTTGGAATTGGCAGGAGTGTTAGTATTAATAGGGATGTTGAAGTCACCCAGAATTGTGGGAAGAGAATTCATCAAGAAAGGTTGATACTGGTCTGGGGGGCATGTAGATCACAGCTATCCTTAGAGAAACTGGAGTGAAGCGACAAATGCAGTGTGCTTCGAAAAAGGAGATTGACAGAAGTTGAGGTACCTGAAAGGTGCTATGTGAGGCTAGAAGGATTCGGACACCTCCTCCCTTACATCCACAGGATCTGGGGGAGTGAGTCCAGAGAAGAACACCATGGGACAGGGCAGCAGAAGATGCAGTGTCGGATTCATGAAGCCAGGTTTCGGTAACGACGAGTAGATTAAACGAGTTAGCGATAAAGAGGTCATGGAGAGAGGTGAGTTTGTTACAGACAGAGCTGGAATTCCAAAGAGCACAAGAAAAATGGAGTCTGGTCTTGGGAAGAATAGAAATGGAAACTAAATTGTGTTGATTGTGGCTGCTGCCAGAGGGTGCAGGGTGATGAGTGCATGAGGTACAGTTAAATGATGGAAGCCTGGGGTTTGGGGATATATCTCCAGAGGTTAGGAGAAGCAGGAGGGTGAGGGAGGTAATATGGGAGTGGGATTTATATGAAGGGACATGGCCCAGGTTCCTGGAGATTTTTTGTGTGTGTGGATTTAGAATTAGCAGGAGTTGGTGGGTGCAGTAATAAGGAGAGGACAGAAATGAGGGTGATATATATATGCTATGGGGGGAGAAGAGGGGTGAAGGAGAGAGAGGTTAAGGACAGAGGACAGAGCTGTCAAAAGGAGTGGTAGAGAGTGCATGTTACAAGGAGAAAGAGCTGAAGGGGTAAACAAGGTCACCTGATGTCTGTGTGGTGTTTTTCAAAGTTTTTTCTTGTGTTCATTTGCTTAGTGCATTTGCTGAAGTGCAGAGTCAGAAGTGCTCCCACTTTGAGAAAGAGCCCCAGTTGCAAATGTGCCTCCTGCAAATGCTAAAGATGCTTATATTTATACTGCTAGGGATGGGAGGTGGGTGCATTTCAATTATCAATCAGGAGGTAATAGAGGTTAGCTGGTTAACAGGGCAAAATTCTTTTTTTGTTCACAAGAAAAACAGGGCAAAATTCTTACTTCAGAAACAGACTAGCAAGAGCGCACTAAAGTTAACGGGCCATAATTTTTGGTAAGACAATGGAGATAATAAAGCATTGTCATGTGGACAGGTCTACAGGGGGTTAAGCAAAAATAACATACCATCATTATTAAATAGACATAAGCAAAAGCAGATAGCAGTGTTTCAGTTTTTGGGTGGAGATGTTTTAGCAACACTTACCAGCATTATTAAATAGACATAAGCAAAAGCAGATAGCAGTGTTTCAGTTTTTGGGTGGAGATGTTTTAGCAACACTTACCAGCATTATTAAATAGACATAAGCAAAAGCAGATAGCAGTGTTTCAGTTTTTGGGTGGAGATGTTTCAGCAACACGTAGCAGCATTAAAGCCAATTTGTACTTTGCCCTTGTAGGAGGAGACTGTTTTAATCTTCCCCTTACCAACAATAAATACTAAATCCTCTCTGTTGAGATGCTAGCAGCAAAGAAAATACACAGTACTTCAATGTATGAAGATACGATTAACTTTAAGTGGTACCAGTGGGCCAATTACCAGGCAACAGTGTTGTCACATGAGGAGACCATAGACCTGTGTAAAGCTCAAGCTTCTCCTACTCTTAGAAGCCAGAGTGCCATGGGAGCAAAGGAAAGAAAACCTTTTAGGCATAACCTTACTAGTAAGATTGGGGATAATCACTTGTTTTAGAATGTTATAGTATTCATTTGCAATGCCATTAAGCTGTGAGGTTTTACTGTTTGCTAAAGAAGAAATTAACTCCTCTGTTTTGTTGTTCCAAAAAATTGTGGGAGAGAAGTCTAATTGAGAACAAGTCTGTTCCTTTCATGGTCATGATATAATTGGGTAAAGCAGATTTTGAAGGTTTCCTGAATGTCTTCTTGTAAAGTATATATAAAGAGTTGCCTTTATTGGACATTACTTTTAAATACTGTAGTCATACTTGTGTGGTTTTGCAAATGTAGCTAGTAAGAAACTCATTCTTTTGTCCCAACTCAAATATTTATTTTTTACTACATCAATGTTCCATTTGGCTTAAGATTGGAGAATGGCATCCAAGGAAGGCTTATTATCTAAATATGTTTGTTCAGATTGTTCTAAATGTCAGTTATGCAAGTTTGGTGTGAAGATGTAAATGTATATTTATTCAGTGTAATTCATGAGATACATTTTTGTCTGTGCTCTGCATAGATGAGTACCGTATTTATCGGCGTATAACACGCGCCGGCGTATAACACGCACCCCAAGTTTAGGAGGGAATTTTAAGGAAAAAAACCTTTAGAAGGGAAGTTTAAGGAAAAAAAACTTACATTACAATGCCCATCAATGCAGCCTTATCGTCTCCATGTGCAGCCTTGTCAGTGTCATTGCAGCCTTTTCAGTGTCAGTGCAGCCTTGCCCAGTGTCCATTGCAGCCTTGTCAGTGCAGCTTTGCCCCAGTGCAGGCTTTTCAGTGCAGCCATGTCAGTGCAGCTTTGCCCCAGTGGTCAGTGCAGCCTTGTCCCAGTGGTCAGTGCAGCCTTGTCCCAGTGGTCAGTGCAGCCTTGTCCCAGTGGTCAGTGCAGCCTTGCCCCATTGGTCAGTGCAGCCTTGCCCCCAGTGTCCATTACATGCTTGGACAGATCGCTTGAAAAAATCGCCGTCGACATACACATAGCATGTAGTTTTAAATATGGTGCCGCGGAGTTCGGAGGGACTCGGCGGAGCTGAAAGAGCGCCGCTGAGATACACATAGTCGAGTGTACTCGGCTCTTTCCGGCGCCGCTCACAGTCCCGCCCTATGATAGACATAACACAGGTCCAATGGCGGGACTGGGCGGGACTGTGAGCGGTACCGGAAAGAGCCGAGAACACTCGACTATGTGTATCTCGGCGGCGCTCGTTCAGCTCCGCCGAGTCCCTCCGAACTCTGCGGCACCATATTTAAAACTACACGCTATGTGAATGTCGGCGGCGATCACTCCGATAGATCAAAATTAGCGGGGATCGGCGTATAACACGCACCCATGATTTTCTGCAGATTTTAAGGGGAAAAAAGTGCGTGTTATACGCCGATAAATACGGTATATGTTTTCTCCAGATGGATTTCAAGAATCATCCATAGATGGTTTAAAAAAAATTGCAAATATATCAAAGAGTCTACATAATTATTATTCATCCCCTTAAAACTAATCTGTCCTAAAGCAAAAAAAGCTACGTGGGAAGCCATCCACATGGTACTCTCAGGGTTTGTCATTTGCACTGAAGTTGCTCTGTGATTGAATACTGGATTTAGTTGTTTAGAACGACATTGCTTATGCTGAATTCATCATTAGCTTCTAAAATTGAGATAAATATTGAGTCAACAATAACTTGTTTTTTTAAGTTATAAGCATCTGCACATTAATTGTTTTCCATTTACACTTAAAGGGTTCTATTGAAGCTTTTGACAGATGAGGGGTCATTTTTGTTTGAAAGCAAAGCATCGTGTTTGTGGCATGTAAACACCTCCATCCACTGCATTTGCAGTTTAAGGTGGGGAAGCTGGGTGGCGCAAAAAAACTGCTCAACCATGCTTTTTTAATTATCCCCAACTTCAGGTCTAAACAAGCCCTTATTATCCAGGCTCTGAACATTTATTCATTTATTTTTTTTAGATTCATAACACTGTGCAGTGACATAAAGCCTGATTGGCTTAGACCTTTGTTTTGCTTGCGTCTAGTTAGGTCACATTGCAATAAAGCCAAAGAAGCTTCGACCTCTGTAGTGTATTGATACTTTTACTAAACAGAAAAGCTGCACATGCAAGAACAGGATACACACTTCATAGCATGCAAAGTATAACAAAATATTCCTAAAACATGCAGTGCATACTTGCCAACTGTTCCGGATTTCCCGGGGCATTCCCGGGACTTAGACGCCATTCCCGAACTTGTGGCGTCCCGGTAAATGTCCCGAGAAATCCGGTTCTTCACGAATTCGCATTCGCCGCCGCCGCCGCTAGAGGTCCGCGGCCGGCGGAGACAATGTCTCCGCCAGCCGCCATTTTTCTGTAGTTTAGGAAGACGGCTGGGGGGAGACAGAGCTCCTGCATCGCCGCCCACCCTCCACCCCACTCTGCCTTGCCCCGCCCCACCTCGCCTTGCCCGCCTACCCTCCGCCCCGCTCTGCCTCGCCCCGCCTACCCCCCCGCCCCGCTGCCAGTCTAAAATGGAAAGGGGCGGGGGTTCTAGGCTCTGTGAGGGGGGGCTCCACCAGGGACTCCTGGTGTGAGGGGGGCTCCACCAGGGACTCCTGGTGTGAGGGGGGCTCCGCCGGGAACACCTGATGTAAGGGGGAGCTCCACTGGGGACACCTGATGTGAGGGGGTTCTCCACTGGGGACACCTGATGTGAGGGGGGCTCCACCGGGGACTCCTGATGTGAGGGGGGCTTCGCCGGGAACACCTGATGTAAGGGGGAGCTCCACTGGGGACACCTGATGTGAGGGGGGCTCCACTGGGGACACCTGATGTTAGGGGGGCTCCACTGGGGACACCTGATGTGAGGGGGGGCTCCGCCGGGGACACCTGATGTGAGGGGGGGCTCCGCCGGGGACTCCTGGTGTGAGGGGGAGCTCCGCTGGGGACTCCTGGTGTGAGGGGGGGCTCCGCTGGTGACATCTGATGTGAGGGGGGGCTCCGCGGGGGACACCTGATGTGAGGGGGGGCTCCGCCGGGGACACCTGATGTGAGGGGGAGCTCCGCCGGGGACACCTGATGTGAGGGGGGCTCCGCTGGGGACACGATGTGAGGGGGAGCTCCGCCGGGGACTCCTGGTGTGAGGGTGGGCTCCGCCGGGGACTCCTGGTGTGAGGGGGGGCTCCGCTGGGGACTCCTGGTGTCAGGGGGGCTCCGCTGGGGACATCTGATGTGAGGGGGGGCTCCGCTGGGGACATCTGATATAAGGGGGGCTCCGCTGGGGGCACCTGATGCAAGGACGAACTCTGCTGGGACATCTGACGCAAGGACGGACGGCTGGTGGCAGGCGACGTGGCAGGTGACACGCTCAGGGATCCCACTGATTCTGCATTATGGTGAGTTGAATGATTTCATTTTATATTAATAATAGAAATAATGCACTTCAATCATCCTGACACCATAACAACCATGGTGCCAGGATGATTGAAGTGCTAACACCAGGTGTTTGGAGTATCTTTATCTGCTGATTGTTAAACTTTCTAGAATACACACATTTTTATTGTTTAGGATCTGGGGCTGCTGTCCCGTCATTTCCCTCTCCCCCTCTCCCATTTCCCCCTCTCCCCCTCTCCATCCCTCTCCATCCCTCATTCATCTCAGACGCTAACCACACCCTCTCGAGCCACGCCCATTTAAGCCACGCCCACTATGTAGCGTAAACCACGCCCATTTTTCTGCGCTTTGCGTGCCGCATTTGTAGGTTTTCTGTAAGCCACGCCTACAAACGAATGCCCTGCCCCCTAATTATTGTACGGCTCCGCCTACAGCCACAAAAGTGTCCCACATTTTTTTTTTACAATGTTGGCAACTATGGCAGTGTTGCCAACCTACCAGATTGAAATTTATGGACACGACACCCAAAATTTACTGGCACAGCCAAGTTTTTACTGGCATTTCTAAAAGTTACAAAATTGCAGTTTTAAGTGTGATTTCGGTATATAGGCTACAAACAAGTACAATATGCTATTACAATGTGATTTAAGGTAGATATTAGGCAAAAAACATATTTCTTATTTTATTTTTGTTATAGTAAGTAGCTCAGGGATGGGACTCAGGAGGGCAAGAAATTAAAATGGGCAGCACACACACATGAAATTGACTCTCACAGTGACACTGACGGCAGCACAGGTGATGATGACACCTCACCGACATGACACGTCCCCTTCTGAGTCACAGTGACAGTCTCTCTCCACGCCAGGTGGTCCCACCAGTCCATTACAGTCCAAACAGCACTGACAGTCCCAATCCTAGCTTGCCCTGCTCCAATCCCGCAGACCTGCACACGAGGCTCCGGCTGATCCACTCGTTTCCCTTGAACTATGACATTACATGACACACTCAGGTATTGCCTCCGCCAGAACCGCCCCCTGCTGGCAGCGCCTGAACACACTGTAGCAGGCACTCAGATGGCCTGGGCCAGCTCCGGACCAGGACTGCACATGCGCATTTCCGAGCGTTACAGCCATAGTATTTACTGGCTTTTTTTGTCACTGGCATTTACTGGCAGGAGAAAAGTGCCCCTTTTTTACTGGCTGCCAGTAAAAATACTGACGGTTGGCAACATTGACAACATGCACAAGCTGACTATCTTCCTGGAAAGGATGTACAATATGTATGCAATAAATATATAAAAAGCTACGCAACTTCCTTATGATGGAGTAATCTCCTGGAGTTCAACACCAAACTGCTGTTTCCTCTGAACTCTTTAGAACAGGTCTTGCCTCTTTGGCTTTAAGAACAACTCTGTACTTTGTCTGACCACATACCTGTTCAAAATCCTCCCCTCCCCCTAACTTCCTGTACATCATATCCTGTAAAGAGCTTCCTAGTCTGACTGGTTCATTTGTTTATCAATAAGGGAGGCTTAGCTTCTAAAACAGCACATGGTCTTAAAATCCAACAAAATTAGTCTGATGGGTTCATTTGTATATCAATAGGGTAGGCTTAGCTTCTACAACAGCACATGGTCTTAAAATCTAACAATTAAACATCTATGCTATAAACTCACCCAAACATATCGATAGCAACACAACCTTGTTCACACTTTTGCTTTGCCATAACTTTGTAAAATCTTGCTGCACACACTGTTCGTATACAAGCTGAAGCCTGTGTGAACAAGGCCTTACAATGCTTCCCATTCCTCTCCCCAGTCTGATTGTTGATGTATTGGGGATAACAGTACACTGGTACAGAGTGGTGGTATTTAAAAATATGCGTTATTACCACCCCTCAACTGCTCCCCCTTTTGCTGCAGAGGCAGCAGCCAGGGGTGTACACATGCTGAGGCTGGAATTTTACTCCATGTTGCCCTCTTCAAAATAAGACACTTTAAGGGCTTGTTTACACCTATTTTGCCCTCTGAAGAGTGGTCAGTGTTTGGATTGCTCTTTAGAGAGCATTTGACAGGCAGTGAAGAGGCATACTCTATCCAAAATAATACAAGTTTTTGCTTGAGATACACTTTAAAGCTGAAATTCAAACTTATCTTTTTGCTCACACTTGTAGAAAGTCCATTCCTATGTTAGAACAGATTTTATTTTTTCTCTGCAAACTTGCATCTCCACAATATAATCTTTTAAAGATACAGCAGATATCTTGAGCACACTTTCATTTCCTGTCTGAATTACCTTAGTCATTCATCAATTGCCTTTTCTCTCTGATCCATACTGTTGTTGGCCCCTCTCTCACAGCTATTAGCTTTTCTATGCTATTATTTTTTGAGATCTTATATGAAAGAACATGTTGCTGGCATTCCTTTAGACATGCAGGATCAAATAACCAATCAGTACACAGCACAGCTAAAGTCTTCACCACTCAGTGGCCAGCAGGGAGAGGCAATCATGGGCATCACTAGCGTCGGCTACCGAGGGCATGTGCCCCACATTTTTTGTGGTGTGCCCCAGGTCCTGAGGCTGCAACTGTCAAACTTTTTTTGTGCTTCACGGAGCTGCAGTGCCCATGGTATTTTGCACTGCAGTGCCTGCCTGACAGCTGAAGTTTAGAGCCAAGGGAGGCTTTTTCTTGGTTCTGGTCACATGACACAGTCAAGGAGAGGACTTCCTCTCACTCTGAACTGCCTCTACATCTGAAGTCTCTTTTGCATCTAGTGAGTGAGTTTAAGATGGCTAAGGGGTCTGTACTTAGGGGGAGATCTGTGCTGAGAAGGAGCTGGGTAGAGGGTCTGTACTCAGCAAGTGGGCTGGGAAGGGGTGGTCTGTACTCATGGTGTGGTCTCAGAGGGGCATATGGGCATGGTAGAGGGAGGGGGATTTATATTGTGAGGAAGGGGTCATTTTGGTTGTCCTCCGTACACTGGTTTGTGCACTACATACTTCTAATGCCTGTACTCTGTGTGTTACATACTCCTGACCTCTTCACTATGTGCATTACATACTCCTGACCCCTGCACTCTGTGCACAGTGCACTCCTGACCCCTGCACTCTGTGCATAGCGTACTCCTAACCCCTGCACTCTGTACATTAGGCACTCCTGTCTCCTGTGATCTATGTGTTACACACTCCTGACCACTGCACTCTGTACGTTACACTATCCTGACCCCTGCTGTCCATGTGTTAAGCTCTCCACCTCCTCCAATCAGAGAATGCTTTGCATTCATTCATAAAATGCAAAGCATTCTCTGAATAGTGCCTCTATGGAGCAGCTGACCTCATGCTCATCATGGGACCCAGAAGCAAGTAGAGATCACTGAAGAAGCAGTATTGTACTTCAGTGATTTCCAGCATTCAGGGACATTGCCAGATATGGTATATACAAAGTTATATTGGTCCAAGCTGGTTCAATGTCACTATGTAAAAATATACTATGTCTAGAATTCATCTTTAAATACTTTTCTTTTTTAATGGTAACATCTTGCAGACTTGGGCAACTAATAAAAATACATTTATATGAAACAGTTTTACTTTTCTTTATACCCTGATCTTTAGAATGCCTTGAACATTTGCTATATACTAATGCAAAAAAGTATTGCGGCCTTAGAATCTAGCGGGTTCATGGATTGAATGTTTCTTTTTTTCCTTGTAATCTTTTCCTTTAATGTTTGTAAACCAACATCATTCCTCAGTCTAAGCTGTAGCAAGTGTAAGTCTGTGCTTTTCAGCTGCTTTCTCTTCTTCCCTGGCATGAGAGTAGAGCAGAAGCTGCCAAACCATGAAAGGTTTTCTTTCAGCCCAAGTGTTTGGCGTATTGGTGGACTTCACAGTCAGAGGTGCTGACAGCTTTGGGGTTACCTCCAACTTCAAGATCTAGTTGGGTAATTCTTCTGTGGTCTGGTTTATATGGAATTCCCAATAGTCACTGATACCAACACTGCTCCCTCTTAGACTTGCTCAGACTCCAGAGACTTAGAACATTAAAGTCTCTTCTTGGAATGCCAAGAGACACAGAGCAAAGAACCCACACGAATATTTCATTAACTTCTTGTGCATTGCTTTTACTAGTTAAAACCAGTCACAAGCATTTGAATTTTGATTCTGGCCAAACCACCTCTAAACCACTGATATGCACCAAACTTTAAGGATGTAACTGAAAGCTGCCTCTGTCATCCCTGCAGATTCAGACACATACTGTGTGTTCCAAGACAGAAAATATCGTTTTGGAGAAAGATGGCACCCCTACCTGGAACCTTATGGACTTGTATATTGTGTGAACTGTTTATGTCGGGAGGTAATGTTTTTTTCCTTGCTTTAGTTTTGGAATTGTTTTAGTAGTTTTTAAATTCTTAAACACCTGCTATCTTTTGTTGTCTAAATAGAAAAGGAGAATGCAGATTGTCATAATGGGGTTTTCTAGCAGGATTTGTTAACAAAAACAATATATTTTTCAGATCATGGCAATATTAGACTATCCAAATGCATTACATTGTCTAATTATATGTGACATAAATGCTGACATTTGCACATAAAAAAGTGAAATATGTGAAAAAAGCAATGGTCAAACAGGTTGTATAAAAATTGAAAGTGCTAGGACATTTAAAGTACTCATCTATCAGTGTGATGGGAATATTGCTTGGGCAGTATGGCATCTCACTGTAGAGTTGAAGATCTCAGACTTTTACAATCACTGTAATGGTCAATACATTACTAAAGCATCTGTCAAGGCAAAATAAAAAAACATTTAAAAATGCGCTGCTATGTTGTGCTGTTGAGTGCTATAAGACTCCAAAACTTACTAAGCAGATCGCTCACACCTATACACACTCTCTAAAGTTGTATCAATGTGCAAAATTGTATTCAAAAGCGGTGCCGCATTTCAAAATGCTATTGTGCTAGTGTCACTTTAAATCTGTTTGCATAGCAATTTTCAAACTCAGCATATCATAGCAATCCATATATAACATTAACAAAACAAAACAAACAAACAATGCATCAGTCCATAAAGTGTCCTTTGGTATGAATTTGCTTGCACCAATCATTTGTGGCTGAGATATTTTCACCGCACCCTCAGCTGCATGTTTACACGTTCCTTGTTTATGTGCGGTCGCAGGACAGAGAATACCCCAGCCCTTTATGATTGGAGGTGTGCAGAGACAGATTCTTGGCAGGATAGCTCAGGTGGGTTTGCAGTAGGATCTAAACATGCCTGATCTCATCCCTACTTATCAGCATTTAGGCAGGGATTGAGAATTGACATCTCCTACAATGCAGGTTAAGAGGAAATGCTAGGAAAGAGGGAATATTGCAAACAGAACATAAAATAAAACACTAGCCCTAGATTTTTTATTTAATACATCCTCCACAACAGAAATACATTTGAGTAACTTTTTAACCCAACAACAAGGCTTCACTCTTTTTTATCAGTCACTCACTATTCTATTAATTTTTGTTGTTCTTTTTTTACTTAAAATAAAAAAGAGAGTATACTTACATGCTTTTTGCAATAGAATTGCACATAGCAGCCCCTTACCTTCTCTTCTGCAGTCGCCCCCCCCAGCGCTCTCCTCTATGCCTCTTCTCTGAGTGCCCCCTTAGCAAACAGCTTGCTGAGGGGGCAGCTCTTTGGGCATGCTCCTAGGCCAATGTGTCTTTGGACACACACAGCGTGGCTCACCATGCCAGCTGCTCCCTCCTCACAGGATTTGACTGACAGCAGCAGGAGCAAATGGCTCACGCTGCTATCAGTGTGTCCTGTGAGAGCAGGGAGAGAGAGGAGTGCAGCTGCAGATGGGACAGCATTGGATTGAGAGAGGACTCAGATAAGTGTTTGGGGGTTGTGGAAACAGTTAATGGGAAGTTTTTAACCTTAATGAAGAGAATGCATTAAGATAAAAAAAACAATTAGACTTTAGAAACATTTTTTAAGAGCAATTTTAAGCAATACGTGTTACCATTCAGTGAGCTAGTAATGCATTCTAGCACTCAGTAGCTTTGCCAAAATTAGAAATTTCTCTCAATTTCCTATAGTCTGAGCTCTCTGCAGTAATGGCACATGCAGACCACCTCGCATGTTTGGTAGGAAGGCATTGACAGTGTGTAACAGGTAGGGGGATTGGCCAAATGAGCAGTTGAACTTTACGAAACAAGTGCTGACTAGGGTAAACAATACAAACAGATTCAGATAGGCAATTAGTATGCATTCAATGTAGAACAGTGTTAAACAGATCAGAGACATTGCTACGCAAACAGGAGCTCCAAAAAAATTTAATTGTAAATAACACACAGACACCCCTTTTGATAAAGACCTTTTTTTAAATAAAAAACAGGTCCCACAATTTAAATCTAACCTCAATAATTTAGTTAAGTAATATAGATCCATCATTAAAGTATAACTACAAGCAAAACTTTTTTATTAGTTTTGGATAGAGAGGAGAGGGATTAGAACCCCTTTCAGGTTTTAATTGCTGTCTGTGCCACCGTTAAGGATATTCACCCTCTCTATTTGTACTGTTTACCATTATCATTAAAAGTGAAAGTAAAAGAAAACCTCAAATTTTGGGCTGTCCCCAGAAAATTAATAGAGGGGAAATCTTCCAATGGGAACACTACTTTTGGTGACTTGGGGGTCCCCAAGGAATTCCCTTATTTTGCAGGGATTTCTTCTCACTTCCTGTTTGGCTATGGGATAGGAAGTAAAGATAAATCTCTGCAATGGGACACAGATGGCAAAAAAATAAATCTGACAGGAGTCATAACCTTCCCTTGTTCTATCCAAAATGAAAAAAAGTTTTACCTATAGTTCTAATTTGACTTTGTGTTCCTGTGCCTCTCTTTCCCCACAAACCCTCTGCCAGGTGTGCTGTGGACTTTCTCTCCGCCCACTGTGCATTGTTGGCTGTGAGCAGAGCGGACCTCGTGTGACTAACTACTTCATCGCCCTTTCTCCTGGAAGCAGTAGTGAACTTGTAAAGAGGAGATGATAATGCTACAGGCAGGGGTTTCATGGGACATGTAGTCCCAGAGGAGCAATGTAGAATGCAAATGGATGGGGCTTTGAACCTAAATACCCAGGATTCCCTGCAAACAGAAGGAGGAGAGGACTGACTTCTCTCGGCATTTGAACCAGAATACTAAGATCTGTGTATTATCAAGAACATGATGGAAGTCTGATGCCTATCATAAGCAGAAGTTTTACCCCATCTGAAAGAAACTACCCTATACATAATTTAGAATTCTTGGCTCTGAAATGGACAGTTGTAGACAAGCTGAACGAATACCTGTATGGGACAGACTTCAAAGTTAGGACTGACAGCAATCCACTCCTTAGCATGGCCAAGTTAGATGCTTCTGGACATTGATGGTTGGTGGCACTGTTTGGGTTCTATTTCAGCCTAACATATTGTTCTGGAGTCAACAATTGGGCTGCTAATGCTTTGTCAGGAAGACTCTATGACCCAGAGGCTCCCAAGGAAGAGTAAATTAATTTGAAACCAAACAGAGTTCATGCTTTGTGCCAAAGGATATAGTACAGAGCTAAATGGGTGACTGAGGCTGAAGCCATTTGAGTCACCGCTGCTAGAGTCCCAAAGTTCTACTGCAACTTAACTCAAGTAAGAGAGAGACTTGAGGAAAGAACAAGCAGGAGATCCCCTATGCAGGTTAACTGTGTGAAAGCTTTAGAAGGAGGCTTCCCAGAGCTTTCAGTAGCTGCAGAGTCTTTGAAAGAAGCCCAGCTAGTCCATAAAACATGGGATCGTTTACAGCTGTGTGACGGGGTAGTTTACTGAAAATGCCCTTCGAACAAGGTGGAAATATTGTGGCAATTGTTCCTCCCAGAGAAGCATAGAGGAACAGTCCTTAAGAAATTGCATGATGATTATGGGCATGAAGGGCTAGACAGAACACTCAAGTTAGTCAGTAATCGGTTCTACTGGTCATGCATGCGGGCCAAAGTTGAGAACTGTCAAGACCCCAAAACATGATTCTACTTCTAAAGGTCTTCTCTCCTTGATTTATTCATGCATACTTGATAAAACTAAACCTCATTCATATATGTGATGATTTGGACAAATTTGAGACAACATGGTCCCCTTGGATTACATCTTATTTACCACAGGAATTTGATATTTGAATTTTGCGTTTATGATATATCCTTAACAACTTTATACATTTGTTATTTACTTTTATTTGATTAATACGTGCTCCTTTTTACTGTTATTTTATTTCTATATATTTTAATATAATATTTTTTATGTACTATATATATATATATATATATATATATATATATATATATATATATATATATATATATATATATATATATATATATATATATATATGTATATGTATGTTTTGTACTAATTTTCTTTATCGAAAACAATAAAAGGATTTATGAAAAAAAAAAGAGAACTGTCAGGACCCCGACATGAGTGGCAAAGGGAACATATTGGTAGTGACTGATCACTTTATTCTTCATGCCCAAGTGTTTTGCTTGCGTTCATCTAGCAAGGTTACTCTGTGGTATAAGCAAGGAAGCTGAGATTTCTGCAGTGTGTAAATATGCTTTTACTATACAAAGATGCTGTACATACAAAACTATTACAATATTAGGTATACAATACAAGACTGACAGATATCTATAACAAGCAAAATGCCTAGCAAATGAACAGCCTATGTTCTATATCAGTACAAATATACTTAAAAGTTACTTATCTTCTGTTATTGTATGTTCGTGATCTCCATTGGCAACAATTCTTCTGGAGGACCAGGCACTTTTCTTGTATCATGAGGGGCTTCTGATCTTCAAAGCAGCATGATGGTGTGTGTGTGTGTGTGTCCGGCATCATAAGTCCTTTTATATGTCAGCTTGTTACAAACTCCATTACCTTAGCAACCGATAAATTTACATCTCAGTAGCTTCAGTTTGAAAGGCACTCTCTTACCTGTTTACTGTAGCTATAGAGACAATAGACTGTACAACAATGAAATCTACATTCCCATTTGTGTATTATTGTTTATGCAATGACCATAGTGGTGAATCCTGGAAGGATGATTAATTGCCATTTTATATGAACTTGTTTTTGTGAATCTATGCCATGTACCAATGTATACCAATACTGTTGTAATCAAATGTTATGGATGGTTATTTCAGATGCAATTAATAAAACTTGTATTCTTCTGTTTCATATAAAGTCCCACTCCCCCTGCTCCCTTTCCCCCCCCTTTTTTTGATGCATGACAGGGATGGAAATTTGCAGCCTTACCAGGCTACAGTTTCATTTAAAGTCCCGAGGGATGGAACAATGGTGTCTTACCAGACCATACGTTCATTCAAAGTCCCTATTTATTTCCCTTCAATCCCATTTATTACATTCCCATTGTATCCAACAACATTTGTTTGAGAAAGTCTGTCTCTGTGACACCAGAATGCTATGAGTCTTATAGAAAAATTTATATCTAAAATTATAACGCAACACATTCCGCCCTTGATTTTTCTCTCAGACTGCACACAGAAAATCTCTTCATTGCTAAACTCATTCTAAACATTAATTTTCCTGGAATGCAACACCTCCCATTTCTGTCACTGAGAAGGTGTTTCAGTCTTTAACTAAAAAGTTCATTAGAACGTTCATTCTAAAGTTCTTTAGAAACAAGTCCAAGCTTGTAATACATCAAAGGCCTTGCTCTCCACAGCTCTTGCGATCTTCCGTCATTCTTTCCATCATGTAACCACTTTTCTCTGGTCTTCCTATGGATCAAATCGGAGACAGCCTGTGGAGTGGAAAACAAAGTGGATTATCTGTTCCTTCTAATAATACATAAACAGTAGATCCAGGCCCTTCAGCTAAAATCTCTCCTCTAAATGGCTTCTTGCCTGGATATCTGACTAACACTTTGCCCCCTGCCTGTACCCACTTCTGACCCTCCCAAAGAACATCAATAGGGAGGAGAGGAAATATACTGATATTTCCCAGAAGATCACTGCTGTTTATTTTGGAAGGTTTGCTGTTATGTAGCCTCACTTTCCACTCTTGCTGAGAAGTATACACTAACCAGTCAGAGTCCCAGCCACTGTCTTGAAGCTCATCTGCCAATGCAAATGTAACTTCAAACCTTCCTGCCAGATTCCCTCTCATTCCTAGATAGGCTTCAGCTTCAGATACGTCACTCTTGGTTTCTATGTCATGGGAAGCAGTAACATGGTATCTGTTAAGCCCTTTTCTTTCAGGAACCTTACATAAATACTGAACTCTGCACTCCAGCTGTAGAATCTGTGCCCCAGCCACTGCCATCTTCTCATATGGTGTGCTTTTAGCTATTGGCCTAGAATTTAACAGCATGACTGTCTGTGTGAGGACCCGACCCCACCCCCTTAGTGTATGTGTGGGTGTAAGTTTACATATCTGGTCCTTCAATAGCTTGTTGTATCTTTCAATCAAAACAGCTGCCTGTGGATGGTATGGGATGTGGCACAACCAGTACACTCCAGAATCTTTGGCCCACTGCTGTACAGTTGATCCGGTGCAGTGTGAGCCGTTATCACTTTGGACTTGTTTGGGACAACCATAAGCAACGACAAGTTTCTGGAGCAGTTGAAGCATTGCGGCTTGAACTGCATGTTTGCAAGGATGAACAAGCATAAGTCCTGAATAGGTGTCCACTGCAGTGCAACAATATCTCAGTCCATTGTTTCCCCCGGGGCAGGGGACTGATGAAGTCAATCTGCCAGATCTCTGCAGGCCTCTAACCCCTCTTAATCGACCCGGTGGAGTACTTTTGCAATGGCCATTGTCACACTTCTCCACACATTGTACAGTTCCCTATTACAGTCTTTATCATGTCCATGGATATAGGCATTCCTCTCTGCTGTGCCCATTCATATGTTGTTTTCTGCCCCAAATGTCCAGATTGCTTGTGGGCCCAGTTGGCCAAGTTCATCAAGACAGGATCAATTGGCACAACTGCCTTCAATTTGGCGGTTCCATCTGCAACTCTGTTATAGTTCTCAAAGTCTGGGACTAGGGGCACATGTGCATCAACATGCCCCACTTCTATGGTGCAGGAGTGAGCTTCCTTCCAGATGTAGTCCCAGACTTCCTTGCCTCCCCACACCACATTTCCATGAATCATCTATTCATTGGACTTCCACGTGGGCATCCAAGTTGTCAGTCCTTTGAAAACCACACAGCTGTCAGTGTAGATAGTGACATGGGAAGAAGGATTCTCCTGAAGAGTCATCACTACAGCTTTCAACTCTGCATACTGACTAGACCCTCCAATTCCGGTCTCCTGCAGGACTATGTCTGTACTTGGGTTGTAGGCTGCTGCTGTCCATTTACGCCCAGACGAGGTGACTATGGCTGAACCATCAGTGAACCACGCTGACTCCTTCATGTCTTCTGACAGAGACTCAAAGGGCGGAGCATCTTGAATGGGGGATGACTGCAGCACAGGAATTTCTTCTTCTGGCCGGGTGCTGGTAAAAGTGACAAGCCCTGCCAACTGTTTTGAAATGTCTCTAACATCCCCAGCTGCAATACCCCTGCTTTCTTGAAGGTACCACTTCCATTTCATCAGTGTCTGGTTCTGGGCTACAGCTGCCCTGGTGGTCCATTATCTCTCACCCATCCTGCTATTGGCAATGCAGTATGGATGGCGACTGTGTCCTTTCCTGTAATGGTCTCTACATGTTGAAGTGCTGTGTAGGCCCCAAACAGGTGCTTCCCTAGGGGCGTGTATCTCTTCTGTGCTTATGTCAGTTGTTTGTACCAAAATCCAATGGGTATTGCTCTCAGTCCTTTCTTTTCATTTGGCTGCCATAGACTCCAAGATATGGTACCATTCTGCTCCACTACATCCAGCTGAAATGGTACTCCTTGTCTCACGGATCCTAATCCCTGATGCTGCAAAATAGCTTCTTTAGCAGCCAGGAATGCAGTCTGCTGCTCTGAACCCCATGAGAACTCTTTTTTCTGGTGACATTTATAGGCCTCAGAATCAGTCCAAGATGTGGGATGAACGTTCTCCAGAACCCCACAACTCCAATGAACTTCTGTGCCTCCTTTTTGGTAGTAGGGGGCGACAGCGCCTGGATAGTTTGCACAACTGTCTCTGGAATTTTCCTCTGCGGCCCAGTCCACATCATTCCCAGGAATTTCACTTTTGTGGCAGGTCCTTGGACTTTGTCTCTGTTGATAGCCCACCCTCTGTTCTCCAAGTGCTCTATCAGCAGATGCAGTGCTTCAGTTACATCTTCTTTTGTCCCAGAGATCATGATGTCATCAATGTAGTGATACACAGTGACTTTCAAATTCAGGGTACTTAAATCTCGGGCAATCAGTCCATGACAAATCATCGGAGAATGAAGATAGCCTTGTGGAAGGACAGTGAAAGTGTACTGGCGGCTGTCCCACACCATAGCAATCTGGTCTTGACACTCTGGGTCTATTAAAATTGAAAAGAAAGCATTAGCCAGGTCTATCACAGCATGATATTCTCCTGCCTTTTTTTTAGCAATTTTCTCAACAATTGAGATCATATCTGGTACAGCTGACTTCAATGGAGGTGCCACTTTGTTTAGACCTCTGTAATCCACAGTCATTCTATATGTCCCATCAGGTTTTTTTTCTGGGAACACTGGAGACGAGAAAAGACTTACAGCAGGTCTAAGGATCCCTTCTCTCAACAGTTCTTGAATAGTCTCCCCAATTTCTTTGTGACCTCCAGGAAGTCTGTACCGTTTGAGACAGACTGGCTTCTCTGGTGGAGGAATGTAGACAGGGGTCCATTTTGCATGACCTCTGACCACAGCCTTCACCGCCCTAACCAGAGACGCTTTACAATGATACCCGAATGTGAATGTACCACTTTCAGTTCAGTCTGAATTGACTGCCCTTGAAGTGCATCCATCCCAAGAATATTTTCGGGTAACTCTAATACTAAAACATTTTTCATAAATCATGATCCCTTGCCAATAGCCCATTTCACCTGTATCCTAACTGCTGGTGTAGTTTGCCCTCCCAAACCTTCTACATAAATCAATTCTCCTTTGTGATGGGAAGGATTTCCTTGCAAAAGTGTAACTTCGGCTCCGCTATCAACTAAAGCCATTACATGTGTAGGAGAAGATGACTTCCCCCACCATACAGTGACATGTGTATATGGGCGTCAGTCTCCTGCTGTCACTGTCCTCATTGCTATTACAGGAGACTCACCTTCCCTTCATTAAGGATAAGGAACCTCCCAATCCCCTTTTCTGATTCTCTCTAACTCCTCCCCAGGATAAAGAGATTTGGGTTTGGGTTCATGTTCAGTTTTGGGAATAGGTTTGGGGCTAACAGGAGAGGTCTGTTCTGTTTCCTCTAAGTCTAGGCTGATGTCATCTTCACTAGGAGTAGTGTTTCTAACCCTGACAGTTTTCCCTACTAAATGTTTCCACCTCTTCAGCATTTCTGCAGTAGAAATGCCATCTATCTCATCTTTAGGTACTCCTGCCTTTAACCACTTCAGCCCGGACCATTTGGCTGCCTAAAGACCAGAGGTCTTTTTACAATTTGGCACTGCGCTGCTTTAACTGATGATTGCGCGGTCATGCAATGCTGTACCCAAACGAAATTTGCGTCCTTTTCTTCCCACAAATAGAGCTTTCTTTTGATGGTATTTGATCACCACTGCGGTTTTTATTTTTTGCGCTATAAATGGAAAAAGACAGAAAATTTTGAAAAAAAATGATATTTTCTACTTTTTGTTTTAAAAAAATCCAAAAAACTCAATTTTAGTCATACATTTAGGCCAAAATGTATTCGGCCACATGTCTTTGGTAAAAAAAATGTCAATAAGCGTATATATTTTTTAGTTTGCGCAAAAGTTATAGCGTCTACAAACTAGGGCACATTTTCTGGAATTTACACAGCTTCTAGTTTATGACTGCCATATCTTGAGGTGCTAAAATGGCAGGGCAGTACAACCCCCCCCCCCAAATGACCCCATTTTGGAAAGTAGACACCCCAAGGGAATTGCTGAGAGGCATGTTGAGCCCATTGAATATTTTTTTTTTGTCCCAAGTGATTGAATAATGACAAAAAAAAGCAAAAAAAAAATTTACAAAAAGTTGTCACTAAATGATATATTGCTCACACAGGCCATGGGCATATAAAGAATTGCACCCCAAAATACATTTAGCTGCTTCTCCTGAGTATGGGGATACCACATGTGTGGGACTTTTTGGGATCCTAGCTGCGTAGGGGCCCCGAAAACCAATCACTGCCTTCAGGATTTCTAAGGGTGTAAATTTTTTATTTCACTCTTCACTGCCTATCACAGTTTCGAAGACCATGGAATGCCCAGGTGGCACAAACCCCCCCCCCCCCCAAATAACCGCATTTTGGAAAGTAGACACCCCAAGCTATTTGCTGAGAGGCATGGTGAGTATTTTGCAGCTCTCATTTGTTTTTGAAAATGAAGAAAGACAAGAAAAAACTTTTTTTTTTTTTTTTAATTTTCAAAACTTTGTGACAAAAAGTGAGGTCTGCAAAATACTCACTATACCTCTCAGCAAATAGCTTGGGGTGTCTAGTTTCCAAAATGGGGTCATTTGGGGGGGTTTTGTACCACCTGGGCATTCCATGGCCTCCGAAACTGTGACAGGCAGTGAAGAGTGAAATAAAAAATTTACGCCCTTAGAAAGCCTGAAGGCGGTGCTTGGTTTTCGGGGTCCCGTACGTGGCTAGGCTCCGAAAAGTCTCACACATGTGGTATCCCCGTACTCAGGAGAAGCAACAGAATGTATTTTGGGGTGTAATTTCACATATTCCCATGACATGTTTGAGCAATATATCATTTAGTGACAACTTTGTGCAAAAAAAAAAAATGTGTCTCTTTCCTGCAACTTGTGTCACAATATAAAATATTCCATGGACTCGACATGACTCTTAGCAAATAGCTTGGGGTGTCTACTTTCCAAAACGGGGTCATTTGGGGGGATTTTAAACTGTCCTGGCATTTTATGCACAACATATAGAAGCTTATGTCACACATCACCCACTCTTCTAACTAGTTGAAGACAAAGCCCTTTCTGACACTTTTTGTTTACATGAAAAAATTATTTTTTTTTGCAAGAAAATTACTTTGAACCCACAAACATTATATATTTTTTTAAAGAAAATGCCCTACAGATTAAAATGGTGGGTGTTTCATTTCTTTTTTTTCACACAGTATTTGCGCAGCAATTTTTCAAAGGCATATTTTGGGGAAAAAACACACTTTTTTAAATTTTAATGCACTAAAACACACTATATTGCCCAAATGTTTGATGAAATAAAAAAGATGATTTTAGGCCGAGTACATGGATACCAAACATGACATGCTTTAAAATTGCGCACAACCGTGCAGTGGCGACAAACTAAATACATTTTTAAAAGCCTTTAAAAGCCTTTACAGGTTACCACTTTAGATTTACAGAGGAGGTCTACTGCTAAAATTACTGCCCTCGATCTGACGTTCGCAGTGACACCTCACATGCATGGTGCAATTGCTGTTTACATTTGATGCCAGAACGACGCTTGCGTTCGCCTTTGCGCAAGAGCAGGGGGGGACAGGGGTGCTTTTTTCTTTTTTTTTTTTTTTCTTTATTATTTTTTTGCTTTTTTATCTTTTTTTTTAAACTGTTCCTTTCATTTTTTTTTTTTAATCATTTTTATTGTTATCTCAGGGAATGTAAATATCCCCTATGATAGCAATAGGTAGTGACAGGTACTCTTTTTTAAAAAAAATTGGGGTCTATTAGACCCTAGATCTCTCCTCTGCCCTCAAAGCATCTGACCACACCAAGATCGGTGTAATAAAATGCTTTCCCAATTTCCCAATGGCGCTGTTTACATCCGGCGAAATTTAAGTCATGAAATGCTCGTAGTTTCCGGTTTCTTAGGCCATAGAGATGTTTGGAGCCGCTCTGGTCTCTGAGCAGCTCTATGGTCAGCTGGCTGAATCACCTGCTGCATTCTCAGGTTCCTAGGTGAGACAGAAGAGCCAGATAAATCACGGAAGACGGTGGGGGGGGCATTCCCTCCCACTGCTTGTAAAAGCAGTCTAGAGGCTAATTAGCCACTAGGATTGCTTTTACATGAAAGCCGACCGCTGGCTGAAAAGAACCTAAACCTGCAGGCATCATTCTGGTATAACCACTCAAAGTCGTGAATGGCGTATCTGAAGCCGAAAAAACGGTTAACAATAAAACACAGTAAACTGTAAAGTATAAAAAATTGCATACCTGAAAAGCAAACATGATAAAACATAATAACAATAAAACATTGCAGAATAGAATACAGTAAAAAAGAGCAGAACAATAGAGAGAGAATAGAGAGAGAGAGAGAACAATAAAACGACAACTATTTTTTTAAATTGTGTGTGTATATATATACCGTATATACTCGAGTATAAGTCGTTCCGAGTATAAGTCGAGGCCCTAATTTACCACAAAAAAAATGGGAAAAACTTATTGACCCGAGTATAAGACGAGGGTGAGAAATGCACAGCTACTGTAAGTGGAAAAGAGGGTCAACAATGCCCATTTGCAGCATCACTGTGCCCATTTGCAGCCATAGGTCCCCTGAACTTCAAACTCAGTAGTTAAGGGTTCCTAGATGCCCCCTAGCTGCAGCCAAAATTTGGGGTCTCTGAACCCAAAGGGTCCCGAAATGACATTGCTGCAGATGGACACAGTTGACCAAATTTGGGGCCCTGTATCTCGGGGCCACTTAGTGCTAAGAACCCCAACTTTGATGTGCAAACTCAGTGGAACTAGCACCATAAAATTTCCAAATTTGGGGTTCCTAGCACCAAGTGGCCCTGAGATATGAGGCCCCAAATTCGGTCCAGAAAATGTCAAGCACTTTTCTGCAGCAGAGAATGACATTTTCCGAACCGATTTTGGGGCCCCGTATCTCGGGGCCACTTAGTGCTAGGAACTTCATCTTTGGATATGTTGTGGTACTAGTTCCACTGGGTTTGCACACCAAATTTGGGGTTCCTAGCTCTAAGTGGCCCTGAGATACGGGGCCCCAAAGTCGGGTCGGAAAATGAAATTTTTTGCTGCAGAAAAGTGCTTGACTCGAGTATAAGTCGAGGGGGGCACTTTCAGCACAAAAAAATGGGCTGAAAAATTCGACTTATACTCGAGTATATACGGTATATATATATATATATATATTTTTTTTTTTTTTTTTTTTACACTTTTTTTTTGTAACTTTTATAACTGTAACCGGTTCCAGGTTCGGGTCTCTCAAAATGTGATGGCATCTTGGGAGACCCTGTGAAAGTGTGTCTAGTCTGTGCAATGCTGTACCCTATGCTAATCCTCAACTAGTGAATGGTAGCGTTCAAAACATTCACCAATGCAAAGAGCAGGATTGTCAGGACAGGAGGGACAATAATAGCGGGTGTCACGCCTATATCCTCGCTTGCTGCAGACACAACATCTTTTTTGGGGGGGTTCGTTGGGTAGGGGTACTCGGGAGGACATAAAGAAAATGCCTCTCATGCAGCCGACTGAAATTGGTTGGGTATGTGAATGGGGGAAGTACGGGCGCTGCAGAAGTGGTGGGTTCCCAATTAGGATTGGCGAATGCAGCAGGAAGGGCATTATGGGCACGACAGGCCTGTTTGTCTTCTTCTTGGTGGCAGCGGAACACTACTTGTGCTTGCCACCTCACCAGCTTGAACTGCATTTATGGGACTCGCCACGTCACCAAGTGTTACTGCAGTGCTGGTTTGACTATGACCGGGGTGTACTAGGCCGCTGGTGCTTGCCAGTTCACCAAAACGCTACCAAAAAAACTGTTAGCGATCGCAGGGATCAGGCCTGACTCTGCGAACGCTGCAGTTATGCGTTTAGTGTTTTGTAAGTGACAGTGATCGATCGATACTGCACTTGGGTGGGCTGGGCCAGGCGGAGGGGCAAAACGCAGGTGCTAGCAGGTATCTGGGCTGATCCCACTAACACTGCGTTTTTGGGAACCCTAAACTGCTGGGGACGCTAGTATAGATCTGATCGGATCAGATATTGATCCGTTCAGATACTATACCACTAAGGGAGGCGTATGCTGCGTGCGTAGGTGTTAGCAGTACTGGCGCTAACCTGACGCTGCCTGGGGCTGGTGCTTGCCAGTTCACCAAAACGCTACCAAAAAAAACTGTTAGCGATCGCAGGGATCAGGCCTGACTCTGCGAACGCTGCAGTTATGTGTTTAGTGTTTTGTAAGTGACAGTGATCGATCGATACTGCACTTGGGTGGGCTGGGCTGGGCCGGGCGGAGGGGCAAAACGCAGGTGCTAGCAGGTATCTGGGCTGATTCCGCTAACTCTGCGTTTTTGGGAACCCTAAACTGCTGGGGACGCTAGTATGAATCTGATCGGATCAGATATTGAGGTGTTAGCGGTACTGGCACTAACCTGACGCTGCCTAAGGCTGGTGCTTGCCAGTTCACCAAAATGCTACCAAAAAAAACTGTTAGCGATCGCAGGGATCAGGCCTGACTCTGCAAATGCTGCAATTATGCGTTTAGTGTTTTGTAAGTGACAGTGATCGATCGATACTGCACTTGGGTGGGCTGGGCTGGGCCGGGCGGAGGGGCAAAACGCAGGTGCTAGCAGGTATCTGGGCTGATCCCACTAACACTGCGTTTTTGGGAACCCTAAACTGCTGGGGACGCTAGTATAGATCTGATCGGATCAGATATTGATCCGCTCAGATACTATACCACTAAGGGAGGCGTATGCTGCGTGCGTGGGTGTTAGCGGTACTGGCGCTAATCTGACGCTGCCTGGGGCAATGCATCTCACCGCTGGGCGATCAGGGGGCTAAACCTTTTTTCGGTAATAAACGGCGGGTGCCCTGACACTATAAAAAATAAACAAACTAAAGAGCATCACCCGTAACGGTTATACGGTGATCAGTGGTGAAAGGGTTAATTAGGGAGCAATCAAGGGGTTAAAACATTTATTAGGTAGTATATGGGGGTCCCTGTCGCTATAAAACGCTGACGGCGAACCTAAATATTTACTTCCCTAACTAGCGTCACCAGTGACACTAATACAGCGATCAGAAAAATGATCGCTTAGCGACACTGGCGACGGGGGTGATCAAGGGGTTAAAACTTTATTAGGGGGGGTTAGGGGGTATCCTAGACCTAAAGGGGGCTAACCCTAACTGCCCTAACACACTAACTGTCACAAACTGACACCAATGCAGTAATCAGAAAAAAAAAAAACTGCTTGGTGTCAGTTTGACAGGGGGGGAGGGGTGATTGGGGGGGGATCGGGAGGTAAAGGGGGGGGTAATGTGTGCCTGGCATGTTCTACTGTGTGTGTGTGTTGGTGCACTCACATTACAGTCTTCTCTCCTCGGCGCCGGAACGGAAAATACCGAGCCGAGGAGAGATGACATCATTTCCTTTGCTGCTGTTTAGCATACAGCAGCAGAGGAATGATTCTCATTGGTTGGAAGCGATCGCGAGGGGGGGGGCCACGAACGGATGGTCTCCCCCTCATCTCTGATCACTCCCAGACCAAAGACGACCGCCTCGGGCACCGGGGGGGGTTCCGATCGGCCCCCCCGCCCGAGGGAAGGCAATCACGTACCAGGTACATGATTTTGCCTGCCCGTGCCATTCTGCTGACGTACATCAGCGTGAGACGGTCGTCAAGTGGTTAATAGGTCCACCCATATTTCTTTCCTAGAAATAACTAGCCTGGTTTTCTCTTCAACTCCTGTCTTCTCTACCCCATTCCCTTTCTTCTCTGTTCTTTTTTGCTTGTATTCTTCCTGTCTGGCCTTGACCATATCTACTGCCTTGACAGGTTTTGTTTTAGTCTCCTCTAGCTCCCCCAATTGCCTTGAAAGGGTTGTGACTTCATAAATATTGCTGTTTAATCCCAGGCCTCCCAACAAGGACAATAATGGAGCCCTGAGATTAAATGGCGCAGACTTCATCAGCTTAGAGCGCAGAGCAGACGTAAATGGTTCCATATCTGGACCCATCCATTCTGGAAACGTATTTAATCCGGTTATACAACCCATCTCACGTAACCTGGAAATACCCTCTCCTATTGCTCTGCAGGAGTAGGTATTTTCCAGGTCAATAGGACTAGCCTATACATGGACTATTTCATCTTACACAAGGTCTAACAGTGACAAATTCATGCTAAACTTTCAGGCTTTTCGCATTGCCTGACGCAATTGTGGATCATGGGTTAACACTCCCATAGTCACTGCTTCCTTACCTGGCAAAACAACATTGTCCGCTACTTCATCCCAAAAGAGTAAGAGCCAACTCACTAGGGGCTCCCCAGACCTTTGTTTGTATTGTTTTGCCAGCTCATGGAGTTCAGTTTGTGTAAACTCCCATACTTCTTCAAATTCAACATCTCTGGGGTTGCGATAATGCACCTCACCATCTGCCATATCCTCTTTATCATGTTGCCATTTCCTATGCTTAGTAATGAGAGGTCTGGCATACTTTTTCTTTTGCACTAGCAGATCATCACGCAAAATATCAAACTCTATCTCCTCATCCTCACGATTATTTGAGGAGAGCACATCCTCACAATCCCAATTTTGGGATGTGACAATGGCACGTACCCTGGCTTTACTAACAGGTTTACGGCCCTTCCTTTTCCTTAAGGCATTAATTGACTTGATCATGAGGGCTGCACACCGCTCTTGCAAATCATTAGCCCGACTAGTAGTTGAACGTACACACTCTGAAAAAAATGCTAGCTGGTCTTTTAATACCCTAACTTCTGCCCCTGCCTTCACCCTTCTATGTGATTCTTCTATGTGATTTGGTGTAAATAGTATGAAGAAAATACCAGCCCACTGTGGACACTGTCCTCTTCTCTTTTTACTTAAATCCAACCCCTTAAGGCTAAAATCTACAAAAAGATCTGAGACTATATCACCCTCACCCAAGGGAGAAGCATACTTCACAAATTCTTTAGCAAGAGGCTCCCACTCATTGTCTCCGGCCCAGATAGGTAAGCTGCACACTTCCTTCTGGCACCAGAACCCCCTGCAGCCTTGCTTTTCCTAAACAACTTATGTAGCATTTTACCTAGCATAAGCTACACAACACACTACAGAAAAAAACAGGTCTGCTTCAATTGAACTATAGTACTGATCCCAGAGGAGCCCCCCCAGAGACTGGTCACAATCAATCACCTTGCAGGTGGACAGACAGACAAGGAGAATGCCACAGCCAAAACCAGGGTGCTGGAACTAGCAGCTTAGATGGAGCAGGAGCACACACACTCCTGATAGGTGCATGATCTGTGATAGCCTATGTGCCAATCTGCAGAAGAGCAGTGTTTTCTGACAAGAAGTGTCAGGAGTGAGCTTTCTCACGAGCTGTAATTTGTAAGTGGTGGTAGTTTATGTATCCATATGTAGGTGTTGTTTTTAGATGTGTCCTGTGATTCAACTAGAGATTTAGGTTTATCAAGTTTATTTGAAGGCATACATATTTATGAGGACATGCATCTGATGATCATCCCCTGCACATTGTCATGCATGCTTCCCTCATCTCTTACCCTTCCTCCCTCCTTCTGTGCCAAAAAAGCTAAATTGTTAAATTTGCTAAAATGTTTCTACATAGAGTCACCGTACAGACACCCAAAACTGCCCAGGGTGTCACAACGATACTGCAGATATCATTAATATGTTGTGAAAATGCCCTAAGCTGTTCTGCTACTGGCAGACAGTGATAGCCACTATTAGTTTGCTGTATGTTTCATGTTGCAATAGTCCTGGAACCATTTGTGTGTCTACTTAGCTCATTGGATGAGGATTTCTCCCCAAAAATATTTGCCCTGATGGTCACAAACTAATCAAAAATGCTGCCTGCTCATCCACCAACAATCATAGAATGGAGAAACCAGGCTAACTCTCTATTACTAAAAGAAAACAATTTTTATTTTGGCATAAATCACCTGTAAAAAATGAACACATTTTGGTACCCTTGATTGACAGTACCAGAACTACCTCCAATGACACTAATTAAACAAAGATTACTACACTGGCCCAACTAGATAGAAGCCAGTCCTATCAGAGTCAGATGAAAAAAATGATGAAGTGATGTAATTGGATTTCCACAATAATGATATTTGCTATGTCTCATCACATATATACATGTGAGATTGTACAAGTATATACATGGATGGAAAGGCGTATACATGTCCATCAAAACTGTATATAGAAGTTGACAGGTGACATTGATGTTTCTTAGGTGGTTATGTTGTAATAACTGAAACAAACCATTAGAATTGCATTTAATTATTATTCTATGATATACTGTATATGACATGTAAACTGTGCAAAGATGGTATGTAGTATGTTTTCTAAAATGTGAAAATTTCAATAAAATGTCAAATAAAAAAAAAAAAAAAAAAAAATATAAGGACAACATTTCTGTATGATGTTCATAAAATGTATCAATGGGTGAGGTTAAGGGGAACCTGTGATTTCTAATGGCAACCTTAGTACCCAGCTTTCCACTGGACTTTCTGTGAACAATTTGTATAGTGATAACATGTGATCACATCTATAACTGCTTATTCTCACAATTCCATTAGCCTATCTTCATGTTTGTCATGGTTCTTGGAAACATATGTAGCGCTACCCTCAAAGGAGCCACTGGAAATTGCCCAGGTTTTTTTCCCAGTACATTGCCCCGCAGCCAGACACAATCACAGTCACTCATTAGCTAAATAACTAGGGGTGTTCTTTTTGGTGTTTTTATTTTTGGGGTAACTGGGAAGGGGTTGAGGGAATTGAGTGGGATACTCCAAAAATAACTTTGTACAGGTTGAGGACACAAAACTTCCTTCTGTAGAGCTGAAGCAGACGTCCTTGCAAAAGTAAACTGTGGATTTGGCCTTGTAATAGAAAGTTAAAAGCACAAAAGCTTCTTTCTTTGAGCAATCACAGCAGAGTCCCTTCACAAAGAACTGGATAGACTGAAGTGCTTCAGAACACTAGCCGATGTCCCTTTTAGACAAACACACAGCTGGCTCTCTAGCACCAGAGGGGTGGCAGTATCCCCAAAGTCTCTAAGATCTCTCACAGCAGTCTGTGCTTACTAATGTCCAAGGAAAGTTGGCTGCCTCCTTCCAACATCAATGCAACACCTTTCTCTGGTGATACCAGACTAGATCTTCACACGACAGCCCCTCAGTCAAGCATATGGCAGTGCTGCCTGGAGGGCAGCAAGCCCTTCAGGCAGTGTTTCTCTCCTGAAGGCAAAGACCCATAAGCTCTGTGTCTCACTGTATTTATACAGACTCCCAGCAGACTTCAGGGCAACCCTCTCTGGGATTGGCCAGAGCTGTATAAATATTCATGCTGCTATTTGCTTTGTTCCACACCTATGTTCCAGAGAGTTCTACAGGTTTCTGGAAAGCAGAGGAAGCAATCAAATCAGCAGCAGCTGAAACACTGAACAGACCTAACTAATCACATGCAGCTGCACTGATTACAGTGATCTAGAACAAAATTTACCTAACAAAGAAATTGCAGTCACACTGATTACAGTGAGACAAGCTAAATTTACCTAACAACAAAAATACAGCTTCACTGCCTCTTTTTTTATTTTCTTATAACAGTAGTTACCTCATTATGCTCTCCTATTATTTCTGGGACATCCTATTTTTTAACTGGTGCATATTGAAAATGGGGTTGTACTAGTGCTTTGAACTGGGTATTATTATATGGAGTTATGCATGTGGGGCTGTGGAAAAATTGAGAGTGAATGTAAAACAATGACTGCTCTACCCATACAGCTAGCCTTAATGAGCCTTGTGCTAACATTCCCATAATATGAAGGAAATATGCTCAAAATGCGTGAAATTCATTTGGCAATATAGCAAACATGATCCTCTTCGGCACAGGCCATACCTGTTTAGTGATTACCTATAGATTTGAACGGAGTCATAGTTACTATGCAGACAGAAGCTGGAAAAGATTTCAGGATGAGCAATGTAAAGACCGAAGGAGGCTTTGACTGTGAGAGAGCTATGCAAGCACCTGGGTGTAAGTTGTGGTGAATCTAGGTTAAATTAGGTTGGGTGTGAGGGCTAACAATTTTTAATAAAACTGAACTTGTTTTTGGGTATATCATTAGTTATGTGGCTTTCATAGTGTTTTATAATATGTCAGTGTAAACAATGTTTTATTAAGACTATAAAAACTAAGGGTGACAATATAAATTCTGCACAAGAGATGGAAGCTTGGTGCTAAATGGACATCATAAACATGGAGAATGTTTCCTTTAGTAATACAACCTGTTCAGTCACTAAATAAATATACCCTGTACTTCAGGGATTGGAGGAACATGTGACTTTCAACATTGTTAAAGCACAGGCTCATGTTAAGTTGATATATTTTAGAAGTATTTGAATGACCTTTGAAATAGTAAGAAAAAAAGCTCATATATTTTGTCACAGAGGACTGCATCTTTAGCACTTTGATGCAGGCAACCCAAGTAAATCCTCTAATGATTCATACTATGTTAGTGACTCACATCATTTTGTTACAGGGTGGAAATGTTTTGTGCAGTAGAGTGAGATGCCCAATTCTGCACTGTGCCAGTCCAGTTTATGTTCCACAGCTGTGCTGCCCACGATGCCCAGGTAATTTCTTGCATATCTCCAGATGCTGATCTGAGTGTCTATGACATGCTAAAGCATAAAGTTATATTTATTCATACTGGACCACTTGTGAAAAAAATAAACTTTCCTAGAAATAGTATAGACATTGTAAGTCAAGTCAAATTAATTACAAAGCTGTTCCTATATGTTTAGATTTCAAGATTTATTATTTTTTAGGACTTTAGCCTAGAGCGGATATCACTATCTGTTCTTCATTATATTCTGCTGGGGTATGCACACAGCACACTACATTTTACGTTCCATTCACAAAATGCAGGCTGAGTTATCTCTGGTCATGTGAATTCAACAGCTGACTGGGCTGTCCTCCTAGCTTTTTTTATTTTTTCCACATTTTTTCATTGAGAAGAGCAGTGCTCATATCAGTGCTTTTATAAATGTGTTGTATATTTTTAAACAGCAGTATGCCATGGAAAAAGCTGCTTCCCTGACTTGCAATCAGAGCCATTAGGATTCTGTTAGGCGTGGTTCACATTATTGCATGTTTGCGGCCTGTGTTTGCCTGGGCATAGCAGCTTATCCTGCAGAAAAAAGGTGCCTGCAGGAAGTACCATGGGATTTCCATGGGATTTCCCTGCAGTTCTGCTCCCGCATATGTGCTGAGTTTTTAGATACTTGGGGATGAATGGCAGCCCCACATGTTTTTTAACAGCAGAGCGTTTTGACTACGGGTGGTTTTGGATGCTGGAATCACGATTCCCTCACTGGCAGCCACCCGCAATAGTGTGAACCAGGCTTTAAGGAAATTCTCAGAAGCACCATCATTACCTTTCAGAAAAGTGTGAGTATGCTTTGTGTTGATAAAATTGTTGTGTCCCATTAATACCTATAAATATTATATGTACGTAACTTGATGCGTAATGGTAACTTTTCACAAATGTATGATATGAGCATATTAGGAAGTACAAAGCTATGAACTGTATAATACCCAAATTGAAGGTATTCCTAATACATTGTATAATACCCAATAATAAAGTATTCCACCTCTACTGATGTTAGATGAAATACAACAGTGTGCCTAATGCACCTAACGTTATTATGGAATGAATGTCTCCACGATAATGTAAAACACTATGCCGTATAGAAATGAATAAATGAAAAAAATTACAAAATTACAATCAGTGGTAAGTGCCTGCTCCACACATCAGGTGCAGTGTGCTCTTACCAGATGACAAGGCAGCCTACACACAGTTATAGTGGTGATCCCTGTGTGGTGGTTCTTTCTCTTTACTCTCCTCCTTCGACATTTTCACTAAGGATCCTATGGGAGCAGTTTCTTATGACACAGTGCATGAAATAAGACAATCCCAGAGAAGGATCATTGTGCAACACATTTAATAAAACAAGTGTTTAAAATCCAAAATAATGAAAAACTACTCACATTTTATGGGTGTCTGTGAGACACCAACACATACAGCCCAGCTATTGTTCTGTACAGCAGCGTGTCCCAGGCCAACCATCAGAAATTGTGGGGCCCCTTATACAGCTTTAGGCCTGCCCCCCCCCCCCGAGCCTGACCACCAACATTTCCCAGGGTCCCGTCCACTGGCGGCCCCACCAAATCTGCCCACTAGCCAATCCACCAAGTCCTTCAGTGCCTCAGCCTCCCTCACACCTGTACGCTCTCAACCCTCTCATACCTGTACACTCTCAGCCCCCCTCACACCTGTACGCTCTCAGCCCCCCTCACACCTGTACGCGCTCAGCCCCCCTCACACCTGTACGCTCTCAGCCCTCTCACACCTGTATGCTCTCAGCCCCCCTCACACCTGTACGCTTTCAGCCCCCCTCACACCTGTACGCTCTCAGCCCCCTCACACCTGTACGCTCTCAGCCCCCTCACACATGTACGCTCTCAGCCCCCTCACACCTGTACACTCTCAGCCCCCTCACACCTGTACGCTCTCAGCCCCCTCACACCTGTACTCTCTCAGCCTCCTCACACCTGTATGCTCTCAGCCCAGTCACACCTGTACACATTTAGCCCCCCCTCACACCTGTAAGCACTAAGCCCCCTCACACCTGTACGGTGGCCTCTGACAAGGCAGGATCAATACCAGCCGACATAGACATATGATGAGCGGTGGCAGTGGGAACTGACACTTCCACTGCATGGGCAGTGGTGCTGGTAGGTGCAATAGCCTTGGTTGTAGTAGTGGATTCTTTAGTGGATAGAACAGCCGTGGCAGCAAACACCGGAGCTGGTTCCAGTGCAGCAATAGAAACACACTTGCCTCAATCTAGTTGCAACACCCGTGGCGATAGGGCTGGCGAGACTACCTCCAGTAGCGTTTCCCCACAGTGGCCGCAGGTGATCCAGGGCCGGATATTGGTAGCCAGTCCTGAGCACTTGGAACACAGCAGCCCAATTGCTTCATAGCCTCCCATCGTGTATAGCGCCAGGTTACCCCTAGGGATGAAGCACATTCCGGTCTTAGTAATGGCTTCTCTCAAGCCAACAGGCGCACAGCCGACACTTGGTGCAAAGGTTTTCCAATCAGCACTAGAAACTCCATGATACGCCATGCTTGCCTCTCCGTTTCTCAGCGCATGGATCCAAGATGGCGATTTGCGCCACCGCGTGCCCTCCTTTGCAGAGCAGCAACTCCTCCCCCCGCCAAAGGATTGGTCCGGATGCTCAGTAGAAACTTCAGCGCCTGCCTCTTTCTTCCAGCAGCATGCCAAAACTGTCATGAAGTCTGCCTTAACCCCTTCAGCATTGGCGTAAAGTGACGAAAGACCAGACTGACACTCTCCCATGAGCAAAAAGACAATTAGGTTCTTCCCCACGTGGTTTACATGAACAATAGCACAGTCTCTGAGGTACAGGAATATTACTTGCCACTCTCCCACAAAGCCAAACGAAATTCCTGTGTGATTGCAGTTCATTGCTAGGGGCGACCACCACAAAAAAAGCGATTTGATCCACGCTGGTCACCAGATTTAGCACCTAGCCCAATTTTCCAGGAGCCTAATGTTGACTACCGGGATTAGGGATGGCTGAACTACATTCTCAGGGTGCACGTTTGTGGGTCCAGTAGGTGATGAACAAAGAAGAAATTGTTCACCAGTCACTATGCTTTAACAAAAGAGAAGTTTATGTCTCAGAACAGGAAAATGTGGGAGAGAGGGGATTAGGGCACAGGACACCCTTAAAACAATCAGCAACAGGCAGATTGGCAGACTCCTTAGACAAAAATAGGTGGGACTAGACAGACAGCAGTATAGGAATACAGTAAGAGCCTTTAAGCTGAACCACCACATCTGTACTTTGTAGGACAGGCCGTCTTCTCTAGTAACTGAACTTTACTTACTGCTTCATGCACTGATTCCCTTGGATGAGTTCTCTCTGAAGTCGTCCCAGCCACTTCAAAGCCTCCTGCTTCCTTAGAACTCCATCCCTCTAGAAGCATTACCGGATCTTTGGCAGGCTTTTCCCTGCATAAATACCCGGATAGGCCTTGATTAGGCCTAGCAGCCGGCAGCCACATGTATAGGGCTCAGGCCTAGCAGCCAGGAGCTGTACACACACACCATCGACCCAAGCCGAAGCCCCTGGGCGGGAAGTACTGACTTGGTCACCTGACTATTTTCCATTAAATAGCTTTTCCAAGCATGCATCACAGAAAAGATGATTGGCTGCAAAAAGTATGTTTATCCATAACTTGCTTATACTGTAGCTCATCACACTAATGTCAAAGGCAACAGTGCCACCTACTGATAAAAGGGAGAAACCACACTTAGAACCAAAGTCAATTGACCATAAAACCCTACCAATTAGCCAGGCTGACTACCACCCAGCACAACTAAATTTACCTGTAGCCCTATTCTAGGGACAAAGGTCCTACATACTATAAATAATAAAGCAATCTAAAAATGTTTACATATGTAGTGCTACTCCTGCAGGAAAAGTTTGGGTAGTCTTAATATCACCCAATACGATTGATAACAAAGCAAGCTTAAAATTAATTAACAATGGCAATGACATTAACAAGCGCATGGGATTAGCAGTACCACTTGTCAACCTCGCCCACTGAGTTCAATTCGGGCTGCTCTACAACCGCATGTAATGCACACGATTGCAGTTCGGTAATGTGGTACATTAGGGTTAAATAAGGCAGGTGATGTAATGCCTCCTCACTGCCTGTCAAATGCCCAGGGAAAAGCACTGTTATTAAAAGAAGATAGCCTGAAAGCAGTAAAACAGGGAATCCTGCAGATCCTGACCTGGAGTGAAGAAATGGTGCTTAGCCCCTGGGGTTTACATGCAGGTGCTAACACGGGACAAACTTGGCTGGGTAGCAGAGTGGTAGAAGAGATTCCTGCTGCAATGATCAACTCCTCAAGCTTTCTCCTTCCAGTTCTTGCAGCTCTCTTGTCAGCTTCTCAGTGAAGAACCAGGCAGGCTCAGAGAGGTAAGCATCAAAGGCTGGAAAGGGACAGTCAAAGGGCCAAATATGGTCCTGGAAACGCAGTTTGCCTAGGTCTGATCTTACTGATGAAACTTGGTAAATTCACTGGGGTTAAAGTGTAAGTTCACCTTTACAGAAAATCTGTAAGATAAACTTACACTGGACCCCCTCCCCATCCCCCTCAGTCCCGCTGTACTGGAGTCCCGCGATCCCCCGCTGTCAGACACCAGGATGCCGCTTCACAGGTCTGGGATTTAAAATCCCTGGGGCTTAATCTCCTATCCATACCTCTCACCGTGGGAGGTATTCTAATTGGTCAGCACTGTCCGTCTAGCATGACCTGCCCACGCTGGAGGAGAGAACACCAGGAGGTTTTCAAATCCCTGGACCGATGCAGCAGCGTCCTGGTGCCTGACAGTGGGGGATTGGAGGACTCTGGTACAGCAGGAGTCCAGTGGAAGTTCACCCTACAGATTTTTTGTAAAGGTGAACCTACCCTTTCAGCCCAACACTTTGTAACTGGATTTTGGATTTCCTGGCGAATAGGTAGCAGAGGGTAAGGGTTGGCAGTTGCTGCTCATCAATGCTGTCCCTTAGAACCGGAATGCCAAAGGGATGTGTGCTAAGCCACTTTTTGTTTACTTTATATATGTATGATTGTATCTGCCACACTCAGTGAACTCTGTTTTAAATTTGCAGATGACACCAGGCTAGTTGGAAAAATAAAGGATGATAACAAGGCTGCATATTGGCAATATATAAAAACCTAGTGGGTTGGTGTAGAGACAATAATTTAGAACTAAATGTGGATAAGACAAAGGAGATTATTGAAGATTTTAGGAGAAGTACAGAGACCAATTATGAGCCAGTTGTTGTGATTGATGGGATGGAGGTTGAGAGGGTACAGGTTTTCCACTTCTTGGGAACAGTAATTAGGGAGGATCTGCCATGAACAGGGAACATATCCTGTCTGGTGGGCAAGACTCATCAGAGATGGTACTTCTGAAGGAAGCTGTGGAGGGCAGGCTTTTCAGAGCATGTCCTCCTCAGCTTCTATAAACCCAGATAGCAAGGGTAACTTGCCACAAATTTGTGGCAGTGTTCAATTGTAAGTCTTGTTAACATGCTGCACGTTTTTACTGGCAATTTGTACACTTGCAGAGCACAAGAAGCACAAGTTCTAGTTGACACGTTTCCAATTTGTTCCAATTTGTAGCAAATTTACGTGGCAAGTCGTTCTCCATGACCGCGGGTCCCGCGGAATCGATGTCCGCCGCGTGCCTGTGATCGTGTCACGGAGAGGTAGAATGGGGATATGCTTTTGTAAACAAAGCATTTCCCTGTTCTGCCTAGTGACAGGACAGAGATCACTCCTCTCTGTCATCGAGAGCAGTGATCGCTGTCATGTGTGTTGTAGCCCCCCCCAAGTTAGAATCACTCCCTAGGACACACCTAACCCTTTCATCGCCCCCTAGTGGTTAACCCATTCACTGCCAGTGTCATTTACACAGTAATCAATGAATTTTTATAGCGCTGATTGCTGTATAAATGCCAATGGTCCCAAAATAGTGTAAAAAATGTCCGATGTGTCCGCCATAATGTCGCAGTCCTGTTAAAAATCGCAGATCGCCGCCATTACTAAGAAAGTGAATAATAAAAATGCCATAAAACTATCTCCTATTTTGCAGAAGCTATAACTTTTGCGCAAACCTATCAATATACGCTTATTGCAATTTTTTTTACCAAAAATATGTAGAAGGATACATATCGGCCTAAATTAATATATATATATATATATATATATATATATATATATATATATATATATATATATATATTTTGGAGGGATATTTATTATATGCTAGAGGTTAAATTAAAAGTTCAGTGTGTATTTATTGGGTGATATATGTGCTATTTTCATGAAGATAGTGTTTTTATGTGAGGTATGTGATGTCTTTTATTATAAGGGGGTTGCATTTGCATTTGAGTTTTATTGTAAAATGATAATACATTTTTCTGACTCTGATGTTAAATTTTTGGTTTTGGGTTTAATACAGCTTTAACACAGATTTCAGTGCTCAGGGGTGCATATTGAATAGACTGCAGGGGTCAGGAGTGGTTATCGTACCGAGTGCAGGGGACAGGAGAGTGGTGCACACAGAATACAGGGTTCAGTTCACAACTTCAGTATGGACCCCCCTTCTGTACAGACCCCCCATTCCAGTAGAAACCCTCTATCTCCCCATCAGTGTTGCCAACCGCCAGCATTTTTGCTTGCAGCCAGTAACAAATGGGCACTTTTCCCCTGCTAGTAAATGCCAGTGGCAGGAAAAGGTTGTCCGTAAAAGCTGTGACTCTCGGCTTGCTACAATGTGTTCAGGCGGCACTGGTGGGGGGTTGGACTGGCGGAGACGGTGCCTGAGCATGTCATGTCATGTCATGTCTTGGTGCAAGGAAGCCGAGCGGAGCGGGTGGAGCCTCTTGTGTGGGTCTGCGGGATCAGGAGCGAGATTGTCTGTGCTATTTGGACTGAAGTGGACTGAAGGGACCACCTGACATTGAGAGAAACTGTCACTATGACTTAGGAGGGGACGTGTCGTGTTGGTGATCTGTACTGCTGCACACTGCTGTCAGTGAAATTCAGTAACTTGTGTGTGCCTGCCCATTCTAATTTTCTTGCCCTCCTGAGTCCTGTCCCTGAACTACTTACTATATCGGAAAATAATTAAGAAACATGTTTTTTGCTTTAATATCTACCTTAAATCTTGTTGCCTTGTTGATTACATATTGTACTTGTTTGTGGCCTAAATACTGAAATTTGCACTTGTAACTTTGGAAATGCCAGTAAAAATGTGGTTGTGCCAGTAAAGTTTGGGTGTCGTGTCAGTAAATTTCAGTCTGGTAGGTTGGCAACACTGCTCCCCATCATTACAGACCCCTTTCCCCATTTAAAATCACTAGATGCAATAGAGCTCAGTTGTGTGATATGACCGCAGCCAATAAGTAGTTTTGGCTTTTTGGCTTTGCCTATCTACCCTTTCTTCACTACTTAGTCAGTCCCTGACTTGGAAAATGCATTTGTGTGCTGTGTGCCAGGAAAATGACATTCACATACATAAGGACAGTGATTCAGTAGATGGTGAGGTAGGGGCAGGGATGACAGCCCTGGAGCATATACTTTCCAGAATATGTCAACACTGACAAGCCCTTTAATGAATTCCTGCCAGGTTCCTGTAATTACAAATCAATGCAGATGTCTATGGAAATGTGAGGTGTGATAAGTATCATGGAAAACAGAATAAATATGTTTGAGCCAACACAATTGTTTCTTAAACCTAGAGCTGTTAAATCTCTCTCTGACAGTTTGGCAGTCACCACATTTGCAGCACACTGAAATCAAAAGGCTACTAATGAGATGATTATTAACAAATGGTTAAATCTTTTAGCAGCAAAGATTAGGGTTATTTAGCCAGTGCTCACAGAGTTGCAGTGCTAGGCCACTTTTACTGTGCATTCCCCGTGGCCTTGATCATCACAAATCCCTATGTATACAATATAATAAGTTATAAAGAAAAAAGCCCTGAGGCTAATGCTGTGCTAGTTGATAATTGGTAACTAAAGTGAATATGTGCAAACAACAAACAAAAAAAATATGTATTGAAGCAGCCAGCACCTAAAGTTCAATACAAAAAACTTAAAGTGGAGGGCCACCCTAAAATAAAAAATTGCATGAAAAATCGTAAAAAAAAATAAAAAAAAACATTTGAAAAAAAAATTTTTTAAAAACTTACCTGAACCCTTGTTGCTAGGCAGTCTTCCTAATCTGCCTCTCCCTATTCCGTGGCGTGTCCTGCTCCTCGGTGAGTGGCCCCGTTGCCTCCTGGGAACTGTGTGTGTTCCCAGAAAACCACGGGGGCCATTCACAGGGCGCTGCGCCACTCGTGCGTGCGCAGTAGGAAACTGGCAGTGAAGCTGCAAGGCTCCACTGCCTGTTTCCCTTACTAAGGATGGCGGTGCCGGGACCCGAGAGCCGAGGGACGGGTCGGCCTCGGGCGGCCGACATCGCAGGAACCCAGGACAGGTAAGTCTACTTATTTAAAGTCAGCAGCTACAGTATTTGTAGCTGCTGACTTTAAAAAAAAAAAATATCCTGACCGGAATCCCTCTTTAAATGGAATAAATAGCAAAGTGAGTGCAGCGCTAGATATAGTGTGAAAACTGATTATTATATCAGTACGTGATAAAAAATTCAATGATCAATATATTAATAAACAATAGATTCATGAAAAAAATTAATATGTAAAAAACAGAAAAAGTATTCAAAAAAAGAAAAAATATTAAAAAAGAAAAAAGGAAAACTAAAGCAACGTCCCATCCAAATAATGATCAGTGAAGAAGTCCATGCAAAGTTAACCTCCAGAGGGGAAAAGATGAGTTGCAGGAAAAAAAGTTGTGACACCAATCTTCCCAAAAATCAAACGTGTATTCAGGTCAACACCCAAAGTTTAAGGTAGCCTGCTTACCAAAAAGCCGTGACTGCTGATAATAGTCTCACCCAGCACAGGGAATTAACGGTCTCCCCAAAACCAATATGGCATCCAGAACAGCCGTTGATGTTCTATTGTTGCTCAAAGATATAAAGCGAAAACTCCCATAGTACAGTATATCAATTCCAATAATTTAATAAGAGAAGAGTTTGCACTTACAGGAATGAATTATAGTAACAAGCAGTTGTGTCATATGAGAGCCGCGGCGTCTCTATTAGTTTCTCCCGATTTCCTATGTTGTTCGTCTCACCACCATCGCAGAAGGATATCGTAATGACGTTACCGTCATTACGTTACCGATTGGACTTCTTCTGGGGATTGGCCGATCCCCAGAAGACGTTCAATCGTGACAAAACGCGTAGGGTGGAGCCCCTGGATGTGACATGATTACGCTTTAATTTTCACACTATATCTAGCGCTGCACTCACTTTGCTATTTATACAATATAATAACCAAGGAAATACAAAAAAGAACAATAAACTGTAAAAACAAAATAATTCACAACTCTGTGTAATAACCATGAAGCATTTGGTTCAAAGTATATACTTGTACAGTTATGGATCGTGCACTGATAACCATATTATATCCTCACAGAAATTACAAGACAATTACAAGGCCCAGACATACACACACAGGGTTTAGAATACATACACTGATTTTTTCTTGAAGGAAGTACAAGAAATTACCATTTAATATAGGTAAGCTGCAATTTTTAAATATCTTTTAAGGTTTTGTCATGTGAATGGGCACATGTAACAACAAATACAAACAAATCCTAATTTGGTGGCAAAAGTTTAAATAACTTTAGAACCCCATTGAGGTCTATGGGACTTGAACGTTCGAAATCAAAAGTGCTAATTTTTAAAGGCTAATTTGCATGGTTTTGTCCTAAAAAGGGTTTGGGGACTGGGTCCTGCCCCAGGGGACATGTATCAATGTAAAAAAAGAGCAGTGATTTTAATGATGCTTAAAGTGAAAAAAAAAAAAAGTGAAATATTCCTTTAAATATCGTACCTGGGGGGTGTCTATCGTATGCCTGTAAAGTGGCGCGTGTTTCCCTTGCTTAGAACAGTCCCTGCACAAAATGACATTTTTAAAGGAATAAAAGTCATTTAAAACTGCTTGCAGCTTTAATGTAATGTTGGTCCTGGCAATATGGATAAATCAGTGAGACAAACGGCATGGGTACCCCCCCTCCACCAGTCCATTTCCAGGCCCTTTGATAAAGCATCAGTGGAGAGGAGACACGTTTTTCCCATATTAACTCTTACAGGAGAGAATTTCCCTTCCTAGGGGTAGATTTCATCTCACTTCCTGTTGTCTCCTTCCGTTTGCAAGTAGGAGTCGTTTGTAAGTTGGATGTTTGAAAGTAGGGGCCTGCCCTATATACTCTGCAGAAATTGGGGCCTTAGGTGTTGGTGTTGCCACAACACTGTAAGCCCTCACAGTTACTCTTGGTGGGCGCAGGAACGGGCCCTGCTGTGAAATATTAGATCAAGAATTGTAATTACATGCACCTGTTGAACGGGGGCAGAAAAATTGGGCCTTTGGTGGTGGTGGTGCTGGTGCCACAACACTGTAAGTCCTCACAGTTACTCTTGGTGGGTGCAGAAATGGGCCCTGCTGTGAAATATTAGATCAAGAATTGTAATTACATGTCCCTGTTGAACAGGGGCAGAAAATTGGGCCTTAGGCACTGGTACCACAACACTGCAACCCTTCACAGATACTCTAGTTGGAGTGCAGGAACGAGCCCTGCTGTGAAATATTACAGCAAAAATTGTAATTACACACCCCTGTTAAACAGGGGCAAAAAAATGTAGCCTTAGGCACTGGTGGTGGTGCCACAACACTGCAACCCCTCACAGATACTCTGGTTGAGCGCAAGAACGAGCCCTGCTGTGAAATATTACAACAAAAATTGTAATTACATGCCCCTGTTAAACAGGGGTTGAAAAATTGGGCCTTAGGCACTGGTGCTGGTGCCACAACACTGCAACCCCTCACAGATACTCTAGTTGGAGCGCAGGAACTAGGCCTGTTGCAAAGTATTGCATCAAAAATTGTAATTACACACCCCTGTTAAACAGGGGCTGAAAAATTGGGCCTTAAGCACTGGTGTTGGTGCCACAACACTTCAACCCCTCACAAATGCTCCAGTTGAGCGCAGCAACGAACCTTCCTTGCAAAATATTGCATCAAAAATTGTAATTACACGCCCCTGTTAGACAGGGGCTGAAAAATTGGGCCTTAGCCACTGGTGGCGGCGCCCAGAACCAAAAATATTCTTACAAGCTATCAGCATGATCATTAGGGGGAAGAGGATAGTCACTCAGCATAACATGATAGTCACTCAGCATCAGCATAGGCAGTCGTGAAGGGATCTGACATTTCAAAAAAAATTATTTGGTTACATCAGCATCAGGTGCTTGGTAGCTGGTGGTGATCCAAGACTGATTTATTTTTATGAAGGTCAGTCGATCAACCGAGTCGGTGGACAGGTGCACCCTGTGATCAGTTACAAAGCCTCCAGCAGCACTGAATGTGCATTCCGAAAGAACGCTGGATGCAGGACAGGCCAGTAGCTCAAATGTATACTGTGCAAGCTCTGGCCAGAGATCCATCCTTAAGACCCAGTAACCCAGAGGATTTTCGGTGGGAAAGGTGTCCAAGTCAGATCTTGCCCCTAGGTATTCCTGCACCATGTAAAACAGACGTAGGCGATTTTTGCTGGAACTGATCATACCTTGGGGCTGCGGACTAAAAAATTGTCTGAACGCATCGGTCAGACGGCCACCTTCTCCACCACTCCTTCTCTGACTGACCGAAGCCTCAGCAACACGTTGTCCAGGAACAGGAGTTTGTAACCTCCCAGTCTCTGGGAACGCGTTGCACAGACCTTTCTGCAAGGCCTTCCAAAGATTTTTCATCCTCTGCTCCTTCCGCAAAGGCAAGATAAGGTCCGCAACCTTACCCTTGTAACGTGGATCAAGGAGGTTTGCCAGCCAGTAACGATCCCTCTCTTTGATACCACGAATACGAGGATCCTTCCGCAGGCTTTGCAGGATTAGGGAGGCCATGCAGTGTAGGTTTGCTGAGGAATTCGGTCCGGAGTCCTCTGGGTCACTAAGGACGACAGGATCCGCAACCACATCCTCCCAGCCACGTACAAGTCCATGGGTTTCTTGGGACTGTAAATGATCCCTTGAAGACTACTGCTGATGCTGGGTACCAGGCTCCCCCTCCATGCTGACACAATCCTCCTCCTCCTCATCCTCTTCCTGTGTGACCGGCTGGCACGCAGGAACACTGTATGGATAAAGGGGGCCTTGAGAGGTAAGGAAGTCCTCCTCTTCCTACCTCTGTTCTGCCTCAAGTGCCCTGTTGATCATTCCACGCAGGGGGACAGTGTCACTGATGCATGCACTGTCACTGCTCACCATCCTCGTGGCCTCCTCAAATGGTGACAGGACAGTGCATGCATCCCTGATCATGGTCCACTGGCATGGGGAAAAAAAAACAATCTCCCCTGACATTATATGACCGGCGGAAATGCACACAGACTTTCCTGGCCTGCCTCAGGACATCCTGTAAGCCCAGGTACCTGCCCAAGAACCACTGCACCACCAAGTTAAGGACGGGATCAAACAAGGCACATGGGTCAGTTGTCCCTGTCGGAGGGCGGAGAGGAGGTTGGTGCCATTGTCGCAAACCACCATTCCTGGCTGAAGCTGGAGTAGCGTCAACCACCTCTGAGCCTGCCCCTGCAGAGCTGACAGAATCTCTGCCCCAGTGTGGCTCCTGTCCCCCAAGCACACCAGCTCAAGCACCGCATGGCATCTTTTGGCCTGCGTACTTGCGTAGCCCCTTGAATGCCTACGGAGCACCGCTGGTTCTGAGGGCAAAGCACAGGAAGAGGCCATGGAGGAAGAAGACGAGGAGGGGGTGGAGGAGGGAGATGTGTCAGAATCACCAGTAGTAGCATTTTGGAGGCGTGGTAGCGGAACAACCTCCAACACTACTGCACCTTGTCCTGCATCCTTCCCAGCTGCCAGAAGAGTCACCCAATGTGCCGTGAAAGATAGGTAACGTCCCTATCCATGCCTTCTGGACCATGAGTCAGTGGTAATATGCACCTTACCGCTGACTGCCCTGTCCAGCGAGGCCAAGACATTGCCTTCCACATGCCGGTAGAGAGCCAGAATCGCCTTCTGTGGCATTTGGGAACCTGCCACCGAGGAACCGCACATTCCACAAACTCACGGAAGGGGGCAGAGTCTACTAACTGAAAAGGCAGCAGTTGAAGTTCTAGCAATTTAGCCAAGCTAGCATTCAACCGCTGGGCATGTGGATGGCTTGGAGCGAACTTCTTTCGGCGGTGCAGCAGCTGGGGCAGGGAAATTTACCTGGTACAACCTGACATCGGAGTACCGATAGCAGACTGCCCGCAAGTACTTGGCTGTGACACACCTAATTCTACACCTTCATTCCTCTCAGTGCAGGTCTCAGAGAGGACTGAAGGTATAGTGGGGTTGGAGATCCCAGCTGATGAGGAGCAAGGAGAGGTCCTCTTTGTTCTTTAGTGTGGGTCTTTTAGGTACGCTTGCCAATGAACTGCATGGCAGGTTAACATATGTCTGGTCAAGCAGGGTGATGTTTTGGCCACGCGAGATACGCTTGAGACATATGTTGCAAATAGCAGCAGTGGGATCTGGTGCACTCGTCTCAAAAAAGGCCCACACCAAAAAACTTTTGGAATAATGCGCAGAGACAGCAGCACCCTGCACATGCGGAGCTCTGCGGTGTGATGCAGTCGGTGTGCTGCCCTTAAGCTGGCCCCTGGAGGGCATCCTGCCTCGTTGGTGATGTGCCTCCATCTCCTCTCTCCTATCAGGCACCCATGTGGAGTCAGTGACCTTATCATCCCCTCCCTCCTCATCACTGGAGCAAAGCTGGCAGTATGCTGCAGCTGGGGGAACATGACTGCCAGATTGCTGTCCTTCTTGGGCACCCCCTCTGTCCGTGCTCACGTTACTGCCTTCCTCTAGCTGAGTACCATCATCAGAGCCTTAAAAACGCTGGGCATCCTCCTGGAGCATGTACCCAACACTGTGGTTAAACAGTTCGGGGGACTCCTCAGGAGGACATGGTGGGGCTAGGGAAGGAGTGACTGATGCCATTGAGCCAAGGGAAGAGGCAGCGTTGGCAGCTGCTTTGCCAGACAACGTACCCTGAGCCTGGATGAGTGAGGATGAGGAGGATGAGGACGGCTTGGTCATCCACTCTACCAAGTCTTCTGCATGTTGCGGCTTAACGCGGCCAGCTGCCGAAAAAAAAGGACAAGCGTGTCCCACGGCCACGTGCTAATGTAGATGCACCATGTCCATGACCAGCACTGTTGCCTCTAGACACAGAGCCTGCTTGCCCTCTTTTATTGGCTTGTATCTGTCTGCCTCTCCTTGTTGGCCTTCCAGACATACTAATGGCCTGCACTGCAGTGAGATGTAGCTGCACAAAACTGGGATGTGTATATATATATATATATATATATATATATATATATATATATACACTGATTATACAGCAGCTAGCAGAATGCCTGCCTGTGGTATTAATAGGATCAGAAGAAGCACACCAGCACTTGTCTTCAGGTAGCTATAGGTGCAACTGTGCAGGGTACACAGTATACGGACTGGAAATACTTCAAGCTGCCTGCCTGTGCTATTAATAGGATCAGAAGAACACAAGCACTTGTCTTCAGGTAGCTATACTGTAGGTACAACTGTGCAGGGTACACAGTACACTAACTGTAAATAATTCAAGAGCCTGCCTGTGCTATTAATTGGATCAGAGGAAGAACACAAGCACTTGTCTTCAGGTAGCTATACTGTAGGTGCAACTGTGCAGGGTACACAGTACACTAACTGTAACTAATGTAAAAACACCTGCCTGCCTGTCAGTATATTAGGAAGAGAATAACAGGAACGGATCTAGCTAAACTGAATACAGTGTATATAAATATATATATATATATATATATATATATATATATATATATATATATATATATATACAACACCTGGGATGCATATATATACACAATACACTGTCAGTGCAGCTAACTGACTCGACCTGCCTACTCTAACTTAAATCAAATGACACTGTCTCTCTGTCTATCTATCTCTCTCTGCCTCCGCAACACACTACACAAGGCCGCCACCCTGGCTTTGGATAATTACGGCTCTCTGTACACACGACACTGTGATTGGCCAAGCATGCGGGTCATAGTGCATGCTTGGCCAATCATTAGCCAGCAATGCACTGCGATACCGCAGTGAATTATGGGCCATGACGCGCCACTCGAATTTGGCGAGAACGACCAATATCGTTCGCAATTTGACGAACGGTCGAACAGGCAATGTTTGAGTCGAACATGGGTTCGACTCAAACTCAAAGCTCATCCCTAGTCCTGGCTAATCAGGTTGTGCGGTGTTTAATTTCAGTGAGAAGTTCACTAGGAACAATTGCTCTACATTCACCTTTATGGCTTAACTACAGATCTCTGAAGGAAAGCAATTTATACAACAAAAAAATGTAGTATGAGTTTGACCTGCAATAAATCGATTCTTTGTGACAAATAGCTAGGAACTGCAGTGATTACATTTCTATCTACAAATTGCTGTTGATTGCTGGCATTAGTGATTTGTTGCAGAAATTTATCACTGCCACAAAATCTTCAGTCTGACATGGCAATAAATTATCTGAATATTCCTCTTTAACTTCATGCTTTAGCTGTTTAATTTTGTATCAATTCAAAAGACTCTATCACAAGGGTGGTTCCAAATAGGTATTAGGTACTGTTTAGATCAATGTAATAAGTTTAGATGATACTGTATTGTATATGGTACATTTTACGCTTTTGGAGAATAGGGTACCTTTAAAAAGGCACTCAAGCAAGCTTCAATTAGCCAAGGCCAAGGGAAGTTATGATACTTGGATATCCTTTCCTCATAAAGAATTGTTAGGCTTTTATGTCTTCTCCGAATGTGGGGAAAATAACACAAACAGGAATGACGAATTTCCTATCGTGACCAGGGTTATATTTACTAATGGGAATCATAGGTAAGTGCCAAGCTGCGAAATCTCCCACCCCCCCCCCCCCCCCCAAGAAAGGAAAAAAAACTAGAGCAAACAGCACTTAAAAATGTACATGTAAAATAAGTATTACAGTCGATCAGTGAATTTCCATGGACATTTAGGTGTGAAGTGGTAAAATGCTGAGCTCTGTTTCTGGAATAACTCCATGTGTTTATTGCCAATAGACAAAATTTTTATGACACTTTTAAGTCCACCACGAAGTTTAGGAAATGCTGTGTGCCACACTGCCTTCCTGTGTGATCCAATTTTCCAGAATCTTTGCTATTAAAACCATACTACAAAATGCCATAGTCATAGTCATAGATGCCATCTATCCATATTTTGTGTCCCTGTAATGCCCATAATTCTGAATGCCACTGTAGAATAAAATCTTTCTTTTAGTGAACAGTATATCCAATATGTATTAGTATTTGAGGGCTTTTCACATAAGTGCTTTTTGTAGGGAAAGATTTTAAATGCACCAAATATTTACATTCCAGCTTAATGCCATTAAACACAACTCCAACCAAGCCAAACCACTCCAACCAAAATTGTTGTTCATTTTTACACATAGGGGCGAAAGGTTAGAACCTGTCAGGTTTCTATTGCTTTTACTTTAGCCAGTGGAAAGATTTTCCATCGCTTCCTGTGTGATCATAGAGACAGTAAGTGAGTAAAATCTCTCTACCAGGGCCAGAGACATTAACAGAAATGTTTTGGGTGGAGTTTGAACATCAGTTTGACCAAACTTCCATAAAGTACTACGTATTCAAGTTTTAGCAACCTATTAAACATTCTCCATTTTTATATGTGTCCAAAATGCACTTACCTTCTTAATAATGCAGCTATGCCAGCTCAAGGTCCACAGAATCACTGCCCAACTTTCTGGGTAGAGGAGCATGCTCTAATTGGTTCATTTATAGGACAGTGGAGGCTCCAGCTATAGCAATCGCTCACAGGGAGAAGAGGGGAAAGGGGAGTAGCTTGCTGCAGAGGCTATCTGTTTCTGTGGACACAAGAAGACCTGTCCATAGTTCCAGCTGGGAGCATGCATTTACAAGTAAAAAACAGGAAGCAGGAAGGGTGGTTGTGGAGAGATCCAATGCCAGGCCGCCACAATCTGTAAGCAAAAAGTACACTGCAATTATGGTAAGTGCTGAGGTCTGTAACACTATATGATTTTTGCATTTGTGGATTTAATAACACTTTTAGGAGCAGAGTAAACTTTTTTGAATGCATATAATAGCCTGTGGGCCAGTTACTGCATGTTGGCCTACCTCTCTGATGTTTGCATAATAATTTCTTAGGGACAGATAGGGTTTCTTTTTGTACAAAACTTTAAATCAGCCTTTCTCAATTATGTTTCTGTGGAACCCTAGAGTTCCCCCAAAGGTTGAGATGGGTTTCTTGAGCAGTGGCTGCTTGACCTCCCATTTGATGGTGCCCACACAGTTCCAAAGTCACTTGGTGGCAGCAGCAACGCAATACCAATAATTTTTTAGCCATCTGTAAGGTTGACTATCACTGACCATTCTGACCACCATTGTAAAGAGGGCATTTTTAGCACTGGGGGGTTTCCTGACATCTAAACAATCTTTTCAAGAGTTCCTCTGGAATAAAAAGGTTGAGAAAGCCTGCTATAATGATATATTTTAAAGTAGCATACAAACATCAGACAAAAAAAATGCACTTTTTATCGGTATTAACAATGCAAAAATTACCCACATTCCCAGGGCTTTTTTTCATCGGGAACGTGGGAGAACGCAGTTCTGGCACCCCCAGAACTGAATGGCAAGGGGTGCTGCCTTCCAGCAATCTATTGTTGCCGGAGGGGATTTATTTTTGCAGAGGAAGGGGGTCTATTGTTGCTGGGGGGGGACTATTGTTGCAGAGGGGGGTCTTCTGTTGCTCGTAGGGGATCTATTGTTGGTGGGATTGGGTCTCATGTTGCTGGAGGGTCAATTGTTGCTGGCAGGGATCTACTGTTGAGGGAGGGGGTCTTTGTTGCTGGCTGCTGGAGGGTCTATTGATGCTGGCTGCTCGGGAATCTATTGTTGCTGGATGGGATCTATTTTTGCAGGGGGATATATTGTTGCTGGGAGGTCTATTGTTGCTGAGGTGGGTCTTATGTCACAGGGGGTCAATCATTGCTGGGAGGGATCTACTATGAAGTGAAGGATTTAATCTATCTGGCTGCTGAAGGGTCTATTGATGCTGGCTGTTGGGAACCCATTGTTGCTGGGGTGGATCTATTGTCACTGGGATGTATTGCTCTTAGATCTATTTTACTGCCTTTCTTGTTATCATTAACAAATTCCATACAAAATAATTAGCACCACAAAATGATACTTGATTCTGTATTCTCTAAAAGGGGTGGTGCTGGGTGGTGGGTAAGGGGTGGACCTAAGGAATGGTGCTTAGAGGTGGGTAGAAGGCGGAGTCAAGGGGTGACTCGAAGGGAGGAGTTCCTGCACCTATTTTTTGAGAAAAAAAGCCCTGCACATTCCTAAGAAATCCCAAGAGCTGCCCATAGCCCCCCCACCCCTTTGTACCTGAGACTCTGTACCAGCTGCAGCTTTCACAGATGATCTGGACCTTCAACTCCAGGGGTAAAGTAAAGCACAGCAGTAGTAATCATATGTAAACACATAGCATCTTAGCATGCAGGCAGCTGTTGCTTTTACCCTGCAGTGAGCTGCAGTGAGAGAGTGGTGTAATGCATCTTTCAGTACACCACATTTTATTATTTTTAAATTTATTTGAAGTGCATAAAGGGACACTTCCACCATGTGCCCACAAAGTACATTGTATTGTTTATTTTTTCTCACTACTGACATAGGGGCACCATTCATACTTCCGACAAAAGGCACCAAACCTACCATTGATACAGGGACACCATTCCTACTACTAACTTAGGGACACCATTCGTCTTACTTACACAGGGTAAGCATTTTTCCTATTGACAGAGGGGCATCATTCCTACACTTGAAACACCTTTCCTACTACTAACACATGAACACCATTCCCTCCACTGACACAATAGCACTATTCTTACGACTGATACATTGGCACCATTCCTCCCACTGAGACATGGGCACCATTTCTAGAAAAGACACAGGATTTGCTACCTTCCACTGATACAGTGGCATTCCTAACACTGACAAAGGATCACTATTCCTACCAATGAGAAAAAGGGGAGAAAGAATTGGGTCTTTAGATTAAGCACGCAGGTGTAAAAGTTCAAATTTATTGGAAATCGGTTACATGTTACATGATGGTACTCATGAGTAGGCATAACTATCCAATACAGTTCATTTAAATAGATATACATACAATAATGGCACATTGCCACATAATTGCTGGCAGTAAATATTATATAATACACATAGTAAAATTATTCAAGTTAAACATGTAATGAGCAAAAAAGCGCCATATAGTAGCTCTGTGCATTTCCTGGATTCATCCACTCTTCAGGAGCATTCACATGGATTGAATGGGTATTGTAGTATGATGGAAAGAATATTATTTATATGGTCTGACCCTGTCAAGGAGGAGGAATTAAAATGAGGTAAATAGGAGGTAGAATTAACTGGAAAAACCTCCTACTCTCTAAAGTACTTCCATAATGTATAACTACATGATGGGAGTGTGGTACTGTGAATCACAGATCCCCTAGGGGTATCACTAGCAGCAAATGTGGTGGTGTGGATGGCCTAGGACCCAACAAAGATGATATCCAAGGAAAGGAGTTTCCCAGAGGTAAAAATAGTCATAAATGACCGTGAATGCTGAACCCAAAGTAGAAAAAAAACTGAGAACTCGTATATTATGATATAATTTGTCCTATGCTTGGTAGAGGATAGGGCAGTGAAATGCGAGTGAATATATAGGTGAAACAAGTGAAAGTGGAAAGTGATGATATACAGTATCTCACAAAAGTGAGTACTCATCTCACATTTATGTAAATATTTTATTATATCTTTTCATGTAACAACACTGAAGAAATGACACTTTTCTGCAATGTAAAAGTAGAGAGTATACAGTTTGTATAACAGTGTAAATTTGCTGTCCCCTCAAAATAACTCAACACACAGCCATTAATGTCTAAACCGCTGGCAACAAAAGTGAGTACACCCCTAAGTGAAAATGTTCAAATTGGACCCAATTAACCACCCCCCCCCCCCCCTTTCCCTGGTGTCATGTGACCTGTTAGTGTTACAAGGTCTCAGGTGTGAGAGGGGAGCAGGTGTGTTAAATTTGGTGTTATCGCTTTCACTCTCTCATACTGGTCTCTGGAAGTTCAACATGGCACCTCAGGCAAAGAACTCTCTAAGGATCTGAAAAAAAAATTGTTGCTCTACATAAAGATGGCCTAGTCTATAAGAAGATTACCAAGACCCTGAAACTGAGCTGCAGCACGGTGGCCAAGACGATACAGCGGTTTAACAGGACAGGTTCCACTCAGAACAGGCCTCGCCAGGGAAAAGAAGTTGAGTGCACGTTCTTAGTGTCATATCCAGAGGTTGTCTTTGAGAATTAGACTTATGAGTGCTGCCAGCATTGCAGCAGAGGTTGAAGGGGTGGGGGGGTCAGCCTGTCAGTGCCCAGACCATATGCCACACAATGCATTAAATTGGTCTGCATGGCTGTCGTCCCAGAGGTAATCCTCTTCTAAAGATGATGCACAAGAAAGCCCGCAAACAGTTTTCTGAAGACAAGCAGACTAAGGACATGGATTACTGGAACCATTTTCTGTGATCTGATGAGACCAAGATAAACTTATTTGGTTCAAATGGTGTCAAACGTGTGTGTCTTGCCTACAGTCAAGCATGGTGGTGGGAGTGTCATGGTCTGGGGCTGCATGAGTGCTGCCGCCACTGGGGGGAGCTACAGTTTATTGAGGGAACCATGAATGACAACATGTACTGTGACATACTGAAGCAGAGCATGATCCTCTCCCTTTGGAGACTGGGGCAAAGGGCAGTATTCCAACATAAGGACCCCAAACACACCTCCAAGACGACCACTGCCTTGCTAAAGAAGCTGAGGGTAAAAGTGATGGACTGGCCAAGCGTGTCTCCAGACCTAAACCCTATTGAGCATCTGTGGGGCATCCTCAAATGGAAGGTGGAGGAGCGCAAGGTCTCTAGCATCCACCAGCTCTGTGATGTCGTCCTGGAGGAGTGAAGAGGACTCCAGTGGCAACCTGTGAAGCTCTGGTGAACTCCATGCCAAGAGGGTTAAGGTAGTTCTGGAAAATAATGGTGGCCACACAAAATTTTGACACTTTGGGCCCAATTTGGAAGGTTTCACTTAGGGGTGTACTCACTTTTGTTGCCAGCGGTTTAGACATTAATGGCTATGTGTTGAGTTGTTTTGAGGGGACAGCAAATTTACACTGTTATACAAGCTGTACGCTCTCTACTTTACATTGTAGCAAAGTATCATTTCTTCAGTGTTGTCACATGAAAAGATAAAATAAAATATTTACAAAAATGTGAGGGGTGTACCCACTTTTGTGAGATACTGTAATAAAGATAAGAAACAGAATCATCAGAGAAATTAGATAGGATCAAAACCATTACATGCCAGTAAAAATTGTTAATTAATTCCTCCTCCTTGACAGGGTCAGACCATATACAGTATCTCACAAAAGTGAGTACACCGATCACATTTTTGTAAATATTTTATTATATCCTTTCGTGTGACAACACTGAAGAAATGACACTTTGCTACAATGTAAAGTAGTGAGTGTACAGCTTGTATAACAGTGTAAATTTGCTGTCCCCTCAAAATCAACAAAAGCATGTCAGTATATATCTAGCTAGGTCTGATTAAAGTCAAACATATCATGTATTATTTATCTATAATTTTATGAGAATTCCCTCCCCCCCTCTTACTACCGGGCTAACCCCCATAGGATGGGGCTGTTATTCCCCACCCCTTTATTAGATATTTAATCATCCTTGTTGTTCTAGTGTGATACATGATCTAGATGGGAGCCTTTGGCTCCATCACTTCCGGGAGCTGCGATGTGTGTCGCGGGTTTTTCCTTCTCCCCTTCTCATAGGGTGGTCCTCCCTGCGCCACGCATCAATGCCACGCACCTCGCGATGGAGTTGCGGTGCCACGCTCCACGGCGCAGCCCCCCTGCCTCCTTCTACTTCGAACGGCCATGTGGAGTGATGATTTTGGTGCCGCTTCTGCACCGCTTGTCCGCCCAGTTGTAGGTGTCTCCCTACCACAGTGCACGCTAGCGTGCTGTTGGTGGGCATGGCGGCTATTGCCTTATAGGTTTCATTCTAGGACGGCTGATTCACATTGGTTGCTCCATCTGTTCACTTGGGTTATATTTTCTGGATCACTCTGAATTTATGTCCGCATCTGTCAGCTTCAAGTAACCTGATCTGTTTATTATCGATTTTTACTGGCACGTAAAGGTTTTGATATAATTTCTCTGATAATTCAGTTTCTTATATTTAATAATTCATCACTTTCCACTTTCACTTATTTTACCTATACATTCACTCGCATCTCACTGCCCTATCCTCTACCGAGTATGGGACATATTGCACATGATATCATAATATAGGGGTTCTCAGTATTTTTTTCTATTTTGGTTTCAGCATTCACGGTTATTTATGATTATTTGTACCTCTTGGAAACTCCTTTTCTTTGGACATCATCTTTGTTGGGTCCTGGGCCGTCCACACCACCTCAGCTCCCGCTAGTGATACCCCCAGGGGATCTCTGATTCGTAGTGCCACACTTCCATCATGTAGTTATACATTATGCAAATACTTTAGTGAGTGGGTGTTTTTTTCAGTTAATTCTACCTCCCATTTACTTAATTTTAATTCCTCTGCATTGACAGGGTCAGACCATATAGATATTCTTTCCAACATACTACAATACTCATTCAATCCACGTGCATGCTTCTGAAGAGTGGATGAATCCACAAAATGCATAGAGCTACTATGTGCCGTGTTTTTGCTCATTACATGTTTTACTTGATCAATTTTACAAGATGTATTCTAAAATATCTACTGCCAGCAATTACGGTATGTGCAATGTGCCATTATTGTATGTATAGATATTTAAATGAACTGTATTGGAAATTTATGCCTACTCATCATGATTACCATCATGTAACATATAACCGATTTCGAATCAATTTAAACTTTTACACCTGCGTGCTTCATCTACGTCCCAATTCTCTATCCCCTTTTTCTCATTTAGATAGGGATAGAGGCAATTGACTTTACCAGGTCACCACCTCACTTAAAGTCCCAATGTTATCTTTTTCCGTTTTCACTATTCCGACCAATAACACAGGGGCTCTAGCATTGTGCCTCCCACTGGCACAATGCTACATTTCTACCCACTGACACAGTGGTACCATTTCTTTCACTGAGACATGGGTACCATTCCTCTTATTGACACAGGGGCACCATTCCTACTACTGGCACAGGAGCCCTATTCCTCTCACTGACAAAGGTTTACCAGGCTTCCCATGGACACAGATGGACCATTTGTGCCACAGACATGGGCAAAATTCTGACCACTGACACAGGCATTTATTACTCCCACTAACCACTGACACCAGGTTGTTTATCGCTACCACTGACACAAGGTGACTATTCCTCCCACTGTGATATGGGCACCATTCCTCCCACCAAGAATTGGCGACATTTCTTGCCCTGACACAGGGGTCCCTTTCCTACCACTGACATAGGGGCACCATTCCTACCAAGGACACAGGAGCACCTTTCTACCTTATGATCCAGGACACCATTCCTAGTACAGACACAAGGGCACTATTCTGACATTTATTACTTCTACTGACTTGGGATGAGCTGCCTATTTGATCTGTACCTAGTTTCAGATACAATTTTTATTCTTCTAAGGTTCAGCAAATGACCAAACTAAATTGGTGTTTAGCCAAATCAAACCTCTGGTGGCAGTGGTAAATGATACATCTGACATTATGACAGCTTCCTCTCTGCTGGTTAGGAAGCTGGCACTTGCCAGGAACCTAAGCATGTCTTGTGTAGGATACCTAAATAGTTTTAAAAAGAAGTAGAACACAGATACCGTCTTAATCCTTTGCATGCAGCTGAAAGCAGGATGGTAACCCACAGGATTCCATGGCTATTGAAGGGGGTATATGGTACCCATGAAGATAAAGATCGTCATATTTCTGCGTTAACAAATCTTAGAGATTACAGTTCTGCCAGTCTGCTGAGTCTAAGGTCATATCAGATAGACAAACCAGATGCTTGACTAGGTTAAAGAGGGGAAATCTTGTGATAGCATCAACTCCATGTACTCCCTTTGAATGATAACCACAAAGGATTACAAATCACTGCCCGAGTCCTTACATTCTGACCCCACATCTCTATAAGCCCTGATGAAGGAGGCAATGTCTGGCCCCCAAAACACATTAGCTTTCAGATTCAAATCTAGATATAAAAAGATGACAGGTGTTTTAGACTTTCTGACTTGGATATGTCATTTTAAAAAGTGTAAAAATTATATAGGTGGATAAATTAGCGAATAAAGTTACAGTCAAGTTTTTTAAGGATGGCCATACATTTGAGGTGGATGGGGGAATTCTCCCCACTGTGTCTTTGTATTCTGACTTTCCCGACATCAGAATAAACCGTTCTGATCAAGCGAAAAAATAGAGACAGAGTGGTTTAACATAAGTCGATCAGTGCAACTTCTGTTCAACCACAGTGGCCATACCTGGATCAAAATTCAACCGGGTCCTGCTGAACTGGTCAAATTTTGATCCATGTATGACCAGCTTAATGCACACTGGGTATCTAGGTTTCAGTAACCTCTGGGAATAAAAAGGGTTAAAAAACCTCAGATCATCAGCTGATACAGCTATTGTTACAAGCCACCAGTTTGCTTGCTGGTAGCTTGGTCATTTTAGTTATATTTTAATCTAACATCTCAAAGTGCTTTTTATCCTTCCCTGCTCTTTCTAAATTTAGTTTCTCCCTGTAACCTTTCCCAAATGTCAGCAAACACTTTTACTTTATATGGAGAGTATGAAATAGAAATCATGCTAAGTCACAATGAACAATTAGAACCTGACCGTGCTGTTGAATGTCTGGGACACTGGCCAAATAAATAGTTCCTATAAAGAAAACAAGAATCTAATCACTCAGTTGATGGAGAAAGGACTGAAATAGTGATTGTTTAACCTTCTCCATCAGGCAGCATGAGATCATTTTTGAAGTTTGAAAAGTCATGTATATGGGATTTTTTTAAATGTTAATAACCATTATAAATGTGTTTTTGTATTCACTGCAATAATATATGCCTATGCAGTAATATTTAGTCATTATCATACCTTCTAGCCTTCGGAGAGGGAAAATCTTAGTGTATTTAGGCAAAACATACCCTAGTCACACCCCTGATCAAGAAGACTATGAAAATTCAAAGCACAGTAATGATCATTCAAACAACCTGGAGGTTTTTTCACAGCTGTTCTTCCTTTATATTAGCATTTGAAGCAGTGGTGGCTGGTGAAGTTTAAAGATGGTGGGGCGCTAGACCCCGCCCTTCCTTATTGACCACTCTCACTTCTCAGAAGCCTTGCCCCTTATATACTCCACCCACTCCATCTCCTGTATTTCAATTGCTTGAACAAATTCTCCCAGTATATCTCATAATAAGGGCATATTATGGGATATACTGTGAGAGACAACCTAAGGGATATACTGAGAGACCGCTTATTATGGGATATACTGACTGAGAGTGAGAGAGAACCCCCCACCTTATATGGGATATATACTGAGAGACCCTATTATGGGATATACTGAGAGAACTCCTATAATAAAATTGGATAATGGATATTATGGATAAAAGAATATTATGGATAAAATAATATATCCATAATAGGGGGTCTCAGAATATATTGCATAATAGGCGGTCTCTCACTCTCAGTATATCCCATATTAAGGTGTCTCCCAATATATATCCCATGATAGTTAGTGGCCCTATTATGGAATATATTGAGAGACACCCTAAGGGGATATACACACACAACAAAATGACAAACACTCTGGGAGCCATCATGATGCCAACGTGAACATTACCCTTTTTTTAAAAGGAAGCAACCTATTAGGCAGCCAGGTAGTAGACGAATGGAAATGACAACTTCCACACATATACAGGAGAAAGTGACCTTGCCCAAAGAGCTTACACTCCCCACCATGGAGGGTCCCTGGGTGGATATAGAGGCACACCTCCACATCAGCACTCAGCAATGACATGTGTGGCAAGCCATGATGCAATGTGTTTTCCAGTGCTGACAGATCATGGCGCATTCAGATGCCCAGGTTGAGTCAGACTCAGGCTGCACTGTTCTCCAACTGAGGACCTGGATCTGAACTACAGAAGCCCATCATCAATACACTTGACAGCCACTAGAAACCACCACAGCAAGATTGCCTACCAGAGCACACCCCCCCAGCACTCATAGGGGGTGGGGAACACATATATGTCAGCCTCCCTATCCCTTCTACAAGCACAGAAGCAATGTGCCCCCACCATCATTAATTGTGCTTCCATGCAAGATTGCCTACCAGAGCACACCCACCCAGCACTCATAGGGGGTGGGGAACACATATATGTCAGCCTCCCTATCCCTTCTACAAGCACAGAAGCAATGTGCCCCCACCATCATTAATTGTGCTTCCATGCAAATAGCTCTGCTCTGTTTAACTGAGGATTGTTATTCTGTAACTAGTCAGAGTGTTTAGCTTATGTGCTCAGTTTACACTTTTCATTGTACAGAGCTTGGACAACACAGAGTTAAATGGCATGGCCACGAAGTAACTTAAAATTATCTGGATCTACTGAATGCCTTGGAGATGCCTATGTGTGATGTGATGCCTTGAGAGATGTCTGTAATCTGTGGGGGACTTGGCCGATTCCCCCATACACTCACTGTTTCTTCTGACCCTTTTTGTCACCTTTCTTATGCCCTGCACACAATCCTCCTCCTTACAGGCTACCAGCTTCCCTCCCCAAACAAAGCTTTACAAGATCAGCTCCACTCACCTCCCTCCCTGCATGTCAGTCTGTCTGCTCAGCTTCTATGAGATCGGCCACCTGTATCTATTTAGAAGCCCCAAATGTCTTATGTCTCCCTGCCTGCTCTTTCTGTGCCCTCTTCGTTCAGATCCTCACTCCCGATCACCAGTGGAATGCTGAAAGAGCTAAGTGCAGAGCAGGACCACTGCCGGCCGCTGCTGCTGTGCATATGAGGGTGTTAGCACACAATAGCAAAGTTTAGGGACACATACTTGGGTTAGATCTGGAAGTACCAGGTAGAGAATTCTTTGGGGTATCTGAGTACTAGCATCTAAAACAGCGACAGGGATTACCAAAATGATCTGCAATCTGCGTTCCATCTACGGAGCGGTGGCATCACTTGCGGTTTAACACTGGCACAGAGAAACTGGAAGTGACGCCACGGCTCTGAGGGAAAGCACCGCCCATTTCCTATGGCGGTGCAAATAAAAACATAGACATCAACAAGAATGACACTTTTGGGAATGTTGCAGCGCATTGCATTGACCACAATGCAGCACAAAACCACGCAAATGAAGCGTCTTGCCTTCAATCACGTGATTGCATTGACGTCACGCTTCCCATAGTGCACTGTGTTCAGTGCTGAACACAGTGCACCTTTTTTTTTGTAAATAGCTTTGGGGGGCACCGCCTGTGCGCCCCCTGTGGACGGGCCGCCACTGATTTGAAGTCTAAATGCAGCCAAATGAAGAAGAAAAAAACAGAAAAATCAGAGCATAACTTACAGTCAGTAGGATGTATTCCTTGCACTGATGCCTTTTTCTGTTCGATGAAATCCTCCTACATCAATGCCCCCCCCAATCTTATGCTGCCATAGGGGTTAATAGAACTGTGGGAGCTTTGCCAGATTCTCGTTTAGGATTCCTAACTATGCCTGCCAGCTCCTCCATTCATAGAAGCAGGTACTACAGCTTCTATGAATGAAAACTATGAATGAAGGATGGGTGGGTGATTAAAAGGTCCAACCTCTCCATTCATAAATAGATTTTCATGTACTCGTATTGAAATCTATGGTGCTAAAAATGCACCAAAAGAAACACATGCAGCTTTCATAAATTGTACTGCACCAGGGAATTGAACCTTAAATGCCTAATTGTTTCCCTATCTGCAAAGGCATGTCACAAAACCTAATATATAATAATATAAAGCAATGTATAACAATAACACATGTAAAAAACTTGTCTCACGTGTAAAAAATATTTTTTAACTGAAAATAACATTTTTGAAAAATCTGACAAAATAAAAAAGAGCAAACATTAGGAAGAGGAACTTCACTCCTATTTTAAAAAAATAGTCATCACCTACAAATACTCTAGCTGTCAACATTTAACAAACAGGTACTTATCAGCCCAGGAGTCCAACCCTGTCTTCACCGGAGCCGATTCTTCATTGAACTTCTGATCCTGTGACTTCCTGATGTCTCACAACAGACTCCCCACTGCTCAAGATTGCGCAGTGCTGTCAGACTAGTCTAGTCTCCTGGAATTTGTGATGTATCCCAGGAGGTTGCAGGTACAAAAATGTATAAGCTCCTAGAAGAAAAAAAACACAGCAACTTTTTAAGAGTGGGGGGGGGGGGATGAGCAATACTTTCACTTTTAAGTCAATGTCTGCTTCAATGAACATTTTATTATTGAGTGCATTGGTACCTATATAGTAGTTGAGTTCATTGATGCCTACATAGTTACAGATAAATGCCAGAGAGTAAATATACAAAGCTATGTAAAAAAAAATCTTAAAAAGAATGGGACAGCAAACATGCAAAATGTCAAAGTTGTAAATTGCAAACAATCCTCGCTACCCCTTAATAAGTTAAGAACAAATTAAATGATGAATTAGTAAGTAAATAATTTTAGTGTAGGTGCTGCAACCTGTAAAAACCTGAATATACGATTCTAGTAAGATATATAAGTGAAATAAGGTGCACAACCTAAAATTTACAAATACATTTGTGAAAAAGTCAGTGAAAATAAAATTCAACCTAAACTGCAGGCTGAAAAATAGTTCATTTAAATATATATGTGAAATCCGTCAGAGGGCTTAATATTGTCCTTATTATATAACACCCAGAAGATATATATGAGACTTCATTGAAAAAAATTCCTTCTGTAATCTGTCAATATTATCTTCATCAAGTATTCTCCCGAGCGGAGCGATAATGGTGTTAAAAAAAGGGGCCGATACCTAGGACGGGGACGGCTGATCCAGACATCCAACAGGATTCCTTCCTCACCAGGCACTTCAGAACAATGTCGGTTCAAAAGCCCGCAGTGTTCTTCTTGTGCTCCTTGTCCAAGTAGGATATTCGTGAGGTATAGTATAGTATTTAGGGGAGGAAAGAAAAGCGCCTCATGGTGCAGTAGATTAAAAATCCTTTTTATTCCATATCATGGACAGCTGACATCATGCAGGCATTTAGCAGAAAAACATTCAAACGAAAGTCACAGCCGTGGCATAAGCCAGTCAGCTGGAAGGTGGTGACGTCAGGTCCTAAAGCTCCACCCGACGCTGTGTTTCCCTGTAATAGGCATCGACTGGGAAAGGAGACTCAAATGTCAAAGTTGCATAAAAAAAAGGCATATGCCTACAGGCGACCTTCTTAAAGGGGCACCCATCTGTACATGGCCAGATCTAGGGGGGTGCTGGGGGTGGGCTGGGCATGGATTGAACGGTACACGGCTTGATTACCCACCCCCTATCCACATCTCCAGGAGATGAGCAATCCTTGGAGGAGGTAGGGGATAGGTAGTCAAGCCGTGTACCATCCGATCTAACGGGATCCTGTATTATCTGCTGTATGGAGGTACTTTGTTATCCCTGCATTCTCCTCGCTGACACTTCTCCTGTCCTGGACTTGCAGCGGGCATGGGTACAATGTTCATGTGGGGGGGACCTGGGGGGGCACAGAGAGCCTTACTACTCTTGTAAGATTGGAGGGTGGGGCTGTTTGTGCTGGGAAGGGAAGGATAATGGGGGAAGGATGGGTTAATTTGTGCTAGGAGGAATGGGCAGGAAACGTATGTGTTAGGGGTCAGAATTGGGGAATATTTGTGCTATGAGGGGAGAATTGGGGAGGGCAGAGATTTGTGCTGGGAAGGATAATTTAGAGGAGGTTGTGCTAAAGAGTTAGATTTGAGGAAAGTTGTGCTAGGAGAGGGGATTTGGGGGGAGAACTTACAGTAAAAGGGGGGATTTAGGGGGGGGATTTACTCTAGAAGTGCAGATTTGGGGGAAATTTATACTAGGAGAGGGGTTTTGGAAGAAAAGAGAATGTGTGCTGGGATGGGTGATTTGTGGAGAATTGGGGGGTGATTGAGCATGTTGAGTAGTGCTGGTTTCTTTTTTTGGGGGGGTGGGGCGCTTCAGAATTCTATGCCTATATGCTCCTGAGATGTAAATCCCGCCCTGGGCAAAAAAACATGAATACTGCTAGCGGCTATAGCCAAATCGAATGTTAACAATCCGACAGGCTGGTCATACCCAAGTCGATTGATGGATCAACTTGGGTACAATCAGCCTGCCCATACATGGATGGAATGTTGGCCAGTCCCTGCCAAAAATGGCTGAATTATGATCCGTGTACTGCTGGCTTAAGCCTAACTCTGGTGACCATAGGACGGCACAGTCATATTTAGACTGTGGAGCTGCAGCAACAGGAAATGGTAAGATTATGAAAAGGTATTTAGTACAACAGAATGGAGGCAAAAGGGGATTTGCCTGTCTTAAGGTCCCCTTTTCCTTATAGGATCATGGCAGGAGCAGTTTCCAGACTCCCCTGCTGTGAGGAATCGGCGTGAAAGCCTGTGATTGGTTCCCCAGGTCAGCTGATATTCTGGAATTCCAGGGGGTCCCTATATAAAGGGCTAGCTTAGAGAGTCCAGGGCCAGTCGCCTGAAGAGGAACAACAGCGGAACTTCTTGCTATAGTAAACAGCAGAAGAGCTATTGTACTACCGCTTGTTTGATTCTCTTCGGCGGCATGAAGACCCTAGTTCAGCAACTTTTGGAGCGGGCGGCAGTGGAGCGGGGAGAAGATTGGATTCGCTGCTGCCTCGAGTTACCTGAAGATCAAGTTGAAGGAGCGCCCGCTGGAGACATCATGGATCGAATGGAAGATCGTTTGGATGTCAGCAGCGCTGTGGAGGAAGAGGTGGAGCCAATTCGGCGGCGAAGATTCAGCCCGTCCCCGCCCAGGTCCGCAGCACTGAAGAAGGCGGAGCCGGCCATCCAGAACAAGCGCCGCTTGTCTCGCTCTGACTTGGGAGGTGGGGCTAGTAAGGGACGGAGCAGCCCAGATCGTCCCCTTTTGACGTCATCGTCTCCAGGACAACAAGTGACGCCGGGTCCGGCGAGATTCTCCAGGCACCGAAGCATGGTCGCTGCGTCTTCCAGCAACACAAAGACAGCGGAGCTTCAAGACTCCGGGGCAGCTGGCTCCTCCATTCCAGTGCTCTGTGCATCTCAGCAGCCGATTCCATCTGGCACTCTGGATGGAGCTGCTGGAGGTGAGACTCTTCCTTTCAATTTAATTAGTCATTTTTTTTCTTATTAGTCTGATTTTGCAGCAGAGTTTCAAGCTACCACTAATTCTTTACCTCAGACTGTGCCTGTATCTTCTGTTACTTCAGGCTCACATGATAATGTTTTATTATCTTCTGATCCTACTTCTGTTATATGGGCTTCTGATAAAGTTTCTAGGTCAGACAAAGTCATTTCCGATGCGGATGTTTTTTCCAAAGGTAAAACGACTGTGGTTAACAGTAATACTAGCGTTTTACCGGATGTTCTTATAAAAGAATCTATACGGTGTTTTTTGTCACCTTTGGGTTTCCATTTATCACAAAGTATTAAAGAAAAAATCTGGAAAGGTGAATTTGTAGATATTTTATCACTTTTACCATCTAATAAGGAGTCTTTTTTGAAATTGGATAAAAGTGATAAATCTGATGAGGAACATCGCAGAAATACCCCTAAATCTTTTTCTAATTGGTTGCAAGGTTTTTGTATTTTTTCTAGTGTACTTTGTGAGCATTTTCCGGATAGGAGCACGGGACTTTTTCAACATATTGATATTATTCAGGAAGCATGCAGATGTTTTTCGGGTTTTGCTTGGTTCATATATGATGAAGCATTCCATCACAAAATGTCTATTTACCCTGGTTTACAGTGGGGTTCTAAAGATGTAGGTTTGTGGCTTAAACTTTTCCTCCCACAGAAACCGAATCTTCCCAGGTTGACTGCAGGTAATGTTCTTCCTCCATCATCGACTCCTTACAAGAAAGGTATATGTTTTTCTTTTAATGATAATCAGTGCAGATGGCCCACTACATGTAAATACAAACATGAGTGTGCTCTTTGCGGTGGTTTACATCCTGTATCAAAATGTTTTCGTAAAATGTCTGCAGCAAACAAGCAACAGCCTCAAAAAGAGTTTTTTCTCAAAGACAAAAACCCAGATGAATTTAGCAAACATGCTACCGTGGCTTCAGCGGTATCCAAATCGACAGACAGCGGATCTTCTCATTAGGGGTTTTAAAGATAGGTTTTTCATTCTAAAAATTTCAAAGTTTAGGTTGCACTTCGGTGAAAAATTTAAAATCTGTCTCAGAATTACCTTTGGTGGTTAATGTGAAAATTAGAATCTGAACTTGAGCTTGGCAGGATTTCTGGTCTTTTTGATCACCCCCCCTTTTAGCAATTTTCGTTTATCCCCATTGAGTTTAGTGCCTAAAAAGGAACTGGATACGTATTGTTTGATCACTTATCTTTTTTGGCTGGTTCTTCTCTGAATGACCAAATAGATGAAGATTTATCATCTGTTTCTTACTCATCTTTTGAACAAGCAATACAAAAAATTAAATTGTTAAATGGTTCTGTGTTATTGGCAAAAGCAGATAAATTAAATCTGCTTTCAGGCTTCTTCCAATTCACCCTAGTTGCTTTAATTCTTTGGGCTTTCAATTTAATGACAAATTTTATTTTGACCGCTGTCTGCCAATGGGATGTTCGCTTTCATGTTTTTATTTTGAGGCATTTTCTACCTTTTTGGAATGGGTAGTAACCATTAAATCGGGGTCCCCATTCTTAATCCATTATCTGGATGATTTTTTATTTAAGGGGTTACCTGATACTTGCCAATGTCTTTCATTATTGCAAGTTTTTGTGGATACTTATGAAGAATTTGGTATTCCTTTGGCAGCTGAAAAAACTGTTCTCCCAACCACTTGTTTCGAATTTTTGGGTATCACTATAGATACTGTAGACAGGGAGTATCGTTTGCCTTTTGAAAAAATTGAAAAAATTAGAAATCTTCTTTTGTCTTTTCTTAAGAAAAAGAAGATTTTATTGAAAGAATTACAATCTTTATTAGGGCTTTTAGCCTTTGCCACTCGGATATTACCAGTAGGTAGAATTTTCTCTAGAAGATTATATTTGGCTATGTCAGGTCTTAAGAATCCTCAGTCTCATATTCGATTAACTACTGAATTGAAAGAAGATTTGCTGGTTTGGCTGAATTTTTTGATTCATTTTAATGGGAGGGCTTTTTGGCAGGAGGATTTCGTCTTAGATAGAGACTTCTGCTTATCTACTGACTCGGCAGGCTCTGTTGGTTTCGCAGCAATTTGGGGTGATCATTGGTGTGCTTCCTCTTGGCCGCAGAGTTGGATAAGCCAGGGTCTCTGCAGTAATATTGTGCTCCTGGAATTATTCCCCATCATTGTTGCTCTTGAAATTTGGGGAGCTCAGTTTGCAAACAAAGGATCCTTTTTAGTACTGATAATAGAGCCGTTTTGTTTGCAGTCAACTGTTTGCATTCCAAGTCTCCACCAGTAATTTCGCTTCTGCGTTACCTGGTTTATAAATGCCTTTGTCTAAACATATGGGTTAGGACCAAATATATTCCAGGCAAGCAGAATGAGACTGCTGATGCTCTTTCTCGTTCGCAGATGGAGCGATATTTCTCCCTTTTGCCGACAGCGGATTGTATTGGCATTCCTTGGCCATCTTTTTTGTGGGACATCGTCTTGTGTCAGAAAACGTTCAGAAATCATTGGCCACAGCCTCTTGGTCCGGTTATCGGTCCTCTTGGTTACTTTGGTTGCAATTTTTGGAGTCTATGCAGGTCCAGTTTTCAAATTGTTTGGAACCTATGGTTTTGTCTTTTTTGGAATCGCTAATGTCCAAAGATTATTCTTGGTCACATATTTACAAAACTCTAGTTGGTATTTCGTTTTTTCAAAAATTAAATAATCTAACTTCCTGTTTGTCTTATTTTTCTGTGATACAGGCTCTTAAGGGTTATATGAAATTGCTTGCTACTATCTTTTTGTGTTATTACTAGTTCAGTTTGTTTTTCTCCCTTTTTAATGCAGTTTTTACTGTGGCCTTCTTTGCGGCTCCGCGTATTTCTGAAATTGTATTTAGTAGTAAAAGAAACCCTTCCGGTTTACAACTGCAACATATTATTCTGGAAAACACTACTTTAAAAGTTTTTATTCGGGCTAGTAAAACTGATCAAACAGGTAAAGGCACCTGGATAAGTTTATTATCTTGTCCTGGGTCTCCAATTTTTCCTGTTATGAGAATGTTGTCTTACCTGTCTATTCGTCCAGATAAGGGAGATGTTCTTTTTATACACGAAAATTTGTCTCCTCTCACTAAATTCCAATTTAACAGCGTTTTGTCCAGATGTTGCAGACAATTGAATTTGTCAGGAATCCGTATTTCATCGCACTCTTTCAGGATCGGTGCTGCCACAGAAGCGGCGAAATTAGGTTCTGGTTCTGACCGTATTAATAGTTTGGAAAGGTGGAAATCTAATTCTTTTAAATTATATGTACGTCCTAATACTTTTGTTTGATTTATTATAGGTGTACCTGGAGTAGTCTGGATTATTGGACACTCTTTCGTATTCTGGGCGCGCAAATGATCGATCCTATACTTCAAATTTAGGTTTGGACCCAGAGAAGTTCCAAGTTTTTTGGTTTGGTAGAAGGGGTATGCGGTGGGAGGAATTAATTTTTGAATTTAGCACACTGCACCTTTCTTGGCCAGCACCAAAAATTTTGATTTTACATTTAGGAGGGAATGATGTAGGTCAGATGTGCACTTTGGACCTAATTTTTAATATTAAACATACGATCCATCTTATTAAAATGTCATCCCCTCAGTTAGTAATCGTTTTCTCTGAGATTATTCCGAGGCTGCGTTGGTTGGATACTATCGTTTTTAAACCTTTTGAGAAAGTCAGGAAACGGATTAACAAAGCTATTGAAAAATGTATGGCTCCGGAATTTGGCTTTTCCTACCGTCATGTTGATCTGGAGGGGGGTATTTCAGGTTTTTATAGATGTGATGGGGTCCACTTATCAGATATTGGCTTGGACATAATGAACCTCGCTTTTCAGTCATGTATTGAATGGGGCCGCGTGCTGGGGTTTGTAAAAGGTGGGGTTGTGCCAACCCAACCTGTCATTTGGGGACAGTTTTATGAAATATTATTAAAGTCAGATTTGTTTTTCAGCTTGAGTCTTAGTGGCTGAGCTGTATTTTATTAAATATTTGGTGTTGAGTTATTTCTATGTCTGAAATGAATATGGATGTTAATTTATTTTGAATAAATATGTTTATAAGCCAATAATATATGCCTTGGCCAAATTTTATCCAATAAAATAGTTTATCAACAAAGTGGTTTTACCAAGTTTTCATTTTGTCCAGGCATTCCTGCCTGTGATCCCATGGAGGGAAAAGGGGATTTGCCTGTCTTAAGGCCCCCCTTTTCCTTATGGGATTGTGGCAGGAGCAGTTTCCAGGCTCCTCCGCTGTGAGGAATCAGCGGGAAAGCCTGTAATTGGTTCCCCTGGTCAGTTGACCTGGAGAATTCTAGAATAAAAATTAAATAAATAATACAATAACCCCTAAGGTTAGGATAGGTCAATTAGGGTCATCTGACCCCCTGGAACATTCTGGAATTCCAGGGGGTCCCTATATAAAGGGCTAGCTTATAGGGTCCAGGGTCACCTGAAGAGGATCAACAGCGGAACTTCCCACCTACCCCTTCCGTTGTCGCGGATATGTTATGTGGTATGGTCCCCTTTGCTAATTCAAGGTAAAGGGGGACAGTTTTATGAAATATTATTAAAGTCAGATTTGTTTTTCAGCTTGAGTCTTAGTGGCTGAGCTGTATTTTATTAAATATTTGGTGTTGAGTTATTTCTATGTCTGAAATGAATATGGATGTTAATTTATTTTGAATAAATATCAATAATATATGCCGCGGCCAAATTTTATCCAATAAAATAGTTTATCAACAAAGTGATTTTACCTAGTTTTCATTTTGTCCAGGCATTCCTGCCTGCGATCCCATATTTTTTTTTGTGTCTTCAACTGGGCTTTGAGGGAATAAGAAAGGTTCATTCTTTTAAAACAAACTATTTCGTTTGATCTACACAATATCTGCAAGAAAGCAAATTAGTTGCATTTTTTCTGGAAGACATTTCTAAAATGTAAGTAGCAATTTAACTAAATTAGTATGATTTGTTAAAATGTCCTTTTACTATATCGCATTTTTGATAGAATAGAACTAACAATGAGGTGTGGAAAGCTTCAAACTTCACACTAGCAGTGCTTGAAAATTCCTGGCAATATCATGCTTTATTTCTTGACGTTAACAAATGCTGACAAGTGTTTTCAAAGTGTTGGGTTGACTTTTGAGTGTTACGTTCTTTTTGTATGTAATTCTCTTCTTTTTGTATGTAATTCTCTGTGAAATTGCTTTTGGGCATTTTAAAGCATTTTGAGAGTGTTTTTCAAGTGTTGCCATAGACTATATAATAAAAGATGAAATCACTTTGGAAATGCGGTATGTATGTTTTTTTTTTTTTTTGCAGTCCTGCTTTTCATAATGATTAATGTAAATAAGTATTGTTGAAAACACTGCGTGTTTTACGTCCAAGACATTTTCCAGCACTGGAACAAGCAGCAACAGCTTGGAAATGCTGATGGTGTTAAAGACTTATGGCCCCGTACACACGATCGGATTTTCCGACAACAAATGTTGGATGTGAGATTGTTGGCTGAAAGTCCGACTGTGTGCATGTTCCATCGAACATCTGTTGTCTGACTTTCCGCCAACAAATGTTGGCTAGCAGGTTCTCAAATTTTGCGCCAACAAAACTTTGTTGTTGGAATTTCCGATCGTGTGTACACAAGTCCGATGCACAAAAGTTCACGCGTATTTTCTGGCAACAAAAGTCCTATGGTGCAAAATCCTATTGTGTGTACACAAGTCCATCGGACTTTATTCCAAAGTACAAACACGCATGCTCAGAGCCAATGCAAAAGATCAGACAACAATACAGAAGTTGACCAAAGGGTGGCGGTAAAGAGCTGAAAAACCACGTGATTTGGTGAAAGCTGGCTGAAAAAGTCCTGCCGTGTGTATGCATACCAAGTTCAGGGCCAACGCCCTTTGGACAGAAATCCACTGAAAAGTTTGTTCGAAGTCCGATCATGTGTATGAGGCTTTAGATGCATTACTATTCACTGTCATGGAAAGTGAGTGGAAAATGCACTAGAAGAGAGCATGAATTATTTTACAGCATCACACCTGCAATGTATCAGAAGTAAAAAAAATGCTGTTTATTTGACTATGGTGGTGGTGATGGTGATCTCCATTTTGATGGTGTTGTGGTTATCAGTGCAAACAATGCTGTCTGCATCTAAATTATACATTATGAACCCCCCCTCTGGTTTCTCTGTTACGTACCTGCTGGGTCCCCCCCCCCCTTCCCCTCTCTTTACCTCCTGAGTTTCTAGTTCTATCTTCTCTAAGAGGAGTTCTGAGTAGCGATAGTAGCTCACCCTGCCTAATCATATAGATGTTCTATGGATCTAATATTGTTTTACACTAGTATGCTATGTACACACGATAGGATTTTCAGACAACAAAACCGTGGATTTATTTCCGACGGATGTTGGCTGAAACTTGTATTGCATATACACGGTCGCACAAATGTTGTCGAAAATGCCGAACGTCAAGAACGCGGTGATGTACAACACGTATGAAGAGCCAAGAAAAATTAAGTTCAATAGCCAGTGCGGCTCTTCTGCTTGATTCCCAGCATGCGTTGAATTTTGTGCATCGGAATTGTGTACACACAATTTCCGACAACGGATTTTGCTGTTGGAAAATTTGAGAACCAGCTCTCAAAATTTGTTGTCGGAAATTCCGACAACAAATGTGCGATGGAGCCTACACATGGACAGAATTTCCGACAACAAGCTCACATCAAACATTTGTTGTTGGAAAATTCTATTGTGTGTACAGGGCAATAGGGTGACATGATATGAGCAATCATCTGGGACTAATCGATATACTAGACTGTCCATTTTATTTGCATATGTATACCAACCTGACATGATGCATTTGTTGAGATATGATTGTAAGTATTATATTTGTGTCCTTATTTCCAAGTGTATTGTGCAGCTATTTCAATAAACATTCCTAAACTATACTGACTTTTTAAATCTACCCATATGCATTATGTGTGTGCATTGTTGCACTAATCTGGAATTTACAACATAACTGGATAATTTGATATATGAGTTGTTTACCCTCCTCTTAAATGAAATCGAGTATTTGCTCTCGTTTTTTTTTTTTAGGAGATGGAATGTTATCTTGGGAACACCATGAGCCAGACACCTTTCGGCAACCTGCTAACAGAGAAGCAGTAAGTGCAATCATTTGCAGAAATTAGATTCTGGAATGAAAATATTATGTGTACCACTGCTTCTTGAAAGTCTACTGGATAATAAAACATTTAGGGCCTGATTTACTAAAGTTTGAGTGAGGAGAAGTGAACTATGGCCTATTTTGTTTTTAAGTTTCCCTGCTGGTAGTAGATCAAGCACAGGACTATCTCACATTATTTTACTTCATGCTTTGGTAAACTAGACCCTTAAAGTGAACTAAAGTGTTTACATTATTTGAACATGTAGTAAAAACAGATTAAAACAAGCTTTAATTGATTTCTGTATCTAAAAGTATTGAGAAAAGTCAAAGTTTACAATAGAGGCATTGCAATTTAGCTCTTTTGCTATTACGTTTGTTGCACCAGCCATCTTGCCAGGTTGCCAGTCCTCTAACGTCTAAGCTATTAGAAACTGACATAGGACCTGTTTACACCATATGCATTTGGGTGTGCTGGGCAACCCTGCCCAATGAAGTCCCGACGCATGGACAAGGCAATTTACTTTAGGTCCGATGAGTTCAGTTCACACCACTGTGCTACAGCGATGTGTGCTGAAAAAAAACATGTGCTACTTTTTTCAGCACATTGGGGGTTAGTGGAAATCAACTTTGTACTACGAGTGCACTTGAAAGTGCACTGCAAGTGCACATGGAAGTGCAGTCGCTGTAGAACCGAAGGGGACATGCAAGGAAAATAAAAAACAGCATTTTAGCTTGCACATGATTGGATGATACAATCAGCAGAGCTTCCCCTCATTTCAGATTTACCCCTCAGATTTAAAGCGACTGCACTTCCAAGTGCACTTGTAGTGCAAAGTGGATTTGCCTTTCATAAATAACCCCCAATGTGTCTTGCAACCTGCTGTAGTGAATAAAAATTAATGAAATGTCACTTTGTAACATTTCAATAAAGCTGGAAAGAAGACAAAAAAGTAAACAGTGCGATGTAGTTAAAGCAGAGTTCTACCCAGAAATGGAACTTCCGCTGATCCGGTTCCTCCCCCCCTCTGGTGTCATATTTGGCACCTTTCAGGTGGGAGGGGGGAGCAGATACCTGTCTAATCCAGGTATTTGCTCCCACTTCTGGCCAAAGATCGCCACACAATCCGTGGCAATCTATGCCATGTCGGCGTCCCTCCTCCGCCCCTCCCCCTGCTGTCTTCTGGGAGACACACAGGTCCCAGAAGACAGCAGGGATCAGTCAGAACGTACAGTACGACTCGCGCATGCACAGTAAGGAACCAGACTGATTCGGCACTGCGTAGCTTTAACTGACAATTGCGCGGTCGTGCGACGTGGCTCCCAAACAAAATTGACGTCCTTTTTTCCCACAAATAGAGCTTTCTTTTGGTGGTATTTGATCACCTCTGCGATTTTTATTTTTTGCGCTATAAACAAAATAAGAGCGACAATTTTGAAAAAAACGCATTATTTTTTACATTTTGCTATAATAATTATCCCCCAAAAATATATAAAAAAATGTTTTTTTCCTCAGTTTAGGCCGATCATATTCTTCTACATATTTTTGGTAAAAAAATCGCAATAAGCGTTTAATAATTGGTTTGCGCAAACGTTATACCGTTTACTAAATAGGGGATAGTTTTATGGCATTTTTTTTAATTATTTTTTTTTTTTACTAGTAATGGCGGCGATCAGAGATTTTTATTGTGACTGCGACATTATGGCGGACATGTCGGACATTTTTGACACATTTTTGGGACCATTGTTATTTATACAGCGATCAGTGCAATTAAAATTGCACTGATTACTGTATAAATGGCACTGGCACTGAAGGGGTTAACCACTAGGGGGCGGGGAGGGGTTAAGTGTGTCCTAGGGAGTGATTACTAACTGTAGGGGGATGGGCTGTATGTGTGACGTCACTGATCTCTGCTCCGATGACAGGGAGCAGAGATTGAGTGACACTTGTCACTAGGCAAAACGGGGAGATGCTGTTTACAACGGCATCTCCCCGTTCATCCGCTCCGTGAGGCGATCGCGGGTATCCCCGCGGCGATCGAGTCCACGAGACCCGTGACCCGACTCACGGAGCTCCCGGCCGGTGCGCACACAATGGCACGGCGGGGAATTCAAATGGACGTACAGGTACGCCCATTTGCCCAGCCGTGCCATTATGCCGACGTACATCGGCGGTTAAGGATGACGCACATTTGTAGCAAGGACTCTGATTTTACGAAAGAGGCTGAGAGCATGACACATAGGTTCGAAGATCGGGGTTACTCTAAATCAACGATCTCTAGAGTCTTTAAGATTACTGAGAGCAATCCACGCTATCAGTTGATCATGGACAAGGATCTGAATAGAAGCAGAAACAGAAGAAGGTTCCCTTTGAATGTCAGCATCCCTGTATTTTCAACCCCCTACAGTGTGGAATTCAACAGAATTAGGAACACTGTTACTAGGTACCTCCCTATGTTGTTTAATGACCCCACATAAGCTCAGATTTTGACAGGCAGCATCAAAACTGTATCTTATCGGGCCCCCACATTGGGGGGATATTTATCCCCCAGTTTATACACTAGTACCAGTTCAAGCTCTCATTGACTGCAATTCAATGGCACTTTTAAATGTGGGAGTAAAACGTGTGCCTTTTGCTCTTTTATAAAGAAAGGTGATGTCACCCACCAGTAAAATATTCAAGATTCCTTCATTCATTAATTGCAACATGAGATTTCTAGTTTATGTCATCACTTGTAGGTCATGTATTATTCAATATGTGGGACGGACTACTCGAAGGCTGAGAGACTGTCTCCATGACCACCTGTACAACATTGAAAAGAACCATTCAACCAATGTCACTAGACATTGGATCGATGTGCATGACAAGGAAGTCTTGTGTCTAGCTATACAGGGAATGGAAAGAATTAGCACAATTATTAGAGGGGGTGACAGATTCAGAACACTCTGTGAAAGGGAAGCGTTCTGGATATTTCACCTCAATACTAGAAAGCCAGTGGGACTCAATTTTGAGTGGGATGTATCCCATTTTTACGATTGATGGAATGAATAACTGAAACATCCGTGGATTTAGGTACTCTCCTTGTACCAATTTACTAGCCCTAGGCATGTTCCATATATTCTGTGCATCCTGCCCATATTAGTCATCATTTTCCATTTAATAATTTTTTATAATTTTTAATTTTCCATTGTTCTATTGTATCATATCATGATTACATTGAGAAAATTATGCTACATACATTCACAGTAAAATAGATGGATGGTATGGTCAGTTAATGTACACATTTTGTTGAGGCAAATACTCTTTAATTGGATACAGTCGGTTGTACTCCTGTATAGTTCTTCTGATTGCATGTAACTCCACCTTCTGTATCTTTATGAGAAATATATTGTAAAGCAAAGGACAGAAATAATATACTTTGGTAATATTGTCCATTCTATTTTTTAATGCTTGCATGGGATTTTGAGGTATCTTTTTGTGTCCTATAAGATATGATAAAGGCTTTGCTTGTTCAAATATAAGCGAAAGATTTGGCACTGCACTATAAATAATAGTCCACTGTGAATTTCTAGTGCAAAATCCAAATACGAAAATAAAACTTAAAGAAAAAAGTCCATGTGTTGTTTTTTGTTCAGTGAATATCCTCTAAAAATTTTTGAATATATTACTTCTTCCATGAATATAATACACCTTGTGCTCCACCAATAGCAGTTCACCTCCTAAACTGACCTAAAATTAATAGGTCAATTGCGCTTGCTCCTTTAAAGGATGCCACCATATACAGGTGCATCTCATAAAATTAGAATATCATCAAAAAGTTAATTTATTTCAGTAATTAAATTCAGATAGTGAAACTCGTATATTTTATATAGATGTGTTACACACAGAGTGATATATTTCAAGCATTTCTTTCTTTTAATTTTGATGATTATGGCTTACCTAGTGAAAACCCAAAATTCAGTATCTCAGAAAATTTGAATATTACATAAGGCCAAAAAGGATTTTTAATACAGAAATGTTGGCTTACTGAAAAGTATATCCATGTACAGTATAGTATACACTCTATACTTGGTTGGAGCTCCTTTCGCAGTGAATTACTGCATCAATGCGGCATGGGATGAAGGCCATCAGCCTGTGGCACTGCTGAGGTGTTATGGAAGCCCAGGTTACTTGATAAAACACAGTGGACCAACACCAGCAGATGACATGGCTCCCCAAATCATGACAGACTGTGGAAAATGTTGCATTTCATCTGGAAATTAAGGTCCCAGAGTCTGGAGGAAAAGTGGAGAGGAACAGAATTTAAAGTTGCATGAGGTCCAGTGTGAAGTTTCCACAGTCAGTGATGATTTGGGGAGCCATGTCATCTTCTGGTGTTGGTCCACTCTGTTTTATCAAGTCCAAAGTCAGCGCAGCCCTCTACCAAGAATTTTTAGAACACTTCATGCTTCCCTCTGCAGACCAGCTTTATGGAGATGCTGATTTCATTTTCCAGCAGGACTTGGCACCTGCCCACACTTCCAAAAGTACCAATACCTGGTTTAATGATTGTGGTATTACTGTGCTTGATTGGCCAGCAAACTTGCCTGGCTTAAACCCCATAGAGAATATGTGGAGTATTGTCAAGAGGAAGATGAGAGACACCAGACCCAACAATGCAGATGAGCTGAAAGCCAATATCAATGAAAACCTGGGCTTCCATACCACATCAGCAGTGCCACAGGCTGATCGCCTCCATGCCATGCCGCATTGATGCAGTAATTCACTGCAAAAGGAGTCCCAACCAAGTATAGAGTGCATACTATACTGTACACGAACATACTTTTCTGTAAGCCAAAATTTCTGTATTAAAAATCCTTTTTATTGGTCTTATGTAATATTCTAATTTTCTGAGATACTGAATTTTGGGTTTTCACTAGCTGTAAGCCATAATCATCAAAATTAAAAGAAAGAAATGCTTTCAATATATCACTCTGTGTGTAATGAATCTATATAATATATGAGTTTCACTTTTGAATTGAATTACTGAAATAAGTTAATGTTTTGACGATATTGTGATTTTATGAGATGCACCTGTACATCAAATCTTGCAACTTCTCCTTTCCACACGTTCAGATTGGATGGACATCTCCCAAGGAGCCAAAGCAGATAATAGGAGAAAGAAATTGGTTTCCCCTGTTAATGTGCAGGGAAGCGAATAGCTGGATTAGGATTCCTGGCGAGCAGTATCTGCATCAGCAGTTGACTCATAGGCGTGCGCACACCCCCTTTGCAGTGCTGATTTTCCCTGCTTCCTGGCATCCTCTGCCTCCCCGCTGCAGTGGTGTCAGCTTCCCTTCTTTGCTGCCAGCTGCTGTGGGAGATGTTTCAGGATGGAAAGTGGGAGAAGGGGCTGGTAAATATTTCATTTACTGGCCCCTTTCTTTTCTGAATAGACACAGTAAGTGATCTGTACACGTTGATCCTGTGTTCATTGTTAACTGAAGCATAGTAAACTATGTATACTATGCTTAAGTTTGTGAATGAACAGGAAGCCACTCAGCACAGAGCACTTCCCATTAGTTCACTGTCCAGTAAAGCTGAGGCTGCAGAGAAAGGGTCTGGGGAAGATCTGTCCTCGGTGGCTTCCTCTGTCTCAAAAGTGAAACATCAGGGGTCTGTTTACACCCTTGATATTTCACCAAAGCGCCCCAAAGGGGCTCCTAAAAAATAATAAAAATAAATATTAAAATAATATTGTAAAAAAATTATTTAAAAAATAAAATAGTAAAAAATAATAAAAATAAAAACACCAATCTCTGCTCTACTGATATACAGTAGATGAACAGGGGGTGGTGCTGTGTTGGTCTAGAGAGTAGGGTAGACCCACATCCCAAATATGTCTAGGTAAATGGAAAATTGATCCTCTTACGGGACTTTTAAGGGAAAACCAGGCCTGCCAGACATGGACTAGGAGCGAGCTATACCTCGGTGTTCAGTGGTGTGATGTCCCCTCCAAACCCCCCCTTTGAAAGGTTTTAATGGATGCAGTACTAGACACATGCCTCCCAAGCAATACTATATGACATACATTTTTGTTTGCTGATTCCAATCAGACACCTAATGAGGAAGAGTATATCTCAAAACGCATCGGGTGCTCCTCGTATGTGTGTTCCATATGTACCGGAGTTCTATGATTGTGGATCTCTGCATACTGTATTGCATTTTTTGTCTGTACCACGCATCCTGTACCCTGTGTATATTTACCCTATGTACTGTAGACCTATCCAGACTTATACCCTAATAAATACCTAAATTCATTCCAACAAACTTATACTACTTATACTCCTTATTATTCTTGAGTAGGTTTTCACTTTAAAGTCCCGTAAGAGGATCAATTTTCCATTTACTGATATACAGTACACACATGTATATGGTGCTCTGGGGTGCACACCCTAATGCAATAACGCACACCAATGAGTTAACTGCTAATGCAGATTTTGCTGTTTGGAGCATGAGGTGTATTATATTCACGGAGGAAATAATATATTCAAGAATTTTGGAGAATATTCTCTAAATAAAACACAACACTCTCTTCTTTAAGTTTTATTTTCATATTTGGATTTTGCACTAGAAATTCACAGTGGACTATTATTTATAAAGTATTGCTGAACCATTTGGTTATATTTGAATTTTGAAAGCGTGAGGTTCACTTATTCGATTTTGGTAGCAGCTCAGTTTTAGTTTTTTAATTTACATTGGTACAGGCTGTAATAATTTTAACCACTTCAGCCCCGGAAGGTTTTACCCCCTTCCTGACCAGAGCACTTTTTACAATTTGGCACTGCGTCGCTTTAACTGCTAATTGCGCGGTCATGCAATGCTGTACCCAAACGAAATTTGCGTCCTTTTCTTCCCACAAATAGAGCTTTCTTTTGATGGTATTTGATCACCTCTGCCGTTTTTATTTTTTGCGCTATACACGGAAAAAGACCGAAAAATTTGAAAAAAAATGATATTTTCTACTTTTTGTTCTAAAAAAAATCCAATAAACTCAATTTTAGTCATACATTTAGGCCAAAATGTATTTGGCCACATGTCTTTGGTAAAAAAAATGTCAATAAGTGTATATTTATTGGTTTGCGCAAAAGTTATAGCGTCTACAAACTAGGGTACATTTTCTGGAATTTACACAGCCTTTAATTTATGACTGCCTATGTCGTTTCTTGAGGTGCTAAAATGGCAGGACAGTACAAAACCCCCACAAATGACCCCATTTTGGAAAGTAGACACCCCAAGGAATTTGCTGAGAGGCATGTTGAGCCCATTGAATATTCATTTTTTTTGTCCCAAGTGATTGAATAATGACAAAAAAAAAAAAAAAATTACAAAAAGTTGTCACTAAATGATATATTGCTCACACAGGCCATGGGCATATGTGGAATTGCACCCCAAAATACATTTAGCTGCTTCTCCTGAGTACGGGGATACCACATGTGTGGGACTTTTTGGGAGCCTAGCCGCGTACGGGGCCCCGAAAACCAATCACTGCCTTCAGGATTTCTAAGGGCGTACATTTTTGATTTTACTCCTCACTACCTATCACAGTTTTGAAGGCCATAAAATGCCCAGATGACATAAAACCCCCCCAAATGACCCCATTTTGGAAAGTAGACACCCCAAGCTATTTGCTTTGAGGCATGTTGAGTCCATGGAATGTTTTATATTTTGACACAAGTTGCGGGAAAGTGACAAATTTTTTTTTTTTTTTTTGCACAAAGTTGTCACTAAATGATATATTGCTCACACAGGCCATGGGCATATGTGGAATAGCACCCCAAAATACATTTAGCTGCTCCTCCTGAGTATGGGGATACCACATGTGTGGGACTTTTTGGGAGCCTAGCCGCGTACAGGACCCCGAAAACCAATCACCGCCTTCAGGATTTCTAAGGGCGTACATTTTTGATTTTACTCCTCACTGCCTATCACAGTTTCGGAGGCCATGGAATGCCCAGGTGGCACAAACCCCCCCCAAATGACCCCATTTTGGAAAGTAGACACCCCAAGCTATTTTCTGAGAGGCATGGTGAGTATTTTGCAGCTCTCATTTGTTTTTGAAAATAAAGAAAGACGAGAAAAAAAATTTTTTTTTTTATTTTTTCAATTTTCAAAACTTTGTGACAAAAAGTGAGGTCTGCAAAATACTCACTATACCTCTCATCAAATAGCTTGGGGTGTCTACTTTCCAAAATGGGGTCATTTGGGGGTTTTTTTTGCCACCTGGGCATTCCATGGCCTCCGAAACTGTGATAGGCGGTGAAGAGTGAAATCAAAAATTTACGGCCTTAGAAAGCCTGAAGGCGGTGCTTGGTTTTCGGGGTCCCGTACGCGGCTAGGCTCCCAAAAAGTCTCACACATGTGGTATCCCCGTACTCAGGAGAAGCAACAGAATGTATTTTGGGGTGTAATTTCACATATTCCCATGGCATGTTTGAGCAATATATCATTTAGTGACAACTTTGCGCAAAAAAAAATAAAAAAAATAAAAAATTGTCTCTTTCCCGCAACTTGTGTCACAATATAAATTATTCCATGGACTCAACATGACTCTCAGCAAATAGCTTGGGGTGTCTACTTTCCAAAATGGGGTCATTTGGGGGGGTTTTGAACTGTCCTGGCATTTTATGCACAACATCTAGAAGCTTATGTCACACATCACCCATTCTTCTAACCACTTGAAGACAAAGCCCTTTCTGACACTTATTGTTTACATAAAAAAATAATTTTTTTTGCAAGAAAATTACCTTGAACCCCCAAACATTATATATTTTTTTTAAAGCAAATGCCCTACAGATTAAAATGGTGGGTGTTTCATTTTTTTTTTTCACACAGTATTTGCGCAGCGATTTTTCAAATGCATTTTTTGGGGAAAAAACACACTTTTTTACATTTTAATGCACTAAAACACACTATATTGCCCAAATGTTTGATGAAATAAAAAAGATGATCTTAGGCCAAGTACATGGATACCAAACATGACATGCTTTAAAATTGCGCACAAACGTGCAGTGGCGACAAACTAAATACATTTTTAAAAGCCTTTAAAAGCCTTTACAGGTTACCACTTTAGATTTACAGAGGAGGTCTACTGCTAAACTTACTGCCCTCGATCTGACCTTCGCGGCGATACCTCACATGCATGGTGCAATTGCTGTTTACATTTGACGCCAGACCGACGCTTGCGTTCGCCTTAGCGCGAGAGCAGGGGGGACAGGGGTGCTTTTTTTTTTTTTTTCTTTAATATTATTATTTTTTTATCTTATTTTTAAACTGTTCCTTTCATTTTTTTTTTTTTTTTTTTAATCATTTTTATTGTTATCTCAGGGAATGTAAATATCCCCTATCATAGCAATAGGTAGTGACAGGTACTCTTTTTTGCAAAAATTGGGGTCTATTAGACCCTAGATCTCTCCTCTGCCCTCAAAGCATCTGACCACACCAAGATCGGTGTGATAAAATGCTTTCCCAATTTCCCAATGGCGCTGTTTACATCCGGCGAAATCTAAGTCATGAAATGCTCGTAGCTTCCGGTTTCTTAGGCCATAGAGATGTTTGGAGCCACTCTGGTCTCTGATCAGCTCTATGGTCAGCTGGCTGAATCACCGGCTGCATTCTCAGGTTCCCTGTTGAGACAGGAGAGCCAGAGAAAAACACGGAAGACGTTGGGGGGGGGGGCATTCCCATCCCACTGCTTGTAAAAGCAGTCTAGAGGCTAATTAGCTGCTAGGATTGCTTTTACATGAAAGCTGACCGCTGGCTGAAAAGAATGATACCAAGATGATACCTAAACCTGCAGGCATCATTCTGGTATAACCACTCAAAGTCGTGAATGGCGTACCTGAAGACAAAAAAATGGTTAACAATAAAGCACAGTAAATGGTAAGGTATAAAAAATTGCATACCTGAAAAGCAAACATGATAAAACATAATAACAATAAAACATTGCAGAATAGAATACAGTAAAAAAGAGCAGAACAATAGAGAGAGAGAATAGAGAGAGAGAAAGAACAATAAAACGACAACTATTTTTTTTTTAGTTTATATTTTTGTATGTTTTTTTTTTGTTTTTTTTTTACACTTTTTTTTGTAACTAACTTTTATATCTGTAACCGGTTCCAGGTTCGGGTCTCTCAAAATGCGATGGCATCTTGGGAGACCCTGTGAAAGTGTGCCTAGTATGTGCAATGCTGTACCCTACGCTAATACTCAACTAGTGAATGGTAGAGTTCAAAACATTCACCAATGCAAAGACCAGGATTGTCAGGACAGGAGGGACAATAATAGCGGGTGTCACGTCTATATCCGCGCTTGCTGCAGACACGACATCTGTTTTGGGGGGGTTCGTTGGGTAGGGGTACTCGGGAGGACATAAAGAAAATGCCTCTCATGCAGCTGACTGCATTTGGTTGGGGATGTGAATGGGGGAAGTACGGGCGCTGCAGAAGCGGTGGGTTCCCAATTAGGATTGGCGAATGCAGCAGGAAGGGCACTATGGGCACGACGGGCCTGTGTTTGTCTTTTTGGTGGCAGCGGGACACTACTTGTGCTTGCCACCTCACCAGCTTGAACTGCACTTATGGGACTCGCCACGTCACCAAGTGTTACTGCAGTGCTGGTTTGACTACGACCGGGGTGTACTAGGCCGCTGGCGCTTGCCAGTTCCCCAAAACACTACCAAAAAAACTGTTAGCGATCGCAGGGATCAGGCCTGACTCTGCAAACGCTGCAGTTATGCGTTTAGTGTTTTGTAAGTGACAGTGATCGATCGATACTGCACTTGGGTGGGCTGGGCCGGGCCAGGCGGAGGGGCAAAACGCAGGTGCTAGCAGGTATCTGGGCTGATCCCGCTAACACTGCGTTTGTGGGAACCCTAAACTGCTGGGGACGCTAGTATAGATCTGATCAGATCAGATATTGATCCGATCAGATACTATACCACTAAGGGAGGCGTATGCTGCGTGCGTGGGTGTTAGCGGTACTGGCGCTAACCTGACGCTGCCTGGGGCTGGTGCTTGCCAGTTCACCAAAACGCTACCAAAAAAACTGTTAGCGATCGCAGGGATCAGGCCTGACTCTGCGAACGCTGCAGTTATGCGGTTAGTGTTTTGTAAGTGACAGTGATCGATCGATACTGCACTTGGGTGGGCTGGGCCGGGCGGACGGGAAAAACGCAGGTGCTAGCAGGTATCTGGGCTGATCCCACTAACACTGCGTTTTTGGGAACCCTAAACTGCTGGGGACGCTAGTATAGATCTGATCGGATCAGATATTGATGCGATCAGATACTATACCACTAAGGGAGGTGTACGGTGCGTGCGTGGGTGTTAGCGGTACTGGCGCTAATCTGACGCTGCCTGGGGCTGGTGCTTGCCAGTTCACCAAAACGCTACCAAAAAAACTGTTAGCGATCGCAGGAAACAGGCCTGACTATGCGAACGCTGCAGTTATGCGTTTAGTGTTTTGTAAGTGACAGTGATCGATCGATACTGCACTTGGGTGGGCTGGGCCGGGCGGAGGGGCAAAACGCAGGTGCTAGCGGGCATCTGGGCTGATCCCGCTAACACTGCGTTTTCGGGAACCCTAAACTGCTGGGGACGCTAGTATAGATCTGATTGGATCAGATATTGATCCATACAGATACTATACCACTAAGGGAGGCGTATGCTGCGTGCGTGGGTGTTAGCGGTACTGGCGCTAATCTGACGCTGCCTGGGGCGACGTATATCACCGCCGGGCGATCAGGGGGCTAAACCTTTATTCGGTAATAAACGGCGGGTGCCCTGACACTATAAAACATAAACAAACTAACCAGCGTCACCCATAACGGTTATACGGTGATCAGTGGTGAAAGGGTTAACTAGGGGGCAATCAAGGGGTTAAAACATTTATTAGATAGTATATGAGGGTCCCCAACGCTATAAAACGCTGACGGCGAACCTAAATATTTACGTCCCTAACTAGCGTCACCAGCGACACTAATACAGCGATCAGAAAAATGATCGCTTAGCAACACTGGTGACAGGGGGTGATCAAGGGGTTAAAACTTTATTAGGGGGGTTAGGGGGGTATCCTAGACCTAAAGGGGGCCTAACACTCACTACCCTAACACACTAACTGTCACAAACTGACACTATGCAGTAATCAGAAAAAAAAAAAAAAAAAACCTGCTTGGTGTCAGTTTGTGACAGGGGGGGGGTGATGGGGGGGCGATCGGGGGGGGGATCGGGGTGTAATGTGTGCCTGGCATGTTCTACTGTGTGTGTTTGTGTTGTGCACTCACAGTTCAGTCTTCTCTCCTCGGCCCGGAACGGAAAATACCGAGCCGAGGAGAGATGACATCATTTCCTCTGCCTCTGTGTACAATACAGAGGCAGGGAAATGATCCCATTGGCTGGGAGCGATCGCGGGGGGGGGGCCACGAATGGATGGCCTCCCCCTCACCACCGATCGCCGGGGGACATTTGCCGACCGCTGCAGGCACCGGGGGGGGGGGTCCCATCGGACCCCCCACCCGCGGGCAGGCAGGGACGTACAGGTAAGCCCTTTTGCCTGCCCGTGCCGCTCTGTCGACGTACATCGTCGTGCGGCGGTCGGCAAGTGGTTAAAGGTATGCACAGGGGTATCTCTGTTTATTTAAAGGGTTTGCTTGTTGCTAATGACACACAGAATGCTGCATATAAAGGAACATTTAATTGCCCTTTATTACCATATGTATATATATATGTATATATATATATATATATATATATATATATATATATATATATATAGAGGCTCTGTCACTATAAGTTTATAGGAGGTGACCCAGGAGTCTAATTAAGGGTTAATTCTATAGTTCTGAATCAGAACGTTCAATCCTGGGTCCAGGTTTTGCTAGAGGCCTGCAACCTGGCTCACTACACAGGTGTGCATAGTCATTATATAGTCAGGCCTGAGACTTACTCAAGGCTCTCATTTTGAAGACAGCTTCCAGTTTGGAGACGGAAGGTCTCACTTGGGGTCAGGGGGCTCCAGCCAGAAGCCACGAGACAGCAGGTCTCGATCCCAGGAGTCAGGTCAGCTCCCATCAGGGGTGTCAGAAGAACCCCAATTCTTAGGCCAGAGGTGGGCCACGCAGCAGGGCACTGCGACTGAAGGCTAGAGAGCCAAGTGTTCTGAGAGAGCTGAATGACACAGTCAAAGGACTGGTAGGAGAAGCAGCCATGCTGCCAACACGTTAGCCAGGTGGCTTGGTATTTTCGTTAATTAAATAGTTACATAGTTACATAGTAGGTGAGGTTGAAAAAAGACACAAATTCATCAAGTCCAACCTATGTGTGTGATTATATGCCAGTATTACATTGTATATCCCTGTATATTGCGGTCATTCAGGTGCTTATCTAATAGTTTCTTGAAACTATCAATGCCCCCCCGCTGAGACCACCACCTGTGGAAGGGAATTCCACATCCTTGCCACTCTTACAGTAAAGAACCCTCTACGTAGTTTGAGGTTAAACCTCTTTTCTTCTAATTTTAATGAGTGGCCACGAGTCTTGTTAAACTCTCTTCGGCAAAAAAGTTTTATTCCTATTTTGGGGTCACCAGTACGTTGTTTGTATTTTGAAATCATATCCCCTCTCAAGCGTCTCTTCTCCAGAGAGAATAAGTTCAGTGCTCGCAACCTTTGCTCATAACTAATATCCTCTAGACCCTTTATTAGCTTTGTTGCCCTTCTTTGTACTCGCTCCATTTCCAGTACATCCTTCATGAGGAATGGTGCCCAGAACTGGACAGCATACTCTAGGTGCGGCCGGACCAGAGTCTTGTAGAGCGGGAAAATTATCATTTTATCTCTGGAGTTGATCCCCTTTTTAATGCATGCCAATATTCTGTTTGCTTTGTTAGCAGCAGCTTGGCATTGCATGCCATTACTGAGCCTATCATCTACTAGGACCCCCCAGGTCCTTTTCCATCCTAGATTCCCCCAGAGGTTCTCTCCCCAGTGTATAGATTGCATTCATATTTTTGCCACCCAAATGCATTATTTTACATTTTTCTACATTTAACCTCATTTGCCATGTAGTTGCCCACCCCATTAATTTGTTCAGATCTTTTTGCAAGGTTTCCACATCCTGCAGAGAAGTTATTGCCCTGCTTAGCTTAGTATCGTCTGCAAATACAGAGATTGAACTGTTTACCCCATCCTCCAGGTCGTTTATGAACAAATTAAATAGGATTGGTCCCAGCACAGAACCCTGGAGGGACCCCACTACCCACCCCTGACCATTCCGAGTACTCCCCATTTATCCCCACCCTCTGAACTCGCCCTTGTAGACAGTTTTCAATCCATGTACTCACCCTATGGTCCATGCCAACGGACCTTATTTTGTACAGTAAACGTTTATGGGGAACTGTGTCAAATGCTTTTGCAAAATCTAGATAAAACACGTCTACGGTCCTTCCTTTATCTAGCTGGCAAATCACCTCCTCATAGAAGGTTAGTAGATTGGTTTGGCAAGAACGATTCTTCATGAATCCATGCTGATTTCTGCTAATGATACCGTTCTCATTACTAAAATCTTGTATATAGTCCCTTATCATCTCCTCCAAGATTTTACATAATATTGATGTTAGGCTAACTGGTATTTTGGGCCCGTTTTTAAATATTGGTGCTACATTGGCTTTTCTCCAATCAGCTGGTACCATTCCAGTCAGTAGACTGTCAGTAAAAATTAGGAACAATGGTCTGGCAATTACTTTACTGAGTTCCCTAAGTAACCTCGGGTGCAAGCCATCTGGTCCCGGTGATTTATTAATGTTAAGTTTCTCAAGTATAATTTTAATTCTGTGCTCTGTTAACCATGGAGGTGCTTCCTGTGATGTGTCATGAGGATAAACACTGCAGTTTTGGTTACTGAAGCCCCCCGATTCCCTCGTGAAGACTGAGGAGAAGAATAAATTCAATACCTTCACCATTTCCCCATCCTTTGTAACCAGATGTCCTTCCTCATTCTTTATGGGGCCAATATGGTCTGTCCTCCCTTTTTTACTGTTTATTTACATACTTAAAGAATTTCTTGGGATATTTTTTGCTCTCCTCCGCTATGTGTCTTTCATGTTCTATCTTAGCCGTCCTTATAGCACCCTTACATTTCTTGTTGCATTTTTTATAAAGTCTGAATGCTGATGATGATCCCTCAACCTTGTATTTTTTGAAGGCCTTCTCCTTTGCTTTCATATGCATTTTTACATTGGAGTTAAGCCATCCAGGACTTTGGTTCGCTCTTTTAAATGTATTACCCAATTGGATGCATTGGCTAATGCCCTTATTTAATATGCTCTTAAAGCAAACCCATCTCTCCTCCGTGTTCTTTGTTCCTAAGATTTTATCTCAATGTATGCCTTCTAGCAAGCTTCGTAGTTTAGGGAAGTTGGCACTTTTAAAATTCAGTGTCTTTGTGTTCCCCTTATGTTTCCTATTTGTGTGATTTATACTGAAGCCAATTGACCTGTGATCGCTGTTACCTAAATTGCCCCGTGTTTCCACATCCGTGATCAGGTCTGTATTGTTGGTAATCAGTAGATCCAGTAATGCTTTATTTCTAGTTGATGCGTCTACCATCTGACCCATAAAATTGTCCTGCAAGACATTTATGAACTGGCAAGCCTTAGATTAATGCGCGGTTCCCTCCACCCAGTCTATGTCTGGATAATTAAAATCCCCCAATATGATAACACTTCCCATCTTTGCTGCTAATCCAAATTGTGATAGGAGATTTGTCTCCCCTTCTTCCCTCCGGTTAGGGGGCCTATAGCATACACCCAGTATTATTTTCCCCTTAGCTTCATCCCTTTGGAGTTCTACCCATAAGGATTCCACCTCCTCCCTAGCCCCCTTAGTGATGTCATCTCTCACATTCCCTTGCACATTATTCTTGATATATAGGCATACCCCTCCCCCTTTTTTACCCTCTCTATCCTTGCGATAAAGGGTATACCCTTGAATGTTTGCCAGCCAATCACGAGAGCTGTTGAACCAGGTCTCTGAAATTCCCTCAAAATCCAAACCCTCCTTGTACAACAGTATCTCTAGTTCACCCATCTTATCCGCCAGGCTCCTGGCATTGGTGAACATGCCACGTAGTTTAGACCGGTCACATATTATCCTCTTATTGGGTGTTCCGAGATTGCAACTAGGACTTGCTACTATACTTACCTTGGGTTTATGTGCTTTGGTCAACATACCACTAATGCCCCCAATTCTACCCTCTGTAATATGTTCCGCGCTGACTACCTCTACCTCTGGACCCCCCCCCCTCACCTAGTTTAAAAACCCCTCTAACTTTTTGGCCATCTTCATTCCCAGCTGATCTGCACCCTCCTAATTTAGGTGCAGTCTGTCCCTTCTATAGTACTGGTTATCGACTGAAAAGTCGGCCCAGTTCTCCAGGAACCCAAACCCCTTCTTACTACACCAGCTCTTCAGCCACTTGTTTAATCTCCCTCTGCCTTTCTGGTGTGGCTCGATGTACCGGTAGTATTCCTGAGAATACTAACTTGGAGGTCCTTTTCCTCAATTTAGCTCCTAAGCCCCTAAGCCCCTAAAATCATTCTTTAGGACACTCCATCTGCCTCTGACTTTGTCACTGGTGCCAATGTGCACCATGACAGGTGGGTCTTCCCCAGCCCCTCCCAGTAATCTGTCCACCAGATTCTTGATGTGCCGAACCCGAGCGCCCGGTAGACAACATACTGTTCGGTGCTTCAGGTCTTTGTTACAGATTGGCCTCTCTGTCTTTCTAAGAACTGAGTCCCCTACCACCAGAATCTGTCTTTCCTTTCCCTTCGCTTCCCCCCCACTCTCACTGGAGGAGTTCTTCCCCTGGCAGCTAGGAGAGTACCTCAGCTCCAGCATTGCTGGTCCCTGACTGGTTTCACCCATGTCACTCAATGTAGCGTACTTATTGGGATGCTCCAGCCCTGGATCAGCCTCCCTGGAACTTCCCCCTCTACCCTTCCTGACTGTCACCCATCTACTCTTTGCTAGTGCCTGCACTCCTTTGTCTCCCCCCGCCTCTGTGCTGGCACCAGCCGGCACCTGCCATGTATGTTCCTGGCTCTCCTTTAGTATGGAGGGACTTCTCAGTGCTGACAGTTGCTTCCCCAGATTCAGAACCTGGGCTTCCAGGGAAACAATGCGCTTACATTTTGCACAGCAGTATTCACCCTCGATCGGATGATCAAGGAACGCATACATGCCGCAAAATGTACAAAGAGTCGCCTCTCCACACCCGCCGGGCATCGTACCTATTAAATTTAATGAGGATTGGGGGTTATACCCTGTCCAAATTACTTAACAACTAGCTTCCTGACACTAATACTCAAGACTATACACAGGTACTCAACACGACAATACACAGGTACTCTCAGACCTACGTGCACTTGCAGACCTACGTGCACTCGCAGAACACTTGCAGAACTACATGCACCCGCAGAACTACGTGCACTCGCAGAACTGCGTGCACTTGCAGAACTATGTGCACTCACAGAACCACGTGCACTCGCAGAACTACGTGCACTCGCAGAACACTCGCAGAACTACATGCACTTGCAGACCACTCGCAGAACTACATGCACTCACAGAACACTAGCAGAACTACATGCACTCGCAGAACTACATGCACTTGCAGACCACTCGCAAAACTACGTGCACTCGCAGACCTACGTGCACTTGCAGACCTATGTGCACTCGCAGTACATTCGCAGAACTACGTGCACTTGCAGAAATACATGCACTCGTAGACCACTCACAGAACTACATGCACTCGCAGAACTACGTGCACTTTCAGAACTATGTGCACTCGCAGACCACTCGCAGAATTACATTCACTCGCAGCACTTCGTGCACTCGCAGACCACTCGCAGAACTATGTCCACCTGCAGAACTACGTGCATTCACAGACCACTCACAGACCTACGTGCACTCGCAGACCTACGTGCACTCGCAGACCACTCGCAGAACTATGTGCACTCGCAGAACCACATGCACTCGCAGAACTACGTGCACTTGCAGACCTACGTACACTCGCAGACAACTCACAGAACTATGTGCACTTGCAGAACTACATGCACTCACAGAACTAGGTGCACTCGCAGACCACTTGCAAAACTACGTGCCCTCGCAGAACTAGGTGCCATCGCAGACCTACACAGGGCCATCTTTAATATTGATTGGACCCTGGGCAAAAATTTTCTTGGGCCCCCCCATGCAATTTTGCTCTCCATCTGCTCTGAGACATACAATAAATAGCAGCTAGACTTAAAATCAGTTTACTGTATCAGGTCAGGCAGCGATTGCGATTGGTTGCCAGAGGTTACAGCATATCATTACTGCTTACTGACTGGTTGCTAGAGGTTACAGCACACATTAAAGCTCACTGATTAGTTGCTAGTGGTTACAGCATATGATTTCTGCTTGTTGATTGGTTGCTAGAGATTACTGTACAGTAATACTGCTCACTGATTGGTTGCTATAGGTTACAGTACATCTTCTCCTCACTGCAGGGGGGCATGATATACATACGAATGACGCCTTTATTTGCATATCAATGCAGCTGGCTTCAGCTTCTTACATATGAATGCAGCTGCTATTTACATATAAATGCTGCCATTATTTACATATAAATTATGGTTATTTACATGTAAACACAGGATCTGCAGGTGAGTCATCTGTACACAACAATAGGGCAGCGCGGGGCAGCATTAGTAGCAGCACTTCACACTGAGATTTCGGGACACAGCACAGGACTAAAACTTCAAGGGACAAGGGAATTTAAACTGGGATAGTTGGCAAGTATGAGGCAGCTGCTTTGGGCCCCACAACAATGACAGGGCCCAGGGCAGCTGCCCCTTTTGCCCTGCCTTAAAGACGGCCCTGGACCTACATGCACTCTCAGACCTACGTGCACTCGCAGAACTATGTGCATTCGCAGAACTACATGCCCTCACAGACCTACGTGCACTCGCAGACCTACGTGCACTCACAGAACTATGTGCACTCGCAGACCACTCGCAGAACTACGTGCACTCGCAGACCACTCGCAGAACTACGTGCACTCACAGAACTATGTGCACTTACAGAACCACGTGCATTCGCAGACCTACGTGCACTCGCAGAGCTACGTTCACTCGCAGAATACTCGCAGAACTACGTACACTTGCAGAACTACCTTCACTCGCAGACCACTCGCAGAACTACGTGCACTCGCAGAACTACGTGCACTCACAGAACACTCGCAGAACTACGTGCACTCGCAGACCACTCGCAGAACTACGTGCCCTTGCAGACCTACGTGCACTCGCAGACCACTCGGAGAACTACATGCACTCGCAAAACTACGTGCACTCGCAGACCACTCGCAGAACTACGTGCACTCGCAGACCACTCACAGACCACTCGCAGAACTACGTGCACTCGCAGAACTACGTGCACTCGCAGACCACTCGCAGAACTACGTGCACTCGCAGAACACTTGCAGAACTATGTACACTCGCAGAACTATGTGCACTCGCAGAACTATGTGCACTCGCAGAACTACGTGCACTCGCAGACCTAGGTGCACTCGCAGACCACTCGCAGAACTTTGTGCACTCACAGACCACTCGCAGAACTACGTGCACTGGCAGAACTACGTGCACTCGCAGACCACTCAGAGAACTACGTGCACTCACAATACACAAGTATGCAGTACACAATACACAAGTACTAACGATCCACACACACTACTCAGACAACACTCAGGTACTCACACACAGGTACTATGACCCCTGTTACAACCTTCTGTTTTAAACTCTGGTTTTAACCCCCCACTTAGACCAGTTCCATTTGGACAGAGTTCCAGCAGACTCAAAGATGAGCAGGCTCACAATGAGTTCTACACAAGGTTATATAGGCCTCGAGCACCTGTGACCAATTAACCACTCCCCTTAATTAGTAGGCTGAAGGAAGCAAAGAAAAAAAAGCTGTTTGAAAAGTGTCAGAAAAAGGTGTTAAAAAGCTACAAGGAGAAGCCCCAAAAAGAACCTAAAAATGCAACCCAGCAATAACCAGCAGTCAAAAAGCAAGACTTGTTCACTCTCCACTTAAGGTCCCCACTGTTTAGCTTCCAACCAGCAGTCTGTTATGTGGAAGAATCCCCTGGGTGGGCAACTGAGGTATGAGTGAACTTTCCTTCTTTTAAATAAAAGTGGGCTACCACGCCCTTAAAATACAGTTTTGGACTGGCGTACTCACTGGAAAACGCACCTACCGCTTGAGTCTGATCACCCCAATCTTACACGTGGTGGAGAATGCGGGCAGAGTTGGAAGAGTTCCAGATCCTCACATACCAAAAACAGTGAGTAGCAAGAAACTCAGTGTTTCGCAGCAATGCTGTGACGAGCAGCTAATGTGAACCAGTGGAGTCTGCATGTGAAAGTGTGTGCTTGCAAGTCTTAAAGAGACAGTACGCCAAATGTTCCTGTGTTAAAAGGAACTGTGTTAAAAAGTGTTGTGGGCCTGACTGCAGAGATGGGACAGTCAAAACGCAAAAAGAAAGCAATGTTTGCTGAGATGAGAGACAGGACCCTGTGGCTGGAGGGGGTGTTACTGACAGAACAAGCCCCAAACTGGTGCAAGATGCATTTGGCCGCACTGGAACAGAGACAAATGGAAAGCAAGCCGTCACCTAGTGCAAAGATTGAGCAGATGGGTGCGGTTTCCCGTGGAAACAAAGGAGAAATCTGTACGGCTGACTTCATATGGCCTATGTTGCCTTCTGAACATGTTGAAGACTTTTTGGCTGAATTTGCGATGATTGCCTCCTCCCAAGGGTGGCCCAGAATCCGCTGGGATGAATTGGTGCAAACTTTTCTGATGCAAGAGTACCGAGAAGTGTACTGCGGGATGTGTCATAACCGAGTTGACTACAACAATTTTCTGGGAGCAATCCAATCTAGAGAGCGCTGGAAAAATTCAGCAGGGAGAATGTGGTTTCCCATAGCAACCGGAGAAAGACAACGCCCTCAATTGAAGCTTTCAACTCCTGCTAAATGGAATGGTAAGACTGTTGTTGTTACAAATGTGGGAGAGACTGGTCAGTGGAGTATTCCCTGTGAAGTGGGAGTAAGTCCAGTGAGAAAATCTGCTTTCAGAGACTTGCTGCAAATAAATACCCTTTCTAGTAGCAAAGCACAGTTTGAAGCTGAACCTGCAGCAAGTGTGAGGACTGTTAAGGACTTGTCTCTGTGCAATGTCCTTTGTAGCAGAAAGACAAGGATTAAAGCTAAACCTAATGATGTGGTGTGTACTAAGAAGTGTGAAAATATTTTCCTCTAGGTGGATGTTTAAAAGGGAAAACTGTTCTCTGCATGGGACAGGACTGATTCAGCAGAGTGCTGAAGTAGATACGTCAGGGGTGACCACTGAGAGATATGTACCATTGCCCCTAGCAACCATGACCGGTGCAACAAGGTTGTCCCTGGAGACCTCCCAGGAGCTTATGGTGTCTGAGCTTAAAGGTTTTCCAGGATGACTGTGTAGCCACCCCGATGGTTTAGAGAGTGTCTTATAAAGTAAAAAGCAATGTAATAAATAACCCACAGGCTCAAGCTGGTAATGAGCTGGGACAGCCTGTGAAAGTCGGGAATGATGATGAGGAACGTATTTCTGACAATGTTGATGATGTTTCCCATAGCAACCAAAGGCAGGGCCGCAGAGTTGTCCCTGGAAATCTCACAAGGACTCCTGGAGCCAGTGGTGGTCCAGGACAGCTCTGATACTGCTCAGGTGGAACAAAATGGGAAAATGGCTCAAATGGTGGAGCATGTATTATTGCAGTCTAATGTGCCATTGTGATTTGTGCCTGATGTCTGCTACCAAGCCACTCTGTCCGCCTGTGTCTCCTTGGGTAGATGGAGCAGTACTACAGAGTGCTGGTGACTGGAGCACAGACAGGATAGACTGGGACAGTTTGGCAAAAAAGTTAATGGTAGTATTGAAGGAAACCTTCACGTGTGATAGTAAGGTGGATACTATTGCTGCTGTGACAAATGGAGAGGCTGCAAAGCCAATAGACACTGGTTCATTGGCTGTTGCAGAACTTAACCCCCTCCAGGCGGAAATATCGGAAAAGGGTGCGTACATAGCAGAAGTTTTGTCCACAGCAAAACAGTTTAGCAATGTTAAATGTCAGAATGACGGGGTAAAGGATAATGACTTTGAAAAGCTCAGTATTGCTAAAAATTAGAGGGTGAATATGACGCATGTGTTTGACAGTGCTCAAAGGGAGCCGCAAGTTGTGTCAGTTACCTCTGAGGTGGAGGTCTCCTCAAATATCTCAGCCTCTCAAGCTTTAGCAAATGAGCCCCTCCACATCGCTGGCAAGGGAAGAGTCCCTAATGCTCTATGTTTGGAGGTGGGATCCTTGGAAATAACTGAAATGTTGTTAGAAATGCTGGAATTGGTGAAATCCTTTTTGTTATACACCTGCGTGTATCCACCACAGGTGGGCGGTCTGGTACTGTGTAGTACCAGTAGAGATAAGGAGTACAGGCGATGTTAAGAAATCTTGATAGAAATTGGTATTGGTTACTATAATGTGGGTTACTTTTGTGGAAAGTGGTCTCACGGTTCTCTGAGAATGCTTCCAGCGGCAGTTGTATGTGGAAGGCGCTCAGGGGAACTGCTAAAGCAATCAAAAATTACAGACATAGTGGAAAACTCTCCGTATGGTGATGGGATGAGGTGCATTCCTGCTGGTGCGGTCCAAGGTGCGGCTGAGAAGTGGTTGGTACATGGCACGTGTACTGTCTCAAGCGCTAGGCCTCATGTGAAGGAAGGGCCCGGAACAGACATGGCAGTAGCGGTGATTCTGCCCATCACCCACAAAGAGGTACAAGTTGAGGTACCTGGAGACACTCTGACAGAAAATAACAGTGTTGGTAACAGGGAAATGGATGAACCGATGTTGCACGTTGTTGCAAATGAGGTATTGGTTGCCAAGAGTAATCACAAAAGGCTTAATGAATCCAAAGGTACATCAAGAGTGGTTGAAGTTGATACAAATGAGAAAGAAAGGGGTTTGGGGCTAAGCACAGGGGGTTCCCCACAGCATCAAGACAGCATCAATAAGTTGGGAAAAGGTGGCAGGAAAGACAAAATACACCAAGAAAACAAAGGTATTCTTAAGACCCTAAGATCAAAGGTTGGTAGGAGGACCTTGTTAAGGTCTCAAAAGTGCTTGTGGAAGCATGTCAGGAAAAAGACCTGGGAAAGGTCTACATGGGTCAAAGGGAGCAGAGTTCCCCTTTAATGGTGCCAGAGTTAGAAGCTTGTGTCTCCTGCCCTTCGGTTGGAAACAAAGGGGGGAGGTATGTGACAGAGAGAGGCTCTGTCACTATAAGTTTATAGAAAAAGGTGACCCAGGAGTCTCATTAAGGGTTAATGCAAGGTTCAGAACTAGCATTAGCAGATTCTGTAGTTCCCGAATCAGAACATTCAATCCTGGGTCCAGGTTTTGCTAGAGGCCTGCAACCTGGCTCACTACACAGGTGTGCAGGGGCATTTTATAGTCAGGTCTGAGAATTGCTCAAGGCTCTCATTTTGTAGACAGCTTCCAGTTTGGAGACGGAAGGTCTCACCCGGGGTCAGGGGGCCCCAGCTATAAGCCAGGAGGCAGCAGGTCTCGGTCCCAGAAATCAGGTCAGCTCCTATCAGGGGTGTCAGGAGAACCCCAACTCTTAGGCCAGAGGTGGGCCACGCAGCAGGGCAGGTGGCTTGGTATTTTCGTTAATTCATGTTATGTGGAAGAATCCCCTGCGTGGGCAACTGATGTATAAGTGAACTTTCCTTCTTTTAAATAAAAGTGGGCTACCACGCCCTTAAAATACAGTTTTGCACTGGCGTACTCACTGGAAAATGCACCTATCGCTTCAGTCTGATCACCCCAATCTTGCAAGCTGTAAATGCAGCTAGATAGCAATAAGTTCTTTCAACAATGGAGACTTCAAACAATTATTCAAACAAACTGCACAGAAATGGTAGTAAACGCTACTTAAATAATGCATAATTTCACTGCTAAGCCTTGTATGTGTCAGACAGGTGTTCTGTGAATTATGTGCAATTCAAAGCTGATAACACTACAGAAAGCTGCAGAAGTCAGCCCACTAGTAGTCCATGATCCAGCAGAGGATACACTGAATGGAAAGGGCGGTTGAGTCCATCATATTTTCTTGTCAGAGTAAAACGCAAAATGGGGCATGTTTTGGAGAAGCAATGTGACCTTCCTCAGGTTTAGAAACAAGACACAATAGCTTTATGCATACATACAAGCATTGCACAAAAACGGAATTGTTTTCTCCTAAGCACAATATGTTATGGGGCCAGGATACAGGCACAGGAAATGTAGAAAAGACTCTCTAAATCGGGGCGCTGGGGAATAACAATGGTGATAAAAAGTGGTGTCACATAAACTGTGGTGAATTGTGGACATGCCTAGAAATGTGTTTTGCTCATACCTTCAAAGTAGTTTAAAAGTTTAATCTATATAGAAAAAAAGGTGCCCAACAAACAATTTTCACCTAAGGGTACCGTGACCCCCCAAATCACAAGACTGTCCAAACAGTATGTTTTAACTTCCTGTTAGTGTTGCAGGCTGGACCATCTCCTTTCTCACCTTACTGTCAGCTCATCACTTTGATGGGAAGCCTCAATGACAAACAGAAAGATGTGAGAGGGTGTAGGCATTTGAGGGAGTTATGCAAATATCAAAGTGCCTTGATGGGTGGATGTCAATTATGAGGAGTGGGTATTCCAATGCAAATTTGCAAGCAGATCACCCTGGTTAATGCCACATGGCATGCCGAGCCTCCACAATTGAAATGACTGAAATCCACTGGTTGAAAGGGGTGGGCCAGGAAAAGTAAGGCTAGGGAGAAAAGCACTATATGATGCTTAATGTCCTCCACATCAAAATCCAGCAGGTTCTGTCTGACTTGCTTCGGCTTCACACTGTAAAAAGCTCAGAGTGTGAACTGTAAAATCAGAGTAAACAACTTGTACAAGAGAAGAGCCTGCACAACTGTACAAGACTGAAGGGAAGGCTGGGGTTCAGCTTTAATCAGAGAAATAACTTTTAATGCTGGTTAATATACAAGGTGATTTTCTAAACAAGAAAATCTGGCTAAAAGGTTTTCCTTTATTTATTTTTACAGAGACATTCCTATCAGCGCTCTTATGACCATTCTTCAGGTTTTGGTTCAGTGAGACAGGCTGGAAGCTTGCCAAAATATTCCAACTCAAGAACTAACCGTGGAGTCGTTGCTGACCCTCAGCAAGCCTCAGGAACTATAGTGCAGATAGTCATTAATAACAGCCACAGACATGGAAGAGGTAAACACTAATAATGCAGATGTTCATATGAATAGGATATTTTGTTTTTCCGTGTAAAGTGATTAGAATTATGTAGCACAATTTAGATTTGTATTAATTTACATACTTCTTCTTGGTTATGCAAATAGTGTGTACTAGGCTTTAGAGTTCCCCTGGCAAGGTCACAGAAAAGTGGGACCTTCCAGAGGTAGACTTTTTACTCATACAAATCAATGCCAAGGTGCCGAGAATCTTTTCTTTACTGGAGACTGGTTGCTTTTGCGCACCAGTGAACATTTCTTCTGGCATAATCCCTTACTCTTAATTGTCAGTAAGGTAACACAGATTATGATTCACAAGGCAGCAAGGGGGATTCCCATTACACCATTCCTGTTTAGAAGGTTTGGGTTCTTATGCAAATCAAGACTCCTTTTAGTATTTTACCAAATGCATGCAATGGGGTTGATTTACTCAAACTGGAGATTGCAAAATCTGGTGCAGCTGTGCATGGTAGCCAATCAGCATCTAATCAGCTGTGTATGGTAGCCAATCAGCAGCTTGTTCAATTCAAGCTTTGACAAAAAAAAACCTGGAAGCTGCATCAGATGTTGCACTTTCCAGTTTTAGAAAAATTAACCCCAACGTATTTCATCAGGGGTCTTACTTTCTGTTGGTAACAATGATCACCGGGACAAGAAGAAAAGTTCTAACCCTTCCCTACCCTATTCAAAACTGAAAAAAAAAAAAAGTTTTGCCTTTATATACTGTACACTTTAAGGTGGTTGTAAGGCAGAAGGTTTTATACTGTAATGCATTCTCTACATTGAGGTAAAAAACCTTCAATGCTTAGCTTCCCACCCACCTTATACTTACATGAGCTCAATCTCGATTCGGTGATGTGCTCGAGGGCAGCAGCTCTTTATGCTCTCCTCCTCCTGCTGTCAATCACAGCTGGTGAGGAGAGAGAGGTCAAGGTGTGCTTTGTCTGTCAATGGACACCCAGAGCCAGCTTGGAAGCGAGCACACATAAGTGCCCCCAAAGCAAGCGGCTTGCTATGGAGGTATTCGGCAGAAGAAAGGAGCCAAAAGTTTCGGCAGGGACCCCAGAAAAGGAGGATCAGAGGGCTGCCCTGTGGAAAACCATTGCACAGAGCATATAAGTATAACATAGTTGTTATTTAAAAAATAAAAAAATAACATTTACAATCACTTTAAGTCCAAACAAGCTTCCTTACCTTTGAAAAGGCCATTGACATGGCCTAAGCTAAAGCCAGGGGAAGGACTTTGGGGAAGAGGGTATTGCAGTTGGTAATCTCCCTCTAGTAGATGAAATCGTGTTTGTCCATTCCTTTACAGCCACCTGAAAAATGACTATTGAAAACAGAATTGTTTACCTGGTAACCAATTTTCAAGGCATCTTCCAGGGCAGAAGAGAATTCCCTTATATGAGCATTTAGGGTATAGAGAATATAAGGGGGTTATTTACGAAAGGCAAATCCACTTTGCACTAAAAGTGCACTTGAAAGTGCAATTGCTGTAGATCTGATGGAGGCATGCAAGGAAAATAAAAAACAACATTTTAGCTTGTACATGATTGGATGATAAAATCAACAGACCTTCCCCTCATTTCAGCTCTTCCCCTCAGATCTACAGTGACTGCACTTCCAAGTGAACTTTCAGTGCACTTGGAGTGCAAAGTGGATTTGCCTTTCGTAAATAACCCCCATAGTGTTTTGTTTGCCTTTTGGTACTAGCTATTGCTGAGAAGAGCCTCTGGATATATGCTCAAATTATCTATGAGCCCTGTGTTTTATGTTTGTGGATGGGTGAAGCCTATCTCTTATATGCTGTCCAGTTACCAGGTAACTAACCAAATAACCAACTAGCCAAGTGTGGAAAGCATAATGCACGTGCAGAAGGATCCCTGATGCCTTCCCTGTTCTTAGCCCTTGAGAAATATTTTGTATGTACTATAGCTAAATACATATACAAGCTGCCTGCCCCTAGCAGGTTGTGATCTTCAATGACTGCATGAATGCTTTGCAGCATAAAAATCATAACTTATGGCGATTAGTACTGAATTCATTACCTAAAAAAAAATATGGAGTAGATGCCTTCCTTGTTGTTCTGAATCTCTGTCTGCAGTAACTGTATATACTGATGTGTAAAAAAAGTACATCAACATGTACATTGCCCTTGGTCTGTGTAACTCTCAATACACAGGGGACAATGATTGCTTGGTATCCTTGTTTAAAATAATTTTAAAAAACCTGATGTGTTTTAAAAGTACAGTTATTCTTTAGATGGCTGTACGTGGATCCAGCAGGTATGCTATGGGGGGGGGGGGGGGGTAATGCTAAAAACAGGTGCTTGTGTAGTGTTTTACTGACCCCCACAAGGTGCAAAGACATGGTTGTATGCACACTGTAGCTTATGTACACAAGCCCTTACAGTGCTCCATAATCCTCTGATCCTAGCTACCCCCTTCCCTTTCTAAATATATAGCAGTTTTGAGAGTAAACAAAACAAAATAGAACATATATAAAATAATAAATTATATATCTTAGTTAATACCCAAATAACACATTGGGTACCCTGGATGACATCAGGCAAGCATGCTGGGTGTCATTCAGCATTTGTACGATGGTAGACTTGCGAAAACAGCATGTGTATTTATGAAAACCCGGCATTTTTTCTCTCCCAATGTAAAATTGAAAGAGATAACAGCTCTACAAAATGAGCTTAAGAGGTTCCACGACATTACATAAAAAATTTTTTTATACATTTATTGTTGTATTCAGAGTTATTTGCCAGTTATATTTTGGGATAAATATCTGAGATTGTACTAATTACATATCTGGAAAAATATTGTCAAATGTATTATAGCTATTTTGTTCCCTTTTACTCTTAGATGATTGGCCTACTTATCTTCACCAAACTTTACACTTTAGTAAATGAGGGCCTATACAAATGTGTAGAAACAGGTTCTGGTCTTCACAAAATGGAACTGAGAAACCTACCTTTTTATTTGAACTAGGTTTAGGCCATTCATTATTTTTTATTTATATTTTTTTTTTCAACTGGAGTTGGACTTTAACTGAAGTAAACACAAACATCCAGTTATGTGCAGAAGAATTTAAAAAATAGTGCTTCTCTTGCCCATGATTGAATGTTTAAAATGAATACAGCTTTACTTCACTGCACTTCAGTAAATCTTGCCCCTAAGTGTCTAATAATTCATCTTGGGCAAGAGCACTTTTGTGCTTTTGCACAGTAATAAAAAAGGCTTTTACCAAGTTCATAATCATTACTTTAAACAGTAACTGGACAGTCTTTCCAAATTAAATAAACTTTGCAATAACAACAGTAATGCATTCCTGTATGCAGACTATATAATTCTGGGATTTATAAGTACGTCTTTACATGCAATTAGAGCAGGGTTAATTCATCATTTTATGATATACACAATCACAGTTATATCCTAAAGATGACTGTCTGCCATGAATAGCAGTGCTTTAGCAGAGCACATGGGCCTTACTGTTTTAATTGACAATAATGTTTCTGATGGATTCATTACAATCTTTTTTTGGGTATCATTTTAAAGTGACCTAGCTACTATATTATACATGCAAAATCAATAGCTATACCCGTTAAAGAGAGTACTTATGTAGCACGGACCCCAGAAGGAGCTGCTGATTTATTTGGGCCTGTACTCTGCTTTGTTTCCCCTTTGAATATCTCAGTTGACACAGCTGTGGTGTGATAGTGTGCAGTCAAAATGAAATCATAAAGGCAAGTTCACAATACCCAATATAATATACCTGTCTGTAGTTACCTTACCCTCCCCTTGGCTGGTGATGAAGAGGAAAACAACACTCACACAGTTGTACTTGAATAATAACTGTATTTACTGTAGTTGTAATAGAAGGGTTAAACTACAATGGTTGTACTGCCAGACCAACATAGTCTGACAGCCAACTGAACTTTATATTACAAAGGTACAATAAAGGTATAAAATGTCTGGAATAATATATGAGTAGTGTATCAAAGTAAATAGGATAACCGTCAGAGTGAGTGTATCTCACTCTGAGCACTATCCTACTTCCTGCGCATTTAAGGCTATACTAAATCAAATGACTAACTTGATTAAGCATAAAACAACACTAGGGAGCTCCCTCCTGTAATATCACACCGCCCTGATATAGTAAAATAACCCAAGGCCTTATGTGTTACTGAACAGTCCTTCTTTATCTTCTTTTCTTCTGCTAGCAACAAGGTAATTTTGTAATCCAAGGGTTAATGATTCCTTATCAAAGTATGCTGAAAAGATGAAAACCAGGCTCTGGTGCCGTGGCACTTTAACTAACTTTGATGCCAAGGACTCAGTACTAATTCCTCTTGAATCTGCTTGTGGGACTATGGGTCCCAGCAACTCTGTCTTGTGTACATGTGTGTATAAAAGTGCATCAAGGAACCTGTGGGCAACAGCTCTCTCACCCAACCAGGAAAGTGATGTCAGAAAACTCCTTTCTGATGTACAGGGTTCTGTCTCCACAGTATCTCAGTTTGTTCGCTGTGGCCACGCCGTAACGCTGTACCACTTCACAGACGACCGGGAGTCCTCCGTTACCTCCTTCAAGGGTCTCTGGAATGATCACACTGATGCTCCAGCACGCTGTGATGTAAGGCCGGATCAAAGACTACTCACAGACGACTGGGAGTCCTCGGTTACCTCCTTCAAGGGTCTCTGGAACGATCACACTGCTGCTCCAGCACGCTGTGATGTAAGGCAGGATCGCTGGCTGCTGATCCTTGGCTGCATTGTAGGAGTCACTGAGCATTGTGGGTAGGTCAAGTTAATGTCCAAATGTAAACAAAATACTTCCATGTCAACTTGAATAGTAATAGAAAAAATAAAGATGCAGTCTTTGTATATTTTGTCCGCTAGATGGCGCCAGAGTATAAGGTATAACATAACCTTAACTTAGATCAAAAATGTGCCCCGCTACACACTCCCCCTGCTTGAACTCTTTGGTCCCCAAAGAGATGTAAAATTTTATTTCGGTAACACATTTTTGATTCTACATGATTCTACATAAAACTGACAGGGGAGCTTCCCACCAATTCTCACATAATAGGGAGCTGTCCTGTACATTCACAGCTGATACCTTGATGGCATGTACAGGTGTGTCAAGGGGTGAGATGGGGTTACCTTTCACCAAATCTGTGGTAAGAAGATCAGGCTCTCTCGACAACCCTTGAGGGGTGAGAACAACTTCTGTGGAACTGTCATCCAACACATCACAGGTTGGTCTCTTGAGTTTGGAGATGACTCCTCATTTCCTCTGATTCACTGGTTCAGACACGGTAGACTCACTTGTCTTCTCTTCCCGCTCAACCACTTCTGCCTCCTGCAGGTAGGTTTCTTCCACTTCTGTTTCGGATTTTTCTCCATCATCTGTAGAAAAAGTAGACACTTCCAACCCTTCCTCTGGCAGTGATGGTAGAGGGTCACATCTGGGGACAACAGGGGCTAACAGCCGCTTCACCAGGTCTGTGTTGGTCCCAACAATCAGAGAACTTCTTGAGGGCCCTGGCAGCCAGGGACAGACAAGGGCCATTGTCTAAAAGTTCTGAGGCTCCCCATCCTTCAACGGATCACACAACAACTTGACCCGCAGACATCCATCACAAGGTTAATCTTCTGCTTGAATACCCTGAACCTTTAAGTCTTCCAACTTCTTCAGGGGAAGGTATGACAAGTAACTCTTGTAAAAGTCTCTGGTCATCAGGGTAATCTGGCACCTGTATCAAGGATGGCTCTGGTGTAGATCCCTTCAACCAGAACAGGCACTACAAGCAGAGGACCTACCAACTGGGTAGGAGGCCTGTTAGAAACATCTGTAGCAATGGGTTGGCATACTTGGACTCGTGCTTTCTTCAGCTTCTGCCACCGGGCACACCGCTTCAATTGTCGGTTTAGAGACTGGTAGGCATTTCCCACTAATTCAGTATAAACTGCTCCCTTGCAGACTCAGGGAGAGTTCTTTTCGAAGGCCCAGATCTTCTCTTCATCCTTGGGTCACTTCTCTGAGGTCTCTGCCAGTCTTCTGTCTCCATTCGTGGACTTGGACATACTTGCTGGTAATGACCTACACCTCCACAGTTTTGACAGACGTCTTGCTTCATGGGCTTCTGGCCAGACAACTCAGTACGTTCTGCCATCAATTTGTCTATCATCTCTGCCATCTGGGACACTTGCATCTTTAAGGTGTCTAACTAAGACATGAGATTCGATGACCTGATCAACATCTTCATCATCTTGGACATCTCTCGGTGCAGTTGAAGCAACAGCTTTTCCAATTCAGGGTCGCTCCCCCTGCTTTGTTGGATAGGTGGGGACCAGGATATTGTGTCAGCGGTCGCTCTCAGGACTCTGGACTGATTTTTATTCTCCCAGGCCTTTCCAGGGTGTTCAACGGTCACACTCGCCTTTCTGCGGGCGATTTCTTCTTTGCACCACTGAACCACAGTGGCACGGTCCATACTGGTGCCAAGGGGGTTCTGGGGGGTTGCTTGCAGAGTCACAGTATCCCGGACGAGCCCCCACATGTAGCACGGAACCCCGAAGGAGCTGCTGATTTATTTGGGCCTGTACTCTGCTTTGTTTCCCCTTTGAATATCTCAGTTCCCCTGACACAGCTGTGGTGTGATAGTGTGCAGTCAAAACGAAATCATAAAGGCAAGTTCACAATACCCAATATAATATACCTGTCTGTAGTTACCTTACCCTCCTCTTGGCTGGGGATGAAGAGCAAAACAACACTCACACAGTTGTACTTGAATAATAACCGAAATTAACTGTAGTTGTATTAGAAGGGTTAAACTACAATGGTTGTACTGTCAGACCAACATAGTCTGACAGCCAACTGCACTTTATATTACAAAGGTACAATACAGGTATAAAATGTCTGGAATAATATATGATTGGTGTATCAAAGTAAATAGGATAACCGTCAGAGTGTATCTCACTCTGAGCACTATCCTACTTCCTGCGCGCTTAAAGCTATACTAAATCAAATTACTAACTTGATAATACAACACTAGGGAGCTCCCTCCTGTAATATCACACCGCCCTGATATAGTAAAATAACCCAAGGCCTTATGTGTTACTGAACTATCCTTCTTTATCTTCTTTTCTTCTGCTAGCAACAAGGTAATTTTGTAATCCAAGGGTTAATGATTCCTTATCAAAGTATGCTGAAAAGATGAAAACCAGGCTCTGGTGTCATGGCACTTTAACTAACTTTGATGCCAAGGACTCAGTACTAATTCCTCTTGAATCTGCTTATGGTTCTATGGGTCCCAGCAACTCTGTCTTGTGTACACGTGTGTATAAAAGTGCATCAAGGAACTTGTGGGCAACAGCCCTCTCACCCAACCAGGACAGTGATGTCAGAAAACTCCTTTCTGATGTACAGGGTTCTGTCTGCATAGTATCTCAGTTCATTCGCTGCGGCCACGCCATCATGCTGTACCATTTCACAGACGACCGTGAGTCCTCGGTTACCTCCTTCAAGGGTCTCTGGAACGATCACACTGCTGCTCCAGCACGCTGTGATGTAAGGCAGGATCGCTGGCTGCTGTTCCGCTCCGCACAGGGTAGGCCGCAACTCTGTGGAACATACACACCCACAGAGCCCTGCTGGCAGGCCATGCATCCCAGGAACAAGAGGCCTAAGATGGCCGCTCCCAGCCTTTTTATAGTCTTCCCACAATGTGGTTCTGTTCCCTAGGGTTTGTGGGAGTCACTGAGCATTGTGGGTAGGTCAAGTTAATGTCCAAATGTAAACAAACAAAATACTTCCATGTCAACTTGAATAGTAATAGAAAAAATAAAGATGCCGTCTTTGTATATATTGGCCGCTAGATGGCGCCAGAGGATAAGGTATAACATAACCTTAAGTTAGATAAAAAATGTGCCCCGCTACACTTACTTCTCCTTCTACCTGTGCAATTGAACCCTGCTCCAATCCTGTGAATTGGCACCCCCAAGGCCTGCTTGGAAACCGACCCTTCCAGGAGTATCGATCTTCGTGGTCTCCTACAAGTTTCAATATTGCATCCTGTTGACCGTCTCATGTTTCACAAAACATTAGTAATGTGGAGGTCTGAAAGCAGAACCAGTGAGAGGTGCGCGGAGGCCACAGAGGTGGACAATTCTGGAAATTCTGGGAATCATTTTTGAGGATCAAAGCTGTGTTAGCTGCATGGAGAGATAAATATTTACTCTCATCTTTAACATATATAGCTTGATTCAACACATTTACTATATTATCAAGGTTGCTTTAATGTGGGCTTGGTATGCATGTAGACTAATGTACAGAACAGTGGGCATCATGAATACTTTACAACATTAAACTGTTCAAATCCTGAAAATACCCTTCCCCCTACATGAGTAAACACAACCCAGAAATTACCACAATGCTCCAGTTTTCAGGTCCACTGGAACATGGTATAGACCTGAGAAATACAGAACTGAAATTGTGGCTCACAGAGATAATGATAACAGAGTAACACAGTTATGGTGATCGTTTTGATGGAGGCTCGGCTCTCCACGACCCCTGTACAGCTACATCGGCTTCCATCCGCCACGGGGGTAAGACACATAGACCCTTAAAGCCTCCCAGCACCCCATGGTAAAGATCGGGGACCAGCGCCTTTACTACTGGACTCTGCTAGCACCACAGCCTCTAGTCACGATGGACCGCTACCTGACTAAGCCTCATTCCCTGGTCTTAATTATATAAGGAAACCCGGAGGAGTATGGTTAGCACCCTGATGGCGGATGACAACTCCCAGCAAGCCTCCCAGTCTGTTTTAACCCCTGAACTGCTCGATGTTAAACTACAGGCCCTAGCACACCTTCTTACAAAAGTCCTGTTCAACCATTTTGCCCCTGACATAGTGGACATAGACTGGCACCTTGACCGGGCCCACAGGTCTCTGACCCCCAAACCTCCTGCAGGTGCCAGGCCGTGAGACATAGTGGTGCGGTTCCACTATTACGAAAGTAAAGCGGCGCTGACCCTGGCTACCCGCAACAGATCCCATATTGACTATAAAGGGGACAGATTTCAAATATTCAGCGATCTCTCCCCAATCACCCTGGCCAAAAGGCATCACCTCTCACCTTCAACTGCATAAGATCCCTTATTTCTGGGGCTTCCCATTTTGCCTCAGTGCAACAACAGATGGAGCCCAACGTACACTTCAAGATCTGCAAGAAGGAGATTCCTTCCTCAAAAACCTGGGCCTACTACCATTGCCAGTGGATGAAGGGCAACCAATGCCTACCACCCCCCGACTTCCTTCAGCTACATCATCAATCTGGACCCCGATGCAAGTAAAAAGATCAAGGGCCTACTCAACCCTTTGATGGGGGCCTTGGGAACAAAGGAACTCAAAGGCCGTTGGTTTAGGTAGAGTGTGGGTCAAAGAGATAGTGGATAGGTAATGTCTCACTTGGAGATAAGAGTAGAACAGATAGTTAGGTATCTGGTGCTTGGACTGGAGGTCTGCAAAGGTTCAGAGCTTACGGGGAATTGGATGGGTGAATTGGCAGAGCTGGAAGAGACCTGCTTGAGCCCAGGGATGCATTCGGGTGTGGGACAAACTGTCTGGGATTAAGGGGTTATAGAGGATGTTGGTGGGGGGGATCTGATGAAGAGAGAGAGAACATTGTAGCACAGGTACCGCATATCTTTAATGAGAACAACATAGGGCCTAGGCATAGACTTTGAAGCTTGACATCTTCATGCAGTGAAGGGGACCAGATTAGGGAGCAGGGATGGGTGGGAAACAGAGAGCCCATTGCGATCTCCGACCACCTATTTGACGATGAAAGGCAAGACAAGGATATCAGTGCACAAAGATGTGAGGCTAGGTAGTATTTGTGAACATCAGGGGCTCCCAGACCCCTTCCGTTTCTGGGGGAGAAGATTACTGAGCTCGCTATTCTGTGTGCCTTATTCCCCAAATTAATCTTTGGAACCATTGTTTGATCAATTTCAGTTGAGACATGGGTATGGGAACTGGCAAGGTCTCAAAAAAGTATAGTAGTTTAGGCATGACCAACATTTTCAACACATTGATTCTGCCTAACCACGAGATTGGAAGTAGATTCCAATGAGTCAACATGGCATTGATGTCCTTACACAGTGGTGTGTAGTTGTTTGAGTATAGGGAGGAATAGGTAGGGCTAATTTGTATACCTAGGTATTTAAGAGACGAGGTGCACCAGTGGTATGGGTATGAGCTTTTTAGGGAAGTTAGATCTTCTGGGGAGATATGTAAAGGCAAGGCTTTCGTTTTAGAGGTGTTGATTTTATAACCAGATAGGGAACTGAAATGAGATAGGAGAGCATGTAGGGATGGGAGGGAAATGTGAGGGTCAGCAGAATGTCATCCGCAAATAGGGATAAGCAGTTCATGCACTTAGACCCCCATGGTCGCTACATAATAATGCAATGTGTTTATATGTCTCATCCCATTACAATTATGAATGTATATGCGCCTAACTGAGGTCAGATCAAACTCTTACTCTTGCAAATCAAACAAGCTCTAAAATCTCAGTTTGGGGAACAAGGCCCGGTGTGGAGTACCTCCCTCATATATGAAAGATTAAGTAAGTCCGGAGGCCCTAAGGGATCCATAGCGGAATTCTACCCACAGATATGCAGAAATAGTATTATAAGTTCAGAAAACCTTAAGTGCAGAAGTAAGTGGGAAAAAGATTTGGGTAGAATCGCGGATGACCAATGGAAAAAGATATTGGCGGGGGGAACCAAGTCTCAGTTTCGCCCGCCCAGAAGATGTCATACCTAATGCTCTTACATAAAACATACTATACACCTAAAAAACTGTTTGAATGGGGGCGGAGGGGGGATGCTAAATGCCCTAGGTGCCAAAATACCGGGGACTTGATCCACATGATCTGGAAATGTCCAAAACTTTATCAGTATTGGACGGAAATATTAGATACCATAAATAAGATCTTCAAGTTGCCACTAAAAATGGACCCAAAACTGTGTATCCTGGGAGTGGGGGAAAGGTTGGGGAACATTAAAAATAAAGTAGTACTAAGGTGCCTATTTCACGCAAAGAAATTAATAGCGCAGAGGTGGCAGGCAGAGAAACCTCCCTCCAAAAATGATTGGCTTAAAACGGTAACGGAAACAATATGGAAGGAAAAGGTAGTATATGCAAGGAGAGGAAATTTAAATGAATTTAAAAAAAATTGGATGCCTTAGTTAGAAGAAGTGGGTTATCCCATGTAAATTGTATGTAGGAAGAGCTAAGGTAATGGTTGTACGATATTAAGTAAATAGGAAGGTGGGGTAGGAATAAGGAGGTAATAGGGAGGAGGGTAGGATGGGGTATAGAGGTGGGTGGGTGGGGGGCAAAAGGGGGAAATTGGAAAGTAATGTTTTTTTTTTATTATTATATATATAAAAGGTTTTGTATAAGGTGTATTTAATAATTGTTGTAAAAAACAAAAAACAAAACACATTTTATAAATTTTGGAAAATCGAATAAAGATTATTTAAACAAAAAAAAAAAGTGCGTGGACTGGATCTGGAGAGGGCAGGAGCGTCTAATCAGCATTACGACGTCAGCCTTACCAGATGAGTCAGACGCCGTGTGAGAAGTTGGAAAATATTTGGATGCAAATTTAAAAGAACCTCCAACGCGGAAGTGGGTTTCCTGAATCAGGTTCACATCTGCACCGGAGGCCCTGAACTCCTTCAAGGCCAGCCATCGTTTTTTAATGGAGTTCAGGCCCTTTACATTGTATGACAACAACTTCAGAGCCATACCAAGGTAGTAAAGGTTAGCCAATGTAACAGGTAACTCCCCAATTGCGGAATTACATTTTAATAGCCTTGTGTTAATCAACATATGATATTGTGCTGTGGAGGGCGTTAGAAAAATGACATATGAAAAAGAAAGAATTAAAAAAAGAGAGCATAATAACCATCGAGTAGCTTCGATATAACAAAAAGGCCGGGTTGGCCTAGAAAAAAAGTCCTAACAACATGTGTAGGCCCAAGTGACTTCTGCGGGGGACAAATGGGGCAGCAGGGTGGCCTCCAACTGGGAGAAGCACGGGGAACTGCTGTGCTACTCCGGTGGTGGCGTTAACAGACAAAAGACTCTGTAGTCAATCTTGTGTGGTAAATCAGAGGATCCAACGGAAGGAAACAGAAAAAAACAACAATGCGAAGCACTCCAATGGTTCAAAGGCAGCTAGTATCTACCATATACCAATTACTGTAGGAGTCCTTTGCACTCTCTGAGGACTTACATGCGAAAATGGGCCCATATCACTCAAACACCAATCTCCCTTTTTCAATGGTCTAAGATCTGGACTCATACGTCCAAAGTATCCAGGTGCATGACGCAGAGAGAGACAGCACTTAAAATACTACTCTTTTTTACAGGACCCCAGAATTACTGCATTATTTTGATCCCTCCCTCTTTCTCCTCTTTGTTGGAGGTGTGGTAAATCCAGAGGCACACACTACCACATCTTCTGGCAATGTGAATTGATTGTGCCCTTCTGGTCCATGGTGATGTCCCTTCTTCAGCGTATTTTTGCACACTTCCTTCCGCTGGATCCAGTACACTTCCTTCTAGATCTCCCCTTCTCTAAACTAGGGAAAACTTCAAACAAATTAGCCTCCTGTGTTTTGTTGGCTACCAACCGAGTTATCCCAATCTGTTGGTTGTCCCCCTCCCCCCCCCTTTGAAAGTACCGTAAGTATAAAATTTGTAAAAGTTGAGGGAACCAAGGAGAGACTGATCAGGACAGTTTTGGGATGGCACAGATGAGACAGAGAAAATACCTCACAGAGCGAGGCAAAACCAAATAGAGTTCAGAGTTGAAACCACTTTTTAAATTAAAGGGAAAAATTGAGGCTTCACTCCAGAATACAATCCCCTAACAATTTTATTGAGCTAAGAGGCAATGCACCACTCAGATGAGCTCTACGATTATCATAAAGTGAATTGCTCCGTAGGGGAGCCATGGTAGGTTTTGTATGAATTCTTCACTCAAAAAAGTTGATTGTAGGAACATATCTTGGAGGGTGACTTCCATATATTTTCATTTGAATGGAACTGTTCAGGCTGAGGTTGAGCCATAGTTAAAGCTGGCACATAGAACCAGGGAAATCAGATTTCTAGAAGACTTGCAGCAGGGCTCCAGGGTGTGCAATCTGGTGGTTTCACTTCTTGAAATATAGTAATCGGTATGGTATATTAAAGCTGAAGAAAGAGAATGAAACATGAAGATGTAATATTTAGAGTGATGGAGCAAATTGGTCCACATCTGGAGAATTCTAACATTTGTATTATAATCTATTTCTTTGCCAATTATCTGTGCAAGGTCATATAACTCTTGGTTTCATGATTGCTAAATACTTGGCTCTATGCTGTCATCAATGCTTTATTTTAATGATCAGCTTTTCAATATAAGTCAAGGTGTCTGGCAACACTAGACATTTTATAAAAATGTTTACACCAAATAAGGGATTCCCAGTAAGCCTGAAAAAAAAAAGATCATTAACAACCTGTTTTTTTTGTCCTTAATAGGAGAAAAAATATTGTAGAGAAAGCATTACTAGATTATTGATGATATAAAGCTTTTGGTGCCTCCTTTCACATTTCTATCCACTTAATATTATGCATACTTGCTTTACTTTGTATCCTTTGAACCTTTACCTGAATGTTATTAGTACTCAAAACCCGCTTGTATTTGCCATATTCCCTGCAGTATGTGTCTCGAATGGGAAAACATATTCCCATGGAGAATCTTGGCACCCCACCTTGCGAGCCTTCGGAGTAGTGGAATGTGTGCTGTGCACTTGTAACTTCACCAAGCAGGAGTGCAAGAAAATTAGCTGCCCAGAGCACTACACATGTAAATATCCTCAGAAAATAGATGGCAAATGCTGTAAGGTATGTCCAGGTAAGTTCATCAAAAACTGCCAGGGTTTTTTAAATGTTTAAATATAATTGTCCTGCCAAACAGATTTTTTGTTAGGGTTCATGTCAACAGGTGTCTTAGTCAAAAGCAATGTTTTCCATTCGAGATATGTGCAACTGCATTTAAATGGGACATGCAGCCTTTGACATAAAAAGGCTGCATATGACCCGCTTTCAGTTTGCAGTTTAAAGGTGCAGAATGTGCTGCATCTACAGAAATGCAGGGCAACACAAAGCATGTCAAATGCTACTTCTAAAATGCCACGTGTACTGCTTAATTAAAGGCAACCATATTTTGCTAACCTGCCTTTGGCATGCATTCCACATGCATATCAGACACAGGTACACCCCTTGGATCCATTAGAGAGGACTGACTTCTTAAATGTCAAGTTGCGGAACCAAGGGTTGGAGCATCTGCAGGCATTAACGCGGTACCGTTTCTAGAGCCAACGGTCAACTCTCTTGCAATAGCAATCAGAGCAGCTAACTAGCCGCTCGATTGCTAATAAAAGCAGCGGGAGGGGACATGCCCCCCTCTCCCCGCCTTCCACAGATTGCTCGGACTCTCCCATCCCACCAGGAGACCTGAGCTACCAGCCGGCACCTCCGCCGGCTGGTCGGAGACCCATACAAAGCCAGGATCGGCTTTGATCAGGTCTCCGCTATGGTAACCCAGAATCAAAAGTATTCAAAGACCACAGATCTTGGTGTTTTGAATGCTTATCAAGGGCAAAGGAGGGGTTTGGGGTCTTATAGACTCCAAATCCCTCCATAAAGAATATTTGTCACGCGCTTATGGCTGTCACAAAGGATGTTTACATCTAAAAGCAAAAGTGTAAAAAAAAAATAAAATTTATAATTTTAAAAATAATTTAAGTGCCCTGTCCCCCCGTGTTAGCGCACAAAGGCGAACGCGCGTTGGTCCCGCACGCACGCATACAGCAATCATCCCACACATGTGAGATATCATCAGAGCATTGGCAGTAATTCTAGCACTAGACCTCCTCTGTAAATCTAAAGTGGTAACCTGTAAAGGCTTTTAATTTTGGCTTTTAATTTAATATAATTTACGCCTTTCGTCGCAGTTGCACGGGCGTGCACAATTTTAATGTGTGACATGTTTGGTATCTATTTACTAGACATAACATCATCTTTTATATGTTACAAAAAAAATTGGGTTATGTATTGTGTTTTTTTTGCATTTAAAATCAAAAAAGTGTATTTTTCCCAAAAATTGTGTTTGAAAAACCGCTGTGCAAATACTGTGTGACATAAAAAATTAAAATATACACTCTAAATATGTATACATATAGTCACATATACATGACTAAACACATATGTGACTAAACACATATTCATATAGTCTAAATGCATACATAATATAAAATATAAATATACAGTCTAAATATATGAGAATTGTTTTACCTGCCAAGGATTTGTAATTCTTTTTAGCCAATCCTGTGATCTAGGTGCTCTTTCTAGACACAGCCAGATCAGTGACCTCTGCTGTAGTTAAACAATACAGGCTATGCACCACTTCCCCGATCTAAGCACTGAAATTGTGATCACTTTAACTGATCCAGTTGTGGTGAGATAGCTTAGCTTACAGCCTCAGTAGCTACAGTGACAGTGTATCCATCCAAATGACATCTTGCAGATCGTAGAAAGCTTTAGTCCAAAAACTTGTGCAAATCATAACAGATAAACATCAGATAGGTAACAGAATCATAGTGTTAGATGAAATGCACTGTGCAAATTTAAACCTTTAATTCACCTAGCATACCAATAGTCTCAATGCCAGTGTAAGTGCTGTTAAAGAAGCTTATCCTGCTTCTAACTAATACACTGCTTTACTTTCTCCATCAGCTCATCCCCCACAGCTATTACCTTTTGTATCAATTGACCCTCCCTCCTAGATTGTAAGCTCTAACGAGCAGGGCCCTCTGATTCCTCTTGTACCAAATTGTAATGTAACTGTACTGTCTGCCTTAATTTTGTTAAGCGCTGAGCAAACTATTGGTGCTATATAAATCCTGTATAATAATAATAATAATAGATGATTTTGGTAAATGAATATAAAAAAGACATGTTTAGACAATTGCTCAATTTGTATTTAAAATGCTTTTTAAAGCCCAACTTCACAAATGTTTTGTTTTAATTTTGAATAGACTGACTTAGAACTGTTGTCAAGTTTTATTGCTGCGTGTGACCCAGTTGGGTAGATTCCCTATAACTTTTCATCCCTGTGACAACAGGTCAGAGACTAAAGGGAACAGAGTCACTAAGGACTGGAAGTCAAAGACTAAAAAATCAACTTTTCCTTACTTGACTACAAAAATGTTTTTGTTTCTGTCCCATCATTTCCAGTCCCTTTGCCCTCCACTCCTCAGCAGCGGCAGAATTTTTTTATATCCCCATTCTATCCCAACCAAAACAAAAATTGTTATGAATGTAAGTAATGAATGTTACTTAACCACTTGTCGACCACTGCACGCCTATATACGTCGGCACAATGGCAGTGGTGGGCAAATGGGCGTACATTTACGTCCCCTTTAAGAGCCAGGGATGGCAGGCCCCCGAACGCCCGCTGTGTACAGCGTGACCACGCCCGCAGGACCAGCGGAATCGATGTCCGCTGGTCTCCCGGCGATTGTGTTACAGAGCCTCAGAACGGGGAAGTGCCTATGCAAACAAGGCACTTCTCCGTTCTGGCTCATGTCATGACAAAGATCACCGTTCCCTGTCATCGCCCCCTAGTAGTTAACCCCTATACTGCCAGTATCATTTACACAGTAATCAATGCATTTTTATAGCACTGATCACTGTATAAATGACAATGGTCCCAAAATAGTGTCAAAATTGTCCGATGTGTCCGCCATAATGTCGCAGTCCCAATAAAAATCGCAGATCGCCGTCATTACTTATAAAAAAAATTTAACTAAAAATGCCATAAAGCTATCCCCTATTTTGTATACGCTATAACTTTTGCGCAAACCAATCAATATACGCTTATTGTGATTTTTTTTTACCAAAATTGTGTAGAAGAATACATATCGGCCTAAACTGAGGAAAAAAAAAAATTTAATAAATTTTTAGGAGATATTTATTATAGCAAAAAGTAAAAAAGAATGCGTTTTTTTAAAAATTGTCGCTATTTTTTTATTTATAGGGCAAAAAATAAAAACCGCACACGTGATCAAAAGAAAGCTCTATTTGTGGGGAAAAAAAAGGACATCAATTTTGTTTGGGTGCAGCGTCGCAGGAGCGCGCAATTGTCAGTTAAAGCGACACAGTGCCGAATTGCAAAAAGTGCTCTGGTCAGGAAGGGGGTAAAATCTTCCGAGGCTGAAGCGGTTAAAGTATATGTTAACCGTTACCTTGTAAAACAACCCATTCAGTTTAAAATAGAAACGAAAGGAAAAACATTTGTTTATATGTATAAAAACATTACAAATACCTATATGTTTTCTTTTTTTAATAAGTGATCACATAATCTCTGTTCCCAGCTGCACAAGGTGTTCAGAGAGGTGGGAGTGGAGAAACATCAGCACACAGGTTTTCCCAATGAATGGCTGTGCAAAGGAATGTGTCAGCACAAGTCTGCTCATTGGAGTACAGGCAGGCTGTGCTCCCAGCACAGCTAGAAAACTGACCTAACTAGGATGTATGTGCTCTCATACCTAGCATGGTCAGTTTGAACTGGCAGGATCATTGGGTATTTCACACAAAGGAAGAATAACAAAGATAACAGGATACTTTTTAACACAAGTACATAGTACAACAAACACATATCAGGAATATAAAATGTTGGAATAACATATTCTTTAAATTATATTTGAACCCTTACCTTGTAATACAACCCATTCAGTTTAAAATGGAAACTAAAGGTGAAATGTTTGTGTGTCTGTGGTATTTCCTATTCACATGCAGGTGCATGTCCATCCTTGCACAATGGCTTTCCTTACCACTGACATAAATTCAAACTGTTCTCCTTATCGCTATGTTGCTCTCCCTGATGACAAAAACAAAGTCAGACTATCTCAGAACACACTGTACAGGTCCTCTTTAACTAGTGGATTGCAAGATGACTAAATGCTGAAGACCTGTCTGGCAGACAGAAGCTTATGTATCATATTCCTGTACATTCTACTTCAATATTTTGGATAAATAGCAGCTTTACTTGGCTGGTGAGAATGTTAAATTCTTGATGACTTTCCCACAGGTCAGCTGAGGATATTCCATTGCTTAGATTAATTGCTAAGATAAAGCAGGCAGCCATCTCTATTCAGTTTATAATCACTGGCAAGACATTCACCTTTTATTTGGGCCCAAAACTGACACTAACATCAGAGGTCAAGGCAAATGACTTGAGGACCTGTTCCTTACAAATCCTGCATTAATGGCTTTCCAGACATCTCTTATTATATGAACATATACATTATACATAATATCTACATAGGCCCAGAAAAGCAGAGAATCATTACTTTCATTTCATTTTACATACTCCGCCATTTTCTACACAACAATCATTTAAAATATGAGTACATACATAAAATGATAATTAACAATAGCTAAGATTAGCCTATTGGACAACATATAATCAATTTCTTTTCATATTTACATACTCTCTATACAATTAATTACCCTGTTTCCCCGAAAATAAGACCTAGCGTGATTGTCAGTGATGGCTGCAATATAAGCCCTACCCCCCAAATAAGCCCTACCCTGTTTCCCCGAAAATAAGCCCTACCCTGAAAATAAGACCTACAAGGACTTTAACTAGGGCTTATTTGGGGGGTAGGTCTTATGTTGCAGCCATCACCGACAATCATGCTAGGTCTTATTTTTGGGGAAACAGGGTACTACATTATGATTAATATCTCTTAATTATCCCTGAAGACCTATACAAAAATCATTTTTAAAGACCGGTGTATCACACAACTGATCCAAGATTTATGGAATACATTATCTGGATACAAACTTGAATTACATATTAGTATTAACTTTGTTTTTGTTGTTTAGTACTGTAATTCTTTTAAGAGCACACACAGGGGGTCATTTACTATAGCGCCAATATGCAATCAGGCAGTCCTTGAAAATAGTGCCCAATTAAAGCCAATTAGGACTTCCACTCTCAGAAACTGGGCGGACATGAAAATGGAAAGCATGCTATTGCCGGCGAACATGCCTGTCAGATCGCATATGCGGGAATAGTTGAAGTCAATGGGGCTCAAACCTGCAAAATCCAAAGTCTGCACTAAAGGCTTATATGCAAGTTATTTGCCATAAAAAGTGTATGGGGACGCGGGTACTGCCCCAGGGGACATGTATCAATTGATTTTTTTTTTAAACGACCGTTTTTTTCAGGAACAGTGATTTTAATAATGCTTAAAGTGAAACAATAAAAATGAAATATTCCTTTAACCACTTGACCACTGGGCACTTAAACCCCCTTCCTAACCAGACCAATTTTCAGCTTTTGGTGCTCTCACATTTTGAATGACAATTACTCAGTCATGCAACGCTGTACATATATGAAATTTTTGTCCTTTTTTTCACACAAATAGAGCTTTCTTTTGGTGGTATTTAATCACCTCTGAGTTTTTTATTTTTTGCGCTATAAAAGAAAAAAGACCAAAAATCTGTAAAAAAATGCATTTTTCTTAGCTTCCGTTATAAAATTTTGCTAATTAGTAATTTTTCTTCATAAATTTTGGCCAAAATTTATACCGCTACATTTCTTTGGTAAAAATAACCCAAATTGGTGTATATTATTTGGTCTTTGTGAAAGTTATAGAGTCCACAAGCTATGGTGCCAATCTCTGAAAATTTATCACACCTGATGTACTGACGGCCTATCTCATTTCTTGAGACCCTAACAAGCCAGGAAAGTACAAATACCCCCCAAATGACCCATTTTTGGAAAGTAGACATTCTAAGGTATTTAGTAAGAGGCATGGTGAGTTTTTTGAAGTTGTAATTTTTTCCCACAATTCTTTGCAAATTCAAGATTTTTTTTCTTTTTTTTTTTTTCACAAAATTGTTATATTAGCAGGTTATTTCTCACACACAGCATATGCATAGCACACATTACACCCCAAAACACATTCTGCTACTCCTCCTGAATATGGTGATACCACATGTGTGAGACTTTTACACAGCATGGCCACATACAGAGGCGCAACATGCAGGGAGCACCGTCAGGCGTTCTTGGAGCATAAATTACACATATCATTTCTTGACTACCTCTTACAATTTTGAAGGCCCTGGGGCACCAGGACAATGGAAACGACCCAAATACCCCATTTTGGAAAGAAAACAACCCAACATATAATCTATGAGGCATAGTGAGTCTTTTGAACATGTCATTTTTTCTGCAAGTTTCTGGAAAATGTGTAAAGAAAATGAAAACACATTTTTTTTTACACAAAGTTGTTCATTTATACAATATTTCTAACACATAGCATGTACATACCAAAAATGACACCCCAAAATAGATTCTTCTACTCCTCCTGAGTACGGCGATAATACATGTGGGAGACTTTTACACAGCCTGGCCACATAGGGAGGCCCAACATGCAGGGAGTGCCATCAGGCGTTTTAGGGGCAAAAATGTCAAATCTAATTTGACTACCTATTACAGTTTTGTGAGGCACTCTAGTGGCATGGATGTGGCATTGATGAGAACTGATGTGGCATGGGTGAGCATGAATGGGGATGGATGAGCCGTGGATGGGGATGGCTGAGTATGGATGAGATGACTGAGCATGAATGAGTATGGCTGAGTACAGCCGGGTACGGCTGAGTATGGCTGAGTACAGCTGAGTGCGGCTGAGTATGGCCGGGTATGGTTGAGTACGGCTAGGTATGGCTCGGTATGGCTGAGTACGGCTGGGTACAGCCGGGTACGGCTAAATATGGCTGAGTACAGCCAGGTATGGATGGGATGGCTGGGTATGGCTGAGTACGGATGTGATGGCTGGGTACGGCTGGGTACGGATGGGTACGGCTGAGTACGGCCGGGTACGGCTGAGTATGGCTGGGTACGGCTGAGTACAGCCAGGTATGGATGGGATGGCTGGGTATGGCTGTGTACAGTTGGGATGGCTGGGTAAGGCTGGGTACGGATGGGATGGCTGGTTAGAGATGGGTACGGCTGAGTACGGCTGGGTATGGATGGGATGGCTGGGTAAGGCTGAGTACGGCTGGGTGCAGCTGAGTATTGCTGGGTATGGCTGAGTATGGATGGGGTGGATGGGATGGCTGAGCATGGATGGATGGATGAGTATTGCTGATTAGGGATGGATGGCTAGCATGGATGAGTATTACTGAATATAGATGGCTGGCTGAGTATGGATGGATGGATGAGTATTGCTGAGTATGGATGGATGGCTGAGCATGGATGGATGTATGAGTATTGCTGTGTATGGATGGATGGCTGAGCATTGATGAGTATTGCTGAGTATGGATGTCTGGCTGAGTATGGATGGATGGATGGCTGGCTGAGCATGGATGGATGGATGAATGGCTGAGCATGGATGGCTGGCTGAGCGTGGATAGATGGATGGCTGGCTGAGTATGGATGGCTGGCTGAGTATGGATGAATGGATGGCTGGCTGAATGGCTGGAGTGGGCACAAATCAGCGCTGTGGGCGCTACACATCCAGCCCACAGCGCTGCAGCAGCATCTGATCTCTCCCCTCTCTGTACTGATCTGTACAGAGAAGGGAGAGAGGAACCAGACGTGACACCGGTTTGTTTACAAGTGATCACTCCGTCATTTGACAATCACGGAGCAATCACGTAGTAAACGGCCGCTGTCAATGGCCATTTACCGTGATCCGTGGGTCACGGATGTTCCTGGGTGCGCGCCCCAGGGGACCCACGGGAGCAAGATTCTGGGAGGACGTCAATGCACGCCCTCCCAGAGTTATCAGGGCGCACTGTAGCCATCATTCAGCTATAGTGCAGCCGTTAAGTAGTTAAATATTATAGCTGGTTGCTAAGCAAGGGGTCAGAAAGCCGGCCGCTGCATCCTTAACACCCAATGAGTCCTCAGCTGTCAGCAGGGTGACTGTAAAAAACTAAAACTTGCCCCCCAAAAAACTTGAAAGAAACGGCATAGGGTCCCCCCCAAGTCCATACCAGGCCCTTCGGTTCTAGTATGGATTTGGAGGGGACCACCCACACGCCGACATTTTTTAAAAAATTGGCATGGGGTCCCCACAAAATCCATACCAGACCCTTATCCGAGCATGCAGCCTGGAGGAGACAAGGGAGCGCCCCCCCTCCTGAACCGTACCAGGCCACATGAACTCAAAATGGGGAGGGTGCTTTGGGGTCCCACCCAAAGCACCTTGTCCCCATGTTGATGAGGACAAGGGCCTCTTCCCAAAAACCCGGCTGGTGGTTGTTGGGGTCTGCGGGCGAGGGGCTTATCAGAATCTGGAAGCCCCCTTTAACAAGGGGGCCCCCAGATCCTGCTCCCCCATGTGAATGGGTGTCCATTCACCAAAAAAAGCCGTAAAATGTAAAGAAAAACAATAGCCGGTTTTTGACAAGTTCTTTATTGTAAAATAGCTCAGAGCCTTCTTCTTCCCCGAGCCGTCTTCTCTGGCCACCATTTTCTCCTGCCGCTGTTTCTTCCACCTCCATCTTCTCCTGTCACTGTCTTCTCATCCACCATCTTCCCCCCGAGCCATCTTTCCTGCCACCGTCTCTCCTGTCACCGTCGTCTTCTCCCACTGCTGTGTTCTTTCCAGGTGACGCCCTACATGTTTCATCGCGGGTGACGTCATCGAGGGCCCATGCCTCATGTCCTTTTGGACACATCCTTAAAGACTTTTAGTTTTATAAACTGCATTTACCATTTATCCTCACATGGAAACATGGCATGGACTTGGACTTGACATTTTATTTGTTTTCACTACTTTTTGCTCATAGAGCGGCAATTCAGGTTTTATATATTGTTACACAATTTGTTCTGTTGTGTTATTGCTAGCAGCTTTTTTTCATTTCATTTTTTTTTTTGCATATCTTCTTTTATCACCTGTAAAGTATTTTTTTCTATATACACAGTGTTTTATTTTATTCTATAACTGAATGTGTATCATACAACGAACACCCAGTTATTCTAAAAAAAAATGGTTTTCCACTTATTTTTTATTTCTGGAATGTATTGCCTTTTTTTCTGTATTCTGTTACAGAGGAAATCCCAGATCCACATTCAGGTGACAAAGACTACTTATGTGAAGAGACCATTCCAGTGTTTGAGTCTGTGTTATTAGAGGAAGGAGAAACAGTCAGGAAAATAGCAGTGGTGACAGAAGATCCTTCATTGGCGGAAATTCATGTTTGGATAATCCAGAAAGGTAATCGGACAATATGAGGTTTGTAAACGCTGCTTTTTGGCTATGGCATTTACTTATGCCAGACATGATGAGACACAAATGTCCTTTTCCGTCTGTATAGACAATGAACTTTTGTTCTTCAGGTGTCCTGCGCCAGTTTTACACTGAAAAAATGTCCAAGGAAGAATTTGAAGAACAGCAGGAATTCAAACAGATAACAAGGACAACAGCAAGTGAGTTCCCACTTCTCTTAGCATGAAACTCTAAAGAGCCAGTGTATCTGACTGTACCCAGTTTATTACATAAGCAAAGAGCAATATGCAAAGTGAGTAACAAATATCAGAATCAGAAATCACCTTTTACTGATCAAAACCACAGTAATCCAAAAACAGCCTTCTGCATTTTGATTGCTTGCTGTTTTTTTCCAATGTTTTGAATTGGTATGGCAAAATAATGCAAGCTGAAAAAAATAAAAATAAAAATAAAAAATATATCCATTTTTTAAAAAACACTGTACATAAGAATGTTGGTATTTCAGAGGCTGAAAATGCACAATTTTTGGTCGATGTTCTGTTCTAAGTTTGTGCACTATATTAGGCACTAAAGCCAGTACAAATTATTGTTATTAGCTGTTACAGTACCTATCTATCTTTTTCCCTTACAAACAGATTATGTTTCACATTGCATGAAGTGATTGTAGCCATATTAGTGCACTAAAACTTTAAATATATCAGTTGAGATTGTGCATCTATTCTATACTGGCAGCAGATATTTAATGAGTTTTTTTTTTCTTTTATCAGTTAATACAATTACCTTTAAAGGAGACCTAGTTAATATGCAGTGCAGAAGCAGATCACAAATAAAATCATTATGACTGTCTCCTCCTCCCCACGTTATGCTAAAATCCAGGAAAATGACAGCAAAATAGGAGAAACTCCCATCCTTGTTTCATAATAGGATTTTATATTTTTCTAGGCCAGTGGAAAATCTTCAGTGAGGGAGAATTACAGATCAGCCACATGTGTGAAACTCGAATTTGCCGGACGGAACTGGAAGATTTGGTAAAGGTTCTGTACCTGGACAAGACTGAAAAGGGTCATTGTTGAAAGCAAAAACACTGAAGGGGAAAAAAAAATCAAAAGCAGCCTAAAGACATTGGATTTGTAGCTGGACTGCAGGCTGATTCTGCTTAAGTCAACATTGTCGCCAAACCCAGAATGCAGGGACTATTAAGCATGGCGTGTTGCAGAAAAGTAACTGGCAGATCCAAGTGTGTAGAAGTCTGTGAGCAGTTAAATTCTTCCTCTTATGCCTTAGAGGGCTGGCACAACTATTAAAAACACACAGTTTTCTTCTTTATGAGCAAAAAATGTTTATTTGGAAAGTGAAAATTAATGGAATAAGCATAACTTGATAGAAGGATGGAGGGCTGTTATGTAGAAAATACTGAAAATATGTCTGCGTTTGTCTAAATATACCTGGGTGAACAGTTGTCTTGTTGGCCAAGTGTGTCATTTAATAACAGTGATACATTGTATTGGCATAGACACAGCTCTGCATGATTTTGCCACTTAATGTGAAATTATTTGCTTATTATACAACCTTAAGTGCATAAAGGTTTCCTTTTTGACTGAGGTTTTTTATTGTACAGGTTTTTTATTATAGGGTAAATCTGACATTAACATAAATATCAAAGTTCCCTACCACCATGACCACACTGCTTGGCCAAATATTTTTCAATTTACCCTTTAGCCTTGCTAGAATTTTTTTTCTATAAATTACTTTTGATATAACTATGACTGGGATGGTTAGATATATATAATGGAATAAATAAACTGACCAGTTATGGGGATTAAAAGATTTTAGTGCTTTGTTTTTTTTAAACTGTTTTAAATATAACATGACAGATCACATGCTCACTTCCATACAGTTAGCAGAATGAATTAATGCACAAAATGTATGATTCTGAAAGAGTTATTAGACAAATGTTATCAAGTGTAAGAACTCACCCAAGCTCTACCGCAATAAAAAGATGGGCTGTGTGCTGGTGCTCTGGCTAATCCGTCCAACATGAATCCAAATAAATCAAAAGCCGGCACACGATCTCTCCTTCTTTTAAATTTTATTTTGCACTAAAGCAGTTACAAAATCTTTGAAATTCTGTGTTTCAGCCTAAGCCTTGCTCATAGCATGTTATCAATTGATGAAGCTACATTATTCCGTACAAGTGTTTGAATCTGCATTTTTGGCTCGAAAATTACGTAAATCCACCATAATAATTTTTTTTTTTTTTACAAAATAAAAGATGAGTGTCACGTCAGTAGATACCAATAGTAAGTAGATACGAAATAGTCAAGACTCAAAACCTGCCCACCTACAAAATAGCCAAAAATTATGCTGCTCAAAATTATCAATAGACAGCACTTTAACCCTTTCGCTGCCAGGCCCTATGCTCCATTTTGTATACTCAGGTGGCCAGACCATTTTGCAATTTTTCCATTCCTTTTTTTTTTTTCACTTATAGCTTTGAAAAGAAGACCCCCCAAACCATATATTTTCTGAAAGCACATGATCAGTAGAATAAAAAGAAGGTGCTACTGATTTCTAACGTCCCACGATATTTGCGCAAATGTTTAGCAAAAGAATATTTTTGCTAAAAATCCACTAAAATCATGATTAGCAGATAAATACACAGCACATTTTACAAAATTCCTACTAAATATAAAAGCTTAACCTGTATTGAATTAATACATAACAAATATTTGTAACGTTTATATTGCGCCTTTTTGCGAAATAGTGAAAATTGAACAGACGCAAATATGTAATAATCCAAATTTTTCTAAAATCGAAAGGTTTTCATTCTTCCCTTACAGGTTTCAGAATTTGGGAAAGACTCCCAAAACCATATATTTTAGAAACTATATGACCTTTAGAATAAAAAAAGAAGGTGCTACTGATTTTTTAGACCCTGTGGTATTTGCGTAAATGTTTATCAAACCAATATATTTGCAAAAAATACACTAAAACCATTATTAGCGGATAAAAACACAAATCATTTTACAAAATTCCTGCTCAATCCCTACTAAATATAAAAGCTTAACCTGTATGGAGTTAATAAATAACAAAAAAATTAAAATATTACATTGCGCCTTTTTGCAAAATGGTGAAAATCGAACGTAAACAAAATATGTAAATATCCAACTTTCACTAAAAATCTGAAGGTTTTCATTTTTCCCTTACAGCTTTCAGCCTTGTGAAATTCCAACAAAATAAAAAAGCTTAACCTTTATGGAGTTAATACATAACAAATATTTGCACATTTTAAATTGCGCCTTTTTGAGAAAAAGTGAAAATCGGATGTACGCAAACGTTTCATAAAAAATCTGGAGGTTTTCCTTTTTCACTTACAGCTTTCAGAATTTGTAAAAGACCCCCCAAACCATACACTTTCTGAAAGCACATGGCCAGTAGAATAAAAAGAAGGTGCTACTGATTTTTAAGGCAGCGCGATATTTGTGCAAATGTTTATCAAAACAATATTTTCGCTAAAAATACACTGAAATCATTAATAGTACACATAAACACAACATAACTTACAAAATTCCTGCTAATTTGCTACCAAAGCATCGTTTACATGTGGCATACTAAAGTGTACGCTCATGGGGGGCCATGTTTACCCACACAGGAATGCACAGGTGTTCCATGCGTACAGGCAGTATGATTTATGTCAATTGGGATGTAATGGTTGCACAGGCATAGCTTAGGCTTGCCCCCTGTCCGGGATTCACCTGGACAGTCCGGTTTTTACATCCTCTGCCTGTACACCAGTCACCAGGGCACCCCCAAAAACTCTTCCAACACCCCCATAGCAACTCCAAAAAAGCTTAATTAGAATCTTGCTTCCATAACATGTATCAGATGTTCACCTATCTTCACATATTTGTAATTGTCAGGATGGAAACAGCCCTAATTACAAGGGACTTGTTTCTCTCTGTGGAGGGATACAGAACCTCCTGGCTGCATTTTCCGATGCTTTGCCTCTGGTTCCGGCTGCTGGAGCCCTCTCAGGACTGTTCAATCTGACAGACCGATGTATTGAAGAGGAGCTGTGAGTGCGTGTGGGCGGGCAGAGGAAGGAGCAGCATGGAGTGTGAGTGGACAGCAGGACAGAGAGGGGAGGAGAGAAGCTGCCCATTAGCAGGCTACATATGTAAGTATTCATCTCACAGTATGTTGTGGTTGTGTCTAGTGTATTTATACCTGTTTGTGTGTATCTGAGTGCATGTACCCTGTTTCCCCGAAAATAAGACCTAGCGTGGTTGTCAGTGATGGCTGCAATATAAGCCCTACCCCCCAAATAAGCCCTACCCTGTTTCCCCGAAAATAAGCCCTACCCTGAAAATAAGACCTACAAGGACTTTAACTAGGGCTTATTTGGGGGGTAGGGCTTATATTGCAGCCATCACCCTATTTTCGGGGAAACAGGGTATGTATCTGTATATATCTGACTGTGTATGCATGTATCTGATTGTGTATATATCTGAGTGTGTATGCATGTATCTGATTGTATATATCTGAGAGTGTATGCATGTATCTGATTGTGTATATATTTGAGTGTGTATGCATGTATCTGATTGTGTATATATCTGAGTGTGTATGCATGTATCTGATTGTATATATCTGAGTGTGTTTATGCATGTATCTGTATATATCTGAGTGTGTATGCTTGTATCTGATTGTATATATCTGAGTGTGTATGCATGTATCTGAGTGTATGTATATGCATGTATCTGAGTGTTTATGCATGTGATTATCTCAACATTGATATATCTGAGTACGTAATGTATTAGCCTCTATTGATGTGAACATCTGATAATTCATACAATTAATTACTAATAATTTCCCTACATACAGGCCCCATACTACACCAGAAGACCTCCCCCCACCCCCCAAAATTACACTGGGAGGCTCCCCACAAAACATTACACATGCCTGCACTATATTGTACATTACACACACCCGCCCTATATACACTATATTGTACATTACACACACCTGAACTATATACACTATACTGCACATTACACACATCTGCACTATATGCAATTGGGTACACCCACTGTTCACTGCTGCGCGTGCCGCATTACTACTCCCCTAGGGCACACAGAGGTGTCCCAGGTATTTTACAATCTCATAGTGCATGCTACAAAAAAATGCCAAGCCCCGCTGAAGTGTTCGGGTTTGGCTCGAAGAAAAGGTGGCAACCCTAGCATAGCTGCTGTCTCAATCTGACATCCGTGTGGGTGTGACATGGATGTCAAATTGGAAGCAACGGCTCTGTTCGTGCAGTTGCTACATCCCAAATTATATCATTGGGACTGCCTGCACAGAGAAGAATGGAAAACCTGTGCATCCCTGTAAAGGTACGCTGTATATGGCCTGTATGAACAAGGCCTTAGGCCCCTTTCACACAAGCACACCGATTGGGTCTGCCTGTCTGCTTTTCAGGCAGGCCCTATTGGACCACCCATTCCATTGCATCAGCAGAGCGGACACGAACCTGTCATCTGCCTGCTCGGTGGGGATCAGCAGACAGATCTCCCGCTGAGCAGGCGGATCTGCTTGACAGATTCTGCTCCATGTGAAAGGTCTTACCAGGAGCGGCCGGTCCTTTAGGGGCTCTGGGGTGCCGTCCCCCTGCAGGGCACAGTTTTTTTTCTTTTCAAGTCACATGATTAGAACCTGATGCTCTAATTGGCTTGAAAAGGGTTGGGCTCTGGGCGCAGAGCATTGCACCCTGAACCCACCCACTTGTGACAATAGCGAATTAATATTATATATTAGCCGTGGAGGGGTGAGTGCAGAGGGAGACCATCAGCATGGAGGGGTGAGTGCGGAGAGAGACTATCACCATGGAGGGGTGAGTGCAGGAGGGGGGGCGGTCACTGCCCTGTGAATCTGCTACCTGCTCCTATGTTGACTCTCTGCTACCGACTTGATCTGCTTCTGACCCTGCCTGAACGCCTGCACTGACCTCTGGCTTGTCTTTGGATTATGTATCTGCCTGCTCCTTCTGCTTATCTGCTCATCTGCCCCCTGATACTGACCCTGGCCTGACTACTGACAATTCTGCTGCCTGCTGTCTGCACCTGACTTGCCACTTGTTGCTGACCTGAGCCAGTCTCCTGTGCCAGTCCTTCTGTCAGTGAGCATCTGTCTGTCTTCCCTCCTGTTCCCGGATGCACAGTCTACTCATCAGCATCTGTCAACGGAAGACCAGTCAGGCAGTCATGCCCACGCTGTGCCCTGGAGCTACCTGTTACCTTACCAGGGCTCCTAAGCCAGAGGTGTAAGAGAAGCCTACCTCTGCATGTCAGAAAGATTTGGAAGAAAGACAGGCGCCTCTAAGTGCAGTACTAACAGATTTAATATAGCGCACAAGGGGTTAAACACTTACAGGCATGTGGAAACAGTCAAGCATGTAATGTGGAGTCCTAATGGATGTTGCCCATTCTTCCTCTAAGTGGAAAAGAAGTAATCTGGAAGATTAAGGAAGGAAGAAAAGGCGCCTCTAAGTGCAGTATTAACAGATATGTGTGGCGAACAAGGGGTTAAAAAAACTTACAGGATTGTAGATATAATCAGGCATGTAGTATCGATTCCTAATACAAGTTCCTCGTCCTTCCTCTGTCTGCAAGTGGAGAGTGGGGAGAGCCGTCCAGCAGCTGTCAGATTTTCTCCAATGGCATGTAGGAGCGATGAGACAGTGAGGTGGCCCGGGTTCCGAATTCACGCTGGAATGCACAATGTCGATGGCATCAGTGGAGTGGGCGCTAATATATTTCAGAGCAGAAGGGGCTCTGAAGAAGAGGTGATACCTCTAAACGCGTCAGCCAGTCTACTTGTGGGACGTTTATCTGTAATGTGATACCATGGACGCTAAGCTGTTTATCATTTGAAATGCTGTTTTCAAGCATATGCTTGTGAGTATTATTCTTCCTTTTTTTAATAAAGCAGGTTTTTGAGGATGATGCACTAGGCTGGTGCGCCCTCTATTAATTTCCCAATACATTGGTATAGGAGAAACAAGTGGGAGGAGGGACCATCAGTGAGGACCCTTTAATGTTTGGACAAGGCTGTCCTGTACCACATCCTATCATTTAAGGACTTTGACGGTACCACATGAATAAAAAATTAGCAACAATTTATTGCATAAAATTTAAAAACATAGGAACATATATTCAAGACACAACATAACACATAATTCCATATATATAAATTGTATTTCTGCTACACAATAGTAAATTGAATCATCAACCCTGTAAGAATCAGGTGATGATTTGCTTGCTGTGACTTCCAAGCAAGCCAATCGTCACCTGATTCTTACAGGGTTGAATACATTGGCATGTACTATATGTAGGGCAGCCCACAACACTTACAGAAAAAATGAAAACATTTTTTGTAATAGACAGCCCTTGGAAAGTAAATAAACACACACCATCCTGTGTGTTCCCATGATGGGCAGAGGGAGAGGGGAAAGGGCCTGTGCACTGAGGGGAAAGGGCCTGTGAAGAGGGATAAAGGAGAACATAGGGGTTAAATGGAACAATGGGGCTAAATGGTACCCCATCTCCAAAATAAAAAAAAGAAAAAGAAAGGGGAGATGGGGAAACACAAGGGTAAACCCTAAATGGTACCCCGTTCCTCATTTTTGGGGGGTTGCGGTTCCTTTTACACTTTACCCCGTGTTTTTCCTTTTACCCTTTCCTTTTTTTTGGAGTTTGGGTACCATTTAGCTTTTACCCCTGAGTCCCCCCTTCTCCCCCTTTTTTTGTGTGTTCATACTTTTTTATAGCACCTCAAAGATCTCTGCATGTGCAGACAGTTCCCCTCTCTCTCTGGGCATTACAGGAACACGCAGATTGGCGTGTTTCTATTTACTTTCCGCAGGCTGTCTATTACAAAAATATTTTCATAATTTCCTGGAAGTCTTGGGGGCTATTTGCCCTACATGCCTTTATAGTTAGTGTACTGTGGCACTGACAAAAATATTCTTTCCTTTTTTGTATCCATAGTTCAGTGTATTTTTATCTTTATTATGAAGGTCCAACGTATTTCCCCTAAGTAAGAGCAAGTCTCAAAATGCGTTGGGAATGCGGGGACAACATTTGCTATGCATTGGATTAATATGTGGGGACAAACTATGCCACACAAGTGAACACAGTGGCATTACTGAGAGTAATATAGGTTGTTAGTTTATTATATGTTGTGTGATCTTTTTATTCTATGCTTTTAATTTGACAATAATAAATCTGTGTTTATTTTAAGTAATAGGTTGTCTGTAATATGCGGTGCCACCAAAGTCCCCTTCACCCGTTGTTCTCTTTTCTACCTCTATTAACATTGGGTTGTTGGCACCATGCATAGTCTCTAGTCACACTGTCAACTTTTGTAGCTTCATCCTGAACCTGTCCCATCTGGTCACTCCCCATTCTTTGTCCCTTCACCTTACCCAAGCATACCCTCTTCCATTCCCATTTGCACCCACCTGTTCCTCTAGCCTCTTCTATATGATATTTACATTGAAATATGTTGTGATATTTATAATATGATAAATGTGTCTGATTTTGTTTTAAATTGTATGCATACTGTACATATCTCTTTACAAGTTACTGATAGCAGTACCACTGGGTTCCAGGTTAGATGTAATCATGGCAAATCAGATTCATTTATAAAGCATTTGTATTTCTAAAACATGCCAGTGTTTTAATTATCCTTACCACAAACAAAGCACCTTCAGCTTAATTGTCCCAGCTGGTAGTAGGAACAAAGACAGCTCTGTTGAAGTTATGTCAAAGTTTTGAGCTGGCTGAGCATTAAAAATTTAGGAAGAGAATGGTAACATCCAGTCATTAAGAATTTGCAACCCATGTGAGTTATTTTAAACACAATGCCTTTATCTCACAGCTGGTCCTTTGAGTGAGATGGATTCTTCAGGCTGAAAGCATCAGCTGGGCACAACAAAAGAAGGTTGCTCATTTAAAGGGAGCTGTGGAGGTCATGTGTGCACAGCATTCACTGGGTGCAGACGTTATTCCTAATGAGCTCTTGGCGAGGAATGGTGCTGCCCATTCTAACTTGTGTCAACTTCACAGCGCTGCTGAGAGAGGCTGCTGTATATGTGTTGGATCTGTAAATGAGACTGGGAAACTGAATGTTGCGTAATCTTTCTTGCTTTGATGTGTGGGCAACAACAATGATGATAGCTTTCAATTATTCAGTGTCTTCTCAGTTAAGCTGCTAAACTTTAGAACCAGTCACAAAAGAATAATCACCAGGCCTTCGGGGGGTGGGTTTTATCAAGACTAATTTCCATATATGGAAGTATAAAGAGCAACAGAATGAAAGTGAGGGGTGGGGCATAACATGTCCCCACCCCCACCACATATGGGATCATGAGAGGCAAAGTAATATTTGTACAAAGTTTTTTATTAAATAATTAATATAAAAAATATATATAATACTTACCTGAGATTGGTGTAAAAAGTGACAGTTATCCAATAAACGGTCCTCAGGCATGAGCAAGTACCTACATAAGAAAAGAGGATGCGTCATCTTACAAGCAGAAGGAAGAAGACACGGAAAGAAGATTGTCCCACCCTCCCCTCCCTGTCGTGGCCCTATTGATGAGATGTTCGATTTATTGGAGTGTGCTTTCCTATTTATGTTTGCTGTCCCTTTGAGTAATAGAAAGTGCTTTTTTGGTTGGTTTTAAAATATTAGCTCAAGCTTATATAGCTAAGCTATGAGTATGATATATTAATAATTTACTATATGATATATGTATTGATTTATCAAATTTAATATTTTTAATGATTAATGTATGAATTATTATACCTATAATAAAGGGCCTGGCCTACTCAACCCACAGGTTATTGAGTCTTGAATATTATTTGGTTTGAAATAAAAAGTTCTATCTATGATCCCAAACATAATGACCAATATTTTGATATTTTAAAGTGGGATAAACTGAAGCCTTACCCCCTATCTACCAAACTTTCATCTAGCCCATCCAACCAAACTGACTGGACAAAACCACACTAGTTTTGCTAAGAAATCACTACAACATTTGTCACTCTGTGGTGGACTTTAAGCCACATGCACACTGGACAAATTTGCAGCTGCTAAGTTCTAGGGACATCTGGTGTTTTTTTCCTTTTTCTAAACTCCCCTGCATGTTAGTCTATGTGTCCATGCACCCATAGGCTTTCATCAGCAGCGGCTTTTAGAGGCAGAAAAAAATCCCACTTCTAGTGCATCCAGGAGCAGCAGAGTTTTGGCAGAAAAAAAAGCTTGACGCTTGTAAATGGTTTGTAGCAAGAGATATACAAATAAACCGCCCCTGAAAAACAACTGTTGAACTTGATCATTCATTTATAGTGTCACTTTTCACTGGGTGTTAAGGAAATTTCTTTTCATGATAAAATTAATTTTTTTCATGACACTATTATTATTATTTTTATGCATAAGTAGAGGGTCGTAGGCATTATACTGCTCTGACCCATTATTTTACACAATTTATATTAGCGCCGCTATCTCTATCTGTACACGTGTGAGAGGTATAGTTTTGGGATTTTGATCAGTGCTTGTAAATGCCTGTAAACTCATCAAAACGCGTGTTGACGCTAGGTACATTAATTAATTTCCATGGCCAGAATATATTATTATTCTGAACAAATAATTATTCTAAATAAATAAATTATTATTATTATATTATATTAAATTATTATTATTAAATTATTACAGAATAAATCATTATTCTGGCCAATTAAATGAATTATTGCCCAGGTGCTTGACACCTGTAAACACGCCTAAAAACTTGTAAGAGTTACACACTTTTACAAGCGCCAGATGTTTATTTCTGCCAAAATGCTGGTGCCAGGAGGAAATACTTTTATAGGAGAGTTTGCAAAACGTCCTGTGTGCATGATGCCTAAATGCATAGTGAGGAAGAAATATATCAGTCCACAACAATTTGTTTATACACAAAGGACATATGACATCATAAACTATGTGTACAGAATGATCCAAGTTCAGGTTGATGTCTGATTCAGCATCCTAAGCAACACATTTTGTGGTAATAAACTACCTCTTCAGGACAGTATACACTTCAGTTTCAAACTGTCCCACTCAGCAGTAGGGATGGGCAAACGGTTCGGTCCGAGCATAAGTTTGGGCCGAACCTTGGTTGTTCGGACGTTCGGCGAACAACAAACATTATGCGGTGTTCGCGGCAAATACAAAAGCCGCGGAACCCCGTTAAAGTCTATGGGACACTAACATGAAAAACCAAAAGTGCTCATTTTAAAGACTTATATGCAAGTTATTTTCATAAAAAGTGTATGGGGACCTGGGTCCTGCCCCGGGGGACATGTATCAATGCAAAAAAAGTTTTTAAAACGGCTGTTTTTTCGTGAGCAGTGATTTTAATAATGCTTAAAGTGAAACAATAAAAATTAAATATTCCTTCAAATATTGTGCCGGGGGGGGGGGGGTGTGTTTATAGTATGCCTGTAAAATGGCGTAGTTTGCCCGTGTTTAGAACAGTGCCACAGCAAAATTACATTTCTAAAGAAAAAAAGTAATTTAAATCTGATCGCGGCTGCAATGAATTGTCGGATCCTGGTAATATAGATAAAACTCATGGGTTCCCCCCAGTCCATTACCAGGCCCTTTGGGTCTGGTATGAATATTAAGGGGAACCCCAAACCAAAAATGTAAAAAAAAAGTTAATTGCAAGGGGGTCCCCCCAAAATCCACACCAGGCCCTTCAGGTCTGATATGGATTTTAAGGGGGACCCTGCGCCAAATTTTAAAAAATGATGTAGGAGTCCCCCCCAAAATCCATACCAGACCCTTATCCGAGCACACAACCTGGCAGGTCACAGGAAAAGAGGGGGGGACGAGAGAGCACCCCCCTGAACCGTACCAGGCCACATGCCCTCAACATGGGGAGAGTGCTTTTAAGTAGCCCCCCAAAGCACTTTGTCTCCATGTTGATGGGGACAAGGGCCTTGTCCTCACAACCCTTGCCCGGCAGTTATGGGAGTCTGCGGGCGGGGGGCTTATCGAAATCTGAAAGTCCCCTTTAACAAGGGGGCCCCCAGATCCCGGCCTCCCCCCATGTGAATTGTAGCCCTATCATTTCAGAAAAAAAGTGTCAAAAATAATAAAAAAAAGACAGGAGACACTTTGGGACAAGTCCTTTAGTCCTGCAATGTAGATCCATCTTACGCCGCCCGACGGACCAAAACAGGAAAAAAAACTTGCAACAGCTCCGCCTCCATGAGAGGCTCCCACCGAGTGACGCTCCTTCTCAGTGACAGCTGTTATATAGCTGAGGGCGGGGCCACTCGGTGATGTAAATGGGCGACCCCGCTTTCCTCTGATGTCACGTGGTGTCAGAGGGGGGGCGGGATCACCCGTTTACATTACCGGGTGGCCCCGCCCTCAGCTATACAACAGCTGTCACAACAAGAAGAGCGGGAGTCTCCCATGGAGGTGGAGCTGTTGCAGCTTTTTTTTCTTTTTTTCTGGCAGTGTGAGATGGATCTACATCGTGGGACATTTTTATTTTTTTATTGTTTAATAAAGGACTTATCCCAAAATGTCTCCTGTCTTTTTTACTATTTTTGACACTTTTTTTGTTAAATGGTAGGGGTACAATGTACCCGTTACCAATTCACATGGGAGGGAGGCCCGGATCTGGGAGTCCCCTTGTTAAAGGGGGCTTCCAGATTCTGATAAGCCCCCGTCCGCAGACCCCCACAACCACCGGGCAAGGGTTGTGGAGATGAGGCCCTTGTCCCCATCAACATGGGAACAAAATGCTTTGGGAAGCTACTCCAAAGCACCCTCCCCATGTTGAGGGCATTTGGCCTGGTACGGTTAAGAAGGGGGGGCGCTCTCTCATCCCCCCTCTTTTCCTGCAGCCTGCCAGGTTGCATGCTCGGATTAGGGACTGGTATGGATTTTAGGGGGGCCCCTACGCCGTTTTTTTATTTTGGCGCAGGGTTCCCCTTAAAATCTATACCAGACTCCTTAGGTCTGGTATGGATTTTTGGGGGACCCCTACACCATTTTTTAAAATTTGACGCAGGGTTCCCCTTAATATCCATACCAGACCTGAAGGGCCTGGTAATGGACTGGGGGGGGGGAACCCATGTCCTTTTTTCAAAGAGTTTTATCTATATTGCCATGATCCGACAATTCATTACAGCCACGATCAGTTTTAAATTACTTTTTTTCCTTTAGAAATGTAACTTTGCTGTGGTACTGTTCTAAACACGGGAAAACTGCGCCACTATATAGGCATACTATAGGCACCCCCAGGCATGATATTTAAAGGAACATTTCATTTTTATCTTTTCACTTTAAGCATTATTAAAATCACTGCTCCCGAAAAAACAGCCATTTTTAAAACTTTTTTTTGCATTGATACATGTCCCCTAGGGCAGGACCAGGCTCCCCAAACACTTTTTGTCACAATGACTTGCATATAAGCCTTTAAAATTAGCACTTTTGATTTTTCATGTTTGTGTCCCATAGACTTTAACGGTGTTCGTGTGTACGTCTGAATTTTTTGCCCTTTTTGCAAGTTCTGTTGAGAACCGAACCGGGGGGGTGTTCGGCTCATCCCTTACTCAGCAGTAAAGGACCCCTTAATGGCTCTGTGGGGTGGAAGATATTAGGTGCCAGCAGCAGTATAACAGAGTTTAAAAGAGAAGTACAGGATTTTTTTTAAGAATCATACTAACCTACCAATCCGCATCTGTCCCCCGCCAGCTCTAAGACTGAAAACCGAGCGATCAAACACCACTGATCACTCGGTTCTCAGAGCTCTGTGAGCAGAGAGCTGATGACTGTGCTAACTGGAGCACTGGGCTGTGGAGGGGGCGGGAGCAGTTGGGCTCAGGCTCTCAGCGGCTCGCTGAGAAGCTGAGCCAGGTGCCAGTCCAGGGCTGTGGGAGGATCCTGACCATATCGTCGCAATCTTTCCCCAGTATAGCATCCTGGCTCTGGGATGTCAGCCAACAGCGTGCTGTCTGCTAAAAATGGGTCACAGGAGTGCAGAACAAACTGCACTCTGTGATCCACAGGAGAAGTACAGCCAAACAAGCTTTGGCTGTACTTCTCCTTTAATTTAGCCAAAAAGACTATAAAAATTGCAAATGCTTTATCTTTACTCAAAGCCAATGCAGAAGAAGGAACTTTAAGCTGAACTGGCACTCTGTATTCTCCAGACTGTAAATATGCCATGGATGAGTGATCAGAAATCCCTGAAATGTCCACAGTTCGTACCCAGCTCTTCTGCACACTCTTCAGTAGATGAAGATTCACCTTTGTAGCTCCAATCTAGGTAGCCACCTTGATGCAACTTGACCCCTGGATATAACCACCAGCAGGACAGCAGGAAGCTTCAGGCCCCAGACTTGGACCCATCTCTAGCTCAACACACCTTTCCCAGGCAGCAGACATGGGAGGAAAAAGAAAAGAGGAGAGGATAAGAGAGGCATAAATATTCATATCTCAGATTATTGTATCTTCTCACGTTATTGCCAGAAACACTCCCCAACAGCAGGCAGCAGCAGACAATAATACTTAGCTTAGGGAAACCTGATAAAGCAGAACTATAAATCCATGCTTAGGGTGACTATAGCCTAGCAGCACTAAATTTAGTTGAGGGACATTACTGCTTAGGACAAGGTCCCTACACCAGCATTCTTTTTCACACACGCCCTTCACCTGCATTCTATAAGGTAAAGTTATTTTCAGTAGTAATCATTTACAGTAAAAATTGTATTGTACCTTTGCATTGGTAGTCAGTAGAGCAAAATCCCATTACAGTGGCGGAAATCGGAACGGTGCCACCTATATTGGTAGTAAGTGGAGAAATACCCCTTTTAATTGGTGGTCAGTATAGTGCCTTATTACATTGTTAGTCAATTGAACAATGCTTCCTTACATTGGTAATCAGTGGGAGAGGTGCCACTTTAGATTGGTATCCAATGCCCCCTTACAAAGCATATTCAAATTGGTGGTCAGTGAGAGAAGGGCCCCTTTACAATGATGGTTAGCAAAAAGAATGCCCCTTACATTGATGGTTACATTAAGGGTCAATGGGAAGTATACCAATACATTGGTAGACAGCGGGAAGAACACAGCCCTTAGGCTACTTTTACACAGAGGCACTTTACAGGCACTATAGCGCTAAAAATAACGCCTGCAAAGTGTCTGTAAAGCGCCTCTCCTGTCACACTGGAGCGGTGCACTTGCGGGACAATAAAAAAGTCATGCAAGCGGCATCTTTGAGGCAACCTTATAAGTACCCTTAAAGTACCCTTATAAACAGTAAAAAAGATTGTTGGTATCAGTGGTTTCCTACACAAAAAACAAGAGAAGAAACTCCACTATTCCCACACTGCTTGCTCAGCCAAGTGATATTAGTGCCAGAAATATGCAGTTACCATCAAGTTGGGAATCAGTCTGATTTTGCTTATTACTAACCACCTCTGGAGTAGGGGTGGGCCCGATGTTCGAGTCGAACGTAAGTTCAACTTGAACATCAGGTGTTCGCTGTTCGCCGAATAGTGAACATTATGGGGCGTTCGCTGCAAATTTGAGCGCCGCAGAACGCCTCAAAGTGCACAGTGAAATCGGGACGTCTGATGATTGGCCAAAGCATGCACTTGACCTGCATGCTTTGGCCAATCACAGCGTGCTTTGCTGCGAGAACCATAATTGGCCAAAGGCAGGGTGCTCAGGGGGCTAAGTCCACGCCCCACACTATATAAGGCTGCTTACACAGCGGCCGTATGTAGTGTTTTGGAGTAGACGGAGCTAGAGATAACTTGAGCTAGATTAGGCAGTTAGTGGCTTGCAGGCAGTATATTAATATATATACAGTATATATATATATATAGATAGATATATAGATATATAGATATATATAGATAGATATCTATATATATATAGATATATATATAATCTGCATTCAGTGTAGACTATATATACAGTGCATTTGGCAGTGTACAGTATATAATACACTTCAGGCGTTGTATCATTTTATATATATATATATATATATATATATACACATATATATATATATATATATATATATATATATATATATATATATATATATATACTCTGCATTCAGTGTAGACTGTATATACAGTGCATTCAGCTGTGTACAGCATAATATAATATGCTTCAGGCGGGGTACACAGCATATAATACAGTGCAGTTGGTGTACAGTACATAATACAGTGCAGGCGGTGTACACAGTATATAATACAGTGTGTACAGTTTCTAATACACTTCAGGTGGTGTACACAGTATACAATACAGTGCAGCCGGTGTACAGTAAATAATACAGAGCAGGTGGTGTACACAGTATACAATACAGTGTGTACAGTTTCTAATACACTGCAAGCGGTGTACACAAGCCACTAAAAGAGGGAAAGCAGCCTCTGTGTCTACAGTGAAAAGTGGTGGTGGTGGACATGGTGCATCCTCTACAGACGGGTCACGCTTGTCCTTTTTTTCTGCTGCCAGCCATGGTTTTGAGCCACAACATGCAGAAGAGTTGGTGGAGTGGATAACTAAGCTGTCCTCATCCTCCTCATCCTCTGTCACCCAGGCTCATACTAGTTTGCCTTCCAATGCAGCTGCCAATGTGGCCTATTCCACCGGCTCTTTGTCCACAGTTACTCCTTCCGTAGCCCCACCATCATGCACGGAAGAGTCACCAGAATTTTTTGATCATAGTGTCGTTTACATGCTGATGGAGGATGCACAGCAATTTGAAGGCTTCGATGTTGGTTCCCAGGTTGAGGAAGGGAGTAACGTGAGCCTAGAGAGAGGAGGTTCCACAGAAAGACAAGAAACTAGCAGTCATGTTCCCCCAGCCCCAGCTGCAGCATACTGCCGAGTTTGCTCCAGTGACAAGGAGGGAGGGAATGAAGAGGTCACTGACTGTACTTGGGTGCCTGAGAGAAGAGAGAAGGAAAGTGAGGGGGAGGAGGAGGCACAACTCCAACAAGGCAGGATGTCCTCCAGGGGTCAGCTTAAGGGCCAGCACCCTATTACACCACAGAGCTCCACAGGTGCAGGGCGCTGCTGACTCCCCGCTGACTTCCAAAACATCATTGGTGTTGGCTTTTTTGGACACATGTGCAGTAGATCGCACCATTGCTGTTTGCAATCTATGTTTGAAATGGATCAAGCATGGCCAGAATAGCACCCACTTGGGCACCACATGCTTCACAAGACATATGACGACCTGCCATGCAGTCTGTTGTCAACAGCACCTGAAAGACCCTCATAATAAAAAAAAGCGGATCTCAACCCCTACTATACCTCCAGTCCTCTCAAAAACCTGCACTGAGAGGAATGAAGTTATAGCAATAGGTGCCACAAGCGCTTGCAGCCAATCTGCTAGCAGTACATCACCAGTTGATATCAGCAGGCAAATTTTGCTATCCCAGTTGCTGAACCGTAAAAAATACTGTCCCAGCCATCCACATGCTCAGCGCCTAAATGCTAGCAACTGATGCCTTTTCAGTTGGTAGACTCTGCCCCCTTTTGTGAATTTGTGGAATATGCTGTACCACAGTGGCAAGTTCCAAAATGAAAAAAAAATTCATGTAAGGCCATTACAGCTCTCTACTGTCATGTGGAAGTCAATGTTTTGACCTCGTTGGAGAGAGTGGTCAACAGCAAAGTTCATATTACCGCTGACTCATGGTCCAGCAGGCATGGTCAGGGACGTTACCTTTCTTTCACGGCACACTGGGAAACTCTGCTTGCAGCTGGGAAGGATGCAGGACAGGGTTCAGTGTTGGAGCTTGTTCCATCACCATTCCTCCAAAAATCTGGTGGTAATTCTGCCACATCTCTCTGCTCCACCCCCTCTTCTTCTTCCTCTATAGCCTCTTTTGCAGAATTGTCCTTTGAACCAGCAGTGCTCCCTAAGTGTTCAATGTGCTAGGCAAGCAGTCATGCTAAAAGATGCCATGCGGTGCTTCAGTTGGTCTGCCTAGGTGACAGGAGCCACACTGGGGCAGAGATTCTGTCAGCTCTTCAGGGGCAGGCTCAGAGGTGGTTGACGCCATGCCAGCTTCAGCCAGGAATGGCTGTATGCGACAAAGGCACCAACCTTCTCTCCGCCCTCCGACACTTGACACTCCCAGGGACACTTGACCCATGTTCTATGTTTGGCACACGTCCTGAATTTGGTGGTGCAGTGGTTCTTGAGCAGGTACCCAGGCTTACAAGATCTCCTGAGGCAGGCCAGAAAAGTCTGTGGTCATTTCCGTCGGCCATACAATGCCAGTGCTCAGCTGGCTGACATTCAAAGGAAATGCAACTTGCCCACCAACTGCCTCACTTGTGACATGCCCATCAGGTGGAACTCAATGTTGGCAATTCTGCAATGGATGCACAAACAGCAGAGGGCCATCAATGAGTACCTGTGGAAGTATAGCACCAGGACAGGGTCAGGGGAGCTTGGCTTCTTTTTGCAATGCCAGTGGCTATTGATCAAGGATGCATGCACTGTCCTGTCACCATTTGAGGGGGCCACAAGGATGGTGAAAAGCAACAATGCATGCATCAATAATAATGGGGAAGAAAATTGGGGGAATTAGTGGGACTTTATATGAGGTATAGGGGTGCCGTTCAGGTCCCCCCCTCCATCCCGGTTAAATGAAGAAAAAAATATATAGAGAGGTAGCGGGACTTTTGATATAGACACTCGGGAGCGGGAATAAAAATAATAAATAGCTTTTATTGGAATCAAATGGTTATAAAGTTTCTGTATTCGAATAATTCAATGCATGATGCTATATATAAAATCATTCGTACAACTATTACAATTCATTGAAACCAAAAGAGATATAAATACATACATGTTCCAACAAGGAATCAATACATAATACATAATATAAAAACATTTAGAGCAAGGTTACATCATTAAATGGAAAAATTGAAGAACAAAGAGAAAAGAAAAGGTTTCAAATCATAGGGGGCAACAGACAAGTTATTATGGAACGGCCTGGTAAGATGCATCAAAATGTACACTAGGTTGTTGTTGGCTCTACGCGTTTCAAGGTATTTGACCTATCATCAGGAGCAAGGAACCATAGTGATAATCTAAAAATTTGAAGGAAAAATATTTAATTAAAAGTATAAGGGAAAGAAGAAAAAAGAAAAAAGAAGAAGGGGAGAAAAAGGGGGAAAAAAAAAAAAAAAAAAAAAGAGAAGAAAAGCTCAGAACAGGCAGGAAGGGTCCTGACCAATGGACCCGAACTGTCTGTACACTTACATGTGTGGTCCACACAGTGGCGGTGCGGCCACGGAACGCACAGGCCAAACCAACCATGCCATGCACGGGAGCTGAGGGGACATGTTGCAGCGGGCAAAACACAGGAACGGACGACGTCCCGCAGGAGTGTCATTTTAGATAGTGGTGAAACGAGGGACCAAATCTGTAAGGGAAAGATAATTATGTGACTGTGAAATAAATGTGGGGCAAGTGTGAGGGAAATGGGTGGAGAGAGAGAGAGATGTAGAGCAAGGGAAGGAGTGGAAGGGATTGAAAAGGGATTAGTGTGAATGGAAAAAAAGGTGTGAGGACATGAGAAGGGTGGATAGAATAGGAGAGAGAAAAGGGAAAAAAGAGGGGGTAGAATAAGCGGGGTGGTGCAAAAGGGGCAAAGAGTGAGGAACTGAATAGAGGGGGAAGGGCGAGAGAAAGAAAGAGCAGGAGTGAAAAAGAGGAAGGGGAAATTTACAAGGCCAGGAAAGTGATGAAGGGAAAGTGGAATACGGTTTGAAGGTCAAGAATGATGAGAGAAAAAATGTGTACCTGATAGACAGGGTGTCCAGCCGAGGATGCATTAATGCATGGGTGATAAGTGAAAACAAAGTATGTGTCAACCGAAGTGCAGAATCCATGCGGGGATGGGGTCCATAGCCGTCAAGCCCCCGCAACCATGTCCCCAACGTCAGACGCTGGCCCACAGATGGGGAGGGAAGGGAAGAACGCCGACAGCCCAGGACCCAAGCGACTGATGGTCCCAACGGCGGCGGCGGCGACCAAACCACCCCCCAATGGGCCAGGGGATAGTGATCACTCGGACGGCACGCCGCGCTATATGGCGCCAGCGTGTCCGGCCGGGATGTGTGACGTCGACGCGCAGTGAGCACAGCCCCGCCCACCCTCCGTCACAACAGGGTGGAGGGGGGGTCCGCAGTGCGCGTCGCAGCTCCCGAACAAGACAGAGAGGCAGGCCCGGCAAACCAACAGACGCACGCACCACTGCGTGCATGTAAGAAAAAACAAGGTAAAAGTAAATACTGAAAATTGGAAATAAGGTTAAAAATAGAAAACGAAAAAGAAAAATAAAGAAGAACAAAACTAAAATTATCAAAGCCAATAAAGATTGGTATGGGATTGAAAAATGATGTAAATGATTTTAGAAGCAATGAGGCCTCTGGCAGATAGAAGTGGGAGTCAGAGTAATATTTCAATGTAAATTAATGGTTAACGCCGCCAGGTGCCTATCATCCCTAATTGGTTAATAATAATGGGGAAGAAAATTGGGGGAATTAGTGGGACTTTATATGAGGTATAGGGGTGCCGTTCAGGTCCCCCCCTCCATCCCGGTTAAATGAAGAAAAAAATATATAGAGAGGTAGCGGGACTTTTGATATAGACACTCGGGAGCGGGAATAAAAATAATAAATAGCTTTTATTGGAATCAAATGGTTATAAAGTTTCTGTATTCGAATAATTCAATGCATGATGCTATATATAAAATCATTCGTACAACTATTACAATTCATTGAAACCAAAAGAGATATAAATACATACATGTTCCAACAAGGAATCAATACATAATACATAATATAAAAACATTTAGAGCAAGGTTACATCATTAAATGGAAAAATTGAAGAACAAAGAGAAAAGAAAAGGTTTCAAATCATAGGGGGCAACAGACAAGTTATTATGGAACGGCCTGGTAAGATGCATCAAAATGTACACTAGGTTGTTGTTGGCTCTACGCGTTTCAAGGTATTTGACCTATCATCAGGAGCAAGGAACCATAGTGATAATCTAAAAATTTGAAGGAAAAATATTTAATTAAAAGTATAAGGGAAAGAAGAAAAAAGAAAAAAGAAGAAGGGGAGAAAAAGGGGGAAAAAAAAAAAAAAAAAAAAAAGAGAAGAAAAGCTCAGAACAGGCAGGAAGGGTCCTGACCAATGGACCCGAACTGTCTGTACACTTACATGTGTGGTCCACACAGTGGCGGTGCGGCCACGGAACGCACAGGCCAAACCAACCATGCCATGCACGGGAGCTGAGGGGACATGTTGCAGCGGGCAAAACACAGGAACGGACGACGTCCCGCAGGAGTGTCATTTTAGATAGTGGTGAAACGAGGGACCAAATCTGTAAGGGAAAGATAATTATGTGACTGTGAAATAAATGTGGGGCAAGTGTGAGGGAAATGGGTGGAGAGAGAGAGAGATGTAGAGCAAGGGAAGGAGTGGAAGGGATTGAAAAGGGATTAGTGTGAATGGAAAAAAAGGTGTGAGGACATGAGAAGGGTGGATAGAATAGGAGAGAGAAAAGGGAAAAAAGAGGGGGTAGAATAAGCGGGGTGGTGCAAAAGGGGCAAAGAGTGAGGAACTGAATAGAGGGGGAAGGGCGAGAGAAAGAAAGAGCAGGAGTGAAAAAGAGGAAGGGGAAATTTACAAGGCCAGGAAAGTGATGAAGGGAAAGTGGAATACGGTTTGAAGGTCAAGAATGATGAGAGAAAAAATGTGTACCTGATAGACAGGGTGTCCAGCCGAGGATGCATTAATGCATGGGTGATAAGTGAAAACAAAGTATGTGTCAACCGAAGTGCAGAATCCATGCGGGGATGGGGTCCATAGCCGTCAAGCCCCCGCAACCATGTCCCCAACGTCAGACGCTGGCCCACAGATGGGGAGGGAAGGGAAGAACGCCGACAGCCCAGGACCCAAGCGACTGATGGTCCCAACGGCGGCGGCGGCGACCAAACCACCCCCCAATGGGCCAGGGGATAGTGATCACTCGGACGGCACGCCGCGCTATATGGCGCCAGCGTGTCCGGCCGGGATGTGTGACGTCGACGCGCAGTGAGCACAGCCCCGCCCACCCTCCGTCACAACAGGGTGGAGGGGGGGTCCGCAGTGCGCGTCGCAGCTCCCGAACAAGACAGAGAGGCAGGCCCGGCAAACCAACAGACGCACGCACCACTGCGTGCATGTAAGAAAAAACAAGGTAAAAGTAAATACTGAAAATTGGAAATAAGGTTAAAAATAGAAAACGAAAAAGAAAAATAAAGAAGAACAAAACTAAAATTATCAAAGCCAATAAAGATTGGTATGGGATTGAAAAATGATGTAAATGATTTTAGAAGCAATGAGGCCTCTGGCAGATAGAAGTGGGAGTCAGAGTAATATTTCAATGTAAATTAATGGTTAACGCCGCCAGGTGCCTATCATCCCTAATTGGTTAATAATAATGGGGAAGAAAATTGGGGGAATTAGTGGGACTTTATATGAGGTATAGGGGTGCCGTTCAGGTCCCCCCCTCCATCCCGGTTAAATGAAGAAAAAAATATATAGAGAGGTAGCGGGACTTTTGATATAGACACTCGGGAGCGGGAATAAAAATAATAAATAGCTTTTATTGGAATCAAATGGTTATAAAGTTTCTGTATTCGAATAATTCAATGCATGATGCTATATATAAAATCATTCGTACAACTATTACAATTCATTGAAACCAAAAGAGATATAAATACATACATGTTCCAACAAGGAATCAATACATAATACATAATATAAAAACATTTAGAGCAAGGTTACATCATTAAATGGAAAAATTGAAGAACAAAGAGAAAAGAAAAGGTTTCAAATCATAGGGGGCAACAGACAAGTTATTATGGAACGGCCTGGTAAGATGCATCAAAATGTACACTAGGTTGTTGTTGGCTCTACGCGTTTCAAGGTATTTGACCTATCATCAGGAGCAAGGAACCATAGTGATAATCTAAAAATTTGAAGGAAAAATATTTAATTAAAAGTATAAGGGAAAGAAGAAAAAAGAAAAAAGAAGAAGGGGAGAAAAAGGGGGAAAAAAAAAAAAAAAAAAAAAAAAAAAAAAAAAAAAAAGAGAAGAAAAGCTCAGAACAGGCAGGAAGGGTCCTGACCAATGGACCCGAACTGTCTGTACACTTACATGTGTGGTCCACACAGTGGCGGTGCGGCCACGGAACGCACAGGCCAAACCAACCATGCCATGCACGGGAGCTGAGGGGACATGTTGCAGCGGGCAAAACACAGGAACGGACGACGTCCCGCAGGAGTGTCATTTTAGATAGTGGTGAAACGAGGGACCAAATCTGTAAGGGAAAGATAATTATGTGACTGTGAAATAAATGTGGGGCAAGTGTGAGGGAAATGGGTGGAGAGAGAGAGAGATGTAGAGCAAGGGAAGGAGTGGAAGGGATTGAAAAGGGATTAGTGTGAATGGAAAAAAAGGTGTGAGGACATGAGAAGGGTGGATAGAATAGGAGAGAGAAAAGGGAAAAAAGAGGGGGTAGAATAAGCGGGGTGGTGCAAAAGGGGCAAAGAGTGAGGAACTGAATAGAGGGGGAAGGGCGAGAGAAAGAAAGAGCAGGAGTGAAAAAGAGGAAGGGGAAATTTACAAGGCCAGGAAAGTGATGAAGGGAAAGTGGAATACGGTTTGAAGGTCAAGAATGATGAGAGAAAAAATGTGTACCTGATAGACAGGGTGTCCAGCCGAGGATGCATTAATGCATGGGTGATAAGTGAAGCGCGGCGTGCCGTCCGAGTGATCACTATCCCCTGGCCCATTGGGGGGTGGTTTGGTCGCCGCCGCCGCCGTTGGGACCATCAGTCGCTTGGGTCCTGGGCTGTCGGCGTTCTTCCCTTCCCTCCCCATCTGTGGGCCAGCATCTGACGTTGGGGACATGGTTGCGGGGGCTTGACGGCTATGGACCCCATCCCCGCATGGATTCTGCACTTCGGTTGACACATACTTTGTTTTCACTTATCACCCATGCATTAATGCATCCTCGGCTGGACACCCTGTCTATCAGGTACACATTTTTTCTCTCATCATTCTTGACCTTCAAACCGTATTCCACTTTCCCTTCATCACTTTCCTGGCCTTGTAAATTTCCCCTTCCTCTTTTTCACTCCTGCTCTTTCTTTCTCTCGCCCTTCCCCCTCTATTCAGTTCCTCACTCTTTGCCCCTTTTGCACCACCCCGCTTATTCTACCCCCTCTTTTTTCCCTTTTCTCTCTCCTATTCTATCCACCCTTCTCATGTCCTCACACCTTTTTTTCCATTCACACTAATCCCTTTTCAATCCCTTCCACTCCTTCCCTTGCTCTACATCTCTCTCTCTCTCCACCCATTTCCCTCACACTTGCCCCACATTTATTTCACAGTCACATAATTATCTTTCCCTTACAGATTTGGTCCCTCGTTTCACCACTATCTAAAATGACACTCCTGCGGGACGTCGTCCGTTCCTGTGTTTTGCCCGCTGCAACATGTCCCCTCAGCTCCCGTGCATGGCATGGTTGGTTTGGCCTGTGCGTTCCGTGGCCGCACCGCCACTGTGTGGACCACACATGTAAGTGTACAGACAGTTCGGGTCCATTGGTCAGGACCCTTCCTGCCTGTTCTGAGCTTTTCTTCTCTTTTTTTTTTTTTTTTTTTTTTTTTTTTTTTTTTTCCCCCTTTTTCTCCCCTTCTTCTTTTTTCTTTTTTCTTCTTTCCCTTATACTTTTAATTAAATATTTTTCCTTCAAATTTTTAGATTATCACTATGGTTCCTTGCTCCTGATGATAGGTCAAATACCTTGAAACGCGTAGAGCCAACAACAACCTAGTGTACATTTTGATGCATCTTACCAGGCCGTTCCATAATAACTTGTCTGTTGCCCCTATGATTTGAAACCTTTTCTTTTCTCTTTGTTCTTCAATTTTTCCATTTAATGATGTAACCTTGCTCTAAATGTTTTTATATTATGTATTATGTATTGATTCCTTGTTGGAACATGTATGTATTTATATCTCTTTTGGTTTCAATGAATTGTAATAGTTGTACGAATGATTTTATATATAGCATCATGCATTGAATTATTCGAATACAGAACTTTATAACCATTTGATTCCATAAAAGCTATTTATTATTTTTATTCCCGCTCCCGAGTGTCTATATCAAAAGTCCCGCTACCTCTCTATATATTTTTTTAATGCATGCATCAGTCACACTGTCCCTCTAGTCTTCCTGCTGCCTGCACACACTTCATGGAATCATAGACAGGGCACTTGAGGCAGAACAGCGGGAGGAAGAGGAGGACTTTCCTTCCTCTCAAGGCCCCCCTTTATCCAGATAGCATTCCCGCGGGCCTGCCAAACACACAGGAAGAAAAAGAGGAGGAGGACTGTGTCAGCATGGATGTAGAGGATAACACTCAGCAGCAGTCTTCAAGGGATGTTTTTCAGTCCCCAGAAATCTAAGGAGTTGTACGTGGCTGGGAGAGGTAGTTATGGCTAATGTGATCCTAGTGACCAAGAGGAGTCAGAATCGAATGCTTCTGCAAACTTATGCTGTATGGCCTTCCTGATTCTGCAAAGCCTGCGAAAGGACCCTAGGATTTGTGATATCAAGGCGAGGGATCATTACTGGCTGGCAACCCTTCTTGATTCCCTGTTACGAGTGTAAAGTTGCAGAACGCATCCTGCCTTGGCAGAGCGAGCAGAGGATGAAACATCTTCAGGAGGCCTTGAAGAAAGGTTTTGTGTAACCCATTTCCAGACCCTGGGAGGTTACTATTTCCTGGTGCTGGTCAACGTGTTGCTGAGGCTTTATTCAATCAGAGGAAGAGCGGTGGAGAAGGTGGCCGGCTGACCGATGCCTTTAAACATTTTCAGTCCTAAGCGCCAAGGTCTGATCGGTTCAAGCAACCATCGCCAGTGTCTGCATTATATTGTGCAGGAATATCTAGGGGCAAGAGCAGACTAGGAGACCTTTCCAACAGAGCATCCACTGGGTTACTGGGTCTTGAGGATGGACCACTGGCCAGAACTTGCTCAATATGCAATTGAGAAAGCATCCAGCATGCTTTCTGATCGCACATTCAATGCTGCTGGAGGGTCTGTAATGGATCAAAGAGTGAGCCTGTCCACAGACTTCGTTGATAGGCTCACATTCATAAAAATGAATCAGTCTTGGATCAGCAGCTATCAAGCACCTGATGTAATTGATTGAATTTGCTATGAATCTGGGATCCCTTGAAGATTGCCTATGCTGACTATCCTATCCCTCCTCAATCTTGATGATGCTAGCTTCCAACAATATTTTTGGTTTAGGGCACCACCACCACCACCCAAGGCCCAGTTTTTCTGCCCCTGTTTAACAGGGGCATGTAATTACAATTTTTCATCTAATATTTCACAGCAGGGCTCTGTGAGGGGTTGCAGTGTTGTGGCACCACCACCCAAGGCCCAATTTTTCTGCCCCTGTTTAAAAGCGGCATGTAGTTACAAATTCTGAAATAATAGTTAGGTAGGGCCGTTCCTGCGCCCAACAAGAGTAACTGTAAGGGGTTACAGTGTTCTGGCACCACTGATACCAGAGGCCCAATTTTTCTACCCCTGTTTAACAGAGGCATGGAATTACAATTTTTGATATAATATTTCATAGCAGAGTTCGTTCCTGTGCCCAACAAGAGAAACTGTAAGGGGTTACAGTGTTCTGGCGCCACCAAAATCAAAGGCCCAATTTCTCTGTCCCTGTTTAACAGGGCCATGTAATTTCAATTTTTGATATAATATTTCACAGCAGAGCCCATTCCTGCACCCAACAAGAGTAACTGTGAGGTCTTACAATGTTCTGGCACCACCAAAACCAAAGGCCCAATTTTTTTGCCCCTGTTTAACAGGGGTACGTAATTACAATTTTTGAAATAATAGTTAGGCAGGGTCTGTTCCTGCGCCCAACAAGAGTAACTGTGAGGGGTTACAGTGTTCTGGTGCCACCAAGACCAAAGGTCCAATCTTTCTGCCCCTGTTTAACAGGGCCATGTAATTTCAATTTTTGATAAAATATTTCACAGCAGGGCCCGTTCCTACCCCCAACAAGAGTAACTGTTAGGGGTTACAGTGTTCAGGTACCTCCAACACCTAAGGCCCAGTTTTTCTGCAGAGTAAATAGTTCAGGCCGTATAGTATAGCGTATTTTTCGCTCCATAAGACGCACCTGACCATAAGACGCACCTAGGTTTTAGAGGAGGAAAACAAGAAAAAAAATATTCTCAACCAAATGGTGTCCTAAAATATTTACCAGTGCCCATGAAATGCAGCCTGACCATTGCCATAAATGCAGCCTGACCATGTGCCCACCAATGCAGCCTTGCTGTGCCCATGATTGCAGCCTCACTGTGCCCACCATTGTAGCTTCATGGTGCCCATCAATGCAGCTTCTCTGTGCCCATCATTGAAGCCTCTCTGTGCCCATATTTTGCAGCCTCACTGTGCCCACCAATGCAGCCTCATTGTGCCCACCAATGCAATCTCACTGTGTCCACCAATGCAGCCTCTCAGTGCCCACCAATGCAGCCTTGCTGTTCCCACCAATGCAGCTTCGCTGTGTCCACCAATGCAGCCTTGCTGTGTCCACCAATTCAGTTTCGCTGTGCCCACCAATGCAGCTTCACTTCATTGCAGCCTCACTGTGCCCACCAATGCAGCCTCTCTGTGCCCACCAATGCAGCCTCTCTCTGCCCACCAATGCAGCCTTGCTATGCCCACCAATGCAGCCTCCTTTTGCCCACCAATTGCAGCCTCTGTGTGCCCACCACTGCAGCCTCTTTGCCCACCAATTGCAACCTCTGTGTGCCCACCAATTGCAGCCTCTCTGCTCACCAATTGCTGCCTCTCTGCCCATTGCAGCCTCTCTGCCCACCAATTGCAGCCTCTGTGCCCATTGCAGCCTCTCTGCCCATCAATTGCAGCCTCTGTGTCCACCAATTGCAGCCTCTGCGTCCACCAATTGCAGCCTCTGTGCCCACTGTCAGCCTCACCATTTTCTTAATAATACACAGCGCTCTCCCCCCTCTGTCCTCCTGTGTCTTGCCGCTCAGCAGAACAGCGGCACTCATATGTCACGGAGCTGGGTCTGTGTGCAAGGTCCCGCCCCCCTAGACCGACTCGTGTGATAGGCTGAACACTAATTCAATCTACTATCACACGAGTCGGTCTAGGGGGGCGGGACCTTGCACAGAGACCCAGCTCCATGACATACGAGCGCCAGAGGACAGAGGGAGGAGAGCACTGCAGTCACTGGTAGGCCAGTCCGGCCCTGCTCACAGGGGCTTCAGATGTCTGCCTTCTGCTCTCCTGTCTCTCTTCTGGGGGGGTTTCCATCAGCTGCGGGGGGCGGTGCCTAGCATGCATTCGCTCCATAAGACGCAGAGACATTTCCCCCCATATTTCTGGGGGAAAAAAGTGCATCTTATGGTGCGGAAAATACGGTATATACGGCTGTTCAGAGTATATAGTGCCTGGGGACCGGGGGGACCCCCACGCCATTTAAAAAAAAAAATTGGTCCGGGGCTCCCCTTAATATCCATACCAGACCTGAAGGGCCTGGTATGGATTTGGGGGGGGACATCCACGCCATTTTTTTCATATTGTTGGTATTTTTATCTATATTGCCGGGATCCGACAATAAATTACGGCTGCAAGCAGTTTTAAATTACATTTTTTCCTTTAGAAATGTAATTTTGCTGTGGTACTGTTATAAACATGGGAAAAGATGCACTATTTTACATGCATACTAAGGACACCCCCAGGCATGATATATAAAAGAATATTTAATTTTTATTGTTTCACTTTAAGCATTATTAAAATCACTGCTCCCGAAAAAACGTCAGTTTTTAAAACCTTTTTTTGCATTGATACATGTCCCCTGGGGCAGGACCCAGGTCTACAAACACTTTTTTATGGCAATAACTTGCATATAAGCCTTCAAAATTAGCACTTTTGTTTTTTTACGTTCGCGTCCCATAGACTTTAACGGTGTTCGCATGTTCGCACAAATTTTTTGGCTGTTCGCGTGTTCTGCTGTGAACCGAACCGGGGGTGGTGTTCGGCTCATCCCTACCTGTTCGCATGTTCTGACGTGAACCGAACCGGGGGGTGTACGGCCCATCCCTACTCTGGAGACATCCTAGATGAGAAACGTTGGTTTAGCACCACAACAATACCCGTAATACCAACCTTTTGTGCATTCTTTGACTATTACACAAATTAAAAATGTAATAACTTGTGTAAATAGATATACATATATAATTTAAATGTAACAGTAAAATATGAACGAAAAAGATATTATGTTAATTGTATGAAATATTGGATTTACGGCTTTCAACTGGCATAGAGATCAAATGGTAATATACTATTATCTGTTTTAGCAGAAGGTGATTAGTAATCAGACAAAAATGTTACACCTTACTCTGTTATGGTGCATTCCTGTGAAATCTGGCAAAAATAAATGCCAGGGAAATATCACACAGACACCGGAGGACTTTTGGCCAGAGATTTACTGTAAAAATGTCCCTATAAATCACGTTGAAATATTTTTTTAAAAGGGAATGCATTCAGTGATTTTCTGAGCTGTTGTACATCATCTGAGACCCCTGTAGCAAAAAGATCTATTTACCATCCACTGAAAAGGAAAGACAAATCTACCTATAGTAGCTTGAATTATTTTAGGGTACATCTACTTACCTCCCAGTTCCCGAAAGCTTTAAAATTGAATTCCAGGAAGAAATAAAAAACACAGATTAAGGCAGCTCTGTATTCATTATGCATCATTAAAGCGGGATTCCCATTTAAAAAAATAAATAAATAAAAGTCAGCAGCTACAAATATTGCAGGTGCTGACTTTTAATCGGACACTTACCTGTCCCAGGGTCCAACGATGTGGGGGATCGAAGCCCCGCTTGTTCCCCCCTTCCGCTCGGCGGCGCCAGCATTTCAACTGTGGGCGCCCGGCTGTGGCTTCACAGCCGGGCACCCACTGCGCAAGCGCGAGCTGCGCGCCGTCGCTGGCCCGCAATCATCTGGGACCGGTCACGTGTCCCAGATGATTGACAAGAGGGAGGGGGAGAGGCGATCTCCCTTCCTGCGCCGAGGGAAGTGACGTCAGGAGCCCAAGAACCGAAGGAGGCAGACTATGAGGGACCCCCTAGCAACAGGCATTTAGAGGTGAGTAAAAAAAACATTTTTCTCCAAATGTTTTTTTGAATTTTTTAAAGAACATTACTATATTTTTTTTGGGGGGGGGGGGGGGGTGGAACTCCACTTTAAAGTCCAAGTAAAAATCTTCCCTTGCAGTGGGGATGGCACTCCACTACAAGGGTTAAATGCTTGTTTAGGTCTAGGGGAGCAGAAAAAAGCAGTTCTACTTACCTGATCTCCAGCTGATGCATGCATGTGCTCCAGCAGTTTCCCCTACCATAACGCATTCCCTGCATGAAGGTAAAAAAACGTCCATGATCGGCTCCCCCAGCCTCTCTAAATATCTACCTGGCTCCTCTTTTGATCCAGCGCTGTGCTCTTCTACAGCAGCACTGCTCTCTGTTAATATATTTACAGGACACAGAGGCAGCAGTGGGAGCCAATGGCTCCTGATGCTAATATTTAGATCCTATAAAGAGGGAGCCAGGGGCTGGGATGAGCCGTGCTGTGTGTGTCTATGGACACACACAGCCCAGCTTGGGAGTGCGCCTGATAAGTGTGCCTATAGCAAGCAGAGAGGAAGAGCCCAAAGCCCCAGTGGGGGACCCCAGAAGAGGAGGTAAGGAACCACTCAGTGCAATACCAGGTACATTGCACAGAGTAGGAAATATACATGTTTATTATCTTAATTTTAAAATAAATCAGCCTTTAGAACTGCTTTAAAGATGAGATATTTAGATTATTTTATAAGACCAAGCTCTTCAGAGGACTTATTTTTATTAAATAAACTTACAAATATATCTCATTACATATAATAATGTCGCTGCGCTATGCATAATAGGACAAAGCTACAATGTTTTATTGCAGTTTGGAATGTGGTATCAGATGGATCAGTAAATTACTGTATATCACTGGCTGGTTTCAAGGGTAATTTGTAGTGACCACACAAAATACAAACTGAGAAACATTTTTAAAGGTATGAACAAAAAAAACACTATTATTTAAATTAAGATCTGAAGTTGTACAGCAAACGAAGTCCCTATGTGATATACTGTGAACTTACTGTGGCCTTCACTGCTTTATTTATTTGTGTAATTTATTAATTTGTTTACAGCAATAGGAAATGATGTCACCCTAAAATCCACAAATATGTAGCCAGTTGATGGCTTTGGCTTTATCTGAGATCAGTAAATGGGAAAATATTATAAACAAAGTTTCTGTCTACAGACTAATTTGTATACATTTTAAATAACCAAGAACTCACAAAAACTTGCAAATCCTATATAGAAAAGCCAAATGTCGGGACACAGAGCAAGTGTAAGGGACCTTTCACACTGTAGCAAAATTGTGGTAAAAACGCATATGCATTTTTAGTAAGATTTTGCTGTGTTTCAGATATACATAGTTACATAGTAGGTGAGGTTGAAAAAAGACACAAGTCCATCAAGTCCAACCTATGTGTGTGATTATGTGTCAGTAATGTGTCAGATGCGTTTCCTGTGCATTTCTGGTGCATTTTTGGGTTGCTTGCACCTATGAAAAATGGACAGGTGACTCAAAAACGCACCAAAAAAGCAAATTGTGGTGCGTTTTTACTTTGATTTTACCACAATTTCCAAAAACGCACCAAAGATGCAGCATGCAGTGGTGTGAAAAGTCTAACACCACCAACATTCTTCTAGCATTTTTCTTGTGAGGTAAAAACACAGTAAAAACGTATCAGTGTGAAAGGCCCCTAAATGATTTTACTGTAACATACTCAATCATCAGACATTTCACTTGCTTGTGAGTATCATTTATGTGGCATTTGAACTGGCTTCCTATTGTTTTCCAGCCAAACTAAAAAGATAGCTTTGTGAAGTCCCTATACTGGGTAAGCGCTGTAGTGTGTTTTCTGTGTTCTGGTTATGTGCTGTGTGTTCAATATATACATATTGTGCTGGGTAGAACATAGTGTGCTGAGTGCTCTTTTTGTTATATAATTTTCATGGCTACATACACATTTTGCTATATACCATGTACACTGTAAGCTATGTTGTTTGATGCCATTTTCTGTACACCTTTTGCTGTGTGTGCACCCTACTGTATCTGTTGCTGGCACTGTGTACTATGTGCACTACGTGTTATGTATGCTGTGTTGTATGTACTGTGTGGTGTATATTTTCTGTGTTGTTTATACTGCGTACACAATGATTTGCATATGCTATCTATGTTCTGTGCTGTGTACATTCATTGCTGTGCACGTTGTGTATGCCCTGTGCTATTTGCACTCTGTGCTATTTTCTGTGCATAGTGTGTGCTCTCTGTTATGCATACTGTGTGCTGTCTCTTTTGCTTTGTGCATTCTGTGTTTACAGTGCGTTGTAGATTCTAAGTATGTGCTGGGGACAGAAAGTCCCTTTTGAATGGTACCCGCCTCAAGCCTTTGTTGGTCCCGAAGGGGAGAACCCTTTTGACGCACCTAAGGACATGCCAATCCCGGAGACCGCCAGTCCTACTGACTCTGTGGAATCTTCCAAGGATTCAGCCGCCTGCTCGGTGGACCCCTCAACCACCTGAGGCTCTGGAGTCACAAGCATGACCTGACTGGCCTGAAGGCAAACCCGCGGAGGACAATGAGGTCCACCGCCCAATGTGATCCAGCCATGGACAACTCCCTGCCAAGCACTTTGTTTATGCTATTTGAAATGCCACTTTTGTTGTACTTATGGTTTTTGGTTCTTGCAGTTAATTGTGTTCTTTTCTGTGTTGCAATGACGAGGGCAGCATCTGTCAAAGGGGGAGGGGGGATGTAGGCACATGCAATATGTATTCTTCACTCAATTTGGCATTCAACCGCAGCAGTAATGCAGTTGTGGAAGGAAGTTGAGGGGGACTTGGTTCTGCTATGATTTCCTTGGTCACAGGGGAGCCGCTATCTGATTGGACTCCAGATATCTGATATCCGACTTGGTCATTTTGGGTCAGACAGAGTCTATTTAAGTCTATATCAAGCTCCTGGGCTTGGTGTGCTTTTGGCGAGTGGCTAGTGTAGGGTTAGGATCCCTGTCTGTTAGGCACAGTGCTTAGAGACAGGGAAAGGTTCCAGATGAGTAATAACAGTGCAGAGACTACATCTACCTCTCCAGGAAGAGTACTCTTTTGGGTGAGGACTGCCCAGGCCACATTCCTCTCCTGGTAGCAGATAGACATGTGCGGTTTGTTTCATACGAATCGAAAATTCGTAAGAATTTCCGAAAATTCGTTAATTCGGAAGCATCTGAAATACGAATTTCTATGCTTCCGAATTGTATACGAAATACAAAATTTCGTTGACGAATTTCGGATCCAAATTCCGTTACAACAGAAACATGACTGGTGTTTTGTTGACCAATCAGAGGTTTTCTTCTGCTGCTGAGTGAGGGTTGGGAAAATTACCTTTTTTAATATGGGATTGGGAGACTGGTACTGGTAATCGATGGGAGATTCAGAATTGGACAAAATAAGAATGTTCGTTAATATCGTTTTATTATTTTCATAATAATTACAATTATTCGTTATGATGAAGTTAAAAATCCAGGAAGTCAGCACAGGGATGGTGGGAGCCCCTCAAAATGAGCACAGCAGGGGTACAGCCCTAGGAGGAAGTCAGCACAGCACGGGGATGGTGGGAGCCCCTCATAATGAGCACAGCACAGGGATAGTGGGAGCCCCTCATAATGAGCAAAGCAGGGGTACAGCCCCAGGAGAAAGTCAGCACAGCACAGGGATGGTGGGAGCCCCTCATAATGAGCACAGCACAGGGATGGTGGGAGCCCTTCATAGTGAGCACAGCCAGGGTACAGCCCCAGGAAGTCAGCACAGCACGGGGATGGTGGGAGCCCCTCATATTGAGCACGGCAGAGGTACAAACCCAGGAAGTCAGCACAGCACAGGGATGGTGGGAGCCCCTCATAATGAGCACAGCAGGGGTACAAACCCAGGAAGTCAGCACAGCACAGGGATGGTGGGAGCCCCCTCATAATGAGCACAGCAGGGGTACAAACCCAGGAAGTCAGCACAGCACAGGGATGGTGGAAGCCCCTCATAATGAGCACAGCAGGGGTACAGCCCCAGGCGGAAGTCAGCACAGCACAAGAATGGTGGGAGCCCCTCATAATGAGCACAGCAGGGGTACAGTCCCAGGAGGAAGTCAGCACAGCACAGGGATGGTGGGAGCCCCTCATAATGAGCACAGCACAGGGATAGTGGGAGCCCCTCATAATGAGCATAATGAGTCCAACGACTGCCATATTGAGAAAGGTATTATTTGTTTTTTAAATTCATCATAACGAACGCTCGTAACTGTTACAAAAAGTTAACGAACCTAACGAAAATTTGTATTTCGTACAAATCCAAATTAGATTTCGGACACGAAATACGAATTAACAGCTAATACAAAACGGAATGGAACAAAACAAATTTATTGACGGCGCACATGTCTAGTAGTAGATGCTGTCGGCATCTTCAATTCTTCATTTCACTGCTCTATTGCTCACATAGTTGTAAGTGGATCCAGACAGGTGTGCTCCCCCACTGGGCCTGTTTATACTTGCTTAACTTTTCTTCAATATATTGCTATTGCCAAACGTGTACTCTGTGTGCTCACTACCCACTACACAATGCTGCACCTAGCTCACATGTGCATCCTAAGGTATGTGTGTTCAGCTCTACTTATGCTGTGTGGGCTCTGTGCTATACTGTATACTCTGTGCTATGAATTCCTGTTATTTTTGAATCTGTGTTATCTATTCTATGTTGTATTTTAATTTTATGGATGGTTTATTAGTGTATAGTTTTATTTGTTTTATTGGTGCTAATTACTTTTATTGGTAATTTTGTTGTGTCATTGTGTCTTGTTCTGTTCATTGTTATAATCTTTTGTTGTTTTTGTTAAGTGTGGCTGGGTCGTAATACTTTCCCTTTGGAATTAATAAAGTATTCTGATTCTGATATTCTTTGTGTTGTATGTTTCATGTATGCTGTGTATACTCTAAATTATGTATGCTGTGTGTTGTATATGCTGTGCATGTTTTTGTGCTATGTGCACTCCTCTGGTTCCCAGGAGTACAATGACTCCAAAATAAGAGGAACTCAATGGGGACACAGGTAATAAAATCAGCTCTGTGTCCCTCCTTAAATGAAAGGATTTGTCAAAAATTGTGTCTGTGTGTTAACATACACTTTACATTTTTTTTGTGAATGCATAGGTGTACTATATACTGCGCCACCCCCTTAATCCATGCGCCCAGGCCCTAATCTACATGCAGGGCGCTGGACACATGGATTTCAATGGTAATTTTTTTTTTTTTTAGAAGCACGTGATTAGAGCCTGAGGCTCTAATTGGTTTAAAAAAAGGGTGGGCTCAGGGCGCAGAGCTCTGTGCCCACCCAGTTGTGTGACAGCAGTGAATTAAGAGGAGACACAGGGGAAGCTGCCATGAAGCCGCTGAGGAGGAGGAGACGCAGGAAGGATTCTAAGCTGCCCGCCACCTAGATTCGGTAAGTGTGGGGCTGGTGGGCGGACATGCGAGTGAGGGGTCGACCAACTGGATGGTTTGTTTGCTGCCCCCCAAAAATTGAGCATTAGTCACCACTGTACTGTACCCCTTACTCATTCACATGGGGGTTTGGTATCAGGGTACCCCCCTTATCAATAAAGGGGTCTTCCTGATTCTGATAAGGCCACGACACTCAGACCCCCACAATCACCAGGACAGGGGGGGAAGAGGCCTTTGTCCTCATCAACATAAGGACAAGGTACACTAACGGTGAGAGCATGTTGCCTGGTATGGTCCAGGTATGTGCACACTGTTTACCCCTTTTTTGGGCCTGCCAGGCTGCATGCTTGGAAAAGGGCCTGGTGTGGATTTTTTGGGGGGTATGATTTGGGGAGATCCCACTGTTTTTTTTGTTTATTTTTTAACTATGCCCTGTTATTTGGCTACCAGTTAACCCTAATATCATAACCTCAGATTGATATCTGCCAGTCATAGCATGAAGTGTTTGTCTATGTGTTAGACTAAGAAAAAAATACTGCATATCCTCCACAAAGAACAAAGAAAAATGCTGCTTTTTCCTAGAAGCTTGCTTTTCTTATCAATGCATACACATAAAAAATGATACTCAAATATTATTTGCCAGCTACAATACTTCCAGGTAACTTATCTTGATGTTTTAATGGACGAGGCTCTCTCATTCTTTCAATATTTTTTGGCTGCATTCTCAGTGAAATTCCCAAGAACTTTCCTTTCATGCAAACAATATGTCCATAAATGTAGTTCTTTCTTATGTACACTACATTTAATTTGCCAAGGTAATGTGTAATGCCAAAGCCATCTTGCAGAGGGCCAACGTTTTTTTTTTCATGAAAGTTCCTGCTAAAATTAGTTATTGAAGACAAAATGCTGTCTCCTTATATGCAGAACTCCATTTTTGTTTTCCTGCTTTATATTTCCTGAATTCTGAAGAACCTTTTGACTCCTATCAACATCCTGTGAACCCACCTCCACCTACATTTCTCTTGCTGAAATTGGCCACATATGTCTAGAGATGCACAGAACAGTGGAAAAAACTAAAGAAAATGTTATTACATGTTTTAACATTTAGAAATTTGGTGTAGACCTAAATTGTCCTGCTGCCTTGGTCAGTGGGCCATGAGTTGCATTATAGCAAAAACTGCATTAAGGTAAAAAAATTCTATTGACAGCTTTATGCAGGTAGAGCTTTATGCTATCCCAGTTGGGAGGGCTAGTGTTAATTATCTTTCCTGGTTCTTTCTTGGCAGGCTTTATGGGTCCGACCCATTGGTCCTGTGCTGTGTAAAATGGGATAGGTGACCGATTCAAAAAGCGCAAGTGCGGGAGCGTGAGTGTGAACACCTAAAGTTACTGAAAGTCTTCGGTTGCTGCTGTTACCATTGCTGGACCCTGTCCTGTTGGCCTACCAAATATAATTAATGCACATCTGCCCTCAGGATCCTGTTGCTGATGTTATTTGAAATTACCATGTTTTCCAGCAAAGCTTTTGAAACTTTGTCTCCACCTGGTCTGAAGTTAGTCAAGGGGTGTAATGCAAGGAATCGGCACATATATTCTACAGCTTGGGTCACTAAGCACATTGGGGTATGACGATAAGGGTACAAGAATTAATATGGTGTGAAAATACAGTGGCTACCAATGGTAACAAAGGTTTCTTTAGCAGTTTGTTGTAAGCGTGTACATGTGACAGATGGGATAGCTTCTAGCAGGAGGAGATGTTGTTGGCACTCTCTCTGTGAGCAGGTCTGTCTCCCATAGCAACGGGAGCATATCAGCACTGCAGAGGTCCCCAGATTGTATACAGGTACGGAAGAGTTAAATTAAGTGCATGCATAGAGTGAGCGCTAGTTGCACAGTGGGGCTCCGTACCATTACCGGAAGTTAGGTAGCAGTGATACGCTGGACAGGTGGCGAGAGCATGGCCTTTGCATGTCCCTCCCAAATGCATCAGTGGTGGGGTATAATATATCAAAAAAGTTTACTAAAGTTCAGTAATTTGTTCAAGCAAAGGTACCCCATGTGTAAGGCAGTGACCTTAACCAAAGTGCCTAGCATAGACCAGAAGAACCCACCTTGGGGTAGGCCTCTCACGTGATCATTGCTTGGTGCCCAATCAGTAGGGAAACGTAGAGGACATAATTACCATCCTACCACCCAACCCCCCACCCCGACCCACAAGCCCCCCAAATGCTTACCTGAGCCTGATCCCAATAATTTAAAAAAAAAAATAACTTTACAATCACTTTAAGCCAAATGGCTTTGCCTAGGCTGAAATGTCATCAGAATCCTGCAGGCAGAGGAAGCATTTCCATAGTCTCCTATCCCCTAGATCAGACTGTGACATTGTAACTTTGTGTAGCACTGACCCCCGAAGGAGCTGCTGATATCTGATTCGGGCCTGTACTCTGCTATACACCCCCTACATTTGACTCAGTCCCCTTGACACAGCTGTGGTGTAGTATTAGTGTGCGGTCAACTCAAAGACAATTTCACAATATATAATATAATATACCTTTTTGTCTTTACCTTTAACCTTCGGCTTGCACCTGGTTAACAGTTCAAAAGAAGCAACACTTCACACAGGAATACTTAAACAAGAATAATGTTTTACTGTATTTGCTTCAAAATAATGATTACAATAGTTGTACTGTCAGACCAACGTAGTGTGACAGCCAACAGGTTTAACACACAAAGGTATTACACAAATGTAAAGTTTTAAATTAACTTACTAGCAATATGTTTAAGAAATGGGACAAATGACAGAGTGAACTGACTTCACTATGGGCACTGTCCCACCCTCAGCACGCTTTGTAATTGTAGAGAAAGCAGATGCTAGTTTAATAAAGTATAGTACAATCCCTAGGGAGCTCCCACTGCTTTATATTATAGTAACTTTAATAGAGCAATGAAACACAAAGCCTTGCGTTTTATGAGACAGTCCTTCTTTTCTTCTTTCTTCTACTAGCTTTGTGTAAAGTAAATTGTAATCCAATGGTCAGCAACTCCCGGGTCAAAGCAAGCTGAATATTGAACTAATGTTGTGATGTAACAGTACTGCAACTACCCCTGGTGCCAATAAAACAGTATCAGAATTGTAATGAGGTACAGGCTTGAGGCCTATACAGATCTGTCTTAATCCTTTGAATTTCCTCTGTGGGACTACAGGTCCCAGCAACTCTGTATTACAAAGGCAGGTGTGTAAAAGTGCATCAAAGAAACTTTTGGGCAGCAGGTCCTCAATAAAGAACTGTTCTACTCCTGTGCACAGGATCCTGTTTCCAGCCGGCCGACACTGCTACGTCGCTACGCTCCGTTCATCGAAATGTTCTGGGACTCTCAGATAACTCAGACAGGCTTCTCTGGCTCCTTCCCAGTCTTGCCTCGCCATCAGTCCAGCTCACTGATGTGTCACAGGATCGCTGATTGAATCGCTCTTCCATGGAGGTAGGCCGCGATTCGCTGGAGACCTCACACATATCCTCCCAGGCTGGGCATGCGTTTCCAAGAGAGCTAAGATGGCCGCTCCCAGCCTTCTTATAGCCTTCCCACAATACAGTTCAGTTCTCTTGGTGCTCATGGGAGGTCATAGGCATTGTGGGTAGGTCAAGTAAATGCCCAAAGTAAACAAAACAAACACTTCCTGTCATCTTCTTGAATAATGAAATAATATGCAGTTCATTCCATATTTTGGCCACTAGATGGCGCCAAATACCAAGCTATAACATAACATTGAATTATTAAGCAAAAATGCGACCTCTAAATTTGTAACAAGTCTTAAGCTTAAAGCAGTTGTATAACCCAAATCCCTAAAAAACTATATTTTGCATGGTGTAGTACTTAAAAAATGAATATGACAAAATGAACAAAATCTGAAGCTAAAACTAATGCATAATACTAAGTGTGTCAAAATAATTCAACCCACATAATATGTGTCCCTTAGTATTTACAAAAGTATACAATATTCTAAAAAAATTAGTATTACTTGCTTAAAAAAAAAAAATACATAAAAGACTTTAAAGTAAAAGTCCAGTCAAATCTTATCTAAACTAAAACCTGCTCCCACCCCCATTCTAAGTCCTTTGCTAACTACCGTGTAGATGGAAAATGTGTCTATACTTAAGCTGTTTTATACCAGGATTTGCATATTTGTGTCATTTCCAATTCAGTATCTAATTAAAGCTGAGCTCCAGATATGTTTTTTTTTTCATGGTTAAAATGGTCCTTTTTGGACCAATATAAGTATCCATATTCCATAGCTGTTGAATTGCCTGGAAAGCAGAGAATCACTGTAGTAATAGGTGCTGTTGTTTATTTGTTAAAGTGTTACTAAACCCAGGACCATGCATTCAGTATATCTGGTCTCCCACGGTACACAGAACATGGAAATGCCATTATTTTAGTAAATATAACCTGCTAAATACCTTTTCTCATCAGCACTATACAGCAGTCTTGTAACTTCTATCAGTGTCCAGCCGAGCACTGGATAAAGCTTGTAGGAGGAGTTTTCATTCTACTCTGACTGTCCTTTGAGGCTGCATGACCCCTGATCCTCTGTTTGGAGAGTGATGATTGTGCTGTGCTGAGCACATGCACCCTCCAGAAAGAAAAAAAAAACTCTCTCGCAAAACATACCAAACTGAGCATGTGCAAAGTGCCTCCTAGGGCTTAGTACTATCATCAAATAGATTGGGGACTGGGGAAGAAGTGGAGGATTAGAGAACCCCTTAGGTTCCACAGTGAGTGTAACAAGCATACTTTACTGCATATACAGTGCCTTGCAAAAGTATTCACCCACCTTGGCATTTATCGTGTTTTGTTGCCTCACAACCTGGAATTAACATGGATTGTTTGAGGATTTGCCTCATTTAATTTACAGAACATGCCCACAACTTTTGAAGATGTTTTTTTTATTGTGAAGCAAACAACATATAGGACAAAATAACAGAAAAAGTCAATGTGCATAACATATCACCCCCTAAAGTCAATACTTTGTACAGCCACCTTTTATGGCTATCACAGCTCCAAGTCGTTTGGATAAATCTCTATGAGCTTGCCACATCTTACCACTGGCATTTTTGCCCATTCCTCCTTGCAAAACTGCTCCAGCCCCTTCAAGTTGGATGGTTTGCACTTGTGAACAGCAATCTTTAAGTCTGACCACAGATTTTCTATTGGATTGAGGTCTGGGCTTTGACTAGGCCATTCCAACACATTTACAGGTTTCCCCTTAAACCACTCAAGTGTTGCTTTAGCAGTGTGTTGGGGTCATTGTCCTGCTGGAAGGTGAACCTCCGTCCTAGCCTCAAATCACACACAGAGAAGTACAGGTTTTGCTCAAGAATATTCCTGTATTTATTACCATCCATCTTTCCCTCAACTCTGACCAGTTTCCCCGTCCCGACTGCTGAAAACATCCCCACAGCATGATGCTGTCACCACCATGTTTCACTGTGGGGATGGTGTTCTTTGGGTGATGTGATGTGTTGGGTTTGCACCAGACATAGCATTTTCTTTGATTTTTAGTCTCATCAGACCAGAGTATCTTCCTCCATACATTTTGGGATTCTCCCACATGCCTTTTTGCAAACTCAAAAGGTGCCATCTTGTTCTTTGCTGAAAGTAATGGCTTTCCTCTGGCCACTCTGCCATAAAGCCCAACTCTATGGAGCGTATGGCTTATTGTCGTCCTATGTACAGATACTCCAGTCTCTGCTATGGAACTCTGCAGCTCCTCCAGGTTTACCTTAAGCCTCTGTGCTGCCTCTCTGATTAATGCCCTCCTTGCCCGGTCCATGAGTTTTGGTGTGTGGCTGTCTCCTGGTGGTTTTGCTGCTGTGCCATGTTCTTTCCATTTGGTTATGATAGATTTGATGGTGCTCCTAGGGATCATCAAAGATTTGGATATTTTTTTATAAACTAACCCTGACTTGTACTTCTCAACAACATTGTCCCTTACTTGTTTGGAGAGTTCCTTGGTCTTCATGGCAGTGTTTGGTTAGTGGTGCCTCTTGCTTTTCAAAAAGGTGTGCATATGTAATAACAGATCGTGTGACACTTAGATTGCACACAGGTGGACATCATTTCACTAATTATATGACTTCTGAAGGTAATTGGTTGCACCAGAGGTTTTTATGGGCTTCATAACAAAGGGGGTGAATACATACGCACATGCCAAGTATCAGTTTTTTATTTCTGAAAAATAGACGTATGTACATTTTTTTTAATTTTACTTCTCCAACTTAGCCCTGTGTGCTCCCAGCACAGTTACCGGTGGCTAACAGGAAGCAGCAATCGGGAGCTTTCTGATCATGTGATTACCGTGACAGCCTATCACGGCGGTCACATGATCATAAACCCCACACCGCCTGCTGGCATCTAAAACCCCTTAAAGGGCTGGGAGGTGACAGCACAAAGGGGTAACAGGGGAGCTTTGCTAAAAAGAGAGAAAGGGGTAAGAAGGGGATGGGAGTCCCAGGGGTGTACGTAGCTTACTTTGAGGAGTCATAAAGAGCAAGGGAAACCAAGGTCAATCTGGTTAAAGTGGATGTAAACCCAATGTCATCCTTTCTAAACTACTGTCATAGGGGTTATCTATAAGGATATACATGCCTCCTGCATGTATCTTTACCTTTTAAATGTCTCCCCTCTGTCTGTTATGAGACCCGAAAAACTGCAGATTCTGTGAGTGGGTCTGTTGTCTGTAGCTCAGTGGGTGGAGTCATGATGTCAGTAGACTCCCCGCCCACCTCTACACTCCCCTTGTCAATATGCATTTTCTCCTGTGTATTTCTTACACTGAACTTCTGCTATGATCTCTAACATCCAGTGAAAAGACAGGAAAGTAACCACATGACTTCAGAATGCCAAATCATGCTAAGGTGTGGAATAGCCAATCCTTGTAGAGCTGCTGAAGAAAGGAGTGGGGGTGGGAATTAAAAAATAATGCATGTCTTAGGCTAATGCACGAGATATGTAAATCACCTGTCACTCACAGCAAGGGGAGGATTTGACAAAGTTTTTCTCAGTTTGTCAAGTTTTATCTCACTGAATAATTAAAGAGGATTACTCAGAGCTGGATTAACTCTTTGTGGCAAGACTGGGCTCAAATGATAGGAAATCGTATACTCTACATTATGACATAAAAAAAAAAAATTGTGTTTACATCCACTTTAAGGTTCCAAAAGAGTTAGGTTAAAGCCTAGTGGGAGAAACTGTTAATCCAGGGTTGCCATAATTTGACATATTTAGAAATCCTACATTGTAAGGTAGCTTCAATTTTGGCCTGGGTGATCCTGGGTAATCGTGTCAACAAGTCAAAGCCGAGAAGTTTTCCAAGCCTTGGATATAATTTGGCCACAGTTGTGATTTGCAGAAGGAGCCTACATTGCAGTTTGGTAAGTTCCAAAGGTTGCTTATTAGGAAGAGCAATTGTAGGATAAGCAGTGAGGTGTTTGCCAAACAGGGTGGAAAAATTGCAAATATTTCTGACCAGAACTTACTAAGAGGCAAGTCTATCATGTGAACCTGAAACTATGTCTTTATAACCCCCGAAAGCAGGTAGGTGCGGTTGGGACAGATTTACGAATCTGGGCAGGGACCAGATACCACAGAGAAAGTACTTATAGGAGGTTTCCAAAGTAGTCACATTCTGTAAACAGGATTTGTTGCTAGCCATTAGAGCTGCACAATTAATCGTCAAGAATCGTTATCGCGATCTTGACTAAAGTGTTTCACAATTCTTTCTATGCAAGGAATTCTCTCTGCTGTTCTGAAGACACAGCCCTCAACAGAAAGGAAAAGAAAAACTGGGCAGTCTGCCAAGAATTAAAACATTCTTTACCAGTTGAACTTAAGTATAAACATTGTAACAATTTGTCAATGGAACAGACTTCGTGTGTAAGTGAAAAAAGTTTAACCACTTAATCACTAAACCTTTTTCTGACATTTGTTGGTTTCAAGTTAAAATAAATTTTTTGCTAGAAAATTACTTAGAACCCCCAAACATTATATATATATTTTTAGTAGACACCCTAGAGAATAAAATGGTGGTTGTTGCAATATTTTATGTCACACTGTATTTGCGCAGCGGTCTTTCAAATGCAATTTTTTTTTAAAAAATAACTTTAATGAATTAAAAAAAAAGACAGAGGGCCGTGATGCTTATTTTATTAGGTTCAGAAGCCTATAGGATTTTTTAACTTGGGGAGCAGAGTCTTCATACATATCTAAAGTACAGTTCACAGCACAATGCAGATTTGGACCCTTGCACAATTAAATTATTAGAGACCAGCTTAATGAAAAGACTCCAAAACCAAAATTGAGGGAAAGGCGGCTTATGGAGCCAGATAAATTTACTTTGCTAAAATCCGTGGATTTTGGGTGCCAGATGAAAATGGCTGTGCTAGAAGACAGTGATATTTTGTGCCTCACAGAAGGAAATTAAGTTCCCGTTCAAGTACAAAAACTGACTGACAGCACACCAAATGCACATTATTTTAAATGTGAGGGTAACCTCCATATAGGAGGACCGCAGCTGTGCCCTACACAATGCAAACACTGCTGGTGCTATAACAAACTGAGCCACTTTGCTAAATGTTGCCTTTCATAACCCAGAACATCTGTTCATAACTTAAATCAGGTGGATCAGGAACCTGATGATCTGTAGATTTATGCAGGGTTCACATCATTGCAAATTGGATGCGGGTTCTCCACATCCAATTCGCAATAGCAGGAGATTTTGATCGGCTCTCTATGGAGCTGGTTCACATATCTCCGCTGCGGGTCCGGTGCGAATTTGCACAGGAGCCCTGTGAGTCTTTTGGTCTGTTTCAGGTCTGAATTCAGCCAAAAATTTGGGCTGAAATCGGACCTGAAAACGGTGAACCAGGACACGCTGGACCCCTGCTGGGAGCCGCATGCAGCTATGGTGTGAACCCAGCCTTTGGCTGAGTAACTCTGTTACTGTATAATTGTTATTGTCCAAATGCTACTGCTGTTAGACACAAGAGCATAGGTTTCCATTGTGAATACAACAACTTACAATGCCCATTTCCGTCATTACCCACTCCAGGAGACACAGACTACCCTAACGGGCTACAGTAATACCCAAATTTCAGTGTTGGGTAAGATAACATAACCTGCCACACACAAATATAGGCATTTGGTCAGTTATGCTTTCATGTCACTGAATTTGAAGCAAATCTATTAGGTTTTTTAATGCATTAGGACTTGTTTCATGCACTGGTATTTAAAGTTCTGGATCAGACAGATGCATTAAAACATATATCTGATACTAGGTCAGTTTTAATACCCATAGGTATATGCACGGGGTGTGCCAGGTGTGCCTGGGCACACCCTAATCATGAGTGCTGTCTCCCGAATTCTGCCTCAAAATGTTGCATCCAAGAGAGTGTGTAACCCCCCACTGGCTGTGAAACAGTTTCACAGGCAGCAGATCGTGAGGCTTGACAGAAGCGGTGAGTGTGTGAACTGTCAAATAATGTCACTGCTTGCAGAGAGAAACATCAGCTGTCAAAATTTAGCAGTGATGTCGGGGGTGAGCGGAACTGAACAACTATCAAACACCAGGATGGGGTCTGAGTGGGCCGCTACATTTATGTGGCCCCGCTCCCTTTCTTAAGCAGCCCAATCATTTGCTGGTGTTGATAGCTGCTTAGTCCCGTCCATCCCTGACATTGCGGCTGAGTTGTGACCTCTCTCCCTGCAAGTAGTTACATTAGCTGACAGTTTCACACACCCAGCAGCTCTGGCAAGCCTCACGGTCTGCTTTGTGTGAAACTCCCCCTCTCTCCTGTCAGTGCTAATCAATGCTGCCTAACCCATCAGTGTAAATTAATGCTGCCAACCAGTGCCAACCAATGTTGCCTATCAGTGCCAACCAATGCTGCTCTTCAGTGCCAACCAGTGCCAACCAATGCTGCCTATCAGTGCCAACCAATGCTGCTGTATTGCTATGGCCATTTGTATTGTCTTGATAGCAATAATATAGAGTTAGGTTTAGTAAGAGCATATTGTCTGCAGAAATTCCAGGCACAACCCCCCCCCCTTCTGATATGTAAATAAACCAGTTGGATAGGTTTTGGAGCTAAGCAGAGGAAGTTGGTATGCAGGAAGTTGGTGGGAGAGGCTTGGGAGCTTTTTGCAAGAAACATGTGTTCGGACAACAGATGTGTTTGGAAGGAAAAGAGGAAGACATGGATGCCAGGAGCTCTTGAAACTTTGGAAACATTTTATGTTGGACTGAGCAAGGAACCATGAAGGACATTACATCTTGACCCTAAGTTGAGTAACTATTTAGTTTACTTAATGCGTACATATTGTACATGCTTATATTTGTAGGCATATTTTGTAAGCTATGAATTGTGTTGTATTGTGTATTCTACAGTTTGTATGTGCAGCTTTCCTGTTTAGTAAAGCATTGATACACTACAGAAGTCTAAGCTTCCTTGGTTTTACCGCAAGAACTTTAATAGATAGACGCAAAGCATAACATTGGGTGCTCGTGCCAGGATTTGTGCTAAAATCTCAACTGAAGCAGAGCTGTTTTCTGTGGTGTGTTTTGTTGCTTGTGAGAAGAGAAGGGAGAAGATGCTGCGTACACTGTTTAGGAGTAGTAATGCCCTGTACACACGATAGGATTTTCCGACAACAAAACCGTGGATTTTTTTTCTGAAGGATGTTGGCTTAAACTTGTCTTGCATACACATGGTCACACAAATTTGGTCGGAAATTCTGAACGTCAAGAACACGGTCACAGGGCCGATCCTAGGGTCACATCTTACCAACTCCTCCCCTTTACAAATGATTCTATGGCAACGACTCAAATACAGAGCTGCTCCCCTAAGAAGTCTTTGTTACCCTGAAATCCTCCCATGATCTCTTAACAATAAAGAAAATACAGGAAGCGAGAACACTAATGGGACCTGGAGGGGAGTCTCTCTGATGCACACAGAGAGGGCTTCTGTTAGAAAGAGTCCCCAGACATAATACAGGATATGGTCAAAGACTGCAGACATGATACAAGAGATGGTCAGAGACTGCAGACATGATACAGGAGATTGTCAGAGACTGCAGACATAGTACAGGAGATGATCAGAGACTGCAGACATAATACAGGAGATGATCAGAGACTGCAGACATAGTACAGGAGATGATCAGAGACTGCAGACATGGTACAGGAGATAATCAGAGACTGCAGACATGGTACAGGAGATGATCAGAGACTGCAGACATAGTACAGGAGATGATCAGAGACTGTAGACATGATACAAGAGACAGTCAGAGACTGCAGACATAGTACAGGAGATGGTCAGAGACTGCAGACATGGTACAGGAGATGATCAGAGACTGCAGACATAGTACAGGAGATGATCAGAGACTGTAGACATGATACAAGAGACAGTCAGAGACTGCAGACATGGTACAGAAGCTGGTCAGAGATTGCAGACATGATACAAGAGACAGTCAGAGAGTGCAGACATAGTACAGGAGATGGTCAGAGACTGCAGACATGGTACAGGAGTTGGTCAGAGACTGCAGACATGGTACAGGAGATGATCAGAGACTGCAGACATAGTACAGGAGATGGTCAGAGACTGCAGACATGGTACAGGAGTTGGTCAGAGACTGCAGACATGGTACAGGAGTTGGTCAGAGACTGCAGACATAATAGAGGAGATGATCAGAGACTGCAGACATAGTACAGGAGATGATCAGAGACTGCAGACATGGTACAGGAGATGATCAGAGACTGCAGACATGGTACAGGAGATGATCAGAGACTGCAGACATAGTACAGGAGATGGTCAGAGACTGCAGACATAGTATAGGAGATGATCAGAGACTGCAGACATAGTACAGGAGATGGTCAGAGACTGCAGACATAGTATAGGAGATGATCAGAGACTGTAGACATAGTACAGGAGATGATCAGAGACTGCAGACATGATACAAGAGATGATCAGAGACTGCAGACATGATACAAGAGATGATCAGAGACTGCAGACATGATACAAGAGACAGTCAGAGACTGCAGACATAGTACAGGAGATGGTCAGAGACTGCAGACATGATACAAGAGATGGTCAGAGACTGCAGACATAATACAGGAGATGGTCGGAGACTACAGACAAGATAGAATAGATGGTCAGAGACTGCAGACATGATACAAGAGACAGTCAGACACTGCAGACATGGTGCAGAAGCTGGTCAGAGATTGCAGACATGATACAAGAGATGGTCAGAGACTGCAGACATGGTACAGGAGATGGTCAGAGACTGCAGACATGGTACAGGAGATGATCAGAGACTGTAGACATGATACAAGAGACAGTCAGAGACTGCAGACATAGTACAGGAGATGGTCAGAGACTGCAGACATGATACAAGAGATGGTCAGAGACTGCAGACATAATACAGGAGATGGTCAGAGACTACAGACAAGATAGAATAGATGGTCAGAGACTGTAGACATGATACAAGAGACAGTCAGACACTGCAGACATGGTACAGAAGCTGGTCAGAGATTGCAAATATGATACAAGAGATGGTCAGAGACTGCAGACATGATACACGAGATGGTCAGAGACTGCAGACATGATACAGGAGATGGTCAGAGACTGCCGACATGATACATGAGATGGTCAGAGACTGCAGACATGATACAAGAGATGGTCAGAGACTGCAGATATGATACAAGAGATGGTCAGAGACTGCAGACATGGTACAGGAGATGGTCAGAGACTGCAGACATAATACAAGAGATGGTCAGAGACTGCAGAAATGATACAAGAGATGGTCAGAGACTGCAGACATGATACAAGAGAAGGTCAGAGACTGAAGACATGATACAAGAGAAGGTCAGAGACTGCAGACATGATACAGGAAATGGTCAGAGATTGCAGACATGATACAAGAGAAGGTCAGAGACTGAAGACATGATACAAGAGAAGGTCAGAGACTGAAGACATGATACTAGAGAAGGTCAGAGACTGCAGACATTATACAAGAGATGGTCAGAGACTGCAGATATAACACAGGAGATGGTCAGAGATTGCAGTTCCTATGGACGTTAGTAAATAATGGCCGATCGGCCCTCTCACCTGACCCAGCGATGTTTCCTCTGATCAGGAGTCTGGTCACTCTGAATTGCCCGTGGTGACTCGGCTGGGTAGCACCCAGATCTGTATTCTGGCAGTGACTCCATTCCTTTCTCCGCCAGGGATGGCGCTAGGCTGTGTGTCTTTCCCTCTAGTGGCGCAGGGCAGTGGGGTTCCCTCTATGATGGTGTTCCCTCAGCACTGCCCTCTCCCTCTGGAGTCCTGGGTGTACTTCCCTGAAAGCTTTCTCAGGCTCCTGGCTCTCTCTCTCTCCCATTCAGCTGAGCCTGCTGTGTGGGCTGCAGTTTCCGTGTTACAGTGGGGCTGCCAGTCCTCAGAACTACATGTCCCACAATCCTCTTCTCTGGTCCTTTTTCTATTCTATTTTTTCCCTGGCTGATATGAAGGCGGGGGAAGAAAGATAGTGGGAGGCTGTGCTGGCCAGCGCCGCTCACTAGTATAGCAGTGCACGTGCGGAGGAGAGGGAGATGGAGGGGAAGGGGCGAAAGAAGAGCCCGCAGCTGCAGTGACGTCACTAGGGTTGGTGTCACCAGGTGCGGTATAACATGGTGTCACCCCCCTTCCACCAACTTTAGTTGCCCCTCAGTACAGACCCCCCTCCATTAAGTATAGACCCCCTTCGTCAGTGCAGACCCCCCACTAAGTATAAACCCCTCTCTCAGTACAGACCCCCCCTTCATCAGTATAGACCCCCCAAGGACAAACCACCCCCCCTCCATTAGTAGACCCCCACCAGGACAACCCCCCCCTCCATTAGTACAGATCCCCCCAGGACAAAGCCCCCTCCATTAGTACAGTCCCCCCACAGGACAACCCCCCCTTCATTAGTACAGACCCCCCAGGACAACCCCCCTCCATTAGTACAGACCCCCAGGACAAATCCCCCCTCTATTAGTACAGACCCCCCAGGACAAACCCCCTCCACTAGACCAGACCCCCACAGGACAAATCCCTCCTTCATTAGTACAGACCCCTCAGGACAAACCCCCCCTCCATTAGTAAAGACCCCCCAGGACAAACCCCCTCCATTACTACAGACCCCCCCAGGAGAACCCCCCTCCACTAGTACAGACCCCCACAGGACCAATCCCCCCTTCATTAGTACAGAGCCCCCAGGACAAACCCCCCTCCATTAGTACAGACCCCCCACCAGGACAAACCCCCTCCATTAGTACAGACCCCCCACCAGGACAAACCCCCTCCATTAGTACAGACCCCCCCAGGACAACTCCCCCTCCATTAGTACAGACCCCCCCGGACAAACCCCCCCATTAGTACAGACCCCCCCAGAACAAACCCTCTCAATTAGTACAGATCCCCCCAGGACAAATCCCCCCTCCATTAGTACAGAACCCCCCAGGACAAATCCCCCCTCCATTAGTACAGACCCCACCAGGACAAATCCGCTCTCCATTAGTACAGACTCCCCAGGATAAATCCCCCATTCATTAGTACAGACCCCCCAGGACAACCCCCCCCCCCTTCATTAGTACAGACCCCCCCAAGACAACCCCCCTCCATTAGTACAGACCCCAAAGGACAACCCCCTCCATTAGTACAGACCCCCCAGGACAAACCCCCCCCTCCATTAGTACAGACCCCCAGGACAAATCCCTCCATTAGTACAGACCCCCCCAAGACAACCCCCCCTCCATTAGTACAGACCCCCAAGACAACCATCCCTCCATTAGTACAGACCCCCCAGGACAACTCCCCCTCCATTAGTACAGACCCCCCCAGCACAAACCCCCTCCATTAGTACAGACCCCCCCAGGATAACCCCCCTCCATTAGTACAGACCCCCCCAGGACAACTCCCCCTCCATTAGTACAGACCCCCCCAGGACAAACCCCCTCCATTAGTAAAGACCCCCCAGGATAACCCCCCCTCCATTAGTACAGACCCCCCCAGGACAACTCCCCCTCCATTAGTACAGACCCCCCAGGACAAACCCCCTCCATTAGTACAGACCCCCAGGATAACCCCCCCTCCATTAGTACAGACCCCCCAGGACAACTCCCCCTCCATTAGTAAAGACCCCCAGGACAAATCCCCCTCCATTAACCCCCCCAGGACAAACCCCCTTCATTAGTACAGACCTCCCAGGACAACCTCCCCCCCATTAGTACAGACCCCCAAGGACAAACCCCCCTCGATTAGTACAGACCGCCAAGGACAAACCCCCCTCGATTAGTACAGACCGCTCCAGGGACAAACCTCCCTCTATTAGTACAGAAACATTAACACCCGGGCGGCAGCTAGAGAGGACAGTGTGCAGTCGCGCTGCCCGGGTGAAGACCAGATCAAGACAGGCAGCAGCTTAGGTGGGAGTAAGGGACAGAGGAGAGAACCTGTGTCAGGCTGCAGGCACAGGCCACCCCTCCATTAGTACAGAACCCTCCCAGGACAAATCCCCCCTCCATTAGTACAGACCCCACCAGGACAAATCCGCTCTCCATTAGTACAGACCCCCCAGGATAAATCCCCCATTCATTAGTACAGACCCCCCAGGACAACCCCCCCTTCATTAGTACAGATCCCCCCAGGACAACCCCCCTCCATTAGTACAGACCCCAAAGGACAACCCCCCTCCATTAGTACAGACCCCCCAGGACAAACCCCCCCCTCCATTAGTACAGAGCCCCCAAGACAACCCCCCCTCCACTAGTACAGACCCCCCCAGGACAACTCCCCCTCCATTAGTACAGACCCCCAGGATAACTCCCCTCCATTAGTACAGACCCCCCCAGGACAAACCCCCTCCATTAGTACAGACCCCCCCAGGACAACTCCCCCTCCATTAGTACAGACCCCCCAGGATAACCCCCCCTCCATTAGTACAGACCCCCCCAGGACAACTCCCCCTCCATTAGTACAGACCCCCCAGGACAAACCCCCTCCATTAGTACAGACCCCCCAGGATAACCCCCCCTCCATTAGTACAGACCCCCCAGGAAAAATCCCCCTCCATTAACCCCCCCCCCAGGACAAACCCCTTCCATTAGTACAGACCCCCCAGGACAACCCCCCCATTAGTACAGACCCCCAAGGACAAACCCCCCTCAATTAGTACAGACCGCCAAGGACAAACCCCCCTTGATTAGTACAGACCGCTCCAGGGACAAACCTCCCTCTATTAGTACAGAAACATTAACACCCGGGCGGCAGCTAGAGAGGACAGTGTGCAGTGTGAAGACCAGATCAAGACAGGCAGCAGCTTAGGCGGGAGTGAGGGACAGAGGAGGAGAGAACCTGTGTCAGGCTGCAGGCACGGGCCGCCCCCCGCCCACAGCGAAGTCACTGCGCGGCTGGTCTCTCTCAACACAGAGGCCAGCCGCTCCAATCTCCGGCGGCTGCTCTCCTCTGACAGGAGGAGGAGGAGGGAGGGGGGACAACCCGGCTCTAGCAGTGTGAAACACAGCGGCCGCTCCGCGGCAGTGACCTGCAGACAGAGCTACTTCTGGACACGGAGGGGAGGAGGAGGAGGGAGGGGAGCACTCTGGCACTGCAGCGCCCCCACCTCTCTGGCGCCTGGGTGCACTGCACCCCGTGCACCCGCCTGGGACCGGCCCTGCACGGTCACGTACAATACATACGAAGAGCCGAGAAAAATGAAGTTCAATAGCCAGTGTGGCTCTTCTGCTTGATTCCAAGCATGCATGGACTTTTGTGCGTCGGAATTGTGTACACACGCTCGGAATTTCCAAAAACAAGTTTTGTTGTCGGAAAATTTGAGAACCTGCTCTCAAACATTTGTTGGTGGAAATTCCATAAAAAAATGTTCTATGGAGCATACACACGGTCTGACTTTCCAACAACAAGCTTACATCCAACATTTATTGTTGGAAAATCCTATCATGTGTACAGGGCATAAGGCTGCAAAGGTTTCTGGTGTCCAGGAGGACTTGAAGGGGTGCACCCTTCCTATCTGGGCCAGAAATAGTCAGTGGATGTCTGTTGTAAAGGAGCTGGCTTGATATGCTTCTCCTTTGAACAGAGCTTGGGATGGAGTCTCTGATCTTTCCTCGGATTTTAGTCTCAAAAGTTTTGGGTTCAGTAAGGGAGAGATGCAGGCAGTTGCTGTGTTTGGTTTGTACTTCCTGCATGCTCTATATATTGAATCTGAAAAGAGGAAAAAGGGAGAATTAGAAAGACATTTACTGAAGGAGCAGTTTGCAGTAGTATCCAAGTGTTTGAAAGAAACTGCAAGCAAGGCAAAAGATTTAGAAAGTAGGGTAATCAAAGTTAAACCTGCAGTGGCTTCGAACTGTGTTCAAACCCCTGTAGGCTGAGCTGAAGATATGAATGAGCGGTGTGCAGCCCTCATAAACAAGTCTAATGATGCCCTAACAAAGGACAAAGGCCCGAAGCCTGTAAACAGAAATAGGACATGTGCCACTGTTACTTCCCATAAGCAGGAAGCTGAGGATTTGATCAGCTCAAATGGCCGAGTTGAGTCAGATACAAGGAAGGCAATGCCTATGATCTCCAGGAGACATATGTGGATTGATTTACTTAAGGTGGGGGTCCCTAGAGAGGAAATAGATGGGATTCCTACACCAGCATTGCTTAAGAAGTGGAAGCAAGTGGTTGGGAATGGTAGATTCAGTCACATTAAGTGTTTCCGTTGCCAAAAAGTGGAACATTTTGCAAAAATGTGCCATGATGTGAAGACTGGACAACAGCAGGCCTGTATTCTTCCCATGACAGCACGGAGAGATATGCAAGTTTATTCGTTACGTTGGAAGTCAATGTCTTTTCGTGAAAGTGTTTTAAGGCAACAGTGAGCACCCTACAATAGTTTTGCAGTTAGCTCAAGCAGTGAGCTATGTTTTTGGTACAGTTGGAAGGAACATAAAATGTGCTTTGTCTCTTATGGCCTGTACACACAACCGGTTTTACCGTCAGAATAAACTCTGTAGGTTTTTACGACGGAGTTCCGATGGAATTCTGGTCAAGCTGTCTTGCATACACACGGTCACACCAAATTCCGACCGTCCAGAACGCGGTGACGTACAACACATATGATGGGACTAGAAAATGAAAGTTCAATAGCTAGTAGCCAATAGCTTCCGTCTCATACTTGTTTCAGAGCATGCGTTGTTTTTGGTGCGTCGGAACAGCATACAGACGAGCATTTTTTCCAATAGTAATTTGTTCCATCGGAAAAATATAGAACATGTTCTCTATCTAAGTCTGTCTGAAGTTTTGACAGAAAAAGTCCGATGGGGCATACACACAGTCGGAATATATGATGAAAAGCTCCCATTGGACTCTTTCTGATGGAAATTCCGCTCGTGTGTACAAGGCATAACTCTTTTTAGGTACTGAGCATCGAGAGGTGGAGCAGGCTGAGCAGATGACCATGCTAGATGGGAAGAGGCAGACCTGAAGAGAGCCTGAGGAAGATGCAGATAATTTCCTGATGGTGGCTGAATTGGAGTGGACTTTCATCTGAGCATTTCCTTATGACCAAGAGGGCAAGAGACTTTCATCTGGGACTTTCTTTACACAAACTGCCAAAGACATTGTTAACCCTGCTCAATACAACAGCTGCCTATCAGTGCCAACCAGTGCCAACCAATGCTGCCTATCAGTGCCAACCAGTGCTGCCTATCAGTGCCAAGCAATGCTGTCTATCAGTGCCAATTAGTGCCAACCAATGCTGCCTATCAGTGCCAATCAATGCTTCCAATCAGTGCTACCTATCAGTGCCAATCAGTGCCAACCAATGCTGTCTATCACTGCCAATCAATGCTGCCAATCAGTGCTGCCTATCAGTGCCAATCAATGCCAATCAATGCTGCATATCAGTGCTGCCAATTAGTGCCAATCAATGCTGTCAATCAGTGCTACCTATCAGTGGCAATCAAGGCTGCCTATCAGTGCCAATCAATTCTGCCAATCAGTGCCAATCAATGCCCAGTGCTGCCAATCAGTGCCCATCAGTGCTGCCTATAAGTGCCAATCAGTGTCCATCAGTGCTGCCAATCAGCGCCCATCAGTGATGCTTATCAGTGCCAATCAGTGCCCATAAGTGCTGCCAATCAGAGCCCATCAGTGCTGCCTATCAGTGCCAATCAGTGACCATAAGTGCTGCCAATCAGAGCCATTTAGTGCTCCCTATCAGTGCCCATTAGTGCCGCCTATCAGTGCCAATCAGTGCTGACAATTAGTGTCACCTATCAGTCCTGCCTATCATTACCGCCTATCAGTGCCAATCAGTGCTGCCAGTCAGTGCTGCCTATCAGTGCCAACCAGTGCTGCCTATCAGTGCCACCTATCAGTGCCACCAATTAGTGCCCATCAATGCTGCCAATCAGTGCCACCTATGAGTGCCCAACAGTGTGGCCTATCAGTGCTGCCAATCAGTGCCCATCAGTGCTGCCAATCAGTGCTGCCAATCAGTGCCAATCAGTGCTGCCTAACACTGCCACCAATCAGTGCCTATCAGTGCTGCCAATCAGTGCCACCAATTAGTGCTAAAAATCTGTACTGCCTATGAGTGGACACCAGCACTGCCTATCAGTGCCAATCAGTGCTGCCAATCAATGCCCATCAGTGGTGGCAAATGGGGGCAACTATTATTGCCCATCATTGCTGCCAATCAGTGACACCTATCAGCAGTGCCAATCAGTGCCCATCAGTGCTGCCAATCAGTGCCCATCAGTGCCACCTATCAGTGCCCATCAGTGCTGCTATGGACAGATGAACTCAGCAGCCAGGCACATTATCCATTGGGGGGGCGGCCACAACTAAAAACTAAATGTTTTTTTAATGCCACATGCTGATCTTTAGTATAATAGGTATTCACCACACTACTATTTACAATAAACTACTGGAGGTAAAATAGAAACGTGTCAGTAAAAGGCTTGCTGCTAAGCACTGTTATGTGTTCCCACACCAGAAAAAAAGTGCAGTGCTAACTTACTAATCAATAACTTAACAATAATGCTGCAACCATCTAATGTATATAAATCTCATTAAACTTCAATATTACAATACCGGCCTGTGTAATATGTACTGTAAATTCACATATAATACACATCAAAATGAAAACAAGACATAACAAATGAAACTTAGCAGGGATGGTGGAAACCCCTCTACTGATGTAGCAGGACACAATTTTGATGTAACTTAATGTGTGTTATATCTTATCATCCGGTGCCATCTAGCGGCCAAAATATAAAAGGACTGAATCTTTATTCTTTTATTATTCAGAAGTTGACATGGAAGTATTTTGTTTGTTTACATTTGGACAATAACTTGACCTACCCAAAATGCTCAGTAACTCCCACAAACCTCAAGGAACAGAACTGCATTGTGGAAAGATTATAAAAAGGCTGGGAGTGGCCATCTTAGCTCTCTTGGACACGCATGGCCAGCCTGGGAGGATCTGTGTGCGGTCTCCAGCGCAGTGCGGCCTACCTCCACGGAACTGCGATCCGAGCCGCGATACTGCGACATACCAGAGAGCTGAACTGACGACAGGGCAAGACTGGGAAGGAGCCAGAGGAGCCTGTCAGAGTCATCTGGGAGTTCCGGAGCATCTTGAACTGTGGTACGGAGCAGCGCAGCGGTGCCGGACGGTCGGAGACAGAACCTTATACATCAGAACAGAGTCTTCTGACATCACTGTCCTGATTGGGTGAGAGGGCTGTTGCTCAAAAGCTTCTTGATGTACTTTTACACATCCCTCTGCACAAGACAGAGCTGCTGGGACCCATAGTTCTACAAGCTAAGTCAGGAGGATTAGACTGAGTTAATATTAGGCTTTGGGCCTGCACCTCATTGAGAGTTTAGTACTGAGTCACTGGCACCAAAGATAGTTATAGTGCTATTACACCAGGACTTTGCTTCTACATTTCAGTCTACTTTGATCAGGATTCATTAACCCTTGGATTACAAGCCTACTCTGTTTTGTTAGCAGAAGAAAAGAAGGACTGTTTAGTAAAATACAAGGCCTTGTGTCCCTTTACTATATTGGGGTAGAGTGATGTTAAATGAGGGAGCTCTCTAATTGTTGTATTACACTTTATCAAGCTAATCTTTGATTTAATATATCAATAAAGCGCGCAGGTAATAGGAAAGTGCTCATAGTGAGATAAATTCACTCTGACGGTTATCCTATTTACTTTGCTACACTACTCATATATTATTTCAGACATTCTTTACCTGTATTGTATCTTTGTAATATAAAGTTCAGTTGACTGTCAGACTATGTTGGTTTGACAGTACAACCATTGTAGTTTAAACCTTCTAAAACAATTACAGTAAACACGGTTATTATTCAAGTATAACTGTGTGAGTGTTGTTTTCCTCTTCATCACCAGCCAAGAGGAGGGTAAGGTAACTACAGACAGGTATATTATATTGAGTATTGTGAACTTGCCTTATGATTTCGTTCTGATTGCACACAATCACACCATAGTTGTGTCAAGGGGACTGAGATATTCAAAGTGGAAACAAAGCAGAGTACAGGCCCAAATAAATCAGCTGCTCCTTCGGGGGTCAGTGCTACACATGGGGGCTCGTCTGGGATATCTGTTACTCTGCAAGCAAACCCACCCTTTGGTGCAAGTATGGACCCCATCACAGTGGTCCAGTGGTGTGAGGCAGAAGGTGCTCGCTCAGAAGCGAGCGTGGCAATTGAACTCCCAGGAGAAGACTGGAAAGAAAAACATGTAAAAGAAGTTGTGCAGGCACTATCCCCAGAGAGGAAGGCCTGGGTGATAGCTGTGAGGCCAAACTAAGGGACCTCCCGCACTTATGCCCTACTAGAGTGAAGGAAAGGTGTCCCTGAAAATTTACAAGGTAACAGTGTGAAACTGTCTGACATAAGTTCCCTTATTTTTGGGACCAACACTGACTTGGTAAGAAGACTTCTAACTCGACTCGTAATGGAGAAGAACACTCCAACCAAGGGAGTGCACCCCATGCTAACACAGGTGTACCAGGATCTTGTGTAGGAACAGAAGGCCCCCTCAGAAGGAGTGGGAAAAGTCTGGCACCTAGACAAGAGTAAAAAGCTGGTACAACTGGGTTAGGTAGTCTGCCTAAAGGCCTCTATCAAGTTGAGTTGGAGACAGCCTGGTCCCTTCGTCATTCTTGAGACGGACAGACAGAAAGAAGACAGGGGTCTGGAAGTTGTCCCTGAGGTGTTGTCAACTAAAGCGCTAAAGAGGAGTAAAGGACGTATCTCGGTCAGTATTTGCAACACAACAGCCTTGCCTGTAATGGTACCTGCCAGAGTACTGCTGGGGCAGGTCAGTCCAGCAACCCCAGTCTCACCGTGTGGCATCATGGGAGAACAGGATGGAGAGATGCCCTTGGAAGAGTTCTACCCAAAGAACACACCTCTTTCACCTGCCTGGATGGAAAGAGCCAAGAACCAGCTCCTGAGATGGAGAGCTGCCTTCTCAAAAAGTGAGTTTGATGTGGGGCTTGCAAAGAGTAGCGAACACAAAATCCGCTTGGAAGAAGATAAACCCTTCCCTGAGAGGGTAAGGTGGATCCCGTTGGGAGATCTGTAAGACCTACGGGAGCAGTTAGCTGAGCTGACAAGGGCGGGGATTATTCGAGAGTCGCGGAGACCATATGCCTCTCCCATAGTGGTCGTAAGGAAAAAGAATGGCTCTTTGCGATTATGTATCGATTACCGGACACTAAATCGGAGGACCATCCCAGATGAGTATACCACACCTCGGATAGAGGATGCCCTACAGAGTCTAACAGGAGCAAAGTGGTTCAGTGTGCTAGATCTTAAGAGTGGGTACTATGAGATACCCATGTGCCCTGAAGATAGAGAGAAGACCGCTTTCATTACCCCTGTAGGATTTTTCAAATTTAATCGAGTGCCTCAAGGTCTGTCTGGAGCCCCAGCAACCTTCCAGCGATTAATGGAGAAGACAGTGGGTGACATGAACCTGATCGAGGTGTTGGTCTATCTAGACGATGTTATAGTGTTTGGCAGAACACTGGAGGAACACGAAGAGCGGCTGGAGAAGGTCTTGAAGAGACTACATGATGAAGGCCCGAAGCTTTCTTTGGAGAAGTGTCACTTTTACCAACCTTCAGTGAACTACTTGGGTCACATCGTGTCCTTTGAAGGAGTGGCAACAGACCCGCAGAAATTGGAGGCCGTTACCTCCTGGCCTAGACCAACTAACGTGACTGAAATTAGATCCTTTCTAGGGTTCTGTTCTTATTATTGGCTGTTTGTGGAATGGTTTGCTAAAATAGCCCACCCACTCACCGAGCTGTTGAAGAATCAAGAAGGAACTGGCTCAGATTCAGAAGGCTTGGGGAAGCCAAAGGAAGGCCAGAGAAGAAGTCCATCCAGGAAGAATGGACTATACAGTGTGAGGAGGCTTTCAGACAGTTGAAATGGAGCCTTACCACTGCTCCGGTTCTAGCCTATGCAGACCCTTCTAAATCCTATGATTTTCACGTGGATGCAAGTCGAGACGGGCTGGGTGGAGTACTTTACCAGGAACATGATGGACAACAAAATCCCATAGCCTATGTGAGCAGAAGTCTAACCCCCACTGAGCGGAACTACCCCACTTACAAATTGGACTTCCTGGCTTTAAAATGGGCTGTGGTAGATAAACTCAAGGATTACTTATATGGTGCAGAGTTTGTGGTTAAGACAGACAATAACCCACTTACTTACTTGCTTACCACAGCAAAGTTGGATGCCACGGGCCATAGGTGGCTGGCTGCACTCTCAGCGTTCACATTCATCTTGAAATATAGACCAAGAATTGGAAATAGAGATGCAGATGCATTATCAAGACGACCTCACTGTTCCCAGAGTCAAGAAGAAGAATGGACCCAGCTCACCTCAGAAGGAGTGAGAGCCCATTGTGATGGGGCGCAACGACAAAATAAACGTGGGGCTAGAGCAGAAGAAGTTGGAGTGTCTGCTGCCGGAGTGCCTAAGTGTTACTGTGATGTCACTCAAATTGCAGAGGAAGGTTTACCAAAGCTGTCCAGGAAGGAACTTCGGTTGGACCAACAACAGGACCCACTTTGGAGAGCAAACAACCTGACTTATTTCTCAAAAGCACTGAAAAGGAGGCTCGCGTCTTACACAAAGAGTGGGATCTGCTACAACTCAAACAAGGGGTGGTCTACCGAAGGGTCCCCTCTGATGATGGTGTAGAAAAGTGGCAACTGTTAGACCGGAGAAGCACCGAGAGAAGGTACTGATTGCTCTGCATGACCATCACGGCCATTTGGGAGTGGAAAGGACTTTCCAGCTGGTGAAGGACAGGTTCTACTGGCCCTATATGAGGACCGAAATAGGGGGCTATTGTCACTCATGTCTCTGATGTATACAGAGGAAGACCTTGCCTCAGAGAGCTGCCCCAATGGGCCATTTGGAGAGCCAAGGACCGATGGAACTGGTCTATATAGATTTCCAGTGTGTGGAATCTGACTTAAGTGGAAAGGGGAACATTCTAATAGTTACCGACCACTTTACTCGTTATGCTCAAGCATTCCCTACTAAAGACCAACAGGCCTCCACAGTGGCGAAGGTTCTGGTGGAAAAGTTCTTTGTCCATTATGGTCTACCACAACAAATTCATTCTGATCAAGGGAGAGACTTTGAAAGTGCTCTGATTCAAAAGCTGTTAAATCTCTTAGGTATTCGGAAATCCAGAACCACCCCATACCATCCACAAGATGACCCTCAGCCGGAGAGATTTAACTCTTTTAAATATGATGGGAACTCTGACATCTGAGCAAAAACCATATTGGAGCCGGCACATTATTGCATTGGTACATGCATCTAATAGTACAAAGTGTGATGCAACAGGATATTCCCCCTACCGCCTAATGTTTGGAAGAGAAGCTAGACTACCGGTGGATTTGGCTTTTGGAACCAGTCTAGATCATACCTCAGTGACTTCTCACAGAGGATATGTGGATAGGTTGAAGAAGAGTTTGAAAACTGCTTATGATAAAGCCCAAGTCACATCAGGCCGCAGAGAATACAGAAACAAAAAGAACTTTGACCTTAAAGTAAGGGTTCAAGATTTACAACCCGGTGACCGAGTTCTATTGAGGAATTTGGGAATTCCAGGCAAGCACAAACTGGCTGATCGCTGGAAATCACAACTCTATATAGTGTGCAAGAAACGTTTAGGACTTCCGGTATATGAAATTTGGCCAGAGGGAAGCACTGGACCAATAAAGACTTGGCACCGTAATCGCCTCCTGCCTCTCACAGAAGCAGTCAGGATTACCACACAAGAGGAGCTGCCATCCACATCCCCTGTTGTACACAGACCAGTAACCAGACTTAGGCCTGAACCTTCTGCTACTGAAGAAGAAGAGGAGATGGAGATAAGCTGGCTGTGGCCATCTGAGGTATCGGAATCTCGAGTGAACTTTCCATTCCAAGCAGGGGGAGAGGATGGTGGAATTCTTAGACCGGAGGCTCCTGAATTCATACCCAAAAGTGGATCAAGGAAAGATACAGAGGATTCTCAAGTTTTTCTACCAGAAACAGATTTGGGAAGTCTAAGCGCTGATTCTGATGCTGAGACACAAGAAAAGGACGGAGTTGAGGAACAAACCAACTTGCCTGAAACGCTTAAAGCACAGAGGACCAAAAGAGTGATTCGTCCCACAAAGAGGCTAACGTATGAGACATTGGGCGAGTGTTCTGAAGGAGTTAACTTTACTGCCAGAAGAAACTCTGAAAGGCCTGGTACTCTTGCTTTTGTCTCAGAACACCAAAACCCTGTCTCATCCACTGATACACCTGTACATGACATTGGAGTATCGGCTGTGAATGTATAGGACAGCTCCCCATCATCTGAGAATTGGTAGGAAGCTCCCCTGTAACCGTATAGAATCAAAAATGTGTTACAGAAACAAAATTTTACATCTCTTTGGGGACCAAAGAGTTCAAGCAGGGGGAGTGTGTAGCGGGACACAATTTTGATGTAACTTAATGTGTGTTATATCTTATCATCTGGCGCCATCTAGCAGGCCAAAATATAAAAGGACTGCATCTTTATTCTTTTTTTATTCAGAAGTTGACATGGAAGTATTTTGTTTGTTTACATTTGGACATTAACTTGACCTACCCACAATGCTCAGTAACTCCCACAAACCTCAAGGAACAGAACTGCATTGTGGGAAGATTATAAAAAGGCTGGGAGTGGCCATCTTAGCTCTCTTGGACACGCATGGCCAGCCTGGGAGGATCTGTGTGAGGTCTCCAACGAAGCGCAGCCTACCTCCACGGAACAGCAATTCAAGCAGCGATACTGCGACATACCAGAGAGCTGAACTGACGGCAGGGCAAGACTGGGAAGGAGCCAGAGGAGACTGTCAGAGTCATCTGGGTGTTCTGGAGCATCTTGAACTGTGGTGCGGAGCAGCGCAGCGGTGCCGGCCGGAGACAGAACCTTATACATCAGAACGGAGTCTTCTGACATCACTGTCCTGGTTAGGTGAGAGGGCTGTTGCCCAAAAGCTTCTTGATGTACTTTTACACATCCCTCTGCACAAGAGGGAGCTGCTGGGACCCATAGTTCCACAAGCTAAGTCAGGAGGATTAGACTGAGTTAATATTAGGCCTCGGGCCTGCACCTCATTGAGAGTTTAGTACTGAGTCACTGGCACCAAAGATAGTTATAGTGCTATTGCACCAGGACTTTGCTTCTACATTTCAGTCTACTTTGACCAGGATTCATTAACCCTTGGATTACAAACCTACTCTGTTTTGCTACCAGAAGAAAGGAAGAAAAGAAGGACTGTTTAGTAAAACACAAGGCCTTGTGTCCCTTTACTATATTGGGGTAGAGTGATATTAAATGAGGGAGCTTCTCTAATTGTTGTATTATACTTTATCAAGCTAATCTTTGATTTAATATAGCAATAAAGCGCGCAGGAAATAGGAAAGTGCTCATAGTGAGATAAATTCACTCTGACGGTTATCCTATTTACTTTGCTACACTACTCATATATTATTTCAGACATTCTATACTTGTATTGTATCTTTGTAATATAAAGTTCAGTTGACTGTCAGACTATGTTGGTTTGACAGTACAACCATTGTAGTTTAAACCTTCTAAAACAATTACAGTAAATAAGGTTATTATTCAAGTATAATTGTGTGAGTGTTGTTTTCCTCTTCATCACCAGCCAAGAGGAGGGTAAGGTAACTACAGACAGGTATATTATATTGAGTATTGTGAACTTGCCTTATGATTTCGTTCTGATTGCACACTATCACACCACAGCTGTGTCAGGGGGACTGAGATATTCAAAGGGGAAACCAAGCAGAGTACAGGCCCAAATAAATCAGCAGCTCCTTCGGGGGTCAGTGCTACACTGATAATTGCAATTCAAACTATCGTCAAGTGCAACAACTTTTTAGTTAAGAGATTTACTTAATTTTAGCACTTTGAAATTAAATTTTTCTAAAGTATTACACTTAATTTTATATGTTTTAGTTACTATTATAATGTAAATGATTGCACTTGAAGTTAATTTCTCACCACCCCTGCTAAGTCCATGTCTTTATGGACCTTGCTTTGTGCACTGGTGTGCAGTCATGTTGGAACAGGAAGAGGCCATCCCCGAACTGTTCCCACAAAGTTGGGAGCATAAAAAGTTGTCCAAAATGTCTTGGTATGCTGACACCTTAAGAGTTCCCTTCACTGGAGCTAAGGGGCCAACCCCTGAAAAACAACCCTACACCATAATCCCCCCTCCACCAAATGATTTTGACCAGAGTCCTGACCTCAACCCAATTGAATACATTTGGGATGAATTAGAGCGGAGACTGCGAGCCAGGCCTTCTCGTCCAACATCAGTGCCTGACCTCATAAATGTGCTTCTGGAAGAATGGTCAAACATTCCCATAGACACACTCCTAAACCTTGTGGACAGCCTTCCCAGAAGAGTTAAAGCTGTTATAGCTGCAAAAGGTGGGCCAACTCAATATTGAACCCTACAGACTAGTTGTTGGATTTTCCGTGGACAAATGTTGGATGGCAGGCTTTAAAATTTTCCACGGACAAATGTCTGTTGTCGGATCTTCCAAGCGTGTGTACACAAGTCCATCAGACAAAAGTCCAAAGTACAAACACGCATGCTCGGAAGCAAGGATGAGCTGGAAGCGGTCGGTCTTGTAAACTAGCATTCGTGATGGAGAGTTAACATTTGTGACGTGGCAAATTATGAAATCTCGAAATGCAGCGCACATTCTCTTCTTCTTTATTTAATGGGCTAATAATGAAGCTGCTTTGCTGGTGATACTGATGGAGTTATGGCAAACTTATTTTAAAAGGCTTTTATCTTCTAGTGATATCAAGAATAATATTATTATGCTTTTTTTTGAGGCAAGTTACCACAACACCATTATCCCGTAGTTTTTAAGATTAAAGATACAACAATGTTGGTGTTCCTTGTCAATTTTACATTGGGAGTAGGCAGCTACATTTAAAAAAATACAAACTGTCATTTTTATTATTATTATTATACGAGATTTATATAGCGCCAACAGTTTACTCAGCGCTTTACAATGTATAAGGGGGACAACACAATTACAGTACAATACAAAAGGTACAGGAGGGCCCTGCTCGTAGAGCTTACATTCTAAAAGGGAGGGGGTGGTGGTACAAAAGGTAATAGCTGCAAAGAATGATTTGATGGGGGTGGCTCAGGGACAGTTATGTGGGTGTGGGATAGGCTTCCCTGAATAAATGAGTTTTCAAGGATCTCCTAAAGGTGGACAGGGTAGGGGCTGATCGGACATACTGGGGCAGGGAATTCCAGAGGATGGGAGAGGCTCTGGAGAAGTCCTGAAGGCGAGCATGGGAGGAGGTAACAAGGGAGCTAGAGAGCAGGAGGTCCTGGGAGGAGCGGAGGGGGCGATTTGGGTGATATCTGCAGATGAGGTTGGTGATGTAGATGGGGGCGATGTTGTGAATGGCCTTGTCATTTGAAGTAAAACACATAGCCAAGTATTATTCTACACATTTTTTTTAGTGTGCATTAAAAAAAGGAAACAAATAAAATTAGACATGCCAATAGAAATTAACCAAAAAGTGCATTCTGTACATCCAAAAATATAGAAAAAAAACTAATCAAATCATTATTCAACCCAAAAATAAAATAAAAGCCTCATGCATGTGTCCTGCTTCTTAATATAGGGAGTCAACAATGGCAAGAGTTGGTGAAAGCAGGGGTCTGTCATCTGAACCAAATAAGTTTATCTTGGTCTCATCAGACCATAGGACATGGTTTCAGTAATCCATGTCCTTATTTTGCTTGTCTTAAGCAAACTGTTTGCGCTCTTTCTTGTCCATCATCTTTAGAAGAGCCATGCAGACCAATTTGATGCAGTGTGCAGCGTATGGTCTGAGCACTGACAGGCTGACCCCCCAACCCTTCAACATCTGCAGCAATGCTGGCAGCACTCATATGTCCATTTCCAATAGACAATCTCTGGCTATGACACTGAGCATGTGCACTCAACTTCTTTTGTCGACCATGACGAGGCCTATTTTGAGTGGAACTTGTCCTGTTAAACCGCTGTATGGTTTTGGCCACCGTGCTGCAGCTCAGTTTCAGGGTCTTGGCAATCTTCTTATAGCCTAGGCCATCTTTATGTAGAGCAACAATTTTTTTGTCAGATCCTCAGAGAGTTCTTTGTCATGAGGTGCCATGTTGAACTTCCAGTGACCAGTGTAAGAGAGTGAGAGCGATAACACCAAATTTAACACACCCGCTCCCTATTCACACCTGAGACCCTGTAACACTAACGAGTCACATGACACCGGGGAGGGAAAATGGCTAATTGGGCCCAATTTGGACATTTTCACTTAGGGGTGTACTCACTTTTGTTGCCAGCGGTTTAGACATTAATGGCTGTGTGTTGAGTTATTTTGAGGGGACAGCAAATTTACACTGTTATACAAGCTGTACACTCACTACTTTACATTGCAGCAAAGTGTAATTTTTTTCAGTGTTGTCACATGAAAAGATATAATAAAATATTAACAAAAATGTGAGGGGTGTACTCACTTTTGTGAGATTATATATATATATATATATATATATATATATATACAGTGGGGACGGAAAGTATTCAGACCCCTTTACATTTTTCACTCTTTGTTATATTGCAGCCATTTACTAAAATCATTTAAGTTAATTTTTTCCTCATTAATGTACATACAGCACCCCATATTGACAGAAAAACACAGAATTGTTGACATGTTTGCAAATTTATTAACCACTTGACCACTGGGCACTTAAACCCCCTTAATAACCAGACCAATTTTCAGCTTTTGGTGCTCTCACATTTTGAATGACAATTACTCAGTCATGCAACACTGTATCTATATGAATTTTTTGTCCTTTTTTTCACACAAATAGAGCTTTCTTTTGGTGGTATTTAATCACCACTGGGTTTTTTATTTTTTGCGCTATAAAAGAAAAAAGACCGAAAAATCTGTAAAAAAATAAATTTTTCTTCGTTTCTGTTATAAAAGTTTGAAAATTTGTAATTTTTCTTCATATATTTTGGCCAAAATTTATACCGCTACATATCTTTGGTAAAAATAACCCAAATTAGTGTATATTATTTGGTCTTTGTGAAAGTTATAGCGTCCACAAGCTATGGTACCAATATCTGAAAATTGATCACACCTGAAGTACTGACGGCCTATCTCATTTCTTGAGACCCTAACATGCCAGAAAAGTACAAATACCCCCCAAATGACCCCTTCTTGGAAAGAAGACATTCCAAGGTATTTAGAAAGATGCATGATGAGTTTTTTGAAGTTGTCATTTTTTCCCACAATTCTTTGCAAATAATTTTTTTTTTTTTTCGTTTTTTTTTTTTCACAAAATTGTCATATTAGCAGGTTATTTCTCACACACAGCATATGCATACCACAAATTACACCCCAAAACACATTCTGCTATTACTCCCGAGTATGGCGATACCACATGTGTGAGACTTTTACACAGCGTGGCCACATACAGAGGCCCAACATGCAGGGGAGCACCTTCAGGCGTTCTGGAGCACCCAGGCCAATTCTGACATTTCTCTCCTACATGTAAAAATCATCATTTATTTGCTAGAAAATTACATAGAACCCCAAAACATTATATATGTTTTTTTTAGCAAAGACCCTAGAGAATACAATAGCGGTCATTGCAACTTTTTATCTCGCACGATATTTGCGCAGCAATTTTTCGAATGCGTTTTTTTTGGAAAAAAAAATGTTTTTTGCTTTAAAAAAAAAACAAAACAGGAAGGATAGCCCAATGTTTTTGCATAATATGAAAGATGAAGTTACACCAAGTTAATAGATACCTAACATGTCACCTTTCAAAATTGCACACGCTTGTGGAATGGTGCCAAACTTCGCCACTTAAAAATCCCCATAGGCGACGCTTTAAAATTTTTTACTGGTTACAAATTTTGAGTTACAGAGGAGGTCTAGGGCCAAAATTATTGCTCTCGCTCTACCGATCGCAGCGATACCTCACATGTGTGGTTTGAACACCGTTTTCATATGTGGGCGGGACTTACGTATGCGTTCGCTTCTGCATGCGAGCACACGGACAGGGGGCTTTAAAAATTTTTTTTTTTTTTTTTATTGTTCATTTTACTTTAATTATTTTAGTTTGACACTTTTTTCCAAAAAAAAAAAATTTTTTGATCACTTTTATTCCTATTACAAGAAATGTAAACATCCCTTGTAATAGGAATATGGCATGACAGGTCCTCTTTACAGTGAGATATGGGGTCAATAAGACCCCACATCTCACCTCTAGGCTGTTCCTGAAATAAAAAAAAAAAAAAAAAAAAAAGATCCTGGCTTCGATCGTAGCGGTGAGTCGGTAGAAGCACCGGAGGGGGGCGTCCCCTCTCGCCTCCCGTAAGAACGATCAAGCAGTGTAACAGCCGCTATGATCATTCTCATGGTATAGGGAATCGCTGGCTGAAAAATATGATATCTGAATGATGCCTGTAGCTGCACCCATCATTCAGATATCCCCGCACAAAGTCAAGGACGTCGTATGACGGAAGGCGGGAAGTGGTTAAAACGCTTTTTTTTTTTTAACACAAAGTTGTCCATTTATACAATATTTCTAACACATAGCATGTATATACCAAAAATGACCCCCCAAAATAGATTCTCCTGCTCCTCCTGAGTACGGCGATACCACATGTGTGAGACTTCCACAGCATACAGAGGCTGGGTATGGCTGAGCATGGCTGGGTATGGCTGAGCATGGCTGGGTATTGCAGAGTATCGCTGAGTATGACTGGGTATGGCAGAGTATGGCTGGGTATCACCGAGTATTGCAGAGTATGGCTGGGTATTGCGGGGTATTGCAGAGTATGGCTGGGTATGGCAGAGTATTGCGGGTTATGGCAGAGTATTGCAGATTTTTGAGGGGTATTGCAGAGCATGGCTGGGTATGGCAGAGTATGGCTGGGTATCACTGAGTATTGCAGAGTATGGCTGGGTATTGCGGGATATTTCAGGGTATTGCAGAGTATTGCGGGGTATTCCAGGGTATGGCAGAGTATTGCGGGGTATTCCAGGGTATGGCAGAGTATTGCGGGGTATGGCAGAGTATTGCGGGGTATGGCAGAGTATTGCGGGGTATGGCAGAGTATTGCGGGGTATTTCAGGGTATTGCAGGGTATGGCAGAGTATTGCGGGGTATGGCAGAGTATTGCGGGGTATTTTGGGGTATGGCAGAGTATTGCGGGGTATGGCAGAGTATTGCGGGGTATTTTGGGGTATGGCAGAGTATTGTGGGGTATGGCAGAGTATTGCGGGGTATTCCAGGGTATGGCAGAGTATTGCGGGGTATTCCAGGGTATGGCAGAGTATTGCGGGGTATTCCAGGGTATGGCAGAGTATTGCGGGGTATTCCAGGGTATGGCAGAGTATTGCGGGGTATTCCAGGGTATGGCAGAGTATTGCGGGGTATTCCAGGGTATGGCAGAGTATTGCGGGGTATTCCAGGGTATGGAAGAGTATTGCGGGGTATTCCAGGGTATGGAAGAGTATTGCGGGGTATTCCAGGGTATGGCAGAGTATTGCGGGGTATTCCAGGGTATGGCAGAGTATTGCGGGGTATTCCAGGGTATGGCAGAGTATTGCGGGGTATTCCAGGGTATGGCAGAGTATTGCGGGGTATTCCAGGGTATGGCAGAGTATTGCGGGGTATTCCAGGGTATGGCAGAGTATTGCGGGGTATTCCAGGGTATGGCAGAGTATTGCAGGGTATGGCAGAGTATTGCAGGGTATGGCAGAGTATTGCAGGGGTATTCCAGGGTATGGCAGAGTATTGCAGGGGTATTGCGGGGTATGGCAGAGTATTGTGGGGCATTGCAGAGGGAATTGCAGAGTATTGCACAGCATTGCAGGGCATGCAGAGTAGTAAGGGATGGCTGAGCATAGATGGATGGATGGCTGGATGTCTCTGTGCAGCGCTGTGGGCACTACAGATGCAGCCAACAACGCTGCAGCCATCCATCCATCCGCCTCTCCGGTCACTGTGTACCGATCGGTACACAGGAGGGGAGGAGAGGGGGAGGAGAGGAACCGGCGTCATCAGATGACGCCGGTTTGTTGACATGTGATCGCTCCGTCATTTGACAGAGCGATCACATGGTAAACGGCCGCGATCAGCGGCCATTTACCGGGATCTGTGATGCGCCGGGTCCTCTGGACCCGGCGGTCACGGATGCTCTCGAGTGCGCGCCCTAGGGGGCGCGCGAGAGCAGAATTCTGGGAGGACGTCCCTGGACGCCCTCCCAGAGTTAAACAACCGCCCTGTAGCCGTCATTTGGCTATGGGCCGGTTAAGTGGTTAAAAAAGAAAAACTGAAATATCACATGGTCCTAAGTATTCAGACCCTTTGCTGTGACACTCATATATTTAACTCAGGTGCTGTCCATTTCTTCTGATCATCCTTGAGATGGTTCTACACCTTCATTTGAGTCCAGCTGTGTTTGATTATACTGATTGGACTTGATTAGGAAAGCCACACACCTGTCTATATAAGTCCTTACAGCTCACAGTGCATGTCAGAGCAAATGATAATCATGAGGTCAAAGGAACTGCCTGAAGAGCTCAGAGACAGAATTGTGGCAAGGCACAGATCTGGCCAAGGTTACAAAAAAATTTCTGCTGCACTTAAGGTTTCTAAGAGCACAGACGCCTCCATAATCCTTAAATGGAAGACGTTTGGGACAACCAGAACCCTTCCTAGAGCTGGCCATCCGGCCAAACTGAGCTATCGGTGGAGAAGAGCCTTGGTGAGAGAGGTAAAGAAGAAGCCAAAGATCACTGTGGCTGAGCTCCAGAAATGCAGTCGGGAGATGGGAGAAAGTTGTAGAAAGTCAACCATCACTGCAGCCCTCCACCAGGCTTTATGGCAGAGTGGCCCGATGGAAGCCTCTCCTCAGTGCAAGACACATGAAAGCCCACATGGAGTTTGCTAAAAAACACCTGAAGGACTCCATGATGGTGAGAAATAAGATTCTCTGGTCTGATGAGACCAAGATAGAACTTTTTGGCCTTAATTCTAAGCGGTATGTGTGGAGAAAACCAGGCACTGCTCATCACCTGTCCAATACAGTCCCAACAGTGAAGCATGGTGGTGGCAGCATCATGCTGCTGGGGTGTTTTTCAGCTGCAGGGACAGGACGACTGGTTGCAATCGAGGGAAAGATGAATGCGGCCAAGTACAGGGATATCCTGGACGAAAACTTTCTCCAGAGTGCTCAGGACCTCAGACTGGGCCGAAGGTTTACCTTCCAACAAGACAATGACCCTAAGCACATAGCTAAAATAATGAAGGAGTGGCTTCACAACAACTCCGTGACTTTTCTGGAATGGCCCAGCCAGAGCCCTGACTTAAACCCAGTTGAGCATCTCTGGAGAGACCTAAAAAAGGCTGTCCACCAATGTTTACCATCCAACCTGACAGAACTGGAGAGGATCTGCAAGGAGGAATGGCAGAGGATCCCCAAATCCAGGTGTGAAAAACTTGTTGCATCTTTCCCAAAAATTCTCATGGCTTTATTAGATCAAAAGGGTGCTTCTACTAAATACTGAGCAAAGGGTCTGAATACTTAGGACCATGTGATATTTGAGTTTTTCTTTTTTAATAAATCTGCAAAAATGTCAACAATTCTGTGTTTTTCTGTCAATATGGGGTACTGTGGGTGCATTCATGAGGAAAAAAATTACCTTAAATGATTTTAGCAAAAGGATGCAATATAACAAAGAGTGAAAAATTTAAGGGGGTCTGAATACTTTCCGTCCCCACTGTGTATATATATATATATATATATATATATATATATATATATATATATATATATATATACACGTATGTGTGTTTGAGCTTTGGGGTGCACACCCTAATGCAAAAGGCTGCGCACGCCTATGTTAATACCATAGATATCGACTGACTATATGTGTCATCGCATTAGTGTTTGCGCACCTGCACACAATGGGGTCGATTTCCTAAAGGCACATAGACTGTGCACTTTGCAAGGGCAGTTGCACTCATTTTATCTAGTAAATGTAATGTGGTGGAACCTAAAGTATATGTGAACCCTCACTTTAAACAGAAATTAAAGGCAAAACATTTGTGTATACATATGAAAAGCATTATAAATATATTTTCCCCCTTTTTTATCAGTGATCACATACCCTCATGTTCCTAGCTGCATAAGGAGGTCAGAGAGCTAGGGGAGGAGAAACAGCAGTACACTGGTCTTCTCAGTGAATAGCTGTGCCGGGGGGGGGGGGGCATGTCAGCACAAGTCTGATGATTGGAGGAAAGTAGGCTAAGTTCCCAGCCCAGCCAGAAAACTGACCATGCTGTGCTCTCATGCCTAGTTTAGTTAGTTTTTAATAGGAAAGCAGAGGGACTGGCAGGAACACCTGGCATTTCACACTAAGGAAGCAATACAAAGTGAACAGGATACTTTTTCATACAAGTAGATAGTACAGCAGGCACATACAGTATCTACACAGCTGTGTGTTGAGTTATTTTGAGGGGACAGCAAATTTAAACTTTTATACAAGCTGTACACTCACTACTTTACATTGTAGCAAAGTGTCATTTCTCTTTAGTGTTGTCACATGAAAAGATATAATAAAATATTTACAAAAATGTGAGGGGTGTACTCACTTTTGTGAGATACTGTATCAGGTAGACATGTGTTATTCTTGGATGAAATTTGCATGATTCAAAGATGCAAATCAGAATAGTAATGCATTTCAACTAATCTGAAATAAATTATAACAAAAACAACTAATTTGTTTCATTCCGATGACATGATGAGATAGTTTGGGCCTTTTGTTAAAGCAGACGTAAAGTCAAAACCTAAATAACCTAAAACCTAAACTAAATTTAAACCTACTTTCAGTCATATTCTAAGATAAATCTATCTAATCCTGTAAAGAAATAAATCGCTATACTTACCTGTTCTGTAGCCGCTTCAGTCCGGTCCCAGCATCAGCTGTCAGTGGCGGCTTCAGTGTGTGGGAGTTTGCAGGAGAGGCAGCTAACAACTAAAGCCCCATAGTAACTCTATGGGTGACATTACTTCCCAGGCATTTCACAGCCATTGACGGTTTTCTCCTGCACGCTACCGCTGGAGACTGGATCCGAACGGCTACAGAATAGGTAAGTATAGCGATTTTTGCCTTATAGGGTTAGATAGATCAGGCTTAGAATGTGGCTGAGAGTAGGTTTAGAGTTAGTTAGGTTTTGACTTTACTTTCACTTCAATGTTTAAAGCATCCAAAATAACATAACGACATAACAAATGATCCAAATTGATTTGCATCCATTTATTTTTATTCTATTGAGCATAGCGTGAATATTCTAATAAGATTATTTTTGTATTGTGGCTGAGAGACCATTTGTTTAATTTGTATGTGTGTGGCCCAACAAACAATGTCAGTTGGGAATGGGGAAATATAAATAAATGTACTTAATATGGGGAAATGTATTTCAATTAATAATATAATGAATGAAAACAGAACTTCTGAAAATATAAATCAATTCGGAACAACAAAAACAGAATATATTCTCCCGAAATAACAAATTGTTCTGAAAACAAATTACTCTAACATAATTAATATGATGAAACTAAATTATTTTCTGAATGCATTAAACCAAAATGACACTAAACAAATGTTTCCATTGTACACATCTCTAATATCAAGAATATGAAATGTTGGGGTAAAATATTTTTAACCACTTCCGGACCGGCTCACGACGATATACTTCGGCACTTTGAAGAGGAATATCGTTGCTATGGCAGCAGCTAGCTGCCATCACCCCGGTATCCTCTTCTTCAGCCGGCGGTCCGCTTTCAGATAAAAGTGGTCTCGGTCAAATGTCACTTCCGCCCAATGCTCCTAAAGGAAATTTTTTTTAAATTTTTTTTTCAAACGACATTTTTTTATTTATTTATTTTTATTGCATTTCAGTGTAAATATGAGATCTGAGGTGTTTCTGACCCCAGATCTCATATTTAAGAGGTCCTGTCATGCTTTTTTTCTATTACAAGGGATGTTTACATCCCTTGTAATAGGAATAAAAGTGACCCAAATTTTTTTTTTTTTAAAAAGGACAGTGTCAAAATAAAAAATAAAAAGTAAAAAAAAGAAGAAAAAAGAAGCGAACGCTTAAGTGAGTAGCTCCTGCATATGAAAACAGTGTTCAAACCACACATGTGAGGTATCGCCACGATCATTAGAGCGAGAGCAATAATTCTAGCCCTAGACCTCTTCTGTAACTCAAAACTGGTAACCTGTAGAAATTTTGAAACATCGCCAATGGAGATTTTTAAGGGTAAAATTTTGTCGCCATTCCACAAGCGGGCGTAATTTTGAAGCGTGACATGTTGGGTATGAATTTACTCAGCGTAACATTATCTTTCACAATATAAAAAAAATTTGGCTAACTTTACTGTTGTCTTATTTTTTAATTTAAAAAAAAGGTGCGCTTGTAAGACCGCTGCACAAATACGGTGTAACAGAAAGTATTGCAACGACTGCCATTTTATTCTCTAGGGTGTTAGAAAAAAATTTATATAATGTTTGGGGGGGTTCTAAGTAAATTTCTAGCAAACAAAACTGATTTTAAAAGAAGTGCCCTTGTAAGACCACTGCACAAATACAGTGTGACAGAAAGTATTGCAACGACCTCCATTTAATTCTCTAGGGTTTTAGAAAAAATATATATATAATGTTTGGGGGTTCTAAGTAATTTTCTAGCAAAAAAAAATGATTTTAACTTGTAAACACCAAATCTCAAAATGAGGCTCGGTCCTTAACCGCTTGCCGACCAGCGCACAATGATATACATCGGCGCAGCTGCGCAAATGGGCGTACAAGTACATCCCCTTTAAGACACGACATTGTGGGAGCACGTGCCCACTGCGTGCTCCGTGACTGTGCCCACGGGTCCCGTAAACTCAATGTCTGCCGGTGTCCCGCGATCGTGTCACGGAGCGGCAGAATGGGGAGATGCCTATGTAAACAACGCATTTCCCCGTTCTGCCTAGTGACATGACAGAGATCTACTGCTCCCTGTCATCAGGAGCAGTGATCGCTGTAATGTCCTAGGTAGCCTATCCCCCCCACAGTTAGAATCACTCCCTAGGACACACTTAACCCCTTGATCGCCCCCTAGAGTTTTTAACCCCTTCCCTGCCAGTGTCCTTTATACAGTAATCAATGCATTTTTATCGCACTGATCGCTGTATAAATGACAATGGTCCCAAAATAGTGTCAAAAGTGTCCGATGTATCCCCAATAATGTTGCAGTCATGGCAAAAATCGCAGATCGCCTCCACTACTATGCAAAAAAAAAAATTAATAATAAAAATGCCATAAATCTATCCCCTATTTTGTAGACGCTATAACTTTTGTGCAAACCAATCAATATACGCTTATTGCATTTTTTTTTACCAAAAATATGTAAAAGAATACATATCAGCCTAAACTGAGGAAAAAAATTTTTTTTATATATTTTTTGGGGATATTTATTATAGAAAAAGTACAAAATATTGCTTTTTTTTCAAAATTGTCCCAATTTTTTTGTTTATATCGCAAAAAATAACCGCAGAGGTGATCAAAAACCACCAAAAGAAAGCTCTATTTGTAGGGAAAAAAGGATGTCAATTTTGTTTGGGTGCAACGTCGCACGACCGCGCAATGCCGTATCTCAAAAAGTGCTCTGGTCAGGAAGGGGGTAAATTCTTCCTGGGCTGAAGTGGTTAAAGAATAGGTAAAGGCAGAAGGTTTTTCATCTTAATGCATTCTATGCCTTAAGATAAAAAACCTGTGTGTATGAGCCCCCCCAGCACCCCCCAAGTACCTACCTGAGCTCCTTCTCTCTCCAGCAATGTCCACGATCTCCTCAGCCATCCAGTCCACTCCTCATGATTGGCTGAGACAGAGCAGTGGCGCCAATCAGGGGAGAGAGGGGGGCGGGGCCAGGTCGGGGCTCTGTGTCTGAATGGATACACAGAGCTCTGACTTGGCTTGGGTGACCCCTGTAGCAAGCTGCTGGCTGAGGGGCACTCAAAGGAGGGAGAGGCTAGGAGCAGCAAAGAGGGACCCGAGAAAAGGAGAATTCAGGCTGCTCTGTGCAAAACCAACTGCACAGAGGAGGTAAGTATAACATGTTAAGTGGTTAACTTCGTAAAGAATGCCAATCAAGTGAAAGGAAAATAAATAAGAGCATTTTTGCTTGCACATGATTGAATAGTGGAAATCAGCAGAGCAGTGCACAGTCTATTTGCATTTAGTAAATCAACTCCACTGTGTAGATACTGTAGGTGACATAAAATCTTAATGAAATCCAATTTATTTAAATGTTGTACACTTTAAAATGTGCAAGTCTACAAGGTGAATACTTTTGCACATCAACTTACTATATAATCTAAGGATACTGCTGTTTCTGAAAGAACAGTGTATAATGACCTTTAAAAACCTTCATCTTTGGTAATAAAACAGGGAAATATCAGGTTTCTCTATTTCCACTTGTAATGTTTTTGATCTTTATTATTCAATCTATCAGACTCCTAACGGAAGAGAACTTGAACTTTCTTGTGTTCCAGAGCTCATATATACCCCAGGTTCCTGTAAATGATGACAAGGTCAGAAGCAAACTCAACACTTACTAAAATCTCCACTACTGAAGAGAGCTTAGTTTTCATCATGTTTTACAAGGTTTGGCATCGTTTTTGGAGCTCAATGTTAAATATATCTGAGATGAAACAGTTCTGGGTGCCAGGTTCGCATCCGGATGCTAAAGCTTTAAAAATACTAACTGTTCTGAAATCCATGACACCATTTTCAACTGTTGTTGAACCTTTCCAGCTTATTTTTATTAATACAAAATAGGCTTATTGTCTCTGTTTTAGCTATAGTACTTTATAACATATATATCGACAAGGCATATAAGCACACTGATATCTATAATGAGACTAATGACCTTGAGATTGCTGTAGTTGAAGTCTAAGCATCCAAATCTTTACTTTAAGAAATCCTGTATGGTAAAGGAGATCACAGAATGACCTCTTCTGATTTCAGGCCAGATTCCCTTGATGTAAAGACTGAAATTCTAGTTTATGAAATGTGGATTAAAGTTAGTATACATCAGTGAACTTGCATAATGTATACTTTTTTTGTGAGCTGCAACAGTATATACTTACTTGCCTATCTACCTTTTGTGAAAAATAAGTGATTGGGAACGAGTTAATGGGTAGTAATAAGTAAATCGTATTACGAGTACTTTCCATGGGTCCAGTTTCAGCTTACACATTTATTGTATTTCATGAAAGGAGACTGCAACTAGCTCTGGCATATCTCTTGTACTAAATGTTAGCCCTTTATAAGGGGATTTCATAGACGTGAGGGTAGGTCGAGGTGACAGGCTGGTCGTCACGTCCTACACATTTCCCTCTTCGTTGGGCGTCAAGCAAGGGTCACATAAGAAGCTTACCCCAGGGTGGGTTCTTCTGGGCTACGCTAGGCACTTTGTACAGGGTTACTACCATACCCATGCATGCACCTCTCTTAACTCTTTATCTACCGTACCTGTGCACAGGGTGAGGGCCCCCAAGAGTGCAGATCTGCTCCTGTTGCTTTGAGAGACGGATTGCTGCCAATAGATTGCTGACAACATCTCCCTTGCTTCAAGAGGCTATCTCACCTGCCACATGTACACACTTAAAAGAAAACTTTGCTACCTTTGGTAACCACTATATCTTCACAGGTTATCTTCATAAAACAATGTACTTTAGTGACCTGAGCTGTTATTATAAGTGCCGGTTATTTGCACTGCAACCTCTTAGTAACTTCAGACCAGTCAAAGGTAAAGTTTAAAACAGTTTACTTGAGGAATAAGTTTACATAATGATAGAGACAATCGACAGTCCAAGATAGTGCAAACATTTCCGTATGTACCTAGCCCCAAACTCAGGCTTGTGGCTGCCCCAGCATACCTGTTCAAGCAAACGTCCAATATTGGTTGAGTCCATGTCTGGAGACTAGCTTCAGCTTCAGCAGAATACAGGCCATCCAGACTCCAGTAACAGCATCAGGCAGAATATCTCTCTCTTGTGTGTAAATCCCCCCCCCCCGTCCCAGTTCATGGCCCTTGTCCCTTTTATAGCACGCAGTACCGGAGGGTCGGACCAAAGAAAACCTGCCAAGAAAGGCCGGGAAATACAGTTGACCCCTAACTTCCAGCCGGGACAGCAGTAACCTCTTCCTGCCTACAGACACTTTGTGGTTTATTTACTAAAACTGGATCAGTCTCACTTCTGCATAGAAACCAATCAGCTTCCGGGTTATTGCCAAAGTTTAATTGAACAAGCTGAGTTTAAAAGCTGATTGGTTTCTCTGCAGAAGTGAGACTGATTTTGCACTCTCCAGCTTTAGTAAATAAACCTCCTTGGGACATGCTGAAGCATCAACATTAGAGTCAGCAGATTAGGGAAACAGGTGAATACTCATAGAACTGTGTACTGACCTTCACCTGGATATCCTTTTTTTTTTTTTAAAGGAAAAATCTTTTTTGTAGTTTACAGATCAGTTCCTACTGTGTGTAAGTCCCTAAGTTTAAAGAGTCAGTTTATTGTTGGATGGAACCAAGGGCTAGTTTGAATGTTAGTAACCCAGGGTAGTGCCAAATGTGTGTTAGCGCACCCCCCGCAGGACTTGAAAGTTGGGTAATCCCTCTGGAGTTATTCTTCATTTACTGACTTGAGTGGTGTAATTTCCCCACTACTCTGAAACACCCTTTACAATAAACCACACCAGTTTAAAATGACCTTGAGTATATTGAAGGTAAGTGAGTCAACAAAGACAAGGTTATACTAACTATAATCACAACCTTATAATAATTTATCACTGTCCCAAAATTGTAATTTTTCTTTTCTTTTTTTTTTCCTTGGGATCTTAGGGGCCCTTCTTTGATGGTGCACAGGGGGGTGAATCTTGGTTAGGTCAGTCAATCCTTCTAGAGTTGTTTGTAAGGAGATACTTTAGAAAATAAATGGAAAATGGAAACACTGATAGGTAAAGATAGTTTGAAACAAGCTCCAAAAGGAGGAGAGAGTAGGAAGAATTCTATTGCTATTGGACGTCCTAGGAAATGTTGTAATGAAGCCACTGGTGAAGCTGATAACTCACTCTGGGATTGTTGCTGATCTGTTCAAGATGGCTAATAAAAAAGTGACCAGGTGCGCATCCCAAACAAATCATCAACAAAAACATATAATATCATAATTTTCAAAAGAATCCTTTAGTGTAGAAAAGAAATAAATATGTCATCCACAAAAAAATAAAATAAAATAAAAAACAGTCAATTTAAATGAAAATAAATAGTCCCAGTGATTCGGAAGTGCAGAAAGACAGCTGCAGCAAACATAGGCAGGGTGCTCATGCAAAACCTTCAATAAACTTTCTCTTCACGCATCCCTGTGTGTCTCAGAAGGGATATGTTATCATCTGTGGAGGGTTTAGCCTTAGCCTTCATCCAAACAAATAACAGGTATTCAGCCCAGCATGTAGCAACAAGGGCAGAGGTTTAACTTAAATCATGTGGCCCCAATGCAAACATTGACCTTGGGGCCCCACCCTCCACTACCATCTGCTGCGCTTGTTCCTTTTCTCTTTTTCTCTCTTTCCTTCTATCTATCTTTCCTTCTATCACTCTCTTTCCATATATCTCTCTTTTATTTTCTCTTTTTCTCTTTCTTTCTACCGCTCTCTTTCCTTCTATCTCTCTTTCCTTCTCTCTTTCCTTCTATCCCTCTTTCCTTCTATCACTCTCTTTCCTTCTATCTCTCTTTCCTTCTCTCTTTTTCTCTCTTTCCTTCTATCCCTCTTTCCTTCTATCACTCTCTTTCCTTCTATCTTAGTTTTTTCTATCTTTCCTTCTATCTCTTCTTTCTTCTATCACTCTCTTTCCTTCTATCACTCTTTCCTTCTCTCTTTTTCTCTCTTTCTTTTCTTCTCTCTTTTTCTCTCTTTCCTTCTATTTCTCTTTCCTTCTATCTCTCCTTTTCTCACTTTCCTATTATCTCTCTTTCCTTCTATCTCTCTTTCCTTCTGTCTCTCTTTCCTTCTGTCTCTCTTTCTCTTTCCTTCTATCTCTCTTTTTCTCTCTTTCCTTCTTTTTCTCTTTCCTTTTATTGCTCTCTTCCCTTTTATCTCTCTTTCCTTCTATCTCTCTTTTTCTCTCTTATCTTTTATTTCCCTTTCCTTCTATCTCTCTTTTTCTCTCTTTCCTTCTTTTTCTCTTTCCTTTTATTGCTCTCTTCCCTTGTATCTCTCTTTCCTTCTATCTCTCTTTTTCTCTCTTTCCTTCTATCTCTCTTTCCTTCGATTGCCTTTCTTTCCTTCTATCTTACTTTTTCTTTCTTTCCTTCTATCGCTCTGTTTAATTCTATCGCTCTTTCCTTCTCTCCTTTTCTCTTTTCCCTTCTATCTCTCTTTCCTTCTATCTCCTTTTTTCTCTCTTTCCTTATATTTCTCTTTCCTTCTATATCTCTTTTTCTATCTTTCCTTCTATTTCTCTTTCCTTCTATCTCTCCTTTTCTCTTTCCTTCTCTCTCTCTCTCCTTTTATTGCTCTCTTTCCTTCTATCTCTCTTTTTCTCTCTTTCCTTCAATTGCCTTTCTTTCCTTCTATCTTTCTTTTTCTCTTTCTTTCCTTCTATCTCTCTTTCCTTCTATCTCTCTTTCCTTCTATCACTCTCTTTCCTTCTATCTCTCTTTCCTTCTATCACTCTCTTTCCTTCTATCTCTCTTTCCTTCTATCTCCCTTTTTCTTTCTCTTTCTTTCTTTCTTTCTTTCTTTCTTTCTTTCTTTCTTTCTTTCTTTCTTTCTTTCTTTCTTTCTTTCTTTCTTTCTTTCTTTCTTTCTTTCTTTCTTTCTTTCTTTCTTTCTTTCTCTCTTTCTCTCTTTCCATCTATTGCTCTCTTTCCTTCTATATCGCTTTCCTTCAATCTCTCTTTTCTCTCTTTACTTCTATCACTCTCTTTCTTTCTCTCTCCTTCTATCTCTGTTTCCTTCTATTGCTCTCTTTCCTTCTATCTCTCTTTGCTTTTATCTCTCTTTTTTGCTTATTCCTTCTATCTTTCTTTCCTTCTATTGTGCTCTTCCCTTCTATCTCTCTTTCCTTCTGTCTCTCTTTTTCTCTCTTTACTTCTATTTCTCTCTTTCCTTCTGTCTCTTTTTCTCTCTTTCCTTCAATTGCTCTCTTTCCTTCTATCTCTTTTTCTCTTTTTCCTTCTATTTCTCTTTCCTTCTCTCTCTCTCTTTTCTTCAATCTCTCTTTTTCTATCTTTCCTTCTATTGCTTTCTTTCCTTCTATCTCTCTTTCCTTCTATCGCTCTTTTTCTCTCTTCCCTTCTATTGCTCTATTTCCTTTTATCTCTTTTACTTTCTTTCCTTCTATCTCTCTTTTCTTCTATCTCTCTTTCCTTCTATCTCTTTTTCTCTCTTTCCGTCTATCTCTCTTTTCTTCTATCGCTCTCTTTCCTTCTATTTCTCATCCCTTCTATCACTCTTTTTCCCTCTTTCCTTCTATCTATCTTTTTCTCTCTTTCCTTCTATTGCTCTCTTTTCTTCTATCACTCTCTTTCCTTCAATTTATCTTTCCTTCTATCTCTCTTTTTCTCTTTCCTTCTATCTCTCTTTTTCTCTATTTCCTTCTATCACTCTCTTTCCTTCTATCACTCTCTTTCCTTCTATCTCTCTTTTTCTCTCTCTCCTTCTATCTCTTTTTCCTTCTAATGCTCTCTTCCCTTCTATCCCTCTTTCCTTCTATCTCTTGTTTTCACTCGTTCCTTCTAGCTCTCTTTCCTTCTATTGCTCTCTTTCCTTCTATCTCTTTTTCTCTCTTTCCTTCTATTGCTCTCTTTCCTTCTATCTCTCTTTTTCTATCTCTATTTCTATCTCTCTTTCCTTCTATTGCTCTCTTATATTCTATCTCTCTTTCCTTCTATCTCTTGTTTTCTCTCTTTCCTTCTATCTCTCTTTCCTTCTATCACTCTTTCCTTCTATCTTTCTTTTTCTCTCTTTCCCTCTATCTCGCTTTCTTCTATTGCTCTCTTTTCTTCTATCTCTCTTTTTCTTTATTTCCTTCTATCTCTCTTTCCTTCTATTGCTTTTCTTTCCTTCTATCTCTCTTTTTCTCTCTTTCCTTCTATCTCTCTTTCCTTCTATTGCCTTTCTTCCTTCTATCTCTCTTTTTCTCTCTTTCCGCCTATCTCTCTTTCCTTCTATCACTCTCTTTTCTTCTATTGGCTTTTCCTTCTATCTCTCTTTTTCTCTCTTTCCTTCTGTTGCTCTCTTTCCTTCTATCTCTCTTTTTCTTTCTTTCCTTCTATTTCTCTTTCCTTCTCTCTCTTTTTCTCTCTCTCCTTCCGTCTCTCTTTCCTTCTATCTCTCTTTCCTTCTATCTCTCTTTTTCTCTCTTTCCTTCTATCTCTCTTTCTTTCTATCTCTCTTTTTCTCTCTTTCCTTCTATCTCTCTTTCCTTCTATCTCTCTTTTTCTCTCCTTCCTTCTATTGCTCTCTTTCCTTCTATCTCTTTTTCTTTCTTTCCTTCTATCCCTCTTTTTCTCTCTTTCTGCCTATCTCTCTTTCCTTCTATCACTCTCTTTTCTTCTATTGGCCTTTCCTTCTATCTCTCTTTTTCTCTCTTTCCTTCTGTTGCTCTCTTTCCTTCTATCGCTCTTTCCTTCTATCGCTCTCTTTCCTTCTATTTTTCTTTCCTTCTATTCCTTTTTTTCTCTGTTTCCTTCTATCTTTTTCTCTCTTTCCTTCTATCGCTCTCTTTCCTTCAATTTATCTTTCCTTCTATCTCTCTTTTTCTCTTTTCTTCTATCTCTCTTTTTTCTCTCTTTCCTTCTATCGCTCTCTTTCCTTCTATCCCTCTTTCTCTCTCTCCTTCTATCTCTCTATCCTTCTATTGCTCTCTTCCCTTCTATCTCTCGTTTTCTCTCTTTCCTTCTATTTCTCTTTCCTTCTATTGCTCTTTTTCCTTCTATCTCTTTTTCTCTCTTTCCTCCTATTTCTCTTTCCTTCTATCCCTCTTTTTCTCTCTTTCCTTCTATCTCACTTTTTCTCTCTCTCATTCTATCTCTCTTTTCTTCTATTGCTCTTTTTCATTCTATCTCTCTTTGCTTCTATCTCTCGTTTTCTCTCTCTCCTTCTATCCCTCTTTCCTTCTATTGCTCTCTTCCCTTCTATCTCTCGTTTTCTCTCTTTCCTTCTATCTTTCTTTCCTTCTATTGCTCTCTTTCCTTCTATCTCTTTTTCTCTCTTTCCTTCTATTTCTCTTTCCTTCTATCTCTCTTTTTCTCTCTTTCCTTCTATCGCTCTCTTACCTTCTCTCTCTCTTTTTCTCTCTCTCCTTCTATCTCTCTTTCCTTCTATCGCTCTCTTACCTTCTATCTCTCTTTTTCTCTCTCTCCGTCTATCTCTCTTTCCTTCTATTGCTCTCTTCCATTCTATCTCTCTTTTCTTCTATCTCTCGTTTTCTCTCTTTCTTTCCCTCTTTCTTTCCCTCTCTTTCTTTCTTTCTTTCTTTCTTTCTTTCTTTCTTTCTTTCTTTCTTTCTTTCTTTCTTTCTTTCTTTCTTTCTTTCTCTCTTTCTCTTTCCCTCTTTCTCTCTTTCCATCTATTGCTCTCTTTCCTTCTATATCGCTTTCCTTCAATCTCTCTTTTCTCTCTTTACTTCTATCACTCTCTTTCTTTCTCTCTCTCTCTTATTTCTCTCTCCTTCTATCTCTGTTTCCTTCTATTGCTCTCTTTCCTTCTATCTCTCTTTGCTTTTATCTCTCTTTTTTGCTTATTCCTTCTATCTTTCTTTCCTTCTATTGTGCTCTTCCCTTCTATCTCTCTTTCCTTCTGTCTCTCTTTTTCTCTCTTTACTTCTATTTCTCTCTTTCCTTCTGTCTCTCTTTTTCTCTCTTTCCTTCTATTTCTCTTTCCTTCTCTCTCTCTCTTTTTCTCTCTCTCCTTCCATCTCTCTTTCCTTCTATCTCTCTTTCCTTCTATCTCTCTTTTTCTCTCTATCTCTCTTTCTTTCTATCTCTCTTTTTCTCTCTTTCCTTCTATCTCTCTTTCCTTCTATCTCTCTTTTTCTCTCCTTCCTTCTATTGCTCTCTTTCCTTCTATCTCTTTTTCTTTCTTTCCTTCTATCCCTCTTTTTCTCTCTTTCTGCCTATCTCTCTTTCCTTCTATCACTCTCTTTTCTTCTATTGGCCTTTCCTTATATCTCTCTTTTTCTCTCTTTCCTTCTGTTGCTCTCTTTCCTTCTATCGCTCTTTCCTTCTATCGCTCTCTTTCCTTCTATTTTTCTTTCCTTCTATTTCTTTTTTTCTCTGTTTCCTTCTATCTTTTTCTCTCTTTCCTTCTATCTCTCTTTCCTTCTATCACTCTCTTTCCTTCATTTTATCTTTCCTTCTATCTCTCTTTTTCTCTTTTTTTCTATCTCTCTTTTTTCTCTCTTTCCTTCTATCGCTCTCTTTCCTTCTATCCCTCTTTTTCTCTCTCTCTCTCCTTCTATCTCTCTATCCTTCTATTGCTCTCTTCCCTTCTATCTCTTGTTTTCTCTCTTTCCTTCTATTTCTCTTTCCTTCTATTGCTCTTTTTCCTTCTATCTCTTTTTCTCTCTTTTCTTCTATTTCTCTTTCCTTCTATCCCTCTTTTTCTCTCTTTCCTTCTATCTCACTTTTTCTCTCTCTCATTCTATCTCTCTTTTCTTCTATTGCTCTTTTCCATTCTATCTCTCTTTCCTTCTATCTCTCGTTTTCTCTCTCTCCTTCTATCCCTCTTTCCTTCTATTGCTCTCTTCCATTCTATCTCTTGTTTTCTCTCTTTCCTTCTATCTCTCTTTCCTTCTATTGCTCTCTTTCCTTCTATCTCTTTTTCTCTCTTTCCTTCTATTTCTCTTTCCTTCTACCTTTCTTTTTCTCTCTTTCCTTCTATCGCTCTCTTACCTTCTATCTCTCTTTTTCTCTCTCTCCTTCTATCTCTCTTTCCTTCTATCGCTCTCTTAACTTCTATCTCTCTTTTTCTCTCTCTCCGTCTATCTCTCTTTCCTTCTATTGCTCTCTTCCATTCTATCTCTCTTTTCTTCTATCTCTCGTTTTCTCTCTTTTCTTCTATCTCTCGTTTTCTCTCCTTCCTTCTTTCTTTCTTTCTTTCTTTCTTTCTTTCTTTCTTTCTTTCTTTCTTTCTTTCTTTCTTTCTTTCTTTCTTTCTTTCTTTCTTTCTTTCTTTCTTTCTTTCTTTCTTTCTTTCCTTCCATCTCTCTTTTTCTCTCTTTCCTTCTATCTCTCTTTCCTTCTATTGCTCTATTTCCTTATATCTCTCTTTTTCTCTCTCTCATTCTCTCTTTCCTTCTATCTCTCTTTCCTTATATCTCTCTTTTTTGCTCTTTCCTTCTACCTCTCTTTCCTTCTATTGCTCTCTTTCCTTCTATTGCTCTCTTTTCTTATATCTCTCTTTTTCTCTCTTTCCTTCTAGCTCTCTTTTTCTCTGTCTCTTTCTATCTCTCTCTTTCTATCGCTCTCTTTGTTTCTATCCCCCTCTTTCCTTATATCTCTCTCGTCTCTCTCCCTCTTTCCTTTTATCTCTCTCTCGCTCTCTCTCTCTCTCTCCTTCCTTCTATCTCTCTCTTTCTCTACTGCTGAATCTGTGTCCTAAATTCCGAAAATACATCTATCTCATTCTCTCTTTCCTTCTCTCTCCCCCCATCTCTCTTTTTTTCTCTTTCCATTTCTCTCTCTCTCTCCTATAATATAATAGAGGGTGATTCCTTGTCTGCCCTTCACTGAGCCGCTGACACAGGGAGACGGTCTCTCAGCCTCTCCCGAACAGCTACAACTCCATCCAGTCCTGTATTCAACTTGCATCCAGTTCTAGATCTGACATCAAATGCCTTATAAGCATTTTATTATTTCTTTTTAAACAGGAGGAAAACATAGAACATGCATCTCTAAAATATTAATGGGCAAATGTAAGTATGTATTTCTAATCATACCTACATATGCATATGTTCATATTATTATGATTATATTGTGTCCAACAGATGGCACATCCAAAAAATTCCAAGAAAGGGGAACAAGAAAGAATGTTATAGAGGTAGGTCATAAAAGCTTCCTTCAAATACTTAACTATCCAGGCTTTTTCTGGCACATTTAGTTGACAAATTTAAATCAGTATTGTTTGCTAGAAAATTACTTATAACCACCAAACATTACACATTTTTTTTAGCAGAGACCCTAGGCAGGGCTGGACTGGGACAAAAATGTGGCCCTGGACTTCATCCAGACCGGCCCAGGGCACAACACATCAGGGTTCAGTGCACATCAGTGCACGGTACAAAGCCCAGCACATCAGGGCACAGCACATCAGGGCACAGCACATCAGGCTACATCAGGGTACAGCGCACAGCACATTAGGGCACAGCAAATCAGGGTACAGAGCCCAGCACATCAGGGCACAAGGCGCAACACATCAGGGTACAACACATCGGGGTACAGCACACCAGGCCACATCAGGGTACACGGCACAGCACATCAGGGTACAGAGCCCAGCACATCAGGGCACAAGGCACAACACATCAGGGTACAGCACATCGGGGTGCAGCACACCAGGCCACATCAGGGGACAGGGCACAGCACATCAGGGCATAGCACATCAGGGTATAGAGCCCAGCACATCAGCGTACAGGGCACATCAGGGCACAACACATGAGGGTACAGTGCACAGCACATCAGGGTATAGAGCCCAGCACATCAGCGTTCAGGGCACATCAGGGCACAACACATGAGGGTACAGTGCACAGCACATCAGGGTATAGAGCCCAGCACATCACCGTACAGGGCAGATCAGGGCACAACACATGAGGGTACAGTGCGCAGCACATCAGGGTATAGAGCCCAGCACATCAGCGTACAGGACACATCAGGGCACAACACATCAGGGTACAGTACACAGCACATCAGGGTATAGCACATCAGGACACAACACATCAGGGTACAGGACATCAGGGTACAGCACATCAGGGTACAGGACATCAGGGCACAGGTCACAGTATATCAGGGCACAGCAGCACATCAGGGTACAGAGCCCAGCACATCAGCGTACAGGGCACATCGGGGCACAACACATCAGGGTACAGGGCACAGCACATCAGGGCATGTCAGGGCACAGCGCATCAGGGCACATCACATCAGGGTACAGGGCACAGCACATCAGGGTATAGCACATCAGGACACAGCACATCAGGGTACAGGACATCAGGGCACATCAGGACACATTGGGGCACATCAGGGCACATAGGGGCACATCAGGGCACATAGCACATCAGGGCACATAGCACATGAGGGCACGGGGCACATCAGGCCACATGGCACATCAGGGCACAGGGCATGCGGCACATAGCACATCAGGGCACATGGCACATCAGGGCACGGGGCATATCAGGGCATGGGGAACATGGCACGTCGGGGCATGGGGCACATGGCACATCGGGGCACATCAGGGCTCGGGGCACATCAGGGCACATTATGGCACATGGGGCACATGGCACATTATGGGGCACATCAGGGCACATCAGGGCACATAGCACATAAGGGTACATAGCACATCAGGGCACGGGGCACATTAGGGCACGGGGCACATTAGGGCACGGGGCACATCAGGCCACATGGCACATCAGGGTATGGGGCACATCAGGCCACATGGCACATCAGGGCACAGGGCATGGGGCACATGGCACACCAGGGCACATGGCACATCAGGGCACGGGGCACATCAGGGCATGGGGCACATCAGGGCACATTATGGCACATGGGGCACATGGCACATCAGGGCACATGATGGGGCACATGGCACATTATGGAGCACATCACAGCACATTATGGGGCACATCAGGGCACATATGGGGCACATCAGGGCACATTATAGGGCACATCAGGGCACATGGCACATTATGGGGCACATTATGGGGCACATCAGAGCACATGGCACATTATGGGATCATTTACTAGCCAGCATGCAGAGTATCAGGAAGTGTCTGTAGTAAGTTCTTTCTCGTCTGTGATATGGAGCAGCGTGACATGAGAGAGAACTTATCACAGACACTTCCTGCACTACTCTGCATGCTGGCTAAATCTCGTTCTACCCGTCAGGCACCAGCTGTCGGCGATTGGCAGGTAGATTGCCGCGCACCGCAGATGCAATAGGCAGATTAGGCGGTTGCTGGGACCTGCCCACTGAGCCATCGTCCCACCGGGAATCTCCCGGTAGTCCCGATGGCGAGTCCATCCCTGACCCTAAAAATACACTTTAAATAATTTTTAAAAAATGCAATTTTTGTGATGTTACGTCGAGTAAATAGATATCTAACATGTCACACTTTAAAATTGACCATGCTTGTGGAATGGCAACAAACAACAGTACTTAAAAATCTCCATAGGCGCTGCTGTAAACACCTTTACAGGTTACCAGTTTAGAGTTACAGAGGAGGTGGCAGAATTATTGTTCTCGCTCTAACGTTCGCAGCGATACCTTTTATGTGTGGTTCGAATATCGTTTACATATGCGTGCAACTTACTTATGCATGGAGGGATGGGGGCGCTTTAAATTTTAATTTTTTTATTAATTATTTTACTTTTTATTTTTACACTGTCCCTTCAATTTTTTTTATCACTTTTATTCCTTTTACAAGGAATGTAAACACCCCTTGTTATAGAAATAAGGGTGACAGGTCCTCTTTATGTCGAGATTGGGGGTTAAAAAATGATTAAAAACATTTTTTTTCGATCTTCCCCTTTAAAAAAAAAAAAGAAAATGTCTTCCAGCCTGGACTGCAAGTGACGTCATGACGTTGCTCCGGTCTTCCAAGGCCATAGAGTCATTGAAAGAGTGTTAACTCTTTGATCACCTATGGGAGCAGCTGGCCGCACTGCCGTATCGTTTCTCGGGCGAACCAGTGGAAATGATAAGCCAGAGCGGCGGGAGGGGACGCTTCAGAAACTGTTCCAGCGACTCATGAGCCTCTCAGACTGGTTTCCTGAGAAAGCCTGCCACCTGCTGAAAAAACGGTACTGGGATTATGGCTGACATCTTGAGCCATAATCCCGGTAAACCACTTGCAGATCGCAAGGTATATATACGTATTGCAGTCGGCAAGTAGTAAATGGTCTCTTAATTAGAATGTGAATAATTTGGATCAAAAATGTGTATATATTGTTTTTATAAGTAATTTTCGTCATGTTTGAATAATTGGGCAATATTTTTTTCATTATTAGGCACCCAAACAATTAAGTAAATGAAAAGGAAAAAAAATAACGTCAGAACTGGGAATTCTAAAGGTACAGGTAGTAAGTTATTATTGAGAAGGTATGTACTTCTGTAAACATAAACTTACTACACATCTGTCAACCTGTTACTAGTTTTTTTCAACCCAACGGAAAAAAAACCTGACAACTCAGTTCGGAGCAACTGTTCTAACAATCCGATGTTAGTACAGCGATCTCCCCTGCTGTTCTATTGTGTCCTGACAGGGGAATAGCCCACTGCCAAAACACTCCGGTTGGCAGACCTTTCGACAGAAGCTGGCTGAACTGCACGACTGGCTGCCGTACACACGGGCTGAATGTCGGACAGTTACTATTGAACTGACCCATGACGCCCGACATTCAGCCCGTGTGTACTAGGCTTAACTGTGCTCAACCTTGTTATTCTATTGTAATTGAAGAATGCAATCAAAAAGACACTCTCATAAAAAAGGGACTGATCAAACAAACCAAGTTTACAGTAAACAATAGATGTAATTTTGTCATCTTAAACATACATTTTTCTTTAAGTAACAGTAGGGAGGAGTAAGGGATTTTAACAGTGCAAGGTAATCCACAGAAAAGAAAAGTAACAAGTTAAAAAATATCATTTTGAATTTACATTCAAAGTTAAAAAACATATAGATAGCACATATTTTACACATATTGCAGTGTTTATACAGTTACGGTGGTCACACAGAACACAAATATGTTTTTGAGATGATATGGCTGCATACTAGCCCGACATGTTTAGCTGAATTGCTTTCTCAAGGTATATGCAGGCCGAAGATTCATATCATCCAACACTTTACAATTCTAAAGATAGAAACACAGAAATATAAGCGACAAAAATAGAGATACATGAGTGATCATATTTTTCAAAGTACAAAATTATAAAGAAAATGCACAGTGTCCACTGGACATAGCACAAAAGGTGCTTACCCCACAGTGACCCCAGCCCAGGTCAGTCACAGCATAACCATCAACTAACACTGAAACCCTGACATGGCCATATCGATGCAGTCACAGGGGACAGAAAGGTAAAACTGAAAATAAAGCAAAGTATATATATAAGTGAGAGACTACACATATATACGTGAAGTTAATATGTGTAGCTATTTATAGGGGGTAACTGACACAATTGAATACTAGCTCAATCAAAAAAGGACAGTAGCTCAGAAATTCAGTAAGTACTTACTTTTAAACTGTTATTTAACAGCACATATTGGTGGGAGGAACACTACACCTGCTGATGATTATTGCAGGGGATTGTTCTGGTGGCTAATAAACAAAAAATGTATAGAGATAGGGAGTAATTAACAAGTATAAATGTAGAGGAATTGATTGTCCAGATAATAAAAAATGGGATATAAAGCCATATAGTGGATATACAATAGATAAATAAGAAATAAGGATAGAGGTTATCTAAACTCAATAGATAATACCAAGGACTTAGTCTCATCAATTTATATATAGGGATAAAAAAAGGGGGGGGGTAATTGAAAACAGATGATGAATCCAGCAAGCTTTACTTTTAAAAGATAAAGAACCAACTTATCAGGGAATACTGAAGGAATTGGCTAAAAGTAGTAAAATCAGAAGAGTAATGCAGTGTTTGGTAAACCTTACCAGTCACGGACACTGCAAATGTTGAGTCCTACCCTCCGGCTCTGGCAGCTATACTGACAGATGAGCCGGCTTTAACTGTCCCCCATCGTGTTGGCGTGTGACGTCACCAACATGACGCGGATGTGTGGACGCCTATGCACATGCTCAAGACGCCGAGGACCCGATCGACTACAAGCCCCAGGATGCAGCACGGCCGCAAGTGTGCTGCGGCCGACACGCAGACTGGGACTGGGTGAACGGGACCGCCCACACAGTGCACAGTGAGAACCCAGGGCTGTAGGAGATGGTAAAGGGACGCAATCATCATCAGCAGGTGTGCTGAAGTGTTCCTCCCACCAATATGTTCTGTTAAATAACAGTTTAAAAGTAAGTACTAATTGAATTTCTGAGCTACTGTCCTTTTTTGATTGAGCTAGTATTCAATCGTGTCAGTTACCCCCTATAAATAGCTACACATATTCACTTCACGTGTATATGTGTAGTCTCTCACTTATATATATACTTTGCTTTATTTTCAGTTTTACCTTTCTGTCCCCTGTGACTGCATCGATATGGCCATGTCAGGGTTTCAGTGTTAGTTGATGGTTATCCAGTGACTGACCTGGGCTGGGGTCACTGTGGGGTAAGCACCTTTTGTGCTATGTCCAGTGGACACTGTGCATTTTCTGTATAATTTTGTACTAAATATGATCACCCATGTATCTCTATTTTTGTCGCTTATATTTCTGTGTTTCTATCTTTAGAATTGTAAAGTGTTGGATGATATGAATCTTCGACCTGCATATCCCTTGAGAAAGAAATTCAGCTAAACATGTCGGGCTAGTATGCGGCCATATCATCTCAAAAACATATTTGTGTTCTGTGTGACCACCGTAACTGTATAAACACTGCAATACGTGTAAAATATGTGCTATCTATATGTTTTTTAACTTTGAATGTAAATTAAAAACTATATTTTTTTACTCATTACTTTTCTTTTCTGTGGATTACCTTGCATTGTTAAAATCCCTTACTCCTCCCTACTGTTACTTAAATTTTCTCCAGGGATGTGGTGCCAACCTCTTTGGGTGTTTCACCATTAATCGGAACCAAAAATTTTTTGATACATTTTTATTGTTTATAGTGCCCCAAAGACAAAGCTGTCAAAGAAGACACAAATCCTGGAATCAGCAGGTCCCCCTCAAACTCTAGGTCATCTAGAAGAAACAAAAGCAAGGTTGGTATAAATCTCTGAAAGTCTTAAAGTCAAACAAGTAAACATGTTAGTAATGTCATCTAAATTTGTGGACAGATATGTATTTCACAAACTTTCACCATGTTAAAGAGTGATGAAGAAGGAGATTCAGAGAGAACCACTAGTAAAAACAGAAGAAAGCATCATCCAACTTCCACTTGAATTAATTACGTAAAATGCAGTACAGAAATAGCCACAGACAAAACTTACGTGCCCTATGGTGATCAGCAGTCAAGTGACAGCAGTGCAGGTTACAGGAAAACACCTCTATCAAGACCAAGTTTACATATCCTGAGAACTTAGCAATGGTTGCTAGTATACAAGAAGTTGTTGAGTCCCCAGATGCTGAAAACAGATCAGGCTTGGAAAAGAAAACAATGAGAGAGAATTACACGAGCCATCAATTCAGTGGGAGTAGCACCCCATAGCAAGGATCATGTGAAAAAAAGGTATCAGGGCATAAAGGGAATCAAAGAAAAAATGGAATTGGACAGGAAGGAAAGGTTAGTCTGATTATGTGTAATGACAATAGAAAATGTAGATCTACTGTAAAGGTTAAATCTGCTTAGACATGGACAATCAGTGAAATTCTTTTGGCGTTCCGGAAGCATCCAATGCAGACAAGAGAGTTGTTCAAAGAATGCTTAGTTTTAATGGTAAGGATCGTACTTTTATACAAATTATGGACAAAGTATATTGCACAACTTAAAGCGAAAGGAGGGAGGGAGGACAGAGTTCATCACATGACACATAATTCCTATACAAACATATAGCATCTCAGACATAGTCTAAACTAGTATTTTAGCTGACGGTTGATATTATCTAAAAACATAGTTTAAACTATTTAATGCTGATGTTGTGACTTTGTCTGAAGACATAATTTCAAAACCAGTTCTTACCAGACTTTATCTATCGTGACAAACAAGACCCTAAAATAAAGATATACCTCTGTCAGCTATTTTAAAGTTTTAGTCATGTTAACTTTTTCTCCTCCTTCATCTACCTCTGTAGGAGCCACTGCAGTTTCATGGTATCTTTCCCTAAGCATAGCAGAAGCATCCAGGCACACAGCAACAGTCAATTCGCTCCGGCTCAATAAACAGGGGTTGTCTTTTTTTTTTTCTGTATTTATTGCTGATAAAAATTGGAGAGGGTTTAGGCAGGGATAGCCCAGAAACGCTACATAAGAACAGTAGGACACACTATACTGTGCTAAGTTTCTCTGAACATTCTTCATGCCAAAAGCAAGTAAGATAGCCAGAACTGAGACCTTGTGAGGGCTGTCTTAGCTAGAATCACCACTGGCACTCTCACCCTAAGGACACCAGCACTCAGTCACTAGGGCCTGGAGGTAATGTCCATACTCATAATGTCATAGGACAGCCGATTGACTCCTTCCAGTATCCACCGGTCACTCTTTAGTGAGGGAGAGGTTAATGCCCACCATGCCACAGGATAGCTATGTACGCTTCAGCTTCCACCGGGCACTCCAGTAAGTTCTCCAGAACAGATCCTTAGCTCCAAAAGGAGCCACCTATGCCACAGCTAGGACCTCAATGAACATCAGTTTGAATAGGTAAATCCCTCCAACAGGAAGACCCTGCTGTTCTAAAACCCAGAGTATTTAAATGCCTCTCCAGCCACCTGCTGAGCACACCTCCCCAGGAATTTGCTGAAGCACAATAAATATTCAGGCTGCTTTTTTGACTTTCCAGCCGACTATGTTCTAGAAACATCTAGAATGCAAGGAGAAATATTGAAACCTGTTATAAGTGAGACCCAAAACAGCAAGCAACAGCTGCTCCAATGATTACAGAGGAGCCCAAAACAACTACATTACTTAACATCCTAACAACCTATCTAGGAGTGTGCTACAAAAGCATTAGTAAAAATGTCTTGATTTTCTGTCAAGTAAATGTCACGTTAGTGTTTATATATGTAATGTACATCTTATATGTTTAACTTGTCTTCATTTTTGCCTAGGTGACATTGCCACAACAACTTGTCCTGTGGTGCTTTACTGTCCATTCAGTGCTAACTTACCCTTTTCTGTGCATTGAATCTTGGACAGACAAGATTAATTCATGGTGATAGTGCTGGCAAGTCAGAATACATGTGTGTTGATTTTCTAAAGGCAAGTGGACTGTGAACTTTACAAGTGCAGTTGTTCCAGAGTTTAGTAAATGAGGAGAAGCTCTGCTGATTTACATCATCCAGTTGTGTTTAATGATAAATATTTAGTTTGTAGTTTTCCTTGCTTGTGATTGTTTTTTCTTTGTAAAGTGAAGCTTAACTCTGGCACAGTGCTGAATTGAATGAGTACTTAGATGAGTTTTCAAGAAGTGGAGGAGATGGACCAACTTGTGTCTGATATATTGCAGATAACCTGAAATATCAAGGTACTCTCCTACTGTTTTCCAAACCAGCACATGTTCCTGTTATTGCTTTCACTCCATCTGAAAAGAATGAGGACAATTTCAGGCATTCTCCAGAAGAGTCAACCTTTTGCCATCATCATCAAGTTCTAAACCAACTGATGCCAACTTATAAAAAAGTACAGCAGATGTGAATGACAACTTCTCACACTCCACCAGCTGACATACAATCAGGGGTCAAGTCATGGGAAAAAAAGTGTGGGAACTCAAGACCCCCCCCTCAAAAATAAAAAAGGGTGTGTGTATACTGTGTGTATATATGTGTACAGTTTACGAGGACACCTCCAAAATTCACATGTATTAAACAAATAAATATAGAACAGATGTACAGATGTAACAACAAGATAATTTAACCTGTTTGCTATACTAACATAAAAACACCACAATGTGTGATAATGGTTCACTCGAAGGGAATTTCGAAAACAAGTTGCAATGACTGGGGGCCCCTTCTGCACTATGTCTCTATGCAGCATCTTTCTGAGGTCTGGGGGCCCCTCCTGTTTCTATGCAGGCTCCGATATGTGGGGTCCCTCCTGCCGAAGGTGTCTGCACACATGTGTTGGTCTATGCAGGGGAGTGAGGATGGGAGTTCTGAGTGTGCCGGCTCGGGGCCCCTTTCCTCAGGCTGCCTGTATTGATTATGCAAAGTGGAGCCCAGGCCCCGAGCCGCTCACTCCTCAGTGCCCATTAAATGCAGCAAGATCAGTGGCCATCAAAGCAGCCTGATCAGTGCCCATCAATGCAGCCTCATCAGTGCCCATCAAATGTAGCCTGATCAGTGCCTATCAAATGCAGCCTGATCAGTGCCAATCAAATGCAGCCTTGCCAGTGCCCATCAAATGCAGCCTTGCCAGTGCCCATCAAATGCCGCCTGATCGGTGCCCATCAATGCAGCCTTACCAGTGTCCATCAATGCAGCCTTACCAGTGCCCATCTATGCAGCCTTACCAGTTCCATCAATGCAGCCTTACCAGTGCCCAGCAATGCAGCCTGATCGGTGCCCAGCAATGCAGCCTCACCAGTGCCCAGCAATGCAGCCTGATCAGTGCCCAGCAATGCAGCCTCACCAATGCCCAGCATTGCAGCCTGTTCTGTGCCCATCAAATGCAGCCTTACCACTGCCCATCAAATTCAGCCTTACCAGTGCCCATCAATACAGCCTTACCAGTGCCCAGCAAATGCAGCCTCCTCAGGGCCCAGCAGCCTTACCAGTGCCCATCAATGCAGGCTTATCAGTGCCCATCAATGCGACCTCCTCAGTGCCCAGCAGCCTTACCAGTGCCCAGCATTGCAGCCTTACCAGTGCCCAGCAATGCAGCCTTACCAGTGCCCAGTATTGCAGTCTTACCAGTGCCCAGCAATGTAGCCTCATCAGTGTCTGAATCTTGGATTTGAATATCCCGATGCGCCCATCCTCCCCTCCCTCGGTCCTCCTCCTCCAGCGGTCGTTGTAATAAGGTCCTGCCTCTTAGACCAGCTCCTATAATACACATCACACTGATTCAATTTGCAGGCATTGGATCAGTGTTCCGCCTATCACTGGAGGCGGGACTTTGTTACAGCGGCCGCTGGAGGAGAAGAACCAAGGGAGGGGAGGACAGGCGCACTGGGATGACACCCCCCAATGTGTGGCACCCGGGCCTGACCGCCCCCCTGTTGGCACGGACTCCCTCCCCTTCCCGCACACCCACACTGCCTCCCACAGCTTGTATACTTGAGACCAGCCCTGCAGGACACGGTTGCTAACGGGACTGGCGTTCTTGCTGTGGAAAAAGTACAGGTACGCCATTCCCATGCGTTCCAGCAGGACTCAAGCCCTGCTTATGATGTTGGCGTACCATATGTTGCACACTTATTCTTGATTGAGAACAACTTATATTTGACCAGAAGCAGATTGACAGATTCCACCAACTCAAATAGAACATTGTGAAATGTAATGCCCCGTACACACGATCGGACATTGATCGGACATTCCGACAACAAAATCCATGGATTTCTTCCAACGGATGTTGGCTCAAACTTGTCTTGCATACACACGGTCACACAAAGTTGTTGGAAAATCCGATCGTTCTGAACGCGGTGACGTAAAATACGAACGTCGGGTCTATAAACGGGGCAGTAGCCAATAGCTTTCATCTCTTAATTTAATCTGAGCATGCGTGGCACTTTGTGCGTCGGATTTGTGTACACACGATCAGAATTTCCGACAACGGATTTTGTTGTCGGTAAATTTTATAGCCTGCTCTCAAACTTTGTGTGTCGGAAATTCCGATGGAAAATGTGTGATGGAGCCCACACATGGTTGGATTTTCCGACAACAAACTCCTATCACACCTTTTCCGTCGGAAAATCCGACCGTGTGTACAGGGCATTAGTCATTGTACTGAGATTCAACAGGTGTGTTAAACAGCCATGGCAGACAAGCATATCCAGAATCACCTAAAATACATATGGAAATTTCCAATATTAATACATAAATAGTATATCATGATGAGTGGGTAACAACAGTAACATAAATACAGAAAAAAATGGCGCTAAATCAGAACATGATACATGTGAGTTTTAAACCACAAACAATTGGATTCTTATAGAAGTGAAAAGTCCATTAATGCAGACATAAATTCTTATAATTGCAAAAAATCAAAGAAAAGTAACCAAATGTGAAAAAAGAAATTCAATACACAGAAACCTTTTTTTATAAAAGCCCCAGAAATGTGAAAAAAATCATATATATAAATGTGAAGAATAATCCTTCCATATAATTCACAAGTCCCCATATTCCAGCTTCCTGTGCATCCACCACCAAATGACACCACTTTAAGAAGCCTCTTACCAGATGATGTGGACCATTGGAATACATAGTCAAAAATGCTTGTTAAATTCCTTTAAACAGGGTCTTCCAAGCACCAGACATGTCCCCATCAGGATTACTCCACCAATGTTTCAGATATGTCAGGGGATAAAAAAAATGCTTGCCCATAGTGTAATGCGTAAAAATCTATTTATTAAAAAACTAATACAAAAGTGCCGCAGCACTAGTATTAATATTACACACAAAGGCAATTAATGCATGGGCAAGAACCCCGGTCCACCAATGTCATCTCCCAGACGAAATGTGTTGGGCGTGGCAACGCCGTTACGTCATCATGCGCATCCGCCGACCAGCGTTTGGAGTTCGGTGTGACCATTACAGCTTGCTACTTTGGAATATTTTCATTTCCACTTAATGCGATTTTGTTATTCTCTGTATATTTGTTTTTTTACAGACGGAGCAAAAAAAAGGCACATGAGTGCAATCTATTACACCCATGACATTTGGAATACCAGATATCCCATATAAATCATGTTTAATTTGATCCCACTCATGACGTGTGGTGGGCATGTAAATATACTTGGGTGCAATTTGCCTGAAACCTTGCAGGGCCTTAGTAAGGAGGAGCGAAAAAGATGCCTGGGGTACTACAACCACCTCTCCAGCAACCATCTGAAGTTAGGCCTTTCCAAGAAAGTGGAGGACAGTCAACAACTTGGCCATTGGTGGAACAGCGTAACTGTAGTGTGTGGTGTGCTTAAGAAAACAGCACCAAAATTAGCTCTTTGGTCAGGCAAAATTTCTTCAGCGCTTCTGCTTCTGTGAAATGATCAAGCAATGTGTGCTGTGTAAATGACCATTGACACATTATAATCATGCTTCTCATACTATTTGCTTATATTTACATGGCTTAAAATCCAAACAAATTATTCTCAAAAAGCTCCATTTGTGATATATCTGAGAGCAGAGCTACGCCCTGCTGCTAAATGTCAGCGAAGACTCGGCAAATTCTCATTAAATTATGAATTAGCACCCTTTTTTTTTTAAATACCTCCATGCCCTGCCCATAGAGGAATGGCAGTGCCTACCATACATTTCTTAAATATTGCATGCCTGGATTACTACTTCTTTTAAAACATTTATTTATTTATTTATTTATTTATTTATTTATTTATGTTAGTGAATTGAATTTACTACTGTTTGATGTGGTATTTAATGAGTATTTTTGCTTTTTGAGGTAAATGACGCATTAAGGGTTGATAAATTGACATTTTCAATATCGCATGCAATATCTGAAAAAAAATGTGCCATGTGGCCCAAATATCTCATGCGATATCCTTTTGCCCAATATGAAAAAAAAGACAATTTCATTAGCATAATATAGAAATATATAAACTAGTAACATTTACTTCCTGGTAAAACAAGAGATACTTTTTCATAAATAATACTGACTTTACAGAAGGGAAGGCATGGTTAGAAGCAGAAATTAGTTAAAACATGCTTTTCCCCCATAACTATTTTGATTGGTAATCAAAATTACCACATTGCCGGGATCTTCTCTGACTAGTTACTATTTACAATAGAGCCACAGCTCTTTAGAGATGCAAGGATAACAAACCTAAAAGGCAATTATTGTAAGCATACACTGAAAAACAATGCAGATCTACCTGTATATCCTATCAGAGGCTTGACTGCTGTTTTATGATGTTGATCTACTGTCAGCAATCAGGAGTTTGTTAAAGACGATGTGTTAACCTAGCATTGCAAATGTTTGCAGGTTGTAATGAATGTTCAGCCAAAGAAGTTCACCCTTACTTTATTCATCTTTATTCCTCTGCCTTTGGCCTGTGTATCAAAAGCTTCCCTTAGAGATTTCTATGGTCTGTAATTTGTGGACAGACATTATTGGCAGGAAGGCTTGAAGAAGGAAGTGCAATATGCTAGAGGTAATTGGCTTACTTGATTGTTAGTATGTGGGTGCCAAAGTTGTTGAAATTAACTTCCTTCATAAAAATTTCATAGAAGTTACAGAATTGTGAAGTATGCCCAGAACAACATCCATGGTTTGTGTGCCGTGTAACTTGGAAATGTGAAACATTTCACATGATACAAGACAAGTAAACCATGGAACTTTTTAAGGAGTCAGTCCACCAAAAACCAATGTTTTGGCTTTTGGCAGATGCAGGATACTTAAGCCTCATACACACGGTCTGATTGTTGGACCACAGCGCGTCTGATTTTTGTCAAACAGGCGTGTGCAGGATTTTGTCTAGCATACTAACTATCCACAAATTGTCGTTTGACAAACACGAACATAGTGATGTACTATGAAAGTATAAAGAGGAAGTTCATTTCTCAAACGCCAGCCTTTGGGCCCCTTCTGCTAATTTCATGTTAGTAGAAGTTTAATGAGCGTTGATTTGTGATTTTCAGATCGTACAAAACAAATACCTTTTAAAATAAGTTTGGCATAACTATATGCGATGCAGCTTCATTATTATCCCATTAACCACTTAAGGACCGAGCCTCTTTCTGAAATTTGGTGTTTACAAGTTAAAAACATTTTTTTTACTAGAAAATTACTTAGAACCCCCAAACATTATTTTTTTTTCTAATACCCTAGAGAATAAAATGGCAGTCATTGCAATACTTTGCGGTCTTACATCGCACTTATTTAGGAAAAAATACACTTTTTAAAAAATAAAAAATCAGACAACAGTAAAGTTAGCCCAATTTTTTTTATATTGTGAAAGGTAATGTTACGCCGAGTAAATTGATACCCAACATGTCACGCTTCAAAATTGCGCCCACTCGTGGAATGGTGACAAACTTTTACCCTTAAAAATCTCCATAGGCAACATTTAAAAAATTCTACAGGTGGCATGTTTTGAGTTACAGAGGAGGTCTAGGGCTAGAATTATTGCTCTCACTCTACCGATCATGGCAATACCTCACGTGTGTGGTTTGAACACTGTTTTCATATGCGGGCGCTACTCACATATGCGTTCGCTTCTGCACGCGAGCTCGGCCGGACGGGGCGCGTTTAAAATTTTTTTTTTTTCTTATTTCTTTTACCTTTTATTTTTTATTTTTACACTGTTCTTTTAAAAAAAGTGTCATTTTTATCCCTATTACAAGGAATGTAAACACAGAAAAAAGCATGACAGGACCTCATAAATTTGAGATCTGGGGTCAAAAAGACCTCAGATCTCATATTTACACTAAAATGCAATTAAAAAATATAAATGTTGTCATTTGGAAGAAAAAAATGTCCCTTTAAGAGCTATGGGCGGAAGTGACGTTTTTACGTCGCTTCCGCCCTGCAATGATATGGAGACGGTTGGGGGCCATCTTCCCCTCACTCATCTCCATACCAAGCCAGCAAGAGGACGCAATTGTCTCCACCGCTACCGACGGCTCCGGTAAGCGTCGGAGGGCACCGGAGCGTGGCAGGGGGCTCTTGCAGCGAATCCACCGCAGAGACCACTTTTATCTGAAAGCGGACTGCCTAGCTGCTGCCATAACAATGATATTTCTCTTCAAAGTAGTGACGTAAAACGACGGCGGGCGGTCTGTAAGTGGTTAAAGAAGATAAGAATTTTGCCATTGCATCAATTCCCACGTCAAAAATGTTAATTCTAGATTACGAACAGTAGTTTACAAGACCAAACTCTTCCCAGTCATTCCTTGATTCCGATCATGCGTGTCTTTGAATTTTTCAAAGTTGTAAAATGTTACCACAATTTTTTAGAAAATGAATGAATTTTACATATTTTTTTTTTTACAAAGTTGTCATTCTAAGTTATTTTTTCCACAAAGAACATATGCATACTTACAATTACACCCCAAAAACATTTGGCTATCCCCTCCCCTCCCCCCCCCCGAGTATGGCATGTGTGAGACTTTTTTACAGCCTAACTGCATAGAGGGGCCCAAAATCCAGAGAGCATCCTCAGGCTTTCAAGGAGCATAAACGGCACATCTAATTTCCTGACTGCCTACAACATTTTTAGAGGCCCTGGTACTGGACAGTGGAAATACTCACAAAATGACCACATTTTATAAAGCAATTTACCACATTTTTAGTGGTTTTATGTCTCCCTCCGACATTGTGGAGACACACATTGCACTTGCGACATGGGTAATAACCCTTACAGTCCTGAAAAAAGGAAACCTTTTTAGGGGGGGTCAATTACATTCAGGGAACTTCTCTCTGTTAGCAAGACCTTGTTAATTTCAGTGTCTAGGAGATCAGAGTTATAACCCTTTTCGTAGAATCTGTTCTTAAGCACCTGAGCCTGGGATAAATAGTCAGAGGTTCTTGTACAATTACGACGCAGCCTGAAAAATTGGCTACGGGGAATTGCTTTCAGCCATTGATCTTGGTGGCAACTATCGACCGGAATACATCCGTTCCGGTTGGTGGGTTTAAAGTATGTTCTAAACTCCAAATGTTGTTCCACCACCAAGATCTCCAGGTCTAAGAAATGGTACTAGCTTCATAGCTTAAAGAGATCCCTCTGTCATTAAGGTTAAGTGTAGCCATGAAGTTGTCCAAGGATACGCGATCCCCATCCCATAGGAGAAGAATGTCATCTATGTACCTAGCCCAGAGAACTAACTCGGGTCTCCGGGTGGCATAGACGACATCCTCCTCCCACTGGGCCATGAAGAGGTTGGCGAGACTGGGGGCAAACTTTGCCCCCATAGCCACGCCCCTCTTTTGCAGATAGAACTGGTTTTGGAACCAGAAATAATTATGCCGGGTGGCAAATTTCAAAAGTTGCATAATGAAGTTCCGTTGTAGGGAAGGAAGTCTAGCGTCTCTTGATAGATGGTTTTCAACTGCATCAAAACCTAGATTGTGAGGTATGCACGTATAAAGTGCAGCCAGGTCTGCTGTAACTAGAATCATCCCTTCCTAGAATTGGACTGACTCAAGTAATTTAATGGTATCTCTAGAATCTTTTCGATTTGAAGGGGTAGAGCGGACCAAGGGTTGTAGATAAAAATCCACGTATTTCCCGATCCGGGCTGTGACAGAGTCAATCCCGCTGACTATAGGTCGGCCAGGGGGATTGACCGAGTCTTTGTGGACCTTAGGGAGATAGTAAATGGCAGGGATACATGGAACTTTTCTCCTTCTTGTTAAGAATCCCCAGTGCATATCCTTCGTCAACTAATTCCAATAAGGCCTTCTTGTAAACGGTAGTGGGATCGGTGGGAATAGGACTATATGTGTCAGAATTATTCAAGATTCTACTCATTTCGGGAGCCATACCAAAAAAACAGGGCCCCAGACAAGTGCCCCCTCGGCCCCCTAGGAGTCCCCCCCATTTTTTCCACAGCTGGGAGGGACCCCTGGAGGTAGGGGTAGAGGCCAACATAGGGGATACCCGGTTGACCCATATTATAGAAATAACCTAGGAGGTCCCCCTCAAAATCGGGGCAATTTTCAAGGCAGTCGTGGGCCACAACACCATGATCTTGATTACAACTATCGCACTCCGATTCGCTTAAACAATCGATTTACCCCACTTCGAGATAATGTTTCCTATGATGCTCACCAGGAGCCATATTCTCAATATGATAGGGAAGAAGACCTATATAATAGATCCCCATATAATTATAACCAAAGTCATCTGGGTTCCATTCAGCCTTTGGGTTTTCAGAAACCATTGGAAGGATATCCAGGAAATTTAGAAAGAAAAGAGGGACCAGAGGGGGGTGGATGGTACAAGGCCAAAAGAAAAAGAACATAAAAGGGGCCCGGTATTTTTAACCTGAGCTCTGTCACACTGACAGAGGCAGAGCAATCTGTTTTGGATAAAGGGCTCAAATTTGTCCCCCCAAAACTTCTCAATAAATTCACCACATTTATTGATGTCTTAAAGTTTACGTGAAAGCTTAGTATACAGAGACACTTTTTAGCTCAACCGCTTAGGCCCCCTGGGATAAATAGCTTTGCCCCCAGTCTCGCCAACCTCTTCATGGCCCAGTGGGAGGAGGATGTCGTCTATGCCGCCCAGAGACCCGAGTTAGTTCTCTGGGCTAGGTACATAGATGACATCCTCCTCCTATGGGATGGGGATCGCGTATCCTTGGACAACTTCATGGCTACACTTAACCTTAATGACAGAGGGATCTCTTTAAGCTATGAAGCTAGTACCTCTATGGTTCATTTCTTAGACATGGAGATCTTGGTGGTGGAACAACATTTGGAGTTTAGAACATACTTTAAACCCACCGACGGGAACGGATATATTCCGGTCGATAGTTGCCACCAAGATCCATGGCTGAAAGCAATTCCCCGTAGCCAGTTTTTCAGGCTGTGTTGTAATTGTACAAGAACCTCTGACTATTTATCCCAGGTTCAGGTGCTTAAGAACAGATTCCTCGAAAAGGGTTATAACTCAGATCTCCTAGATACTGAAATTAACAAGGTCTTGCTAACAGAGAGAAGTTCCACTCTAATAGAACGTTCCAAAGCAACTTCAGACTCCAGATTTAGATGGTCCTTTATTACCACTTATTCTACCCAATCTAAACAGATTAGAGAAATCTTTAGAAGACATTGGAAGGTTCTTTTAAATGACAGACTGCTTGGCCCTTCTCTCCCGGAACAAGCCGCTGTCATTTTCAGGGGTGCATGGTCCATTCAGGGGCAAGTTGCCCCAAATGTAATTGACCCCCCTAAAAAGATTTCCTTTTTTCAGGACTGTAAGGGTTATTACCCATGTTGCAAGTGCAATGTGTGTCTCCACAATGTCGGAGGGAGACATAAAACCACTACATTCAAATCTATGGTTACTTCCCGTATATATTATATGAAACAATTTACCACCTGCTCCTCCCAATATAATGTGTATTTGCTCACCTGTCCCTGCCACAAACATTACGTTGGTCGTACGATTAGGACTTTTTCTATCCGAGTCAACGAGCATGTGGCCGGGATTAAAGGTGGGAAAAGCAAACACACAGTACCACGTCACTATTTGCAGTACCACAATAAAGATCCTTCAGGTACACTATTTCAGGTGATTGATAGATTTGTCCCTCATTAAAGGGGCGAGTCGCGTCTTCGCGGTGTGCCTCGCTTGGAAACATATTGGATATATGAGTTGAGGTCCTACTTTCCGTTTGGGTTGAACCTCAACTCATTCATTAACCAATCTTAGAGATTTTTCCTTTTTATTAGTTCCACTTTTCAGCCATATTGGGTTACAATTTGGATATGGGGCCCTATACATTTTTAGGTACCTCCTACTTCCCTGCTTGAACCCCGATTTATGTTTTTCATTATTTATGAGTGCTAATTTTCCGGTTCTGTGCTCGGGGTCTCTTTAGTTTGGGAGAGTTTTCATTATTCCCCCACTCTTTGTGAGTCAGTAGATCATGGAAAAGTTTTTTCTCCCTTATTTTGGTGATTTTTATTTATTGTGTTTTTGTTTCAATATCTACATTTGGGGTATAGCTTTGAATGTCACAGATATCACAATGTACCCCTTCGTTATATATATATATTGAATTTCTCTAGTGACTCATGATTTGCGTCATATGGGTGAAGTGCAGACTTGCGCTGGGACGCGCCACGTGACCGCGGTGATTGTTCTTGCCTTAATCGCGAGATCTCCCCATCCTGTGGTCAAGCGGTGCCTCCCTCACTTGTCATGTGACTCGGGACTGACGTTTGGCGGTCTTTTTGGGCGCGACGTCATATCCCTTTGTTTGACACGCGGGCCAGCAGCCACAGAGACCGGACTTTTCGGTCAGTCTGCTGATTGGCTGTTCGACCTGCCGATCTTCCTAATGTTGTATGTCATTAGTCCATCTGACTATGTGGGCCATCTGATAGTCAGATGACCGCTCTGGTCCAATAATATTCAGTTTTTTTCTTCCTATTTGATTGGTCTTGTATTTGTTATTTTATTTATAAATATTAGCAGCGTGGAGTAGGTTGTTTATGCCCCAGCAGAAGACCCTTAGGTCAAAACGCGTCGGGCAGTTACACCATTCTCCATGTTGCCCTTGATTTTATTGCGATCACGTTTTTATACTTTTGGTGTTTTAGAAATAAAAATACCTCTTTTTTACCTGCACTATGTGGAAGCACAATTTTTTTCTCCACATATTATCCTGATGGGAGTGTATGTCCAGTTTTTGCCATATGCGGTACATCTTAACTTCAAGATTGCAATCGTGAGTTTGAGTAGTGACCATCTATCTCGGTGATCCCTGGAGTTTCGGTGGAGTTCATCTCAGAAGTTCCAGCTGCCTGGATATCTCCCTATCCGCCCTGTGGGGCACACTGCCTTTAAGACTCCATGTCGCTGACAGGGGAGTCCATTGGATCCGGTAAGGGTATGCATTTATCACTTACCCATTGATGTTGTTCCTGTTTGATGTTCTTCTTACCTATGGACCAACACAATCTTTGCCAGCCCTTGGAAATCCATCATCTGGAGTGATTGCATTCGTGTCTACACACAGCCGGACACTATATCACTTACCCTTTTGCCTTTGGCTTATTCAATTTTTTGTTCGTCACACATTGATTTGTCCGTCACCACACTGTTTTGAAGGATTTGTGGTTATATGGACTTTAATACCCTTCATCATTATTAATACATCAATTATGTTTGTACATCATGCGCTACATTTTTTACCATTTTTTGCACTGTTATACTCATAATTTCACCACAAAACATGTTCTGCTACTCGTCCTGAGAACGGGGATACCACATGTGTGAGACTTTTCCAATGTTTGGACTGATCATGTACGAGACATTGCATCTGGTTCATCACAAAAATCAACCAACACTGCATAGAAAGGTAAGTAAAACGGGGTGGGTTGGGGGGAGCCGGTGACAGCCAAGTGTTTTTTCACCTTAATGCATAGGATGCATTAAGGTGGAAAAACACGAGGGTTTACAACTCCTTTAAGGATCGGTAAGTTGTAATATATTACAATTTTGGTTTTGGGTTTAACACCCCTTTAATTGCATTGATCTTCAGATTTTATCACCCCAGATTCTTTCCCAATAATAATTCCAAGGTTGCAACAATGATGTTGCACAATTTGGATTACATTTGCATTTACTGTGTAAGCATAAAACATTCATTCAAGTTATCTTAATGTCATTCAAATTTTTAGAAATTGCAAACCTGTGAAAAAGTCACTGTTGTGCTATGTGTGCCCTTGTCAACTTAAATTATTCTTATTTTAATGTTAAAATAACACTTTAATATACTGTATATCTAGAATTCAAACAAAAGTTCATTAATGAGAATTTGCATAATCATAGATTATATAAATGAACATACAGTATCTCACAAAAGTGAGTACACCCCTCACATTTTTGTAAAAATTTTATTCTATCTTTTCATGTGACAACACTGAAGAAATGACACTTTGCTACAATGTAAAGTAGTGACTGTATAGCACTATATACGGCTTAGAAATGAATGGCTGTGTGTTGAGCTATTTTGAGGGAACAGCAAATTTACACTGTTATACAAGCTGTACACTCACTACTTTACATTGTAGCAAAGTGTCATTTCTTCAGTGTTGTCGCATGAAAAGATAGAATAAAATATTTACAAAATTATGAGGGGTGTACTCACTTTTGTGAGATACTGTATGTATAACAATATTATGATATACGTGCTATAATTATATACGCTAGCTATAATGGAAAATTGGAACTCACACAGGCATATAACAGCCCCAGTCATTGGATTCCCAGGGGTGGTGGGCATGGGGGCACACTAAGGAGAGAAAGGCTGAGGAAGAGAAGATGAGCACACAAGCATAGCTCTTATACCAATTCCCATTACTAACGAGGTTAAGAATATTATAGTCCAACTTGACCTGAGACTTAGGGAACATTACTTAAAGTGGTTGTTAAGCCACTTAATACACTTTATACCATTCTGTCTGTTTAATAATTCTATGTTCCCCTGTGTCTGTGTTTTATAAAAAAAAAAATGTTCTTTAGCAGTTTTCAGAGCGCCAATTGCCGCTCACCTGACCCGCTGGCTCTCTCTTCTCACTGTCTGACAGCTGCAACAGGCAGGGCCAAGGATTCTCCGCTGAAGTCAGTCAGGAGGGGAGGAGGAAAGGAGGAGAGAGGTGGCGGGTCACGTGAGCGGCGATTGGCACTCAGAAAACTAGTAAAGAGCAGCTTATTTTTATAAAACACAGACACAGGGGCACATAGGATTATTAAACAGACAGGATGGCATAAAGTTTAAAAGAAACTTCAGCAGCAAGAGGGGAGGGGGCAGGCACTGACACAGGAGCAGACAGGCAGGGAGTGAGGGAGGAGAGAGGACAGAGGAGCACAGGAGGGCTGCGGATGACAGAGGCACATAAACTGACTACAGTGTGTGGGCTCAGCAGCCATGATATACCATGGTTAGTTTACAGGGGGAAGGACATAGCCAGGCAGGATCGGCCATGTTTTTTAGGTCTTGCAGAGAGCCAAATTATACAGCACAAGCACTGTGCTGTATAAAGGCCCATAGCCTTTTAAATATGGATTTTAAAACCCTCACCAAACTTTTAGCCACTAGATTTATGTTCATTCTTCACTTGGTTATCTCCTTGGACCAAACAGGCTTCATGCGCAACAAGGCTAAAGATATGAACCTTAGGCGGGCTTTTTTTCCCATACTCAACTGGATTATAGTGGAGGCAGTCTAGTGTTTACAGACCTGGAAAACGCCTTTGATTCATTCGACTGGACATACATTATATGAAAGTAGTTCTGGACAGGATGGGCTTTGGCCCTGTTTTCCTGCAGAGGGTTGAGTTGTTGTACAAATGTCCTCTGGCTGCCATCAAGTTTAGTGGTGAGGCGTCAAACATTTTCCTGGTTTCCAGGGGCACCGTTAGGGTTGTCCCTTGTCTCCGGCGCCTATTTGCCCTCATGATGCAGCTCATGGGTCTTGCTTTACATACATCCACTGAGGTCTGTGGCATTCAGGTTAGTAGCCTTGAAGAGAAAACTACTATATACACAGACAACATGGTTCTTTTTCTTCAAGATTCAGATATCTGAAGCAGGGGCCTGGTTAAAATAGATGTGGATCATATGGGTGCTGGGTCCCCCTCATGCTGTCAGACAGACCTGGGCAAGGCTTACTTTTCTTTCTATTTCAAATAAGTACACTTTTCGCATGCATTTTCTAAACTTAGCCATATGACATCAAATCAGGGTCTTTGCTGTGCACTGCATTAGGGTAACCTCACAGCAGGGCACAAAAGGAAGTAGGAGGGACAATATTTGCAATGGGGCCCTTACCTTGACAGTAATGTCACTGTCTGAATGTGTTAAAAATGGTATTCTATTGTCAGCCTGCTACTTATAAGAAACATTTTATTATTTAATGTATCAAATATGCAAAGGGAGTTGAAGAGAAGATCTATTAATTGGAGTTGCCAAAAGCCTGAGATAGCATTCTTTTCACACATTTAATGAGGAGCAGAAGTAGCTAGATATCTGTTTGCCAAGGAGATTATTGTTCATGTACTGTATATGTATGATTCCTCGTATGCTTGTTGTTCATTTAGTAACTGTTTGAAACACTTTCTGCTTTTTTTTATTGCTAGGGCTCTAGCAGATTTCTTCCCTGAAAGGAGATTTTTTTTTAAATTTTTATTTAAAAAAAGAAGCAGAAAACATTTTGTCAAAACAGTAATGGTGACAGTACCTATCAGGGCCTGGACTTAAACCTGGGACCTCTGCTATGTCTGGCAATGACTTTTCTCGTGCTGAACCTTGAACTCTTTGCTCCTCCCATGAACTTCCTGATTTAAGCCATGTATCTGAACTTCCTGTTTGCCACATAATTGTGCTCTCTTCAACCAATATATCACTCTTGTCTTCCCTGCTGGTGTCCATAGTTTGCTACCACTCATTATTAACCTTTGGCTTGTTCCTCGACTAGGCTTCTGCCTGATTCCAATCTGCAACTACTGACCTTTTGGCTTGTTTACTGTTTACTGCTGTTTGATCCTTACCTGTTTATCCGCTGCTGGACCCCAGCTTGCTCACCTCCTGGTGGGGTGAGTATGAGGACCGTGACTGGGTACTAACACGCAGCAAAATCCATCTCCACCATCAGGAGCTTCAAGCTCTTCCAGGCAGCAGCACAAGTTGGGGGGTAGCACTGTGATGTAAGGGAGGGCGGGGGAGTCTTGACATGGGATTCTCTAGACATCTAGTCTTATATTGTAGAGGGCAACCACAATTGAGTTTAACACCCCTGGTTTAGAGAAACGGTCTCCAAACTTTCTAAACAAAGGGCTGTTTCCTGTCCTTTGGACTTTAGTGGGAGCCAGACTGTGGCCAACAGATGTAGAAACTTCCCCTGCACCAGTAGGAGTAGAAAATGTCTTAGACATAATGCCCCATGATTCGTGTCAGTGGTGGAATAGTGCCTCATCATTGGTGTTAATGGGAGGAATAGTGTTCCATTGTTGAGGTTAATTAGAGGAATAATACCCCATTGTTTATATCGGTGGGAGGAATTATGTGCCTTCATTGGTGTTAGTGGAAGGAATAGTGTCGCATCGTTGATTTCGATGGAAGGAATAGTGGCCCACTGTTGATGTCAGTGTTGATGTCAGTGGGAGGAATAGTGCCCCACTGTTGGTGTCAATGAAAAAAGTAGTGCCCTATTGTTGGAGTGAGTGTAAGGAATAGAGACCAATCATTAATATCAATGGGAGGAATTATGTCACATCATTGCTGTGTTGTGTGAAATGCTCTACTGTTGGTGTCAGTGGAAGAAACAGTGCTCCACTGTTGGTGTCAGTGGAAGGAATAGTGCTCCACTGTTGCTGTCAGTGGAAGGAATAGTGCCCCACTGTTGGTGTCATTGTAAGGAATGGTGCCTTATCATTTGTGTCAGTGGGAAGAATAGTTCCTTGTATCAGTGTGAGAAATAGTGCCTCATATCAGTGGAAGGAACAGTGCCCGAAGAGCTTGATAAAGGCAAGCAAAAGGCCACAATTTGGAGACCACAGGTTTAGAGCATCACTTTGATGCTTGTACTAATCTGGCACTGACCATAGAATACTTTGGGCCACCTCAATTGTCACTGTGAACTGTAAATCAGGTATACTTTGTACAAAGTAAGAAAATGTCAGGTCACGTTAGTGTTCATTTTTCATCTAAAAAATGCTTAAAATATTAGGAGCCCTTGTTACTGACTGACAACAGTTTAAAGATCACTGGTCATTTTATTTCACATGGGGGCCTGTTTACCAAGTCAACAAAATAATAGCATTTTCATTTCACTGAATTTAAAGTAATAATATACCCTCAGTTTTTTTTACAACAGCTGATTTAATCATTTAATGGGTATGCAGCTTCATCATCATTTAATCCTTACCTATGTTCCTGTTTAGGGTGGTGCCATGACTGCTGACCCAGGTTTCAGTGTGTTTCAGGGTGGCTCCTTTCTCTTGCAATGTCCTATGGAGCCACCCTTGAATGTAGGGACTAGTGTTGTGTCTCCCCATACTCTGTGCATCAATAGAAAACACATAGCCCTGTAGCCTGGAATTGCAAGACACTCCTCTGACCCCCTCCAAGCTAATATAGTGACTGGAGACTTCACTGCCCACTGTTAACTATTTGTGTGAAGACCAGAAGTTTGGGGAAGCAGCACTGAGAGATTGGGAGCCAGCAACATTGAAACTTGTAAACTGTAAGCGCTTGGGTAAAACTTTGAACAAATAGTTTACTGTGAAATGTTATTTTTAGGTTGCTCAATATGTTAGGATAAAAAAAACACAAGAATTGAATACTCTTATTGCAGTGTTTTGCCTAGTTTATACATGTTTGAAAAATAAATCTGTCAAAGAGCAGACAAACTGAACAAACAAAACAGCAAAACATATTGATAATCAAACAAAAACAATGACACCACCTTAAGGAACATGTCACCAGCTTTTCTATCCCTCCAGTGCAAATATTGGATTTTGCCAGATTATCATGGTGTGAGTTATATGAAAAAGGTTCAGCAAAAAAGTAGGTGGAAAGGCTTTATAGTACTGTAGGTAAAGGGGGTCGGTTGTAGTAGCAGTGATAAATCAGTTTCACTGCAGGAAGGCTTTGCACAGAAAGTCCATAGCATAAAACAAACAACATAAATTGCTCACTTGAGACATTAACAAAACTTGAAGCAGTTCCCGACTAACAAGGTGCCCCACAGTGGGTTCCCTAAAACAAACAGGCATTTCAGGTACCTTTTTAGTGTTGTGTCAGCAGTCAAACTTTTTTCGCCAACATCAGTCATTTTACATGTACAAAGACCTAAGACCAAATAATGAGACCTGGCTAACAGGAAAGACATTGACCTAGGAATGGAGGCTTTATCCCACACTCCGCATGCTCCAGGACCCCAGACCAGAACCTATTAAGAAATAGATTGTTTTCTCCATATTAGACACAACCCATATTACCACCATGTATATGTGAGAAACCTAGGTGATACATACACACTATCCACAATCTTTCAAAACCAGTGCTTTACAAATTACATAGTTGATAAAAAATCTATCACCAAAACATACAGTGGGACAAAAAAGTATTTAGTCAGCTACCAATTGTGCAAGTTCTCCCACTTAAAAAGATGAGAGAGGCCTGTAATTGTCATCATAGGTATACCTCAACTATGAAAGACAAAATGTGGAAACAAATCCAGACAATCACATTGTCTGATTTTTGAAAGAATTTATTTGCAAATTATGGTGGAAAATACGTATTTGGTCAATATCAAAAGTTCATCTCAATACTTTGTTATATATCCTTTGTTGGCAATGACAGAGGTCAAACGTTTTCTGTAAGTCTTCACAAGGTTGTCACACACTGCGTTTGTGCTGGAGAAAAGTGAGGGAGACTGTATATAGATGTATATAGGAAGTTGTCCCTGAAGAGTGCTGAAGTCAAGTGGGCATCCCATAACTTCCCATCCTTATCAAGTTGTTAACCCCCTAATAAATGACAAAAACAAAGCTACGGACTGTTTTCTGACTCTGGGTGCTTGTGAAAATTCGCTGTGCCTGGCTATGCAGGAGTGGGGATCCCCTTTATCTCCAACTCCTACGGGGGTAGTTCTACAGTTTAATAAATAGGACCTAAGACGCAGGGGGAAGCTTTAATTTTTGGTGAGACTTTCTCACACTAGGACTTATGTATGCACATCAAATGTAGTGCTAACTAACACTCACCATAGTATGCTACAATTATAGACTTTTTCTTTTCAAAATATACTAGAGTATGGCAATACTTTGTGATTTGTACTTTTAACATAAACAAAGCATGATGCCTGTGTTGTTTTTAACCTGAAATATACTTATACTATATGTAGTGCTTGTTAGACATTATCTACACAGGAAGTGAGGCTTGACACTACTATCTTTAGAAATCCACTGACAGATATTGATAAAAAACCAGAATAATTTTTCCTACTTGCATTATCAAAGTTTAAATGCTAAGTTTGATTTTTGCAAACACTTTCATGCCACTCTTTTAAAGAATGTCCATGACAGTGTAAGATTCACCAGTTCAACACAACATTTGAATCCCTCTTTCACAATGTAATACATACTGATACATTTAAGCAATTAAAAATATTAATTTCTGTTGAACATTGCATGAATTTAGTGTACTCTCTCATGTTCTTTTAGTATTACCATTCCACTGCTTCTATTTATTTCTCACAACCCTTCTGAAGCTGTTGAGTAAGAGACTTCATTATCCCTCAGCAATTCCCGCTGTGGTATTTTTAGATACCCTGGAGAATTAAGTCAAACAAACTACCTAATGTTCACTCCAAAGGCTTCTTTTGAGAAAAATCATAATAATTCCCTTGTGTTCCAGCTTGTCTGTGTTCCAGTGTTCAGAGGAAGTTAAAGAAACTATTCAAAAAAGACTTAGAGGAGATCATCGGAAAGCCATCCCACCAGTAGAGTTATAGAAGAAATCCTCGCTCTGAATATTAATTAAACCATCCACTGCCTTTGCTATGTCATTGAAAACATAAAAGCCCACAAATCAAATTGGACCACACATACAGGATCAGTGTGGAGAACTTTCATCACTGCCCATTGTGTCTCACTACACTATAACAATCTGTCTAAACTAACCTTAAACTGTAAGGTCTTGTGAAAAGGGCCTGCTTCACTGTTTTTGTTGGCCCATTCTTTTATTTGATTTGCCACAAAGGTTGGCCCACTAACGAGACGGATTAAGACTGCTAAATGCTGTGAGAGCAACAAATGATTCCAGGTTTATTTTAATATAGTCCTCGGGATATTCATACTCTCGAAACTAGTATGAATAAAATGATAAAATTTGTCTTTTACAAACTACTGTATAATATACAGGATATGTAAGGGGTTTTGCATAAACACATGTTATAAAGAAATGGGTCAGCACTAATATGCAGTATATTACCTGAGCCAAATAAACACATTAAGGCCGGGTCAGTTTTTGGATCAGTTTTTGCTTACAGTTCACACCACACGCAGTTCCAGTGCGTTTTTTGATACAATTTCCTAGGTTCCAGTACAGTTCTGTGCATGCTGCACGCTCTACTTTTTTTTCTGTAGGGAAAACTGACCGGAAACTGACTGCACTGGTGTGAACTAGAGCCATTGGAATGCATGGAAAACACTGCATGTATTTTTAGTGCAGAAAAGAAACGCACGGAACTGCATCTGGTGTGAACTAGAATACAAAACCCAACAAGTAGGTCAAAAAGGAAAAAACAGGTGCACTCATCCTTTTAAATTAAATAAGATGTCTGTCCCTTTATGAACTCATAGAGCCAACAAAGCCCTCGCCCTGTGCTCCATTTTGTAAACTCAGGTGGCCAGACCATTTTTGCAATTTTGCAATTTTCCCTTTGTTTTTTATTTTTCACTTATAGCTTTCAGAATTTGTGAAAGACCCTCAAATCATATATTTTCTGAAAGCACATGATCAGTAAAATAAAAAGAAGGTGCTACTGATTTTTTAGACAACGCGGTATTTGCGCAAATGTTTATCGAACCAATATATTGGCAAAAAATACACTAAAACCATTATTAGCAGATAAAAACACAGCTAAATTTACAAAATTCCTGCTAAATCCCTACTAAAAATAAAAGATTAACCTGTATGGAGTTAATAAATAACAAAAAGTTTTAATTTTGAAATTGCGCCTTTTTGCAAAATGGTGAAAATCAAACGTACGCAAAAATGTAAATGTACCATATATACTCGAGTATAAGTCGAATTTTTCAGCACATTTTTTAGTGCTGAAAGTGCCCCCCTCGACTTATACTAGAGTCAAGCACTTTTCTGCAGCAAAAAAATTCATTTTTCCGAACCGACTTTGGGGCCCCGTATCTCAGGGTCACTTGGTACTAAGTGGCCCCGAGATACTGGGCCCCAAAATCGGTTTGGAAAATGTCATTCTCTGCTGCAGAAAAGTGCTTGACATTTTCTGAACCGACTTTGGGGCCTCATATCTCAGGGCCACTTGATGCTAGGAACCCCAAATTTGGTGTGCAAACCCAGTGGAACTGGTACCACAACATATCCAAAGCTGCAGTTCCTAGCACTAAGTGGCCCTGAGATACGGGGCCCCAAAACCGGTTCGGAAAATGTCATTCTCTGCTGCAGAAAAGTGCTTGACATTTTCTGAACTGATTTTTGGGGCCCTGTATCTCGGGGCCACTTGGTGCTAGAAACCCCAGCTTTGGAAATTTTATGGTGCTAGTTCCACTGGGTTTGCACACCAAATTTGGGGTTCTTAGCACTAAGTGGCCCTGAGATACAGGGCCCCAAATTCAGTCAACTGTGTCCATCTGCAGCAATGTCATTTCGGGACCCTTTGGGTTCAGAGACCCCAAATTTTGGCTGCAGCTAGGGGGCATCTAGGAACCCTTAACTACCGAGTTTGAAGTTGAGGGGACCTATGGCTGCAAATGGGCACAGTGATGCTGCAAATGGGCACAGTGATGCTGCAAATGGGCATTGTTGACCCTCTTTTCCACTTACAGTAGCTGTGCATTTCTCACCCTCGTCTTATACTCGGGTCAATACGTTTTTCCCATTTTTTTGTGGTAAATTAGGGCCTCGACTTATACTCGGAACGACTTATACTCGAGTATATACGGTAGATGGATTCTTTAAAATCATTTTTGATATAATGTTTGCACACTTATATGTTGAGATATTATGTATATGAGTTATACTTTGTTGGTTATATGAGTTCTTAAAGGAACAGACCTTATTTATTTAAAAGGATAAGCGCACCTGTTTTTTCCTTTTTAATGCAGCTAAACAATTCCATGTGCAAGAGGCTTAATGGGTAGCTAAATTGGAACAGTACATTACAGCACAAGTGTCCTTGGTGCTGAGGATCCTGGAATAGTATGTAAACAAGTGGTTGTATTCACATTTAGTCCCCTTTCACACTGAGGCGTTTTTCAGGTGCTTTTGGGCTAAAAATAGCGCCTGTAAAGCACCTGAATAATGCCTCCCCTGCAGTCCCAGTGTGAAAGCCCGAGTTTTTTTAACCCCTGCTAGTGGCCCGAAAAAGGTTTAAAACTGCCAGCTAAGCGCCACTGTGGCACTTTGCCAAGATTGCCCATTGATTTCAATGGGCAGGGGCGCTTTAGGAGTGGTGTATACACTGCTCCTACAGTGCTGCAAAGATGCTGCTTGCAGGACTTTTTTTAACATCCTGCCAGCGCACTGCTCCAGTGTGAAACCCCTCTGTCTTTCACACTGGAGTGACAGGAGAGGTGCTTTACAGGTGCTTTACAGGCGCTTTGCAGGCGCTATTTTTAGCGCTATATCGCCTCTAAAGCGCCTCAGTGTGAAAGTAGCCTAAAAAGAGTCCTGCAAGCAGCATCTTTGGGGCGGTGAAGGAGCAGTGTATACACTGCTTCTCCACCGCTCCTGCCCATTGAAATTAATGGGCATCACACAGCGCTACACAGGCACATTTAACCCTTTATTCGGCTGCTAGCGGGGGTTCAAAGCACCCCGCTAGCGGCCGAAAAGCGCCGCTAAAACAACAGGAAAGCACTGCTAAATCTAGCAGCATTTTACCGTCAATGCCCGCCCCAGTGTAAGAGCAGCCTAAGGAGAGTTAATGTTAGGGTTGGAGTTACAGATAGCACGAGGATTACAGGAAGGATGCTGTGAGGGATTACAGAAAGGGTTAGTTTGAGGGTTGTTGTTATAGTTACAGCAAAGGTGGCCCTGTGGCAGGAACTCTACACAAAAAACTACTAGTAGACTGATTCAGTCTAAATGCTCTCATAATAAACAGTAATAGATACAGTAGAAAGTCTGAATGCATCATCAATAAGCAGTAACATATGATATAACCGGGAGATAAAAAAAGAAAACAAAGTATAATATATATATATATATATATATATATATATATATATATATATATATATATATATATATATATATATATGAGTGGGGACGGAAAGTATTCAGACCCCCTTAAATTTTTCACTCTTTGTTATATTGCAGCCATTTGCTAAAATCATTTAAGTTAATTTTTTTCCTCATTAATGTACACACAGCACCCCATATTGACAGAAAAACACAGAATTGTTGAAATTTTTGCAGGTTTTTAAAAAAAGAAAAACTGAAATATCATATGGTCCTAAGTATTCAGACCCTTTGCTCAGTATTTAGTGGAAGCACCCTTTTGCTCTAATACAGCCATGAGTCTTTTTGGGAAAGATGCAACAAGTTATTCACACCTGGATTTGGGGATCCTCTGCCATTCCTCCTTGCATATCCTCTCCAGTTCAGGTTGGGACTGCATTGGACAGGTGATGAGCAGTGCCTGGTTTTCTCCACACATACCGCTTAGAATTAAGGCCAAAAAGTTCTATCTTGGTCTCATCAGACCAGAGAATCTTATTTCTCACCATCTTGGAGTCCTTCAGGTGTTTTTTAGCAAACTCCATGCAGGTTTTCATGTGTCTTGCACTGAGGAGAGGCTTCCGTCGGGCCACTCTGCCATAAAGTCCCAACTGATGGAGGGCTGCAGTGATAGTTGACTTTCTACAACTTTCTCCCATCTCCCGACTGCATCTCTGGAGCTCAGCCACAGTGATCTTTGGGTTCTTCTTTACCTCTCTCACCAAGGCTCTTCTTCCCCGATGGCTCAGTTTGGCTGGACAGCCAGCTCTAGGAAGGGTTCTGGTCATCCCAAACGTCTTCCGTTTATGGATTATGGAGGCCACTGTGCTCTTAGGAACCTCAATAGACAGGTGCTGCTGTATAAACCCAGGCAAGATAAATCCTCTACATCAACGCGCATTATTACCAAATACAACCGACAACATGCTAAGCTACACAGTATTTACAACAAATACTGGTATCTTTTAACCGCTGATCAAAAAGTCTGCAAATTTATTAGAACCCATCCAGAGATAACCTATAAGGGATCCCGTTCACTTAGAGACACTCTGGTCACCAGTCACTACAGTAGCATGAATATGATCAAAAACAAGTCCCCTGGAACTTATCCATGCGGCAAATGTAATTTTTTGTCGATTTATCATTATGGGAAGAAGCATTGAGCTCCCTAATGGGAACACATGGACCCCTAGACAAAGAACCAACTGCCAGTCAGTTGGCTCTGTGTATCTAATGAAATGTTGTTGTGGAGCGTTTTACATGGGAAAAACGAAGCGCCCACTTTTCTGTAGGATTAGGGACCATGTATCCCTGATCTCCAAACATAAAATGGAGACACCCATAAGCCTCCATGTGGGATTATACCATAATTACAATCTTAAGTCCATTGGCTTCTTTAGCCTTGAACATCTACCTCAACATGAATGTGGGGGGGACATAGACAATAAGCTTCTCCAGCTGGAGACTAGATGGATCTACACGCTACAGGCCACCTGATTTCCAGGCCTGAATGAGGGGATTAGCTATAAGCCTTTCTTATGAGTGGTGTCCCCTCGATATGAGGTAGGCTTCCTTTACCAGTAATCTTTTTGCACCTTGAGCCCTGCTGACCACAGTTTCTCCAAGTCCATTCTTTATGGTATTCTCCATGCCATCTTTTTCGGGACCTTTGTTGGCCCTATGCACGTGTGCCCGGATACTGGCCTAGCTGTCACCTATGAGATGGTGTCACTGGGTGTCTACCCATTTGGTAGCAGATGAAATCTAAATTAAAGAATATGTGTGATATAATTTACATACTTTGTGATTATTTGTTCATATGAATTGAGCACTGATAAGTGGCATGTATATGCACGGTTCACTAGGTTTTGGTTATTTTGCTGTTCCTTCCCTTTTGCCATTTTTTTTTTTTGTCGCACTGCTCCTCTGCCTGGGTCTTGCCCTGTTCTTGTCTTTTGACTCCCGTACGGACACCCAAGGGTGTGCATTGGGAGCAGTAATGTACCCCTAGGGGTGATGCTGTCCCGATGCATGCCCGCCCTGAGGTGCTCTGTCTTTCACAGCGTCCCGGTTGCCAATGACATCTGCAGGACAGCTCTCTTGTCCCGCACTGTCTGCAGGGTTTGTATTTCCGCCTGCTTGATGGAAACCGGATGTGGTCATCATTCCTGGTTTCCGGGTGTTAGTCCGTGCTGCTTGCACCTCCCCTTTGCGTCCACGGGGCGTCAGTGTGGCATGACGTCATGCGCCGGCTTTGGCGCCACGGGGGGGGATATACATGTGGATACGGCCCGGGAGCTCATGACATTCCAAGACAGGGGTTTTTGTAAGGTAACCACTTCATTTTGACACTGGAACTGCTTATGGTCTTCACTTGGAAGTCTGAGAGACTTTATATTGACTTAGACATATTTTCTATGTTACAGAGACTGCCCTCAGCCTTCTTTCCCCTTTTGGCAATGTGGCTTTATGCCTTCCTGCCATCCCCCATGCATTTTCTCAATTCATGCGTTTATTAAAGAAGGGATTAACTAAAGCATCAGTCATTTTGAGGTGAGAAAATAATTTTTCTATATATACCCCTTGATATCATGAGATGGGGGTTGGGCGCCTTCTGTAGAAGATAATGTCTGATAGACATGTTTATGTCTCATTAGCTGTGTAGATGACGTAAAGTTGATTATAAGGAGTGAACTCACTGATGCTGTTAATGTTTGCCCTGTCTGCATGAGCTTCGGGCGTGTACACTGATTTATCTATAGAGATATGAGAGTGTGGTAACCATACGGTTCATTTACATTGGTTATGGACTGGTGCCTCCCTTACTCTTGAGCTGTTCTATGTATCTATCTTTATTTTGATGTATAATTTGTTGCAGATACTGCTGCACTGCTTACCTGTTCGATTCATTTGAAAATTACATCCCCCTCTACGGGAAGTCTGACACTTTAGGAACTGGTTTGGGGTCCAGGCGCCGGGGACGTGTGACTCTCCCCCCCCCCAGCTTTGCCTACTCCGGGATCCACCACGGTATGGGGTCGGGGTTCCGGGGTGTGTGTGGCAATTGTGGCTGGGTTGGGGTGTTTTGTTTTTTTTTTTCTCAAAAGTGAACCATGCATTTACCATATCATATTGAGTCAATTGAAAATAAAAAATGAATTTTGTCTGTGTATTGTTATAAGTTAATTAAATTTAATCTTGTTTTCTGTTTATACACCTAAGGCTCTATACAAATCATTGGTTTTAATATGTAGCACCTGAATACCTTTGTCCTTTTCCTGATGAAGCCAATCCGGCAAAACATGTTGAAACTTTAGGATGCAGGAACTATGTACATGCAACTCCAGTTTTTCTCATTAGGTCAGGGTTTAGATAGGTGTGCACACCCAGGACCATGATTGTAACTGCAGTTGCATATATTTTTATTATGTTATTTATTGTGTCTATTTGTCTTTGAATAAACGATTCATACTCTTATTTAAGTAATTGGTTTTCTGTACATATATGAAGTACCCTCAAAGTCCCATTCCCAATAGATTCTTTCTTTACCATTTTTCAGGGATGTTGGTACATTTGTATTATATGTTTTCTGTTGGTGCTGGCCTCTTTCCACATATATCTAGACCTCTTGGGAACCTTAAGTGCAGCAGAATTTTTTTTGTAACCTTGGCCAGATCTGTGCCTTGCCACAATTCTGTCTCTGAGCTCTTCAGGCAGTTCCTTTGACCTCATGATTCTCATTTGCTCTGACATGCACTGTGAGCTGTAAGGTCTCATATAGACAGGTGTGTGGTTTTCCTAATCAAGTCCAATCAGTATAATCAAACACAGCTGGACTCAAATGAAGGTGTAGAACCATCTCAAGGATAATCAGAAGAAATGGACAGCACCTTTAAATATATGAGTGTCACAGCAAAGAGTCTGAATACTTAGGACCATGTGATATTTCAGTTTTACTTTTTAATAAATCTACAAAAATGTCAAGAATTCTGTGTTTTTATGTCAATATGGGGTGCTGTGTGTACATTAACCACTTTAGCCCCGGAAGGATTTACCCCCTTCCTGACCAGAGCACTTTCTACAATTTGGCACTGCGTCGCTTTAACTGCTAATTGCGCGATCATGCAATGCTGTACCCAAACAAAATTTGCGTCCTATTCTTTCCACAAATAGAGCTTTCTTTTGATGGTATTTGATCACCTCTGCAGTTTTTATTTTTTGAGGTATAAATTTAAAAAAAAAATGATATTTTCTACTTTTTGTTATAAAAAAAATCCAATAAACTCAATTTTAGTCATACATTTAGGCCAAAATGTATTCAGCCACATGTCCTTGGTAAAAAAAAATGTCAATAAGTGTATATTTATTGGTTTGCGCAAAATTTATAGCGTCTACAAACTAGGGTACATTTTCTGGCATTTACACAGCTTTTAGTTTATGACTGCCTATGTCATTTCTTGAGGTGCTAAAATGGCAGGGCAGTACAAACCCCCCCCCCCCAAATGACCCCATTTTGGAAAGTAGACACCCCAAGGAAATTGTTGAGAGGCATGTTGAGCCCATTGAATATAAATTTTTTTGGTCCCAAGTGATTGAATAATGACAAAAAAAAAATAAATGTCACTAAATGATAAATTGCTCACACAGGCCATGGGCAAAGTAGACACCCCAAGCTATTTGCTGAGAGGCATGTTGAGTCCATGGAATATTTTATATTTTGACACAAGTTGCGGGAATGTGACAAATTTTATTTATTTTTATTTTTTTTGCACAAAGTTGTCACTAAATGATATAATGCTCACACAGGCCATGGGCATATGTGGAATTGCACCCCAAAATACATTTAGGTGCTTCTCCTGAGTATGGGGAGCCTAGCTGCATACGGGGCCCCGAAAACCAATCACCGCCTTCAGGATTTCTAAGGGCGTAAATTTTTGATTCACTCCTCACTACCTAACAGTTTCCAAGGCCATAAAATGCCAAGATGGCACCCCAAGCTATTTGCTGAGAGGCATGGTGAGTATTTTGCAGCTCTCATTTGTTTTTGAAAATGAAGAAAGGCAAGAAAATTTTTTTTTCTTTTTTCAATTTTCAAAACTTTGTGCCAAAAAGTGAGGTCTGCAAAATACTCACTATACCTCCCAGCAAATAGCTTGGGGTGTCTAATTTCCAAAATAGGGTCATTTGGGGAGGGGGGGTTTGTGCCACCTGGACATTCCATGGTCTCCGAAACTGTGATAGGCAGTGAAGAGTGAAATCAAAAATTTACGCCCTTATAAAGCCTGCAGGCGGTGCTTGGTTTTCCGGGTCCCGTACGCAGCTAGGCTCCCAAAAAGTCTCACACATGTGGTATCCCCGTACTCAGGAGAAGCAACAGAATGTATTTTGGGGTGAATTTTACATATCCCCATGGCATGTTTGAGCAATATATCATTTAGTGACAACTTTGTGCAAAAAAAAAAAAATTGTCTTTTTCCCGCAACTTGTGTCACAATATAAAATATTCCATGGACTCGACATGCCTCTCAGCAAATAGCTTGGGGTGTCTACTTTCCAAAATGGGGTCATTTGGGGGGGGGTTTGAACTGTCCTGGCATTTTATGCACAACATTTAGAATCTTATGTCACACATCACCCACTCTTCTAACCACTTGAAGACAAAGCCCTTTCTGACTTTTTGTTTACATGAAAAAATTATTTTTTTTTGCAAGAAAATTACTTTGAACCCCCAAACATTATATATTTTTTTTAAAGCAAATGCCCTACAGATTAAAATGGTGGGCATTTCATTTTTTTTTTTTCACACAGTATTTGCGCAGTGATTTTTCAAACGCATTCTTTGGGGAAAAAACACACTTTTTTACATTTTAATGCACTAAAACACACTATATTGCCCAAATGTTTGATGAAATAAAAAATATGATCTTAGGCCGAGTACATGGATACCAAACATGACATGCTTTAAATGTGCGCACAAACGTGCAGTGGCAACAAACTAAATACATTTTTAAAAGCCTTTACAGGTTACCACTTTAGATTTACAGAGGAGGTCTACTGCTAAAATTACTGCCCTCGATCTGACCTTCGCGGTGATACCTCACATGCATGGTGCAATTGCTGTTTACATTTGACGCCAGACCGACGCTTGCATTCGCCTTTGCGCAAGAGCAGGGGGGGACAGGGGTGCTTTTTTTTTTTTTTTTTTTTTTTTTTTTTTATTATTTTTTTGCTTTTTTATCTTATTTTTAAACTGTTCCTTTCTTTTTTCTTTTTTTTTAATCATTTTTATTGTTATCTCAGGGAATGTAAATATCCCCTATTATAGCAATAGGTAGTGACAGGTACTCTTTTTTGAAAAAAATGGGGTCTATTAGACCCTAGATCTCTTCTCTGCCCTCAAAGCATCTGACCACACCAAGATCGGTGTGATAAAATGCTTTTGCAATTTCCCAATGGCACTGTTTACATCCGGCGAAATCTAAGTCATGAAATACTCGTAGCTTCCGGTTTCTTAGGCCATAGAGATGTTTGGAGCCACTCTGGTCTCTGATCAGCTCTATGGTCAGCTGGCTGAATCACCGGCTGCATTTTCAGGTTCCCTGTTGGGACAGGAGAGCCAGAGAAAAACATGGAAGACAGTGGGGGGGGGGGGCATTCCTTCCCACTGCTTGTAAAAGAAGTCTAGAGGCTAATTAGGTTTGCTTTTACATGAAAGCCGACCGCTGCCTGAAAAGAATGATACCAAGATGATACCTAAACCTGCAGGCATCATTCTGGTATAACCACTCAAAATCCAGCATCATACCAGTACGTTGCTGGTCCTTGTTGGGCATATATTGTAATCTTTTTTTTCATGCAGCCTGCCCACCATTAGAATACCTCATTTCATCCACCCACTTCTAATGATGGGCATACATGCACCATTTACATATGCCGAAGCATGGGGGCATATTCCCCAAAAGTTAGGAGCAAATCGCTCCTCCGCTGGAGTCACGGCTTTATATATCATGGGAGCAAACGCTGTTGTTGTCAAGATAAATAAATCCGCTCTGCAGCTGAATGGTGTACCTGAAGACAAAAAAATGGTTAACAATAAAACACAGTAAACAGTAAAGTATAAAAATTGCATACCTGAAAAGCAAACATGATAAAACATAATAACAATAAAACATTGCAGAATAGAATACAGTAAAAGAGAGCAGAACAATAGAGAGAGAATAGAGAGAGAGAGAGCAATTAAACGACAACTATTCTTGTTTTTTTTATTTTATATATTTTTTGGGGTTTTTTTTACACTTTTTTTTGTAACTGTAACTTTTATAACTGTAACTGGTTCCAGGTTCGGGTCTCTCAAAATGCGATGGCATCTTGGGAGACCCTGTGAAAGTTTGCCTAGTCTGTGCAATGCTGTACCCTATGCTAATACTTAACTAGTGTATGGTAGCGTTCAAAACATTCACCAATGCAAAGACCAGGATTGTCAGGACAGGAGGGACAATAATAGCGAGTGTCACACCTATATCCGTGCTTGCTGCAGACACAACATCTTTTTTGGGGGGGTTCGTTGGGTAGGGGTACTCGGGAGGACATAAAGAAAATGCCTCTCATGCAACCGACTGCATTTGGTTGGGGATGTGAATGGGGGAAGTACGGGTGCTGCAGAAGTGGTGGGTTCCCAATTAGGATTGGCGAATGCAGCAGGAAGGGCATTATGGGCACGACGGGCCTGTGTTTGTCTTCTTCTTGGTGGCAGCGGGACACTACTTGTGCTTGCCACCTCACCAGCTTGAACTGTACTTATGGGACTCGCCACGTCACCAAGTGTTACTGCAGTGCTGGTTTGACTACGACCGGGGTGTACTATGCCGCTGGTGCTTGCCAGTTCACCAAAACGCTACCAAAAAAACTGTTAGCGATCGCAGGGATGGCCTAACTCTGCGAACGCTGCAGTTATGTGTTTAGTGTTTTGTAAGTGACAGTGATCGATCGATACTGCACTTGGGTGGGCTGGGCTGGGCGGAGGGGAAAAACGCAGGTGCTAGCAGGTATCTGGGCTGATCCCGCTAACACTGCATTTTTGGGAACCCTAAACTGCTGGGGACGCTAGTATAGATCTGATCAGATCAGATATTGATCCGTTCAGATACTATACCACTAAGAGAGGTGTACGGTGCGTGCGTGGGTGTTAGCGCTACTGGCACTAACCCGACGCTGCCTGGGGCTGGTGCTTGCCAGTTCACCAAAACGCTACCAAAAAAACTGTTAGTGATCACAGGTATCAGGCCTGACTCTGCGAACGCTGCAGTTATGCCTTTAGTGTTTTGTAAGTGACAGTGATCGATTGATACTGCACTTGGGTGGGCTGGGCTGGGCCGGGCGGAGGGGCAAAACGCAGGTGCTAGTAGGTATCTGGGCTGATCCCGCTAACACTGCGCTTTTGGGAACCCTAAACTGTTGGGGACGCTAGTATAGATCTGATCGGATCAGATATTGATCCGTTCAGATATTATACCACTAAGGGAGGTGTATGCTGCGTGCGTGGGTGTTAGCAGTACTGGCGCTAACCTGACACTGCCTGGGGCGATGCAGACCCTATCTGACCCTAAAACCCAACTTATATCACCGCCGGGCGATCAGGGGGCTAAACCTTTATTAGGTAATAAACGGCGGGTGCCCTGACACTATAAAAAATAAACTAACTAACCAGCGTCACCCGTAACAGTTATACGATGATCACTGGTGAAAGGGTTAACTAAGGGGCAATCAAGGGGTTAAAACCTTTATTAGGTAGTATATGGGGGTTCCTAAAGCTATAAAACGCTGACGGCGAACCTATATATTTACCTCCCTAACTAGCGTCACCAGTGACACTAATACAGTGATCAAAAAAGCGATCGCTTAGTAACACTGGCAACGGGGGGTGTTCAAGGGGTTAACCTTTATTAGGGGGGTTAGGGGGGTATCCTAGACCTAAAGGGGGCTAACCCTAACTGCCCCACCACACTAACTGTCACAAACTGACACCAATGCAGTAATCAAAAAAAAAAAAATTGCTTGGTGTCACTGTGACGGGGGGGGGGGGGGGTGATTAGGGGGTGATCAGGGGGTGATGGGGGGTGTAAAGTGTGCCTGATGTGTTTTACTGTGTGTGTAGTGTTTGTGCACTCACATCGATGTCTTCTCTCCTCGGCGCCGGAACGGAAAATACCGAGCCGAGGAGCGATGACATCACTTCCTCTGCTGCTGTTTACTATACAGCAGCAGAGGAAGAATCTCATTGGCTGGGAGCAATCGCGAGGGGGTGGCCACGAATGGATGGCCTCCCCCTCGCCTCTGATCGCTCCGGGACAGAAGCCGACTGCCTCTGGCACCGGGGGGGGGGTCCGATCGCCCGCGGGAGGCAACAAGGGCGTGACCACACGACAGAGACGCCGGGCTTAAATCGAACCGCCCCCAACTTCGCAGCCAATCGCGATCTCCAGAGCGCAGACAAATACACGTCAGCGCAACTGAGGAACAGCAGTGACGGCTTAAAACAGGAGGGGGAGAGGGACAAACAAGCCCACAATGCACTCATAGTATATATCGGCTATACAGAATAACAGTCATAGATGAAGAAAGAGGATGCGGACAGCCATGAGTGAACCCTACATATCGTCCCACATCCCAGACATTCAATCCTATACCTTCAAGCTTTGTCATAGTATATTACATATGGTACAAACAGGCAATATAGTACAAACATATAATGCTGTATCATCATCCGATATAAATAATAAACAATATTCAAGTATATTGTAACCAATCATACTGCCTATAGGTGGAGTAATACAGACTCAATGCTTAATACAGAACTTCCAAAAAGTGTTTCTCGTACACAAAGCTCATATACATAACATATCCAGATCATGTCGTAGATTAAAATTACATAGAAAAATCTCTAGAAAATTCATAGAAAAAATTCCCTTTTAATAAACTAGACTAAAAAATAGAATAGCATTAATGAAATTACACACAAGCTCAAACACTAAAACTAGTGGAGAATTAAAATACTAAAATACTAAAAAAAGGAAGGAGAATAAAATAGGAAGGAAAATAGCACTAGCTTGGATAAATCGACCCTAAATATATACTTAATAATCACTTATAAAACAGTTCATGTCTAAATCGACATTTAACCCTTTTGGCGATAAAGTGTCAGTCAGAAAAATCCGTTGGGTCTCTCTCTTAGACAGATCCCTAACCAAATTGGAGCCCCTCCACACAGGTTTAAGATGATCTATGCCCCAAAATTTCAGACCCGAAGGGTCTCGATTATGCATCAATTTAAAATGGAGCGAAACGCTGTGGTCCTTAAAGCCTAACTTTATATTGGCTATATGCTCTGCAATTCTGATTTTTAAACGTCTTTTGGTTCGTCCTATGTACATAAGACCACATGGACATTGCAGAGCATACACCACATGGGTAGTGTTATATGTGATAAATTCCATGATGGTGAATTCCTTATTGTTAGACGTCGATGTGAACCTCTCAATGGCCCTCAATGGCCTATTCACTTCTTTACAGGCTCGACATTTCCTACAGCAGAAAAAATCATCTCTCTCCCAAAAAGTGGGAGGCCTTGCAGGGGGATCCAGCACTTTTTTAACTATTTTATCAGAAAAGCTCAGTGCTTTTCTATAGATAAATCCTGGTTTAGGGGGCAGTACTGAATGTAACACTTTATCCATGAGCAAGACATGCCAGTGGGTGGAAAAGATGTTTTCCACCTCTCTATATTGAGAATGGAAGCCCGAGATAAAACTCCACTCTTGGCTATCATTATTCAAATTGGGACGGGCTTCATCCAAAAGAGACTCTCTGGATAGCAAGGCCGCTTCTTGGATTGTAGCATCCAATACCTCCACAGAGTAGCCTTTCTCAATGAACCTCTTCTTAATAATTTGAGCCTGTGATACATAGTCCCCTTCGTTCGAACAATTCCTTTTTACTCTGGCCAGTTGGCCCTTAGGGATGTTTTTAAGCCACATAGGGTGATGTCCACTGCTGAAGGGTAGGTAGCTGTTGGAATCAGTCGGTTTAAAATACACCCTTGTTCCCAGGCTATCACCCTGCCTGAAGATGGTGACATCTAAAAAATGGATATCATTTGGCTGTACTCACTGGTCAGCTTTATGTTTTTCGCGTTTGAATTCAATTCACTCAAGAACTTCTGTAGAGAGTCCATGGATCCTTCCCAAATAAAAAACAAGTCATCAATATATCTTTTATATAATAGGAGCTGGGAGCGGGTGACTGAGAAGATCACTTTGTCCTCCCATTCTCCCATGAACAAATTTGCTATACTGGGCGCAAATTTAGCCCCCATAGCAACGCCCCTACATTGGGAATAGAACTGACCGTTATACCAAAAAAAGTTATGGTTCAAGCAGAAATCAAGGGCATTCCGTATAAAAACTTTTTGATTGTGTGGTAAATCATCACGCTGGCTTATAGCCCAATTCAGGGCTAAAAGGGCATCATCGTGTTGGATGATTGAATACAGGGACGCCACATCTGCCATTACCAGATAAAGCTCTTGCCTATCTGTTAAATCAATTTGTTGCAGTATCTGTAGAAGAAATGCCTTAGTGCGTTTGACACTGTCTTGCAGAAACCGATCCAAGTACTGGCCCATCCGGGACATGATTGACCCAATCCCATTAACGATCGGTCTCCCCGGGGGGTTCTGTGTGTCCTTATGTATCTTAGGAAGGGTATAGATTGTAGGAATTCTACTACTGCTTGGTACGAGGTATTTCTTTTCTCGACTTGATAATACACCCGTTGAGTAACCCATATCGACAAGGCACCTCAAATTCTTGGTGTATTGTGCAGTCGGATCCTTGTCTAGTTTCACATAGGTATCCTTATCACTCAACATTTCAATAAGCTGGTCATGGTAAAATTCCTTATTTAAAATCACAACCCCTCCCCCTTGTCAGCGGGCCTAATAACTACATCCTTCCTTTCTTCAAGCATAGTTATACCATCTAATACATGCTGCAGATTCACATTTCTTTTGGGGGCCAGATGTTCCAAATCTCGTATCACTAGCCCCTTGAACACCTTGATTTGCTGATTTGCTCCATTTACAGGGTTAAAAAGGGACTTATTCCTAAGTCCACTATCTACAGGCACCAAGGCTAAAGTACTTACAGGGGGAGTTATAATGTGATGGGTGTGTTTTATTAATAAATGGAATTACGCTATGTGCGCTCTCCTTTGTTTTTATTTCCTTGGAGCCCCTCTATCTACCCATCACCTGGAGAAGTGCTAAGTTAATGTATCCCAGGATATCTCTTATTTGGAGGCTTGTATTATACTATAATACTATTATTCACACATGGTGGAGTTGGAGTGATCGGTGGATGGTGCACGCTTTGACATACCTATGATCTACTTTGAACAACCTGTGAACCACTATTGATACTGCACTACTCTTATGGACATTGCTCTGTGTGTAGTTGGCCACACAACTTTTCTTTTTATTTGCTCAACAATAGCGCTGTTTCAGTGTATGACTATTCCTTGATTATCAATGTATAGTGTTTATACTATTGTTTGTAAATCCATACAATATAGCAGTCTTCCTAAACAGATAATGTAACTACGTTTTAGTGGGATGGAAGTGAGACTGACCTCTCAGATTTTATGACCTCATTGAATGACAACATTGAATGACAACAGAGGGATCCATCTCAGTTATGAGGGCAGTCGAGAGAAAATCAACTTGTTAGATCTCACTATTTCTGCCAGTGGCGATAGGTTTGTTACATCAACCTTTTTCAAACTCACTGACAGAAACTCTTTTATCCCTAACGACAGCTGTCACCATGCCTCTTGGCTTAAATCTGTGCCTAAGAGTCAATATCTTCGTTTGAAGCGGAATTCTACAGATACTTTGGACTATGTCAAATGTGTTGATAGAGCAGATCTTTTGAAGGAGAGGCCACACAATTTAGGGAATACCAATACTTTCAGAAACCCTTTTATTACTAACTACTCAAGACAACATTCAAGTATTAAACATATAGTTAGGCGACATTGGCATATCCTGAAAAATGAAAGGATATTAAATACCCTTTTACCAGATAGACCTCAGGTTGTGTTCAAGGGTGCCCCTTCCCTGAAGGACAAACTGGCCCTGAATGTCCTTAACCCCAACAAACCAACATTTTTTTCAGAGCTGACTGGTTACTACCAGTGCAGAAAATGTCAGGTTTGTTTGTTGAATGGGTACAAAACGAGGAGAACTACCTGTTTTACTTCCAGTTGTACCTCCAAGAATTTCACTATAGAACCGTTTATTACTTGCTGTACGGTGGAAGTGGTCTATATGCTCCAATGTCCTTGTGGTCTCCAGTAGGTGGGTAGGACCAAACAACCCCTACAAGTTCGTTTGAATGAACAAATTAACAATATACGTAGGGGGTTTACTAAACATTCAGTGTCTAAACACTACCTCACAGTGCATAATAGAGACCCAACCAACACCATATTTTTGGGCATAGACAAATATAGGCCGCAGTCGAGGGGGAGCTGTTTGGTCAGGAGTATTTCTAAATTGGAGATGTCATGGGTACATAAGATCAAGTGTTATACCCCTTACGGTTTGAACAATAATGTTAACATCAACTCCTTCATTGATAACTTGTAGTGATATGCATATTTCCTAGTTTTGATGTTTATTGCACTTATGGTGTAGGCATTTTAGTGCCGTTGGGTGCTACCATTTATTGTAAAACTCGATGTGAGTGCCGGGCAGCTGTGTTATATTCTAAATGGTCACCCTTCAGTGTATTTTTCAGTGTGCGGACCTTTGTGAGGTTCAAACACGTTGTTATTCCTCGAGGGCTGGCTTTTGAGGTTTCATTTTTAGCTCTCGATTGTCTTATCATCACTGAGCCGATATATTTTTATTGTTAAATCCTTTTTTTTCCTAATTTTTTTGGCATGAATGCTGCAGGTTTAATTATCATTGCAGTATTGACCAATTGTGGCCCCTACGGGGCCTTTATGGTGCTATGAGTGGCTGCACCCCCTTTTTTGGGGTGTATCACTTTATGGCATCTTTGTTTTTATAGTTCATATATTTTTATTTTAGAATTTTCACCTGTTTCAACCCGAGTTTCATGGAGCTCAGTGTCATCACTGTGGTTGTCCTCATTTTAACTTCCTCTGTTTGTTCTTTAGTAAGATGGCATAATTAGCTACTGCGTACGATTTCTATAATGTTTAGGCAGTTTTTATTATTTGCCCTTAGAATGAGCCCTTTTCATGTTATTAATTTTGCCTTTCCCACTAACAAGATGGCCACACTATACCAGCAGCCCGGGACTCAGACCGAGGCTTGGTATTTTGGTTATACTATATATAGCGGTGCGTCAGAATGCCGCCCGTGCCCCGAGGCAACGTCCTTTAGTGTGACGAAAACGCGCAGGGTGAGCGACGTATTGTCACGCTCCGTATTGCACGGGCATGTTTTCTGCTTTTTAACTGCCGGCCGGCTTATTTTTTTGCTACGATACTGTGTTGGTTATTTGTATAGAAACACATTGACCAGCTTTTTATTATAATAAACCATCGGATTTTACCTATGGCGGAACTTTTCTGCTTTTTCCTCATGGTTTTATATACCCAATGAGAACATCCACCCTTCGCTTTCTCTATCCATTGGATTGAGTGTCAGATCATCAACCAACTAGTGTGTCAGCTGACACTGACTTATTGGGATCTTTGGATTGTCCAAACTGGAACTTCATGATATGCTGAGCCTGTGAGTTGTTCACAGCAGCCGTTTACAGCAGCGGGAGATCTTCACTACCCTGGATTGGGTGACAAACTTATTCAGCTTGTAATCTGGTAAGCCTGCATTACTTATGGTGGTGGAATCACATCGTTCCTTGTTCCACGAAGATTTGTCACAGGGTGTCGCAACATTATTACCGTGTTGATTATCACTGCCACTGACTGTTTTGCGCTTATTTATTTTAATTACCAACACCATTGACTCTTTGCAACTTATTTTTCTGGTCTAAGTGTTTATTCACCTTATTAATTTTGGTGTGACACTTATATATTTGCACTTTGCACTTTTCAGTTTGTGCATTTATTCACCTAATTTTTTGGTTTCCATCTATTATTTCATCCACTACCAGCGCTTTTTAGCACTTAGTTAGAATAGCGCAGTTTTTCCTATACCAAACTACGTTTTAGTACTATGGTAATTTAACACTACAGGGAGTCAGTTACAGAAGTCAGCTATTGCAATGAATAGTTATTACATTTTCAAGTAAAACTATGTATGAAATGCACTAGGATCTATGCCATACACATTTAGCTTGAGTAAAGTAGATATAAACCCAGTCAAATCTGGATTGGTCAGCACTGGCACGGGACTGCTGACCATTTGAAAGTATTGATGTAGCTTACTTACCAAATGCCCCCAGGCTGTGGACAGAGACAGATTTTGGGAAGAAGGTATCTAACCCCCTTGCCTGCTAGCTGGAGCAAGATCCTTACCCATCCACCCACCCCCTCCTCCTTCCCTAGCAAGGTAGACTAAAGCCTGGTACACACTAGTCATTTTTTTTTTTGTTCATCCCAGCAAGGCTGAACTAAAAAAAAAAAAAAACAACTCTGGAGGAGCCGCTGTACTAACTATCCAATGTTAGTACAGCGATCTCCCCTGCTGTTCTATTGTGTTCTGACAGGGGGATGGCCCGCCAGAAAACTCCAGTCAGCGCTCTCAGTCATTGGCGGTCGGTTTCGATTGAATCGGCCGATGCCGGCCAACATTTAGCCCATGTGTACTAGCCTTTAGTCCCTGAAGTCTAGAGAAAAAAGTCTCTCAGCCTGAAAGCTGGATTCTGTGTTTAAAAAGGGACAGGAAGGTCCTAACCACTACCCAACCGCGTTATAACTAAATGATGGCTTCAGCCTAGTCGCACATTTCCAGGAGGGCATCTGTTGACGTCCTCCCATGATCGTGCTTCCTGTGCACCCACTGCAGTGTGCATCAGCAGGGATCTGTGATTGCTGTGTCTGATCACATATCAGGGTAAAGAGCCAATCACAGGGGCTCTTTACCATGTGAACAGCTGTGTCCAATCACAGCTGATCACAGTGTAAACAGGATTTGCCTGTTATCGTCAGTCCTCTCCTCACGATGTAAGCAGGAGAGCCGGTAAGCGTTAATCCACACAGGGGACATCTACAATGATAATCAGGGCCCTCATCATCAGTGTCAGTCCTGCAAATCAGTGTCCATAAGTGCTTCCAGTCTGTTCCCATCAGTGCTGCCTATCAGTGATGCCTATCAGTGCCACCTCAACAGTGCCCTTTAGAGCCGGCCCATCAGTGCCCATCAGTGCAGCCTATGAGTGCCCTTCCGTGCAGTCTATCAGTGCCCATCAGTGCACCCTATGAGTGCTCATCAGTGCAGCCTCATCATTGCTCATCAGTGATGGAGAATTTTTTTTTTTTCACAAGAAAGTGAAGGAGAAAAATTACTTTACAAAATTTTATAACAAAAACTAAGCAAAACTTTTCTTTTTCAAAATTTCTGGTCTTTTTTCATTTGTTTTAGCAGCAGTGATTAAATAAAAGCAAAATAAAGCTCTATTTGTTTCAAAAAATTATAAAAATTTCAGATGGGTACAGTGGTGCATGACAGTGCAATTGTCATTCAAAGTGCGAAAGCACTGAAAGCTGAAAATTGGCCTGGGCCGGGAAAGGGGGTGAATGTGCCCAGTAGGCAAGTGTTTAAAGTGGAACTAAACCCTTCTTCCCAGCCAAGGAAGCAGCCATCTTAGCCTCTGTTTGACCTGCAGTTGCCATGGTGCTGCACATGTGATCAGCTATGACAGCAGCCATTTGATGGCTTGACAGTTCAGTTGAGGGCTGGAATATAAAATAAACACACCGGCAACTGTGAGTCATTCACAGCATGCCTTGAATGTAACTTTTTGTGAAGCAGTTAAATCAGTGGACAACAGTGACAAACACTCTGCGGCACACAGATGACAGTTCAATTCTTCTTACCACTAGCTAAATAGTTGAGATTCTGTCAGGGGTACCCAATTCAAGCATCCAGCAGCAGAGATGACTAGGTAGACTGTGTATGTTTTAAGCCCGGGTTCACACAGTTGCGGTGCAGGAGACCGCATGTAATTCACACAGAAATCGCAGCACATTCCTGTGCGAAATACATGTCTTTTGGTTGTGATTTGAGATATAGATTTGTATGGCTCAAAACGCACCGCATTCGCAGCCAAACTGATGCAGGACTCTTTTTTTGTCCACACCAGAATCAGATCCATGCTGCGTTTTGCAAACCGATTGCAGTGTCGTTAACTTACATAAACTCCACAATTGGTTCACATGGACAGGTTGTGATTTAGATGTGATGCCGAATCCGCAACAAATTCACACCGCACCTAGTGTGAACCCAGGCTAAGTAAGATTTATTTACTGTGAAACCAAAATCCACCAGCAAACCATACACAGTAGGCATGAAGATATAAGTGAATCATAAGACAAGTGATAGAAACCCTAACTAGCAAACTAGCTATAATACAATTTATACAAACAAGAAGGTGAGCACAGGTAAACAGAGTAAAACTGGAGGTGCAAGGAACAGTCAGGAAGAGGGCCAGAACTGAAATCAGGAACAAGGAGAACAGGTAAAAGTTATCAGGGCACTGAATATAGCTACAGGGCAGGATCAGAAATAAGGCTCAGGATGAATCAGCAAGTGGAATCTGGCTAGCAGGCAAATATCTGAAGCAGGATCAGTGTATAGAATCATTAATTTTCCAAAAGAAATAGCACACTTACATTAAAAAAAAATGTGATTGGGCTAAGGGGCTGCAGGGGTTAAGCTATGTAGCAGATGGGAAATCACAGAAAAGCTGTTCTGTTGATGTACTGCTTCCAATGGAGCAAGACCAGCCAGAGATGAAGAAAAAGCCAGGGTCTACAGCCTTCCCTCGTGCACCTCCAGCAGCTACCATCAATGTCACCAGGGGGAGGGGGGGTTCAGGGGCCCACCTCCTTTGTCAACCTGGTCCGCACAGGTAATGGGCTGGTATTATATACACACAGCGGTGTTTAGACAAAGCGGTAGAGCCGCACTGTGCAGCAGGACTGTAACAACTTTTTTTGCGATACAGCACTGCGTTATTTTAACTGACAATTGTGTGGTTATTCAACATTGTACACAAATAAAATCTCTGTCCTTTTTTTCCCCAAAATAGAGCTTTCTTTTGGTGGTATTTGATCACCTCTGTGTTTTGGGGGGTTTTTTTGCGCTATAAACAAAAAAAAAAAAAACTATTTTGGAAAAAAACTATATTTTATACTTTCTGCTATAAAACTTATCCAGTAAAAAAATCAAATGTCTTCTTCAATTTAGGCCAATATGTATTCTGCTACATATTTTTGGTTAAAAAAAATCTCAATAAGCGTATATTTATTGGTTTGCGCAAAAGCTTTAGCATCTACAAACTATGGGATATTTTTAAGATTTTTTAAATTTTTTTACATGTAATGGTGGCGATCAGCGACTTATAGCGGGACTGTGACATTGCAGTGGACTAATTGGACACTGAGTGACACCTTTGACACTTTTTTGGGATCAGTGACACCCATACAGTGATCGGTGCTAAATAATATGCACTGTAACTGTACTAATGACACTGGCAGGGAAGGGGTTAACATCAGGGGCAATCAAAGGGTTAAATATGACCCTAGGGAGTGCTTTCTAACTGTGGGGGGTGGTTGTACTGTAATAAGACAGAGATCCATGTTCATGTTAGCAGAAACACAAGATCTCTATCTTCTCCTGTCACAGAACAGCAATCTGCCTTGTTTACATAGGCGGACAGCCATTCTGTGCGCCTCGGGAATGATCGGCGGGTCCTGGTGGACATTGGGTTCCCTGGACCCACTGATTGTCTCCTGCTGTGTCCAATCACAGCGAAAGCTGGTCGCCGGTGGCACAAACGCACGCCCCAGACCAGGGACAGCGAAATCACATACAGGTACGTGATTTCACACAGAGAGGCCGTCCTGCTGCAGTAAATGTTCTTGAGGTGTTCCAGAAGCAGTTAAACAATCAAGCATCTCTTAACTAATGATGGGAGAAAACAATTGCCAGTGCAGTATCTTGATTATATCCAGCTGTCAACAGTTATTCCCAATGAACATTCACAACAATCATTCATAACAATTTAAAACAAAAACAAAAAAAAATATATATATATATCTATATATATATATATATATATATATATATATATATATATATATATATATATATATATATATATATATATGTGTGTGTGTGTGTGTTTTGTAACCAAATTTGCACAGATAAATTCACATGATACGCATATGCAAACGAACACCCACACATGAACCAGTAGATGCATATGGTTATATGTGTATGTGTGCCTGCGCAAACAGCCAGGTGCACAGAAGGGCTATCCAAACATATGATACAACACATGTGAAAAGTGAACTAATGTATTAGGGAAAAAGGAGGGGAGGGGGCTTGATTAAATAGCTCAAAGCCTGAAAGTTCTCTTCTATTGGATTTGTCATGTTATAGTAACGTTTATGTTAACATCCCTATAGAGTGTGAATGCATTTGGGAAATAAGAGGGGCAAAATTAAGAAGATAAATTACACTTCAATGCCTTATCAGATTAGCTAGGTGGCACATTTTAGATTTTTTCTTACAAAGGAGTCTCCATTACATTATGCCCAGTCCAGTTTTGTTCTGACCAGTACAATTCCGTCTAGAGCATAACTATTTTACCTTTTTGGATGATTAATACTGTATCTCCAAATTAATGCTAATCTCACTATGGGTATGTGGGGAGAGCCCTATATTTGGAAGTATAACCCTTTTGATGCCAATTTGGTGATTTTGAAAGGTACATTGATGATATAATTATCATCTGGGATAGCTGATCATCTGCCATTAAGGGGTTTGTCCAACATTGCAACAGCAATAACATGGATCTTTCATTCACCCATATCTGGGACCCCACCTAGCTGGCCTTCCTAGATTTAGAACTTAGCCATCGTGAGGGCAAAATAATCTCCAAAACATATTTTAAACCCACTTCCGAAAATTCCTATTTACACTTTAACCACCCCAGGTGGGTAAATAACATCCCTAAGGGATAATTTTGTAGATTAAAATGGTTCTAAAGTCTAAACATTTTTTACCTTAATTCATTCCTTGCAATAAGGTAAAGATGGCCAGGACCCGTCAATCGTTGGAGCGAGTGACAGGAGAGAGCTTTGTGTATTTAAACAATACAATGCTCTCCTTTGACAGCTGCAATGTTCTGGTTTTTGTTTCCTTGCAAAACAGGGATTAAAAACCTGCACATCCCTTAGTAAAATCACCACACAGTAAACACTTAGTACACATCGAATAAATAGAAGGTGTAATATAAACCCGCGCTGTTGAACTAAAAATGTACAATAGGGCTGCTGCTGTAGTGCAAGGTAAGTACCCCAAAAAAATGACAAAATAATTTATACTCAGCGCTACACCTATAAACTACTAATGTACACATATAAAAACATCAAAATGTGTAACATAATAAAGTGCTCAGTGCCAATACAGTACAAAATAAAGTGCAATCAATAAAGTTCATCAAATGTGCAAAATAAAGTGCAATCAATAAAGTTCATCAGATGTGAGATGCAGGGTTGGTGACACGTTGATATAAAATCCTGGTGACTTCCTGTGCTCCCCTCCTGGGTCCCCACTCACCAGATAAAGATGATAAAAACGATTGTATTGTGTATCAAGATGGTGTCTCCCGTCCACCAAGTAGGTTGGTATATCGTGTCTTTAAGGAATGGGATCTCCTTTCCTCCACCACATGATCAGGGTCCTACACACTTTGCACGATCAATGGACGACTGCCTTATCCATGTACCTGCTCTGGCTCAGCTCTTGACCCATTTCCCAAATGGGTCAAGAGCTGAGCCATTTGATGTTTGTATATGTGTACATTAGTAGTTTTTAGGTGCAGCGCTGAGTATAAATTCTTTTGCCACTTTGTACACATCGTTACTCACAAATTTAACACTTTAATTGCCCCAGATGTTAACCCCTTCCTAGCCAGTGCCATTAGTACAGTGTCTGTGTATATCAGTAGCAGTTAGCCAGCTCTCACAAAGTGACAGTTAGTGTCAGATTGTCTGCTGTACTATCACAGTCCCGCTATAAGTCGCTAATCATCGCCATTACTAATTAAAAAAAATAAAATTACAGTATATATCTCATAGTTTGTAAAGCTAGAACTTTCATGCAAACCAATCAGTATACACTTATTGGGATTTTTTTCTGCTAAAGATATGTAGCAGAATATATTTTAGCCTAAATCTATGAAGAAATTTGATATTTAAAATGTTTTAATTGAATACATTTTATATGTATCCTATCAAAAAATTAAAAACCCAGTGGTGATCAAATACCACTAAAAGAAAGTTCTATTTGTGGGGGAAAAATTATACAAATTTAGTTTGAGTACAGAGTTGTATGAAAACGCAACTACCAGTTAGAACAGAGCAGTGCTGAATAGCAAAAAATTGCCTGGTCACAAAGGGGGTAAAATCTTCAGGAGCTCAAGTGGTTCAAGAGAATATGAAGGTTTGTAGATTAAAAAAAAATTGTTCTCAGTGTTTTTTGGCTCAGGGCTCCATTCTTAAAGATGGCTTTTTAGACAAAGGTTACAATGCGCAGTTTGTAGAGAAAGCCCAGCTGGAAGCCTTTCTTCCCTTTTCTAAATCTAAGGATAGGGAACTACCTCCCAACTAAGGTATTAAGTTTATTACCAATTTTTATTGTAAGTACAAGCAAGTAGAGATTATCCATCATGGTTGGGGGATCCTGCTGCAGGACCCCGGTGAATACAGGTGATTGATTGAAGACATTGAACCATGTCACTTTACTTTAAAACATAACAAATCCACCAAAGGCCCACGCTAATAGATTCTAAAGGTTGTGCAAATGTAAAACCTTTTGGATTTTCACACTAAACACCTTAGCCCCAAAAGAACTTAATGATGAAATTCATCTTAAAATTACTACTTAATGTGGAAATATAGGGCAACTTAAGAAACAGTGATCACAGGTCAATTTGTTTCACTATAAATCACATGGATTAGGATAGGGGATGGATCTAGCCGTCGACCCAAATCAGATATTCAGCAGCATCACTTAATAGGTTACATAACAAACAAATACAGGTAAATTCAACACCCTAGTAAAAATGTATAACCAAATCAGTCCAAGATAACACCAGGGAGCATGCAATCAAGTCCAAACATTATCACATGCCTATCCCCCAAATTTTTCCGGCCATACCCTATTCGGAAAGCTGCTCATGCTCCTCTTGGAAGGGGAAAGGGGAGAGATAAGGAAAGAAAAAAAAACACCCCACACCCCTCCCAGCCAATAGAACAGATGATCCCACCATCATTTATTGTTCAACCTTGATTGCCAGGCATGAGTATAGGGGTCTAAATTGTCTGATTCCCGCCCGTTGTAAAATTCATAAATTATCCTTTGTGAAGCAGAATTCCTCCAAATATATCGTAGGCTTCCTTAGCGCAGAGCCCACCGTCCACCATTTAGCTTGCTAAGTGGCAGAATCTGAACAAACCCTCCTAGTGGCAGGCCCCCGGGCGACTCTCCGCCAGTGCACTAAGATGTCACCGTCCACTACTGAATTAGACTTATCTGAAACTCTGATAAAAAACAAAATTATAGAAGGTGGTGGAGAAAAAACTAAAAAAGGAGACTAGTGCACTAACCGATAATCATAGAATCCACACCTGGATACTAGATGTATCCACCAGATGCCTGAGGCCGCTCCCATACGAGGTGGATCTCCGCTCCCCCTCTCCACCCTTCCCCATTCACTACCATGCTAGTAAATAACCTAATTCATGTATACAAAAAACACTTTATAATCATAAATGTATCTAATATATGTGACACCGCTATTATCCTAAAATGCCTTATTTTCTTATCAGAACCTGAATTCTTTCCTTATTATTCCCTTCATTCTTTAATAAGAACAGAGAAACCCTTTCCAGACCCCAGCTCCTGGGGGCCCTGAGAGGGAGTTTACCGGGAAAAAAAAGGGAAAGAAGAAAAAGGCAAATGGGGGGAAATACAAAGGACTAGGAACTTCACTGTGTCCTTCCATCCTCCCCCCCCAGATATCCTCAGGCAGAGCTGACTTACCCACATGGGTCAAGAATGAGTTCTGAACGAGACGAGGAGTCAATCGGTGTAAAGGGGTGTGCAAATAAAGGTCGTCCATCATCGCCATGTGTCCCTAACTTCCTTCTCTCTTCTGTAGATGTGCGCTGTCATATTTTCCATTGTCCTGATTTTGTCTATTCTAGAGAACCACTGTTTCAGAGATGGCATGGTGGTACACTTCCAAAGGTCGGGGATACAGGCCCAAGCAGCATTCAACATGTGCGCTATCAGTGATTTTTTATATTGGCAAAGGGGAAGTGCATTTAGGTGCAAAAGATATCCCAAGGGGTCTGAGCGGAGATCGACTGATGTCAATTGTCTGATCCCATTTCCCACCTCCCACCATTTCCCACCTCCTTCCAAAACAGTGTAAGGGGCACCCCCAAAAAATATTTAATAATGTCTCTAGCTCTTTATTACAGTGCCAGCAGAGCCCAGACGTTTGCGTATAATTTATTGAGTAGGGTCGGAACCCTATACCACCTAGCCAGTGCCGGGACAAGGTCATCTGGTGCCCAGGACAAAGATGGAAAACTGCGCCCCCCCCGCCGCTGTGAAAGCTACAACGCCTACAAACAATGTGATCTATACTGGGAATTTGTTAAATAATAGTATTGGCGGCGATCAGTGACTTAGGTGCGGTTCACACTGGGGAAACTTGTCACGCCCCATTCAGTGCAATGAAACCGTTCTAATCGGAGCGATAGGACACAGCACATCAGGGCACGGGTAACATCAGGGCACATAGCACATTAGGGCACGGGGCACATCAGGGCACATAGCACATCAGGGCACGGAGCACATCAGGACACGGAGCACATCAGGGCATGGAGCACATCAGGGCACGAAACACATCAGGGCACAACACATCAGGGTACAGGGCACATCAGGGCACATAGCACATCAGGGCACGGGGCACATCAGGGCACGGGGCACATAGCACATCAGGGCATGGGGCACATCAGGGCACATAGCACATCAGGGCACGGGGCACATCAGGGCACATAGCACATCAGGGCACAGAGCACATCAGGGCACGGAGCACATCAGGGCACAGCACATCAGGGTACGGAGCACATCAGGGCACAACACATCAGGGTACAGGGCACAGCACATCAGGGTACAGGGCACATCAGGGCACATAGCACATCAGGGCACAGGGCACATCAGGGCACATAGCACACCAGGGCACGGGGCACATCAGGGCACATAGCACATCAGGGCACGGGGCACATCAGGGCACGTAGCACATCAGGGCACGGAGAACATCAGGGTACAGCACATCAGGGTACAGAGCACATCAGGGCACAACACATCAGAGTACAGGGCACAGCACATCAGGGTACAGGGCACATCAGGGCACATAGCACATCAGGGCACAACACATCAGGGTACAGGGCACATCAGGGCACATAGCACATCAGGGCACGGGGAACATCAGGGCACGGGGCACATAGCACATCAGGGCATGGGGCACATCAGGGCACATAGCACATCAGGGCATGGGGCACATCAGGGCACAGAGCACATCAGGGCACAGAGCACATCAGGGCACGGAGCACATCAGGGCACAGCACATCAGGGTACGGAGCACATCAGGGCACAACACATCAGGGTACAGGGCACAGCACATCAGGGTACAGGGCACATCAGGGCACATAGCACATCAGGGCACGGGGCACATCAGGGCACATAGCACACCAAGGTACGGGGCACATCAGGGCACATAGCGCATCAGGGCATGGGGCACATCAGGGCACGTAGCACATCAGGGCACGGAGAACATCAGGGTACAGCACATCAGGGTACAGAGCACATCAGGGCACAACACATCAGAGTACAGGGCACAGCACATCAGGGTACAGGGCACATCAGGGCACATAGCACATCAGGGCACGGGGCACATCAGGGCACATAGCACATCAGGGCACTGGCCACATAGCACATCTGGGCACGGGGCACATCAGGGCACATAGCACATCAGGGCATGGGGCACATCAGGGCACATAGCACATCAGGGCACGGGGCATATCAGGGCACAGGGCACATCAGGGCACAGCACATCAGGGTACGGAGCACATCAGGGCACAACACATCAGGGTACAGGGCACAGCACATCAGGGCACATAGCACATCAGGGCACGGGGCACATCAGAGCACATAGCACATCAGGGCACGGGCACATCAGGGCACGGGGCACATCAGAGCACATAGCACATCAGGGCACGGGGCACATCAGGGCACGGGGCATATCAGGGCACATAGCACATCAGGGCACGGGGCACATCAGGGCACAGAGCACATCAGGGCACGGAGCACATCAGGGCACATGGCATATCGGGGCACATGGCACATCAGGGCACGGGGCACATCAGGGCACATAGCACATCAGGGCACAGAGCACATCAGGGCACGGGGCACATCAGGGCACTGAGCACATCAGGGCACATAGCACATCAGGGCATGGAGCACATTAGAGCACATGGCACATCAGGGCATGGGGCACATCAGGGCACATGGCACATCAGGGAACATGGCACATCAGGGCACATAGCACATCAGGGCACGGAGCACATCAGGGCATGGGCACATCAGGGCACATGGCACATCAGGGCACGGGCACATCAGGGCACATGGCACATCAGGGCATGGGGCACATCAGGGCACATAGCACATCAGGGCACATAGCACATCAGGGCATGGAGCACATCAGAGCACATAGCACATCAGAGCACGGAGCACATCAGGGCACGGAGCACATCAGGGCACGGGGGCATATGGCACATTAGGGCACATCAGGGCACATAATGGCACATGGGGCATATGATGGGGCACAATGCACATTATGGGGCACATCAGGGCACATTATGGGGCACATCAGGGCACATTATAGGATACATGAGGGCACATTATAGGGCACATTGTGGGACACATCAGGGCACATAGCACATTAAGGGGCACATTGTTTACTAGCCTGCATGCAGAGAAGCGCTGGAAGCATCTGTGATAAGTTCGCTCTCATGTCACGCTGCTCCCCGGCGGCCCCTCCTCTCCTTTCGTCCATCCCAGATGATGTCACAAGCAAATAGGGAAGAACGGGAAGAGAGGAGGGGCCGCCGGGGAGCAGCGTGACATGAGAGCGAACTTATCACAGATGCTTCCAGCGCTTCTCTGCATGCATCTCGATCTACCCGTCAGGCGCCAGCTGTCGGCGATTGACGGGTAGATCATCGCGGACCTCCAATGCAGTATAGAAACTCCGCCTGATAGGGAAGTGAGAGGTGGGGCGGGGCTGGTCTCAGGCTTGTGCCGGGTGCAGGAGCGCACTCAGCACATGTTAATAACTATCCATTTTCGCGCGGCCGGTTCACTGGCGCTTCTATTGCGCCCCTCTTCCTCCAGTAAATGGTCCCGCCCAGGACATCTGTCCCTTCCGCCCCCCCCTTGTACCGGCCCTACACCTAGCCAACAACTTATATCCCTGTTCTTGAAAACGGCTTGTTATGGAGGATTTGTGGGTTAGTAGGAGGATCCTATTGATTTGCTGTCTAGTGAGAGTGATTTGTAAGTCCTCCTCCCATCGACGTATGCATAAGGGGATGTAACCTTCTGGAGGCTCGATAATCCATTTATACAAGAGTGACAGCAGATGTGGTACATATTTCCCTTCCGCGCACAAACACTCAAAGAATGTCAGTGGCCTAGTGTACAATCCTGCATCCGGTAAACATTTTAAGTAATGTGACACTTGAAAAGCTGACCAGGGGCTCAAAGGGGGCTGTGCGAGGCTGGGTAATTCTTGTGTAGACATCCATCCTTGTGAGGTAACAAAATGCATACACCTAGATATGCCTAGACCTACCGACCCCCGCAGTTGTTTATTATCTACCCCAGGTGGGAAATCTGGATTATAAATCACCGGAGTTAATGGAGATGGGTAGGGAGAAAGGCCTTTTATAGGGAATGTCTGAATAAGAACTGCAATTGTAGCCCCAATTGTGGGATGCAACTTCAATCCACGAAAGTGTTTGTGAGCGACCCAAGGAAGGGCAGACAGAACAATCAGTGATGCCTGTTGTTCAATTTGCACCCTAAGTTTAGTCTGCTGGAACTACACCATGATACCACTCTAGACAAGTTTACAGCTCGGTGATATGAGATCAGGTCGGGCAGTCCAATTCACCCCTTGGATTTAGGCAGAACTACCATAGAATCACAGAGTCTGGCCGCTTTATTACTCCAAATAAATTTAGTCAGGACTGTTCAGCACGCGAGGAAGAAGGCTTGAGGTAATTTAATAGGTGTTGCTTGCATTAAGTATAAAATCTGGGGGGAGCATTGTCATCTTAAATGCATTGCATCTCCCGAACCATGTGAGAGTAAGAGTTTGCCAAAATTGAAGATGCATTCGCATTTTGGATAACAATGGTCAAAAATCAAAAATGTGTCCGGAGTCAGTTTAACCCCCAGATATTTCATAAACGACTGAACCCAGTTGAACCGATATTCGCTTTGCAACTTAGTAATACACTTCGTAGAGAGAAGTATACTCATCGCTTCGCTTTTTAGCGTAACTTATACAAAAATTAGAAAGATACTTAAAGAATTTCTTGGAAGTATCTTTAAAAGAAAAAGTATATAAATAGTAAGAAAGGGCAGTCAGATCATATTGGCCCCATAAAGAATGATATAGGGAATCTGGTTACTAAGGATGGAGAGATGGTGAAGATATTGAATTTATTCTTCTCCTCAGTCTCCACGAGAGAAACGGGGGGCTTCAGTAACCCAAACTGCAATGTTTATCCTCTTGACACGTCACAGGAAGCACCCTCATGGCTAACAGAGGATAGAATTAGAAATAGACTTGAAAAACTTAACATTAATAAGTCACCGGGACCCTTGCACCCAAGGGTCCTTAAGGAACTCAGTCAAATAATTGCCAGACCATTGTTCCTAATTTTTACGAACAGTCTACTCACAGGAATGGTACCAGCTGATTGGAGAAAAGCCAATATAGCACCAATATGTAAAAAAGGGCCTAGATACATCCCTGGGAATTACGGAACAGTTAGCCTAACATCAATAGTATTCAAGCTCTTGAAGGGGATGATAAGGGACTATATACAAGGTTTTAGTAATGAAAACGGTATCATTAGTAGCGCGTTTCATCATTAGCCCGTAGACGTGGTGTACCTGGATTTTGCAAAGGCATTTGATACTGTTCCCCAAACTAAGGTCTGTCAGCATGGACCAAAGGGTGAGTACTTGGATTGAAAACTGACTACAGAGGCGAGTTCAAAGGGTAGTGATAAATGGGGAGTACTAAGATCCGGTGTGGAAAGCGGGGTCCCCCAGGGTTCAGTCCTGGGACCAATCCTATTTAATTTATTCATAAACGACCTGGAGGATGGGATAACCAGCTCAATCTCAGGATGTAGAAACCTTGCAGGAAGATCTGAACAAATTAATGTGGTGGGCAACTACATGGCAAATCAGGTTTAATGTAGAAAAATGTAAATTAATGCATTTGGGTGGCAAAAATATGAATACAATCTACTCTCTAGGGGGAGAACCTCTGGGGGGAATCTAGAATGGAAACGGACCTGGGGGTCCTAGTAGATGACAGGCTCAGCAATGGCATGCAATGCCAAGCTGCTGCAAGCAAAGTCAACAGAATATTGGCATGCATTAAAAAGGGGATTAACTCTAGAGATAAAAAAACGATAATTCTCACACTCAAGACTCTGGTCCGGCCGCACCTGGAGTATGCCGTCCAGTTCTGGGCACCAGTCCTCAGGAGGGATGTGCTGGAACTGGAGAGAGTCCAGAGAAGGGCAACAAAGCTAATAAAGGGACTGGAGGATATTAGTTATGAGGAAAGGTTACGAGTAATGAACTTATTCTCTGTGGAGAAGAGACACTTGAGAGGGGATATGATTTCAATGTACAAATACCTTACTGGTGACCCCACAATAGGGATAAAGCTTTTCCACGAAAGGGGATTTAAAAAGACACGTGGCCATTCCCTAAAATTAGAAGAGAAGCTGTTTAAACTTAAACTGTGTAGAGGGTTCTTTAGTGTAAGAGCAGTAAGGATGTGGAACTCTCTTCCACAGGCAGTGGTTTCAGCGGGGAGCATCGATAATTTAAAAAAACTATTATATAGGCACAAAGTGTGAGGAGGACAGAGACAGTCAACTGTAGGCACCACATCCCATAATAAATGATGAACAGAAACTCAAGGCTGTTAGGCCTCGAGAGAAAGGGGGGAGGGGAAGAATCTTCCCCAGGGACTTTAAAGGTGCTTTTAAATAATGTTTTCAAAGGATTCTATGCAACCATATATAATAAAATTAATATTTATTGAATCACATTAAAATATTCATGTTCTACTTCAAGAGTGAAACATGTAGATAAAAACATTATAATATAGATGCTGTCACCAAAGAAGTTTCTTAATTATATCATGATTAAATCATACAACAAAAAGCAACTACTCAAAAGATGCCAAAACAATCTGCCGTTCTCGACATGTTTCGCTCCAGATGTGAGCTTCTTCAGGAGTTTAAAGGCAGTTTTTGTTACGGACTCTAGATAGGAAAATAAACAAAAATCAATACAAACAATTAACCATAAGGTGGAAAGTATCATACTACTTCCCTGAAAAAAATACAAATTTTGTAGTCAGGATACAGGTAGATACTAAGGATTAGGATATAGGCGTATAGGTTTGCATATTAAACACTTAAATCAAATATGAATAAACAGTCAATCAGTATATGTATATTCTTACCAGGCTGTAGCACATTAATCTCGTGTAAATGTTTCAATGGATTGGTAATGTTACTGCTAAATTCGACTCGGAAAGTTCTCATGTATAAGGAAAGTCAATGCCAATATTATATAGGCACCTGAATGACCACAACATACAGGGATATACAATGCAATGCTGACATTAAAACACACACACAGGTTGGACTTGATGGACTTTTTTCAATCTCACCACCTATGTAACTATGTACTACTTTGTTCATAGAACTGTCAGGCTTAGAGTTTTTTTCATCAAGCCCCCTTCCCCCATTTTCTCTAATATTTTATCTTATTTTTCACATGCATTGTATCATGAGTTTGGATAGCTCTTGTGAGCTTGTGGCTGTTTGAAGAGGTACACACGCATATAACCATATTTATCTGCCGGTGCGTGTGTTGTGGTTGTGTGTTTGCATATGCATATCCATGTGCGTTTATCTGTGCAAATTAGGTTACTCACACATACAGTTGTATGCAAAAGTTTAGAAACCCCTGACAATTTCCATGATTGTCATTTATAAATATTTGGGTGTTTGGATCAGCAATTTAATTTTCATCTATCAAATAACTGAAGGACACAGTAATATTTCAGTAGAGAAATGAGGTTTATTGGATTAACAGAAAATGCGCAATATGCATCAAAACCAAAATAGACAGGTGCATACATTTGGGCACCCCAACAGAAAAATCATATCAATATTTAGCAGAGCCTCCTTTAGCAGAAAAAACAGCCTCTAGACACTTCCTATAGCCTGTAATGAGTGTCTGGATTCTGGATGAATGTATTTTGGACCATTCCTCCTTACAAAAAATCTCCAGTTCAGTTAGGTTTGATAGTTGCCAAGCATTGACAGCCCACTTCAAATCACCCCACAGATGTTCAATGATATTCAGGTCTGGGGACTGGGATGGCCATTCCAGAACATTGTACTTGTTCCTCTGCATAAATGCTCGAGTAGATTTTGAGCAGTGTTTTGGGTCATTGTCTTGTTGAAATATCCAGCCTCGGCGTAACTTCAACTTTGTGACTGATTCCTCAACATTATTCTCAAGAATCTGCTGATATTGAGTGGAATCCATGCGACCCTCAACTTTAACCTGATTCCCAGTACCAGCACTGGCCACACAGCCCCACAGCATGATGGAACCTCCACCAAATTTTACTGTGGCTAGCAAGTGTTTTTCTTAGAATGCTGTGTTCTTTTGCTGCCATGCATAATGCCCCTTGTTTTAACCAAATAACTCAATCTTTGTTTCATCAGTCCACAGCACCTTATTCCAAAATGAAGCTGGCTTGTCCAAATGTGCATTTGCATACCTCAAGCGACTCCGTTTGTGGCGTGTGTGCAGAAAAGGCTTCTTTCGCATCACTCTCCCATACAGCTTCTCCCTGTGCTCTGAATTGTTGAAGGATGCACAGTGACACCATCTGCAGCAAGTTGATGTTGTAGGTCTTTGGAGGTAGTCCATGGGCTGTTTTTGACCGTTCTCACCATCCTTCGCCTTTGCCTCTCCAATATTTTATGTGGCCTGCCACTTCTGGCCTTAACAAGAACTGTGCCTGTGGTCTTCCATTTCCTCACCATGTTCCTCACAGTGGACACTGACAGCTTATATCTCTGCGATAACTTTTTGTAGCCTTCCCCTAAACCATAAAGTAGAACAATCTTTGTTTTCAGATCATTTGAGAGTTGTTTTGAGGCCCCCATGTTGCCATGAGAACAAGAGAACAACAGCTTGCAATTGGCCACCTAAAATATCTTTTCTCATTATTGGATGCACCTGTCTATGAAGTTCAAGGCTTAATGAGCTCACCAAACCAATTGTGTGTTCCAATTAATCAGTGCTAAGTAGTTACAGGTATTCAAATCAACAAAATGACAAGGGTGGCCAAATTTATGCACCTGTCTAATTTCATTTTGATGCATATTGCGCATTTTCTGTTAATCAAATAAACCTAATTTTACTACTGCAATATTACTGTGTCCTTCAGTTATTTTATAGATTAAATTGAAATTGCCAAACACCCACTTCGGTGTAGCGCTACAGCCAAAAGTGGAAAAGAGAGAAAAAAAGGATGCCTCCAATAGTGTAGTGTGATGAAGTCATGTGACGTAACGCGTAGGGAGTGGCCGGAATCAGACGAACACCGGAAGTGATGTGAGAAGGCACTGAGAATGCCATTTGAATTGTTCTTGCTCGTTTTTTATGTTTTTAATGTAAGAGTCCACCTATTGACACTATAATAAATGTACCCCTAGTATTTTAACACACTACACTATTGGAGGCATCCTTTTTTTTCTCTCTTTTCCCCTTTTGGCTGTGGCACTACACCAGAGCTTATTATGGCTGCCCAGTGGAGGATTGCTAAAGATTGAGAATAGGTTTATGACCCCATCAACAGTGTATTCTATCAGGAAAAAGCTCTAATAGGAAGCTGTGGAGAGTCCTATTTATCCATTGATGCGATTTTCAACATTTCTATGGGGTGAGAGTTCTGTGAGACTATTGCTTCAGGAGGCAGTTTGTGGAGTATTTTATGGACTATCTGCTGCTATTCACTTGCCTGTTTCATATATTATCCATTGGTTGTACCACTTTTTTGATTTTTGATTTTTAAGACGTTATCCATTGGTGTAAAAAACATTTTCTGGGACTTCCGTTCTATATAGGGCTATTATTATTTTGCTCAGGACTTTGAGTATTATTTGGTCACAGTTTTTGCATTATTTGCACCTGCATATCTTTGTGGAGTTTTAATAATTTTTTGCACTTTTAATATCTTTCACTTTATGAATCCCTCTGTGGATTTTTCATTAGGTTTAGCTGTTGGCAACTGGATATAATCAAGATACTGCACTGGATTTTTACTCTCATTATTAGTTAAGAGATGGTTGAATGCTTAATAATAGTCAAGAGATGAATGTTGTTTATGTTATTTCATTTTCTTACAAGTATTTAATTATTTATTAATAATCCATATATCCATTAATCATTTACTTGGTATCTTGCAGATTGTAATATTATGCATTTAATTATTGTGTATATCAATAATTTATTGCTATATCAATTATCAACTAATTGTTTTTAATGCGAGAGATCTTCTTGACTTAATGCCTTTTTACTCTGTTTGTTTAAATAGATACTATCACTTTGTTTAAATAGTACTTCTTCCCTTTGCTACAATGCAATCAAATGTATCATCCATCTCTGTTTGGCACTTTATTCTCTGTCATTTAAGCTATTACAGCCCCTCTGCATAGTGTGGTTCTCCCATTTTGTCTCAACACTGCTGTGTATATAAAATACTGGCCTATTCCCTTTGCAGACCAACTTGACAAAGTTGACAGTACCTGTTGGAGGTGCACAAGGGATGGCCGTAGATGCTACCGGCTTTCTCTCCATCTTTGGCAGATCCAGCTCCATTGGAAGTAGTACATCACCGAAACAGTTATTCTGTGATTTTTCATTTATTGCACAGCTTCACCCTTCCTGCCCCTAAGTGTGTTATTTCTTTTTGGAAAATAAATGATTCTATAAACTGATCCTGCACCTTGCTGTTTGCCCTCTTACATGTACATGGATGGATCAATCCAAGTTAGGAGTAGCAGAACCTCTAACTTACCAAAGATTATTAGACATTTATTTCATGAACTGAATATTTGCTCCATCATATAGAGTGTGTTGTTGTTTAAAACACTGAAGAAAGAGGGACTAGGTATATCAGCGAACATCTGGTGAATGAACCTGGAAAACGACAAGCAATTTGTCACTTCTGGGTTTACACATGTCATTTCCTGACAGAACTAGAAAAAAAGCCGATCAAGCATCAGGGGCAGACTTGGCTAAGGGGCAGGGGGACAATTGCCACCCATGCCACTCTGATGCCCTGTAAAAAGGCCACACCTGAGCCTTTGATCATTGCCCAATGTGGGTCTTGGTGTCTCCACCTTTGTGCTTGGAGAGGAGATTTGGAATCTGGGGACAAGAGGAAATTTTAAGGATTTGTACTAGAAAGGGTGATTTATTTGGGGGGGAGGACATTTGTGCTGGGGGTTTCAGCAGGGGAAGCAGATTTGTTCTGGGAATAGTAGGTATTTATGCTTAGCGGAGAAGTATGCAGATTACTGCTCTTTTGTTCTTTTTTTGGGGGGGGGCTTGCTGACACATAATGCTATAATGCTCATACATCTGGGGGGGGGGGGGGCAGTTTGGCATGTTCGCTTTGGGCTCTAGAAGACCTTGTCCCAGCACTGCCTGTTACTTAACATCTCATTCACACAAATCCTGTGAGTGAAATATTGAGAGACAGGATTCAGAGTGAACAGCCCCACTCATACTCCACCCCCTAATGTGGACACACATACAGCCCTGTTCTAGAAGTATGGAAGGTGTGTGTGCCACAGGCGACAAATTGGAGGACAAACTCACTTTAGGCTGCAAAATTGGTGAGTGAGTCCACTGTCTAAACCCCCTCCCCTCCACCTTGACAATTGCGTGTGTCCCTCCCTTGCCTCCGCTGCTCTGAGTCTCTAATCACAGCAGCAAAAAATAAATAAAAAATTTCGAGATTTGGAGTCTAAGAGCAAGAGAAGGTGCTTTATTTTTTAGGAATACGTACCCGAATAGAATTTTCCTATTTCAAACCAGAATTTAGTGACTCTTTAAACAGCATTTTTAAGCAGCGTTAACAATGAAATTTCCACCATTCTCCTCTCAGGTTATAACATTTCAAATCAGGTATAGAATCATGCTGTCTGCATTGGCTGTTGAAATGTGAGAGAAGATGTTGACCTCGTGTGAATACTGTATTTCTATCAATCTACTGCCATCTACTCCTGCAGTCTTTAAATGTTTATAGTGTTGTCATGTTTCAGGCACTGGGAGAGGGTGGAGGAAGTGAAAAGTTAGCACACACAGGTTTAAGAATGTGGCACTCAGGGACCACAAAATGAATTTTTCAGAAGATCAAAAGATGCATTTACAGGCTCCAAGCTAAATAGTTATAAAGCATTAAGATACATTTTCTTATCAAAGGCTATCTGCATAAATAGATAAAAAGTACAAAGTATAAGGATCCAAAAAAAATGAAAACACAAAAGCAAGAGAAAGCAACAGAAGGGGCAGAAATGAAATACAACAAAGGTCCACTCTTCTCCAGTCTGGGTCAGGTATGTCACCTTTTTGCCAGTCAAAGAGTTATGAAGTCTCCATCAACTCCCACTATTCAGAAGTGTAAAGGAACTTATGCTAGTAAAACCATTTGTAAAAAGAATTTGTCACACGTGCCCCTCTCAGTCATTATCAAATATTCCATCTCACATACTGTATATCATTAGTTTTAGCCAACGACATAACCTGGAGAGTGACTGCTGTTGTGTCCAGACATCTGGGATACAGCTTTGTGCTGCATTGATTAAATGTGGCAAGATTGCTCGCCAATAAGAGGAGCTAGGGAAGTCATTATGTTGGAACAGAAAGAAGGCAGAGTTCAATGGAAGTTCATAGTTTGTAACCCTTCTGTTAGGTTGGGCCGTAATCATTGGGAGCAAACTCTCCCAACCCACCCCCACCATTACCCACTCACAGACCCTCAACTGAGTGTGTCAGTCCAGAGCAATCTCCATTCTTTAAGAGCAACTTAAAGAAGGGAGGGTTCAATGGAAGTTCATGGTTTGTAAATTTCTGGGTAATGTGGTGTACCTCAGACCAGAATGTACTCAAATTATCACATGATCAGAAAATGTGCAATATGTCTCCCACAGCCTCACCACACCTCCAGCATAATTCAGAACTCTGCTGAAACATGTTATGTAATCTATGTGGTGTATAATACCACCTGATTAATATTTTAAAACCAGATTCCTGGAATTTAGAACATATGGAAGTTTTGTACGTGAAGAGCAGCATTCTATCATTTTCTGCCGTGGAGAGAGTAATCTGCAAATCACATTCACATTTAGATATGAATGAATTTGAAATCCAGATAATTAAGCAGTACATGAATCAAGGATAATGCATTTCGAAGGGGGAGGGGGGTCAAAGAGTGGCACAGTTGTTCAAATTGTATAAGATCCCATGATAAAGCTGATGCTGGTGGGAGAAATGTCAAGTAGTGCGAAAGCTGGGCTTTGCTACAGAATGTCAAGTTAGGCAAATGCGGATGCAATGTAATTTGCTATATCGTGGGTCATCGGCCCCTAACCACAAAGTGGTGGGCTCTAAAAAATCACAGGTCCAGTAAGACTCTAAAGCAGGGGTCTCCAGGCCAGGCCTAAAGGTGGGATTCCCCTAAATTGGCATAAGTGGAGGAGAAGGCTAACAGTCCAGGTAACTCCAATGGTGGGATCGGACTTAAGGGAGTGCAGTATCCCAATCGAGCACCATGGAAGGGCAGGAAGGGGCAACACTGAAGCCCATTGCTTAAGGGAACTATGTCTGTACAAGTCAATAACTCTAACTGTGACAGACCTAGCCGGGAGAGAGACTTTTGGAGGGGACTGAATGCTAGCCTCTTGCCGATCGATCGTGGGCCCTGGCATTTTATGGAACAGTGCTCTTTGTAAGCTGTATGCCTGGGGACCCTTGAGGTGGTATTACTGTGGATTCGGGTCCTGGTCCCCCAGGACACACAGACTCTGGGGACCCTGGATTTGCCATATTGGAATAGTGACTGATTCATACCGTTGGGACTCCTACTGTTAAATGCTAATGTCATCAATTCCAGCTACCTGTCTGTTGTCTGCTAAAATGTGTATTGTAAATAAGTCTCTAGTATGGGATCTAAGAGTCATTAGATCCCCATTGTTGTTTGTGTTAATTAACTCTGCTATTGTGAAAATGTTGATTGGGCTTTCTGAGCTACAAGATGGCCAGTCTGGCCTAAAGGTCATGTCTGAGTCATCTAGGCTGTCTAAAGGGATTAGTTAATTAGCTCATGTTAATTAGGTTAATTAGGATGCAGCTGTATTGTTAGAGTAATATGAGCAGGAGGTCTGCACCTCCTCTTTTATTGTATAAAAGAGACTGTATTCCTGTCAATAAAGAGAGAGTCCTGGTTGAACTTACATACAACCTGCCTGGTGTTTGTGCTAAGCTATCACAACTGGGTTAGAATGGCACATAGCTGTAGTTCTAATCCCGGAGCATTGGATGACTGAGCAATCAGATGTTGCGATCTGTAATCTGATTCTATAGCAGCAGAGGAGTGTCGGGAGAGTGGAACCGAGCGAGCAAGGGGCTTGTTACATTGGTTGGCAGCTGTGGGATTTGCTCTCCAGTTACTGGGACACTCCAAACCCGCCTGCAGGAGAGCCACGCTGAAAGACTTACTTGAGAGCCGTGGAGGGAATGGTGAGATAGTGCTTCCTTGCCGTGTACACATCCAAACCATCACCTGGATCCAAGGTCCAGATAGCAGGAGAGGAGAGATACCAGCCACCATGGATGAGGAATTCAGAAGGAGGTTGCGAGAGAAGCAGATACAGCACAGAGGACCAGTATTAGAGCAGGTCCTTCTAGGATGGTTTGATTCTATCCGCTGCGAACTCTGGAAGAAAGCGCTAGCCCGTGAGCAGCGAAACCAGGGAAAAGTTCTCCCCTCCATCCATGTAAGGTACTGGTCGCAGTATGAAGTGCGAATGCTGTTATTGGGAGAACAGCCGAACCAGTAGTGGACAGCTGAGTTAAGCAGGCTGATCCAGGCAGAAATGCAGTTGGACGAGAGCTACAGAGCCCTCCAGTGGTATGTAGCCCAAGTGTGCCCGTGGACAGCGGATGACAGCCCCACGGAAGGCTTTGACTATGATGGCCTGGGATTGTTGTACTGGAGGCTGTCCAGGGACCCTGACTTTGGGAGTGATCGGGAGTGGCATTTGGAGGAAATAATGGAGCACAGAGAGCGAAGACTGAATGTCTCAGAAGTGCACTGGGCACAGGAAGATTTGGAGTTTCTGGCTGTTCAGGAATGGGAGCTGGAGATCCCCTACAAACAGCTGTTAGACTCTGCTCAGCAGCAGGGTGGTGCTCCATTTGCCTGGGACTATCAGGAAATACCAGTTGACAACTCTGAAATCCTGGCTGAAGAGTTGACAATGTGGCAGAGTAACAGTGTGCTTTTCCAACCTGCCCCCACAGCTATGGAGGCGGAGGTCTTATGGCGGATGCAGCAAGTGCTGACTGACCTTGATGAACCTGTTTCTGCATTGGATGATCTTGGATGGAGGAATGTGCCTGTCCAGCAGAATGCCAGAGAATCGGCAGTGGAAAATCTAAAGATTACCGTCCCCAAACCTGAAGTGCTGACAACAGGGCAGAGCTCTGCTAAGCTCTGCCCAGCACTGATAGCATCTTCTGGGTTCCAGGGACAGGAGATGGTGAACCTTTATCCCCAGACACCAGTTGCAGAGACAGGGGATTTGATAGACTTTTCTGCTGAGGAAGAACAACCTGATGAGCCTCCAGCAGAAGAGCTGTTATTAGGGCCAAACTTCACTGTGCTCTGCCCAGCACCAACAGAAGTATCTGTGAAGTTACAAGGAACTTCCCCAGCTGAAGCGCTGGCAACCGGACAGAGGGTCCAAAACCTCTGCCCCACACCTGTGGCAGTTTCAGAGGCTCAAAGTGAGAAGGTGGCAATCACTTCCCAGCAGCAGATACAGGGGGAGAAGGGAGAGGAGGTGTGTGTTGTCCCTCCCCAACAGTTAGCCGGAGCAGATGGTGTGGGGTTTCCAGGAGAAGGGCTGGCAACAGGGCCGAGTACTGCTGGACTCTGCCCTCAACTAACAGAGGATGGATTTCCTGTGAAGGTGGATGGGACTTCAGTCTCCACCTATATACCCCAGGGATGCTGGGCAGTCGGCCCAGATCCCCAACAGCATGACGGAGTGAAAATATTCATTTTGTATATGTTGCACCTTCCAACCAAGAAAAGGTGCTGAGTTACCTTCATATTTTCTCTTATAACTAAAGGTTTAGATATGTTTATTCTCCAATTCAGTGGTCTCCAAGCTGCAGCCCTTTGCTTGCTTCTATCTAGCCGTTGAGGTACTATTCCTCCACTAATATGAGGCATTTTTCCTCCCACTGACATCAACAATGAGACACTAGTCTTTTCGCCGGCACCAACAGTGGGGCATTATTCTTCCCATTGACACCAATAATGGGGCATTATTCCTCTCACTAGTACCCATGATGGGGCATTATTTCTTCCACTGATACCAGCATTGGGGTACTATTCCTCTCACTGATACCAACAATGGGACATCCCACTGACACCAACAACGGGCCAGTATCCATCCTACTAATACTAATAACAGGGAACTACTTCTCCTACTAATAATCATAGGCGCTATGTAATTTGTTTTCACTCTCACTGGCCACCAAGATGGAGGCATTGTTTAAACCCACTGACACTGAGGCATTTACTACTCCAATTGTCCACAGTTGGATCCCCTAAAGTATGATTGACAGTAAACTGGCCTTTGGTTTACAAAGTTTGGAGACCCCTTCACTATTTAAAAGCTGGATTGAAGACTGAAAGAAAATACAAGCAATCTCACCTTGCTCCCTTATTCCTTCTCAATGTTATTGCTTTGTTTGACTTTGTGTGCTTTTATCATCAGTTATATAGGGCTGCCCTTTATACGATGTACTGTTTTTGCTTTTCTGTATATTCTAAAATAAAACTTTCTTAGTTGCTTTTTTTGCATATATTCTACAGCTACCATCTGCAACTCACATTGTGCTCTTTATTTTGTCTGACAAATTATGTCTATGTAATGTGATGACTGTCAATAAACCTTTTGTTAAAGAAAATACAAACAATCTCACCACAGCTGCAATTCTCATTTAACCAGTTTTGAATTATATTTTAGTCTTTCATTAAAGCGTAACTAAACTTTCTCAATTAAAATTCATTATTTGTAATCCTTATGCTGCTAGCATTAGTAAATAAATACAAAGGAACATTATATTTACTTGGATTAAACTTTTTTTTTACATTTCTTCAGTTGCTTCCTGGTTTCTGGCCTAGGCTCAAATGATATAATACATGCCAGAAGTATTTCATCTGGAGGAAAGTGCTTTCTCAGCTAAGCACACACTCTTGCCTTCATTCCTGAGCTAAGGGCAGATGGATTCCAGGAAGTACATTTTACATTAATCATCTGCCCTTACTCAAGATGACCACAGCTATAAATGCTAGGGGGTGTTTTTCAAATTGATTTCTCAACAAAAAAAAGCATGAAGGCATGGATGGTGAGTTTGCTTTGAATATTAAAAATTACCTAAATAGTGTTTTCAGTTTGTGGTGCTTAGATACATAGTTCTGATTTGAAAAGTTTAACTCATGTCTAAAATGTCATTCTATCTGTATTACATTCCTTTACTAGTTACAATTTCATTGGCCGGTACATAAAACTAGAAAATAACTAAAAAAAAAAAGATGACTGAATAAAATTGACCTATGGGCATATTCAATAAGTGGTACAATGGAGTAGGATACTGCAGTTCGCACTTGTCTGGCTTTGTTATATTATATTTGATAAAACATTTTTTATAATCGTATCAAAATGTCAAACTGTATTGGGGTTGATTTACTAAAACTGGAGAGTACAAAATCCGGTGCAACTCTACAAAGAAACCAATCAGCTTCCAGTTTTTTTTGTCAAAGCTTAAGTGAAAATTAGAAGCTGATTGGCTACCATGCACACCTGCACCAGATTGTGCACTCTCCAGTTTTAGTAAATCGACCCATTATGTTGTTGAAATAGGAAATACTGTAAAATATACAGGAAAATATAATGTTCAAGTTCATGTAAACACATGGGCAAAAAAGAGAAGACATGAATTGTGCAGTTTCCTTTCTAGAACGAATAAAAACAGAATAAGTAGCACTAGGCCAACACAGCAAACATAATGGCCAAAATTTGAAAGGAGAGAAATAATTGTACATCGCTGTCACCTTAATCAATATTTTGCACTTGTTTACTTAAGTTGTTTGGCAAGTAAATGTGCAGTCTCTACAGGTACGGTAATTTATTTCTTTCAATTTTCTGCTCTGTAAAACCGAATGCTGTAAATATTATGTGTAGAAGGCTGGCACAGGAACTGCATATTTAAGTGTGGACACTGATATTTTGCTTGGACCATGCAGTAAACCACAAACTGCACTGAGGAAAGCAGCTCTGTTTGTATAGAAGGGAGAATGTTTGACCTGCTTTTAAAAGAAAAGTGACAAATTACACTATGGATGGGTGAAAATGAGATTCATAGTTGTATAATGCCCTTTACTTTATTTGGAATCTCACATCCTACCCATGTACAGCAATAGCTGAGATGTAAGGTTCCATAGTCTGCATAACGCTTGATACAGTTGTGATTGCTTTGTGGTCCCTCTTGTAGAAGTGATAGGCAGCTTCCAGCAAACTGTGATTTGAGTATGAGGGTATGAGTATGAGTAGCTTATTTCAACAGTATACAGAGTCAGAACATATGTGGGGCTGTCACATTCAAAGGGTCAGGCTCGGAGACCAGTAGCTATAGCAGTAGAGAGGCTCCCACCAACCTGCTGGAAAAGTACACAAGTAGGTCACCCTGGCGGATGACACAGGCTCGTCTGAGGTGCGGCCAGAGCGCCCAGCATTTAACTGCTTGCCGACCAGCCGCCGTCATTATACGGCAGCAGGTTGGCACGGCTGCACGAATCACCGTAGGTGTATGTCGGACGCTTTAAGAGCTATAGGGGGGCGCACGCACCTGCACCACGACGCCGGAGCCAATCGCTCCTCAGAGAGCCAGAACGGGGATCTGGCAATGTAAGCAGACAGATGCCTGTTCTGTCAGGGAAGTCAGTCCACTCCCCCATAGTTATAAATACCTCCCTAGGGAACACTTAACCCCTTGATCGCCCCCTAGTGTTAACCCCTTCCCTGCCAGTGACATTTACACAGTAATCAGTGGCTATTTTTAGCTCTGATCGCTGTATAAATGTCAATGGTCCCAAAAAAGGGTCAAAGGTGTCCGATCTGTCTGTCGCAATGTCGCAGTCCCACTAAAAATCGCTGATTACCGCCGTTACTAATAAAAGAAAAAAAATAATAAAAGTGCCATAGATATATCCCCTATTTTGTAGATGGTATAACTTTTGCGTAAACCAGTCAATATACGCTTATTGCGATTTTTTTTTTTCTTTTTACCAAAAATATGTAGAAGAATACATACAGTGGGGACGGAAAGTATTCAGACCCCCTTAAATTTTTCACTCTTTGTTATATTGCAGCCATTTGCTAAAATCATTTAAGTTCATTTTTTTCCTCATTAATGTACACACAGCACCTTTTATTGACAGAAAAACATAGAATTGTTGACATTTTTGCAGATTTATTAAAAAAGAAAAACTGAAATATCACATGGTCCTAAATATTCAGACCCTTTGCTGTGACACTCATATATTTAACTCAGGTGCTGTCCATTTCTTCTGATCATCCTTGAGATGGTTCTACACCTTCATTTGAGTACAGCTGTGTTTGATTATACTGATTGGACTTGATTAGGAAAGCCACACACCTGTCTATATAAGACCTTACAGCTCACAGTGCATGTCAGAGCAAATGAGAATCATGAGGTCAAAGGAACTGCCTGAAGAGCGCAGAGACAGAATTGTGGCAAGGCACGAATTTGGCCAGGGTTACAAAAAATTTCCGCTGCACTTAAGGCTCCTAAGAGCACAGTGGCCTCCATAATCCTTAAATGGAAGACATTTGGGATGACCAGAACCCTTTCTAGAGCTGGCCGTCCGGCCAAACTGAGCTATCGGGGGAGAAGAGCCTTGGTGAGAGAGGTAAAGAAGAACCCAAAGATCACTGTGGCTGAGCTCCAGAGATGTAGTCGGGAGATGGGAGAAAGTTGTAGAAAGTCAACCATCACTGCAGCCCTCCACCAGTCAGGGCTTTATGGCAGAGTGGCCCGATGGAAGCCTCTCCTCAGTACAAGACACATGAAAGCCCGCATGGAGTTTGCTAAAAAAACACCTGAAGGACTCCAAGATGGTGAGAAATAACTATCTCGGTCTGATGAGACCAAGATATAACCTTTTGGCCTTAATTCTAAGCGGTATTTGTGGAGAAAACCAGGCACTGCTCATCACCTGTCCAATACAGTCCCAACAGTGAAGCATGGTGGTGGCAGCATCATGCTGTGGGGATGTTTTTCAGCTGCAGGGACAGGACGACTGATTGCAATTGAGGGAAAGATGAATGCGGCCAAGTACAGGGATATCCTGGACGAAAACCTTCTCCAGAGTGCTCTGAACCTCAGACTGGGCCAAAGGTTTACCTTCCAACAAGACAATGACCCTAAGCACACAGCTAAATTAACGAAGGAGTGGCTTCACAACAACTCCATGACTGTTCTTGAATGCCCCAGCCAGAGCCCTGACTTAAACCCAATTGAGCATCTCTGGAGAGACCTAAAAATAGCTGTCCACAAACATTTACCATCCAACCTGACAGAACTGGAGAGGATCTGCAAGGAGGAACGGCAGAGGATCCCCAAATGCAGGTGTGAAAAACTTGTTGCATAATTCCCAAAAAAACTCATGGCTGTACTAGATCAAAAGGGTGCTTCTACTAAATACTGAGCAAAGGGTCTGAATACTTAGGGCCATGTGATATTTCAGTTTTTCTTTTTTAATAAATATGCAAAAATGTCAACAATTGTGTGTTTTTCTGTCAATATGGGGTGCTGTGTGTAAATTAATGAGGAAAAAAATGAACTTAAATGATTTTAGCAAATGGCTGCAATATAACAAAGAGTGAAAAATTTAAGGGGGTCTGAATACTTTCCATCCCCACTGTATTGGCCTAAACTGGGGAGGAAATTAGTTTGTCGCTCTTTTTTTGTTAATAGCTTAAAAAATAAAAAATGCAAAGGTGATCAAATATCACCAAAAGAAAGCTCTATTTGTAGGAAAAAAAGGACATAAATTTTGTTTGGAAACAACGTCGCACACCTGTGCAATTGTTAGTTAAAGCGACGCAGTTCCAAATCGCAAAAAATGGCCTGGTCATTAAGGGGGTAAATCCTTCCGGTCCTTAATGGTTAAACAAAATTTCTGTGAATAGTAGATGTGTTTCTTAAAGTGGAATTTTAGTCAGAAAATTAAGTCCTGCTAGATCACTTCAGCCTGGCCCTTTTTTCAGGCATAGCTTTGTAGAACATTAAAAATAAGTGCCTATACTGTTTAAAATCCAGTAATACACTGTCTCACCCTGCTCTGCACATGCTCATTTGCGCTCTATTTTTAGGCACTGTGCCAAATATATATAGGCTGATCTGCTGATAGCCTAAAGATTCACTGCTGTTCAGGGGCTTGGGGCTTCAGCAAAATGGCAACCTCTGTGAAGAAGAAACAGGAACAATCCTGAAGGCAATTCACAGCACATAGTGATTTTGGTAGCAAAATTATTAATGTGGCATGCATGTTTCCTGCTAAAGAACATGTTTTTTTTATCAAGTTGTTATGGGTAAAGTTCTGCTTTAACTGCTGAGAAAAGTTAGGTTGCTTGGCTGGTTATGCTGTAGAGCACGGTGGTATAAATCACAGGAATAGGTGGACTGAAATACAAATCCTTTGGCAATTAGTACAACTCCCATATACTGCCTGTATTTCAGCTGTGTATTTTGCTAGTGTACTGGAGTTTGGCTTTAAAGTTTATCCTCTACCTGAATGGCTCTAAAATCATTCTCTCACATCATATTTTTTTTGTTATGTTTTTTTGCTTCAAAGTCTGTTTGCTCTTGCACAGTGCTTTCCAGTATTCTGATACTCTAGCCACTTTGATCTTTTATACACAGTACAACATTTTATAGAACTACTAAAGTAACTAAAGACCGTCGTGTATTTAAGTCCCAAGGTCTTCCCTCGGTTTTCTTCCCTCTTGATCTTTCACCAGTCTTTGATACAGTTGCAGTAGACTACTGATCCTGATTAATTATCTGTGCACAGGTGGCATTAGCAATTACACACATGTTTTTCATGTTGCTGTAGTATCATATCAGTGTTTCTTTTTTGCCTCTCCTTTTATTTCTCAGATCATTTTTGGGAGTAGCCTTTTCCTGCATAGCTGTGACTATTTTAAAGTCATTTCCAGGGAACCTAATAATAGGCCAGGACATCAAAGCCTAAACCCATAAAACTTTATTGAAGAATGACAAAGCATTACATTTCCCAACAGGAATTCGTTTTCAAAGTTGTGTTACAAATTTCTTAAAGGGCAGCTTGAGTAAAACAGCCAAATAGACCATTGAAGCACATACATAGGAAAAGTTTTGCTTATAATATAAACTAACTCCAGTAACTTCTTTTTTTTTAATTCCTGTCCACTCTGTTTCATTGTTTCACATCTTGCCTGCACTTTGGAGCACTAGTGAACAGATTGTTTCACATTCTTTGAGCTCTTTTTGTCCTAAAAGCCTACCTACAGTAAGTACTTCTACCTCCAACCTGTCGCAAGTGTAGTATGTGTTTCTCTTTAAAGTTTATTTGTGGGATACCTTTTTGTCAGGGCTGCTGTGCCTGTCTGTGTTTCTGCACTCTTTCACCTGTATCACTGCTGTGTTTGTGCCTATTTAACCACTTCAATACCTGGCACTTTTATCTCCTTCCTGCCCAGGCCAATTTTCAGCTTTCAGCGCTGTCACAATTTGAATGACAAGATGCACAGTCATGCAATACTGTCCACAAACTAAATTTTTATCATTTTGTTCACACAACTAGAGCTTTCTGGTATTTAATCACCACTGGGTTTTTTATTTTTTTGCTAAATAAACGAAAAAAAACGGACATGTTTGAAAATAATGCGTTTTTCTTTGTTTCTGTTATACAATTTTGCAAATAAATAATTGTTCTTCATAAGTTTAGGCCAAAATTTATTCTGCTACATTTGTTTGGTGAAAATAACAAATCAGTGTATATAATTTTGTCTGTAGGAAAGTTATAGAGTCCACAAACTATGGAATATATCTGAAAATTGATCAATCCTGGTGTACTGAAGGCCTATCTCATTTCTTGAGGTCCGAAAATGTCAGGACAGTACAAATATACCCCAAATTGCCCCTTTTTGGAAAGTAGTCATTCCAAGGTATTTAGTAAGAGGCATGGCAAGTTTTTTCAAAATGTATTTTTTTTGTCATAATTTTTGGAAAATGAAGAAATTAAAAAAAATAATTTTCACAATTTCTTTTTTTCTTCATACTGTCACCAGTGCAGTACAGAATAATCATATAACTGGTGCAGTGGTGATTAGGGACTGGTGACAGTACGAAAAAAAAAAACTTAAAAAAAAAATATTATTTATTACATTTTTTTATGTTTTGTTTTTTTCCATAATTTTTATTGTTTTCTGGATAATTTGTACAAACAAGAGGTTATCATACAGAATGTGTCAAATAACGCTTATATTGGAAGAATGGAAAATACAGTATGTGTGGTTCATCTGATAATAATAATTTGTACTCTTAACGTAATAGTAATTGTTATGGTTTTTTGATGATTTTTTTTTAAACACACTGTGACCACAGCAATATATTGTTACCATACTAACATTGTACTACTCTGGGGAATTGATCTGGATTTTTTTTTATTATGATTGCTTATAGCCAGTGGCATCGCTAGAGGGTGGCTATTGGGGCTATAGTCCCGAGTCTGGGGCCCATAGCCCCAAGTCTCTTATCGGGTGGGTGCAGTATGTCCCGGCCTGGAATGCAGGGGACAGGGGTGGACTGAGCTGTGGTAGCGCTGACCTTAACCTGATTCTACTCTTGGTCACTGGTTGCTAGAGCCGCCTAGCATCTAACAACCAGTGACTGCGCTAGAAAAAATCGCTGCACTCAAAGTGCAGTACTGGTAAACATAAACAACATGGGTGTTGATATATATGTGCATGCGCAAAAATACCCCTAGGTGCTAAAGTATAAAGTGCACAGTGCTATGTGAAACACAGCAAGTGAGTGATCAAACAAAACAACATATCCATTAAAATATCAAAATAAAATACAAGAGGATATAACAAACAGTGAATAAATGAAGTCCAAAAACGTGTATATCCAATGATATAAAAGTGCCCAAATAAATTAGTCCAAAAATTTGGTGAATTTCACATATCCTATCTTCCAAACTGTGCCACCAAAAAACATGCTGTGGTGTCTTCCAGCCGCCCCCACAGGTGTATATGCTCACCTTCCTGTGTGTGACACAGCGATTAGACTATGTCAAACAAAGCCTTGGAGCCACTCCTGTGCTCATTAGGAACCAGCTGTGCAGACTTCCAATGTTCTCAAGTGGAGATGGTTTATGCAAGAGAAAAAAAACTCCATAGCGCAATATGTAGGTATAAAGGATTTTAATCAAATAATCAGCTCCCCTCACATATATGTGCATGCGTAAAAATACCCCTAGGTGCTAAAGTATAAAGTGCACAGTGCTATGTGAAACACAGCAAGTGAGTGATCAAACAAAACAACATATCAATTAAAATATCAAAATAAAATACAAGAGGATATAACAAACAGTGAATAAATGAAGTCCAAAAACGTGTATATCCAATGATATAAAAGTGCCCAAATAAATTAGTCCAAAAATTTGGTGAATTTCACATATCCTATCTTCCAAACTGTGCCACCAAAAAACATGCTGTGGTGTCTTCCAGCCGCCCCCACAGGTGTATATGCTCACCTTCCTGTGTGTGACACAGCGATTAGACTATGTCAAACAAAGCCTTGGAGCCACTCCTGTGCTCATTAGGAACCAGCTGTGCAGAATTCCAATGTTCTCAAGTGGAGATGGTTTATGCAAGAGAAAAAAACTCCATGGCGCAATATGTAGGTATAAAGGATTTTAATCAAATAATCAGCTCCCCTCACTGGGGTACTCACATATTGTGGGTGCGTGAGTGCACCATCCTTAACAAGCATAAAACGGTCAATCTCTCGGTGTGGTGTGCGGTACGGCGTGTGTAACGAAAATCTCCTGACCCTGGGGAGGGGCCTGGACGGAGCTGTCAGCAGAGAGAGAGCAGGAGGTGGGTGGGAGGTAGGTGGATCACACATACCTACCCACACAGACAGGGGCTGGAACAGTAGGGATTGCAGGCAGGGCTACGGGGTCTCTCATCCACCCCCCCTCTCTCTTGGCCCTGTCTGTACCATGTGATCACTGTGACCAATCACAGCTAGCAACACAATTGTACACAATGGATGGCATAAATGGTTTGCGAAAGTCATGTGAACTGCTGTGATTGGTCACAGCAATTACATGGTACCGGCAGTGAGCTGGTACACTAAGCAGTTATCTGCTGTGTCCGATAGACACAGCCAAGGATAGATCATGCCACAGGCACTAGGCATGATCCGGGAGGATGTCATATGACGATCAACAAATGGGCCGTCCAGCCATCATTTTGCCATAGGCCAGACGGGAACTGGCTAAAGGCCGGTTTCTAAGTCTGTTCTGATTCTGTCTGCTTTTGCAGTTTTGCTGGAACTTTCTATTTAAAATATCCTGTTATCTGACCTGCATTGGCTCATGTAGTGTTCTGATTTGACTAAGAGGTAATTTGGGAAAACAACTGAGCCCTGTGGGAGACCAGCAGATCAACACTACCAGCAGTGTCAGTTGAGCAATGTTCTACAGCATGGGTAGCGGGAGAGGTATTTACTAGCTTCTTTTTGTAGAAAGACCTTTTTTAAAGCTGAACTTCAGCCTTACCTTCAGTCTTGGACAATAGTTTGGATCCTCTCCTGTTCTAAAATTTCTTATACTTGAAAGAAGGTTGAAGTTCAGAGTTAAGTGTATTCCTGGGTTTTCCGTAATTTTGACTGGTTTTGGCCCACTGGTTTTGTGTGATGCAAAAAGGAACCACCTAGGGGGATAAAGCCTGAACCTAAAAAGTGAAAAGAGTACGGGATGGCTGGAGTCAGATGGGGCTCAGAAATGCAGGGGTTGGAATGCTGCCATGCTGTCATCTGAGCCTGGAAGACCAGAGACTTTCTGAAATCGGTGTTTAACCCACTATGGGCTCATCCAATTATGGACTTAACCTAAGCAGGTATGCTGGGGCAGCCACAAGCCTGAAGATAGGGATTAGTGATTTTAGGAGCATGTCTGCACTTTATTCAGAACTGTTACCTGTAATTGTCACTGTGTTAATTTATTCTTCAGTAAAGCTTTTTGAACTTTGCCTGGTCTGAAGTTACTAAAGGGGTGCAATGTAAGTAATGTAAGCACATATAGTCTACAGATCAGGTCACTAAATACATGAGTATATGAAGACATTAGTACAAGAGTTATTACAATGTGAACATACAAGTGGTTACCAAGGGGAACAAAGGTTTCTTTAGCAGTCTGTCGTAAGCGTGTACATGTAGGAGGTGAAATAGTCTCTTGCAGCAAGGGAGATGTTATTGGCACTCCTTCAGCCCACAATCTGTCTCGCTTAGCAGCGGGAACAGATCTGCACCACAGGTACAGAAGAGAAATAGTTAAGTGAAGTTCACGTATGGAGATCACGCTAAGTGCATCTCGGGACCCCACACAGGTAGTGGGAGTGGGGTAGCAGTGATACGCTGGACAGGTGGAGAGGGCATTGGCTCTGTGTGTCCCTCCTAAATGCACAAGTGACTGTGGTGATGCTTAATACATCAAGAGAGTTTACTAGTTTGTTCATGTTTGTCATCCATCAGGTCATGAGCTCAAGTAAAGTTACCCCAATGTGTAGTGCACTGACCCTATCCAAAGTGCCTAGCATAGCCCAGAAGAACCAAACCCAAGCCTGTTATGTGACCCTGCCCAGAGAGGAGAGAATTCGCTTCACAGAAGACTTCAGACAACTTGCATTGACTCCTATTACAGAAGTCATTTGCAAGTCGTGCTGAAGTTATAATCGCCCTTTTATATCAGCACAATCGGCCGATGCCGATTAAGTAAAAAACGCCAAATATTGGCCGATATATCGGTCGAGCTCTAATTGTGATATTCACATAACTGCCTTATGAGCCAGCCCACTACTTACGTCAATGCTGAGGGTTCTTGGGAGAAATACTGAGGCAAAGATCTAAGAGCTTTTGGGAGAAGAAATGAGGCAGTAAAGTAAAATGCACATGGACAGGGCATTTCACAGAACAATACAATAGAAAAAAATCACAGCACATTTACCACCTAGTCAGCATGAGAAAAAAAAAAATTCTGCACAGTTGCATCTATTAATTATGGTAAAAATTTAGCTTTTAGTTGCACTCCTATGCCACTGAGAGGCAGTTAAGGACTCCCATGTGGCTTGGTGGGCTAGCAGTTCAAACTTCAGGGCTAGACCAATGTAGCTATGTATAAAATATGCAGAACTGGAATCCCTTGTAATCTGAGACCTGAGTAAGGGAATGGACACAACTCCCTTTACACAAGGCAGGGATATGCAATTAGCGGACCTCCAGCTGTTGCAGTACTACAAGTCCCATGAGGCATAGCAAGACTCTGCCACAAGCATGACACCCAGACGGAGAGACATGATGGGACTTGTAGTTTTGCAACACCTGGAGATCCGCTAATTGCATATCCCTGTCATAGGGAATCATGCACAGCTGAGGCTGTTAATCACAGGCTGTGTCCTGAATGTGCCCTTCCCTGCCCCCTTGATTATTTAAAGTTACTACAACCTGTAGCTCTCCAGGACACTCTTCAGCAGTGAAGATTCCCCTGATGCTTCATCAATGCTCCAGCTTCACTCCTCCTTTATAAGGCTGTTAAATTCCAGAGTCCTTTAACACATCCTCTTCTCTTGGCAACAGCCTAGGAGGCAAGAGCAAAAGATCCTTCTGGGAGCTCACCCTAAATATTGAAACCCTCCCCCAGCGTGCACCAGTGACAAAAAAAACTTCTAGTGGTTGACCATGGAGACATAAATATTCATAATTCAGACCTATTGCATTTCTTGATTTGTTGCCGGGGCATTCCCTAACAGAATGCGGATGCAAACAATAAACTGAGCTTAGGAAAAACCCAATTAAAACAAAACCATAACAATTTCAAGCTTTGGCTGACTACAGCTTAGCTACAACATTTAATTTAAGCCAGGGACACTCCTGCTTAGGACATGGTTCATACTCATACCTTTGATGAAACCATTGTCTCATCAAGACTCCTCTGTAAAGTGTTGTACCTAACTCTAATCTAACAGAGCTCCCACTTTGGGACATACTTAGCATTTAATAAATTGAGGAAAATAATGCCTGAAGGTAATTCTTCCCTATTTAAAGTGGAACTTTACCCATAACAACTTTATAAAATATATATTTTTTTTTAACAAGGAACATAAATTTCTAAATTAATGTGTGCTGTAAATTGCCTCCAATATTGCTCCTGTTTTTTCTTGCCGGAGGCTACCATCTTGCTGAACCCCAGAGCCCCTGAGCAGCAGTAAATCTATAAGCTGTCAGCAGATCCACTGCTAGTGGGTCTGATTTTTGGCACAGTGCCAAAAATAGAAAGCAATAGAAAGCAACTGAGCATGTGCAGAGAAGGGAGAGACAGTGTTTTACGGTATTGTCATGTTTTACGTAGCTATACCTGCAAAAGCGACAGGCATGAAGTGATTTAGCAAGACTTAATTTTCTGAGTAAAGTTCCACTTTAAGTGCGTACACACCAGAAGTCTAGCACCACCAAATGGCAGCTAAGATTTCCAGTGTGTTTCTGCACCAAATCCAGAAAGCAAACAAAAATGGCAATGGCTCCAAGAAATTAATTTTAGCTTTTGGACATGGACATGGCATTTCACAGAACAATACAATACAAGAAATGATCTCCGCACATTTTGATTCATTTCGGCGTACTTAAGCCTACATCCATGTGAAGGCCCATACAGGATTAACAGGTGTTCAAGGCATCCTGTGCAAGCAGTCTCGTTTAGGTCATTTGGGACTCAGGGACACAGCCGCTGCTCCCAATTTGACATCATGTAGGTGCGGGGGGCGTGTCCAGAACTCACACAATATGCATTTGGGGACATTTAACCACACCCATATGGATGTCAAATTGGGAACAGCGGCTGTGTCCATGCGGCCGCTGTATCCCAGTTGACATGAATGGGGCTGCTTGCACGCAGTTGCTCAGTACACCTAAGCATCTCATGCGGGCAAAGGCGACCCTCACTAGGATGTACACTTAACTACACCCGTGTAAATTAGGCCTTACCAGGTAGTCATCAAAAGAAAATTATACACCGTTTCAAGAATGAGTTAAAAAAAACTGAGATATTGGTTGTATATAGGATATACAAGGATATGTGGAAGCCATGCTACCTCGTCAAGGCCCCTCTCTAAAGTGTAGTCACTAGACTAGAGTTGCAAGTCTTGGGTGAGTTGTCAGAGAGGGTCCAGGGTGGGGTCTCATGTTGTTTGCCTGAAACAATAAAGTTTTATCTATGTGGGATTCTATGGTGTGCCGCTGGTCTTTTCCCAGTGACTCACAAATGGCTATAAAACCTGGCAGAGCCTGTAACCCTCTCTCACTCTATCCAAAGGTTAAAAAAAAAAGTTTGCCTGGACTTGAGTTTTAACTGCAGTTGAGAAATGTGCAGACTTGCCAGTGCTCTCTTGTAGGGGTCATGAATTGCACAACTAGCTAAATAAAAATGAAGATCCTTTGGCAGGTAAAACAGTTTACATTTCTGTATCTTAAGCTGTTTGCCTGATTTTCAGTTTTATCATTTAGACTAGCAAAAAATCCTAAATTTCAGTTTATCAGATCCTGGATGATGTTATTTAAGATTATTTAAACCAGAAACAGTATGAAAACTTGCAATAAAAATGCTCAGCTTTTCCTTGACTGTTTGCTGGTCCACTGTTCACTTATAAATTGTACAAGAGCTCCCCCTATCTTGCTATTAGACCTCCTTATAGTTTAGTTTAGCTCCATGGTTTTCCTGCTGATGGAAAAAATTACTGCATACGAATTGGCCCCTCAACAGTCAGATATTGTTTTTAAATAATAACAATTTTTTTTGTTTACTTTAGTGTTTAGGGTTCTTTCACTTAGTCAGCAGTCTCTGCGGTGGATCGCTTTTAGAGGGTGGTAAAGCAGCAGCTGTCAGGTGTTCAAAGGCAATTCTGACACATCTGGAATGTCTTTTTTTTTTATTTAATCCGGCAGGTGAATTTTGTATTAAAATACCACACCGCAACCGCAAGCCAAGCATTTGGCTAATTGTTGCGGCACACTCTCATCGATTAATGAACACATAAGACAGGTGATGCCACCTGTCAAACTCTGCAAGTTGAGTTAAAATTTCTGCAATCCCAAAGCAAAGCATGGTTCATTTTTTCACAATAAACTTTTTATTGTTTAAAAAAAAATTAAGGTAAAATCAAATCAATTTGTAAACAGTGGCATTTTCTTTCCTTTTATATCCTATTATTATTTTCAGAATTACCGTATATACTTGAGTATAAGCCAACTTTTTCAGCACATTTCTTATGCTGAAAAAGCCTCCCACGGCTTATACTCGAGTGAGGGTCTCCCACGGTGTCATGTCCCGCTTTATCGTCCCCAACTGCAGGCTGTTCGGCAGCCATCCACTGTAACAAAGCCCCGCCTCCTCCTTGTCTGTAATAGACGGAACACTGAACACTGATACAATGCTGGGAAACTAAATCAATGTTCCGTCTATCACAGACAAGGAGGAGGCGGGGCTTTGTTACAGTGGACGGCCGCCGAACAGACTGCAGTTGCATGACACAGTGGGAGACACCCGCTATGTGTAATCAAAGATGAGGCTGCAGATGGGCACAGTAAGGCTGTAGATGGGCACAGTGAGGCTCCAGATGGGCACAGTGAGGCTGCAGATGAGCACTGATGATACAGGTGGGCACAGTGAGGCTGCAGATGGGCACAGTGAGGCTGTAGATGGGCACAGTGAGGCTGTAGATGGGCACAGTGAGGCTGCAAATGGGCACAGTGAGGCTGCAGATGGGCACAGTAAGGCCGCAGAAGGGCATTGTTTACCAGTAGCCGCTGCATTTCCTACCCTAGGCTTATACTCGAGTCAACAAGTTTTCCCAGTTTTTTGTGGTAAAATTATGTGCCTCGGCTTATATTCGGGTCGGCTTATACTCTAATATATACGGCAAGTTTATTGTATTCCGTGTGAAAATTTTAAGATACCAAGAAGACATCACTAAGGAGGGCCAAATAGCCAAACTTCTACAATTCTTATACAGTGCTTTGAAAAAGTATGCATACCCCTTGAAATTTTCCACATTTTGTCATGTTACAACCAAAAACATAAATGTATTTTATTGGGATTTTATGTGATAGACCAACACGAAGTGGCACATAATTGTGAAGTACTGTAGAATGAAATGATATATGGTTTTCAAAATTTTTTACAAATAAATATGTGAAAAGTGTGGCGTGCACTTGTATTCAGTCCCCCTGAGTCAATACTTTGTAGAACCACCTTTTGCTGCAATTACAGCTGCAAGTATTTTTAGCGATGTCTCTACCAGTTTTGCACATCTAGAGAGTGAAATGTTTCCCCTTTCCTCTTTGCAAAATAGCTCAAGCTCTGTCATTGGATGGAGAGTGTCTGTAAACAGCAATTTTCAAGTCTTGCCACAGATTCTCAATCGGATTTAGGTCTGGACTTTGACTGGGCCATTGTAACACATGAATATTCTTTGAGCTAAACCATTCCATTGTAGCTCTGGCAGTATGTTTAGGGTCGTTGCCCTGCTGGAAGGTGAACTTCTGCCCCATTCTCAAGTCTTTTGCAGACTCTAACAGGTTTTCTTCTAAGATTGCCCTGTATTTTGCTCCAACCATCTTGCTATCAACTCTGACCAGCTTCCCTGTCCCTGCTGAAGAAAAGCATCCCCACAACATGATGCTGCCACCACCATGTTTCACGGTGGGAATGATGTGTTCAGGGTGATGTGCAGTGTTAGTTTTCCGCTACACATAGCATTTTGTTTTTAGGTCAAAAAGTTAAATTTTGGTTTCATCTGACCAGAACACCTTCTTCCACATGTTTGCTGTGTCCCCCACATGGCTTCTCGCAAACTGCAAATGGGACTTATGGCTTTTTTTCACAAATGGCTTTTTTCTTGCCATTCTTCCATAAAGGCCACGACTAATAGTTGTCCTGTGGACAGATTCTCCCACCTGAGCTGTGGATCTCTGCAGCTCCTCCAGAGTTACCATGGGCCTCTTGGCTGCTTAAAGCTCTCCTTTCCCGACCTGTCAGTTTAGGTGGCCGGCCATGTCTTGGTAGGTTTGCAGTTGTGCCATACTCTTTCCATTTCTGAATGTGTCAGGGCTGGGCTCAGCCCTTCCTTCTCTGAGCTGGCTGCTCAACTGTTGGCTAGTTGCCAGCTCCTATCTCTCCACTGTGACTCACCTGTTGAGGATATCCTGCTCGTCAGTCCTGCCTACTTAAGCCATCTAGTCCAGATGATCTCTGCTTTTGCCTTGGTCACATCTCTAGAGACGCTCTCCTGTGTTCCTGTTAAAGACTTGCTTGGCTGACATTCCTGCTGGCTCCAGATCCTGCTTGCTGTTCTACTACGCTGTTCTCTGGCTCCCTGACATTTTGGCTTGTCTGACTATCGATTCCGGTTCCTGAACTCTGGCTAGGTTTTGACTACGTGTACTCTGTTTACCTTTTTTATTATTATTAAACAAGTGTGATTTAACTGTACTTCTGTCTCGGTCTGATTCATGGTTTCTGACAGTAGGCGAAGACCAAGAATTCAGAAGATGCAGTCAATCCACTTGTTGGTAATATTTTTTCCAGATTGGATGAGCAGGATCACTGCATGGATCAGTTTGCCATGATGCTACAAACGTTCCTGAGCCGCACGGCTCACCTGGAATCTCCCACTGTAAAACCTGTGTTGCAGGCCATCCCTGCTGCTGTCCGGTACAACCTGTGTGCAGGCACCCGCATTGGGTATTACATCTATAAGAGGTATGTCTGATTCTGCTCCATTTCCCCAGCAATTTGGGGGCGATCCAGTCCAATGCAGAGGGTTTCTCAACCAGGTTGAGATATACTTTGAGATGCTGCCCCAGGTGTTTCCCACGGACAGAAGCAAAGTAGGTTTTGTGATATTTTTGCTTTCTGAGAGAGCCTTGGCCTGGGCAAACCCTTTATGGGAGGTGCAAAAACCTGTTGTCTTGAGTTACCCTGAGTTTGTGGCTTCTTTTAAAAGGGTATTTGACGTTCCTGCATGCTCCGCTTCTGCTGCCAAGTGCCTCATGTCCATTAAACAGAGTACGAGAACTGTTGCCGATTACGCCATTGAATTCCGTACTCTGGCAGCAGATGTTGCTTGAAACAATGAGGCCCTTGTGGCTGCTTTTTCTCATGGTCTCTCGGATACCATCAAGGATGAGATAGCAGCCCGAGATATACCCACTGAGCTAGAGAAGTTGATCAGGTTTGCCATCCTCATTAACTCCAGACTCAGATAAAGACGAAAGAAGCCTCCTGTACATTTGTCTCTGAGCTTGCCTCCCTCACCCCCTATGCCTCCTGGTACCGAGTCAGTCAGTGAAGATGGACCCATGCACTTGGGCTTCACGCATCTCTCTGCGGATGAGAGAACCGTTAGGAGGAGGGAGAGATTGTGCCTTTATTGTGGCCAGGCAGGTCACTTTTTGAAGTCTTGTCCTAGCCATCCAGGGAACACCCGAACCTTGAGGTCCTGTCACAGACAGACCTTAGGTGGCGTTGTTTCGTCCCCAGTTATCCAGAAGGATAAGCCCCTGGTTTTGGTTACCCTTTCTTGGGCTGAGTCGTCCGTCGAGATACAGGTTCTAATCGACTCTGGGGCTGCAGGCCTGTTCATTGATGCTGCCTTTGTATCGAAACACTCCATTCCGCTGCAGCTGCGTGACACTCCACTTGCCATTGAGGCTCTTGATGGGAGACCTCTACAGCCTGCCCATGTGACTCATGAGACTGTTCCATTGTGCAGCATTTTCTTGGCTTTGCCAACTATTATCGGAAGTTTATTTGTAACTTTTCGTCTCTGGTCAAGCCCCTGACTGATATGACCAGAAAGGACAGTAACCCACAGAGTTGGTCTCCACAGTCCATTAAGCCCTTTGAGAGTCTCAAGGCTGCCTTTGTTTCTGCTCCGTTGTTGGCACATCCTGCTCCTACGTTAACTTTTATCCTTGAGGTTGATGCTTCTGAGACTGGAATTGGCGCCCTTCTGTCTCAACGTCCTACCTCTGAGAGTGCTATGCATCCTTGTGGCTACTTTTCCAAGAAATTTTCACCTGCGAAGTAGAGGTCGACAGATATATCGGCCGATATTTGGCGTTTTTTAATTAATCGGCCCATTGTGCTGATAAAAAAGGCCGATTATAACTTCAACGCGACTTGCAAATGACTTCTGTAATAGAAGTCAATGCAAGTTGCCTGAAGTCTTCGGTGGAGCGGCTTGTTTGTCCTCCCTGGGCAGCCTGCCAAGTCTGATAAAAGAACCAAGAAGAGATACAATGTTTCTACTTAAGGGAAAAAAAAAGAAAAAAAAAGTCGGCCTAACATATCAGCCCAAAAAATCGGCATCATATATTGGCCATCGGCCGCCGCGATTTCTAAATATCGGCATCGGCCAGAGAAAAACCCATATTGGTCAACCTCTACTGCGGAGTGCAATTACGAGATTGGTGACAGACAGCTGTTAGTGATAATTTTAGCCCTGAAGGAATGGAGACATCTCCTCGAAGGTACCACTGTGCCGGTTCTCATTCTTACTGACCATAAGAATCTCACATTCTTGTCTGAGGCTAAACACCTCTCTCCCAGAAGGGCGCGATTGGCTCTTCTCTTGTCTAGTTCAAAATTGTTGCTGCTGAGGTGCATGCTCCTCCTGAGAAACCTTGTGACTGCTGCTTTGTCCCAGAGAGTCTCCGTACTGCCATGCTCCAGACTTACCATTCTCCCAAGGATGCTGGCCAACCTGGGAGGAATCAACTCTTTTGGGCCATTTCCCAACAATTCTGGTGGCCTAGTCTACGTGATGATGTAACCGCCTTTGTAGCTGCCTGTTCTGTGTGTGCTCAGAGTAAGGCTCCATGACACCTTCCAGTGGGCCTCCTACAACCCTTACCCAATGGAGAGAGGCCCTGAACCCACCTGTCTATAGATTTCATTGTGGAGTTACCCAGCTCCAAGGGCAACACAGTTTTCCTTATGGTGGTTGACCAGAGAAAATGTCTCACTGTATTCCACTTTCCATTTTTGCTCGGGAGATCTTCTGCTTACATGGGCTACCCAAAGTGATTGTCTCGGACAGGGGTAGTCAGTTTGTGTCCCGGTTCTGGCAAGCCTTTTGTGCATAGTTGGGAATTCAACTTACTTTCTCCTCTGCGTATCACCCGCAGTCTAATGGGGCCGCAGAGGGAGCCAATCAGTCCTTGGAGCAATTCCTACGTTGCTATATTTCTGACCATCATAACAACTGGTCAGACCTCTTACCGTGGGCGGAGTTTGCTCACAATAGTGCCTTGACTTCTGCTTCCTGATTGTCCTCATTTATGGCGAACTATGGTTTCCAACCTTCCATGTTGCCTGACTCATTTGTTCCACAGAGTATTCCTGCATTAGAGGAGCATCTCCGTAGTCTTCCTTCCACTTGGGCACAAGTCCAGGAGGCTTTGCGACATGCTAATGATAGGTACAGACTCCACGCTGACCGCAGACACCTGCCTGCGCCTTCTTATCAGGTTGGGGATAGGGTCTGGCTGTCATCACGCAACCTCCAACTTCGTGTTCCCTCTCTGAAGTTTGCACCTCGGTTTATTGGGCCTTTGCTTATACTTCGCAGGATTAACCCAGTGGCTTACGCATTAGACCTTCCTTCTAATATGCGTATTTCGAATGTTTTTCATGTCTCCTTATTAAAACCTTTGGTCTATTAAGTGAGTACACAAAATAAGAAATAACTCACAGGAGAAGGGTTAAAAAGACTAGTCCCGGGGGGGGGGGGGCTCGCTGCGTAGTCCTGATCCAGATAGCCAGCGGTGTGGGGTGCTGCTGCTGTCTCGCTAGCTGCAGGGGTTTCCATCACACAGCCCTGTGTCCCACATCCAGTGACATCACAGCCAACGGGGAGACGACTGTCAGCTTGACTCTTGGAGCCTTGGAAACCCCTGCAGCTAGCGAGACAGCAGCAGCACCCCACACCACCGGCTATCTGGATAAGGACTACACAGCGAGCCCCCCCTTGTGACTAGCCTTTTTAACCCTTACCCTATGAGTTATTTCTTATTTTAATTTTTTATCTTAATAAATTCATCATTAATCATTTTAATATACTGCACTCAGATGAGCACCACTCATCCACATTGTGTACTCACTTTTGTTGCCAATGGTTTAGACTTTAATGGCTGTGTGTTGAGTTATATTGAGGGGACAGCAAATTTACACTGTTATACAAGCTGTACAATCACTACTTGAACATGAAAAGATATAATAAAATATTTACAAAAATGTGAGGGGTGTACTCACTTTTGTGAGATACTGTATATATATATATATATATATATGCTACTAGAATCACTAGTATAACTTCCAACCATATTCTTCATAACAGGCACGGAATAATATATATGTATATATATAGATAGATATATATATATAGATAGATATATCTATCTATCTATATATATATATCTATATCTATATCTATATCTATATAATTCCTTTCCTCTGTCCTACTGACCCCTGTCCTCCGCCCCCTGACCCTTTTCCTTCATCCTGCTGACCCCTGTCCTCTGCCCTGCTGACCCCTGTTCTCTGTCCAGCTGACCCCTGTTCTCTGTCTAGCTGACCCGTGTCCTCTCCCCTGCTGACCCCTGTTCTCCATCCTGCTGACCCCTGTCCTCCACTTTGCTGATTCCTGTCCTGCTAACCTCTGCCCTGCTGACCCCTGTCCTCCGCCCTGCTTATCCCTGTCCTCCATCCTGCTGACCCCTGTCCTCTGTCCTCCTGACCCCTGTCCTCTGTCCTGCTGACCCCTGTCCTCCGCCCTGCTGGCCCCTGTCCTCCATCCTGCTGGCCCCTGTCCTCCGTTCTGCTGACCCCCGTACTCCGTCCTGCTGACCCCTGTCCTCTATCCTGCTGACCCCTGTCCTCTGTCCTGCTGTCCTCCGTCCTTCTGAACCCTGTGCACTGCCCTTCTGACCACTGTACACTGCCTTTCTGACCCCCTTACCTCTGCTCTTCTGATCCCTGTCCTCCATTTTGCTGGCCCCTGTACACTGCCCTGCAGACCCTTCTCCTCAGTCACACTGACCCCCATCCTTTGCGCTGCTCACCCCTGTCCTCCATTCTGCTGACCCCTATAAACTGTCATGCAGATCCTTCTCTTCTGCCCTGCTAATCCCTTTTCTCTGCCCTTGTGACCCCTGTTCTCTGTCTTACTGACCCCCGTACACTGCCCTACTGATCTTTGTCTTCTGCCCCGATAATCCCTGCTCTCCACCCAGCTGACCCCTGTCCTCTGCCCTGTTAACGTCCTATACACTGCCCTTCTGACTTCCTGTCCTCTGCCCTGATGACCTCTCATCCTCTGCCCTGGTGCCCCCCCCCCTGCAAACTGCCCTGCTGACTCCCTGTCGTCCACCCTGCTAACCCCGGTACACTTCCCTGCTAACCCACTGCACAGTGTCCAACAAACTAATAGCCTTAGTACACTGCCCTACAAACTAACGACCTCTGTACAAGTCCAATAAACTGCTGACCCTATCCTCTGCCCTGCTGATCCTCTGTACACTGCCCTACCTACTCCTATACACTGTCCTGTTGTCCTTGCATCCTCTGCCCCCCTGACATTTTTTACTGCATCCCCACATCAGACAGGCTGGATCCAGCCCTGTTCCTGAGTAGGAGGGGTTATATAGGGAGACTTCCTGTCTGTTTTTTTTCTGCCAGTGTCCATTCATCTATAGTTAGCTCATAACTCATGTTTATAGCCTGCTCTGTGTCCCATGATGTACTCCAAGAAATAGATTTTACAGGCAAGTATAAAAATCCAATTTTTGCTTCTCTTCCTCCCAAAACATTTTATTTTGCTTACAGATATTTCACTAAAAGTATGCATCATATATAAATCATATTACATTCTCATTCAATCTGATGCAATCTATTGCAGTAATACATGCTAAAATGTTAATACACAACACAATGTGCATTATGGTGTCATGCATTAAAAAAAAAACCTGCACACTTTCCCATCAGCTGCCAACCCACCTTCAATACAAGTAGTTTTCCTAAAAATACTGCAGGTGTGTTTTTCTCATTAGTGACAGCCCACTGACAGAAGTGCAAAGATAACCACTCATTCTAGGGGTAGGGGATGGAATAATTTTATGCCCCAAAGATTGGAAAGTGAAATTAGCAGAGGCACCCATTTAAAAAATACACACTTGAGGACTGATTCTTCACAAACACATTTTTTAATCATAAAACCAATAGCATAAAACAGTGACAGCATGTTCCATAGACCACAGCCTGTTCTACAGAAAGGTGTATGAACACTTTTAACGTATATTAGAGACTGCTTCTTCCACAGGGCTTGCTGTGAGTTTTCTAGGGGTAGGAGAGATTTTCACATATAAACTGAAGGTGGAAAGCCCCTTTATGTACCTATACTCTTTGTTATAAAAAGGCCTATTACACCAAAACGGTATAATATGACATGCACACGATTTTTGTAAATACAAATCTGTTTGTTTTTTTTTTTGTATTTAGGTAGAGCTTAGAACTGCTTATATTGTTTACTTTTATTAGTAAAGCCCAGTCCTGTACACTTCAGCTTATAAGGAAATCAGCTCAGGACATGTATAATGAGTGGAGTCAATGAAAAATCAGGGTTAGGGGGAACATGATGTGTATTTTCTTTAAAAAAAAAAAATACCCAATAAGAAGCCCTAGCTGCTAGAAATAAGTATTATTTATGTGCAATTTTCTTTTCCAGAATCTCTGAAGAGACTGAAGAATGCAGTCTTGCAAAACAGGAGAAAGTCATCCTGTCAGTTTTTACATGATGTGAAAGACAAAGATAGACTTTGTTCTGGAATGCCAAGAGCTCTACTGTAAGTGGTGTTTTTAGTATCCATCATTGCAGTGTTACCCTCACTAGGTCAGCTAAGCAGAAAGAACAATGCAAGGAAAGACAAGACATTAGAATAAATGCCACAAAACTGCATTAGGTCTGGTGTAACATGTTTTGCCTACAGGACTTCAAATATTAACATCATGAAAATGCTAGCTTGTGGCTTTTTTACATTATTTGGTATGCCATTTGCATGCTTTTTATATTTAATTTTGTATTTCAAATGCATTTTGAAATTACCTTTTCTTGTTTGTCAGGATAACAAAGCAAAAAACGTTTTGTAAATAATGGTGTACATTTCTTTAAAAAGTTGGAAATAAATGAAAAGCTGTGCAGTTAAATTTCATCTAATTTACCAGTATGCAGCATGTCTCCTTTGCACATGAGTAGGTAGTTGCCACCTTGTGGTGTGTTAGCAGTAGTGATGATAAAAATGTTGTAACGTTTATTAGTATTAGTATTACAGTATGTTGCAGCCCTTCATTTTCAAGTTTTGAATTGAAATTTGTTCCATAGTTTTGTCTTGATTAAGCTAATGATTTTGGTACCCAGGCATCTAAGCAGATGTGACCAATTTGGCTTTTAGCTGTTTTTTAGGGATTGTAGATTACACTCCTTTGTATAATATGTAAATATGAAGCCTAATCAGTAAAGCATATGGAATAGGACTTAAAAAACACCATTCAGGTGTCAGTCTTTCCTTTCTTTGGACCTTCCACCAGTACTGACCATATCGTATTATACATCAGTGAGGTCTATCCAACAGAAGTACCCACAGATGGTGATTTTTGAATGGTGTGATGTTTCCTAGTGGGATGCGCAGACTCTGGACACAAATCCACAGGTCATTACTGTTTTAGATCGATTTTGATATATCCATGACAAAGGCATATGCTTTATATTTCATAATGTTGGTTTTTGTTTCCCAAATGTTGTTTTCTTGTTTCTCTAGAAAAGAGTCTGCTAGTGGTGGAAATCCAAAACTAAGCAGAGAAAGACAATGCCTACTTGCCTACCAACATATTAGTTAATAATTAGGGTTCTAAATTCATTCTGGATGCACATGAGACATTTGCCTTTCACAAAAAATCCCACACAGAGATCTAGGCAAAGCAAGGAGAACATAAATCTACAACTGTCTTAAGTCAGGGGGAAAAGTGAAAAATGCCTATGCATCTGGCTTATCAGTTCTCTTTTCCATACAACTATCAACCTATCACCCTTGGACAATAGAATTTGTGTTTGCTGCATGCATTTTAGGCCCCATTCACACATAGCCCATGGAAAATGCGCCAAAATGCACATTTCAAAAATGCCCAAGGCTCACTGCAATTGGCATGTTTGTTGGATGCAGGGCAGCCCATTCAAGTGAAAGGGCTTCCCTATGCTGCCGCATGACAAAAATGCAAAAAAAAGCGCTAAACAAAAGCAAAGCGATGCAATGCGTCTTGAAGGTATGAATAGGGCCAGAAAAAGGGCCAGTAATATCTACCCTGGGTCCATCATCATAGCTACATAGGTTGAAAAAAGTCACTTGTCCTATAAGTTTAGCCAAAAAACAAAAATAAATAAATAATAATGAAAACACTACAACATCACAATCCATAACCTGCAGTTAAGAAAACAAAGGTAAACCCTCTTACAAAGCTTTGTCCAAATTGCTCTTAAAAAAAAAAAATCCTGATCTCCGAAAGGCAAACATTCTAGTGCTATTTCTTATTAATAATAATAGCAATTTTATTTTGTCCACAAGTAAAGATATCTAGAACCTTTCTGAAGCAATCTACTGAGTTCGTTAGAACTTTAGAAGTCTATTGCATATTTTCACAGCTTACCGTAAGAAAGCCTTTCTGTGTTTGGAGGTTAAACCTCTTTTCCTCCTGGGATAAAGAGTACTTCCTGGTCTTTTGTAGTAACCTTAGCCATGTCAGCTCTTGCACCTTACATCCCTTATAGACCAATTTCTTTACATTTACATTACAATTTTTACATTTCTGCTAAGGACATGTTTATTCAGCAATAACTTTGCCATTGCTAATGATAAATTAATCCATACATGGTTTTTTTAGGACAAACAAGGCTTTCTTTTGTTTATATTGGTTTGCTCAACCTATTGATAAAAGATGTAAAAGAACATTTAAAAAAAAATTTTCTATTCTGAAAATGGGGTTACTGTACATAAAAAGTATAGATGTTATTTTTTAATTTGTCCTATTTACAATGACACTTTTTTTAAATTTTGTACATTTTTAATGTGACATAAAAAATGAACAAACAAAATGACTAAAAAAACAAAAAAAAGGTAAAAAAAATGTTTTTTAAAAATAGAAATATAAAATAGCAGAAAAAAATATAGCTTTTGGGAGAAGGGAACAAAGGAGTTAATTAGGGCTGGTTAGAATTAATTAGGAGCTAATAAAAGGTTTTGAAGCGCTACCCTGCAGGAGCCGTTTGGCAATTTGGGCTCCCTGTTCTGCACCTCGACTTCAACACAGTCAGCCCCTCTGACACACCTGGTTGAATGAAAGTTTCTGCAAGCTCTTATAAGAACACAAGGTATAAATACATTTAACGCCACTGTGAATTAACACTAGGAAATAGACATAAAACCATGTAGTGGTAAATTAACTCAATGTATTAGTGCAGGTTAGAATAAATGGTGGTTTGGGCACAAATGAACACACAAAAGGTAGGTTGAGTTACAGTCTGCTAAACAGTATAATCACTATGCAAGATAACTTCTGTACCACTAGACTGGGAATAGCTCATGAATCAGCAAAGTCTGCAATAAACAGTGCATATAAGCATTAACTACAATGTGAATAATTATACTATAACTAGTCTAGAGTGCACTTTAGGAGAACAGCTAGGATATGGTGCAATGTCCCCTGAGAGGTACCTTTTAGCATAAACAATAGGTGAAAGCCTCTGTGTAACAGATGCAAAGGGACAGTTTTTGTCCTGACTCTTCAGCCGGCTAGCATTGGGACCCAGTTGTACCATTGGTGCACATGAGAATAGTCCCAGTCAAGCAGGCAGCAAAAAGGTTACTAGATGGCTGTATGGTCATTTCCTAAAGGGCTCAGTCTCTCTCTCTCTAGCAGATGATAGTAACTCATAAAAGCAGCAGTTCACCAGTCCTAGCAGTATTGCAGCTTACCATCTGGTCACACACAGCAATTAGTCCACTCTGCTCTGCATCTAGGTGACTTTGGCTGTCGGCACACCTGTACTCAGCATTCCAGATCCTGCTCAGGCCGCTGATGCAGCAGTGGTGGTGCACACTGGACAATGATGTGCACTCTTCAGGCTCTCTTATGGCAAGAGCAAGCTGTGTACAGCTTGACAAAATGCAGCCCTTTCCCTTCCCCCTGGCAATCTCCTTCTGGGAAATGCAGTTCAAATGCTCTTGATTACAGTAGAGTCTCTCTCCGCTGGACCACAATCCCCACAGTGCAATGCTGCCTGACTCAGTCTACTGAACTCTTCCTGTTAAACAGTTCCCTCCTCTTGCTGATATAGCTGTTAACCAGTTCAGCACTGCAGAACAGCAGCTAGATGCAGCCAATGTTTCTCCCATTCTCTATTCTTAGCCAAGCACCTGGCTACAGTTAATTAGGAACAACTATTATTTTAAAAAAATGTAACTTGAAAAGTTGCAGCATATGCAAATCAAAGTTCACCCCTATGATCTGCAGATGAATGAAACAGAGTATATACAAAGTAACAACTTGTTGTAAACACTGATCAGAAGGTGGATTTTTGACAGCAGTCCATAGAGCTATACTAGAACTATAATTGCTGGTAAAAGTGGTGTGGGTAGAGGCAGTAAGGAAGGAGAGATTGGACATGCTATGTATGCCCTGTGTGTGTACTTTGATTAAGTTTTTTTGGGCATTTGTAGCACGTCCAAGGCACAACACTGGTTGTGGTGAACAACTTTTCACCAAGTTTACTATGTGGACTAGTTATATTCTTACACAAGCTGATCAGTGGCGGCCCGTGCAATGTGGGCACACGGCCGCCGTCCCCCCATCCATGTGCCTGGCCCCTTTCAGGACGCTGGATGTATGGATTCCTATGGTGGGGTGGGAGGGGGTGGTACTTTTCTAAGCACCTGATTAGAGCCAGAGGCTCTAATAGGCTTCAAAATAGAGTGGGCTTGGGGCGCAGAGAGTGCGCCCTGATCCCACCCAATTGTGTGACGATAGCGAATTAATTTTCACTATTTTCACACTAACCTTCCTCCCTGCCAATCAGGAGAGAGTCGCGTGTAGGGGAGGGGGGTTCGGTGCTTTCAGAGCCACGCTCATGGCAGGGAGTGAGTTCGGTGCTGCCAGAGCCATGCTTGCGGGGGGGTCGGTTCAGTGCTGCCAGAGCCACGCTCGCGGGGGAGTTTGGTGCTACCAGAGCCGCAAGTGGGGGGGTTAGTGGGCCCATTGGCTGCACATAATGGGCACAGGTGGCTGCATATGATGGGAACAAGTGGCTGCATTTGATGGCTGCATTTGATAAGCACAATGGCTGCATATGATGGGCACAAGTGGCTGCATTTGACGGGCACAAGTGGCTCCATATGACGGGCACAAGTGGCTGCATATGATGGGCACAAGTGGCTGCATTTGATGGGCACAGTGACTGCATATGATGGGCACAAGTGGCTGCATATGATGGGCACAAGTGGCTGCATTTGACGGGCACAAGTGGCTGCATTTGACAGGTGCAAGTGGCTGCATATGATGGGCACATGTGGCTGCATATGATTGGCACAGTGGCTGCATATGATGGGCACAAGTGGCTGCATATGATGGGCACACGTGGCTGCATATGATGGCCACAATAGCTGCATATGATGGGCACAGTGGCTGCATTTGATGGGCACAAGGGCTGCACATAATGAGCACAGTGGCTGCATTTGATGGGCACAATGGCTGCATTTGATGGGCACAGTGAGGCTGCAATTGATGGGGGGGTTTCAGTATTTTTCAGCAGGGGAAGTGGGTTCAGTGCTGCCAGAGCCGCGCTCACAGGGGGTTGGGTGCTACCAGAGCCGCGAGTGGGGGGGCTCGGTGGGCACAGTGGCTGCACATAATGGGCACAGGTGACTGCGTATGATGGGCACAAGTTGCTGCATTTGATGGGCACAAGTGGCTGCATTTGATGGGCACAAGTGGCTATATATGATGGGCACAGTGGCTGCGTTTGATGAGCACAATGGCTGCATTTGATGGGCAAAATGGCTAATATATGATGGGCACAAGTGGCTGCATTTGGCAGGCATAAGTGGCTGCATATGATTGGCACAAGTTGCTGCATTTGATGGGCACAAGTGGCTGCCTATGATGGGCACAGTGGCTGCATATGATTGGCACAAGTGGCTGCATATGATGGGTACATGTGGCTGCATTTGATGGGCACAACTGGCTGCATTTGATGGGCACAAGTGGCTGCCTCTGATGGGCACAAGTGGCTGCATATGATGGGCACAAGTGGCTGCATATGATTGGCACACATGGCTGCATATGATGGGCACAGTGGCTACATATGATGGGCACAGTGGCTGCATTTGATGGGCACAATGGCTGCACTTAATGGGCACAGTGGCTGCATTTAATGGGCACAATGGCTGCCTTTGATGGGCACAGTGAGGCTGCAATTGATGGAGGGGTTTCAGTATTTTTCAGTTTGTTTGCGCCCCCAAAAAATTTTGAGCACCAGCCGCCACTGAAGCTGATCATATCTTGCCTCTACTATATATATATATATATATATATGTACTATAAACTATTTATAAAGTTGAGATCCTCCAGCTATGAAGAAAGATTAGCTAAACTGAATTATATTTATGAATTCATGATTGAGCAAGAGGACGCAGATTCTATTATGTGAAAGCCTGTTTAACTGAGTGCTTAAGTGGATGTACTTGAGGAATTACAGAATTCATAGCAGAGCATCCCTACAGCAGAAGAAAAACTAAACATAGAACAATATGTTCAGTACATGAATATGGTTAGTATTGTAGCATTATATTTAATACTACCATCATCTGAGTGAATGCTTCACTTAAATTGTTTGTATTTGGGGGCAGTAGAGCCTGCCAAACGTGGCCTGTTGTATAAATTTTGCCGCACTGCAACCGTGCTTGTTTGAATTAACATGGCCAGTCTTGAAGCGGGTTGGTATGGGGCTATAAAACCATGACTCAATCCCCTATTTTAATGCCCCCTAGCTGCCCATGTATATGAAGCCCAACTGACATAATATACTGTATAGACTGAGGCTTATCCCTTTGAAACCAAGTAGACTCAAAAATGCCAATTTTAGGCAAATTACAATTTTAGGCCTCTTTTACATGGGAGGCCAGAGTATGGTAAAAACAGTCAGTTAAACTGCAGTTTTACTGCTCCTGACCTCCCATCTAAAACTTACTATACAGCAAATTTTGCAATTCAAGTCAATGTGGTTTGCGGCTGCGGTCTTCCTCAGGCAAAAAAAAAAAAAAGGTCTTCAAGGACCCCTGATGAAGTCACGTGATGTGACGATATGTGCTGGGATTGGAGCAATAGGTATCACCAGGATTTGACGGAAGGATACGAGCGCGGCGCTCATGGATTGTTGCAGTTTGCTATTTTAAAGAACGTGAGCTTTTTTATCTTGTTTTTCGCTATGGTCACCTTTCTTTCCTATGTTTAAACCCTACATACCGAGATTATTAGCGAAGGGACTCGGACACTAGGTACTACCAGGATTGGATGGAATCATACGAGCTCGGCTCTCGTGGATTCTTGCCTTTTTTTCACATTTTTAAAAAGTGAGTGCATCTATTTTTGTCTGTCACACTAAACCCCCTTTAAATGGGATTACGCTATGCTTAAACCCCGCATATCGAGACTACTAGAGAAGGACTCATTTATTAAATCAAGAGGAACATCTGAGGACTGCCACCTGTGATTGATTCATGCTGTATACCTTACGACAGTAAGGTGAGGGGCTTGCACATACACAAATGCCATCACAGAAGATTGGCGTTTTTTTGCTGTTTCACGGTGGAGGGATTCACTTTCTATGTGGAAAACCGTTTAGACTGTCACAGTATATTTTTCAGGATCACATTGTTTAAATCGTTGGATTTTCTATTATTTTACTTGGACTGCACCTTTCATTGATTATTCAGTTGTGCACATTGGACTTTGTCACTTTGTTTCATTTGTTCAATATTTGTGTAGCACCCTCTACTAATAGGTAGGTGCTAGTAATAGGATTTTTACTAGGAGACTGTCAGCACAGGCAAATTTAGGCAGGCCTATGCTGCAAGCTAGGCCTGTCTGTTTTGATCTGGGGGCTGGGAGTGGTTAGAGTAGCAGTGGGTGTGGCCACCTGTGCTCTAGTTCTAGGGCGCCTCCCCTGCTTCCAGGGAGAATGTTCTGGAAGAGGGGCAGGGTCTGGAACTGGAGTAGCAGGCAGCTCATGTGGGAGCCCTGACCAATCCCCAACTGGAATTGGCAGGGGACAGGCCTCCTATATAAGCTGCGGTAACATGCCACTGGGGAGAGTTGTCGACTAAGTGAAGTGGAGAATAGAATAATAGACAGCAGCAGGAGGGCACCCCCATCTGGGGGGGTGCACTGATCACAGGAGGAGGCCCGGGGAATACTGTGAGGGAACTTCGCCTTTACACGGTCATTGGCGATGTCCTTATCATTACACAGTGATCAATAAGGAACTCCTGGAGCAGAGGGGCAGGTGAAGCTGTCGGAACGTATGGTCCGGTCAAGTTCTCCATCAAGGACTCAGGGCAGAGAAAGGTTGGTGAGGTAACACAGTGGAGGGCTGGATGTGCCAGGAAGTCTGTGAGGGAACTTTGCTTTACACGGTCAAAACCAGCTAAAGGCTGTTCACTCCCAAGTTATATATGGGAGTCTGGCAGCAGGGTGAATTGGTGCATGTTTGTTACTAGTGGCAACTCCACCACTACATTTGGAGGTCAAACCGAGATCCGCCTTCATGGTTAACCTGCTGACCGTCGCCCCTAGCAACCACTAAAAGCCAGGGGGGACTTTGCCTGTTTTGCCAAGTTTGGGGTACAATGAGGAAATGACTATGTTTGCTCTCACAAATTTACTTTTGCCACATGCTGTTGCCCGTAGCAACCAAACCCAAACTTGTCGCCAAGTGCTGTTGTCCATAGCAACCATCCAGGATCAGTGCTGCCATCACATCCCTGCACCCAGTTGTCTCAATGGACACTCACCACCACGATAAGCCCTGCAACCAGTGACTGTAACCATGTGCTATCACCCGTGACAACCACGGGGAGAGATCGCGATTCGGATTACAAATATGTCCAGCACTCTGCATGGCGTGGGCATTGTACACTATATTGCAGAGAGGAAAAAATGTTTGACTTTATTAATCCTGCTTAACACAGTAAAAGGAGTTGTGGATGTCTGCTGTTGCCCCTAGTAATGGTATGCAACGAGGGGGTGTCTATGACGGGATGCTGCACGGTCAGTTCCACACAGTAGGATATCACAGGAGAGACTTTACTATGTTAAATGGCGATATAGTGTATAGTAATAATATAATGGTGTATAGTTTGCCTGCCTTCGGTTCCAGCTTCTGTGACGCAGTTTTAAAACTAAACCTGGACAGTGCCTGCAATTCATAAGCGCCTGCCACCCGGTGTCACTACAGTGCACATTGTCTGAAGCCTGCTTACAGTTCTTCACAGGCTGAACCAACGAGCGTGTGGGCAGAGTCACGCCCCAGTTGAGAACAGTGAGGAGATCAGCATGCTGCATGCCAGACACAAGGCAGATGAAGATGGCGGAGGGTAATCGGAGGATGCCCGCTGTATAGCGACTTCCTGAAATGCAGGACCGGGTGCTAGTCGACACAGGCATCCGACTGGAGCTCTGTGGAGGACTTGCTTTGGGAGTAATCAGAGGAGTGGAGCGTTTATGTATGCTGTGCCCCAGGTGCCACCTACCTACGATCGGAGTCAATGCCTAGGCCCGGTGTGGTCAATGTGGGGGGCCACTAACCCGCTTAGGGCCGGTGCAGCAGGAGGGCACCCCCATCTGGGGGGTTGCGCTGATCACAGGAGGAGGCCCGGGGAGAACCGTGAGGGAACTTTGCCTTTACACGGTCATTGGCGATGTCCTTATTACATGGTGATCGATAAGGAACTCCTGGAGCAGAAGGGCAGGTGAAGCTGTCAGAACATATGGTCCGGTCAAGTTCTCCATCAAGGACTCAGGGCAGAGAAAGGTCGGTGAGCGTACCACAGTGGAGGGCTGGATGTGCCAGGAAGTCTGTGAGGTAACTTTGCTTTTACACGGTCATTAGTAAAGTCCTCGTCATTACACAGTCAATGATGAGGAGTCCTGGAACAGAGGAGAGACTGGGGGATATGTGTCAAATCAATGTGGCCTGAGGGCACAGGATTTGCAAGGTGGGCTGGCAGGGAACAGTAGCCAACCATCCAACATGTGCTTTTAAACTACTAGGCCTCCGGAGAGAGGTGCTGCAGTCCTCTGGCCTAGTAGCAGTGAGCATTCAGAGCCAGCTTAAAGCAGAGTTCCACACAAAAATGGAACTTCCGCTTTTCGGAACCCTCCCCCCCTTCCGGTGTCACATTTGGCACCTTTCAGGGGGGAGGGGGGTGCAGATACCTGTCTAAGACAGGTATTTGCACCCACTTCCGGCATAGACTCCCATGGGAGTCTATGCCACTTCCCGTCCCCACTGCGCTGTCTGCTGGGAACACACAGCTCCCAGGAGAGAGCGGGGACCACTTGGGACTCGCGCATGCGCAGTAGGGAACCGGGAAGTGAAGCCGCAACGCTTCACTTCCTGATTCCCTCACCTAGGATGGTGGTGGTAGCTGCCAAGAACCAATCGGGTTCTCGGCGTCCCCTGCCGACATTGCTGGACCCTGGGACAGGTAAGTGGCCATGTATTAAAAGTCAGCAGCTGCAGTATTTGTAGCTGCTGGCTTTTAATATTTTTTTTTTTTAGCGGTGTGGGTGAACCCCTGCTTTAACCACTTGCCGACCGCCGCACGACGATGTACGTCGACAAAGCGGCACGGGCAGGCAAAAGGGCTTACCTGTACGTCCCTGCCTGCCCGCGGGTGGGGGGTCCGATCGGACCCCCCCCCGGTGCCTGCGGCGGTCGGCAAATGTCCCCCGGGGATCGGTGGTGAGGGGGAGGCCATCCATTCGTGGCCCCCCCCTCGCGATCGCTCCCAGCCAATGGGATCATTTCCCTGCCTCTGTATTGTACACAGAGGCAGAGGAAATGATGTCATCTCTCCTCGGCTCGGTATTTTCCGTTCCGGGCCGAGGAGAGAAGACTGAACTGTGAGTGCACCAAACACACACACACACACAGTAGAACATGCCAGGCACACATTACACCCCGATCCCCCCCCCCGATCGCCCCCCGATCACCCCCCCCCTGTCACAAACTGACACCAAGCAGGTTTTTTTTTTTTTTTTTTCTGATTACTGTATTGGTGTCAGTTTGTGTCAGTTAGTGTGTTAGGGCAGTGAGTCTTAGGCCCCCTGTAGGTCTAGGATACCCCCCTAACCCCCCTAATAAAGTTTTAACCCCTTGATCACCCCCCGTCACCAGTGTTGCTAAGCGATCATTTTTCTGATCGCTGTATTAGTGTCGCTGGTGACGGTAGTTAGGGACGTAAATATTTAGGTTCGCCTTCAGTGTTTTATAGCGTCAGGGACCCCCATATACAACCTAATAAATGTTTTAACCCCTTGATTGCCCCCTAGTTAACCCTTTCACCACTGATCACCGTATAACCGTTACGGGTGACGCTGGTTAGTTCGTTTATTTTTTATAGTGTCAGGGCACCCGCCGTTTATTACCGAATAAAGGTTTAGCCCCCCGATCGCCCGGCGGTGATATGCGTCGCCCCAGGCAGCGTCAGATTAGCCACGCACGCAGATAACACCCACGCACGCAGCATACGCCTCCCTTAGTGGTATAGTATCTGTACGGATCAATATCTGATCCGATCAGATCAATACTAGCGTCCCCAGCAGTTTAGGGTTCCCAAAAACGCAGTGTTAGCGGGATCAGCCCAGATACCCGCTAGCACCTGCGTTTTGCCCCTCCGCCCAGCCCAGCCCACCCAAGTGCAGTATCGATCGATCACTGACACTTACAAAACACTAAACGCATAACTGCAGCGTTCGCAGAGTCAGGCCTGATCCCTGCGATCGCTAACAGTTTTCTTGGTAGCGTTTTGGTGAGCTGGCAAGCACCAGCCCCAGGCAGCGTCAGGTTAGCGCCAGTACCGCTAACACCCACGCACGCACCGTACACCTCCCTTAGTGGTATAGTATCTGAACGCATCAATATCTGATCCGATCAGATCTATACTAGCGTCCCCAGCAGTTTAGGGTTCCCAAAAACGCAGTGTTAGCGGGATCAGCCCAGATACCTGCTAGCACCTGCGTTTTGCCCCTCCGCCCGGCCCACCCAAGTGCAGTATCGATCGATCACTGTCATTTACAAAACACTAAACGCATAACTGCAGCGTTCGCAGAGTCAGGCCTGATCCCTGCGATCGCTAACAGTTTTTTTGGTAGCGTTTTGGTGAACCGGCAAGCACCAGCCCCAGGCAGCGTCAGATTAGCGCCAGTACCGCTAACACACACGCACGCAGCATACACCTCCCTTAGTGGTATAGTATCTGATCGCATCAATATCTGATCCGATCAGATCTATACTGGCGTCACCAGCAGTTTAGGGTTCCCACAAACGCAGTGTTAGCGGGATCAGCCCAGATACCTGCTAGCACCTGCGTTTTGCCCCTCCGCCCGGCCCAGCCCAGCCCACCCAAGTGCAGTATCGATCGATCACTGACACTTACAAAACACTAAATGCATAACTGCAGCGTTCGCAGAGTCAGGCCTGATCCCTGCGATCGCTAACAGTTTTTTTGGTAGCGTTTTGGTGAACTGGCAAGCACCAGCGGCCTAGTACACCCCGGTCGTAGTCAAACCAGCACTGCAGTAACACTTGGTGACGTGGCGAGTCCCATAAGTGCAGTTCAAGCTGGTGAGGTGGCAAGCACAAGTAGTGTCCCGCTGCCACCAAAAAGACAAACACAGGCCCGTCGTGCCCATAGTGCCCTTCCTGCTGCATTCGCCAATCCTAATTGGGAACCCACCGCTTCTGCAGCGCCCGTACTTCCCCCATTCACATCCCCAACCAAATGCAGTCGGCTGCATGAGAGGCATTTTCTTTATGTCCTCCCGAGTACCCCTACCCAGCGAACCCCCCCAAAAAAGATGTCGTGTCTGCAGCAAGTGCAGATATAGGCGTGACACCCGCTATTATTGTCCCTCCTGTCCTGACAATCCTGGTCTTTGCACTGGTGAATGTTTTGAACGCTACCATGCACTAGTTGAGTATTAGCGTAGGGTACAGCATTGCACAGACTAGGCACACTTTCACAGGGTCTCCCAAGATGCCATCGCATTTTGAGAGACCCGAACCTGGAACCGGTTACAGTTATAAAAGTTAGTTACAAAAAAAAGTGAAAAAAAAAAAAAACACAAACAAAAATATAAAATAAAAAAAAAATAGTTGGCGTTTTATTGTTCTCTCTCTCTCTATTCTCTCTCTATTGTTCTGTTCTTTTTTACTGTATTCTATTCTGCAATGTTTTATTGTTATTATGTTTTATCATGTTTGCTTTTCAGGTATGCAATTTTTTATACTTTACCGTTTACTGTGCTTTATTGTTAACCATTTTTTTGTCTTCAGGTACGCCATTCACGACTTTGAGTGGTTATACCAGAATGATGCCTGCAGGTTTAGGTATCATCTTGGTATCATTCTTTTCAGCCAGCGGTCAGCTTTCATGTAAAAGCAATCCTAGCGGCTAATTAGCCTCTAGACTGCTTTTACAAGCAGTGGGAGGGAATGCCCCCCCCCCCAACGTCTTCCGTGTTTTTCTCTGGCTCTCCTGTCTCAACAGGGAACCTGAGAATGCAGCCGGTGATTCAGCCAGCTGACCATAGAGCTGATCAGAGACCAGAGTGGCTCCAAACATCTCTATGGCCTAAGAAACCGGAAGCTACAAGCATTTTATGACTTAGATTTCGCCGGATGTAAACAGCGCCATTGGGAAATTGAGAAAGCATTTTATCACACCGATCTTGGCGTGGTCAGATGCTTTGAGGGCAGAGGAGAAATCTAGGGTCTAATAGACCCCAATTTTTGCAAAAAAGAGTACCTGTCACTACCTATTGCTATGATAGGGGATATTTACATTCCCCGAGATAACAATAAAAATGATTTAAAAAAAAAAATGAAAGGAACAGTTTAAAAATAAGATAAAAAAATAATAATAATAAAGAAAAAAAAAAGCACCCCTTTCCCCCCTGCTCTCGCGCTAAGGCGAACGCAAGCGTCGGTCTGGCGTCAAATGTAAACAGCAATTGCACCATGCATGTGAGGTATCACCGCAAAGGCCAGATCGAGGGCAGTATTTTTAGCAGTAGACCTCCTCTGTAAATCTAAAGTGGTAACCTGTAAAGGCTTTTAAAAGCTTTTAAAAATGTATTTAGTTTGTCGCCACTGCACGTTTGTGCGCAATTTTAAAGCATGTCATGTTTGGTATCCATGTACTCGGCCTAAGATCATCTTTTTTATTCCACCAAACATTTGGGCAATATAGTGTGTTTTAGTGCATTAAAATGTAAAAAAGTGTGTTTTTCCTCAAAAAATGCGTTTGAAAAATCGCTGCGCAAATACTGTGTGAAAAAAAAAAATGAAACACCCACCATTTTAATCTGTAGGGCATTTGCTTTAAAAAAAAAAATAATGTTTGGGGGTTCAAAGTAATTTTCTTGCAAAAAAAAATTATTTTTTTATGTAAACAATAAGTGTCAGAAAGGGCTTTGTCTTCAAGTGGTTAGAAGAGTGGGTGATGTGTGACATAAGCCTCTAGATGTTGTGCATAAAATGCCAGGACAGTTCAAAACCCCCCCAAATGACCCCATTTTGGAAAGTAGACACCCCAAGCTATTTGCTGAGAGGCATGTCGAGTCCATGGAATATTTTATATTGTGACACAAGTTGCGGGAAAGAGACAATTTTTTATTTTTTTTATTTTTTTTTGCGCAAAGTTGTCACTAAATGATATTTTGCTCAAACATGCCATGGGAATATGTGAAATTACACCCCAAAATACATTCTGCTGCTTCTCCTGAGTACGGGGATACCACATGTGTGAGACTTTTTGGGAGCCTAGCCGCGTACGGGACCCCAAAAACCAAGCACCGCCTTCAGGCTTTCTAAGGCCGTAAATTTTTGATTTCACTCTTCACTGCCTATCACAGTTTCGGAGGCCATGGAATGCCCAGGTGGCAAAAAACCCCCCCAAATGACCCCATTTTGGAAAGTAGACACCCCAAGCTATTTGCTGAGTGGTATAGTGAGTATTTTGCAGACCTCAGTTTTTGTCACAAAGTTTTGAAAATTGAAAAAAGAAAAAAAAAAAAAATTTTTCTCGTCTTTCTTTATTTTCAAAAACAAATGAGAGCTGCAAAATACTCACCATGCCTCTCAGCAAATAGCTTGGGGTGTCTACTTTCCAAAATGGGGTCATTTGGGGGGGTTTTGTGCCACCTGGGCATTCCATGGCCTCCGAAACTGTGATAGGCAGTGAGGAGTAAAATCAAAAATGTACGCCCTTAGAAATCCTGAAGGAAGTGATTGGTTTTCGGGGCCCCGTACGCGGCTAGGCTCCCAAAAAGTCTCACACATGTGGTATCCCCATACTCAGGAGAAGCAGCTAAATGTATTTTGGGGTGCAACTCCACATATGCCCATGGTCTGTGTGAGCAATATATCATTTAGTGACAACTTTGTGCAAAAAAAAATTAAAAAAATAAAAATTTGTCACTTTCCCGCAACTTGTGTCAAAATATAAAACATTCCATGGACTCAACATGCCTCAAAGCAAATAGCTTGGGGTGTCTACTTTCCAAAATGGGGTCATTTGGGGGGGTTTTATGCCATCTGGGCATTTTATGGCCTTCAAAACTGTGATAGGTAGTGAGGAGTAAAATCAAAAATGTACGCCCTTAGAAATCCTGAAGGCAGTGATTGGTTTTCGGGGCCCCGTACGTGGCTAGGCTCCCAAAAAGTCCCACACATGTGGTATCCCCATACTCGGGAGAAGCAGCTAAATGTATTTTGGGGTGCAATTCCACATATGCCCATGGCCTGTGTGAGCAATATATCATTTAGTGACAACTTTTTGTAATTTTTTTTTTTTTTTGTCATTATTCAATCACTTGGGACAAAAAAAATGAATATTCAATGGGCTCAACATGCCTCTCAGCAAATTCCTTGGGGTGTCTACTTTCCAAAATGGGGTCATTTGTGGGGGTTTTGTACTGCCCTGCCATTTTAGCACCTCAAGAAACGACATAGGCAGTCATAAATTAAAGGCTGTGTAAATTCCAGAAAATGTACCCTAGTTTGTAGGCGCTATAACTTTTGCGCAAACCAATAAATATACACTTATTGACATTTTTTTTACCAAAGACATGTGGCCGAATACATTTTGGCCTAAATGTATGACTAAAATTGAGTTTATTGGATTTTTTTTAGAACAAAAAGTAGAAAATATCATTTTTTTTCAAAATTTTCGGTCTTTTTCCGTGTATAGCGCAAAAAATAAAAACGGCAGAGGTGATCAAATATCATCAAAAGAAAGCTCTATTTGTGAGAAGAAAAGGACGCAAATTTCGTTTGGGTAGAGCATTGCATGACCGCGCAATTAGCAGTTAAAGCGACGCAGTGCTGAATTGTAAAAAGTGCTCTGGTCAGGAAGGGGGTAAAACCTTCCGGGGCTGAAGTGGTTAAGGAACTATTCAGAGTGGGTCTTTCTTGCTTACAGAAGAAGATGTGGCATTAAATTACATTAGTAACTTAAGGATAAGTTTGTGCAAGAGGAGAGGATTTCGGGGAACATCACCCTTACTCGGTCAAGAGTGATGTCCTCATCCTTACACGGTCATGGGTGAGGAAATTCTGGAAGCAATAGTCTGCGGTAGTGAAGCAGGGGAGGAGCAATAGTCTGCATGGTGATGCAGGAGAAAGATCTGTTGAACAATGCACATCATTTCTTCCAGCTCAAACTATTTGTTAATCTGAATAATCTCTAAATATGATGGCGAAATAAACTATTCTATGGGCATCCCATATATCCTTTTTCCCCAACCAAGTTGTATGTACCCCCCTAATAAACAAACAAAACCAGCAAAAGACTGTTCATTGTCTCTGCAAGTGATATATGGGAGTCTGGCAGCGGGGTGGATTGGTGGATGTTTGTTACTAGTGGCAACTCCACCACTACATTTGTATGATTTAAGTTATATGTTTTACAATTAGCCATCATTTTCTATCATTTTTGTTTATTTATTTGTAGCACTAACTCTCGGTGGAGCTGCTGGTTGAAAGCGGGCTGTTACCTACACTCTCGATACCTCTGTTTCACCGGCACCGGGTCTAGGGTCCCGTTGAGTTTACCTCTGGACGATGTAGTCACCAAACACTTGAGTATATTTTTCAATGCTTTAATGAACAAGTGATAAAGGAAGTAGCAGGAAAGAGGCAGAAGGAAAGTTGCAGGGAAGCTCAAATACCTTTCCTTAGTATTCTTTAAAACATTCTTTGGAATTGAACACTTGTAGTTGAATGCACTCCCCTTGTGGAATTCAATCTTTGCCCGCCTGGATAGGCCTCTCTCACTTGCCTAGCAGCCAGTACGCAGCACGAACAAAAGTCTCTGCCACAGACTTGTTTGGAGGAAAACCCGTACGATCCTCTGCCACAGGATGTATTGGTTTGCGATGAATGTCAGACACAGTACTTGAACCTTTAAGCCAACCCAACAGTACTATGCAGTAAGATTACTTCAGAATACGTCCTCCAACTGAGTTACCAGGCCCCTCTCCAGACCAGCACTCTGCGTGATCCTTCCATGATGGGTCCTCCCCTGGGATCTCCTCGGTTGTCCAGCTTCTTCACTCAGGATAGACAGCTCAGGACCATTCCTCTGCTGCTGTGGTAGACCCCAGACAGGCTTCTGGGCCCACCCACACGCTGCAGCGACGTGGGCCTCTTAACACATACCTGTCGGCCAGGAGGGCCAGCAGGTGGCTGAAAACTAACCCCTAAACATGGCGTCTGTCCTATAAATACCCTCTCCCAGAATGCAACTCGGAGGACCACCTCCACTGAGTTGTCTCCGGGACAGAGGAGCACTCATACTCTTCAACACATTGCCTTTCCAACACCAGCCCATGGTGACAACAACACCCACCGGCACAGTGTGGAACTACACGCAACTCAGCCAAGCTGGAACAGAGGCAAATCTAACTTCCTCTAACAAGTAACCCACAAGATTTATCTATCAGGGGTAGATTAAAAATCTACCAGCGCTACATATTTATTTGTTTTGAGCAAGTTTGTTTATGGTATTCCCCACTTGGCACTTTAATAATTAGACAGTTTTACTGCACATATTCTTTGTATTAACGTTTACATAGCGCAACACCATCATTTATCTATTTATCTCTTCAAGGACGAATGGGTGCTTAGCCACCTTCTGAAAAGTGATTAGTCAGTTGGCAATTGCTTGCAAGTGCAAGGGGTGGAATAGAGGAGCAGAAGGGCAGAAGGACAGGGCATACTACACATGCCCTGTGTGCTTCCAATAAATTTTTTGGCCGTGTGTAGTATGCCCAGTGTCCATAACTCGTTAAGACAGTAGCACTGCCCATACATACACTTGCCAACACTGCAACAACATGCTCTCTTGTACTTGCCATTGGTGCAATTAAGTTTACAATTGCACTTGCTGACTCTACACCAATGAGCACTTTTGCACTTGCCAACACCATACCGACACAAACATTTGCACTCGCTTATACCACATTAAGGAGAACTTCTGCTCTAATCAACACACACTTTTCTACACTACACCACACTGATGTCAACTTTTGCACTCACCAATACCACACCTCCACACATTTCTGCACATGCTGGTAACACTTCCGAACACGTTTGTGCTAACCATCATCACACCTGAGCGCACTTTTGAACTTGCCAACACTTACACACACATACTTAACATGGACTTCTGCACTTGCCAGTACAGCAAAACTTTTTCTGCGCTGGACAACTCAACAACTGTGTGAGAACAAAGTATCAATTTGCCTTTTTGTATTCACCAAACCCCACCAACATGCACTTTTTCACTCACCAATACCACAATGATGCCCAGTTTTGCTGTTGAGTATGCCCAATGCATTTCTGCACTAGCCGACACAGCAAAAAGATTTTATTCTACACTTGCCAGCATCAAAACCATATGCTCTTTTTCGCTTACCAACACTGTAGCCAGCAACATGCACTTCTGCATTCCCCAACAACACGCTTTCCTTCATTTTTCAACCCTACAACTTTGCACATTTGACACTCACTGACACCACAATGATGCACACCTTTCCACTCCCTGACACCGCAACACCACAAACTTCCATATTCTTTCCAATCAACCTTTGCTAGTTGCTATCATTACATCAATTTAGTAAAAAAAATATTGATGTCTCACCCTTCTCATTGGGCCTGATTTACTGAAAGGAAATGCACAATAAAGAGAAATCACTATTAAGATTTCAGGCACGTGTTTCTTGTGGGTTCACATAAGCTCTCAATCCTTTTCATAGCCAGTGAATGTAATTTCTTGATCTTTAAAGATGTACACACATGTTTAGTGAAGTTGTAGGACCTTGTCTTAATCTGGAATGTTATTAGTCTTTTTGTGATGTTGAAGCAGCTAGACTGTAGTCAGAATGGGAGAAATCAAAAACTAAATTATAAATATTTATCCTCACTAGCCAATCACTGAGGCATTGGTCAGTAGTGTTGTCTGAGGAAATGTGATATGTGTTTTGAGCAACCTCCCAAAGTGCTCTCTTCTATTCTTGGCTTTGCCTCAGATGGAGTGGGGAGGAAGGGTCTGTTTTGAATATTTTTTTCTGCTAAAAGGTCTGAAGATATTACCAAAAGTATTGGGACCCCTGCCTTTACTCACACATGAACTTTAATGGCATCCCAGTCTTAGTAGGGTTCAATATTGAGTTGGCCCACCCTTTGCAGTTATAAAAGCTTCAACTCTTCTGGGACTAAAAAATGGTGAAGAAAACCTGCGCTAATGAGCAAGACACAGTAAATAAAAATTGCTTAAATTCACAAAATGCAGCTGCAACAAAATACTTCAAATATCCATAAAGTAAAAAACATATAAATTAAAATTTGTGCGCTAGCATAATATGTAATGAGGTAGTACAATTAGAAAGCTCCTTGGGGTAATACCCGGAGCTACAATGTGTTTAAATCCCAATACAGACAAATGACAAAACAACAAATAAAGATTGTGAATTAAATCATATCTCCATAAAAAATAAAAAAATAAAGAAATTTAAAAAAATATTAAAAAGAGGTGAAAGTTCTGAAGGTGCGATTGATCGCTCAATCATTTAAAGGACACCACATTCAGTCCATGTAAAACAAGTTAGCAAAAACAAAAATATGTGAAGAAGAAAAAAGCTGTTCCTTTGGTGTGTCACATCAAACTGTAGAAGACGTCACGTATGACGAAACAAGTAGGGCGTGGCCTCGCAGTGCTTGCCATCACGTGTTCCCTGTTTGCACGGGCGTTCAGCCTTTGTTTTTATGCCGGCTTTTTAGATTTAATGATTTTTATACTGGAACTTTTGTATTCATACCTTCGGCTTATTTAATTAATAAATGCCTAATATTATTACTACACCATTGGAGTTTTCCCCTTCTTTTCTTACTTATGGACCCTCCGAACCCTGAGTCTCCCTTCTGATGCTGCAGCAGTTGGATCAGCTCGGAGTCGGTGGTGCTCGTAAACAAGACCCGGACATCAATATTCTATCTGTCCCTGCAGATTGTTATATCTGCAAGCTCGTATGACCTTGCCATAGAGGAGGTCCAACAAATGGGGTAAGGGCACATCCATTACTCCTCTCCCGCAACCAATGGTGGCTTGGAAGTGTTTCTGCACCTTTTCACTTTTCTACCTTGATGTGACACACCAAAGGAACGGCTTTTTTCTTCTTCACATATTTTTGTTTTTGCTAACTTGTTTTACATGGACTGAATGTGGTGTCCTTTAAATGATTGAGCGATCAATCGCATCTTCAGAACTTTCACCTCTTTTTAATATTTTTTTATATTTCTTTATTTTTTTATTTTTAATGGAGATATGATTTAATTCACAATCTTTATTTGTTGTTTTGTCATTTGTCTGTATTGGGATTTAAACACATTGTAGCTCCGGGTATTACCCCAAGGAGCTTTCTAATTGTACTACCTCATTACATATTATGCTAGCGCACAAATTTTAATTTATAACTCTTCTGGGACGGCTGTCCACAAGGTTTAGGAGTGTGTCTATGGGAATTTTTGACAATTCTTCCAGAAGCGCAACCTGATAGAACACCTTTGGGATGAATTAGAGTGGAGACTGCGTGCCATGCCTTCTCGTTCACATTAGTGCCTGACCTCACAAATGCGCTTCTGGAAGAATGGTCAAACATTACCATAGAAACACTCCTAAACTTTGTGGACAGCCTTCCTAGAAGAGTTGAAGCTGTTATAGCGGAAAAGGGTGGGCCAACTCAATATTGAACCCTACGGACTTATGCCCCGTACACACGGTCGGATTTTCCAACGGGAAATGTGTGATAGGACCTTGTTGTCGGAAATTCTGACCGTGTGTAGGCTCCATCACACATTTTCCATCGGATTTTCCGACACACAAAGTTTGAGAGCAGGATATAAAATTTTCCGACAACAAAATCCGTTGTCGGAAATTCCGATCGTGTGTATACAAATCCGACGCACAAAGTGCTGCCACGCATGCTCAGAATAAATAAAGAGATGAAAGCTATTGGTGTACGGGGCATAAGACTGGGATACCAATAAAGTTCATGTGCGTGTAAAGGCAGGTGTCCCAATACTTTTGTTAATATAGTGTATCTGCCAGTAGACAGCATATTGAGCTGAAGTTATTCTGTGCTGACGTAAGTCCAGATATAGCTTGCTAAAAGGTGCATCTTGACTGGCAAGAAGGATTACTTACTAATCAGAGGGAAGAGACTATAAAGGCTTTTATTTTGTCACACTCACTAAGCAGAGAAAAGATACTGTGATTGCACTTAAAAAGTCATAGACCTGAAATGTAGTTGCTCTTACAGGGCCAAAGATTACCAGCTGAACCAGAGAGAAGGCAGACACAAGCTACACAATAATTGGAGCATTTTACTGATCACTGCCACACCATTCACCAGACCAGTGTGTAGCCAGGTGCTGGGCTACAGCAATAGGGAAGTGGAGACATTGCCCTTTATTCTGATGTTATGCTGCACCATCCTCCTTCGGCTAGCAGGGGTAGAGCTAAACTCAAGCAAGCCCATAGACTTCTATGCAGTGTGCTGAGAGTCCTGGGAGTGGTAGTTTGAGACAGCAGACATATAATGGCTACTCTATAAGGATAACACTACAGATCCCAATATGCACTGTGCAGTAGGAGTGGAGAGATGATTTTTATTAAACTGTCTGAGAAAGCACTTCCTCTTGTTACCGAGAGAGTTAGAGAGAGAGTATCTCTGTCTAGATTTTCACCTGCCATCGGGAGACCATACGAGCCGAGACCCGAGCCTGAGACTGCTTCCCACCGCTGATCATCAGAGGCTTTCAAAGAGAGACCAAGGGAGCCCCCTACCTTCTACAGTGAGAAGTCATTGCAGCATCTTCACATCTCAGGTGAGAGGGCTGTTTGCCCATTGCTGATACTGCTAGCAGGAACCAAGCCCCAAGCTTTAACCACATCTGAACCACATCTGCGTTGCACTTGTTCAGAAACTATACCGTAGCTATAATGTACCTCTACTGCATGCATGTTATCTGGTCCTGTCATCAAGTACGCTATTAAAGGGCCCCAATGATAGCCAGCAGAAGAACATCTCAAAGGACTGCTCATCCCATAATAATTATTCTGCAAGTGTCCTTTGTTCCCCTGTCCCCTCCACTACCATCCTCCTTTTGTTTCGGACAGTACATATCTAGCCAGTCTAGGACTAGCATTGCTGCTATAAATTATCTCTGGCAGTATAGTTCCAGCACTTGGTAAATTAAACATTACTACTGCTCACTGCTGCACTTGAGGTGGCCTTGCTACTGTTTATGCTGATCTAGATGCCAATCGTCATCCTTTGCCTAGTCCTTGCTGTTAATCAGGTTGTATGCTAAATTGTATTATTACCATTATTAATCCATTTTAAGCTTGCCTAGTTACCAACTATATTGAGAGACAGTATATTAAAGTGTTTGTTAACCCACATGTCTTACTTTATATAATCCGCTCTATCTCCTAAGGATATGTCCCCCTGTGTCTGTGTTTTATAAAAAATGCCGTATATACCTTATTTCTGAGCGCCAATTAGCGGTTACGTGACCCACCACCTCTCTTCTCTCCCCGTCTGACAGATGCAGTGGGAGGGGCCAAGATTCCCCCGCTGACGTCAGTCTGGAGGGGAGGAAGAGATAAGGAGAGAGGTGGCAGGTCACATGACCGCTGATCAGTGCTCAGAAATAAAGTATATATGGCATTTTTTTTATAAAACACAAACAGGGGGAAATATCCTTAGGAGACAGAGCGGATTAAATCAATTAGGACATGTTATATTAGCAGCAGGGGCGGGCCTGACACAGGAGCTGACAGGCAGGGAGGGAGGGGGGAGATTACGGAGGAGAGCACAGAGGAGGACAGAGCAGGGTTGTGGATGACGGAGACACGTAAACTGACCATGATGTCAGGGCTCAGCAGCCATGATTATCGTGGACAGTTTACAGGGGGGAGGGCAGAAACTGACAGGATCAGCCAGGTATTTCAGGTGATACAATAGGCCAAATGACACAACACAAGTACAGTGCTGTATAAAATGCTTTAAGGAAACTGGATCATATTTTTTTTTAGGTTAACAAACACATTGAGTTTGCCTTTACTACCTGGTTAAATGCCTGTTTTCTTTGATATAGCACTACTATTGCGTACTAAGTATTATTTTAAGTGATTTGCTGTGATATTGTATGTATGTACACTCAACCTAGTGTGTCAGAGGGGCTGAGGTTCTTGAGAAGGCTGAGGCTAAGAACAGAAGATCCATCATATCCAGCGGCTCCTACGGGGGGAGCGCTACAGATGTGTGCCAGCAGTAGTGATCCTTATCAATTGAACACCCGTGTAAGCCAGTAATGCTGTCCTTAACTGTCACCACACCAGTCTCAGTGTCACCGGACCAGTGTAAGTCAGCAGGAGTGTTCCTGCCACAATAGTCCCCAGTGTCACCAGACCAGTGTAAGCCAGCAACAGTGTTCCTGATCACCACTACACAAATCTCAGTGTCACCAGACCAGTGTAGCCAGCAACAGTGTTCCTGATCACCGCCACACCAGTGCAGTGTTGCCTATGCCTTCCGCCTGTACTGACCCTGGCCTGTTTATTGACCATGCTTCTGCCTGTTGCCTTTGACTGTGTGCTGACCCTGTCTCTGCCTACCACCTGAACTTACCCATCTTCACACCCAACTGACTATGTTCCTGCGAGACACCAGTATCAGCCATCCCCTGCGGACAACTGCACTGCTGGAACCACAAGAACTCTTTTGTTCTTCCTTTCTTCACCTTTCAATGTTTGGACTGATGATGTATTGGACATTGTGTCTTTTGTATCACACAAATCAACCAAATGTATGAAAACCAATGTACTGTAATGGTTACCCCTATACGAGTAGTTAGGGAATATAGCGTAGTGTAGCATCACCTATAGCAGTCCCTGTTCCTATAAGCAGGGCTGCTGTTAGAAATTACGGGGCCCTATACAGCCTACTGGACAGCGCGCCCCCAAATTTATGAAATTAACTTTTTCCTAAAATGCGATGGTGTGCATGAGTACAGCCCTGTCTGACTACATTGTTAGGATTTGGGTGCGCAGCCAGGGGTGGCGATAAATCCATGGCTCAGCCACCCATGTGAAAGAGCCCTTAGGCTGCATTCACACTTTGTATTTCCTGAACGTGTGACAAAGGGCATGGGAAATCGCACGCTTTGCATGCATTTTAGAAATACACTGCAATCTTGCATAGCGCTTGTGGTACCGTTAATTGTTAATGGCACCCCAAAAACAGCAGACTTGCGTTTTGCCATGTGACAAACTTGCAAAGCTGCACACCTGAAAATGTTCTAGACCTTCTATGGTGTGTTTGTCAAACGTAGGGCAGCCCATTCAAGTGAATGGGCTTCCCTATGCATAAAAAAAACTAAAAAAAACAAAAACGCGCAGGAACATGCATTCCCGCTATGCTAAGTGTGAATGGAGCCTCAGGACTGGCATATAAAAATAGCTGGTGCATTGTGGCTGGTGGAGATGCTTGTCAGGTTGAATTCTAAACTTTTTGCTGCTTCACCCCCCCATTTCCCAGTGGTGAAGTTTTAGGATGGGGGGGCGCCAGACCCCACCCTTCCTTTTTGACTCCTCCCACTTGGTGAAAATGGGCGTGGTTTCAGTGAAATAGTGGGTGTGGCTCTAAGGTGGTGTGGTGAGCATCTGAGATGAACGAGGGATGGAGGGAGAGAGGGATGAAGGGACAGCAGGCCCAGATCCTACACAACAATAGAAATATGTGTATTCTAGAAAGTTTAACAATCAGCAGATAAAGATATTCCAAACACCTGGTGTTAGCACTTCAATCATCCCGGCACCATGGTTGTTATGGTGTCAGGATGATTGAAGCGCATTATTTCTATTATTACATTGTAATATAAAATGAAATCATTCAACTCACCATAATGCAGAATCAGTGGGAGCCCTGAGCGTGTCACTAGCCACGTCGCCTGCCACCAGATGCCATCAGGTGTCCCCAGCGGAGTCTGTCCTTATATGCAGCCTGTGTCCCATAAAATGCAGCCTGTGTCACAAAATGCAGCCTGTGTCCCACCAAATGCAGCCTGTTCCACCAAATGCAGCCTGTGTCCCACCAATTGCAGCCTATGTCCACCAAATACAGCATGTGTCCACCAAATGCAGCCAGCCTGTGTCCACCAAATGCAGTCTGTGTCCCACCAAATGCAGCCTGTGTCCACCAAATACAGCCTGTGTCCACCAAATGCAGCCTGTGTCCCACCAAATGCAGCCAGCCTGTGTCCACCAAATGCAGCCTGTGTCCACCAAATGCAGCCTTGCCTGTGTCACATCGAACCCCCCCGTTCTCCGTGGGAGCACAGCGGTACTATTTTGCTGTGTGGTGTCCTCTCCTACTGTGTGGGTACTGGCAGCAGCAGTGGAGGAGTCTGCTCCTCTCATACTTCCTGTTTCCTCTCTCCCGGGCGCAATGGGAGAGAGAAAACAGGAAGTGACATCAAACTGAGATGTCAATCAAACTGCCCGGGCGTAGTAATAGATACTATGAGCACCGGGCGGAAGCTACTCGGTGCTTCGGAAAGCACCGCAAGGCAGGATAAAAGCCCGCAAATGAAGCGCCGCGTCTGCAATCTTGTGATTGCATAGACGTGGCGCTTCCCATAAGTGCACTGTGTCCGGCGTCGCACTGTGTCCGGCGTCCGAACACAGTGCACTTAAGGACCTTTTTTGTATTTTTTTTAAAGGGCCGGTATTAAAAATTTTTTTTTTGGACATTTTTTTTTGTGACTGCCTGGAAGGGGGCGGCGCCCATGCGCCCCCTATGGATGGCCGCCACTGCAGCTTTTCCCCACTCACCCCTTTCCAGCAGAAGCACTACAACATTCAAACCCTACAGCCACAATGCACACAGAGTACGGTGTGGAGGTCAGGAGAGCAGAGCTCAATACTAAGTGGGGAGCAGGCAGAGAACTTCTTCACTCCTTGATCTTTCTTCTTTGCAAGATAACACTGCCAATCACAAGGGGAGGGGAGGGGGTGGTTCAGGACCCAGCAGTGTAATGATTTAAAGGCAGAAGCAGAGAGCGACAGTGCGCAGCTGTCCCTGGTGCTCTAAAATCTGGATGCAGCTCGAGAACAAAGCCAGCATGGGACAGCTTGCTAAACAAAGGGACTGTAGGCAAGTAAGTAGAACGGAGGGAGAAAGCTAGCAGCAATGCAGGGGGTTTCACAGGAGTCACAAGGCAGAACAGCCGACTCTCCTCTTTTGCAGGTGCCTGGGCCCCCTTTTGGATTAATGAGGCTTGGGCGCCCTACAGGAGGGCTGGCTTTACTGCCTTATCAGCGGCCCTGCCTATATGCTAAGTAGGGATGAGCTTCGTGTTCGATTCGAACCCATGTTCGACTCGAACATCGGCTGTTCGGTCGTTCGCCGAATTGCGAACGATATGGGCCGTTCGCGCCAAATTCGTGTGGCGCGTCACGGCCCATAATTCACTGCGGCATCGCAGTGCATTGCTGGCTGATGATTGGCCAAGCATGCACTATGACCCGCATGCTTGGCCAATCACAGCGCCGTCAGTAGAGAGAGCTGTAATTGGCCAAAGCCAGGGTGGCTTTGGCCAATTATGGCTCAGGGGATTTAGTACACACCCCACACTATATAAGGCCGCCTGCACGGCGGCCCTGTGTAGTGTGTGTTCCGGTGTGCTGAGAGATAGAGAGAGAGAGAGACAGTGTCATTTGATTTGAGTTAGATAGATTAGGCAGAACAGTCAGTCAGTTAGCTGCACTTACAGTGTATTGTGTATATATATGCATCCCAGGTGTTGCATATATATATATACACTGTATTCAGTTTAGCTAGATCCGTTCCTGTTATCTTCTATCTAGACTATTTACATTTAGTGCAGTGTGTCCTGCTCACAGTGTTCAGCTAGATCCGTTCCTGCTATTTACATTCAGTGCAGTGCGTCCTGCTCACAGTGTTCAGCTAGATCCGTTCCTGCTATTTACATTTAGTGCAGTCAGTGCGTCCTGCTCACAGTGTTCAGCTAGATCCGTTCCTGCTATTTACATTCAGTGCAGTGCGTCCTGCTCACAGTGTTCAGCTAGATCCGTTCCTGGTATTTACATTTAGTGCAGTGCGTCCTGCTCACAGTGTTCAGCTAGATCCGTTCCTGCTATTTACATTCAGTGCAGTGCGTCCTGCTCACAGTGTTCAGCTAGATCCGTTCCTGCTATTTACATTCAGTGCAGTGCGTCCTGCTCACAGTGTTCAGCTAGATCCGTTCCTGGTATTTACATTTAGTGCAGTGCGTCCTGCTCACAGTGTTCAGCTAGATCCGTTCCTGCTATTTACATTCAGTGCAGTGCGTCCTGCCCACAGTGTTCAGCTAGATCCGTTCCTGGTATTTACATTTAGTGCAGTGCGTCCTGCTCACAGTGTTCAGCTAGATCCGTTCCTGCTATTTACATTCAGTGCAGTGCGTCCTGCTCACAGTGTTCAGCTAGATCCGTTCCTGCTATTTACATTCAGTGCAGTGCGTCCTGCTCACAGTGTTCAGCTAGATCCGTTCCTGGTATTTACATTTAGTGCAGTGCGTCCTGCTCACAGTGTTCAGCTAGATCCGTTCCTGCTATTTACATTCAGTGCAGTGCGTCCTGCTCACAGTGTTCAGCTAGATCCGTTCCTGGTATTTACATTTAGTGCAGTGCGTTGTGCTCACAGTGTTCAGCTACATCCGTTCCTGCTATTTACATTCAGTGCAGTGCGTCCTGCTCACAGTGTTCAGCTAGATCCGTTCCTGCTATTTACATTCAGTGCAGTGCGTCCTGCTCACAGTGTTCAGCTAGATCCGTTCCTGGTATTTACATTCAGTGCAGTGCGTCCTGCTCACAGTGTTCAGCTAGATCCGTTCCTGCTATTTACATTCAGTGCAGTGCGTCCTGCTCACAGTGTTCAGCTAGATCCGTTCCTGCTATTTACATTCAGTGCAGTGCGTCCTGCTCACAGTGTTCAGCTAGATCCGTTCCTGGTATTTACATTTAGTGCAGTGCGTCCTGCTCACAGTGTTCAGCTAGATCCGTTCCTGCTATTTACATTCAGTGCAGTGCGTCCTGCTCACAGTGTTCAGCTAGATCCGTTCCTGGTATTTACATTTAGTGCAGTGCGTCCTGCTCACAGTGTTCAGCTAGATCCGTTCCTGCTATTTACATTCAGTGCAGTGCGTCCTGCTCACAGTGTTCAGCTACATCCGTTCCTGGTATTTACATTTAGTGCAGTGCGTCCTGCTCACAGTGTTCAGCTAGATCCGTTCCTGGTATTTACATTTAGTGCAGTGCGTCCTGCTCACAGTGTTCAGCTAGATCCGTTCCTGGTATTTACATTTAGTTCAGTGCGTCCTGCTCACAGTGTTCAGCTACATCCGTTCCTGCTATTTACATTCAGTGCAGTGCGTCCTGCTCACAGTGTTCAGCTAGATCCGTTCCTGCTATTTACATTCAGTGCAGTGCGTCCTGCTCACAGTGTTCAGCTAGATCCGTTCCTGCTATTTACATTCAGTGCAGTGCGTCCTGCTCACAGTGTTCAGCTAGATCCGTTCCTGGTATTTACATTTAGTGCAGTGCGTCCTGCTCACAGTGTTCAGCTAGATCCGTTCCTGCTATTTACATTCAGTGCAGTGCGTCCTGCTCACAGTGTTCAGCTAGATCCGTTCCTGCTATATACATTTAGTGCAGTACGTCCTGCTCACAGTGTTCAGCTAGATCCGTTCCTGTTATCTTCCTACTGACAGGCAGGCTTGTCTGGTTACAGTATATAAAGCTACCTTAAGAAAATTACAGGTGTTCTTTTTGATCCTATTAGTACCACGGTCAGGCAGCTAGACTATTTACATTTAGTACAGTGCGTCCTGCTCACAGTGTTCAGCTAGATCCGTTCCTGTTATCTTCCTACTGACAGGCAGGCTTGTCTGGTTACAGTATATAAAGCTACCTGAAGAAAATTACAGGTGTTCTTTTTGATCCTATTAGTACCACGGTCAGGCAGCTAGACTATTTACATTTAGTACAGTGTGTCCTGCTCACAGTGTTCAGCTAGATCCGTTCCTGTTATCTTCCTACTGACAGGCAGGCTTGTCTGGTTACAGTATATAAAGCTACCTTAAGAAAATTACAGGTGTTCTTTTTGATCCTATTAGTACCACGGTCAGGCAGCTAGACTATTTACATTTAGTACAGTGCGTCCTGCTCACAGTGTTCAGCTAGATCCGTTCTTGCTATTTACATTCAGTGCAGTGCGTCCTGCTCACACTGTTCAGCTAGATCCGTTCCTGGTATTTACATTTAGTGCAGTGCGTTGTGCTCACAGTGTTCAGCTACATCCGTTCCTGCTATTTACATTCAGTGCAGTGCGTCCTGCTCACAGTGTTCAGCTAGATCCGTTCCTGCTATTTACATTCAGTGCAGTGCGTCCTGCTCACAGTGTTCAGCTAGATCCGTTCCTGGTATTTACATTTAGTGCAGTGCGTCCTGCTCACAGTGTTCAGCTAGATCCGTTCCTGGTATTTACATTTAGTGCAGTGCGTCCTGCTCACAGTGTTCAGCTACATCCGTTCCTGCTATTTACATTCAGTGCAGTGCGTCCTGCTCACAGTGTTCAGCTAGATCCGTTCCTGCTATTTACATTCAGTGCAGTGCGTCCTGCTCACAGTGTTCAGCTAGATCCGTTCCTGCTATTTACATTCAGTGCAGTGCGTCCTGCTCACAGTGTTCAGCTAGATCCGTTCCTGGTATTTACATTTAGTGCAGTGCGTCCTGCTCACAGTGTTCAGCTAGATCCGTTCCTGCTATTTACATTCAGTGCAGTGCGTCCTGCTCACAGTGTTCAGCTAGATCCGTTCCTGCTATATACATTTAGTGCAGTACGTCCTGCTCACAGTGTTCAGCTAGATCCGTTCCTGTTATCTTCCTACTGACAGGCAGGCTTGTCTGGTTACAGTATATAAAGCTACCTTAAGAAAATTACAGGTGTTCTTTTTGATCCTATTAGTACCACGGTCAGGCAGCTAGACTATTTACATTTAGTACAGTGCGTCCTGCTCACAGTGTTCAGCTAGATCCGTTCCTGTTATCTTCCTACTGACAGGCAGGCTTGTCTGGTTACAGTATATAAAGCTACCTTAAGAAAATTACAGGTGTTCTATCCCAGCTTAGTGCAGCTACAGGCCATTAGTATGTCTGGAAGGCCAAGAAGGAGAGGCAGACAGTCACAAGCCAATAAGAGAGGGCAAGCAGGCTCTGTGTCTAGTGCTGGTCGTGGAGACGGTGCATCCTCATCAGCACGTGGCCATGGGACACGCTTGGCCTTTTTTTCGGCAGCTGGCCGTGTTGAGCCGCAACATGCGGAAGACTTGGTCGAGTGGATGACCAAGCCGTCCTCATCCTCCTCATCCTCTCTCACCCATGCCCAGGGTGCTTTGTCTGGCAAAGCAGCGGCCTCTTCCCTCAGCTCAATGTCATCAGTGACTCCTTCCCTAGCTCCACCATGTCCTCATGAGGATTCCCTCGAACTGTTTGACCACAGTGTTGGGTACATGCTCCAGGAGGATGCCCAGCGTTTGGAAGGCTCTGATGATGATACTGAGCTCAATGAAAGCAGTAACATGAGCACGGACAGAGGGGGTGCCCAAGAAGGACAGCAATCTGGCAGTCATGCTCCCCCTGCTGCAGCATACTGCCAGGTTTGCTCCAGTGATGAGGAGGGAGGGGATGATGAGGTCACTGACTCAACGTGGGTGCCTGATAGGAGAGAGGAGGAGGAGGAGGAGGAGGAGGAGGTGGCACATCACCAACTAGGCAGGATGCCCTCCAGGGGCCAGCCTAAGGGCAGCACATTGACTGCATCACACTCCAAAGCTCCACATGTGCAGGGCGCTGCAGTCTCTGCGCGTTATTCAAAAAGTTCTTTGGTGTGGGCCTTTTTTGAGACGAGTGCATCAGATCGCACCGCTGCTATTTGCAACATATGTCTCAAGCGTATCTCGCGTGGCCAAAACATCTCCCGCTTGGGTACCACATGCTTGACCAGACATATGTTGACCTGCCATGCAGTTCGTTGGCAAGCGTATCTAAAAGACCCACACCAAAGAACAAAGACGATCTCTCCTTGCTCCTCATCAGCTGAGATTTCCAACCCCACTAGACCTTCAGTCCTCTCTGAGACCTGCAGTGAGAGGAATGAAGGTGTAGAATTAGGTGTGTCACAGCCAAGTACTTGTGGGCAATCTGCTTTTGGTACACCGACGTCAGATTGTACCAGGCAAATTTCCCTGCCCCAGCTGCTGCACCGCCGAAAGAAGTTTGCTCCCAGCCATCCACATGCCCAGCGGTTGAATGCTAGCTTGGCAAAATTGCTAGCACTTCAACTGCTGCCTTTTCAGTTGGTAGACTCTGCCCCCTTCCGTGAGTTTGTGGAATGTGCGGTTCCTCAGTGGCAGGTACCCAAACGCCACTTTTTCTCACGGAAGGCGATTCCGGCTCTCTACCGGCATGTGGAAGGCAATGTCCATGCTTTGCTGGACAGGGCGGTCAGCGGTAAGGTGCATATTACCGCTGACTCATGGTCCAGCAGGCATGGACAGGGACGTTACTTAAGTTTCACGGCGCATTGGGTGACTCTGCTGGCAGCTGGGAAGGATGCAGGACAAGGTGCAGTAGTGTTGGAGGTTGTTCCGCCACCACGCCTCCAAAATGCTGATTGTGACACACCTCTCTCCTCCACCCCCTCCTCTTCTTCTTCCTCCATGGCCTCTTCCTCGGAACCAGCGGTGCTCCGTAGGCGTTCAAGGGGCTACGCAAGTACGCAGGCCAAAAGATGCCATGCGGTGCTTGAGCTGGTGTGCTTGGGGGACAGGAGCCACACTGGGGCAGAGGTTCTGTCAGCTCTGCAGGGGCAGGTTCAGAGGTGGTTGACGCCACGCCAACTTAAGGCAGGAATGGTGGTTTGCGACAATGGCACCAACCTCCTCTCTGCCCTCCGACAGGGACAACTGACCCATGTGCCCTGTTTGGCTCACGTCCTTAACTTGGTGGTGCAGCGGTTCTTGGGCAGGTACCCGGGCTTACAGGATGTCCTGAGGCAGGCCAGGAAAGTCTCTGTGCATTTCCGCCGGTCATATAATGCCAGTGCTCGGCTGACGGACCTCCAAAAGGAGTTTAACCTGCCCAAGAACCGCCTAATCTGTGACATGCCCACCAGGTGGAACTCGACGTTGGCCATGCTGCAGCGGCTGCACACGCAGCAGAGGGCCATCAATGAGTACCTGTGCGACTATGGCACCAGGACAGGGTCAGGGGACCTTGGTTTTTTTTCCCCACGCCAGTGGGCCATGATCAGGGATGCATGCACTGTCCTGTCACCATTCGAGGAGGCCACGAGGATGGTGAGCACTGACAGTGCATGCATCAGTGACACTGTCCCCCTTGTCCACCTGTTGGAGCACACGCTGCGTGGAATAATGGACAGGGCACTTGAGGCAGAACAGAGGCAGGAAGAGGAGGACTTCCTTAGCTCTCAAGGCCCCCTTTATCCAGACAGTGTTCCTGCGTGCCCGCCGATCACACAGGAAGAGGACGAGGAGGAGGAGGAGGAGGAGGAGGAGGATTGTGTCAGTATGGAGGTGGAGCCTGGCACTCAGCATCAGCAGTCTTTAAGGGATCAGTCCCAAGGAACACATGGACTTGTACGTGGCTGGGAGGAGGTGGCTGCGGACGTTGTTGTCCTTAGTGACCCAGAGGACTCCGGACCGAATGCCTCAGCAAACCTACGCTGCATGGCCTCCCTGATCCTGCAAAGCCTGCGTAAGGATCCTCGTATTCGTGGTATCAAGGAGAAGGACCAATACTGGCTGGCAACCCTCCTTGATCCACGTTACAAGGGTAAGGTTGCGGACCTTATCTTGCCATCGCAGAGGGAGCAGAGGATGAAACATCTTCGGGAGGCCTTGCAGAAAGGTCTGTGCAACGCGTTCCCAGAGACTGGGAGGTTACAAACTCCTGTTTCTGGACAACGTGTTGCTGAGGCTTCGGTCAGTCAAAGAAGGAGCGGTGGAGAAGGTGGCCGTCTGACCGATGCGTTCAGACAATTTTTTGGTCCGCAGCCCCAAGGTATGATCGGTTCCAGCAACCATCGCCAGCGTCTGTTTTACATGGTGCAGGAATACCTAGGGGCAAGATCAGACTTGGACACCTTTCCCACCGAAAATCCTCTGGGTTACTGGGTCTTGAGGATGGATCACTGGCCAGAGCTTGCACAGTATGCAATTGAGCTACTGGCCTGTCCTGCATCCAGCGTTCTTTCGGAACGCACATTCAGTGCTGCTGGAGGCGTGGTAACCGATCACAGGGTGCGTCTGTCCACCGACTCGGTCGATCGGCTGACCTTCATAAAAATGAATCAGTCTTGGATCACCACCAGCTACCAAGCACCTGATGCAGATGTAACCGAATAATTTTTTTTGAAATCTCAGATCCCTTCAAAGACTGCCTATGCTGATGCTGAGTGACTATCCCTGAGTAATTATCCTCTTCCTCCTCAATCATCACGCTGATAGCTTGTAAGAACATTTTTGGTTCTGGGCGCCACCACCAGTGCCTAAGGCACAATTTTTCAGCCCCTGTTTAACAGGGGCGTGTAATTACAATTTTTGATGTAATACTTTGCAGCAGGGCTCGTTCCTGCATTCCAACTAGAGTGTCTGTGAGGGGTTGCAGTGTTGTGGCACCAGCACCAGTGCCTAAGACCCAATTTTTCAGCCCCTGTCTAACAGGGGCGTGTAATTACAATTTTTGATGCAATACTTTGCAGCAGGGCTTGTTCCTGCGTTTCAACTAGAGTGTCTGTGAGGGGTTGCAGTGTTGTGGCACCAGCACCAGTGCCTAAGGCCTAATTTTTCAGCTCCTGTTCAACAGGGGCATGTAATTACAATTTTTGATCTAATATTTCACAGCAGGGCCCTGTGAGGGCTTACAGTGTTTTGGCCACAGCAACACCTAAGGCCCAAATTTCTGCTGAGTATATAGGGCAGGACCCTACTTTCAAACATCTAACTTACAAACGACTCCTACTTGCAAACGGAAGGAGACAACAGGAAGTGAGATGAAATCTACCCCTAAGGAAGGGAAATTCTCTCCTGTAAGAGTTAATATGGGAAAACAATTTCTCCTTTCCACTGATGCTTTCCAATCCTTGTTCCACAAAAAAACCCAAATTTTCAAAAAACATTTTTCATTGGGACAAAAAAGTGAGGTGAAATCTTCTGAAGAGGAGGAAAGACGCAAAACAAATGTCACAGGGGTGATAACCCTTCCCTATGTTTTCCAAAAAGCTTAGAAAAGATTTTTTGGCTGGAGCTAAACACATTAAAAATGTTCAAAATTACAAACAGATTCTACTTAACAACAAACCTACAGTCCCTGTCTTGTTTGCACCGCCTGAATACTGCTGTTCAGAGTATATAGGGACCTTTCCTTATTTTAATTTGGGTGCGGGGTTCCCCTTAATATCCATACAAGACCCAAAGGGCCTGGTAATGGACTGGGGGGTACCCATGCCGTTTGTCTCACTGATTTTCATCCATATTGCCATGACCCGACATGACATTAAACCCGCAAGCAGTTTTAAATGAGATTTTTTCCTTTAAAAATGACATTTGGTGCAGGGACTGTTCTAAACATGGGAAACACGCGTCACTTTACAGGCATACTATAGACACCCCCCAGGTACGATATTTAAAGGAATATTTCACTTTTTTTTTTTTACTTTAAGCATCATTAAAATCACTGCTCCCGAAAAAACGGCCGTTTTTAAAAGTTTTTTTTGCATTGATACATGTCCCCTGGGGTAGGACCCGGGTCCCCAAACCCTTTTTAGGACAATACCATGCAAATTAGCCTTTAAAATGAGCACTTTTGATTTCGAACGTTCGAGTCCCATAGACGTCAATGGGGTTCTAACGTTCGTGCGAACTTGCGGTCCGTTCGCGGGTTCTGGTGCGAACCGAACCGGGGGGTGTTCGGCTCATCCCTAATGCTAAGCAAACCTAGCCTACTTGTACATGGCTGTCCCCAGGAATGCCATGTTCACTGTCCATGAAGTACAGGAACTTGTGCCAAAAAGTCTTCAAAAGTCTCACCATGCCTGTTAGAAAATACCTTGGGCTGTTTGCTTTCCAAAATCTGATCATTTTGTTTTTCCTGTCCTGGCATTTCAGGGACTCAAGTAATATGATAGGTAGTCAAAACATTAGATGCATAGTTTATGCTTCTTGAAAGCCCAAAGCTGCTCCTTGGATTTTGGGGCCATACATCTATACATCTAGGCTGTGAAGTCTTACACCTGTGGTATCCCTATCCTTGGGAGGTGAAGCTGAATGTGTTTTGGGGTGTATTTGTAAATATGCCCAGGGCTGTGTTTTGGCCTAGGCCAACAAGGCCTAGGCCTAGGGCGGCACTTTGCGGGGCAAAAAGGGCCGCCCCCCCCGCATGAGAGGAACTCCCCCCACCTGTCTTGCCAATTCCCGGCTCCCGCTGCCGCCTCCCGCACACATGCGCCGCAGTGTATGGGCGTGCTTGGCAGAGGGTGGGGGCGTGTACCTCACGCCCCCCCACTCTCTGCCAAGCACGCCCATACACTGCGGCGCCACTACAGAAAGCTGGCTGCCGTGGGCTGCATGTGTGCGGGAGGCGGCAGCCGGGAATCGGCAAGACGGGTGGGGGGGTTTTCTCATGCGGGGGGGCGGCGTGTGTCACTCGCGCCCCCATAAACAGCAGGTGACAGGTGGATCCTTAAGCTCCGCCTACCCTCCCCTGCAGTGAATCTTCTCCTCGGCCCTGGGGCGGGATCTGGCTGTGACGTCAGATGGAGGAGAGAGAGGAGCAGGAGGGAAACCCCCAGGACAGCAGGTATAATGATTAAATAAATTATATCAGTGTTATGGGCATTGGCAGTGGCAGCATTTGATGGGCACAGTGTTAGCATTTGATGGGCACAGTGTTAGCATTTGATGGACACAGTGTTAGCATTTGATGGGCACAGTGGCTGCGTTTGATGGCACAATGGCTACATTTGATGGCACAGTGGCTGCAATTGATGGGCACAGTGGCTGCAATTGATGGGCACAGTGGCTACGTTTGATGGGCACAGTGGCAGAATTTGAGGGGCACAATGTTAGCATTTGATGGGCACAGTGTTAGCATTTGATGGGCACAGTGGCTACGTTTGATGGGCACAATGGCTGCGTTTGATGGCACAATGGCTACATTTAATGGCACAGTGGATGCGTTTGATGGGCACAGTGGATGCGTTTGATGGGCACAGTGGCTGCATTTGATGGGCACAGTGGCTGCGTTTGGGCACAGTGGCTGCGTTTGATGGGGCACAGTGGCTGCAATTGATGGGCACAGTGGCTGCAATTGATGGGCACAGTGGCTTCAATTGATGGGCACAGTGGCTGCGTTTGGCACAAATACTGTAGCTGCTTATCTTTAATTTTAGGACACTTACCTGTCCAGGGATCCAGCGATGTCGACACCTCAGCCGATTTTCGGATTGGCTCTCGGGTTTTACCACTATCATTCATGGTAAGGGAAGCCGAAGGGTTCCCTACTGCACATGTGCGAAGCGCTTGCACTTTGCACACTTGCACAAAACCTAAATACACCACTGAATATGCCTATGCTGGGTGTGAGGAAAAAACTGTTTAAAATGACAAACTTTGTAAAAGGAAAAAAAAAAAAAACATTTTATTTAATTTCTTAATTTCCCCATAAAATTGTGACAAAAAAAATCAGTTCAAAAAAACTCACCATGCCTCTAACTATATACCTTGGACTGACTACTTTCAAAAATAGGTTCATTTGGGGAGGTATTTGTTCTGTCCTAGCATTTTAGGGCCTCAAGAAATTAGATCGTCAGACAGTCAGCACATCAGAATTATTTTTAAATGTATATATACCATAGTTTGTAGACTCTATAGCTTTCGCACAGACTAAATAATATACACTGATTGGGTTATTTTTACCAGAGAAATGTAGCAGAATATACAGTGCATCCGGAAAATATTCACAGTGCTTCACTTTTTCCACATTTTGTTATGTTACAGCCTTATTCCAAAATGGATTTAATTCATTATTTTCCTTAAAATTCTACAAACAATAGAAAGAAGTTTGTTTGAAATCTTTGCAAATTTATTAAAACACAATAATACAGAAAAAAAGCACATGTACATAAGTATTCACAGCCTTTGCCATGACACTCAAAATTTAGCTCAGGCGCATCCTGTTTCCACTGATAATCCTTAAAAGGTTTCTACAACTTATTGGAGCCCACATGTGCTAAATTCAGTTGATTGGACATGATTTGGAAAGGCACACACCTGTCTATATAAGGTCCCAAAGTAGTGCATGTCAGAGCACAAACCAAGCCATGAAGTTGAAGGAATTTTCTATAGACCTCTGAGACAGGATTGTATCAAGGCACAGATCTGGGGAAGGGTACAGAAACATTTCTGCAGCATCGAAGGTCCTAATAAGCACAGTGGCTTCCATCATCCATAAATGGAAGAAGTTTGGAACCACTGGGACTTTTCCTAGAGCGGGCTGCCCAGCCAAACTAAGTGATCGGGGGAGAAGGGCCTTAGTCAGGGAGGTGACCAAGAATCTGATGGTCACTCTGACAGAGCTCCAGCGTTTCTCTGTGGAGAGAGGAGAACCTACCAGAAAAACAACCATCTCTGCAGTACTCCACCAACCAGGCCTGTATGGTAGAATGGCCAGACGGAAGACACTCCTCAGCAAACGACACATGACAGCCTGCCTGGAGTTTGCCAAAAGGCACCTGAAGGACTCTCAGACCATGAGAAACAAAATTCTCTGGTCTGGAATGAAACAAAGATTGAACTCTTAGGCCTGAATGGCAAGTTTCATGTCTGGAGGAAACGAGGCACCGCTCATCACCTGGCCAATACCATCCCTACAGTGTGGGGATGTTTTTCAGCTGCAAGAACTGGGAGACTAGTCAGGATCGAGGGAAAGATAAATGCAGCAATGTAAGGGGGACATCTTTGATGAAAACCAGCTCCAGAGTGCTCTGGACCTCAGACTGGGGCGAAGGTTCATCTTCCAACAGAACAACGACCCTAAGCACAGAGCCAAGATAACAAAGCAGTGGCTACGGGGCAACTCTATGAATGTCCTTGAGTGGCCCAGCCAGAGCCCAGACTTGAAACCGATTGAACATATCTGGATGTGTCACGCTTGTAGCATCATACTCAAAAAGACTTGAGGCTGTAATTGGTGCCAAAGGTGTTTCAACAACGTATTGAGCAAAGGGTGTGAATACTTATGTACATGTGATTTTTTTAAAAATTTTTATTTTTAATACATTTTCAAAGATTTTAAACAAACTCCTTTACGTTGTCAATATGGGGTATTGTTTGTAGAATTTTGAGGAAAATAATGAATTTAATCCATTTTGGAATAAGGCTGTAACATAACAAAATGTGGAAAAAGTGAAGTGCTTGTGAATACTTTCTGGATGCATTGTATTCTGGCCTAAATTTATGAAGAACTAGAAAATGTTATAACAAAAACAAACTTTTTTTTGTGCAAAATTATCAGTCTTTTCAGTCTCAGCAAAAAAACACAAAAAAAATAGTGGTTAAATGCCACCAAAAGAAAGCTTTATCTGTCTCAAAAAACGATATAAAAAGAATTTGGGTACAGTTCTGCATAGCTGAGTAATTGTCATTCAAAGTGTGACAGCGATGAAAATAAAAAAATGGCCTGGGCAGGAGGGGGTGAAACAGTCCAGTCTTGAGGTAATTAAAGTACCTTAGGGTCAGTTTTACTCAATAGCCCACCGGTAAAAGAAGCATGGATATACTTATTTTCTTGCATCCCATGTGTCAAAAAGCAGATTTTTCTTTTTGCCCCAGCTACATGTTTTGTATACTTGCTCCTCAGCTAGTCACTCTGGTCTCTCCACTGGCTTGCACATCACTACAGGATGAACAAACAGGAGTTACCACAGCGTATGGCAGGGAAGCAAGTGATCCAGCCATCTGGTTGGTCGAATACTTCAGAGGCTTTTCTAAACACATGCCACAGAAATAGAAGTATATTCCCTCTGCTATAGACAAAGTGACTCTGTTGTGACAGGGTCACTTTAAAATTAAAATTATTAATTATATATATAATAAATATATATAAATATGTAACAGAACTGCAAATATCATCCACAACTACAAATGCAAAAACACCCACACTGAACAGAAATTGATATAACTGACAATAATGTAATTATGCTGTGCGGCTTCTACATTAGCTACCATTGCTCATACTGTTTACAGTATAATCATGTGTCATATAATCAATAACATTTTCCTTGCTCTAGATTCCGACTGCATAACAAAAAAATCATTAAGAGTAACCTCATCAACAAGGATTGAACATTTTCAAACTTTTTATTTTCTTTAAATTCTGCATAAAAATGAAAAATCTAAGAGGATTGAAAAATGACGAAACATAGATCAATATTTCTTGTCAATTTGATCAGTTTATTGATTCAATGAAATATCTTTATGTAATATTCAACGATGATGATCAGTGCAATTTGTATGATTTACAGGCTGCCATGAAAACAAACGTCATGAAGAAGAGATTAAGATTACGATTTACTAAAACTGGAGAGTGCAGACTAGTTCACCCAGACTAGTTCTTTGCTAATCTTGTGGTTCCTGGCATCCTAACTGTGGGCAGCTGGCTATGCTGCTTTCGCTTCACAGCCAGCTGCCCCCCCCCCCCCCCCAAAAAAAATGATATGCCAAATATGGCAGAGCAGGGTGGAGGAGCACCCAAAGTAGAACTTCCCTTTTTGGGTAGAGGTCCGCTTTAATTGAATAAGCAGAAGCTGAAAGCTGATTGGCTAGCATGAACAGCTGCACCAGATTTTAAACTCTCCAGTTTTAGTAAATCAACCTTATTGTTTTCCAAGATTACAAAAATGAAATGCAAATCTTGGACCTATTTCTATTGTTATCAGCCTTGATCACTTAGCATAAACCATCCTTTAAATCTCATTCACAAAATCTACAATACCAATTTATCATAAGGGTCTAATTGGAGGAGCAGTGCTGGTTGGATGGATTGTTGAGGCTGGAAAGGAACTTGTGTAGAACCTTATGTTTTTGGTTATTCATACTGATGTGCTTCTCTGTAGGATGGATGCTAAATCCTATGTAGGACTGGAGGGGAAGGATTTCTGAAGTTGTCAGTGATATTCATGATATTATCCCTATTTCTTGGGTTCGAGGTTAAAGCAGAACTCCAGGAATTATCTTGCCAATGTCATGCCAATGTACATTGGTTCAGTTTGGTATGATATAATTATCTATTCCTTATATCCGGAGGGCCACTGGGAATGCTGAAAATCACTGTAGTATCCCACACTACATACAGCGATAGCCTCAATCTTCCTGATTCTGCTCAAGCAACTTCCCCTCTGTACACTGAACACAGTAGGTCGCTCACTTAGCTGGACCAAAGTAAATTAACAATAAAAATAAGTCCTGTAATTTCTCTTTTATGTAGGGATATGGAAACAGAAAAAAAAGATATATGATAAGATAGAGGTCCTAACTCTTCCCCACTCTTCACCTAGAAAATTGCTATTACTTGCAACCTTTGTCTCTATACTTTTGTTTGTGGTCATACATACTGTGTCCTCAAAAGGGAAAGTTTTTCCTCAATTTATGTGTGGTCATTGGACACAAAGTGAGGGTAAACTTCCCCAAAGAGGACACAAAATGAAAGGAAGCACCCCCTTTGAAGACATAGCATGCAAAGAACATGAAAAAAGCTGGAACAAAAGGGATAGTCTTATATGTCCTAAATGCCACAAAGGCACGGGTGATTTACTCCACATGCTTTGGACTTGCAAAAAAAATACGACCATTTTAGTCAAATATAACCCACTTTATATGTACTAATTTTTATTTATCCAATGTGTGAAGTCCGAAGTGGTGTATTCTAGCCGTGCTGGAAGATGTTGATTTACGTTCACATGAAAAACAATTCCTATGTTTTTTACTGTTTTATGCCAGAAAAACGGTAGTGTTGCAGTGGATATATTTCACAGTGATCTCCCTCAATCAATGCAAGATCTTGATTAATCAGGTACTTCCGACCGATAAACTCACCTACAGTATGAGGCCAGGGGGTGTCCTAATAAATTCGAGAAAATCTGGGGTCCATGGACTGAACTTTCTGATACCTGTGTATTACCTGAACTGTGATCTAGACTCCTGATGTATAGGAAGAGGAGTGGGTTCACTATATTTCAATGAGGCTTAGGAGCCTTTATTTCTATGTGTTACCTGTATAATAAGCTTATTGATCCCAAGTTTCTAATGTGCAGTACTCTACATGCCAGTGCTTAGTTGTTTAAGTTTTGTTTAGTTTGGAACTGTTTTTCTATTGATACCCCCGCTTGTTCGGGATTATCTAAATATTTTTTTTTTTACAATAGTTTCCCAGATACAATTTATATTGTCAGATAGAAACGATGATTATGAATTGCTGTTATACTTATATTGTACACTATCTGAAAATTGTTTCTATTGTACTTGTTTTGCTGAAAACAACAATAAAAACACAGTTTAAAAAGAAAAAAATAGCTGGAAAATAAATGTGCTAATTGGAATTAGCTTGACACATAACTGTGTTCAGTTTTCAAATGCATAGGTGTAAATGGACTTTTAAGGTAAAACTCCAATTTAATTGAGAAAAAAAAAATATTCTCTCCAGGACATTTAAATACTTTGAAAGGGTTTAGCAAAATGCTAATCGTTATCTGTTCTGATTATCTAAATACTGAGAATGTCCATTACACTAAATCCATCAACCAGACTTCTGAATGGACGGTTCTGCGTTCTATAAATAAACAATGAGTGAGACTATTGTAATAAAATAAACCTGTACCTCAGTATCCTTCCAGTTGTGAGGTACTGTTGGCCAGGGCCGTCTTTACCGCAGGGCAAAAGGGGCAGCTGCCCAGGGCCCTGTCATTGCTTTTGGGCTCAAAGCAGAGATGCCCCTTAAGCCCGCGCTGCACGCAAATCGGGGCCCCCAGCGGCATTGCAAACCCATTGTCCAGAGTGACACAGGCAACCGGCATCAGCATGCAGTGCTGCTTCATATTCTTGAGCAAGGAGCGGCCTGAGCCTCGACTCCACTGACACTCCGACCCCAACCCTTGCTATGTGTGCTGCCTGTACACTAGAGGCCTCGGGAAGGACCGTGTAGTGGAGTCGATATCAGAGTTCTAGACTACAGCACTGGTGTGTGCCTGCCCGTGGATGGTGATTGGAGATGAGCTGGCCAGGACCAGGTAGGTCTTTCTCTTTCCCTGGCTTCCCAGGACTCCATATGTAGAGTTTTAAAACCCTGTCCAGGCCGTGGCTGTATTTATTACAGAGCACACACCATGGGCAGGGCCACCAGACCACACAGTGCTGTACAGTATTTCACTGCTTCATGGGTTTACATGTATGCGAGTTTGCACAGGCACAGCAGCCCATTCATTTGAACGGGCTGCCATGCCTGCCTTTTTTGCAGAAAAAAGGTGCATGCAGCATTTTAAAAATGCCGTGGCCTTGAAATCCATTCTGCGTTTGCACCATGCAATTTACCCTACAGTTTCTGCAGTGGCAAACTTGCTGCGTTTTTTGATGTGCGGGCCATGATTTTAAAAACACAGTATGTTTGGGTATGCAGGAACTGCAGGTAAGTCACATGATGCTACAAGCAGGAAGCAATTTCAAGGCCACTGCATTTTTAAAATGCAACATGCACCTTTTTCTGCGGGAAACGCAGGCATGGCAGCCCATTCAAATTAATGGGCTGCTGTGCCTGTGCAAATGTGGGCCGCCAACTCACATACATGTGAAACAGGCCTAAAGTGGTAGTAAAGTAATTTACAAACAAAAACACTTATGTGAAAATGGCTGCAATGTAAAGGGGCACTGTGATGTGATAAGGGGTATGGTAATGTGTAAAGGGGCACTATGACGTAGAAATGGCTGCAATGTAAAGGGGCGCTGTGATGTGGAAATGGCTGCAATTTAAAGGGACGCTGTGACATGGAAATGGCTGCAATGTAAAGGGGCGCTATGACGCAGAAATGTCTGCAATGTAAAGGGGCACATGACGTGGAAATAGCTGCAATGGAAAGGGGCGCTGTGATGTGGAAATGGCTACAATGTAAAGGGGCACTGTGACGTGGAAATGGCTGCAATGTAAAGGGGATCTGAGATGCGGAAATGTCTGCAATGTAAAGGGGCACCATGACATGGAAATGGCTGCAATGTAAAGGGGCATTGTGATGTGGAAATGGCTGCAACGTAAAGGGGCGCTGTGACGTGAAAATGGCTGCAATGTAAAGGGGCGTTATGACGCGGAAATGTCTGCAATGTAAAGAGGCACCATGACGTGGAATTGGCTGCAATGTAAAGGGGCGCTGTGATGTGGAAATGGCTGCAATGTAAAGGGGCACTGTGACATGGAAATGGCTGCAATGTAAAGGCAGTGGTGTCACTAGGGATGGTGTCACCCGGTGCGGTAAAACATGGTGTCACAGTCCTCCCTAGCAGGAAAGGCATGAAGGTCACTGAGCGGGCTAGCGCATCACACACCTCTCACGTCACCCTCTCCCCCCCAGCCTGCCACAGTGCTAATTGATAGTGGCATTCCTCTTAGAGAAAAGGTGCAGGAACTCAACCACGCTCCACACCTTTCCCCAAGTAGGGGGGTGGGGGACTGAGCGCGCCACAGCAACTGGGTGTGGGAGGGTCCTTAAGGGTCATTAAATACTATGAGGGTGCTACATACAGAGTGTAGAGCTCAGGAGGGTGCAGGGCACAGAGTTCAGATGGGTGCAGAGTGCAGAGTTCAGGTGAATGCAGAGTGCAGAGTTCACGTGGGTGCAGGGTGCAGAGTTCAGGTGGGTGCAGAGTGCAGGTGGGTGCAGAATTCAGGTGGCTGCAGGGTGCAGAGTGCAGGTGGGTGCAGAGTTCAGGTGGGTGCAGGGTGCAGAGTTCAGGTGGGTGCAGGGTGCAGAGTTTAGGTGGGTGCAGACTTCAGGTGGGTGCAAGGTGCAGAGTTCAGGTGGGTGCAGAGTGCAGAGTTCAGGTGGGTGCAGAGTTCAGGTGGGTGCAGAGTGCAGGTGGGTGCAGGGTGCAGGTGGGTGCAGAGCACAGGTGGGTGTAGGGTACAGAGTGCAGGTGGCTGCAGGGTACAGGGTGCAGAGTGCAGGTGGGTGCAGAGTGCAGGTGGGTGCAGGGTGCAGAGTGCAGGTGGGTGCAGGATGCAGAGTTCAGGTGGGTGCAGGGTGCAGGTGGGTGCAGAGTGCAGGTGGGTGCAGAGTGCAGAGTTCAGGTGGGTACAGAGTTCAGGTGGGTGAAGAGTGCAGAGTTCAGGTGGGTGCAGGGTGCAGAGTTCAGGTGGGTGCAGGGTGCAGAGTTCAGGTGGGTGCAGGGTGCAGAGTTCAGGTGGGAGCAGGTGGGTGCAGAGTTCAGGTGGGAGCAGGTGGGTGCAGAGTTCAGGTGGGTGCAGGGTGCAGAGTTCAGGTGGGTGCAGGGTGCAGAGTTCAGGTGGGAGCAGGTGGGTGCAGAGTGCAGGTAGGTGCAGAGTTCAGGTGGATGCAAGGTGCAGAGATCAGGTGGGTACAGGGTGCAGAGTTTAGGTGGGTGCAGAGTTCAGAGTTTAGGTGGGTGCAGAGTTCAGAGTTTAGGTGGGTGCAGAGTTCAGAGTTTAGGTGGGTGCAGGGTGCAGAGTTCAGGTGGGTGCAGGGTGCAGAGTTCAGGTGGGTGCAGGGTGCAGAGTTCAGGTGGAAGCAGGTGGGTGCAGAGTGCAGGTGGGTGCAGAGTTCAGGTGGATGCAGGGTGCAGAGATCAGATGGGTACAGGGTGTAGAGATCAGGTGGGTACAGGGTGCAGAGTTTAGGTGGGTGCAGAGTTCAGAGTTTAGGTGGGTGCAGAGTTCAGAGTTTAGGTGGGTGCAGAGTTCAGAGTTTAGGTGGGTGCAGGGTGCAGAGTTTAGGTGGGTGCAGGGTGCAGAGTTCAGGTGGGTGCAGGGTGCAGAGTTCAGGTGGAAGCAGGTGGGTGCAGAGTGCAGGTGGGTGCAGAGTTCAGGTGGATGCAGGGTGCAGAGATCAGGTGGGTACAGGGTGTAGAGATCAGGTGGGTACAGGGTGCAGAGTTTAGGTGGGTGCAGAGTTCAGAGTTTAGGTGGGTGCAGGGTGCAGAGTTCAGGTGGGTGCAGAGTGCAGGTGGGTGCAGGGTGTAGAGTTCAGGTGGGTGCAGGTGGGTGCAGGGTGCAGGTGGGTGCAGGTGGGAGCAGGATGCAGAGTTCAGGTGGGTGCAGAGTGCAGGTGGGTGCAGAGTGCAGGTGGGTGCAGAGTGCCATACTCAAATGGGAAGCCCACAAGGGAGGGACCTGTATGCTGTCATGCTTTGCATCAGGAATGGAAAATTACCGTCAGGTAAGTATACAATTTTCTGTTTTCCTGACACAAGCATGATAGCATACACAAATGGGATGTAGCACGCCAACAAAACCTATAAGGGAAGGCCATGCTGAAGCGTTTGAATCAACAGAACTAAAGTCAACTCCCCTGCTTCCAATGTTGCCTTATTGACTTTGCAATAGGCAAATATAGTGGTTGCTCATAGATTACTGTCAGGTTTTGTCTTAAGTAGATATAAAAAAACAAATGCTGCTGCATACAATGGGTACGTAGACACCATTGTTGTATTCAAATGACAGTTTCAACAGTCCATTGTTTCTACAGCTACAGTAAACAGGTATGTTTTCTGTTGTTTGGTAACTATGGTAAACAGCCTGACTTAAAAGGGGGATTCAGGCATAAGCTAGGAAGACATCATTATGCTTTAAGATCAGAAGCCACTCATGATACAAGAAAAGGTGCCTGGTCTCAAGGAGAATCATTGCCAATGGAGATCACGAACATACAGTAACAGAAGTTAAGTAACTTTTAAGTGTATTTGTACTGTTATAGACCATAGGCTGTTCATTTGCTAGGCATTTTGCTTGTTATAGATATCTGTCAGTCTTGTATTGTATTCCTAAGATTGTAATAGTTTTGTATGTACAGCATCTTTGTATAGTAAAAGCATATTTACACATTGCAGAAGTCTCAGCGTCCTTGCTTATACTACAAATTAACCTTGCTAGAAAGATGCAAGCAAAACATTTGGGGGCTTGTCCGGGATCAATTGATCAATTGAAGCAGACCTGTTTTTCTGTAGTGTGTTGTGTAGCTTGTGCTAGGTAAAATGCTGCGCAAGCTGTTTAGGAAAAGCAAGGCTGCAGAGGGTTCTGGTGGCCAGAAGGAAGTGTGCAGCTTACCTATCTGAGCCAGAGACAATGAGTGGGAGCCTCTTGCTAAAGAATTTGTGAAGTATGCTTCTCCCTTGAAGCTGACTTGGGGTGATAAAGTCTCAGATCATTTTGTAGATTTTAGCCTTAAAGCAGAGTTCCACACAAAAATGGAACTTCCACTTTTCGGAACCCTCCCCCCCTCCGGTGTCACATTTGGCACCTTTCAGGGGGGAGGGGGGTGCAGATACCTGTCTAAGACAGGTATTTGCACCCACTTCCGGCATAGACTCCCATGGGAGTCTATGCCTCTTCCCGTCCCTTCGCGCTGTCTCCTGGGAAACACACAGCTCCCAGGAGAGAGTGGGGACCACTTACGATGCGCAGCGCGACTCGCGCATGCGCAGTAGGGAACTGGGAAGTGAAGCTACAATGCTTCACTTCCTGATTCCCTCACCTAGGATGGCAGCGGCAGCTGCCGAGAACCGAGCAGGTTCTCGACGTCGCCTGCCGACAACGCTGGACCCTGGGACAGGTAAGTGGCCATGTATTAAAAGTCAGCAGCTGCAGTATTTGTAGCTGCTGGCTTTTAATATTTTTTTTTTTTTGGCGGTGTGGGTGGACCCCCGCTTTAAGGGGTTGGATTTAAGTAAAGCAGAGAAGAGGACAGTGTCCACAGTGGGTTGGTACTTTGTTAATGCAATTAATACCGAATCACAGAAGGGAGAAGGCAGAGACAGAAGTTAAGGTATTAAAAGACCAGCTAGCGGTTGCTTCAGAGTGTGTACGTTCAACTGCTAGTCGGGCTGATGATTTGCAAGAGCGGTGTGCAGCCCTCATGACCAAATCAATTAATGCCTTAAGGAAAAGGAAGGGCCGTAAACCTGTTAGTAAAGCCAGGGTACGTGCCTTTGTCACATCCCAAAATTGGGATTGTGAGTATGTGCTCTCCTCAAACGATAGTGAGGATGAGGAGATAGAGTTTGCTATTTTGCATGATGATCTGCTAGTGGGAAAGAAAAAGTATGCTAGACCTCTCATTACTAAGCATAGGAAATGGCAACATGATAGAGAGGATAGGGCAGATGGGGAGGTGCATTATCGCAATTCCAGAGATGTTGAATTTGAAGAAGTACGCGAGTTTACACAAACTGAACTCCATGAGCTGGCAAAACAATACAAACAAAGGTCTGGGGAGCCCCTATTGAGTTGGCTCCTACGCTTATGGGATGAAGGGGCGGACAGTGTTGTTTTGTCGGGTAAGGAAGCAGTGGCTATGGGAGTGTTAACCCATGATCCCCAATTGCATCAGGCAATGCGAAAAGCCCAAGAGTTTAGCGTGAATTTTTCACTGTTAGACCTTGTGAGAGATGGAATAGTTGAGTATACTCTAGTTCTACTGACCTGGAAAATATCTACTCCTGGAGATCAATAGGAAAGGGTGTTTCCAGGTTACGTGAGATGGGTTGTATAACCGGATTAAATACATTTCCAGAACGGATGGGTCTAGATATGGAACCCTTTACGTCTGCTCTGCGCTCTAAGCCAATGAAGTCTGCGCCATTTAATCTCAGGGCTCCATTATTGTCCTTGTTGCGAGGCCTGGGATTAAACAGCAAGAGTCATGAAGCCACAACTCTTAAGCCAGTTGGGGGAGCTAGAGGAGACTAAAAGAAAACCTGTCAGGGCAGTAGATAAGGTCAAGGCCAGACAGGAAGAATACAAGCAGAAAAGAACAGAGACGAAAGGGAATGGGGTAGAGAAGACAGGAGGTGAAGAGAAAACCAGGCTAGTTATTTCTAGGAAAGAAATATGGGTGAAGTTATTAAAGGCAGGAGTACCTAAAGATGAGATAGATGGCATTTCTACTGCAGAAATGCTGAAGAGGTGGAAACATTTAGTAGGGTTAGAAACATTACTCCTAGTGAAGATAACATCAGCCTAGAATTAGAGGAAACAGAACAGACCCCTCCTGTTAGCCCCAAACCAATTCCCAAAACTGAACATGAACCCAAACCCAAATCCCTTTATCCTGGGGAGGAGTTAGAGAGAATCAGAAAAGGAGATTGAGAGGTTCCTTATCCTTTATGAAGGGAAGGTGAGTCTCCTGTAATAGCAGTGAGGGCAGTGACAGCAGGAGACCGACGCCCATATGCACCTGTCACTGTATGGTGGGGGAAGTCATCTTCTCCTACACATGTAATGACTTTAGTTGATAGTGGAGCTGAAGTTAAACTTTTGCAAGGAAATCCTTCCCATCACAAAGGAGAATTGATTTATGTAGAAGGTTTGGGAGGGCAAACTACACCAGCAGTTAGGATACGGGTGAAATTGGCTATTGGCAAGGGATCAAATTTATGACAAATGTTTTGGTATCAGAGTTACCCGAAAATATTCTTGGGGTGGATGTACTTCAAGGTCAGTCAATTCAGACTGAAAGAGGTGCATTCACATTCGGGTATCCTGATAAAGCGTATCTGGTAAGGGCGGTGAAGGCTGTGGTCAGAGGTCATGCGAAATGGACCCCTGTCTACATTCCTCCACCAGAGAAGCCAGCCTGTCTCAAGCAGTACAGACTTCCTGGAGGTCACAAAGAAATTTGGAGAGACCATTCAAGAACTGTTGAGAGTAGGGATCCTTAGACCTGCTGTAAGTCCTTTCTTGTCTCCGGTGTTCCCAGTAAAGAAACCTGATGGACACTGTTAATTTTGTTAACTAAAACATTTTAGTCTACTAAATGAATACTATTTTAGTCAACTAAAATACGACTAAAACTAAAACAATTGAGATGACTAAAATACGACTAAAATTCAAATGACATTTTAGTCAAAAGACTAAAATGGGATGAAAACTAAAACGCCATTTTAGTCAAAACACCAATGCCACGTACACACGAGCATACTTTTGACCAGACTGGTCCGACGGTCTATCCGACGGACTTTTGGCGGACTTCCGACGGACTTTCTGAACAAACGGACTTGCCTACACGCGATCACACCAAAGTCTGACGGATTTGTAAAATAAAGAAGTTGATAGCCAGTAGCCAATAGCTGCCTTAACGTCGGTTTTCGTCCGTTGGACTAGCATACAGACGAGCGGACTTTTCGACCAGACTCGGGTCCATCGGAAATATTTGAAACATGTTCCAAATCTAAAGTCTGTCAGATTTTCGACCAAAAAAGTCCACTGCAGGTCCGATGAAGCCCACACACGGTCGACTTGTCCGCCGGTCTCGGTCTGTCGAACCAGTCCGGTCGAAAAGTCCGCTCGTGTGTACGCAGCATTAGACTAAAACTAAATTGAAATTTGACTTCAAAATTAACACTGGTCTGTAGTGCATGTTCATACCTCAATACCATAAATAATAGCATATTAGATTCTTCACTCCAGCAGTATATAATGAGTTTGGAAATTGTAGAGAAATGTTAACTAATGCATTACAATTTAATTACACCCATTAGATTTTAGACAACTAAAATGAGTTTTAGTCTACTAAAATGTACTGGAGATTTAAGTCGACTAAAACGTAGGACATGTTAGTCGACTAAAATGTACTGGAGATTTAGTCGACTAAATACGACTAAAACTAAAATACTTGCAGAAGACTAAAATGGGACTAAAACTTAAATGCCATTTTAGTCCTAAGACTAATGCCCCGTACACACGGTCGGACTTTGTTCGGACATTCCGACAACAAAATCCTAGGATTTTTTCCGACGGATGTTGGCTCAAACTTGTTTTGCATACACACGGTCGCACAAAGTTGTCGGAATTTCCGATCGACAACCACGCGGTCACGTACACCACGTACGACGAGACTAGAAAAGGCCGGTTCAGAACCAAGCGCGGCACCCCTTGGGCTCCTTTTGCTAATCTCGTGTTAGTAAAAGTTTGGTGAGAGACGATTTACGCTTTTTCAGACTCGTGGCTTTCAGATCGTTTTCTGCTGTTCAGTTTGTGCTTGTGGGTTTGTATCTGCTCTTCAGTGCGTGCAGTCAGTTCGTATCAGAGTTTTCTGTGTGATCTTGCCTGCTCGTTGCTGTTTTTCAGGTCGCTCTTCACAGGCCTTGCTGTTCTTCAGTGCGTTCTGTTACTTCGTTCTGAGCAGCCAACCGTTTTCTAGCCATGTTTCGTATGCGTACTCCTCGTAGAGTTCGTGCTGTGCGGGGGCTTGGTATTGGGTCCTGACCTTGACACAAGTCCAGTCCATGAACAGGGTGGGGAGGAGTTCATGGACCAAGAATTGGTTGCTTCAGCGTGACCAGTTCTCTCATATGCCTTTGCTCCGTGAGATCCGTGAGAATAATCCTGATGATTTCAGGAACTTTCTCAGGATGACGGACCCCGTGTTTCACCGTTTGTTGGCTTTGCTGACCCCTTATATTAGCAGGCAGGATACTTGCATGAGGCAAGCCATCACTCCGGAGAAGAGGTTGGTCGCTACCTTGCGGTATTTGGCCACAGGGAGAAGCCTACAGGACCTCAAGTTCTCGACAGGCATCTCCCCCCAGGCTCTTCTTTGTGGACATTTACTGCTTGTGTTTGTTTGAGCTGACCCTGACAGAAATGTGTGGAGTCCAGAAAATGTCGTGATTGTGTAACCTTATACAAAGCACTGTTGCCTGGTATTTACTAAATGCAAAGACACTTTTCACTACAAGTGCACTTGCAACTGCACTGAAACTGCACTTGTAGTGCAAAGTGGATTTCCCCTTAGGAAATAACCCCCATTTTCTCATAAAACAACAATTACATCACCCCAAAAGTGTTGTAGCCTGAGACAATAATCCACACATTCTTGATGAACAATCTTTTTAATACCTGCACAATCACATGTGCATTTACCCAAGGTTTTTCTGACAAACCAACATGTTTGTTGTATAACAATTTTTGTGGTGTCATTATCCAAAATCAAAATGTGCATTTTATAGAAAACAGGCCTGTGTAAAACCCACAAGAAAGACACAAATCTTGATCTTACAAAGTTCACATTTGGTAGAACTGGAAGGCTATATCAGACATGAGTATTTAGGAACTGTGTTTGATATAGCGTTCAGATGGGAGGAAATCACCCCTGGAAAAGCCAAATTTGGAAGATGCACACAAATTTCCCAATGTCAACATGTGCTATCTGCCATCACGGGGGATCAAGGGACGTGTTTTGGGGGAGAAAGCCCTTCCTCACTGCTACTTTATTATTGAGGAAGGGGTTGCACCCCCAAAACGCGTCCATTGATCTCCCATGATGGCAGATAGCACATGTTGACACACTGTGTGCATCCTCCAAATTTGGCTTTGGGAAAAATCACAAAAACATTTCGCACATTGTAGCACACAAAAGAAGAAAGTGATTTGGAGGGGCTTTAAACTCGCCCCAAAACATCAATGATGTTTTTATATTTTGGAATAACATCATTGATGTTTTGCTTGATGTTTTCCAATTGTAAATTACACCCCATGATCTCCCCGATCAGGATCTGGGCACTTTCGGATGTGAAAGGATCTGGATCCACAACCTCACGATCACCTAAAAAGAGAGGAAACCCAAAATAAATTAGGTTTCAAAAAAATGCCGCAATCCATCTCTTATCTGAGCCTGTGGTCGCAGACACTCACCTGTTGTGGTGACTACTTCCACCACATCTTCCTCCTCCTGCTCATCTTGTGTTGGGGGGATTTCCCCTTCTTCCAGAGGGGGGGGGGCTCTGGTCTCCTCGGATGAGGGGTGTCCTCTGAGTCTTTTATCCCCTATGTAAAACAAAAATGGTATAATTAGCACACAGATATTTAATGGCAGAACTATAAAGATGAAACATTGCTTGGAAGTGGGGTACAATTGTCTGTTTTAGCCGAGTTCCAAGATGTAGCTTTTTTATTGCCCTTTGTCAAACTGCAATTCTTTACCTGTTTAGTGTGAGCTTCACAGATGTAGCCCCCCCTATAGTATACACTGGAGCACCTGTGTGGCCCCCCTAATAAAAATGGTGTTCTTTTGTCCCACACTAGTGCTCCAGTGTCCAGATGTGAAAGCAGCTGCTCAGTGTCCTCTCCTTACACACAATCTAGTTTGCATTTCATTCTAGTAACAAAGCCATCTACACAACCCAATTCTTTGAAGACAAGTATAGGGCGTCAAAATGGTGGCCAAATGCATATGGGCTAAACAATGGTATTTTATCGTCTGAAATAACAATGTGTGATCCGAACGAATAATGTGCCCATGAACATGAAAGTTGCCATTTTAAACTGTACAACAGTTCCTAAAAGCACATGGAGCAGCACAAACGTAATAAACATAAAGAATAGGAACACAGCACAACTACTTACTTTTTTGCAGCACTCTCCGGATCTTTCTGTACTGCTCATGTTCTCGTAATTTCAGGTCCGACCACCGCTTCCTGAGCTGATCTTTCGATCGTCGTACCCCGAATTTCCGGTGCAGACTCCTGACCACTTTCGCCATGATCTTGGCCTTTCTGACATTGGGGTTGGGGTAAGGCCCATACTTTCCATCATAGTCGGCCTTCTTCAGGATGTCCACCATCTCCAACATCTCCCCAAAGGACATATTTGAGTCCTTTAATCTCCTTCTGGATCGGGACGTTTCAGGCTCCAGCCTTTCCTCCTCCTCCTCCTCGTTGCTACAATTAGCACGATCCTGCTGTCTATTCGCCATGTGCTCTTCCCCCACTGCGCCGAACAAAAAGGGGTGGGGAATAGACTAGAAAGAACGTCAGGGGCGGGCGGAGTTATACGCATGCGCAGTGTGTATAAATCGTAACGCGCGCGTCTTACATACGATCTGTGAGCGGAGGAAGGAGCATCGGAGACGCCGATCGTGCTAACGAAGGTAGGATCTAAACTTGGGCCTATACTGCTTCGAAATGGAAGCCTATATTGTAACAAGATTAGGGGAGTTTGGCCTGACATTAGGCTTTGTCTTGTGTTGTGTCTTACAGAGAAAATGGATGGGTTCAACGACCACAATTTCCTGCCCCTGTTCATAGACAAGTACAGGGAGCTGCCCTGTCTGTGGCAAGTGAGACACCCCCACTATAATCACAAACAAAAGAGGCAGGCAGCGCTGGAGAAACTGCTGGAGTTGGTGAAGCCGGTGGTCCCCACAGCAACCATCCCCTATTTAAAAGCTAAAATTGGTGGCCTGAGGAGCACTTATCTTAGGGAGCGCAAGAAGGTCACAGATTCCCAGAGGTCCGGAGCTGCAGCAGATGACGTTTATGTCCCCAGGCTGTGGTACTATGAGAGACTGCGATTTCTGTCAGACCACACTGAAGTCAGGGAATCCCTCTCCACTCTTCCTTCCACGCTTCCTTCCATCCCAGCTGAGGCTTCCGATGTCCAACCTGGGCCTTCCAGCCAGGAAGAAGTGGAGGAGCCCAGCTGGAGTCAGGTATAGCATTCTTCTACAGATTTCTGGGCAATAAATAAATGATGTTTACTAGATGTTATTATTGATCACTAATTGCTGATTAAAAAAAGTGCTTTACATATCAATAGACAGTAGTGGGCACCCAAAATTGGGAAAAGAATTAAAACTGCTGGGCTCAGAAGGATAGTCTCTTATATTTGTTAACATTCAATTTGCAGCAGTCAGGAGGTGAAAATTGTGTGTGATTGATGAATAAAAAACTAAAACTATGTCCCTTTTTCATACACAGGAAGACCTCAGCCAGGAGGAGGCTGTGGAATGTGGCAGTCAGGAGGAGGCGGGGATTAGTGTCAGCCAGGAGGAGGCGGGGCTAAGTGTCAGCCAAGAGAAGCCAGGGACAAGTCGCAGCCTGACTGAGTCTCAGGTCCCTCCCCTCCGCCTGCCATATAAACGAGCCAGGAAGGCCACTCCGAGTCCCGTGCATGATTCAGCGTACAGGCTGATCCAGGAGGCTTCGGCGTCCCTCAGAGCCTTCCCCAGTCCTGAAGAGGTCTTTGCCTGCATGGCTGCCACAAAATTGCAGGGCATGCAGGAGGGTCAACGCAAGATCTCTGAGGACCTGATTTATAAAGTCCTTCGTAAGGGGGAGAGTGGGGAACTGACACACAAGACGGATGTCATGGAGAGGGACGATCCTCCTCCTCCTCCTCCTCCTGCTGCCACAACTCCACCACCACAGCCACAGCGTGGAAGGAGGCGTGGAAAGAAGACCAAAGAGGGATTGCCCTGGGTTCAGTCTGGTCTGACAAAAGCTGCAGTCTCTCGTATGACCACAGCCTGGGGACACAGATGTCATCTGCTGCTTTCCGGATCTCTGGGACTTCTGGACCAGACTGCCCTCCCTTAGATAAGGACTCCTCAGGCCACCAATTTTGCTTTTAAATAGTTGATGTCTGCCCCGGGGGTCCAAGGCTTCGCCCACTTCTGCAGTTTCTCCAGCGTTGCCTCCCTCTTTATTTAGTTGTGACCCCTTAATAAAATTTTTTTGGGTAAATTCTACTCTCCTGTGTGTGTTTTCATCCAAAAAGGACAGTTTGTTAAATTTTTTTGGGTAAATTCTACTCTCCTGTGTGTGTTTTCATCCAAAAAGGACAGTTTGTTGGTGAGTATTCAGGTACATTTCTAAAGTACAATGTGAAATTAACAAGGGACAACAACACCAAACAATCTCCTACAGATTAAATAGAACACCATATTAGTGGTGTTGTGGAAGCTTGTCACAAAAAACACACAAACATTTTCGGGAATACAAATCAAAATCACCAAAAAAATAAAAAATAAAAAAGAGAAACACAAAAAAAGAATCTACATTAAAGTCCAAAAAAAATAAAAAATTTTGTTGTCAGATGTGAGAAATCCAAACATATTGAGGGAATCCCGATAAATAGTAACGAAATAAGTTTGTGAGAAGTGTGTGTGAATATGAGCAGCAAAACTACTTAATTCTGGGCACATTATAAAGAAGAAGAGAGTGCGCTGTATTAAACCATTTTGAACCTTGCAGCGTGACGAAAGTGCTGTATCCATTGCGAACGCTACGTTTACCAGAACAAGCTGTCCCGTGTCGGAATTTCTTCTGAGCATGCGTGACACTTTGTGCGTCGGAACAGGCCACACACGGTCGGAATTGACGCGATCGGATTTTGTTGTCGGAAAATTTTATGTCCTGCTGTCCAACTTTGTGTGTCGGAAAATCCGATGGAAAATGTCCGATGGCGCCCACACACGGTCGGAATTTCCGACAACACGCTCCGATCGGACATTGTCCATCGGAAAATCCGACCGTGTGTACGGGGCATTAGACTAAAACTAAATTTGCTGCCAAAATTAACACTGCTGATGGGACATATAGAATGACTATGGATTACAGAGGTCTAAACAAAGTGACACCTCCATTGAAGTCAGCTGTACCAGATATGATCTCAATTGTTGAGAAAATTTCTAAAGATGCAGGAGAATATCATGCTGTGATAGACCTGGCTAATGCTTTCTTTTCGATTTTGATAGACCCAGAGTGTCAAGTTTGCTATGGTGTGGGACGGCCGCCAGAACACTTTCACCATGCTTCCTGCAGACTATGTTCATTCTCCAATTTGTCATGGACTGATTGCCCGATATTTAAGTACCCTGAGTTTGAAAGTCGCTGTGTTTCACTACATTGATGATATCATGATCTCTGGAACAAAAGAAGATGTAACTGAAGCACTGCACCTGCTGATACATCACATGGAGAACAGAGGGTGAGCTATCGACAAAGACAAAGTCCAAGGACCTGCCACAGAAGTGAAATTCCTAGGAATGATGTGGACTGGGCCGCAGAGGAAAATTTCAGAGACAGTTGTGCAAACTATCCAGGCTCTATCGCACCCTACTACCAAAGAGGAGGCACAGAAGTTCATTGGAGTTTCAGGGGCGGATCCAGAGTCTAGTCTCGGGAGGGGCACTGCCAGAAAATATTTTTTTTGCAGGCAATTTATCGAGGCAGTGGCTGGTGTTAGCGCTTTCATCATCACTGCACCATGGTTGTTATGGTGTCAGGATGATTGAAGAGCATTATTTATATTATTACATTGTAATAGAAAATGAAATGGTTCAACTCACCATAATGCAGAATCTGTGGGAGCCCCGAGTGTGTCACTTTCCACGTCGACCTGCCTTCAGATGCAGCTTGTCACTTGCCACGTCCCTGCCACAAGCTGCGGATTGTCACTTGCCTGCCACCAGATACTGATTGTCACTTGCCACTTCACCTGCCACATGCTGCTGATTGTCACTTGCCAGGTCCCCTGCCACATGCTGCTGATTGTCACTTGCCACGTCACCTGCAACACATTGCGGATTACACTTGCCACGTCACCTGCCACATGTTGCTGATTGTTACTTGCCAAGTCACCTGCCACATGTTGCTGATTGTTACTTGCCACGTCACCTGTCACACATTTCGGATTACACTTGCCACGTCACCTGCCACATGTTGCTGATTGTTACTTGCCACGTCACCTATCACACATTGCGGATTACACTTGCCACGTCACCTGCCACATGTTGCTGATTGTTACTTGCCACGTCACCTGCCACACATTGCGGATTACACTTGCCACGTCACCTGCCACATGTTGCTGATTGTTACTTGCCACGTCACCTGCCACATGTTGCTGATTGTTACTTGCCATGTCACCTGCCACACATTGCGGATTACACTTGCCACGTCATCTGCCACATGTTGCTCATTGTAGTTGGCCTGCTAAGGTGCAGATTGTCAGAGTGAAGGCAGGCAGCAGAGAGATGATGTAATCTCTCTGCTGCCCACGGCTGTACAGTGAGGGCGGAACTGTAGTGATGCAGGGCGGGTGGTGAGAGATGATGTAATCTCTCTGCTCCCCGCCCGCCGGCTCACTGACTGGCCAGTCTCTCCGCTCACCTGTGGACCGGCCCGCCCCCTCACTCACTGTCTGCCCTGCACGCCCGCACACTCAGCTGGCGACCCCGCCCTCACTCGTCCGCCAGCGCCGACCTGCCCGTTAGTTAACATGCACACTCGGCTGGTGACCCCTCCTCACTCGTCCGCCGACCTGCCCGCTCAGGCTCTCTCTCACCTGGCCCGCTGCTCGTTAACCGGCACACTTGGCCTCCCGCCCGCTCACTCATCCGCTGACTGGTCTCAGCTGTCACAAATTTCTCGTAGGGGGAAATTGCCACGTTGCCCCCCCCTGGATGCGCCCCTGTGGAGTTGTGGGGTCCTGGAGATCGTTCATCCCACATCTTGAACTGATTCTGAGGCCTATATATAATGTCACCAGAAAAAATACTGCGTTCTCATGGGGTTCAGAGCAGCAGACTGCATTCCTGGCTGCTAAAGAAGCTATTTTGCAGGGATTAGGACCCGTGAGACAAGGAGTACCATTTCAGCTGGATGTAGTGGAGCAGAATGGTACCATATCTTGGAGTCTGTGGGCAGCCAAATGAAAAGAAAGGACTGAGAGCAATACCCATTGGATTTTGGTTCAAACAACTGACAAGGGCACAGAAGAGATACACGTCCCTAGAGAAGTAACTGTTTGGGGCCTACACAGCACTTCAACATGTAGAGACCATTACAGGAAAGGACAAAGTCACCATCCATACTGCATTGCCAATAGCAGGATGGGTGAGATAATGGACTGACCACTAGGGCAGCTGTAGCCCAGAACCAGACACCGATGAAATGGAAGTGGTACCTTCAAGAAAGAGGGGGTATTGCAGCTGGGGATGTTAGAGACATTTCAAAACAGTTGGCTGGGCTTGTTACTTTTACCAGCACCTGGCCAGAAGAAGAAATTCCTGTGCTGCAGTCATCCCCTATTCAAGAGGCTCTACCCTTTGAGTCTCTGTCAGAAGACATGAAGGAGTCAGGGTGGTTCACTGATGGTTCAGCCATAGTCGCCTCATCTGGGCTTAAATGGACAGCAGCAGCCTACAACACAAGTACAGACACAGTCCTGCAGGAGACCAGAATGTCACTATCTACACTGACAGCTGGGCGGTTTTTAAAGGACTGACAACTTGGATGCCCACGTGGAAGTCCAATGAATGGATGATTCATGGAAAGGTGGTGTGGGGAGGCAAAGAAGTCTGGGACTACATCTGGAAGGAAGCTCACTCCCGCACCATAAAAGTGGGGCATGTTGATGCACATGTGCCCCTAGTCGCAGACTTTGAGAACTATAACAGAGTTGCAGATGAAATCGCCAAAGTGAAGGCAGTTGTGCCAATTGATCCTGTCTTGAGGAACTTGGCCAACTGGGCGCACAAGCAATCTGGACATTTGGGGCAGAAAACAACATATGAATGGGCACAGCAGAGAGGATTGCCTATATCCATGGACATGATAAAGACTGTAATAGGGAACTGTACAGTGTGCGGAGAAGTGCAACAATGGCCATTGCAAAAGTACTCCACCGGGTCCTCTAAGAGGGGTGAGAGGCCTGCAGAGATCTGGCAGATTGACTTCATCGGTCCCCTGAAACAGGGAAACAATGGACTGAAATATTGTTGCACTGCAGTGGACACCTATTCAGGACTTATGCTTGTTCATCCTTGCAAACATGCCGATCAAGCCGCAATGCTTCAACTGCTCCAGAAACTTGTCATTGCTTATGGTTGTCCCAAACATGTCCAAAGTGATAATGGCTCACACTTCACCGGATCAACAGTACAGTGCAGTGGGCCAAAGATTCTGGAGTATACTGATTGTAACACATCCCATACGATCCACAGGCAGCTGGTTTGATTGAAAGATACAACGGGCTATTGAAGGACCAGATAATCAAACTTACACCCACACATACACTAAGGGGTGGGATTGGGTCCTCACACAGGCAGTCATGTTGTTAAATTCTAGGCCAATGGCCAATAGCCAAAAGCACACCATATGAGAGGATGGTAGGGGCTGGGGCACAGATTCCACAGCTGGAGTGCAGAGTTCAGTATTTATGTAAGGTTCCTGAAAGAACAGGGCTTAACAGATACCATGTTACTGCTTCCCATTACATAGAAACCAAGAGTAACATATCTGAAGCTGAAGTCTATCTAGCAATGAGAGGGAATCTGGCAGGAAGGTTTTAAGTTATATTTGCATTGGCAGATTCAAGACAGTGGCTGGGACTCTGACTGGTTAGTGGATACTTCTCAGCAAGAGTGGAAAGTTAGGCTACATAACAGCAAACCTTCCAACATAAACAGCAGTGATCTTCTGGGAAATATCAGTATATTTCCTCTCCTCCCTACTGATGTTCTTTGGGAGGGTCAGAAGTGGGTGCAGGCAGGGGGCAAAGTGTTAGTCAGATATCCAAGAAAGAAGAGGAGAGATTGTAACTGAAGGGCTTGGATCTACTGTTTATGTATTATTAGAAGGAACAGATAATCCGCTTTGTTTTCCAATCCACAGGCTGTCTCCAATTTGATCCATAGGAAGACCACAGAAAAGTGGTTACATGATGGAAAGAATGACGGAAGATCGCAAGAGCTGTGGAGAGCAAGGCCTTTCATGTATTACAATCCTTGACTTGTTTCTAAAGAACTTTAGAATGGACTTTCTAATGAACTTTTTCGTTAAAGACTGAAACACCTTCTCAATGACAGAAATATGGGAGGTGTTGCAATCAAGGAAAATCAATGTTTAGAATGAGTTTTCTTAGTAATGAAGTGATTTTCTGTATAGAGTCTGAAAAAAAAAAAAAATCTAGGGTGAAATGTGTTGCGTTTGTTAAAATATGTTTTTTTTTATATTAATCAGACATAACATTACACAATAGTGGTTGCTCATAGATTACTGTCAGGTTTTGGCTTGAATAGATATAAAAAACAAATGCTGCTGCATACATTGGGTACGTGGATACCATTGTTGTATTCAAATGACAGTTTCAACAGTCCATTGTTTCTACAGCTACAGTAAACAGGTATGTTTTCTGTTGTTTGGTAACTATGGTAAACAGCCTGACTTAAAAGAGGGATTCAGGCATAAGCTAGGAAGACATCATCATGCTTTAAAATCAGAAGCCACTCATGATACAAGAAAAGGTGCCTGGTCTCAAGGAGAATTGTTGACAATAGAGATCATAAACATACAGTAACAAAAGTTAAGTAACTTTTAAATGTATTTGTACCGTTATAGACCATAGGCTGTTCATTTGCTAGGCATTTTGCTTGTTATAGATATCTGTCAGTCTTGTATTGTATTCCTAAGATTGTAATAGTTTTGTATGTACAGCATCTTTGTATAGTAAAAGCACATTTACACACCGCAGAAGTCTCAGCTTCCTTGCTTATACCACAAAGTAACCTTGCTAGATAGACGCAAGCAAAATAGAGTGCTAGCAATTTAGCCAAACTAGCATTCAGCCGCTGAGCATGTGGATGGCTGGGACCGAATTTCTTTAGACGGTTTAGAAACTGGGGTAGGGAAATTTGCCTGCTACAATTGGATTTAGGTGTACCGCTAGCAGATTGCCCGCAAGTGCTTGGGACACCTAGTTCTACACCTTCATTCCTCTCAGTGCAGGTCTCTGACAGGACTGAAGGTATAGTGGGGTTAGAGATCCCAGCTGATGAGGAGCAAGGAGAGGTCCGCCTTGTTCTTTGGTGTGGGTCTTTTAAGTACTGTTGCCAATGGACTGCATGGGAGCTCGACATATGTCTGGTCAAGCATGTGGTGCCCAAGCGGCTGATGTTTTGGCCACGCTTGATGCGCTTCAGACATATGTTGCAAACAGCAACAGTGCGATCTGCTGCACACATCTCAAAAAAGGCCCACATCAAAGAACTTTTGAAAAAACGCACGTCAGCAGCGCCCTGCACATGCGGAGCTCTGCCATGTGATGCAGTTGGTTGGGTGCCCTTAAGCTGGCCCCTGGAGGGCATCCTGCCTCATTGGTGATATGCCTCCTACTCCTCCTCTCTTCTATCAGGCACCCATGTAGAGTCAGTGACCTCATCATCCCCTCCCTCCTTGCCACTGAAGCAAACCTGACAGTATGCTGCAGCTGGGGGAACATGACTGCCAGTTTCTTGTCCTTCTTGGGCAGCCCCTCTCTCTGGGCTCACGTTACTGCCTTCATCCTCAACCTGGGTACCATCATCGGAGCCTTCAAAACGCTGCGCATCCTCCTGCAGCATATACCCGACACTGTGGTCGAACAGTTCGGGGGACTTCTCAGGACATGATGGTGGGGCTAGGGAAGAAGTGACTGATGCCATTGAGCCGATGGAAAAGGCCACTTTGGCAGCTGCATTGGCAGCCGAACTTCTCGAAGCCTGGGTGACAGAGGATGAGGAGGATGAGGACGGCTTTGTGTTCCACTCTACCAACTCTGCTGCATGTTGTGGCTCAACACGGCCAGCTGTCCAAAAAAAGGACAAGCGCGACCCGCGGCCACGTGCTGAGGATGCACTGGGTCCATGACCAACACTATTGGCTGTAGACACAGAGCCTGCTTGCCCTCTTTTAGTGGCCTGTGTGCATCTGCCTTTCCTGCCTTGGTGGCCTTCCAGACATGCTGTAAAATTGGATTAGCAAAAAAAATTACATCAGGAATGGTCTGCAGTCAGGTATAGGCTTGGCTAGACTAGAATGCAATGGATATATATGTAGACGACTGTATATATATCTTTATGCACTGCTGATCACTGAATTACCTGCCTGGCCTGCCTGCCTGAAAGTGTCTTTGAATACATACACCAGGAATGGCCTGTAGTCAGGTATAGGCTTGGCTAGACTAGAGTGCAGTGCATATATATGTAGGAGACTGTATATATATCTTTATGCACTGCAGATCACTGAATCACCTACCTGGCCTGCCTGCCTGAAAGTGTCGGAATACGTACACCAGGAATGGCCTATAGTCAGGTATAGGCTTGGCTAGACTAGAATGCAGTGGATATATATGTAGGAGACTGTATATATTTTATGCACTGCAGATCACTGAATCACCTGCCTGACTGCCTGCCTCAAAGTATATTTGAAAACGTACACAAGAATGGCCTGCAGTCAAATATAGGCTTGGCTAGACTGGAATGCAGTGGATATATATGTTGGAGACTGTATATATATTTAATGCACTGCAGATCAATGAATCACTTGCCTGCCTGCCTGCCTGCCTGCCTGAAAGTATATTTGAAAACGTAAACCAGCAATGGCCTGCAGTCAGATATATGCTTGGCTGGACTAGAATGCAGTGGATATATATATGTTGGAGACTGTATATATATTTAATGCACTGCCTGCCTGCCTGCCTGAAAGGGTATTTGAAAACGAACACCAGGAATGGCCTGCAGTTAGATATAGGCTTGGCTAGACTAGAATGCAGTGGATTTATATATGTAGGAGACTGCATATATATTTTATGCACTGCAGATCACTGAATCACCTGCCTGCCTGCCTGAAAGTGTATTTGAAAATTTACACCAGGAACTACCTGCAGTCAGATATAGGCTGGGCTAGACTAGAATGCAGTGGATATATATATATATATGTAGGAGACTGTATATATATTTTATGCACTGCAGATCACTGAATCACCTGCCTGCCTGTCTGCCTGAAAGTGTATTTGAAAACGTACACCAGGAACTACCTACAGTCAGATATAGGCTTGGCTAGACTAGAATGCAGTGGATATATATATATATATACGTTGGAGACTGTATATATATTTAATGCACTGCAGATCACTGAATCAGTTGCCTGCCTGCCTGCCTGAACGTGTATTTGAAAACATACACCAGCAATGGCCTGCAGTCAGATATAGGCTTGGCTCGACTGGAATGCAGTGGATATATATATGTTGGAGACTGTATATATATATATATTTAATGCACTGCAGATCACTGGATTAGCAAAACACAAAAATTACACCAGGAATGGCCTATAGTCAGGTATAGGCTTGGCTAGACTAGAATGCAGTGTATATTTATATGTAGGAGACTGTATATATATCTTTATGCACTGCAGATCACTGTATCACCTGCCTGGCCTGCCTGCCTGAAAGTGTCGGAATACGTACACCAGGAATGGTCTATAGTCAGGTATAGGCTTGGCTAGACTAGAATGCAGTGTATATATATGTAGGAGACTGTATATATATCTTTATGCACCGCAGATCACTGAATCACCTACCTGGCCTGCCTGCCTGAAAGTGTTGGAATACGTACACCAGGAATGGCCTATAGTCAGGTATAGGCTTGGCTAGACTAGAATGCAGTGGATATATATATATGATGGAGACTGTATATATATTTAATGCACTGCCTGCCTGCCTGAAAGGGTATTTGTATATATTTTATGCACTGCAGATCACTAAATCACCTGCCTGACTGCCTGCCTGCCTGCCTGAAAGTATATTTGAAAACGTACACCAGCAATGGCCTGCAGTCAGATATATGCTTGGCTAGACTAGAATGCAGTGGATATATATATGATGGAGACTGTATATATATTTAATGCACTGCCTGCCTGAAAGGGTATTTGAAAACGAACACCAGGAATGGCCTGCAGTTAGATATAGGCTTGGCTAGACTAGAATGCAGTGGATATATATATGTAGGAGACTGCATATATTTTTTATGCACTGCAGATCACTGAATCACCTGCCTGAAAATTTATTTGAAAATGTGCACCAGGAACTACCTGCAGTCAGATATAGGCTGGGCTAGACTAGAATGTAGTGGACATATATATGTAGGAGACTGTATATATATTTTATGCACTGCAGATCACTGAATCACCTGCCTGCCTGTCTGCCTGAAAGTGTATTTGAAAATGTATACCAGGAACTACCTGCAGTCAGATATAGGCTTGGCTATAATATATATATTGGAGACTGTATATATATATTTAATGCACTGCAGATCACTGGATTAGCAAAATACAAAAATTACACCAGAATGGTCTGCAGTCAGGTATAAGCTTGGCTAGACTAGAATGCAGTGGATATATATGTAGGAGACTTTATATATCTTTATGCACTGCAGATCACTAAATCACCTGCCTGGCCTGCCTGAAAGTGTCTTTGAATACTTACACCAGGAATGGCCTGTAGTCAGGTATAGGCTTGGCTAGACTAGAATACAGTGGATATATATGTAGGAGACTGTATATATACCTTTATGCACTGCAGATTACTGAATCACCTGCCTGGCCTGCCTGCCTGAAAGTGTCTTTGAATACGTACACCAGGAATGGCCTATAGTCAGGTATAGGCTTGGCTAGACTAGAATGCAGTGGATATATATGTAGGAGACTGTATATATATCTTTATGCACTGCAGATCACTGAATCACCTGCCTGGCCTGCCTGCCTGAAAGTGTCTGAATACGTACACCAGGAAGGCCTATAGTCAGGTATAGGCTTGGCTAGACTAGAATGCAGTGGATATATATGTAGGAGACTGTATATGTTTTATGCATTGCAGATGACTGAATCACCTGTCTGCCTGAAAGTGTATTTGAAAACGTACACCAGGAATGGCCTGCAGTCAGATATAGGCTTGGCTAGACTGGAATGCAGTGGATATATATATGTTGGAGACTGTATATATATTTAATGCACTGCAGATCACTGAATCACTTGCCTGTCTGAAAGTGTATTTGAAAACGTACACCAGCAATGGCCTGCAGTCAGATATATGCTTGGCTAGAGTAGAATGCCGAGGATATATATATGTTGGAGACTGTATATGTATTTAATGCACTTCAGGTCACTGAATCACTTGCCTGCCTGCCTGAAAGTGTATTTGAAAACAAACACCAGGAATGGCCTGCAGTTCGATATAGGCTTGGCTAGACTAGAATGCAGTGGATATATATATGTAGGAGACTGTATATATATATTTTATGCACTGCAGATCACTGAATCACCTGCCTGCCTGAAAGTGTATTTGAAAACGTACACCAGGAACTACCTGCAGACAGATATAGGCTTGGCTAGACTAGAATGCAGTGGATATATATACGTTGGAGACTGTATATATATTTAATGCACTGCAGATCACTGAATCACTTGCCTGCCTGCCTGCCTGCCTGCCTGCCTGAAAGTGTATTTGAAAACATACACCAGCAATGGCCTGCAGTCAGATACAGGCTTGGCTAGACTGGAATGCAGTGGATATATATATATGTTAGAGACTGTATATATATTTAATGCACTGCAGATCACTGAATCACTTGCCTGCCTGCCTGCCTGCCTACCTGCCTGAAAGTGTATTTGAAAACGTACACCAGCAATGTCCTGCAGTCAGATATAGGCTTGGCTAGACTAGAATGCAGTGGATATATATGTAGGAGACAGTATAAATATTTTGAATACGTGCACCAGGAATGGCCTGCAGTCAGCTACACAGGATACAGTAGATAGATAGATAGATAGATAGATAGATAGATAGATAGATAGATAGATAGATAGATAGATAGATAGATAGATAGATAGATAGATAGATAGATAGATAGATAGATAGATAGATAGATAGATCTATATATATATATATATAAATAAAGTCAGGATTTATATATACTAAATACCCTGCAGCTAACTGAATCAACTGGCTGCCTGAAGTATATTAGAAACAGTACACCAGGAATGATCTGCAGTGAGATCTAGCTACACAGAATACAGTATATTTATATATATATATATATATATATATATATATATATATATATATATATATATATATATATACATATATACAAAGCCGGAATGTAGATATATAGTAAATACACTGCAGCTAACTGAATCAACTGCCTGCCTGAAACAGTACACCAGGAAAGGTCTGCAGTGAGATCTAGCTAAACTGGATACAGTGGATATATATTTTTATATATATATATATATATATCAGTCTGACTGTCTGGCTATCTGAATCACCTGCCTGCCTGAAGTAGATTAGAAACAGTACACCAGGAACAGACTGCAGTGAGATCTAGCTAAACTGGATACAGTAGATATATACATATATATATATATATATATATATATATATACATATTGGGACATCAACACAATTCTAATCTTTTTAGCTCTATACACCACCACAATGGATTTGAAATGAAACAAAACGAACAAGATGTGCTTTAACTGCAGACTTTCAGCTTTAATTTGAGGGTATTTACATCCAAATCAGGTGAACGGTATAGGAATTACAACAGTTTGTATATGTGCCTCCCACTTTTTAAGGGACCAAAAGTAATGGGACAGATTAACAATCATCCATCAAACTTTCACTTTTTAATACTTGGTTGCAAATCCTTTGCAGTCAATTACAGCCTGAAGTCTGGAACGCATAGACATCACCAGATGCTGGGTTTCATCCCTGGTGATGCTCTTCGAGGCCTCTACTGCAACTGTCTTCAGTTCCTGCTTGTTCTTGGGGCATTTTTCCCTTCAGTTTTGTCTTCAGCAAGTGAAATGCATGCTCAATCGGATTCAGGTCAGGTGATTGACTTGGCCATTGCATAACATTCCACTCCTTTCCCTTAAAAAACTTTGGTTGCTTTTGCAGTATGCTTCGGGTCATTGTCCATCTGCACTGTGAAGCGCCGTCCAATGAGTTCTGAAGCATTTTGCTGAATATGAGCAGATAATATTGCCCGAAACACTTCAGAATTCATCCTACTGCTTTTGTCAGCAGTCACATCATCAATAAATACAAGAGAACCAGTTCCATTGGCAGCCATACATGCCCACGCCATGACACTACCACCACCATGCTTCACTGATGAGGTGGTATGCTTTGGATCATGAGCAGTTCCTTTCCTTCTCCATACTCTTCTCTTCCCATCACTCTGGTACAAGTTGATCTTGGTCTCATCTGTCCATAGGATGTTGTTCCAGAACTGTGAAGGCTTTTTTAGATGTTGTTTGGCAAACTCTAATCTGACCTTCCTGTTTTTGAGGTTTACCAATGGTTTACATCTTGTGGTGAACCCTCTGTATTCACTCTGGTGAAGTCTTCTCTTGATTGTTGACTTTGACACACATACATCTACCTCCTGGAGAGTGTTCTTGATCTGGCTAACTGTTGTGAAGGGTGCTTTCTTCACGAGGGAAAGAATTCTTCGGTCATCCACCACAGGTGTTTTCCGTGGTCTTCCGGGTCTGTTGGTGTTGCTGAGCTCACCGGTGCCTTTGGCCAATTATGGCTCTCTTTGCTGACGGCGCTGTGATTGGCCAAAGCATGAGGGTCATAGTGCATGCTTGGCCAATCATCAGCCAGCAATGCACTGCGATGACGCAGTGCATTATGGGGAGTGACGCGCCACTCGAATTTGGCGCGAACGCCCCATAATGTTCGATCTTCGTCTAACGAACGAACAGCCGATGTTCGAGTCAAACTCATGTTTGACTTGAACAGAAAGCTCATCCCCAGTCCCTGATCTGGACATCACTGATTCCATCTTAAATCACATTCCATTCGACTTAGAGGTATACGCGGTCAGTGGGTTAAGCCATAGGGCTTTACTACCCTCACAGAATAGGAGGAGGAACAGCCTGCTGCCTCCATAGTGGTTGTACTGCCTAACTGGTTACTCCAATTTCACTCATGGGTCAAGCACCACAGAGGCGTATTACTGGCCAAGTTTGCCTTCAACTCGTCTGCTGAGAACCAAATATCCTTGGCTACTGAAATTAACCCCAAAGCAAGCCACACCATACTCACTAATGGTAGTATAAACCTTCATTTCCAAATCCATATCGCTGTTCCCATGTCTCTGCGAAGGCTATTGCATCATGCGCTGGCAGACTGGCACTTCTGGCTAGTCTGATAAAGATTACTTGGCTTGGCTAACTGCCTCTGCAGTAAAAGTTGGGCTTTACAGAGGGGATCTTGCATCCTCTGTTAGCATAAAGACACATCTGGCCAATCTGATGAATGCTCATTGGCCTGCTGTTTTTGAGGCAGGAGGTAACCTTTAAACAAAACTCAGCTGTTTGATTAGCTTAGTACCTGAGCGTTAGCGACTTGAGATCCACCCAGTCAGTTTGCACTTGAGTGAACACTAGGGATGAGCCGAACACCCCCCTGTTCGGTTCGCACCAGAACATGCAAACAGGCAAAAAATTTGTTTGAACACGTGAACACCGTTAAAGTCTAACATGACTAATCAAAAGTGCTAAGTTTAATGGCTTATATGCAAGGTATTGTTATAAAAAGTGTTTGGGGACCTATGTAACGGGTGACCCCGCCCCCTCTGATGTCACGGGCAATGCCACAGGGAAGTCCCCGTCAAGTCCCTGTGCGTCAGAGGGGGCGGGGTCACTGGGTGGACTGCCCTCCATTATTTAAGATCCGTCAGAAGACGGTACTTTTGTACCCCCTTAAAATTTTACACAGGGGGGGTGGGATCTGGGGGTCTTCTTGTTAAAGGGCACTTCCAGATTCCGATAAGCCCCCCGCCCGCAGACCACCGCAACCACCGGGCAAGGGTTGTGGGGATGAGGCCCTTGTCCCCATCAACATGGGGACAAGGTGCTTTGGGGGGCTACCCCAAAGCACCCTCCCAATGTTGAGGGCATGTGGCCTGGTACAGTTCAGGAGGGGGGGCGCTCTCTCATCCCCCCTTTTCCTGCGGCCTGCCAGGTTGCGTGCTCGGATAAGGGTCTGGTATGGATTTTTGGGGGGACCCCACACCATTTTTTTTTTAAATTTTGGCGCGGGGTTCCCCTTAAAATCCATACCAGACCTGAAGGATCTGGTATAGATTTTGAGGGGGACCCCACGCCATTTAAAAAAAAAAATTTGGCCGGGGTTCCCCTTAATATTCATACCAGACCTGAAGGGCCTGGTATGGAATTTAGGGGACCCCCAAGCCATTTTTTTTAAATTTTGGTTCAGGGTTCCCCTGTGGGGGAATCCCATGCCGTTTTTATCAATAAACTTTTATGTGTATTGTCGGACCGGCAATTCATTAATAGCCGCAAGTAATTTTAAATGACTTTTTTTTCTTTGAAATGTCATTTTGCTGTCAGACTGTTCTAAACACAGGAAACATGCGCCCATTTACAGGCATACTATAGACACCCCCCAGGTACGAAATTTAAAGGAATATTACACTTTTATTGTTTCACTTTAAGGCCGTTTTTAAAACTTTTTTTTGCATTGATCCATGTCCCCTGGGGCAGGACCCAGGTCCCCAGACACTTTTTATGACAATACCATGCATATAAGCCTTTAAAATCAGCACTTATGATTTCTCCCATAGATTTTCAAAGGGTGTTCGGCGGCTTTCGAATTTGCCTCGAACACCCCAAATTGTTCGCTGTTCGGCAAACTGGCGAACAGCTGATGTTCGAGTCGAACATGAGTTTGACTCGAACTCGAAGCTCATCCCTAGTGAACACATCTGCCTTTGTGTTTACTGCCGCCTGATATGCAACTTGGCATAGTATATTGGCGGTCATGTCAGTTAACCACACTCCCATTCTGCCCAATATGGCCCTGTGATTTCCTTTAGTCTGCCCCTTCTGACAGTACTTTGAATGTATGGCAGTTTTTAGAGCCAAACAGGACCTGTCACTGTTGGAAGAACAAGTTGCCACTTTTGCCTTGGGGGGTGGTGCTGGTATTTAAGGGCTGGGAGAGTTTTACAATTCATACTGCCCACACACTCTTTTTTACCTGACCCTCACCGTATTGATCATGGCTGGTCTCTGGGTAAGCTTATGGTTTAAGATATGAGCTGCAGGTTTGTGGTCATAATAAATACCTGGAAGTACTGGCTAGGACATAGCCTTAATACAATATCAGTGGCCATCCACACACCCATTTGGAGACATTGAAGCAGCAAATGGACCTATATGCTGTGAGCAAAGGTTAAACCCTTAGACAAGAGCAATTACAGTGTAATAAACTGATTACTTAAAGCACTTTAACTTAAGCAGAACACTGAATTTTTCACGCTGGCATTTAGACATAATAGGTTAATGCCTAGCAATCGTTAAACACATTGCACCCAAAAGCAGACCTTAAATGCATAACAACACCAATATAAATGCATAGCAGTGGCATCCGTAGTGAAGCATCACTCTGTCATAAGCAGAGCAATGAAGGGTTCATATGTAAGAGGGTAGAGTGTAGCGTTTTCACAGAGGGAATCACACGTACTGATTTTATAAACCAGGCAACGTTTATTACCAGAGAGACGGTAGTAAAAAAGAGTATTTACAGCAGTAAGGCACGTAGTTTCACTCCAAGCATGGAGGCACAGCCAAGTCACTTCTGATGTAAGCGGTAATTGTATTCGTCAGCACTATAGGCGCTTTCCACTGACTAATACAATATAAACCCAAGCACACAATGCGTATCTGTAGAGGCTGCTATTCACACACGTTACCCGGTTACAACAGTATTCCTTCAGCAGATGGATATAGGTGTAGCACTCACCCCCATAGGAGCTGCTGATGAATGTTTAATCCTGTACTCTGCCTATCAACCCCAAGAACAGACTCAACCCCTATGGCACACCTGTGTGATAATGTTAGTGTGAGACCCAGCAGTAAAGAGAAACACAGCAATGGTACACTATATAGTATATTTACTGTAGCCTTGGAACTCGTCACTTCGCCAGCTGTAGAGATGGAGTCTCACACAAGTTGTCAATTAACCACTTAAGAAGTTTACTGAGAAAATACTTAGCACTATAAACAGTGTGGTAACTTAGGAATAAAGAATGACAAAAGATAACAGTCAATGTGTACATGAAACTTCAATCTTCAATGACCACCATAAGGATGTACATGCAGGCAGGTGCGCAGTAAGACAGACGCTCAATATCCTCAAATACTTATATTGAGTGCCTTCCCACTGGCCTCCAAGCATGCACACCAAATCTGCAATAATAGTTATGGACACATAGTAGAACAACACAATAAATATATCCTGTGCTCAAGGGCTCCCACTAGGTTGTGATGCAATGTCCCAATATGCAGAGTGAACTATAGTACTTTGTATAAGATGATAGAGGTCTGTCTTCTTGATCTTCAGCTAGCTCATGTATTAGACTGCAGTATTTGTAAAACAGGGGAGACAAGTAGACAGCAGACTGTGGAATAAGTACTGTGCTGATGATTGTGTATTGGCAAGCAGAAGGGCACTTATAATACTTTCTCCTTATGAGTGGATGTGATGCAGCATCAACTTATAGCACAGAAAAGGCCACCCTGAAGTTCCACTGCATGCATCCTATAGATAAGTGAGATTCTTCTGTGGGACTACAAGTCTCACACCGGCAGTCTATAGCTGATACACTTAGTAAATAATACACTATATTGATCTGGGAAAGTACCTGCTCACCACAACAGGCTCAGATGCTTGTAAGGCTCCTTTCCTGATATATCAGTCCGATCCAAGCTGGCGCCGTCACACCGCACCACTCTTTCTGATGGCTGATGACTGTAATGCAGGAAAACTTTAGAAATATTGGGTCCTCCAGTCCATCTGCACTGTGCTCTGGAGCTCCTCAGAGGCCACACGATTCCGCTCCGCGCCTTTCAGGCCGCAGTCTGTCGGTCACACACAGACCTCCCTGCAGGTAGGCTTTGAATGGTGTCCCAAGAGGCCGGTGTCTTGCCGAGAAAGTTCCCCCGGCAGATAAGGACCCCCCTGTACTGCGCTTGCGCAGTATGGTCGCCGAAAGACTCCGAAGTTGAACAGCTGATCATCAGCTGTACACGGCGCCTGCGTCCAGGTTCAAGCCCCACCAAGTGGACATAGAGTTTGAATATAACTATGCCGGGCGAAGCAAGGCCGTGCCCGAAGCATGGCGAGCAAAGCGAGCCCGCGAGGGTCCCTGTTACAGGCGCAGTGTACAGCTGACTTTCACCTGTCCAGCTTCGGCTATTTTCGGCGGCTCGTACTGCGCAAGCGCTGCGCCTGCGCAGTAATGGGGAGTCCTTATCCGCCGGGGGGAACTTTCTCGGCAGAACACCGGAAACATGCTATGCCTGTCCCTTTTATCTCCTTACCCAGCAGGCTGTTCTGTGACATGGGCTTGTGGGTAGGTGAACTGGGCATTGTGGGTCAGTAGTTCACAGACTGAGTTTCAACACCTGAGTCACTTCCTCATTACTACATCCCCCACAATGCATTGGAGCATGGCTTTACAGAAGCCAAACAAAAGTTCTAACAGCATTAAAAGAAAAGGACACTAGAGGGAGCCAAATTTGTATTTAACCACTTGCCGACCGCCTCACGCCTATATACGTGAGCAGAGCGGCACGGGCAGGCAAAATCACGTACCTGGTACGTGATTGCCTTCCCGCGGGTGGGGGGTCCGATCGGACCCCCCCCCGGTGCCAGCTGCGGTCGGCATTTGGTTGGGAGCGATGAGAGACGAGGGGGAGACCATCCGATCGTGGCCCCCCCCTCGCGATCGCTCCCAGCCACTGACAAACATCCCCTGCCTCTGTATAGTACACAGAGGCAGAGGATGTGATGTCATCTCTCCTCGGCTGTCAGTTTCCGTTCCAGCGCCGAGGAGAGATGACATGTAAGTAAGTGCACAACACAAACACACACAGTAGAACATGCCAGGCATACATTACACCCCCGATCCCCCCCCGATCGCCCCCCGATCCCCCCCCAATCACCCCCCCCCCCCTGTCACAAACTGACACCAAGCAGGTTTTTTTTTTTTTTTTTTTTTTTTTTCCTGATTACTGCATAGTGTCAGTTTGTGACAGTTAGCAGTGTTAGGACAGTTACTGTAACCCCCCTGTAGGTCTAGGGTACCCCCCTTACCCCCCCTAATAAAGTTTTAACCCCTTGATCACCCCCCCTCACCAGTGTCGCTAAGCGATCATTTTTCTGATCGCTGTATTAGTGTCGCTGGTGACGGTAGTTAGGGACGTAAATATTTAGGTTTGCCGTCAGTGTTTTATAGCGACAGGGACCCCCATATACTATCTAATAAATGTTTTAACCCCTTGATTGCCCCCTAGTTAACCCTTTCACCACTGATCACCGTATAACCGTTACGGGTGACGCTGGTTAGTTCGTTTATTTTTTATAGTGTCAGGGCACCCGCCGTTTATTACCGAATAAAGGTTTAGCCCCCTAATCGCCCGGCGGTGATATGCGTCGCCCCAGGCAGCGTCAGATTAGCGCCAGTACCCCCCCTAATAAAGTTTTAACCCCTTGATCACCCCCTGTCGCCAGTGTCGCTAAGCGATCATTTTTCTGATCGCTGTATTAGTGTCACTGGTGACGCTAGTTAGGGACGTAAATATTTAGGTTCGCCGTCAGTGTTTTATAGCGACAGGGACCCCCATTTACTATCTAATAAATGTTTTAACCCCTTGATTGCCCCCTAGTTAACCCTTTCACCACTGATCACCGTATAACTGTTACGGGTGACGCTGGTTAGTTAGTTTATTTTTTATAGTGTCAGGGCACCCGCCGTTTATTACCGAATAAAGGTTTAGCCCCCTGATCGCCCGGCGGTGATATGCGTTGCCCCAGGCAGCGTCAGATTAGCGCCAGTACCGCGAACACCCACGCACGCACCGTACACGCACCATACACCTCCCTTAGTGGTATAGTATCTGATTGGATCAATATCTGATCCGATCAGATCTATACTAGCGTCCCCAGCAGTTTAGGGTTCCCAAAAACGCAGTGTTAGCGGGATCAGCCCAGATACCTGCTAGCACCTGCGTTTTGCCCCTCCGCCCAGGCGAGCCCAGCCCACCCAAGTGCAGTATCGATCGATCACTGTCACTTACAAAACACAAAACGCATAACTGCAGCGTTCGCAGAGTCAGGCCTGATCCCTGCGATCGCTAACAGTTTTTTTGGTAGCATTTTGGTGAACTGGCAAGCACCAGCCCCAGGCAGCGTCAGATTAGCGCCAGTACCGCTAACACCCACGCACGCAGCATACGCCTCCCTTAGTGGTATAGTATCTGAACAGATCAATATCTGATCCGATCAGATCTATACAAGCGTCCCCAGCAGTTTAGGGTTCCCGAAAACGCAGTGTTAGCGGGATCAGCCCAGATACCTGCTAGCACCTGCGTTTTGCCCCTCCGCCCAGCCCAGCCCAGCCCACCCAAGTGCAGTATCGATCGATCACTGTCACTTACAAAACACTAAACGCATAACTGCAGCGTTTGCAGAGTCAGGCCGGATCCCTGTGATCGCTAACAGTTTTTTTTGTAGCGTTTTGGTGAACTGGCAAGCGCCAGCGGCCTAGTACACCCCGGTCGTAGTCAAACCAGCACTGCAGTAACACTTGGTGACGTGGCGAGTCCCATAAGTGCAGTTGAAGCTGGTGAGGTGGCAAGCACAAGTAGTGTCCCGCTGCCACCAAAAAGACAAACACAGGCCCGTCATGCCCATAGTGCCCTTCCTGCTGCATTCGCCAATCCTAATTGGGAACCCACCGCTTCTGCAGCGCCCGTACTTCCCCCATTCACATCCCCAACCAAATGCAGTCGGCTGCATGAGAGGCATTTTCTTTATGTCCTCCCGAGTACCCCTACCCAACGAACCCCCCAAAAAAGATGTTGTGTCTGCAGCAAGCGCGGATATAGCCGTGACACCCGCTATTATTGTCCCTCCTGTCCTGACAATCCTGGTCTTTGCATTGGTGAATGTTTTGAACGCTACCATGCACTAGTTGAGTATTAGCGTAGGGTACAGCATTGCACAGACTAGGCACACTTTCACAGGGTCTCCCGAGATGCCATCGCATTTTGAGAGACCCGAACCTGGAACCGGTTACAGTTATTATAGTTACAAAAAAAAGTGTAAAAAAAAAAAAACACAAACAAAAATATAAAATAAAAATAGTTGTCGTTTTATTGTTCTCTCTCTCTCTATTCTCTCTCTATTGTTCTGCTCTTTTTTACTGTATTCTATTCTGCAATGTTTTATTGTTATTGTTATTGTTATTATGTTTTATCATGTTTGTTTTTCAGGTATGTAATTATTTATACTTTACCGTTTACTGTGCTTTATTGTTAACCATTTTTTTGTCTTCAGGTATGCCATTCACGACTTTGAGTGGTTATACCAGAATGATGCCTGCAGGTTTAGGTATCATCTTGGTATCATTCTTTTCAGCCAGCGGTCGGCTTTCATGTAAAAGCAATCCTAGTGGCTAATTAGCCTCTAGACTGCTTTTACAAGCAGTGGGAGGGAATGCCCCCCCCCCAACATCTTCCGTGTTTTTCTCTGGCTCTCCTGTCTCAACAGGGAACCTGAAAATGCAGCCGGTGATTCAGCCAGCTGACCATAGAGCTGATCAGAGACCAGAGTGGCTCCAAACATCTCTATGACCTAAGAAACCGGAAGCTACGAGCATTTTATGACGTAGATTTCGCCGGATGTAAACAGCGCCATTGGGAAATTGGGAAAGCATTTTATCACACCGATCTTGGTGTGATCAGATGCTTTGAGGGCAGAGGAGAAATCTAGGGTCTAATAGACCCCAATTTTTGCAAAAAAGAGTACCTGTCACTACCTATTGCTATCATAGGGGATATTTACATTCCCTGAGATAACAATAAAAATGATTTAAAAAAAAAAAAAAATGAAAGGAACAGTTTAAAAATAAGATAAAAAAATAATAATAATAAAGAAAAAAAAAAAAAAAAAAAAAAAAGCACCCCTGTCCCCCCTGCTCTCGCGCTAAGGTGAACGCAAGCGTTGGTCTGGCGTCAAATGTAAACAGCAATTGCACCATGCATGTGAGGTATCGCCGCGAAGGTCAGATCGAGGGCAGTAATTTTAGCAGTAGACCTCCTCTGTAAATCTAAAGTGGTAACCTGTAAAGGCTTTTAAAGGCTTTTAAAAATGTATTTAGTTTGTCGCCACTGCACGTTTGTGCGCAATTTTAAAGCATGTCATGTTTGGTATCTATGTACTCGGCCTAAGATCATCTTTTTTATCTCATCAAACATTTGGGCAATATAGTGTGTTTTAGTGCATTAAAATGTAAAAAAGTGTGTTTTTTCCCCAAAAAATGCGTTTGAAAAATCGCTGCGCAAATACTGTGTGAAAAAAAAAAATGAAACACCCACCATTTTAATCTGTAGGGCATTTGCTTTAAAAAAAATATATAATGTTTGGGGGTTCAAAGTAATTTTCTTGCAAAAAAAAATTATTTTTTTATGTAAACAATAAGTGTCAGAAAGGGCTTTGTCTTCAAGTGGTTAGAAGAGTGGGTGATGTGTGACATAAGCTTCTAGATGTTGTGCATAAAATGCCAGGACAGTTCAAACCCCCCCCAAATGACCCCATTTTGGAAAGTAGACACCCCAAGCTATTTGCTGAGAGTCATGTTGAGTCCATGGAATAATTTATATTGTGACACAAGTTGCGGGAAAGAGACAATTTTTTTTTTTTTTTTTTTTTTTTTGCGCAAAGTTGTCACTAAATGATATATTGCTCAAACATGCCATGGGAATATGTGAAATTACACCCCAAAATACATTCTGCTGCTTCTCCTGAGTACGGGGATACCACATGTGTGAGACTTTTTGGGAGCCTAGCCGCGTACGGGACCCCGAAAACCAAGCACCGCCTTCAGGCTTTCTAAGGCCGTAAATTTTTGATTTCACTCTTCACCGCCTATCACAGTTTCGGGGGCCATGGAATGCCCAGGTGGCAAAAAAAAACCCCAAATGACCCCATTTTGGAAAGTAGACACCCCAAGCTATTTGATGAGAGGTATAGTGAGTATTTTGCAGACCTCACTTTTTGTCACAAAGTTTTGAAAATTGAAAAAAGAAAAAAAAAATTTTTTTTCTCGTCTTTCTTTATTTTCAAAAACAAATGAGAGCTGCAAAATACTCACCATGCCTCTCAGCAAATAGCTTGGGGTGTCTACTTTCCAAAATGGGGTCATTTGGGGGGGGTTTGTGCCACCTGGGCATTCCATGGCCTCCGAAACTGTGATAGGCAGTGAGGAGTAAAATCAAAAATGTACGCCCTTAGAAATCCTGAAGGCGGTGCTTGGTTTTCGGGGTCCCGTACGCGGCTAGGCTCCTAAAAAGTCCCACACATGTGGTATCCCCGTACTCAGGAGAAGCAGCTAAATGTATTTTGGGGTGCAATTCCACATATGCCCATGGCCTGTGTGAGCAATATATCATTTAGTGACAACTTTGTGCAAAAAAAAAAAAAAAATTGTCACTTTCCCGCAACTTGTGTCAAAATATAAAACATTCCATGGACTCAACATGCCTCAAAGCAAATAGCTTGGGGTGTCTACTTTCCAAAATGGGGTCATTTGGGGGGGGTTTATGTCATCTGGGCATTTTATGGCCTTCAAAACCGTGATAGGTAGTGAGGAGTAAAATCAAAAATGTACGCCCTTAGAAATCCTGAAGGCGGTGCTTGGTTTTCGGGGCCCCGTACGCGGCTAGGCTCCCAAAAAGTCCCACACATGTGGTATCCCCGTACTCAGGAGAAGCAGCTAAATGTATTTTGGGGTGCAATTCCACATATGCCCATGGCCTGTGTGAGCAATATATCATTTAGTGACAACTTTTTGTAATTTTTTTTTTTTTTTTTTTTTTTTGTCATTATTCAATCACTTGGGACAAAAAAAATGAATATTCAATGGGCTCAACATGCCTCTCAGCAAATTCCTTGGGGTGTCTACTTTCCAAAATGGGGTCATTTGTGGGGGTTTTGTACTGCCCTGCCATTTTAGCACCTCAAGAATCGACATAGGCAGTCATAAATTAAAGGCTGTGTAAATTCCAGAAAATGTACCCTAGTTTGTAGACGCTATAACTTTTGCGCAAACCAATAAATATACACTTATTGACATTTTTTTTACCAAAGACATGTGGCCGAATACATTTTGGCCTAAATGTATGACTAAAATTGAGTTTATTGGATTTTTTTTAGAACAAAAAGTAGAAAATATCATTTTTTTTCAAAATTTTCGGTCTTTTTCCGTGTATAGCGCAAAAAATAAAAACGGCAGAGGTGATCAAATACCATCAAAAGAAAGCTCTATTTGTGGGAAGAAAAGGACGCAAATTTCGTTTGGGTACAGCATTGCATGACTGCGCAATTAGCAGTTAAAGCGACGCAGTGCCGAATTGTAAAAAGTGCTCTGGTCAGGAAGGGGGTAAATCCTTCCGGGGCTGAAGTGGTTAAAGAATACCACATATTTAGCATGATAACGTGGGTGTGACACAGGGGCACTCTTTACGTCTAGAGGAAAAGTGATTTCATCTCCAAATACGGAAAGGTTTCTTCACAGTAAGAGCTGTGGAAATGTGGAATAGACTCCCTCCAGAGGTGGTTCTGGCCAGCTCAGTAGATTGCTTTAAGAAAGGCCTGGATACTTTCCTAAATGTGCATAATATAACTGGGTACTAACATTTATAGGTAAAGTTGATCCAGGGAAAATCTGATTACCTCTTGGGGGATCAGGAAGGAATTTTTCCCCCTGCTGTAGCAAATTGGAGCATGCTCTGCTGGGGTTTTTTGCCTTCCTCTGGATCAACTGTGGGTATAAAATTGGGTATATTGGATTGTACAATATTTTTTATTTTATTTATTTATTGTTTTTAAGGTTGACCTGTATGGACTTGAGTTTTTTTTCAACCTGACTAACTAAGTAACCCCTGCGCTACATCTGATCCGCTTTTCCCGCCCTCACAGCGAGGGCGTCGGCTTTATTATCCGCAACGGGGAGCCTTTTAGCTGACCAGGATTGCTGATGCAGGACTCCGTAGGAACCCTAAGCCATCCCTCACAAGCCGGAACACTCTCCCTATCTTCTCCTAACTCTCCCTGACAAGCGGGTTCTCTTCCCTGTCTATGCACACATGTGAACTGAACTAAACATGGCTGGGCTTTCTTATATAAGGTATCCACCCAAAAATGGCCAACCAAATCTCCCGAGATTTGCTGTCCTATCAGGACAGCAGGCTTCTCCAAAATGGTGCTGGAGACAATGATAGAGGCCAGACAACTCTGAACATATGTACACATCAACATATCAAATAGGCTGGAAAGTAAGTATATACACTTGCTATGTTTGGCATATATAATATAATCATCTCATTGTTTTCCTGATCTATCTGATCAAATTATTGTTCGAATAAAATGCTTTGTAAAAGAAAGTCCATGAGCAGTGTAGTGCAGTGTAGTGCAGGGCAGCTAGGCTGCCCTGCACTACAGCTGCCTACATCCCCCCCTTTAAGAATTGCAATGCCTTGCATGCACTACAAATATACCTGGCAGGATCACCTACCCTAGGCGAATGCCCTGTAAAGGTTAAAAACAGCATATCCAAGCATTAGAGCATTGACACAGTGATCCCAAATCTGTAAAGCTAATCATTGCTGAGTTAATAGGAAAGATTCAACTTTGCAGCAAACACCTGTATATCAGTTCATGCATTAGTAGTCCTACAGACAGACAAACAAAACCTGTGAAGCAAATGAAACAGACAGAACTATACACAGCAGTTTAACCTACTTTGTCAGCTTGTATATTAACAGCAAAATTATTCAGACACACCATGACAGCCCGCGGAAAGCTTACCTGGTCTGTGCAGCACACCTCCCTGACTGACTCTAAGGGGGATGGAGGAGGCTCCATTCCTGAACAGGTGGCCACCAATCCATTCTCAGGCAGCTGCCTGGGGCTCACGCCCGCTACTACAGCAGGCCAGCAGTTACCCCAACATCATCTTGCTGCTCCCTGCCGACTGAAAGCGCAGTCCAAGCACAGGAAGCAGACAAGGAGCCATCTTGGAAAGGGGCAGCCCTGACAAAATATTCCAGCATCTTTGCAAGAGAAACCAACATACCCAAAGCCAGACTAACACAAATGTGTGTGTGGGGCCACCACTCACCAGGGAGGAGAGACTGGATCAGTCCCAATCCAACCACAAGGCAGAATGGTTTTACCTGCATCCAGAGACCAGTATCCCAGCCCCCAGTATCTGGACCTGGGGGGTTCTCCCTCGTATGGAAGTTTTACAACCGAACAGAGGGGCTTCGTCACAGGAAAGAGGCTGAACCTGTATGGCTGGCCAGATGAATCCAGCAAGGTGAGGGCAAAAATAAAAATTTTCTTTGATTCATAGCTATAACCAGTTGAGTATTTGAAGAACAAAAAGAGAATGCCACCTGGGGGAGGCGACTCATTTATATATAGTATAACCAGTCCTGATTGGGCGAGGGGCGGAGCCTATCCCATTCATGTATGCTGTCGTGCTTGTGTCAGGAAAAACACTTTACACCTACTCAGACAGAGACAGCGAGGCCGCATACCCACGGATTAACCACCTACATATGTGCTACATAAGTACTCAGCACAAACTTCTCTTCAATGTTTACATCTAATTTTTAAGGTGGACATGCAGCAGGGAGAGAATTTTAGAGAAGGAAGTGCATTTTACCCTTACTTTGACATCATTTTGCATTTGCATTTCGCATTTGCCTAGCATATGTAAAGGAGAGTTAGGCCTGGATCAGGATATCTCCATAGTATACTGGATCTCAAATAATAATAGACTTGGCCAAAATAACTTCTAGATCTTTCTCTCCAAAGTCTGTCTTGGTAAATTGTGAATCACAGAGCGTGCTGGCTGGACTCCTACAGAGCTCTGGCTCCATGGCAACTTTGGTTCAAGTGGTATCTCAATCTTCGCAAGGCATAAAAGCATTAAAAGGTTCCCACTCAACTATACCTCACCACATATCCATATGAGGGGGACATTTGCAGGTTTACTTCTCCTAAGGTCTAATGCTCTTGTCTCCAGCAGCCATCCCACCTGGAGGGGAGATCCATTCATCCTTCCATGTGCTAGTTTCAAGGCCTAGGAGAGACTGACTTCTTAGCCTGACATCCTCACAGAGCAAAAGTCCAGAAGGGAAGAGAAAGAACAGAGAATGCTTCAGCAGATTTCCCAGGCCCACTGATTGACAAGGCTATCAAGCATCCGTAGCACAGAATCATATCTTTCTAGCACACCCTACTGGAGCAAGCTCTAACAACATATAGCAGAGAAAATATTCTCTATACTTAGAGGATCATTGCTGTTGTGGTACAAATAAGCTAACTACAGCCCACTTATAAAGTACAATCACACAATGTGCAGTAGTTACCGTCCTATAGCTCTCATTAATATCAACATTCCCCTCTACAACAAACTGATAGTTAATTGCCTCACACACCTGATCTTTAATATTGTTCATTTAGACCAAGTAAAGAAGCCAAGGATAATACCCTTAGTACTATTTTCCTTATGAAATATGCCCAGAAACGCAATGTACCAGTCTGTTTAAAAATTGGTCGATGCTGAGAAAGCATTTGACCAAGTACACTGGGAATTCCTTAGAGCAACAATTCAAAAAAGTGGGATTGGGTCCATATATTCTTTACAAAATATTAGCTCTTTATCATAACCCCTCTGTTTGTGTCCATACAAATGATCCTCTCTTGGATCCTATTTGGATCCACAATGGTACTCGCCAAGGGTGTCCTCCCCATTATTGTACATTCTAACCATGGCACACTTAAACTATAGATCTGTGTAATAATCCAGATATTTAGGGGACTGCAGTGGGTACCTACCGCTATAAACTGTCACTTTATGCAGATGACCTCCTCTTGTATGTCACAACTCCACATACAACTTATATTACTACCATCTATTATCAGAGAATTTGACAAATTTCGACATGTAAGCATTTTGAAAGTGAATTATGACAAGACAGATGTCTTGAACATATCTTTACCCCCTCAGGAATTATCTCATATCCAATTCAAGTTCTTTTTGAAATGGCAGCATGAGGCCAATAAATATACATTATAGGAATACATATTCCCACTTCCTTATCTAGCATTGCGGAACTAAGCTATAAACCCCTTCTGCACATGGTCCAAACATGTCTACAGTCTTTAAAAATAAACAAAAAAAACTTTATGGTTTGGATGTATGAATATTATTAAAATGGATAAATGACATAAATTATTGTGCACTTTTCAAACAATCCCTGTGCTTTTAACCTTCAGGCTTTGTATCCCATATCAATACTGCCATACACAATTTCATATGGCAACAAAAAAAAATAAGAATTAAGAACACCATCCTATTACTACAGAAGAATTAAGGTGCTGTGGCATTAACAAATATGTCATGTAACTTTCATGCATCATCATTGATTAGAATTTTAGACTGAAGGCTTTACCAAATTGTGGACCACTCTGAAGAACAATCTCATTACCCCAGACCTAGCTTTTCTGCATTGGACATTACCTATACACAGACCTCCTGAAGAATTCCTGTCTCTTCTGGAATCAGCCACTCTGCATGTATGGGACACATACCTAAATAAGGGATTGCTCTCCACTAGACCTTGTCCTTTAACCTTGACCAATCAACTTCTAGTTTTTATTGTCAAGGCTTAATTGAACAAGCTGAAGTTAGAAGCTGTTTGGCTACCATGCACAACTACTCCAGTCTTTGCACTCTTCAGTTTTAGTAAATCAACCCCCATACGTCATATGGAATGGATGGCCTCATGAGAAACTGATAAATCTAACACTTACAAGACCACATGATCTGTATGGACTCACTTTAGACACTCTTCAAATTTTACATCATAACTGCGAGACAGATCATTCAGATAATACCAAATCATTATGGTTTTTCCTCTTTGGTTACTTGGAACTTCGGAGGCATTATAAGACCCCCTACCACTCTTCTCATCTTACCTCTATTCTGCAAAACCCCACCCACACCCTTTTTTATTTTATTTTTTTTTCTCTTCCACTTTTATCTGTTCATTATCTTCTTCCTCTTTATATCTCATACAATCCAAACCATTGGGTTTTCATTTGCCTAAGGGTGTCAAAGAAAAGATTTGGAGTGCTGAATACATTGAGTTTTTAACTTTATTACTGTCTTCAAAAGACTACCCATTCAAACTGGATAAGAAGGACAATAGGCTTGAGGATGATCGTAAAAAGCTTATTGCCAAGTCAATTTTTAATTGGCTTCAAGCTTTTTCAATTTTTTCTAGAGTTATTTGTGAGAAGTTTCCAAATAAGAGTGCAGGACTTTTCCAACATATGGACATTGTTCTGGAAGCTTATTGTAACTTCGGTGGATATTCCTGGTTTACGTATGATGAAGCATTCAGACATAAATTGAGTATTCATCCTACTTTACAATGGTGTGTAATTTATTGAATTTATTCCTCCCTCCTCGACCCGTTCCGTCTCATCCAACCAATGTTTCTTCTAGTGTTTACTCTACTCTGCCTTATAAAAAGGGGATTTGTTTTGCATATAATGATAGCCAGTGTAAATGGCTTCATTCCTGTAGGTACAAGCAGGAATGTGCATTTTGCTCTGGTGCTCACCCTGTAGCAAAATGTTTTCATAAATTATCGTCACATTCTCAACAACAACCTAGAGACTTTATGGGTAAAAGCCAGATCGCCAGTGAACATGGAAAACATGTTGCCTTGGCTACTAATTTACCCTGATCGGCAGCAAACATTGCTATTAATTGAGGGTTTTTCAGCTTCCTAAATTTAATGGAGTTGGTTGTAAGTACGTAAGTGCATAATTTACCTTCTGTTGCCGCATTAGCTTCTGTTGTTAGGAATAAATCGTTAAAAGAAGTTAATGAGGGGAGAATTGCAGGCCCCATTTTCACAGCCTCCTTTTGATAATTTGAGAATTTCTCCTTTGGGGATTATCCCTAAAAAGGAACCCCATTCATTTTGGCTAATCCATCATTTGTCATATGCTTACGGTGATTCTTTAAATGATCAAATTGATCCGTCTTTGTCTTCAGTTACTTATGTATCTTTTTAATCTGCAATTTCACATCTTCGTTCGTTAGGTGAGGGCACTTTATTGGCTAAAGCAGATGTTAAATCTGCTTTTAGACTTCTTCCGATACACACTGATTCCTTTTGCTCATTGGGTATATGGGGAATATTATGTTGATAAATGCCTACCCATGGGGTGCTCTTTGGCTTGTTATTATTTTGAGGCATTTTCAACCTTTTTGGAATGGGTAGTTAAAACTGTATGTGGTTCGGATTTAAAAATTCCATATTTGGATGATTTTTTATTTTTGGGTAAACACAATTCGGAAGAATGCAATTATTTATTGGATTCCATTTTTAGTATTTGTAGTTATTTTAATATTTCTTTAGCTGAAGAAAAGACTGTTGGCCCTGTTGCTTGTTTAGAATTTTTGGGTGTGACTATTGATTCTTTAAATATGGAATTTAAACTAACTTTAGATAAATGAGATAAAATCTCAGTTATTGATTACATTTATTAGACGTAAAAAAATAACTTTAAAAGAAATGCAGTCTCTGCTTGGGATGTTAGCCTTTGCGACTAGAATTCTTCCGATTGGTAGAATTTTTTTCTAGAGGGAAAAAAGAAGTTCTGGACAGCCACACTCCGGAGTATAGCCTTTATTTATAAAGAGTCCAACAAATACAAGCCACACCAAAAAAAATGGGACAAACTAACTGACGCGTTTCACACTTAACAGTGCTTAGTCATAGCTCTGACGAGACTGAGCTATAACTAACGGAAAAAAGAAAAAAGAAAAAAATAACTGCACTTCAAAAATGTGTAAATTGAAGTAAAAAAAGCTGCGATGTCCTAAATGTGACACAAAAACACAACATAGGTAAGAAAAATTGGTGACTCGCGCTAAACAAACTAGTGATTGTGTGGCTGAAAAGTGCTGAACCAAAAGGTCTAGATTCAACAAATAAATGTAGATAGGAATAGTGTGGCACACTATATACAGTTGGAGGAATTCACAAGCCCCCTTAGTGGATACATATACAGGCAGTGCAATAATATATCACAATAAGTGCAAACATATTTCAAAAATAAGTCCATGTGTAATAAATGTAAAGAAAATGAATGTAAATAGTTAGAGGAATAGTCCATATGAAGAACACCCCAAAACAGTGATTGACAATCCTGGGTTATTCAATTGTATGGAAACGTAGATGTGTGGGTCTACCACCAAAAATAAGAGCCTGGCCGCTTACCAGAACCCCATGAACCCCCGTTACAGAGGGTCTAAATGGGCTTTGAGATCCTGCTAATCTGGAACTCCCAGGAGAGAAGATGGAAACAGGAAAGGACGTCAGGGACTGTGATGGAGGTGGATGGGTCCACAGAAGTGGGCTCAGCCCTCAGCATAGTGTTGTCATCAGAGGAAGAAAGAAAGGGAAGGCTCCCATAGTGCTGGATGTACAGCGACAATGGGAGGTGGAGCGATGATACCGCTCAACCCTACGCTGCGTTTCGCAAGAAAATTGCATCTTCCAGGCGCACCTGGAATAAATTACCGTTTGATTTTACACTATGGGAGCCCTCCCTTTCTTTCTTCCTCTGATGACAACACTATGCTGAGGGCTGAGCCCACTTCTGTGGACCCATCCACCTCCATCACAGTCCCTGACGTCCTTTCCAGTTTCCATCTTCGCTCCTGGGAGTTCCAGATTAGCAGGATCTCAAAGTCCATTTAGACCCTCTGTAAAGGGGGGTCATGGGGTTCTGGTAAGCGGCCAGGCTCTTATTTTTGGTGGTGGACCCACACATCTACGTTTACATACAATTGAATAACCTGGGATTGTCAATCACTGTTTTGGGGTGTTCTTCATATGGACTATTCTTCTAACTATTTACATTCATTTTCTTTACATTTATTACACATGCACTTATTTTTGAAATATGTTTGCACTTATTGTGATATATTATTGCACTGACTGTATATGTATCCACTAAGGGGGCTTTTGAATTCCTCCAACTGTATATAGTGTGCCACACTATTCCTATCTACATTTATTTGAATCTAGACCTTTTGGTGCGGCACTTTTCAGCCACACAATCACTAGTTTGTTTAGCGCGAGTCACCAATTTTTCTGAGCTATGACTAAGCACTGTTAAGTGTGAAACATGTCAGCTCGTTTGTCCCATTTTTTTTGCTGTGGCTTGTATTTGTTGGACTTTTTATAAATAAAGGCTATATTCCTGAGTGTGGCTGTCCAGAATTTTTTTTTGCCTCAAGTTGCTATATGCTTAGCCGGCACCTGGTGTTCCAGTTCCGAGGAGAGTCTTATATCTACATTTCCACCTGGAGCGGTGATCCCCTTCCTTTCCCCTAGAATTTTTTCTAGACATCTTTATTCTGTTATTTCGGAGTTAAAAAAATCCTTCATCTCATGTGTGCTTGTCTGGAGAAAAAGCTGATATGTTGTTCTGGTTGCAATTTTTACAACATTTTAATGGTAAAGCCATTTGTCAATTTGAATTATTTCCATTGAGGCTTTTTCTCTTTTCACTGATGCGGCTGGATCTGTCGTTTTTTTCCGCTATTTGGATGACACACTGGTGTGCTTCCCGTTGGCCTTCAAAATGGACTGTGCAAGGTTTTTGCAAGAACGTAGTGTTGCTAGAATTATTCCCAATTATTGTGGCGATAGAATTATGGGGACATTCTTTTCAGAACAGGGGATTACTTGTCAGTACTGACAATAAAGCGGTGGGTTATGCTATCAATTGCCTTTCATCCAAATCACCACAGGTTAAGAAATTGTTAAGATATTTGGTTTTTAAATGTCTGTCATTAAATATTTGGATTGGAGCTACATTTATTCCTGGTAGAGAAAACAGTTTGGCAGACTCGCTTTCTCGATTCCAGATGGATCCTTTTTATCATCTGATGCCGGAAGCGGATCTTCAAGGTGTTCCATGCCCCTGTCAATTATGGGATCAAATATAATTTTCGACCATATTCAACACTTGTTGGCTAAATCTACTTGGTTGAGTTATATTTCCTCTTGGAAGTTATTGATGTCCTTTTTACAAACTAATAGTTTTGTACAAGTTTTGTTTTGCATATAATGATAGCCAGTGTAAATGGCTTCATTCCTGTAGGTACAAGCAGGAATGTGCATTTTGCTCTGGTGCTCACCCTGTAGCAAAATGTTTTCATAAATTATCGTCACATTCTCAACAACAACCTAGAGACTTTATGGGTAAAAGCCAGATCGCCAGTGAACATGGAAAACATGTTGCCTTGGCTACTAATTTACCCTGATCGGCAGCAAACATTGCTATTAATTGAGGGTTTTTCGCACGGTTTTCAGCTTCCTAAATTTAATGGAGTTGGTTGTAAGTACGTAAGTGCATAATTTACCTTCTGTTGCCGCATTAGCTTCTGTTGTTAGGAATAAATCGTTAAAAGAAGTTAATGAGGGGAGAATTGCAGGCCCCATTTTCACAGCCTCCTTTTGATAATTTGAGAATTTCTCCTTTGGGGATTATCCCTAAAAAGGAACCCCATTCATTTTGGCTAATCCATCATTTGTCATATGCTTACGGTGATTCTTTAAATGATCAAATTGATCCGTCTTTGTCTTCAGTTACTTATGTATCTTTTTAATCTGCAATTTCACATCTTCGTTCGTTAGGTGAGGGCACTTTATTGGCTAAAGCAGATGTTAAATCTGCTTTTAGACTTCTTCCGATACACACTGATTCCTTTTGCTCATTGGGTATATGGGGAATATTATGTTGATAAATGCCTACCCATGGGGTGCTCTTTGGCTTGTTATTATTTTGAGGCATTTTCAACCTTTTTGGAATGGGTAGTTAAAACTGTATGTGGTTCGGATTTAAAAATTCCATATTTGGATGATTTTTTATTTTTGGGTAAACACAATTCGGAAGAATGCAATTATTTATTGGATTCCATTTTTAGTATTTGTAGTTATTTTAATATTTCTTTAGCTGAAGAAAAGACTGTTGGCCCTGTTGCTTGTTTAGAATTTTTGGGTGTGACTATTGATTCTTTAAATATGGAATTTAAACTAACTTTAGATAAATGAGATAAAATCTCAGTTATTGATTACATTTATTAGACGTAAAAAAATAACTTTAAAAGAAATGCAGTCTCTGCTTGGGATGTTAGCCTTTGCGACTAGAATTCTTCCGATTGGTAGAATTTTTTTCTAGAGGGAAAAAAGAAGTTCTGGACAGCCACACTCCGGAGTATAGCCTTTATTTATAAAGAGTCCAACAAATACAAGCCACACCAAAAAAAATGGGACAAACTAACTGACGCGTTTCACACTTAACAGTGCTTAGTCATAGCTCTGACGAGACTGAGCTATAACTAACGGAAAAAAGAAAAAAGAAAAAAATAACTGCACTTCAAAAATGTGTAAATTGAAGTAAAAAAAGCTGCGATGTCCTAAATGTGACACAAAAACACAACATAGGTAAGAAAAATTGGTGACTCGCGCTAAACAAACTAGTGATTGTGTGGCTGAAAAGTGCTGAACCAAAAGGTCTAGATTCAACAAATAAATGTAGATAGGAATAGTGTGGCACACTATATACAGTTGGAGGAATTCACAAGCCCCCTTAGTGGATACATATACAGGCAGTGCAATAATATATCACAATAAGTGCAAACATATTTCAAAAATAAGTCCATGTGTAATAAATGTAAAGAAAATGAATGTAAATAGTTAGAGGAATAGTCCATATGAAGAACACCCCAAAACAGTGATTGACAATCCTGGGTTATTCAATTGTATGGAAACGTAGATGTGTGGGTCTACCACCAAAAATAAGAGCCTGGCCGCTTACCAGAACCCCATGAACCCCCGTTACAGAGGGTCTAAATGGGCTTTGAGATGCTGCTAATCTGGAACTCCCAGGAGAGAAGATGGAAACAGGAAAGGACGTCAGGGACTGTGATGGAGGTGGATGGGTCCACAGAAGTGGGCTCAGCCCTCAGCATAGTGTTGTCATCAGAGGAAGAAAGAAAGGGAAGGCTCCCATAGTGCTGGATGTACAGCGACAATGGGAGGTGGAGCGATGATACCGCTCAACCCTACGCTGCGTTTCGCAAGAAAATTGCATCTTCCAGGCGCACCTGGAATAAATTACCGTTTGATTTTACACTATGGGAGCCCTCCCTTTCTTTCTTCCTCTGATGACAACACTATGCTGAGGGCTGAGCCCACTTCTGTGGACCCATCCACCTCCATCACAGTCCCTGACGTCCTTTCCAGTTTCCATCTTCGCTCCTGGGAGTTCCAGATTAGCAGGATCTCAAAGTCCATTTAGACCCTCTGTAAAGGGGGGTCATGGGGTTCTGGTAAGCGGCCAGGCTCTTATTTTTGGTGGTGGACCCACACATCTACGTTTACATACAATTGAATAACCTGGGATTGTCAATCACTGTTTTGGGGTGTTCTTCATATGGACTATTCTTCTAACTATTTACATTCATTTTCTTTACATTTATTACACATGCACTTATTTTTGAAATATGTTTGCACTTATTGTGATATATTATTGCACTGACTGTATATGTATCCACTAAGGGGGCTTTTGAATTCCTCCAACTGTATATAGTGTGCCACACTATTCCTATCTACATTTATTTGAATCTAGACCTTTTGGTGCGGCACTTTTCAGCCACACAATCACTAGTTTGTTTAGCGCGAGTCACCAATTTTTCTGAGCTATGACTAAGCACTGTTAAGTGTGAAACATGTCAGCTCGTTTGTCCCATTTTTTTTGCTGTGGCTTGTATTTGTTGGACTTTTTATAAATAAAGGCTATATTCCTGAGTGTGGCTGTCCAGAATTTTTTTTTGCCTCAAGTTGCTATATGCTTAGCCGGCACCTGGTGTTCCAGTTCCGAGGAGAGTCTTATATCTACATTTCCACCTGGAGCGGTGATCCCCTTCCTTTCCCCTAGAATTTTTTCTAGACATCTTTATTCTGTTATTTCGGAGTTAAAAAAATCCTTCATCTCATGTGTGCTTGTCTGGAGAAAAAGCTGATATGTTGTTCTGGTTGCAATTTTTACAACATTTTAATGGTAAAGCCATTTGTCAATTTGAATTATTTCCATTGAGGCTTTTTCTCTTTTCACTGATGCGGCTGGATCTGTCGTTTTTTTCCGCTATTTGGATGACACACTGGTGTGCTTCCCGTTGGCCTTCAAAATGGACTGTGCAAGGTTTTTGCAAGAACGTAGTGTTGCTAGAATTATTCCCAATTATTGTGGCGATAGAATTATGGGGACATTCTTTTCAGAACAGGGGATTACTTGTCAGTACTGACAATAAAGCGGTGGGTTATGCTATCAATTGCCTTTCATCCAAATCACCACAGGTTAAGAAATTGTTAAGATATTTGGTTTTTAAATGTCTGTCATTAAATATTTGGATTGGAGCTACATTTATTCCTGGTAGAGAAAACAGTTTGGCAGACTCGCTTTCTCGATTCCAGATGGATCCTTTTTATCATCTGATGCCGGAAGCGGATCTTCAAGGTGTTCCATGCCCCTGTCAATTATGGGATCAAATATAATTTTCGACCATATTCAACACTTGTTGGCTAAATCTACTTGGTTGAGTTATATTTCCTCTTGGAAGTTATTGATGTCCTTTTTACAAACTAATAGTTTTGTACAAGTTTTGTTTTGCATATAATGATAGCCAGTGTAAATGGCTTCATTCCTGTAGGTACAAGCAGGAATGTGCATTTTGCTCTGGTGCTCACCCTGTAGCAAAATGTTTTCATAAATTATCGTCACATTCTCAACAACAACCTAGAGACTTTATGGGTAAAAGCCAGATCGCCAGTGAACATGGAAAACATGTTGCCTTGGCTACTAATTTACCCTGATCGGCAGCAAACATTGCTATTAATTGAGGGTTTTTCGCACGGTTTTCAGCTTCCTAAATTTAATGGAGTTGGTTGTAAGTACGTAAGTGCATAATTTACCTTCTGTTGCCGCATTAGCTTCTGTTGTTAGGAATAAATCGTTAAAAGAAGTTAATGAGGGGAGAATTGCAGGCCCCATTTTCACAGCCTCCTTTTGATAATTTGAGAATTTCTCCTTTGGGGATTATCCCTAAAAAGGAACCCCATTCATTTTGGCTAATCCATCATTTGTCATATGCTTACGGTGATTCTTTAAATGATCAAATTGATCCGTCTTTGTCTTCAGTTACTTATGTATCTTTTTAATCTGCAATTTCACATCTTCGTTCGTTAGGTGAGGGCACTTTATTGGCTAAAGCAGATGTTAAATCTGCTTTTAGACTTCTTCCGATACACACTGATTCCTTTTGCTCATTGGGTATATGGGGAATATTATGTTGATAAATGCCTACCCATGGGGTGCTCTTTGGCTTGTTATTATTTTGAGGCATTTTCAACCTTTTTGGAATGGGTAGTTAAAACTGTATGTGGTTCGGATTTAAAAATTCCATATTTGGATGATTTTTTATTTTTGGGTAAACACAATTCGGAAGAATGCAATTATTTATTGGATTCCATTTTTAGTATTTGTAGTTATTTTAATATTTCTTTAGCTGAAGAAAAGACTGTTGGCCCTGTTGCTTGTTTAGAATTTTTGGGTGTGACTATTGATTCTTTAAATATGGAATTTAAACTAACTTTAGATAAATGAGATAAAATCTCAGTTATTGATTACATTTATTAGACGTAAAAAAATAACTTTAAAAGAAATGCAGTCTCTGCTTGGGATGTTAGCCTTTGCGACTAGAATTCTTCCGATTGGTAGAATTTTTTTCTAGAGGGAAAAAAGAAGTTCTGGACAGCCACACTCCGGAGTATAGCCTTTATTTATAAAGAGTCCAACAAATACAAGCCACACCAAAAAAAATGGGACAAACTAACTGACGCGTTTCACACTTAACAGTGCTTAGTCATAGCTCTGACGAGACTGAGCTATAACTAACGGAAAAAAGAAAAAAGAAAAAAATAACTGCACTTCAAAAATGTGTAAATTGAAGTAAAAAAAGCTGCGATGTCCTAAATGTGACACAAAAACACAACATAGGTAAGAAAAATTGGTGACTCGCGCTAAACAAACTAGTGATTGTGTGGCTGAAAAGTGCTGAACCAAAAGGTCTAGATTCAACAAATAAATGTAGATAGGAATAGTGTGGCACACTATATACAGTTGGAGGAATTCACAAGCCCCCTTAGTGGATACATATACAGGCAGTGCAATAATATATCACAATAAGTGCAAACATATTTCAAAAATAAGTCCATGTGTAATAAATGTAAAGAAAATGAATGTAAATAGTTAGAGGAATAGTCCATATGAAGAACACCCCAAAACAGTGATTGACAATCCTGGGTTATTCAATTGTATGGAAACGTAGATGTGTGGGTCTACCACCAAAAATAAGAGCCTGGCCGCTTACCAGAACCCCATGAACCCCCGTTACAGAGGGTCTAAATGGGCTTTGAGATCCTGCTAATCTGGAACTCCCAGGAGAGAAGATGGAAACAGGAAAGGACGTCAGGGACTGTGATGGAGGTGGATGGGTCCACAGAAGTGGGCTCAGCCCTCAGCATAGTGTTGTCATCAGAGGAAGAAAGAAAGGGAAGGCTCCCATAGTGCTGGATGTACAGCGACAATGGGAGGTGGAGCGATGATACCGCTCAACCCTACGCTGCGTTTCGCAAGAAAATTGCATCTTCCAGGCGCACCTGGAATAAATTACCGTTTGATTTTACACTATGGGAGCCCTCCCTTTCTTTCTTCCTCTGATGACAACACTATGCTGAGGGCTGAGCCCACTTCTGTGGACCCATCCACCTCCATCACAGTCCCTGACGTCCTTTCCAGTTTCCATCTTCGCTCCTGGGAGTTCCAGATTAGCAGGATCTCAAAGTCCATTTAGACCCTCTGTAAAGGGGGGTCATGGGGTTCTGGTAAGCGGCCAGGCTCTTATTATTGGTGGTGGACCCACACATCTACGTTTACATACAATTGAATAACCTGGGATTGTCAATCACTGTTTTGGGGTGTTCTTCATATGGACTATTCTTCTAACTATTTACATTCATTTTCTTTACATTTATTACACATGCACTTATTTTTGAAATATGTTTGCACTTATTGTGATATATTATTGCACTGACTGTATATGTATCCACTAAGGGGGCTTTTGAATTCCTCCAACTGTATATAGTGTGCCACACTATTCCTATCTACATTTATTTGAATCTAGACCTTTTGGTGCGGCACTTTTCAGCCACACAATCACTAGTTTGTTTAGCGCGAGTCACCAATTTTTCTGAGCTATGACTAAGCACTGTTAAGTGTGAAACATGTCAGCTCGTTTGTCCCATTTTTTTTGCTGTGGCTTGTATTTGTTGGACTTTTTATAAATAAAGGCTATATTCCTGAGTGTGGCTGTCCAGAATTTTTTTTTGCCTCAAGTTGCTATATGCTTAGCCGGCACCTGGTGTTCCAGTTCCGAGGAGAGTCTTATATCTACATTTCCACCTGGAGCGGTGATCCCCTTCCTTTCCCCTAGAATTTTTTCTAGACATCTTTATTCTGTTATTTCGGAGTTAAAAAAATCCTTCATCTCATGTGTGCTTGTCTGGAGAAAAAGCTGATATGTTGTTCTGGTTGCAATTTTTACAACATTTTAATGGTAAAGCCATTTGTCAATTTGAATTATTTCCATTGAGGCTTTTTCTCTTTTCACTGATGCGGCTGGATCTGTCGTTTTTTTCCGCTATTTGGATGACACACTGGTGTGCTTCCCGTTGGCCTTCAAAATGGACTGTGCAAGGTTTTTGCAAGAACGTAGTGTTGCTAGAATTATTCCCAATTATTGTGGCGATAGAATTATGGGGACATTCTTTTCAGAACAGGGGATTACTTGTCAGTACTGACAATAAAGCGGTGGGTTATGCTATCAATTGCCTTTCATCCAAATCACCACAGGTTAAGAAATTGTTAAGATATTTGGTTTTTAAATGTCTGTCATTAAATATTTGGATTGGAGCTACATTTATTCCTGGTAGAGAAAACAGTTTGGCAGACTCGCTTTCTCGATTCCAGATGGATCCTTTTTATCATCTGATGCCGGAAGCGGATCTTCAAGGTGTTCCATGCCCCTGTCAATTATGGGATCAAATATAATTTTCGACCATATTCAACACTTGTTGGCTAAATCTACTTGGTTGAGTTATATTTCCTCTTGGAAGTTATTGATGTCCTTTTTACAAACTAATAGTTTTGTACAATTTTCTTTTGAAGAAGTTATAATATTATTTCTTTAATGGATAAACAATATTCATGGTCTAATCTGAATAAAAAGTTAGCTGGCGTTTCATTTTTTCTAAAGCTAAATTCATTGCCACATTGTTTGAGTTTCTTTTCGGTCAAGCAAGCATTAAAAGGGTATAAGAAATCTATGCTTCACAGAGATGAACGCTCTGCTATTGATATTGATCTATTGAGCGGTTTGTGTTCTGTTTCTGCGAAGGTTTGTTTTTCTGTTTATGAAGATCTTCTTTTTAAATTGTTTTTTTTTTTCATTTCTTTGGAGCTTTTCGCATATTGGAGGTTGTCTCTGCTGCAAAAAGTAAGCCCTCTCCAATGAAAATTGAGGATGTAATTATTGAGGATAACCAATTGAGGATTTTTCTTCTTTACAGTAAGACTGATGGGTATGGCAAGGGACATTGGATTTATTTAAATTGGTGTCCTTTCCGTGACATTTGTCCTACATGGCTTTTAAGACAATATTTGCTAGTAAGGCCTGATTTTAATGATAATTTGTTTGTTCATGTTGATGGTTCTCCATTAACTAGATACCAGTTTAACCGTGTTGTTCACAGCTGTTTGGATTATCTACATTTGAATCATATTTGCTTAACTTCTCATTCTTTTAGAATAGGTGCAGCCACTGAAGCTGCCAAACTTGGTTTGCATGCAAATGTTATTAAGAAATTGGGTAGATGGAGATCTGATTCTTACAAGTTGTATATCCGTCCTAACTCTTTGGTTTAATTTTCTAACAGGTTGCTTGAATGTTGTTTGGATTCTTGGCCACTCCTTTGTGTATTGGGCTCAGAAGAGAGCGTCAGCAAGATCCTATTCTTCTAATTTGAGTCTTGATTCTTCTTTTAAAGCATACTGGAGTGGCTGGAGAGGTATGCGATGGAATGACTTACAGTCTGAGTTTTATAGATTGTTTGACTGTTGGCCACAGCCTGATTTTCTACTTATTCATTTAGGGGATAATGACATCAGTCAGATGAAGAATTTAGATTTAGTTTTTGAACTTCAATCAACAAGTAACTAATCTCAATAGCTTGGCTTTTCCTCATTTAAGAATTGTATTTTCCGAAATCATTCCTCGACTTCAATGGATTAATTCTACTTACGTCCTTTTGAAAAAATTAGAAAGCAGGTCAACAGATCTATTTATACATTTTTAAAGCATTCTTTTGGCTTTAGTTTTCGGCACTTAGAATTGGAGGGTGATCATTGTGGTTTATACCGTAAGGACGCTATTCATTTATCGGATATTGGGCTTGATATTTGAAACAAGGATTTCCCGACTTGCATAGAAAAAGCAACGGGCTGGGGTTAGGTGACAGGCAGTATGCTTATCATACTTCCTGTCGGTTGGGGTAAGTTTGTTTTGATTACTAAGAAGAGAGAATTTTATTAAGCCTGAGCCGTAGTGGCTGGGTTTTTTTATTTATTTATCTATACTTTTAAGTGATGTGATAATAAAATTATTGGTAAATATTTTAGAAAATTTATTAAACCAATAAAAACAGCCGTGGCCAAAATATTTATCCAATAAAATATTTTATTTGAAATGAATTGCTTGTCTGGTTTTGAATTTATTATATATACAATGTAAAATGCCTGCTGCCTTCTACCCCATGTGTAAATCTTACACGTTCCTACACCCACATGCGGCCACTAGGGATGAGCCGAACACCCCCCGGTTCGGTTCGCACCAGAACCTGCGAACGGACCGAAAGTTCGCATGAACGTTAGAACCCCATTGACGTTTATGGGACTCGAACGTTCGAAATCAAAAGTGCTAATTTTAACGGCTAATTTGCATGGTATTGTCCTAAAAAGGGTTTGGGGACCCGGGTCCTATCCCAGGGGACATGTATCAATGCAAAAAAAACTTTTAAAAACGGCCGTTTTTTCGGGAGCAGTGATTTTAATGATGCTTAAAGTAAAAAAAAAAAAAGTGAAATATTCCTTTAAATATCGTACCTGTGGGGTGTCTATAGTATGCCTGTGAAGTGACGCGTGTTTCCAGTGTTTAGAACAGTCCCTGCACAAAATGTCATTTTTAAAAGGAAAAAATCTAATTTAAAACTGCTTGCGGGTTTAATGTAATGTCGGGTCATGGCAATATGGATGAAAATCAGTGAGACAAACGGCATGGGTACCCCCCAGTCCATTACCAGGCCCTTTGGGTCTTGTATGGATATTAAGGGGAACCCCGCACCCAAAATAAAATAAGGAAAGGTGTGGGGCCACCAGGCCCTATATACTCTGAACAGCAGTATACAGGCGGTGCAAACAAGACAGGGACTGTAGGTTTGTTGTTAAGTAGAATCTGTTTGTAATTTTGAACGGGTACATTTTTAACGTGTTTAGCTCCAGCCAAAAAATCTTTTTTAAGCTTTTTGGAAAACATAGAGAAGGGTTATCACCCCTGTGACATTTGTTTTGCTGTCTTTCCTCCTCTTCAGAAGATTTCACCTCACTTTTTGTCCCAATGAAAAATGTTTTTTGAAAATTTGGGTTTTTTTGTGGAACAAGGATTGGAAAGCATCAGTGGAAAGGAGAATATTTTTTCCCATATTAACTCTTACAGGAGAGAATTTCCCTTCCTAGGGGTAGATTTCATCTCACTTCCTGTTGTCTCCTTCCATTTGCAAGTAGGAGTCGTTTGTAAGTTAGATGTTTGAAAGTAGGGTCCTGCCCTATATACTCAGCAGAAATTTGGGCCTTAGGTGTTGCTGTGGCCACAACACTGTAAGCCCTCACAGGGCCCTGCTGTGAAATATTAGATCAAGAATTGTAATTACATGCCCCTGTTGAACAGGAGCTGAAAAATTAGGCCTTAGGCACTGGTGCTGGTGCCACAACACTGCAACCCCTCACAGACACTCTAGTTGAAACGCAGGAACAAGCCCTGCTGCAAAGTATTGCATCAAAAATTGTAATTACACGCCCCTGTTAGACAGGGGCTGAAAAATTGGGTCTTAGGCACTGGTGCTGGTGCCACAACACTGCAACCCCTCACAGACACTCTAGTTGGAATGCAGGAACGAGCCCTGCTGCAAAGTATTACATCAAAAATTGTAATTACACGCCCCTGTTAAACAGGGGCTGAAAAATTGTGCCTTAGGCACTGGTGGTGGCGCCCAGAACCAAAAATGTTCTTACAAGCTATCAGCGTGATGATTGAGGAGGAAGAGGATAATTACTCAGGGATAGTCACTCAGCATCAGCATAGGCAGTCTTTGAAGGGATCTGAGATTTCAAAAAAATGAAATGGCCTCATGAATGGTTGATTACGCCCTCAGATGACGTCCGGAAGTGACGAAACGCGTCAGGGTCGTAATCAACCGGAAGTGACGTTTGCGCTCCACGGAAGGTAACCAGGAAGCGAACGGCTTAGCCGTGTACAGCTCGCATCCAGGAGTTCCTCCGGCGGGACACTAATACAGGCACAGTGCACCTTTCAATGCTCGTTTTGTTTTTATATTTGGTACGCATATTTGAAATGGGGAATGTGATTTTATGATTTGTTTAATAAATGGTCTGAAGCAATATCACGCTATTGGGCATTTCATTTTCTCCCCATGTTACACATACCGAGAGGGTCTTGCACCACCTGGTGGTTGAATTAAGGAGACGGCAAGGATTTAAAGATCATTTTTCAAAAGGCCTGTGGTTATATACATTGTGGTGAGTGCAACCTCACGGGGGGTGACCCCCTCACGTGGTGATCGCTATTGGTGAAAGGATTTCTACGCTTGCCTTCATATCCACAGTCTGCATCTTCAATTATGAACTTTCCTGCCTTTTAAACATTAGTTCTATATACAGTGTTTTATAACATCGGACACTTAGCGCCGCCTCAATAAGTTTAACAAATCAAAGACTGGACACGCATTTTTTATGATTTGCAGATTTATTGTTTATTACAAGAATTGTAATTACATGCCACTGTTGAACAGGAGCTGAAAAATTAGGCCTTAGGCACTGGTGCTGGTGCCACAACACTGCAACCCCTTACAGACACTCTAGTTGGAACTCAGGAACGAGCCCTGCTGCAAAGTATTGCATCAAAAATTGTAATTACACGCCCCTGTTAGACAGGGGCAGAAAAATTGGGCCTTAGGCACTGGTGCTGGTGTCACAACACTGCAACCCCTCACAGACACTCTAGTTGGAACGCAGGAACGAGCCCTGCTGCAAAGTATTGCATCAAAAATTGTAATTACACGCCCCTGTTAGACAGGAGCAGAAAAATTGGGCCTTGGGCACTGGTGCTGGTGCCACAACACTGCAACCCCTCACAGACACTCTAGTTGGAATGCAGGAACGAGCCCTGCTGCAAAGTATTACATCAAAAATTGTAATTACACGCCCCTGTTAAACAGGGGCTGAAAAATTGTGCCTTAGGCACTGGTGGTGGCGCCCAGAACCAAAAATGTTCTTACAAGCTATCAGCGTGATGATTGAGGAGGAAGAGGATAATTACTCAGGGATAGTCACTCAGCATCAGCATAGGCAGTCTTTGAAGGGATCTGAGATTTCAAAAAAAATTATTCGGTTACATCAGCATCAGGTGCTTGGTAGCTGGTGGTGATCCAAGACTGATTCATTTTTATGAAGGTCAGTCGATCGACCGGGTCGGTGGACAGACGCACCCTGTGATCGGTTACCACGCCTCCAGCAGCACTGAATGTGCGTTCCGAAAGAACGCTGGATGCAGGACAGGCCAGTAGCTCAATTGCATACTGTGCAAGCTCTGGCCAGTGATCCATCCTCAAGACCCAGTAACCCAGAGGATTTTCGGTGGGAAAGGTGTCCAAGTCTGATCTTGCCCCTAGGTATTCCTGCACCATGTAAAACAGACGCTGGCGATGGTTGCTGGAACCGATCATACCTTGGGGCTGCGGACCAAAAAATTGTCTGAACGCATCGGTCAGACGGCCACCTTCTCCACCGCTCCTTCTTTGACTGACCGAAGCCTCAGCAACACGTTGTCCAGAAACAGGAGTTTGTAACCTCCCAGTCTCTGGGAACGCGTTGCACAGACCTTTCTGCAAGGCCTCCCGAAGATGTTTCATCCTCTGCTCCCTCTGCGATGGCAAGATGAGGTCCGCAACCTTACCCTTGTAACGTGGATCAAGGAGGGTTGCCAGCCAGTATTGGTCCTTCTCCTTGATACCACGAATACAAGGATCCTTACGCAGGCTTTGCAGGATCAGGGAGGCCATGCAGCGTAGGTTTGCTGAGGCATTCGGTCCGGAGTCCTCTGGGTCACTAAGGACGACATGGTCCGCAGCCACCTCCTCCCAGCCACGTACAAGTCCATGTGTTTCTTGGGACTGATCCCTTAAAGACTGCTGCTGATGCTGAGTGCCAGGCTCCACCTCCATACTGACACAATCTTCCTCCTCCTCCTCCTCCTCCTCTTCCTGTGTGATCGGCGGGCATGCAGGAACACTGTCTAGATAAAGGGGGCCTTGAGAGCTAAGGAAGTCCTCCTCTTCCTGCCTCTGTTCTGCCTCAAGTGCCCTGTCCATTATTCCACGCAGCGTGTGCTCCAACAGGTGGACAAGGGGGACAGTGTCACTGATGCATGCACTGTCACTGCTCACCATCCTCGTGGCCTCCTCAAATGGTGACAGGACAGTGCATGCATCCCTGATCATGGCCCACTGGCGTGGGGAAAAAAACCAAGCTCCCCTGACCCTGTCCTGGTGCCATAGTTGCACAGGTACTCATTGATGGCCCTCTGCTGCGTGTGCAGCCGCTGCAGCATGGCCAACGTTGAGTTCCACCTGGTGGGCATGTCACAGATTAGGCAGTTCTTGGGCAGGTTAAACTCCTTTTGGAGGTCCGTCAGCCGAGCACTGGCATTATATGACCGGCGGAAATGCACACAGACTTTCCTGGCCTGCCTCAGGACATCCTGTAAGCCCGGGTACCTGCCCAAGAACCGCTGCACCACCAAGTTAAGGACGTGAGCCAAACAGGGCACATGGGTCATTTGTCCCTGTCGGAGGGCAGAGAGGAGGTTGGTGCCATTGTCGCAAACCACCATTCCTGCCTTAAGTTGGCGTGGCGTCAACCACCTCTGAACCTGCCCCTGCAGAGCTGACAGAACCTCTGCCCCATTGTGGCTCCTGTCCCCCAAGCACACCAGCTCAAGCACCGCATGGCATCTTTTGGCCTGCGTACTTGCGTAGCCCCTTGAACGACTACGGAGCACCGCTGGTTCCGAGGAAGAGGCCATGGAGGAAGAAGAAGAGGAGGGGGTGGAGGAGAGAGGTGTGTCACAATCATTAGCATTTTGGAGGCGTGGTGGCGGAACAACCTCCAACACTACTGCACCTTGTCCAGCATCCTTCCCAGCTGCCAGCAGAGTCACCCAATGCGCCGTGAAACTTAGGTAACGTCCCTGTCCATGCCTGCTGGACCATGAGTCAGCGGTAATATGCACCTTACCGCTGACCGCCCTGTCCAGCAAGGCATGGACATTGCCTTCCACATGCCGGTAGAGAGCCGGAATCGCCTTCCGTGAGAAAAAGTGGCGTTTGGTACCTGCCATTGAGGAACCGCACATTCCACAAACTCACGGAAGGGGGCAGAGTCTACCAACTGAAAAGGCAGCAGTTGAAGTGCTAGCAATTTTGCCAAGCTAGCATTCAACCGCTGGGCATGTGGATGGCTGGGAGCAAACTTTTTTCGGCGGTGCAGCAGCTGGGGCAGGGAAATTTGCCTGGTACAATCTGACGTCGGTGTACCAAAAGCAGATTGCCCACAAGTACTTGGCTGTGACACACCTAATTCTACACCTTCATTCCTCTCAGTGCAGGTCTCAGAGAGGACTGAAGGTCTAGTGGGGTTGGAAATCTCAGCTGATGAGGAGCAAGGAGAGGTCCTCTTTGTTCTTTGGTGTGGGTCTTTTAGATGCCAACGAACTGCATGGCAGGTCAACATATGTCTGGTCAAGCATGTGGTACCCAAGCGGGAGATGTTTTGGCCACGTGAGATACGCTTGAGACATATGTTGCAAATAGCAGCGGTGCGATCTGATGCACTCGTCTCAAAAAAGGCCCACACCAAAGAACTTTTTGAATAACGCGCAGAGACTGCAGCGCCCTGCACATGTGATGCAGTCAATGTGCTGCCCTTAGGCTGGCCCCTGGAGGGCATCCTGCCTCGTTGGTGATGTGCCGCCTCCTCCTCCTCCTCCTCTCTCCTATCAGGCACCCACGTTGAGTCAGTGACCTCATCAACCCCTCCCTCCTCATCACTGGAGCAAACCTGGCAGTATGCTGCAGCAGGGGGAGCATGACTGCCAGATTGCTGTCCTTCTTGGGCACCCCCTCTGTCCGTGCTCATGTTACTGCCTTCATCGAGCTCAGTATCATCATCAGAGCCTTCCAAACGCTGGGCATCCTCCTGGAGCATGTACCCAACACTGTGGTCAAACAGTTCGAGGGACTCCTCAGGAGGACATGGTGGAGCTATGGAAGGAGTCACTGATGACATTGAGCCGAGGGAAGAGGCCGCTGCTTTGCCAGACAAAGCACCCTGGGCATGGGTGAGAGAGGATGAGGAGGATGAGGACGGCTTGGTCATCCACTCGACCAAGTCTTCCGCATGTTGCGGCTCAACACAGCCAGCTGCCGAAAAAAAGGCCAAGCGTGTCCCATGGCCACGTGCTGATGAGGATGCACCGTCTCCACCACCAGCACTAGACACAGAGCCTGCTTGCCCTCTCTTATTGGCTTGTGACTGTCTGCCTCTCCTTCTTGGCCTTCCAGACATACTAATGGCCTGTAGCTGCACCAAGCTGGGATATATATATATATATATATATATATATATATATATATATATATATATAAATATATATATATATATACACTGCAGCTAGCAAAATCAACTGCCTGCCTGTAGTATGAGAACACCACCAACCTTCTACAGGTAGCTTTAGCTGAACACTGTGAGGTGGATGCACCCCACTAACTTGTAGGTTTAGCTGAACACTGTGAGCAGGACGCACTGCACTAACTGTAAATAGTCTAGCTGCCTGACCGTGGTACTAATAGGATCAAAAGAACACCAGTAATTTTCTTTAGGTAGCTGTAAATACTTTAACAAGACAAGCCTGCCTGTCAGTAGGAAGGTAACAGGAACGGATCTAGCTGAACACTGTGAGCAGGACCCACTGCACTAAATGTAAATAGTCTAGCTGCCTGACCGTGGTACTAATAGGATCAAAAGAACACCAGTAATTTTCTTCAGGTAGCTTTATATACTGTAACAAGACAAGCCTGCCTGTCAGTAGGAAGATAACAGGAACGGATCTAGCTGAACACTGTGAGCAGGACGCACTGCACTAAATGTAAATAGTCTAGCTGCCTGACCGTGGTACTAATAGGATCAAAAGAACACCAGTAATTTTCTTCAGGTAGCTTTATATACTGTAACAAGACAAGCCTGCCTGTCAGTAGGAAGATAACAGGAATGGATCTAGCTGAACACTGTGAGCAGGACGCACTGCACTAAATGTAAATAGTCTAGCTGCCTGACCGTGGTACTAATAGGATCAAAAGAACACCAGTAATTTTCTTCAGGTAGCTTTATATACTGTAACAAGACAAGCCTGCCTGTCAGTAGGAAGATAACAGGAACGGATCTAGCTGAACACTGTGAGCAGGACGCACTGCACTAAATGTAAATAGTCTAGCTGCCTGACCGTGGTACTAATAGGATCAAAAGAACACCAGTAATTTTCTTCAGGTAGCTTTATATACTGTAACAAGACAAGCCTGCCTGTCAGTAGGAAGATAACAGGAACGGATCTAGCTGAACACTGTGAGCAGGACGCACTGCACTAAATGTAAATAGTCTAGCTGCCTGACCGTGGTACTAATAGGATCAAAAGAACACCAGTAATTTACTTCAGGTAGCTTTATATACTGTAACAAGACAAGCCTGCCTGTCAGTAGGAAGATAACAGGAACGGATCTAGCTGAACACTGTGAGCAGGACGCACTGCACTAAATGTAAATAGTCTAGCTGCCTGACCGTGGTACTAATAGGATCAAAAGAACACCAGTAATTTTCTTCAGGTAGCTTTATATACTGTAACAAGACAAGCCTGCCTGTCAGTAGGAAGATAACAGGAACGGATCTAGCTGACCACTGTGAGCAGGACGCACTGCACTAAATGTAAATAGTCTAGCTGCCTGACCGTGGTACTAATATGATCAAAAGAACACCAGTAATTTTCTTCAGGTAGCTTTATATACTGTAACAAGACAAGCCTGCCTGTCAGTAGGAAGATAACAGGAACAGATCTAGCTGAACACTGTGAGCAGGACGCACTGCACTAAATGTAAATAGTCTAGCTGCCTGACCGTGGTACTAATAGGATCAAAAGAACACCAGTAATTCACTTCAGGTAGCTTTATATACTGTAACAAGACAAGCCTGCCTGTCAGTAGGAAGATAACAGGAACGGATCTAGCTGAACACTGTGAGCAGGACGCACTGCATTAAATGTAAATAGTCTAGCTGCCTGACCGTGGTACTAATAGGATCAAAAGAACACCAGTAATTTTCTTCAGGTAGCTTTATATACTGTAACAAGACAAGCCTGCCTGTCAGTAGGAAGATAACAGGAACGGATCTAGCTGACCACTGTGAGCAGGACGCACTGCACTAAATGTAAATAGTCTAGCTGCCTGACCGTGGTACTAATATGATCAAAAGAACACCAGTAATTTTCTTCAGGTAGCTTTATATATTGTAACAAGACAAGCCTGCCTGTCAGTAGGAAGATAACAGGAACGGATCTAGCTGAACACTGTGAGCAGGACGCACTGCACTAAATGTAAATAGTCTAGCTGCCTGACCGTGGTACTAATAGGATCAAAAGAACACCAGTAATTTACTTCAGGTAGCTTTATATACTGTAACAAGACAAGCCTGCCTGTCAGTAGGAAGATAACAGGAACGGATCTAGCTGAACACTGTGAGCAGGACACACTGCGCTAACTGTAAATAGTCTAGCTGCCTGACCGTGGTACTAATAGGATCAAAAGAACACCAGTAATTTTCTTCAGGTAGCTTTATATACTGTAACAAGACAAGCCTGCCTGTCAGTAGGAAGATAACAGGAACGGATCTAGCTGAACACTGTGAGCAGGACGCACTGCACTAAATGTAAATAGTCTAGCTGCCTGACCGTGGTACTAATAGGATCAAAAGAACACCAGTAATTTTCTTCAGGTAGCTTTATATACTGTAACAAGACAAGCCTGCCTGTCAGTAGGAAGATAACAGGAACGGATCTAGCTGAACACTGTGAGCAGGACGCACTGCACTAAATGTAAATAGTCTAGCCGCCTGACCGTGGTACTAATAGGATCAAAAGAACACCAGTAATTTACTTCAGGTAGCTTTATATACTGTAACAAGACAAGCCTGCCTGTCAGTAGGAAGATAACAGGAACGGATCTAGCTGAACACTGTGAGCAGGACGCACTGCACTAAATGTAAATAGTCTAGCTGCCTGACCGTGGTACTAATAGGATCAAAAGAACACCAGTAATTTTCTTCAGGTAGCTTTATATACTGTAACAAGACAAGCCTGCCTGTCAGTAGGAAGATAACAGGAACGGATCTAGCTGAACACTGTGAGCAGGACGCACTGCACTAAATGTAAATAGTCTAGCTGCCTGACCGTGGTACTAATATGATCAAAAGAACACCAGTAATTTTCTTCAGGTAGCTTTATATACTGTAACAAGACAAGCCTGCCTGTCAGTAGGAAGATAACAGGAACGGATCTAGCTGAACACTGTGAGCAGGACGCACTGCACTAAATGTAAATAGTCTAGAAGATAACAGGAATGGATCTAGCTAAACTGAATACAGTGTATATATATATATATGCAACACCTGGGATGCATATATATACAATACACTTTAAGTGCAGCTAACTGACTGACTGTCCTGTCTAATCTAGCTAACTCAAATAAAATGACACTGTCTCTCTCTCTCTCTAAGCACACCGGAACACACTGCACAGGGCCGCCGTGCAGGCGGCCTTATATAGTGTGGGGCGTGTACTAAATCCCCTGAGCCATAATTGGCCAAAGCTTCCTTGGCTTTGGCCAATTACGGCTCTCTGTTCAGGCGGCGCTGTGATTGGCCAAGCATGCGGGTCATAGTGCATGCTTGGCCAATCATCAGCAAGCAATGCAATGCCGCAGTGAATTATTGGCCGTGACGCGCCACACGAATTTGGCGCGAACGGCCCATATCGTTCGCAATTCGGCGAACGACCGAACAGCCGATGTTCGAGTCGAACATGGGTTTGACTCCAACACGAAGCTCATCCCTAGCGGCCACACACATTTGTCTTCATTTTCAGCTGCTGTATCATTAATACAACGTTTTGTGTATCTTTTTTTCTATGAAAATTGAATCAAACACGATTAAACATAAAATACAATTACAATCCATGTTAATATCAAAAAATCTGCCAGCCGTAAAAAAATAATATACAAAGTCCTCCTAAGATCAGAATAAAATAAAAAACAGCCCACTGCTGGTCAAAGATTCATAAAATTACAAAAAGGAATTTATTATAAATACTCAATCCCCACATTTTTCTCCTGTGCAAAACAATGTCCCTCACAGTTCTTGTATCAAACATCATGGATAGCCTATACAATTACACATGGGATATGGTAGGGGTTTCAAGGGAAAACAACAATTGTAAAGTCACATAAAGTCAAACGCCACACTTTTCAGATATGTATTTGTATACAATTTTGAAAACCATTTATCATTTTCCTTCCACTTCACAATTATGTACCACTTTGTGTTGGCCTATCACATAAAATCCCAATGAAATACATTTACGTTTTTGGTTTCCACAAAATGTGGAAAATTTCAAGGGGTATAAATACTTTTTCAAGGCACTGTCATGCCCTGTACACACAATCGGACATTGATCGGACATTCCAACAACAAAATCCATGGATTTTTTCCGACAGATGTTGGCTCAAACTTTTCTTGCATACACGCGATCTCACAAAGTTGTCGGAAAATCCGATCGTTCTGAACGAGGTGACGTAAAACACATACGTCGGGACTATAAACGGGGCAGTAGCCAATAGCTTTCGTCTCTTAATTTATTCTGAGCATGCGTGGCACTTTGTGCTTCGGATTTGTGTACACACGATCAGAATTTAACCGATCGGATTTTGTTGTCGGAAAATTTTATATCCTGCTCTCAAACTTTCTGTGTCGGAAATTCCGACGGAAAAAGTCAGATGGAGCCCACACACGATCGGAATTTCCGACAACACAATCTGATTGCACTTTTTCCGTCGGAAAATCTGACCGTGTGTACAGGGCATAAAATGTTGATGAAGGGACAGTCCTGTCATATCTGCAGCATTCCCTATTCCTGGCAGCACATGCAATAATAGACTTTTTAAAAAAGGAAAATTTAGCAATGTTCGGGGATAGGGCTATGGCTGCTAAGCCCAGGGGGAGTCTGTCGGATTATAGGTTAAAAGAATTGTCCATCCTAGGACCCTTCTTAGGTTCAGCAACTTTAATAGCAGGCTGGTCAGGGATCAGGTACCCAAAACATCTGAAACTACTGGCCCACTGTGCAGATGACATGTCACCCTGTTGTTGCCATCTAGCCTCCTCCGGTGACAAGTTCCTCTCCTCCTCCTGCTCAAAGTCTAACCTAACTTCCTCAGTTTTTTCCTCTATGGGCCAACATTGGTTACTTAGCCAATGGTTACTCCCTCCCATTCCAATAAGTATCACCCTCCTCCAGCATGATGCTCCAATCTGGTCGTTCAGCTATGGTGATCTTGGTTGGTATCTCCAGGTTGCCTTAACTGAAGCTGTAGGGTGGACATTGGATGCACCTGAAGTTACTGCCAGAATTGCAGGGTACGTGGTAGCTTGACTCTTGATGACTAGTTGAGCTAATGGTGGGTACTCACAGGTACTCACACACTGCTGATACTGCCAGGGGGGCACCTCCTCGCTCATTTAGCCAATAGCCCAGTCCACAGTGTAGGTAGTAGATGTCTGAATATCCAATAACGGGTTCAGTAAGGGCTCACCGGAGACAGTCTGACTCACATGTCTACCAGCACATCTTTCTCTCTCTTCAAAATGGCAGCTGCTCTATTGGCTGAGTATTCACACTCTTTACCAAGCTTGGTGTAAAGAAACATTGCACATACTACAGTACATGTTGGAAAATGCTGACCAGCTCTCACTCTCTGCATCTTCCTCTCTAAGCAACGCTACATGGTCTGCCTGTCCTGACCAAGGCAGCAGCTACTTCCACATCCTCTCAGCATACTGGCACTGTGTCAGAGAGCTCACCTTGCTGGTCATGGGATTGGCCACCAGAGGGCGTGCCTGTGAGCAAGCCAGCCTATTTAAGTTTGTCAGGCACTCTGTTCAGTGCTGCCTGATCATCAGCTTCCTGTGCCATAGTTCCTGTTTCCTGTCTTGTCTTCCTGTTTACCTGATCTCCTGATGACCCGGATTGCCCTTGGATTCTCCTGTTTGCTGCCTGTACCTGACCTTGGCCTGTTTGACTCCGCTTCTGCCTGCTCCTATTATACCTTGCTGCCAGTCTGTTGCCAAACCCTGCTTGTGTCCCGTTCTGCCTGTCTTGCTCCTGCTCAGCACCTGTTACCAGTGTTACGGACTACTGACCTGTTGTCTGAAGATCATCTCTCATCCTGTACCTGGATCTCTTCAGCAGGCTCTCATACCATTCCGCACTCTCGTGCCTCCTGTCTGCTCTACCAGGGGCCGTGAGTCGGATAAGTAAGGGAGTCTACCCTCTGCCCAAGCGGACTCATCAGTCTGGTAAGTAAAAGTCTGACAGTATCAGGCAGCCTTGACTGAGTCTGGGCAGGGGGCCTCCCCCATGGATGAACTATGTAGACACCTGGCAGGCCATGAAAAGCCTTCAGGAAGGTTACTCAAAATTGGAGGAACAAGTCCAGGCCTTATCTTCCTCTTCCAACCCCCAGGGGGCGTCTTCTGCTGGATTCCAATCCGCACCCTCCGTAGTAATGCTTCCTCCAGAGCCCAGAGTACCCACTCCCGAGAAATTTGCCAGTGAACGCAGCAAGTATCGTGCCTTTTGCAATTCCTGCGAACTCTACTTTGCTCTGCAACCCCGCACGTTTTCACTGGAAGCGACCAAAGTAGGCTTTGTTATTTCCCTGCTAACAGGTGAGCCACAAACCTGGGCTCACCGCGTTCTGGAGCAAAAATCTATCTCCCTAGATAGCCTAGACGATTTCTTCAGGGCCATGTCCCAATTATATGAAGATCCCCAACTGACAGCGACTGCTGAAGCTGCACTGCACTCTCTGCAACAGGGTCGCAGAGCGGCCGAAGATTATGCAGTCGACTTCAGACATTGGAGCGCCGATACGGACTGGAACGACGCTGCCCTGCGTCATCAGTTCAGAATGGGGCTATCTGACCCACTCAAGGAAGGGGGTACCTCAGTCTCTGAAAGACCTCATCGATCTCTCCAGATTGACCGTTGCCTAAGAGATCGTTGGTCAGAAAGGTCTACCAGCCACCTTCGTCCCACCTGGATGTTACCCAAGGTTCCCAGTCCGGTCAGTCAGTTTCCTCCGGCTTCATCTGTCTCCACTCCAGAACCCCCTGAACCCATGCAACTCGGTCTGCTCCTGCCTACGCTTACTCCAGAGGAAAAGATGCGCAGACGAACCCACAACCTGTGCCTATACTGCGGTGAATCCGGGCACAACGTGAGAGCCTGCCCCAACAAGCTGCGTAAGTGTCGTTCTGCCTCTTCAATGTGTGCATCTGTGTTACCTAAACTTGGTTCTCATCTCGCTCTTTCCTTCACTCTGCAGCTTCCAGGAGGGAGTATTCCAGTGTCAGTAATTATTTATTCCGGCGCATGCAGCTGTTTTATCGATTTGACCTTTGCTGCCAACCACCGTATTCCGCTTCAACCTAAGGCTCAGGGGCTTGCTGTCCATCTAGCGGATGGATCCATCCTTAGTTCAGGCCCGGTCACTCAAGAGACCGTCCCCTTGCTGGCCACCATGGGTACCCACCATCAGGAGCTTCTGCGTCTGGATGCCATCTCTTCTCCTCTCTTCCCTATTATCCTAGGGATGCCCTGGCTGCAGGCCCACAATCCCAGTATCAACTGGGCCACAGGAGAAGTCCAATTTCTCTCTGAGTATTGCCAACAGCATTGTTTACAGCAATCTTCTGACATGACCTCCCAACTCCTGTGCTTGGACTCAGATGCTGAACTATGTCAGTCCGTCCCTGAAGCTTATCTGGACTTCCTGAATGTATTTAGTAAAAAAGGAGCAGAAACCTTACCCCCTCATAGACCGTATGACTGTCCTATAGAACTGTTACCTGGTACTGAAGTTCCATTTGGGAGAATCTTCCCGTTAACTGAGCAGAAGTTAGACACATTAAAGACTTACATAGATTAAAACTTGGAAAAAGGGTTCATTCGTCCTTCTACCTCCCCAGCCGGTGCCGGCATCTTCTTTGTCGAGAAGAAGGACCACACGTCCCTGCATCGATTACCGGGAGTTAAATAAGATCAACATTAGGAATCGTTATCCCTTGCCTTTAGTACCTGAACTTTTTCAAAGATTAGGAACCGCAGTCATATTCACAAAACTAGATCTCCGCGGAGCTTATAACTTGATCCGTATCAGAAAAGGGGACGAATGGAAGACGGCCTTCCGTACTCGATTCGGGCACTTCGAGTACTGTGTCATGCCATTTGGATTATGCAACGCTCCCGCAACCTTCCAACATTTCGTCAACGATATTTTCCGTGATTACCTGGATCTGTATGTAATAGTATACCTTGACGACATCTTGATCTTCTCCTCTTCACTAACAGATCACCGTAGACATGTCTGCAATGCCCTAACCCGGCTTAGGCAACACAGCCTCTATGCAAAACTCGAGAAATGCGAGTTTGAACGTCAATGTATTCAGTTCTTGGGCCTAGTCATCTCAGTGGAGGGTATTAGGATGGACCCCCAAAAGGTGTCTGCTATTCTGGATTGGCCCGCTCCGATAGATAAAAAAGGGGTACAACGCTTCATTGGCTTTGCCAATTTTTACCGGAAGTTTATTAAAGGTTTTTCTGCAATCATCGCTCCAATCACCGAATTGATCAAACAGGGAACCCGATTCTCTTGGACTGACAAAGCCCAGTTGGCTTTCGAAAGACTCAAAAAGCTATTTACTTCAGCCACCATTTTGAAACACCCTAACCCTGTCCTACCATTTGTCTTGGAGGTTGACGCTTCGGAGATCGCAGTGGGAGCGGTGCTCTCTCAACGACAGGGCGCCAAGGCCCTCCTCTATCCAGTAGCATTCTTTTCACGCAAACTTTCAATTTCGGAAAGAAATTATGATGTGGGGGATCAAGAACTTCTGGCCATCAAGGCGGCTCTGGAGGAATGGCGTTACCTATTGGAGGGTGCTGCACATCCTATTCTGGTCTACACCGACCACAAGAATCTGGAATACCTGAGAACAGCCAAAAGATTAAGACCTCGTCAGGCCAGATGGGCACTTTTTTTCTTACGATTCCAGTTTCACATAACTTACAGGCCCGGTTCCAAGAATATAAAGTCAGATGCTCTTTCCCGCATGTTTTACGATTCAGAGAAGACCGTATCTCCCGATACGATTCTTCCTTCAGGGAACTTCCTGCTCCTCCAAGGGGACCTTGTTTCACGGATAAGACAGGCCTCGGTGGGAATGGTTCCGTACCCCGAAATAGATTGGAGAGAGGGCCTGTTTTGGCGAAGAGACAAGATCGTGGTTCCCGAGAAGCTAAGGGTGACTGTGATGGAACTATGTCATGATCATAAGTTGGCCGGACATTTCGGTGTCCTGAAAACCACTGAGCTGGTACAGCGCACCTTCTGGTGGCCTCAATTAGCCTGTGACTGTAAACATTTTGTGGATTCATACAACACTTGTGCTCGGAGTAAGAACACCAGGACAAAGGCCTGGGGATCATTAAAACCCTTACCTGTTCCAGAGAGGCCATGGAAGATGATATCAATAGACTTCATCGTGGAATTGCCCCCCTCCGAGGGTTTCTTTACTATTTTTGTTGTGGTAGACAGGCTGTCGAAGATGGCACATTTCCTCCCCATGAAGGGTACACCTTCGGCTATGGATACGGCAAAGATTTTTGTCAAAGAAGTGGTTAGGTTACATGGAGTCCCAGCAAGCATTGTGTCCGATCGGGGTGTTCAATTCACTTCAAGGTTCTGGAAGGCCCTCTGTGGTTCCCTCGAAATTGAATTGGCCTTTTCATCCGCCTATCATCCCCAGATGAACGGGCAAACTGAGAGAACCAACCAGACCTTGGAGCAATACCTCAGGTGCTTCTCTGCCTTCTCTCAGGATGACTGGGTTTCCTTATTACCCGTTGCAGAATTCTCCTATAACAACTCCTTGCACTCTGCCATCAATCAAACCCCATTTTACGCTAATTACGGGTTCCATCCATCTTTTCTACCAATCTCAGTACCTGAATGCTCCGTTCCGGCCGTCTCAGAGACTATGAATTTCTTTTCCACCAACAATAAGATCCTACAAGAGACTATGGCCAAATCCCAGGATTACAATAAAAGAATGTTTGATAAGAAGAGGCGTGGAGAATTGATCTTGGAGCCCGGCAACAAAGTGTGGTTGTCCACAACTAACCTGAAAATGTCTTGTCCCTCTAGGAAATTAGGCCCTAAGTTTATGGGTCCGTTCCCAGTGAAGAGGAAAATAAATGATGTGACCTATGAACTTGATTTACCAGACTCTCTAAAAGTACACCCGATCTTCCATGTGACGCTGCTGAAACCTGCTACCTCTAATCCTTTTGCTGGTCGCACTGTCGGCCCACCCAAACCTGTCATAATTGACAACGAAGAGGAATTCGAGGTAGAGGCAATCCTTGACTGTAGGAAAAGGAGGAATGGAATTCAGTATCTTATTAAATGGAAGGGCTATGTTCCGTAAGACAATTCCTGGGAACCAGAAAACAATTTACATGCCCCGGAATTTTTACAGACTTTCAGAAATGTTCATGCCTCCAAGTTGGCCCAGCTGGGCATCCGGAGGCTGCCCTTAGGGAGGGGGCACTGTCAGAGAGCTCACCTTGCTGGTCATGGGATTGGCCACCAGAGGGCGTGCCTGTGAGCAAGCCGGCCTATTTAAGTTTGTCAGGCACTCTGTTCAGTGCTGCCTGATCATCAGCTTCCTGTGCCATAGTTCCTGTTTCATGTCTTGTCTTCCTGTTTACCTGATCTCCTGACGACCCGGATTGCCCTTGGATTCTCCTGTTTGCTGCCTGTACCTGACCTTGGCCTGTTTGACTCCGCTTCTGCCTGCTCCTATTGTACCTTGCTGCCAGTCTGTTGCCAAACCCTGCTTGTGTCCCGATCTGCCTGTCTTGCTCCTGCTCAGCACCTGTTACCAGTGTTACGGACTACTGACCTGTTGTCTGAAGATCATCTCTCATCCTGTACCTGGATCCCTTCAGCAGGCTCTCATACCATTCCGCACTCTCGTGCCTCCTGTCTGCTCTACCAGGGGCCGTGAGTCGGATAAGTAAGGGAGTCTACCCTCTGCCCAAGCGGACTCATCAGTCTGGTAAGTAAAAGTCTGACACACTGGTTCAGATGGTGGGTTCATGCCAAAATCTTCCCACCAATGCAGGGGCAAGGATTTAGCGTCAGTAACTTCATCACTACTAGCCAAAGTAGCAAATGCCGGAGTGCTTTTCCAATAAAAAATCCAATCACAAAAGGCTCTGCAGATGTCTCTTTTTAAAAATAAAATAGCCCACAAAGAACCACTCAATTTCAAATACAATTCTAATTACAACCTACATTTTCTATGAGCAACACCAATCATGGCTTCGCATTGGGCACCAAAATGTAACACTATTTGTACTGATTTTCAACAGTTACACATAAATAATGATTTTTGGTTCTCAGAAAGCAAGCTACAGTGACAATGTCCTTGGGGCATTTACTTGGCAGTAAAGTCCTAGCACATTAACTCTCAGTGTGGATATTTGCTCAGGATGATTAGAAATTGGTGTCATGCACTTTGGTCGATTTTAAAACAGAATAGGATTTACTGCATATTCAATGTGAAGGGCGGTAAGGCCTGGATCAGGATATCTCCATAGTACAGTGGATTTTAAATAATAGACTAGGCAATAATTGCTTCTGGATCTTTTTCTCCAAAGTCTCTCAGGGTTACCTCCTGAACCACAGACTGTGTTGGTTTGTCTCTTGCAGAGCTCTGGCTACTTGGCAATTGAGGTTCATGTGGTATCTCAATCTTCTTTGCCAAGGTAAAATAGGATGGAATGATTTCTGGGTATAACTTCCCACTCAACTATATCTCACCACATATCCATATGTGGGGACAGTTGCAGGTTTGGTTCCCTTAAAGTTTTAAACATAGTACACACTAGCAGTTTTTTTTAGTTCAACCCAGCAGGGCTGAACTAAAAAGAATCTGACAGCTCAGGAAGAGCCACTGTACTATCTTTCTGATCTTAGTAACCTTTTTTGGTCATGCCCTATGCGCCGAACAGCTGGCTTCTGTCGATCTGCTGCAGTGCACATGGGCCAAATGCTGGCCGGTTTCTATTGAAGCAGCCGATGCCGCGCGACATTCGGCCCGTCTGTACTAAGCTTTAAACTCTTGTCTCCAGCAGCCAACACATCCGGGGGCACTTCCCTGGAGGGGAGATGCCTGCATCCTTGCATGTGCTAGACTCAAGGCCTAGGAGAGACTGACTACTTATGCCCTGTATACACGGTCGGATTTTCCGACGGAGAAAGTGCGATCGGATTGTGTTGTCGGAAATTCCGATCATGTGTGAGCTCCATTGGACTTTTTCCATTGGAATTTCTGACACACAAAGTTTGAGAGCAGGATATAAAATTTTCCGACAACAAAATCTGATCGGTTAAATTCTGATCGTGTGTAGACAAATCCGATGCACAACGTGCCACGCATGCTCAGAATAAATTAGACAAAAGCTATTGGCTACTGCCCTGTGTATAATCCCGACGTACGTGTTTTACGTCACCGCGTTCAGAACGATCGGATTTTCCAACAACTTTGTGCGACCGTGTGTATGCAAGACAAGTATGAGCCTACATCCGTCGGAAAAAATCCATGGATTTTGTTGTCGGAATGTCCGATCAATGTCCGATCGTGTGTACAGGGCATTAGGCTGACAAGGAAGAAGCCCAGGGTGAAAAACACAGAACGGGAAGTACTTTAAATATTTAATAGCTCTCCAAGCATGCCTCAGCAGATTCCCCGGGTCCACTGATTGGCAAGGCTAATAAACGTCAGCAACAAAATCAAATCTTTGTAGCACACACTGCTGGTACAAGGTCAAACAATATGTGGCAGAGAAAATGCACTCTATGACAGTGTTTCTCAAAGTTATTTCAGCAGAGGCACTGTTTAAAATTATGGTCATTCTAAAATGTAAAAAACTAAACTCATAGTTTTACGCAATGCAACAACATCCACACATGTAGGACACCACATCCAGCATAAGTGATGATTTATTTTTTTAAAGCAATATACCTTGCACGCTGGTACTAACTAGTGTTCCAGCATTTCTCTTCTTTTTCAGCTCCTCTTCCTCATTTAGTTAACATGACTCCATTTCTGATGGGGAGGGGCAAACAAGGATCTCCTCGGGTACCCGATATCCTCCTTATCAATCATCAGTTACTGACCACTTTGCCTCTCACACCTGTTTACCCACTATGGACCTAAGCATTTTTTACAATTCTGCTGTTTGTTTGGCAATAACTTTGTCATTACTTAAAGTGTCACTAAACTCAGGACCCTGCATTCACTATATCTGCTCTCCCATAGTAAACCGAACATGTAAATGTAATTATTTTAGCAATTATAAAATGCTAAATATCTTTTTTCATCAGCAGTTAGAGCAGTCTTGTGACTTCTATGAGTGTCTGGTTAAAGCTTGCAGGAGGAGTTTTCATATATTGCTCTCACTGTCCTATAAGAATGCATGACCCCTGACCCTCTGTCTGGACAGTTCTGATTGGCCCTGTGCTGATCACATGCACTCTCCCAAGAAAAAAAATATCTCTAGCAATACACACCAAACTGAGCATGTGCAGCCTGTCCCCTGGCTCTGTAGATATCAGGTTATTTTTTGGAGACAGTGGAAGAAGGAGATGATTGGAGAAGACAGGATCAAACAGCCTTTTTACACAATGCAGAGGGTTAACCCCTTAGGTTACACAGTGAGTATAACAAGCATGCTTTACTGCATATACAGACTTATTTTTACTGTTGTGGGTTTAGTAACGCTTTAAGATAACAAAGCAATACATATATTGTTTTTTTAAGGGCAAACAGGGCTTTCTTTTCATGATATTTTCTTGCAATATTTTTTTTTCACAATCCTTAGTCAAAAAAAAATGCAAAAAAACTAAACAAAACTCACTTTTTCTCATTTGACCAATGTTAGTTTTAAAATAAATAGTGTTGCTGTTGCTGCAGATAAAAAGTGTGCATTTTATTCTGTAATGTGTCCTCTCTATGTGTAAAAATATTAAATTTAAAAAAATGAAGAAAAACAAAAAAAAGTTTAAATATTTATCATTCATAAAATAGAAAAAGCAAAAAAGCATCAGCAGGAAAATATTAATTTAATGGAGAAGGGGAATAAGGCGTTAAATAGGGCTGATTAGAATAAACTAAGGGTAAATAAGGACTAGGAACATTTTACTAAAAAAAAAAAGTTAGGTCGCTTTAACTGACAACGTTCAAAAAAAAAAAAAGTCTGACAGTGTTTATCAAACACTTCTCAGACTGGAACAGAAACAATACAAAGTAACATATCGTTATATTTGTGTCTACTGGGTCCATTCATCTGCAAATCAAAGTCAACTTTGATCTGCAGATGAACGAACAGAGCAGAAGCAAATAGAACTATATGTTATTTTGTATCTTTTCTTTTCCAGCCTGAGAAATGTTTTGATAAACACTGTCAAACTTCTTTTTTTGACAGATCAGCTGCCCAAAACTGCACTGTATACAGAGCAGTCCTGGCTTTGATAAATCAGAGTGGAGAACCGCTGGGGGAGTGTTAGGGGTGTCCCTGTAGCAAGGCAGACAAACTGGACATGCTACATACACCCTGTGTACAATGAGGATGTGTTTTTGGGCGTGTGGCACACAGCCAAAGTCTGGAACTGGTTAAGATTCCAGCAGCTGGCCCATATGGTGCCCATGGTTGAAGATATAAATCGTCAATATGATGCAATGGGTGCAGCTTGGGCTGAGACAAACTACATTGATGGAAAGTGCAGTGTGGTCCAAATCCTCAGGACAAATCCTATGGCTTTAAGAACCATGGAAGAATCCAATCTAGAACACTTAACGCAGCACTTCTGAGAGAATGAAGAGATCTTTAAGCAAACAGACAAAAAGAGCAAAGTGCGCAGACTAAGTGTAGTGGGTGTGTAAACATTTATTAAAGGAAGACAATTAGCAACTCACATAAAGTAAGACAAATTATGCTTATCATGGTTCTTAAAAGGATTCCCAGGTGGGGAGGACACCAAGAAAACTGTCACAATGAATACACTGGATGTGGTCTGAATGGTACCTGCAATAGCAAGGGGGCGCCAACCCCTGAGTGCAGCAAGGTAGGGAGGTGGACACAGCACACAATAATTGGCAACTCACAACATGTGGATGATCTCATGCATTACAGTCATTGGTGCATCTGAAGCTGGGAGGAGGCATCCAGGATCCAAAGATGGAGCTGCTGATGGAAAGAGTGGAGTGTGATAGCCGAGCTGACCAGGCAGCCTCAGGACAGAAAGCAGGAAGCAGCACATGTTGATTCACAATAGCTTATCTATTGCAGGTGCCATCCAGACCACATCCAGTGTATCCATTGACATTTTTCTTGATGTCTTCCCCACCTAGGAATCCTTTTGAGAACCATGATAAGCATAATTTGTCTTTCTTTTCTTGCTAATTGTGTTCCTTGTTTACACACCCACTGCACTGCTCTTTTTACCATTGCCAAAGTTGTACTGCTGCAAAATAAAAACCTGTTTATTTGTGTAACAAAAAAAAAGACAAGCTTGATTCACCAATTGGCTTTTTTGACAATGTTTGGGCAATTTGGGGCAAATGTTAGGCTTTTACCAATGCACCCCTAAAGAACACAGAAGGCACCCCAGGGTGCCATGGCCCCCTTTTTGAAAAAGGCTACTCTAAGCTTAGAGGATCACTCCTGTTGAGGAGCCCACTGCTTGCTGTAAAATACAAAAACAAATTTAGTAAAAATACTTTTTTTTTTTTTTAATCAGAAAAAAGGTTTTATTTTGTCTTTTACAGTACATGGTATATGACATTCAGTATACAGTAGAAAAAAGGTGCAAACATTTGAGATTCCATATTATGCTGTCAGTCAGTACAGTGTATACAGAACCATGCAAATTACATTTTCTAGTACTGGGGTATATAGAAGAACGTATGAGAGAGAAAAATAAGAAAGAAAAAAGGAAAGGAACAAACAGTTGAACTTTTGTAGACCTTCAGAGCCCTGAGGGTGTGATAAACCCAATCAAATGAACCACCTCGACCCACCAGGGTCTTCTGTATCCCCTGGGATTGTATATACCACCATGCATTTTCAGTCACTAATTTGTGGTTTTCGTGTCTCCTACCCTTGTAGGAGCCTGTCTTTAATCAGCTGATGTGGTGCCAATCCTGGGACATCTAACCAGGCCTGCCATAATGAGTAAAATTTACATGGGACATTTCTGTGTTGGTATGTAAATTTTTCTCTTATCAGTAGTTTGTTAACTTGTTCAACCCATTGCCTCCTAGTGGGCACCCTGGGGACGATCCACAGTTGGGCAATCAGCTTGTGTGCAACATACAACAATCGTAAGACCGCTGTATGAGCCAAAGGGGTTAGGGTCTCCTCGTTCAGTGAGCCCAGCAGACACACAACTGGGTCTCGTGGGATGGTTATCATATAAACCTGAGATATCACGTCTATAACCTCCTTCCAATAGCGGAAAAGTTTGAGGCATTTCCAAAGCATGTGAATTAGATCACCATGGTCACCTTCACATCTCAGACAGAGTGGGGTATCCCTAGTCACCCATTTGCAGGGCGTACAGGACCCCTGTGCAGCTGCACAGGGGTCCTGTATGCCCTGTGCAGCAGGTACAAATGCAACAGTTTTTGAGAGGTGGATACCGACACCAAAGGGGTGGAGGAGAGACAAAGGTCCCACGTCTCCCCATCTATGGTCCCTATATCCCCCTCCCAACCTCGCCTACAAGGCAGACTGGAGGAGTCCTGTTTGGCATTAAGGACAATAATATAGCATCTAGAGACCATTCCCTTTTTGTCGCCTTCCATAAGGATCCACTGTATCAGTGTATTGTCAGTGAGCTGAAGTAGAGCATGGTTTGATTGTGTTTGTAATGCGTGGCGTAACTGCAAATATTTGAAGAAGTTGGTGCGTGGTATGTCGAATTCCGCTTGAACTTCCATAAAGGACTTGAGATTTGGTCTGTTATATAGTTGTGAAAGATAGCGTATTCCTGCCAACTGTTATATAGTTTTGAAAGATGACATATTCCTGCCAACTGTTATATAGTTGTGAAAGATGGCGTATTCCTGCCAACTGTAAAAATACTTTTTAAGTAATTTACAAGACTAAAGCTGAATACACACTATACCATTTACTTTAGATTTTTTTCCTTTAGATTTACCAAAACCATATAATATGAGGTCAGAGCTTAAGATTTTCAATTTGTTTGCAATCAGGCAGGCCCTTGCACTACATGGTTTTGGTAAATCTAAAGGGAATCAGACAACAAAAGTTGTATAGTGTGTATGGAGTCTAAAGCCACGCGGTACGATTGTTGGCCAACCGAGCGTCTGATTTTTGTCAAAAGGATCTTGTCTTGCATACTAACGGTACACAATTGTTGTGCCACAAACGCGAATGTAGTGACGTACTATGAGGAATTTCAGCTCTTAAGCACCACCCTTTGGGCCCCTTCTGTCATTTTCGTGTTTGGTGAGCACTGATTCCGAGCATGCGTGTTTGTACTTTTGACTTTTGTGTGATGGATTTGTGTACTGGCCATACGAAAATCAAGCTGTTGTCTGCCGAAAATTTACTAGCCTGTCATCCAACATTTGTTGGCTGAAAATTGGACAACAATTGTCAAAAGGAGAGTACTAACGGTAAGATTTTAGGAAAACAGTCTGTCAACAGACAATCCCCTGCCAACAATCGTACTGTGTGTACGAGGCTTTAGTGTCAGCTACAATTGTATACATTAACCACTTCAGCCCCGGAAGATTTGGCTGTTCAATGACCGGGCCATTTTTTGCGATTCGGCACTGTGTCGATTTAACTGACAATTGCGCGGCCGTGCGACGCTGCACCCAAACAAAGTTGCAGTCCTTTTTTTCCCACAAATAGCTTTCTTTTGGTGGTATTTGATCACCTCTGCGGTTTTTATTCTTTGCGCTATAAACAAAAAAAGAGCGACAATTTTGAAAAGAACACAATATTTTGTACTTTTTGCTGTAATAAATATCCCCGTTTTTTTTAAAAAAAGCAAATTTTTTCTCAGTTTAAGCTGTAATGTATTCTTCTACATATTTTTGGTAAAAAAAAAATTGCAATAAGCGTATATTGATTGGTTTGCGCAAAAATTATAGCGTCTACAAAATAGGGGATAGATTTATGGACTTTTAATTTCTGTGATATTGCGGCGGACAAAGCTGACCCTTTTTGGGTACCAGTGACACCAATACAGTGATCAGTGCTAAAAATTGCACTGATTGCACTGGGTACCATACAATGTGATTGTCTGTTTCCACATTTTGTCTCTCATAGTTGAGGTATACCTATGATGACAATTACAGGCCTCTCTCATCTTTTTAAGTGGGAGAACTTGCGCAATTGGTGGCTGACTAAATACTTTTTTGCCCCACTGTAAATGACATTTTTGTTCCAGGGGATGCAAAAAATCTGACTTGTATCTTAGTACAGACTTCTGGTGAAAATTAGTGAGCCAATCACACAAGCAGGAAATTATATTTCTGGGGGGCGTTCTGTACACATTCTGTGTACAGAACACCTCCAGGTAGTCATATTGCATTGCAGTTTACAGAAAATTACAGTGTTGCAGATTGAAAAGGAAAGGTGATTTTTAATAACATTCAATCACAACATAGGTGTAACTAGAACCCTTAGGGCTCTGGTGCAAGAAACCATGAAGGGCCCCCCTTCGGTGAGGGGTGGTGGGATCAGTAGGGGCGGTGGTGGTGGGGAGGGGGGTGAAACTGATCCCAACCTCTGCCTCTTACTGATCCCACCCCCCCACCACCACCACCACAGATCTCATCCCTATCCCATAGGGGGGTGTAGGGATGAGATCTGTGGTGGTGGGGGGGGGGGGGGGGGTCACTAAGAGGCAGAGGTTGGAATCATTTGCACTGACAATTTGTCACTTACTTTGTCTCTTACTGTGTCAGTTAGTCAGTCAATTCCTTCCCCTTCATCGTTACTCCGATGCCTCCAGGGATGCTCCTGTTTCATGGGGTCTCCTGCAGAGGGGAGAGGTCCTCCCCCTTCACTCCATTGGTGTCAGCTGGCCAGCTGACTTTTACTTCCAGCGTCCGCCTCCCTAAATGGCTTCCCTATCCAGAGATATCAGCCTTTCCTCAGTGGCCAGCAGGCGAACACTCCCCCCCCCCCCCCCCCGTTGCAGAACGAAGGGACAGCCAGGACGGTGGAGAGCAGGCAGGCAGCCCCTGACAGCCCGGGGCGGCGGAACCCCAGGCACGACAGCAGAACCCCAGGGCCCAGTTGCAAGTGCGACTGCTGCGACCTTGGTAGTTCCGCCACTGAATCACAATATGACTTGTATATGCTATCATTTTTAAATTTTTTTTGCTATTTTTTTCCCATGAAAGTGGAGTTACCCTTTAGGTATTATTGAGATATCGGCTTTATAGGCTTAATTAACCTTTCTGAGCATGTTTTCGGTTATACCCATATTTAGGGTGTAACATGAAACGTGGTCAAATTTCCCAACCCCCACCCTAAACCCCCTCTTAAAAATGCAGGATGATTCTCCTTGGAGCATCCTGATGAATTTTGTGTGGTTCTACCCACACAGTCACACCATCCACTCACAGGGCTCTTTGAATGGAAAGACTACAAATCCCATCTGCCACTGTGGCAGAGGGACTCATAGATTGTGCTGGTACAAGTGTGGTTTGCATCATCTGTAGATTGTTTATTTCCTCCAGCCCCATAACAGTATGAATCTGGGGAAGTGTTGGATTAAACTCTGTGAAGGCCCCTAGGTAGTCAAAACCTTGGGGCCCCTCACAGGTTTCTGGAGGTTTCTTGGGCGGGTGCTCTAGTTGAGTGACATGATAAAACTAAGTAGTGTGCAAGTCGGCTGGCATATGGAGATGACTATCACTACTGTACATTACACATACAGTATGTATGTAGGTTTCACCAACATTTTTTACAAACTGACAGCTGAAAGAAGATGAGCTTATAGGAGACAAACTGTAATGTGAACCTGATGTCTATGGTTTATGTACTTTATGTTTATGTAGTTCTTATTGGGTAAATTACATTAACCACTTCACCCTCGGAAGGATTTACCCCCTTAATGACTAGACCATTTTTTCAACACGGCACTGAGTTATTTTAACGGACAATTACGCAGTTGTGCGACGCTGTAGCCAAACAAAATTGATGTCCTTTTTTTCCCCACAAATAGAGCTTTCTTTTGGTGGTATTTGATCACCTCTGCGGTTTTTATTTTTTGCGCTATAAACAAAAAAAGACAGAAAAAAATTTTTTTTTTAAATTTTCTGTTATAATACATATCCAAAAAAAATTATATAAAAAACAATTATATACACAATTTTGTTTTATTTATTCATCAGTTTAGGCCAATTTGTATTCTACATATTTTTGGTAAAAGAAAAAAAAAATCGCAATAAGCGTATATTGATTGGTTAGCACAAAAGTTATAGTGTCTACAAAATAGGGGATAGATTTATGGACTTTTAATTTCTGTGATATTGCGGCGGACAAAGCTGACCTTTTTTGGGTACCAGTGACACCAATACAGTGATCAGTGCTAAAAATTGCACTGATTACTGTATAAATGACACTGGCAAGGAAGGGGTTAACTACAGGGGCGATCAAGGGGTTAACTGTGTGTTTCTAACTGGGTGGAGGAAGTTCTGACAGGAAGAACACAGAGGGGATATTTTACTAAAGACAAACAACAAATCCACTCTGCACTACAAGTGCGCTGGAAGTGTAGTCGCTGTAGATCTGAGGGGTGGATCTGAAATGAGGGGGAAGCTCTGCTGATTTTATCATCCAATCATGTGCAAGCTAAAATGCTGTTTTTTATTTTCCTTGCATGTCCCCCTCAGATCTACAGCGACTGCACTTCCAAGTGCACGTATACTGCACAGTGGATTTTCCTTTAGTAAATAACCCCCAGAGATCGCTGTTCCTGATCACTAGGAACAGCTGATCTCTCTCTCCCCTCTTAAAGTGGTTGCAAAGGCAGAAGTTTTTTTACCCTAATGCATTCTATGCATTTTATTCAATAAACCATTTATGAGGAGTTTTTTATCCTTTCACTGAGATTTCGGATGTTGAGGTGGAATTGCTGATTATATATCCTCTTGCTGCTGGAGCTGTCATCTGGTTGATACCTATGCCTATAACAGTTTTTTTGATGGTAAGAGGCAGTGTGTTTGGGTGATGGTGGCGGTCTCTTCATACCTGTGACATCTGATTTCAACTCCAGCAATCATTCATTTGGTCATTATGGACTATAATCATGGATCCGTTTTATTTATGTAGTTAGCGCTGCATCTTTTCCCATATATCTGTTTGCGTTTATCTAAGCATATTGTGCCAGCTGCTTATTTTTATTCCCAGCGCAACAGATTTGTGTTTTTAGATGGTACATATATATATGCGGCCTTTTGGTGGGTGGACTTTAACGCAGAATGCCCGTATATATGCAACTCTATGTAAACACATGTCTGTGCTGCGAGCGTGCGCCCTGACCGATCCCAGCACAGTCCCCGGCGAGGACCGGAAAGCTCTCAATGCATATTTGTGATCAGGAGCTTTCTGATCATGTGACCTTTATGACAGCCAATCACAGCCAGTCACATGAGCTGAATGCCTGCCTCCCGGCATTTAGAAGCTCTTACAAGGCTTGGAGGCAGTGGCGGGAACGGGGTTAAAGTAAAGATTTAATTTCTATAATTTGATTGATTTTTTTTTCTTTCTATCTTTTGTAAACAATTTAACCACTGCCTGACCAGCGCATGCCGATATATGTCGGCAGAATGGCGCTGGTGGACAAAAGGGCGTACAGGTTCTCCGTGACAGTGGGTCCCGCAGACTCGATGTCCGCTGGGTGCCCGCGATTGTGTCACGGAGAGGTAGAATGGGGAGATGCTTTTGTAAACAAAGCATTTCCCCATTCTGCCTAGTGACAGGACAGTGATCACAGCTCCCTGTCATTGAGAGCATTGATCGCTGTCATGTGTGTTGTAGCCCCTCCCCCCACAGTCCTAGGTAGCCTATCCCCCCCACACTTAGAATCACTCCCTAGGATTCACTTAACCCCTTGATTGCCCCCTAGTGTTCAACCCCTTCCCTGTCAGTGTCATTTATACAGTAATCAATGCATTTTTATAGCACTGATCGCTGTATAAATGACCATGGTCCCAAAATAGTGTCAAAAATGTCCAATGTGTCCGCCATAATGTCGCAGTCCCAATAAAAATCGCTGATCACCGCCATTACTAGTAAAAAAAATAAATAAATAAAAATGCCATAAAACTATCCCCTATTTTGTGGACGCTATAACTTTTGCGCAAACCAATCAATATACGCTTATTGCGATTTTTTTTTACCAAAAATATGTAGAAGAATATATATCAGCCTAAACTGAGGAAAAAAATATATTTTTTTTGATATTTTTGGGGGATATTTATTATAGCAAAAAGTACAAAATAATGCGTTTTTTTCAAAAAGGTCACTGTTTTTTTGTTTATAGCGCAAAAAATAAAAACTGCAGAGGTGATAAAATACCACTAAAAGAAAGCTCTATTTGTGGGGAAAAAAAGGACATCAATTTTGTTTGGATGCAATGTCGCTCGACCGTGCAATTGTCAGTTAAAGAAATGCAGTGCCGGATCGCAAAAAGTGTTCTGGTCAGGAAGGGGTAAATCCTTCCGGGGCTGAAGTGGTTAAGAAAGCTTCATTATAATTTTCTTTCAAGATCAAATCAATATTAGTTTGATCCCTCTTCGCAGGGTCCTTAAACGGGATGGGGCCCATAGGCAGTTGCCTACTCTGCCTATATGATCTGTTGCCGGGATGTGAGCCTGTGCAGGGCACCTGTGACACACTCAATGCAAAGCTCTGCTGACTACAATACAAACATCTAATAACAGCACACTTTTTTAATTTGAATAATGTGGATGCCTTTATTACATGTTTGTAAAATGTGGACTATTCCTTTAAAACAATGTAAGCGGGCTGCCAGGAACATTGTAGAACCACAAGGCAGGAAAACGAGTCCAGGCAGCAAAGATCTCCCCCATGTATATGTGGCAGGGAAGGGGTTCGGGGACCCCCGGACAGTGTGTGGGTGACATGAACCCCAGTGCTGAGTGCCTAGAACACACATGGTGCCCCTGGATCCCCTGCCAGCCCTTTTCTCCTCAGTGTAATCCTCACACTCACAGCGACCCACATCTTTACATTCAGCAATTCTTCCTCAGGTTTCAGCAAGTCATTGGCAGAACACCGGGCTATTTTGGGACATTTCCCTCTCCCTCTCTCTCTCTCTCTGTAGTGCAGATGCAGCTCAGGGAAACGCAGGGAGCATGATAAGAACCCGCAGCTCTATGCATTGTCAGCTCTCCTCTCCTTCCTCTCCTCTCCTCTCCCTTCCTGTCATCTCCCCCTTCTACAGGCGGCCGCTGGAGCCTCTTCCTCCCCATTCCAGGCTCCTTCACCCGGATTGGCAGACAGCTGCACTACGGTAAGGGCACAGCTCCTCATACTGCAGCCTTTTCTTCTCTCATGATGGGATCTGTGTGGGGAGAGCTTGTGTTCTGTGACCATCTATTCCAAGGCTGCCATGGCAGGCGCAGGCAGGGTCATCTGATCTCCATTCCTCTGTAAGTCCCTTCATATTCTACATGGTGAGTGAGTGAGAGGCAATTCACAGCTCTGCAATCCTACCATTGTCTTCTCATTCTCACATCACATCTCTAATATTCCATGGATGTCTCATCCTGTCTATCTACCTATGGATCCCTCTGTCTGTCTGTCTGTATACTATACATTGTCTGTTATGTAGCTCTATCTTCTGCTCCAAACACATGGACCTCATAGGCCTGCTTCTAAATCATGTGTCATCTCTCTATACATCTATCTATACACCTATACATCTATCTATACATCTATACATCTATCTATACACCTATCTATACATCTATCATCTATACATCTACCTATAAACCTATCTATACATCTATCTATACATCTATATATCTGTCTATACACCTATCTATACATCTATCTATACACCTATTTATACATCTATATATCTGTCTATACACCTATCTATACCTCTATCTATACACCTATTTTTACACCTATACATCTATCTATACATCTATCTCTAAACCTATCTATACATCTATCTATACATCTATCTATACATCTATCTATACATCTATCTATACATCTATATATCTGTCTATACACCTATCTATACACCTATCTATACACCTATCTATACACCTATCTATACATCTATCTATACACCTATCTATACATCTATCTATACACCTATCTATACATCTATCTATACATCTATCTATACACCTATCTATACATCTATCTATACACCTATCTATACACCTATCTATACATCTATACACCTATCTATACACCTATCTATACATCTATACACCTATCTATACATCTATCTATACATCTATCATCTATGCATCTACCTATAAACCTATCTATACATCTATCTATACACCTATCTATACATCTATACATCTATCTATACACCTATCTATACATCTATCTATCTATCATCTATCTATCCATTCATCATTTATTCTACATTCATCTTGTTCTATATAATTTTCCAAATAGGCATGTTAAAAATCATATGGTATCACCTATCTGTCTATCTATCCATCTACATGATCAATCAAGTATCTGCATCTACTGTTCCTAATAAATGTATCCAATAGGCCCTATAAAACTATCTATCTATCTATCTATCTATCTATCTATCTATCTATCTATCTATCTATCTATCTATCTATCTATCTATCTATCTATCTATCTATCTATCTATCTATCTATCTATCTATCTATCTATCTATCTATCTATCTATCTACTCTCTTTTATCTATGGCAATTTGAATATACAATGTGCTTGTGGGCCTGTGGTGATGAGATAGTTAAGGGCCCGGTAGCCCCCTGACTTTTTCTGCATGCCATTAATCACAGTCAGCTAATAGCGGAACCTATAGTCCGAGGGACTATGTGTGAAGTATGACGCAGCACTGCGTGGTAGACACGGAACCCCAGTGATGAGTCCTGTACAGTATCCTGGCACTACCTACTGCAAGCCTGAGGGAATGTGCCAAGGCAGGCTGTAGATCTGTGAAAACAGCCAGAGATGTCTTAGCAGCGATGCCTCCAGGTGAAATGGGGCTTCCTTCCCTTGTTCTATAAAATCACAGCCTAATGAATGAGCAGTGTTATCACTATCACCCTTTCACTCCTCGGGCGAGGAGAGCTCTTCTCCCCATACAGCTAGGCCTTGTGCAGTGTATAGCTCTAAGCAGCCTCACCACTTGGCTCTGTTTTAGTAAATGATGCTAAAAATTGCCACACTTACCAGCTCGTTCTAATCAAGAATTTGGTCATGTGCCTATACTGGTCACAAGTCAGTCAGGCTGGGAAAAGGACATTAGAACCGGTTCACACCAGAAATAGTTCCGTGCACTTTTTTTTCTGCACAAAAGGCATGCACAGTGTTTTCCATGTATTTTAATGGCTCTAGTTCACACCCTGCAGTGAGTTTCCGGTCCTGTAACTGACTGGAAACTGACTGCACTGGTGTGAACTAGTGCCATTGGAATGCATGGAAAACACTGTGCATGCCTTTTGTGCAGAAAAAAAGCGCATGGAACTACATCTGGTGTGAACCGGCCCTAAAGCTGCATTCACACCTGAGTGTTTCAAAGTCGTGCAATTTTAAAGCGATTTTTACAGCATTTTTCACGCTAGAGCTGCCCCAAAGAAGCTCATGTTCTTTCTTGAGCTTTAGGCTGCATTCACACCTGAGCATTTTCAGCTCATAAAACGCTCGAAAAACGCAGAGAGAACACCTGAGAAACACCCAACAAGCAAAATCCCATTCATTTCAATGGCATCTGTTCACACCTGAGCATTTTGTCATCTGAAGCAAAACGCCTGAAAAACGCCAAAGGCTGCATTCACACCTGAGCATTTCACAGGTTTGTACAGCGTTTTTTGCCATGTTTTTGCCTGTAATCTGCCCCAAAGAAGCTCATATTCTTTTTTGAGCTTAAGGCCCCTTTCACACTTGTATGACTTGTCCTATGATTTGGAACTGCAAAGTCGCATGACAAGTCGTTCCCCATGATTTCCAATGACAACCATTTATACTGGTACGACTTCAAGTTGTGCCGACTTCAAAGTAGTCCCTGCACTAATTTGGTCCGACTTTGATTCTACTTTAGCCCATTGAATATCACTGAAGTCGGATTAAAGTCGGGTTGCTGTCTTAACTGATCTGACTTTGGCATGCGACTTGTGCTCTGATGATCTTGAAGTGGAACTCCACAGCAAATTTAAAAAAAAAAATGGCATGGGTTCCCCCTCCAAGAGCATACCAGGCCATTCAGTCTAGTATGGATTTTAAGGGGAACCCCTGAGCGTAAAAAACTGTGTGGGGGTCCCCCCCAAAATCCATACCAGACCCTTATCTGAGCACACAGCCTGGCAGGTCAAAAAAGGGGATGGGGATGAGCGAGCGCCCCCCCCCCCCCCCCGAACGGTACCAGGCCGCATGCCCTCAACATGGGGGGTGGGTGCTTTCCTTCTCCACGGTCTTCTCCCTCTGTTCTTCTTTCGATGTTGACTCAACGCTCTCTCCCGCTCTAATGCTAGGTGCACATCACCCGGTGACCCAGCCTCATGCCAATATAAGTAGTGGCACACCGCGCACCCAGCATTAGAGAAGTCGAGAGCGTCAAGTCAAAATCTGAAGAAGAACAGAGGGAAAAGACCTGACAAAAGAGCGAGAAGATAGCGGAGAAGACCAAGCAGAGGTAGAAGACAGGGGACAGCGGACAGAGGGAGAAGAACCGGAGAGGGCTAGAAGACATCAGCGGAGAAGACCCGGAGAGGGGAGAAGAACCGGCAGAGGCAGAAGATGTCAGCGGAGGAGGCAGAAGAGCCGGAGAAGGGAGAAGAGATCGGAAGAGACGCCGGAGCTGCCTTAATAAATTACTTTAAAAACCTGTGTACTGTGTTTTATCCTTGACACCTTTTTTTAGGTGAATGAGTAGGGGTACAATGTACGTGATACTCATTCACATAGGGTGGGGGCCGGGATCTGGGGGCCTCCTTGTTAAAGGGGACTTCCAGATTCCGATAAGCTCCCCACCCACAGACCCTGGCAACCAACTGCCAGGGTTTTCGGGAAGAGGCCCTTGTCCTCATGAACATGGGGATAAGGTGCTTTGGGGTGGGGGGCGCAGGGCCCCCCCTGCCACGAGGCAACCACCCCCCCATGTTGAGGGTATGCGGTCTGGTACGGTTCAGGAGGGGGGGGACCCTCGCTCGTCCCCACCAACTTTCCTGACTGGGCTGCATGCTCGGATATGGGTCTGGAATGGATTTTGGGGGGACCCCACGCTGTTTTTTTTTTCCCTTAAAATCCGTACCAGAACGAAGGGCGTTTTTCAGGCATTTTGCTTCAGGTGACAAAATGCTCAGATAATGAATAGGTGCCATTGAAATGAATAGGATTTTGCTTGTTGGGCGTTTTTCTGGCTTTTTTTGGGCATTTTGCGAGTGTTTTATGAGCTGAAACCGCTCAGGTGTGAACGCAGTCTATGGAGCTGAATTCGTATTGCACTTACGAGTCGCGTGATTTTGCTGCGATTTCGCAGCTGCAATTTTGCCGTGATTTTTGCCGCGATTTCAGGGAATGCCTGTGTAACTCACATCAAAGTCGGACCAAAGTAGTGCAGGGACTACTTTGAAGTCGGCACGACTTGAAGTCATAGTAATATGAATGGTAAGCATTGTAAATCATGGGGAACGACTTGTCATATGACTTTGCAGTCCAAGTCGTAGGACAAGTCGTACAAGTGTGAAAGGGGCCTAATGGGGCGTACACACGGTCGGACTTTTCGGCTACAAAAGTCCGACAAACTTTCGACGGACTTTTGGCGGACTTGCGGCGGACTTTCTAACGAACGGACTTGCCTACATACGATCACACAAAAGTCCGAAGGATTCGTACGTGATAACGTACACCGGACTAAAATAAGGAAGTTGATAGCCAGTAGCCAATAGCTGCCCTAGCGTGGGTTTTTGTCCGTCGGACTAGCATACAGACGAGCAGATTTCTGGGTCCGGTGGAATTACGACGTAAAGATTTGAAGCAAGTTCCAAATCTAAAGTCCGTCAGATTTGCGACTGCAAAAGACCGCTGAAAGTCCGGGGAAGCCCACACACGATCGGATTGTCCGCTGGATTTGGTCCGTCGGCGTCCGTCTGACTTTTGTAGCCGAAAAGTCCGACCGTGTGTACGCCCCATAAGGGTCCGATCAGATTTTAGTTTACAGTAGGCAGATCAGCTAAAGATGGACTGATTGATTAATACCTACCAGGGATGGCATGCCTTCAATTTACTAAATATTTTTGAATATTCCACAACATAATTCCTAATTTTGTTAACCACTTACCGACCGGCTCCTGTACATATACGTCGGCACTTTGAAGAGGGATATCTCGGTAACGGCAGCAGCTGCTGCCACAACCGAGGTATCCATCTTTACAGGAGCCAGTCGTGTTTCCGATAATGGTGGTTTCCGTGGCGGATTCGCCGCGAGATCACTGTTATCGGTGGCGGGAGAGGTGCCACCCCCTCCTGCCGCTTTCCCGCGCCCTCCGCCGCTTACCGGAGCCGTCGGTAGCGGCGGAGGCGATCGGGACCTGTCAGTTCTTCGGTTTGGAGACGAGTGAGGCTAAGATAGCGCCCACCAGTCTCCACACTATAGGACTGCGGAAGCGTTACGTCAGCTCCGCCCATATGTCTTAAAGGCATATTTTTTTTTGTCGTTTTTTTAAACGACTTTTTTTTTTTTTTTTTTTTGCATTTTAGTGTAAATAAGAGATCTGAGGACTTTTTGACCCCAGATCTCATATTTAAGAGGACCTGTCATACTTTTTTCTATTACAAGGGATGTTTACATTCCTTGTAATAGGAATAAAAGTGATCCATTTTTTTTTTAAACAGTGAAAAAATAATTAAAATAAAATAAAATAAAATAAATAAGAAAAAAAAATTTTTTTAAAGCGCCCTGTCCTGACGAGCTCGCACGCAGAAGCGAACGCATACGTGAGTAGCGCCCGCATATGAAAATGGTGGTCAAACCACACATATGAGGTATCGCCGCGGCTGGTAGAGCAAGAGCAATAATTCTAGCCCTAGACCTCCTCTGTAACGCAAAACATGCAACCTGTAGAATTTTTTAAATGTTGCCTATGGAGATTTTTAAGGGTAAAAGTTTGACGCCATTCCACGAGCGGGCGCAATTTTGAAGCGTGACATGTTAGGTATCAATTTACTTGGCGTAACATTATATTTCACAATATAAGAAAAAATTGGGCTAACTTTACTGTTGTCTCATTTTTTTATTCAAAAAAGTGCATTTTTTCCAAAAAAAAGTGCGCTTAGAAGACTGCTGCGCAAATAAGGTGCGAAAAAAGTATTGCAATGACTGCCATTTTATTCTCTAGGGTGTTAGAAAAAAAACAATATATAATGTTTGGGGGTTCTAAGTTATTTTATAGTAATATAGTTTTAAACATGTAAACACCTAAAATCCAAAACGACAAGTATAAATATATATATTTACATTTATAATATTTACAAGTGCATGAGCAAAAGGAATGGTGCGGTTATAACATTTGTAAATATATATTGTACCATATTAAATGTCATGTCAGTAATGTAATCTCCATGAACATTCAAACTGTATCTAAAGCCAAATTTTTATTACTTTTTTAGATTCGGTAGAGTTGTGAGGGATTAGAACATATGCCAAGTTTTTATTGTGCCCCTGATAGTGAAATTCACACTGTTTGTGCTGGTCACCACTCTCCTGAGATTGAAAGTGATGGTAAAATCCAAAATATTGAGTTGTCACTAAAAGAAAAATAAAGAGACATTTTCCAATGCGGACACCCAGGGCCACTGATAAGGCATCAGTTCAAAAGGGGGCCAAGTCACCTGCTAAGCAGGAGGGCTGGCTGTACTGTCTAATTGCAGACACCAATCCTCTTCTGCCTTCCCGTGTAACTCTGCCAGCTACTCCCTCTGGCTGCACTGCAGGGGAGTGGTTCTAGCTCATGCACACCTTCCATCTGCTGTCTGTCCCCCCCCCCCCCCCCGTGTGCCCCCTTTCCCGCAGTGCTGTTGGCTTCCCTCCTCTCCTGCCGGAAGCTGCTGCGGGCACACGGTAGGATGTTTCAGGGTGGAGAGCGGGGGAAGGGGCAAGTAAATATATAATTTATCAGCCCCTTCCTTTCCTGAATGAACACAATGAGTGATGGGTACCCATCACTCCTGTGTCCATTCATCACAGAAGCATAGTAAACTGTGCTTCAGTTTGTGAATGAGCAAGAAGCTCAAGAGCACTTCCAATTCGTTCATCTTCTCAACTGAGGCTGCAAAGAAAGAGACTGATAAATCTATGTACTCGGTCACTTCCTGCCAGGGGTGGGTGGGGGGCCATGTCAAGTAGGCTGTATGGGGCCCCGTGATTTCTAACAGCAGCCCCGCTGACACCTGTCCAATTGGGGCTTTTCTCCGTACTTCCTCTTCTGTCTACAGGACAGGAAGTTATAGAAAGAAAAAAGCCTAAAAGAAGAAAACTAATGCTGCAACCACATCTATGATTGTTAGGCTGCAATATATTAGATTTTCTTTTGATACACTTTAAGGGAAATCTCCCCAATGGAGACAGATGGTAAAATTAACTTATTGTCAAGCAACAAATCATCAAGCTTTTTTTGTTGTTTTCTTATTTCCAAAAACCTCTGTACATAATTGGAAATTTGACTTGAAGGCAAGTTCCCTTTACCACACTTTACTCAATAGTAAATTAGGCCTAGGTTTACTTCACTTTATCACACATCATGGGTTAAGCAGACGCTACACCTCACTTTTTAAAGTGATACCAAAGTCTTAACTTTTTTGTTTAACCACTTCAGCCCCGGAAGAATTTACCCCCTTCCTGACCAGAGCACTTTTTGCGATTTGACACTGCGTCGATTTAACTGACAATTGCGCGGTCGTGCGACGTTGTACCCAAACAAAATTTACATCCTTTTTTCAGCACAAATAGAGCTTTCTTTTGGTGGTATTTGATCGCCTCTATGGTTTTTATTTTTTGCACTATAAACAAAAAAAGAGTGACAATTTTGAAAAAAACTCATTATTTTTTACTTTTTGTTATAATATAATGTTATAATAACTATCCCCCAAAAATATATATAAAAATTTTTTTTTTCCTCAGTTTAGGCAGATTCTTCTACATATTTTTGGTAAAAAAGCGCAATAAGTGTATATTGATTGGTTTGCGTAAAAGTTATAGCTTCTACAAAATAGGGAATGAGTTATAGCATTTTTATTATTATTATTTTTTTTTTACTAATAATGGCGGCGATCTGCGATTTTTATCATGACTGCGACATTATGGCGGACACATCGGACAATTTTGATACATTTTTGGGACGATTGGCATTAATACAGCGATCAATGCTATAAAATTGCATTGATTACTGTAAAAATGTCACTGGCAGAGAAGGGGTTAATACTAGGGGGCGATCGAGGGGTTAACTGTGTTCCCTGGGAGGTGATTCTAACTGAAGGGGGAGGAGACTAACTGGAGGAAGTGACGGATCGTGGTTCCTAGCTAATAGGAACACACGATCTGTCACTCCTGTCAGAACAGGAAAGTGTGTGTTTACACACCCTCATCCCTGTTCTGTCTCTCCTGCCCACGATTGCTCGTGGCCGACGGTCATTGCGACCATCGGCCACGAGCACCGGCACCCCCGCTGTGCAGCGGGCATGTGCGTGCCTGCTATCCCGAACCCGCAAGATGATGTATAGCTACGACGGCTTGCGCAGGGGAGCCAACCTGACGCAGTATAACTGCGGCGGTTGGTCGGGAAGCATTAAAAATAACAAACATGTTATACCTACCTGCTCTGTGCAGTGGTTTTCCACAGAGCAGCCCCGATCCTCCTCTTTTCTGGTCCCTCGCCGGCGCTCCTGGCCCCTCCCTAAATACAGGGACTAGAATTGTCTCCCTGTATTGTGTGCATCCATAGAAACACACAACCCTTTAGCCTAGAATGGCAAGATGCTTCTCTGCTCCTCCCTAAACCTCCCCTCAACCTTTTTCAAGCTAACAGACTGACTCCAGACTAAACTGTCCACTGTTAAATCCAAACTCTGGGAAATCTAAAACTTCCTCCTTGCAGTGGGGCTGCACACGCCCTGCAAGAACTAATTGCTTGTTTAGGTCCAGGAGAGAGTAAAAGCATTTTGCTTACCTGATCCTCCACTCCTTAAACAGATGGCACTCCCCCATGCTCCAGCAGTGGACTGTTCCCTGGCATCATTGCGTCCAATGCAGCTCTGGCTCCCCTGTGTCAATGAGCAGCAGCTACAGGGGAGAGGAGGGAGCACCAACATCGACTGGGACATGAGAGCCCATGGGTATTGTCAGGGCTCCCAGAATTCCCAGGCATATAAACATAGAAACACAGCTGGATTTATGTCAGTAAAGCATATATTTTTCCTTATCCTCACTCTTCCACTACCCACGCTTTTCACAGTGAACATCAGATAAAGTAACAGCTGACTTTTTACATGTTTATTTTTGTGCTTGGTGCTATATCTGACCCAGTATCAATCTGGGAATTGAAATGTTAATTTCATTCTAGGATATTAATTGATTTTTTATGGACTGTGAAAAATGTTTTTGTGGAACAAAGTACTCATTAAGCCGTGGGTGATTATTTGCACAAAGCTAAAATTCTGGACACACAAAGCAAAAGTCCTATGCATCCACAGTACATATCTCTTCTATGGCTAGCCATGATTATATGGATTTACACGGTAGCACATTATATCATGATTACAGGCCAATAATTCATGTAGTAGAGTCAGAAAAGGTGAATGCTCTGGGTCTCAGAAAATGCTGACATCAAGGGAACCCGATCAGCAGCAAAACACGTTTCTGCAACACATTGCAATGCTCTTGCTTAGTGTATGGTGCATTGCGATGCTGTGCATTGTAAATGGCACTTCAAAGCATTTTATAGGAATGACAACTCATGGCACACATATACCTGGCGTTGTAGTGTGCTGCCTTGCCAAAAAAGGGTTTACGTAAATGTTTTCCTCTGTTGTGGTGCCTTGGTGGCCCATTCATATAGGCCGTCCTAACAGAGTATATGTCAAAGCTTGCCATAACGCATGTTACCGCACAATGGAACACTTAAATGCGTGTAAATGAGCACTCACATTTCTTACAATGGAAAGATTTTTCTTCTACAGGTTTCTTGTAAACATAGGGGCTCCTTGATAAGTCTGAAAACAAAAGAATCTCTGCCATTTCTAAATATGTCAAATACTCACAATACGCCTGGTTACCAGAGACCTTGTCATTTTTGTGAAGAGTTTAAGTGGAATTTGTATTTGTAACAAAAAAGAAGTACTTACAAAAAAATTCAAATAAATGTAATTAGTATCCTGACTTTAAGGCCCCTTTCACACTGTCGGACCGTTCAGGTCCGTCTGTCAGTTTGTTGGCGGACCTGAACGGGCGCTCCATGCTAGTCTATGGAGCGATGGATGTCAGCAGTGACATGTCCGCTGACATCCGGGTCCGATCCGCTAAAATCATACAGATGGCCCTATGTTCGCATCCGTCCCTGGCAGATGCTGTCCGTTTTCGTCCGATCTCTCCATAGCAACCAGCGGCGCTCGATAAGCCCCTCCCTGCTCAATGAGCAGAGAGGGACCTGTCATCGCCGGCTCAGCGGAGATCAGCGGAGAGATTTCCCGCTGAGCTGGCGGACAGAGGCAGACTCCGTGGCAGTGGATCCACCACGTGAGAATGAAGCCTTACGTTCGCATCCGTCCCTGGCGGATTGGATCGGGTGAGATCTGATGAAAACGAATATGCTGTCCTTTTTCGTCCGATCTATCCATAGCAACCAGCGGCACTCGACAAGCCCCTCCCCGCTCAGTGAGCAGAGAGGGACCGGTCATCTGCCGTCTCAGCGGAGATCAGCGGAGAGATCTCCCGCTGAGCTGGCGGACAGAGGCGGACTCCGTGAAAGCGAATCCGCCTCGTGAGAATGAAGCCTTAGGGCCATGTTACACAGACAGCAGAGGGGCAGTATAAACAAGCATTTGATCTGCAATTTTAGAACCCCCCAACCTACAACCTAAATCCTAATATTGCAGCTGGACAGGGTGGCACACATGCCATGGCTGCATCAAATTTAACTCAGCTTGCAGAGCTTGACAGGCTGCACCTCCTGTGAAACTCAGCCATTGACATCAATAGAAGCACGTTGCAATTGCAAAATCATCATTGAGATTTAAAATAAACGGACAGTTTAGGAGTCGACAGGCTGAATATCTGGCAGCCTCTGCTCTACCGGCCTCTGATAGGTCATCCACCGCTGATCACTTTTCAGAGGGATAAACTGCTAACTTTGCAGCTGCTCCCATTCTAGCTTGTGGAATCAGCAGTTGTCCATAAGTTTATGGCTTGTGCCACACCATAATGACAGGTACTAAGCCCTCATTATTTTACCTGGAAGGCCACCCCTTCCCTCCACCCACATGTGGAATGTAATGTGTCTGTGTCACTGGACTATGCTGTCAGCAGCAGTGTACACATGAATCACAGACATATGGTCCAATAGGCATGGTCGGGGATGCCACTTATCCTAACGGCACACTGGGTAAATCTTTTGGTGTGTGGAAAGGATGCAGGATCGTGGACTCTGCTGGAGCTGACATGGATGCTACATCATGTCTGATAGTGAGAGTACATTTACCTGTACCCCCTCCTCCTCACTGGCCTCATCCTATGTCTTCTCGAAAACTAGCAGTCTCCCCCAAGCAATCAAGAGCATATGCAACATCCCAGACTAAACACTGCCATGTTGTGTTGCAGCTTTATGCCCAGGGGACAGGTGAAACACTGCGCCAGAGCTGTCAGATCTGCAGGGCCAGGCCGACAGCTGGCTCCCCCAACACCATCTTTAACTAAGCAAGGTCATGTGTGACAACAGCACTAAGCTGCAGGTCACTCATTGTCTGGGGAAAAAAATCACACATCTACCCTGGCTTGCACATGTCCTCAACCTGGTGGTGCAGTGGTTCGGTGAGGACCAACTGCCTTTCATTAAACTAACAAGCCTTAAATTACCAGTTGCTATAAATCCCCTGCTGCTGAGTGATGCTACAGACTAAATTTTTAGGCTGGGTTCACACTAGTGTGAATTGGATGCAGATTCTCCGCATCCAATTCGCAATAGCAGGAGATTGTGACCAGCTCTCTATGGAGCCGGTTCACATATCACCGCTGCAGGAGTCCTGTGTATCTTTTGGTCCGTTTCAGGTCCAAATTCAGCCAAAAATTTGGGCTGAAACGGTGAACGGGGACGCACCAGACCCAAGCTGTGAGCCGCATGCGGCTTAGATGTGAACCCAGCCTAAATTATCATTGCTCCCCCCACACACAAACAATAAATAATAGCTGCCACCATTACCAGCTACATCCACCTCTTCTGGCTTATTCTGGTGCTCCAGCAGGTGCAACACTAGGTCTTTAGAGCTGAACTTCAGCTGCCAAATTTCTTATGTTTGCTGTAGGGAAAATACTGTCTTGCACCTTGCTGTTTGTGGCCTGTTTTGATGCTCCAACACTATTAAATATTTGTGGTTATTGTCTCTCAGATAATATACTCTGTTCATTTCACAATTAAACCTTTCTCGTCTCTACCTCATATATAAAGTGTATATACTGTCTAGCCACTGATCAATATTTGTACATATTGTCTCTTAGATAATATACTCACATTTTTTTTGCATAAAAAACCATGCCTCATCTTTTTTTTTTTTTATATTGCAGCATACCGAAGCTGCTCACATACTGTCCAGCACACTGAATGATATTTGTGGCTATTGTCTCTCAGGTAATAAAACACTTACATTTTTCGGTTTGAAAATTTTTGTTGATTTTAAAAGGTTTGCCAACTGTGTAGCCATGTGGGGGCAAAAGTTTAATGCGTACATCATTAAAGACCCTAATGGCAGGTAACAGCAGATTAGTGTCTAGGACTAATATCCAAAGTCACTGGCTTGGAAGAAGAGATAAAAAAAGAGGAGAAGGGGGAAGAAAAGGACAGAAGAAGGCGGAGGAGGAGAACACCACTAATTCCACGTACGCACGGTCGGAATTTCGGCCCACAAAAGACCGATGAGACTTTTTCGTCTGAAAATGCAACTGTGTGTATGCTCCATCTGTCTTTTGCTGGTGGAATTCCAGCCAGCAAAAGATTGAGAGCATGCTCTCAATTTTTCGGTCGGGAAAAGTTCCTATCCGGAAATGCGATCGTCTGTGGCAATTCCGACGTGCAAAATCCCTACGCATGCTCGGAAACCATTCGACGCATGCTCAGAAGCATTGAACGTCATTTTCTCGTCTCGTCGTAGTGTTGTATGTCACCGTGTTCTTGACGGTCGTAATTTCAGCAAACTTTTGCGTGACCGTGTGTATGCAAGGCAAACTTGAGCGGAATCCCGTCGGAAAAGCCTTCATATCTTTTTCCGACGAGAAAACCAATCGTGTGTACGCGGCATAAGTGAAAGAGGGAGAGAGGGAAAACCTAGGGAGGAGAAGGAACTGGGGATTCTCATTTGGCTCATGTCTAAGCTAGAGAGATGAACTCTATATAGCTTAGAAGGATTTAGGCTCTGTTCACACCCGAGCAGAGTGACTTTCAGGCGTTTTCATTTGAGAATCTGAGAAGTATATTACAAGTGTTTTAGAAGTATAATACAAGCGTTTTACAGCTTCAGCATGTTTTTGTTTAACCAACAGAGAGCTCTAGGAGGAAATTGGGGGTGGAGAGCTGCGGTTTGAGCAGAAAATGTGAGACAAATGTTCGTAAAATGCTCAAGTCACAGATTTTTAGGCATTTCTATTGAAGTCTATGGGGCCAAAAATGCATGTAATCGGCCAAAAAGAAGCTCATATACTTTTTTGAGTGACAGGCATTTTGCTTCAGGCGACAGAATGCTCACATGAATGGGATTTGACTTGTTTAGCATTTTAGAACTACAAGCTTCAAACAGAAAATTGCTCAGGTGTGAACGGGGCCTTAGGGCAAAAGTAAACCAGTTTTTCAAAAACAGACTGACAGTCTTGAAGAATACTGGACATCTTTTCATTATTTTCAAGCTCAGGCTATGGTTTGTTTGCCTGCTAAGAAACGATAGGTGGCCGGTTTATTTTGGGAGATGGTGGAATGGTGTGATGTAAGAAGGCTAACCTTGGGTCTCTCTGAACAGTAACAGGAAATAAAGTTAGTTAGAATGTCAAATATTCAAGACCAAAAAAGGGTAATCTCGGGCATGGCCGCTAAATGTATAGAACGTCACTCTGCAGGGCCACAGCCTTGAAGCATTTGTCACTGTAGGGTGGAACTGCTTTTGCGATGTGCACAGGGACCCAGTACCACACCAAGAGCACATTATAGGCTAATTCTAGGATGGTCCTGTTAAAAGACCATTTAGCTCAGGTACTCAGGACCAGACTTTCTGCTAGTCCTCCAGATCAACCAAGAAACTCCAGTTGAGTAAAAAAATTGTGATGAGTTTAGGAGAACCCAGCAAATGCAGGCAGATTCTCTTCAAAACTGATTTTGCATACATTTTGTGTCTATTTCGTGTACCTGATAAGTATGGAAACCCAATATTTAGATAGGAGATAGCTATAGAATTCTTTTTGGAGCGTTGCATGATGTTCCTGTAAAACTGACCACTCTGGTAAATGATTAGGGGTAAGAAAGTGGTGCACATGGAAAAAATATTGGTTGTCTACCAGGAAAAGGTCTGTCTATAGTTTTTAGATTTGCTGTGGCTGTTGATTCCATAGGTCAATTCAGCCTATTGATAATTGATAAAAAATCAGATGCAGCCAAAACTACCGAAATAAGCCTTTTTTAAAGTTTAAATTATTAAGATTGAGTGATGCTGCTGTATTTAGACCACATTAAAGCTAAAAGTTGAACAATCTTTTCCACATCTTAAAGAGCATCTCTCATGCAAGTAATTTAAAGGATTGGTGCTTTTCCCATGTGGCCCTTGAAGCCATATCAAAAGAAACCTCTCACAATCTGGGTTTCTAAACATTTTTTATGCTTGGTAACTGTCTCCATGGCATTGCCCAGCTACCCATGCCTTTTTGCTAATAACTTGCCTATTAGCCTTGAAAACTTCATAACTTTGTCACCAAGATTCACCCCCACAAACTTTAATGGAAATTGCTGCTAATATTGGGTTTCGTTAATTACTTCTCAGCAGTCATGTACATTTTTGGCTCTACTATATCTTTGGGCAACCTTTGGATTTTTTTGACCCATTATTTTTACAGACAGTAACCCATAGCTTGCAATTGTCCCTCTGTTGGAAGCACAGACATTCTTTTAGAATTGAATCCCTCTGGTGTCCGTTTATGAAGCAGTGAAATCTATTCACTGCTTCGTTCTCCGGCATTCACAGTGAAGAATCTTCTCCTCTGTGTGCCAGTTTATGAAGCAGTGTAGATCGCTTCACCTTTGGAGGAGTGAAGCGATCTACAAATGCTTCAAATAGTGAAGAACGGCCCCTGATACTGGAATCTCGTGAGACTTTACGAGATTACAGTACCAGATGTCAGTTTATCAAGCAGTGATAAATTATCACCGCTCCAACGGCGTGGATTAATGTTAATAAAATAACGAGTCCCCCTACATTATACACATATGTATACACACACACACATTATATATACATGTATATACACACACATGATATATATATACATATACACATTATATGTATATATATGTATACACATAAATATGACAGGGGGACATGCTTACAGTGTTGGGGGGTCTGAACGAGGCATAAGGAAGTTAAAAATCTTCCTCCTTCCCCCTCAGATCCCCCAAGATTTCCTCTTCACTCCCCGATTCACCAGCTCTGAGCTGGTGAACCTGGGAGTGTGAATTCTGAGACAGATCGCCAGTGAAGCGGTGAGATCACCGCTTCATAAACTGGCCGTTACTGTGTCATTCAATGAGGATTCTCCGTGTGTAAAGATAATCGGCGGGAGAACAAGTTCAAACATGTTCTCCCCCGATTATCACTGTTTCATAAACTGTTTATGGACTGTGATCAGCGGCGATCCTCGGGATCACCGCTGATCACTGCTTCATAAACGGACACCTCTGTCTCTGTGTTCTTCTTCTCTCCCCATATATCTCTTTTCTAGGTCTATTGAATAAATAAATACACACTTTGGATGTGAAAAGTGTTTATACTGCACCCACAGTTTCATTCAACTCAACTTTTAAATTATTGCATTGGGTATTGTTAAAGGTAGTAAAATAAAAATACTGCACTGGGTATTGTTCAACAGTAGTTTAATGAAAATAATGATAAAAAAGCACCAGTGACTTTAGCTGTTTTTTGTTTTGTTTTGTTTAACAATTGTGGCTGTTGCCTATATTTTGCATATTTTGCACTAAAAATTGTCCTTCTTACCCTCTAAAGTTGGAAGGTGTGGTAGCCCAGGTTTGTGTCAGGTATAACAAAGAAAAAAAAAAGAATATATATATATATTTTTTTTTATTTTTTATTATTTTGTTAAGGTGTGTGGAAAAAACTATTTAACTTTACACTTAAAGTTGAACTATCGGCAAAACTTTTTAATCCATATTTTGGATTGAGCAAGCGAGGGTTATAACTCCTGTCAGATTTTTTTTCGGCATCTGTGTCCCATGTTGGAGATTTACCTTCACTTTCTGTCCCATAGCCAAACAGGAAGTGAAAGGAAAACCCTGCAAATTAAGGGAGCTCCTTTGGGACCCCCAGGTCACCAGAACTCCCTATTGGAAGATTTCCCTACTATTACTTTTCTGGGGACAACCCAAAATTTAGGATTTTCTTTTAATGACAATGACATTCAATGCTAAAGGTAAATAGAACAAATAGAGAGGGTGAATCTCCTTAACAGACAGCAAAAAAACTGACAAGCATTCTAATCCATCTCCACTCTATTCAAAAATAAGAAAGAAAGATTTGCCTTTAGATATACTTTAATAGTGAACTGAGACAGGTGTGATGAGCTGCAGAATTTTCAGTAAACCAAAGTCTAAGCTTTGTGTCTGTCTGCTTCTCAGGGATCTTTTCTGATCCTGTCAGACCATTTTTTAGACACTCTCATTACTTATATTGTCACCTTGACATTTTGGACACCCCCAGCCACATTTTAGTTGCCATGGTGCAAAATATTGTCATTGCTCTTGCACTAACTAGGTACTAGATTGTTACAGCAGTAATAACAAATTATGTTTTCCTTTTCTCTTACTGTATATATGCATTTTATATTTAAAATATGACACATTGAAGTAGTGATCACAGCTGACATTGGATTTCTGTTTCACACAATGGGCACATTGTAAACATTTTAGTATCCCTCTATACGTGCCAGGGGAAATTATACCAGGGTCTGTGTTGACAGGCTTTGGGTATATGTTTGAGGTGCTTCTGAGATTATTTAAAGAAGTAGAATTCCAGGCATGATATATTTTTACATAGTTAGATTGGTCCAGCTTGGACTAATGTAAGGCTTACCTCACATGGACTACAGCTTGCATAAGAGCAGCGTGAACAGCAAGCTTTCATAAAACTTTCAGTAAGCTTTGAGCAGATTTCTCTAAGCCTTTAAAGTATCCTTCAGCTTCTGATTGTAAACACACTGCTCAAAAAATTAAAGGAACACTTTTTAATCAGAGTATAGCATCAAGTCAATTAAACTCCTGGGGTATTGATCTGGTCAGTTAAAGGAGTTGTAAAGGAAGAAGAGGGGTTGGGGCCAAACTGCAGCTCCGTGTCTAAATGGACACACGGAGCTGCAGCTCGGCTCGGGTGCCCACATAGCAAGCTGCTTGCTGTGGGGGCACTCAACAGGAGGAAGGGGCCAGGAGCAGCAAAGAGGGACTGGAGAAGAGGAGGATCCAGGCTGTCCTGTGCAAAATCAGTGCAACAGAGCAGGTACTGTAAGTTATTTAATAAAAAAACAAAAAAAAATAGCCTTTTAATCAGTTTCAGCTGCTTTGGTGTTAATGAAATTATCACAGGTGCACTAGATGGGCAACAATGAGATGACCTCAAAAACAAAAATGGTTTTACAGGTGGAGGCCACTGACATTGTTTTCCCCTACTAATCTTTTCTGACTGTTTTTCACTAGTTTTGTATCTAAATAGGGTCAGTGTCACTACTGGCAGCATGAGGCGATACCTAGACCCTATAGAGGTTGCACAGACAGTCCAACTCCTCCAGGATGGCACATCATAACGTGCCATTGCCAGAAGGTTTGCTGTGTCTCCCAGCACAGTCTCAAGAGCATGGAGGATGTTTAAGGAGACAGGCAGTTACTCTAGGAGAGCTGGACAGGGCTATAGAAGGACCTTAACCAACCAGCAGGACTGGTATCTGCTCCTTTGAGCAAGGAGGAACAGGATGAGCATTGCCAGAGCCCTACAAAATGACCTTCAGCAGGCCAATGGTGTGAATGTCTCTGACAAACAATCAGAAACAGACTTCATGAGACCACCAGATTTAGCAGGTCCGCCATGGCACCCTGTGCTTTTTACAAATGAGAGCAGATTCACCCTAAGCACATGTGACAGACGTGAAAGGGTCTGGAGAAGCCATGGAGAACGTTATGCTATCTGTAACATCGTTCAGTGTGACCCGTTTAGTGGTGGGTCAGTGATGGTCTGGGGAGGCATATCCATGGAGGGACGCACAGACCTCTACAGACTAGACAATGGCACCCTGACTGCCATTAGGTATCTGGATGAAATCCTTAGACCCATTGTCTGACAGTGCAGTGGGTCCTGGATTCCTCCTGGTGCACAACAATGCCCAGCCTCATGTCGCGAGAGTATGCAGCCAGTTTCTGGAGGATGAAGGAATTAATACCATTGATACCATGCTCACCTGACCTAAATCCAATAGAACACCTCTGGGACAATATGTTTCGGTCCATCAGATGCTGCCAGGTTGCACCTTAGTTTGTTCAGGAGCACAGTGATGCCCTGGTCCAGATCTGGGAGGAAATACCCCAGGACACCATCATGCTCATTAGGAGCATGCCTCGACGTTGTCAGGCATGCAAACAAGCACATGGGGGGGCCATACAAACTACTAAGTGCTGTTTTGAGCTGCTGCAATAAAATTTCAGCAAAATGGACCAGCCTGCTGCATCATTTTTTCACTTTGATTTTCGGGATGTCTTAATTCGGCCCTCTGTAGGTTGATTATTTTATTTCCATAAAAAGATGTGGCATCCTTTCGTTCCTAACACATTACCCAGTCCATATCAGTATAGATATCCAGCATGATATTTTTCCCCATTGAGATCTGATGTGTTTTCAAAGTGTTCCTTTAATTGTTTTGAGCAGTGTATTATATACAGATCACTTTAAACAAGCTGCTAGCAAGTTTCTGCAGGCTTTCAGCACGCTTCAAGCCATGCTGAAGCCTGCTACAGCAGCAGTTTGTTTAGGGTGGCAATCAGCACGCCCATTAGGATCTATGTTAAAACGTTTGTTAACCTAAAAAATATATTGATCCTGTTCCTTTAAAGCATGTTATACATCACAGTGCTTGTGCTGTGAAATTTGGCCCCTTCTATCACCTAAAAAAACTGGCTTATCCTGCAAGTTTCTGCCCTCCCCTCTGTAAACTGACCATGGTATATCATGGCTGCTGAGCCCTGACACTGTGGTCAGTTTATGTGCCTCCATCATCCACTGCTATCTGCAGGTCTCCTGCGTCTCCCTCTTTCCTCCTCCCCTCTCCCCTCCCTGCCTGTCTGCTCCTGTGTCACTGCCCGCTCCCTCCCCTCCTGCTGCAAAGGTTACTTTAAATAATTTATACTATTCTCTCTGTTTAATAATCCTTTGTGCCCCTGTGTCTGTGTTTTATAAAAATAAGCCGTTCTTTACCTTATCTCCGAGCGCTCACGTGACCTGCCGCCTCTCACCCTCCTTTCCTCCCTGCCTCCGAACTGACGTCTGCGGGGGTTTCTTGGCCCCGCCTGCTGCAGCTGTCAGATGGGGAGAGCAGAGAGGCAGCGGGTCACGTGTGCACTGAGCGGCACTTTAAGATAAGGTAAAGAATGGCTTATTTTTATAAAACACAAATGCAGGGGCACAAAGGATTATTAAACAGAGAGAATGGTATAAAGTACATAAAATGGCTTAACAACCACTTTAAGCATTTACAAACTGGAGCTGAATGGTACTTTAAAAGCTACAACAAAACTTGCTAAAAGCTCTGCAAATCCTTTTTAAAAGCTTGCTATTCACACTGCTTTCATACATGCTGAAGCCATATAAAAATGACCTAACTATGCAAATATCATGCCTGGCCAATGCCCCAAGAAGATGGAAAATGCTTTGCATTTTATAAGTCAGGTGTCTCCAAACTTTCTAAACAAAGAGCCAATTCACTGTCCTTCACACTTTAGGGGGGCCGGACTGTGGTCATTGGGAGTAGAAAAGGTCCCAACATTAGTGGGACATAGATAATGTCCTATTGTTTGTTTCAGTGGGAGTAATTGTGCCCCATCAGTGGTGTCAGTGGGAGGAACTCTGCTCCATCGTTGGGGTCACTGGGCCCCATTGTTGTTGTCACTGTGAGGAATTGTGCCCCATCATTGGGGTCACTAGGCCCCATTGTTGGTGTCACTGGGGAGGAATTGTGCCCCATCGTTGGTGTCATTGGGAGGAATTGAGTCCCTTCATTGGTGTCAGTGGGAGGAATAATGCCCCATTGTTGGTTTCAGTGAAAGAAACAGTGCCCCAAGGGCTGGATAAAAACAAGGAAAGGGCCGCATCTGGCCTCCGGGCAGCAGTTTGGAGACCACTGTTCTAAATGAATGCGGAGCATTTCTTCGATTGGACAGGTTGTTCTCATCCAATCAGAGAACACTTTGCATTAATTTAGAAAATGAAAAACATTCTCTGAATGTCGTCTGTGTTGAACAGTCGACCTCATGTATTCACAATGCATTAGTCAGGCCACTCAGTAGGGGACCCAGAAGCAAGTGGAGATTAAAAAAATTGTGGTATCTACTTCAGGGATCTCCAGCTTCCAGGGGCATTAGCCAGGTATGATACTGAATATGCATAGTTATATTGGTCAAAGCTGTATCAGTGAAACTATGTAAAAATATTCCATGCCTATAATTATTCTTTAAAAATGATTGCAGGTGCAATTCATCTGCATTTGACCTCTAAGCTGCTTTTACATTCATATAGATCTGTATGGAATGAGAAGAGTTCTGATGTGAAGAAAATCTCACTGACAAAGGAATTAAAACTGAATAGGTCAAGCAGTAAATCAAGGAAGATTGCTAATATTAAAAAGTCTAGGATAGATTGATGAATTTGTTAGGTGCAAACCATTAATAGGCTATAAACATAAAGCTAATAAAGCCAAAAGCAGGTACACACTGTAGTTCTAGTGCACAGGTCCATGTCACAATAGCACATTTGCAGCAGAGATTTGAGGAAGCTCTGCACATTATCTCTGGGGATCAGTAGCTGGCTACAGAGTTCTTGCTGTACCTAACTGCAGTTCCTATCTGAGCAACTACAAAACACTTGTGATAGTAGCCATCAGGAAGGAATATTCCAAGGTGAAAACAGCTGCCTGGTCATACACTAAAGCAGGGATATGCAATTAGCAGACCTCCAGCTGTTGCAAAACTACAAGTCCCATCATGCCTCTGCCTCTGGGTGTCATACTTGTGGCTGTCAGAGTCTTGCTATGCCTCATGGGACTTGTAGTTCTGCAACAGCTGGAGGTCTGCTAATTGCATATCCCTGCTTTAGTGTATGACCAGGCAGCTGTTTTCACCTTGGAATATTCCTTCCTGATGGCTACTATCACAAGTGTTTTGTGGAGGAACGATAGGAGGAGTACCCTAGAGCAGTGGTCATCAACCCTGTCCTCAGGGCCCACTAACAGGCCAGGTTTGCAAAATAACTGAAATACATCACAGGTGATATAATTTGCTGCTCAGTGATTGCAGTTTTCTAGTCTGCATCTCCCCAAGGTAATACATAAAACCTGGCCTGTTAGTGGGCCCTGAGGACAGGGTTGATGACCACTGCCCTAGAGGATTGACTATTATCACAGGTGCTTTTATTTTATGCTTTAAGGTGAGGGTACATCCGGTGGAGGGTGCACAAGGATTAATTTGTCATATGCACAGAGATGGATCAGAGTGAAGATTTGTGTTTCACAGCATTTGTTTTTTTCCTATCACATATTGGACTATAATATTGTTTATAATCACCAAAGATTGGACTAGTCACTACTAACTAATTGATTTATAAGCACATTGTTTTGTTAATTGTATTGTATATTCATTTATATAATTTCTTGTATTCATCAATTTATTTAATTCATCATATGATTGGAAATTCATGTGAAGGTGAGAGCACTTGCATTTTATTGAGGAGTGAGAGGCTGCATTGAGCACTTTATATATTTAGGGGGTCACACACATATTATATATTATATACATTGGTACTTCATGTTCACCCAGCGCTGCACTCATTTATCATTTATTTTCTGTAGTATCACATATTTAGAAAGTGTGGGGAGTGCTGGCAGCTCTTTGTTTATTGGTTTGTTTGCATAGCTGTTCACAAGGTTTTTACACATAATTATATGGTCATCAACAGCTGCTTTGGATACAGTAGTGGGGATTTTACAAAAAATCGACGCACAAGGAAGGGAGGCACGTGATAACATGCTTAAAACACTACTGCTCATGTCCAATCGGCAAAAATACCAGCTTGCCTTCTCTCTGTTGATGCAGAGAAGGCTTTTGACTGGGTTGGTTGGCCTTCTCTTGAGCACACTTTAGTACAAATAGGGCTGGGCCCAGCCATGCTCCACAAGATCCCTGTGCTTCATTCTAGTCCCAGTGCACACATTTGGATTAATAGCTCCTTAACCCCTAGCTTTTCCATTCAAAATGGTACCTGACAGGGATGCCCGCTATGTTCCCGTAATGGTAGCTAGCAGGCATGTACTGGCCATCAGGATTACCGTGAGTTTCCCAGTGGGCCGATGGCTCAGTGGGCTGGTTTTAAGGTGCCATTTGGCATGTCTGTCCCAGGTCCCGGGCACCTTTATTCTGGGACACTACAGTGTCCCAGAATGAAACTAACACAGCCAGCCACCCTACCAGCTACATTGTACTAACTGGTTGCTAGGAATGTCTACCGCCTGGCATTTAGCAACCAGTGACATCACGCACACACAGTGAGGCCCTGGCATTCATAGCTGAGGAAGCAAAGTGCTAAACTCCACCCACCTCCTCCTCAATCCTCTCTGGTCCGAATCCTCTGAGCTACGAGACCTCCTTGTAGGGCAGGGATAAGGCCTGGCCCCAGTGTACGGATATGTGATCTCTTATCTGGTTACCCACTTCTGGCTTCACCTGTACTTTTTTTCCTCTCTTTTCCATTTCTCTGTTTCTTCCTCCATCTCCTCTACTTCATCTGCCCCTTTCTCCTTTTTTTTTCTCTCCCTCCTATGTTGCCTGAGCTCAAGGCCACGAGACCCAACTTATGGTTTATACCTTTAACTGCATTTTTGTCCCCCTATTCTGTTGGTACCCCTGCTGAGCTGTTCCCAAAAGCCTTTCTGTTGTTGTTTGATATCCTTCAACAGCCTCTGTAATCTTCATATCTGGGTACGTCTATCCAGATTATCTTTGATCCCAGCATTATGTACCTTTGTTGGAGTATCTTGTACACCACTCGTGTTTTTTAGTGCACATGTTTATCTACATATACAGTATATCTATATATCTATCTATCTATATATATATATATAACGTGGCAGAGCGTTGCCCTGCCAGGCTCTAGAAGGAGGATGTGACCCAGAATTCTCAACCAGACGGGTTGAGGGGCTCCAGGCAGGGAGCTTGTACCATGAAGAGGAAACTGGCATTTCAGTTTCCTCCTTTCTTAGAAAGGTTCACTTTGGGACCTTTTGATATATATATATATATATATATATATATATTTATATATATATATATATATATATATATATATATATATATATATATATATATATATATATCTTTATTTCTATGTTTTTGGTTGCCCTGTACGATACCTCTGTTCCTTTTCTGTATTTGTACACTCCGTTTTTGTTATTGAAAACTTCAATAAACTTAGATTGTACACAAAAACTGCAACTGGTAGAATCTAAAGCAGCTCTGCGCAGTACCCAATCAGCTTCTAGCATCAGCTTGTTCAGTCAAGCTATGAAAATAAAAGCTAAAGCCATTTGGTTGCCACCTGTGGGGATCTAGTTCTGTTCTTCTATCAGATAAGTTCACTTTCTCTGATTTCCTGCCTAAGTGTATATATTTTTGTACAATTTGCTTCTGTAAGTGTCTTTTTCACTTATTGCAAATGCACTTATGCCACTTTACACCCCATAATTTAGTGATCAGTTTTATAAAAAAAAAAAACACTAGAGGGCAGTATTCTGCAATTAAATAGAATATCATTTTACCTCAAAAAGAATATGCACCTTTCATTGTATGGCTCACTGACCCCACGAGGCTGTGCATCATACATTGATGTGCATTGCAATTTGGTAAACAGCTCATTCAAAAGGTATGGGCTGAAATGATGAGATGTAGTTCTGGTGGTGTGCCTATATCTCATATAGTTTTTGATACAGTAGGAAATGGTTAAAAACCCCTGTCAATCTTTTTTTGTCTGTGTTCTGTTGGGGAGGTTTCCCTTCACTTCCTGTACCAGAGACTCAGCAGGAACTAAGAGGGTAACCCCATTTAAACAGCGATTACCATAACAGAGGTCACCACATGTTGGAATTACCATCACTTTCTGTACTAGATGCAATGTTTACCAAAACGAATAGAGAGTGAATCACCCCTGCAGGGGCACAGGTAGCTAAAAAAAAAACAAAAAACAGTTCCAATCATTCTGCATTTTATCCCAAATTATTAAAAAAAAAAAAAAAAGATTTAACTAACACTTTAATGCCTACCAGTCCCACTGTCCATCAGCTTTTGCCCCTTTGTAGGATAAGGTGTATCCGCATCAGACACTCTTGGTAACGACAAAACAAGCACCAGAAGTGTACTGGGTGTAGACTGTTTTTCAGCATACTTACCTCGACAACAGAGTGAAGATTGTAGAAGAAGGCAGCGGAACAGATAAGTACTAAGTCTGCTTTAACATGGCAGCTTAGCGGCGGATAGTTTGTTGTGCCCAGAGGTGGCTATATGCTGAAACGGCTGATTAGCAATTTGTTTGCAGGCAAAACGCCACAGAAATGCCAATCCTGAATGCACAGTATGTGCAAACATTGTTTACAATGGTAAACCAGCAGATTCTTTCCAACAGCCACCCCTAGCTGCATACAAACTGCTGCTACTGCTGTAGCCTCAGCCCGGGTTCACACCTATGCGAATTAGATGTGCGTTTCCGCACATCTAATTCGCATAGCAGGAAAATGTGACTGGCTCCCTATGCAGCCGGTTCACATATCTCCGGGGCGGCTGCGGTGCGCACTGCACAAAAACGCTGTGCGTCTTTGGCTGCGTTTCAGGGCCGAATTCAGGCATAGAATCGGCCCTGATTCGTCCCTGAAATGGTGAACAGGGACGCACAGCGCTCCTGTGCGGTCCGCAGCGCATTATAGTGTGAACCCGGGCTAAAGCCTAGTAAACACAATCAGATTATCAGCCGAATGATCGTCCAGCTTTTTTTGCATGCTAGTCTCCATATCGAAAACTAATAGGTTACTAAAGTATGAAAATTCTAATATGACAGAATAAGAATTCTGGTGATGTAATGTGTTTGTATTGTATTTTCGGATGAAAACTGTACTAATTAAACGAAAATCGTATGATCTGGTATCGTATGAGAAACATTTTCGTATTTGTCCCTTCGGATAATTTCGGATGAAAGCTGTGTACTAACAATCAGATTTTCGTACGATTGCTTCGAAAGCAGTATTTTTTTGTATGATTTTCTGATCCTGTGTACTAGGCTTAACTGTTTTTTTTTTTAATAGGCTAGGCTTTTTGAAAATGTTTTCTATCTTGCAGCATAGTTATTTTGAATGCAATTAATCTGTCTACAAATATAACAACGGTTGGAATAAAGTCGCTTATCGCAGTTCAGGGATGATCACTCGCATGCTTGAGCGATAACATGTGAGCGGACCTGATTAGCTGCAAGAGACAGCAGCCTCCCATTGCTTTCAATAAAACTGCCTAATCGCATAGAATCGAGGGAACCCCCAATGGGGTTCTCACAGCTGATCGCACACAGCGTGCACTCTCAATTGTGAGTTCACCCTAAAAGGACAACAGAAGTATATGTTTTTAATGTTTCTGTAACGGCTAAGCCCCTCTGGCAGTGTAATAGTTTGCGCCAACTGTCATATTTGCTGGACGGCTTTGTCTGCAAGTAAACATGCACAAAAATCTAAAAGCCTATAATATAATATAAAAAAAGTATTAAAGTATATTTATTGTCAAAACTTTCATTTTATTTGAAAAGATTGGAGAATGGCTGAAACCCCTTCCAGTATTTGGTTTTTTTTTGCCAATTTTCCTTCATTACCTGTCCTGAGGGCACAACAGGAAGTGAAAAGAAATCCCTCCAAACTAAAGGAAATCCCCTGTTGGACAGTTGTCACAGGAACAAGTGTCTCCATTGATGCCTGTTCTGTAGTTTCAGTCCCGGTGATGATGACGACGACATATAAAGAAGGTGATTCTCCCTTTCATCACTGTATCCAAAACTCCAAGGCTTTAAATACACTTTGATAGTTTGTACTTTTAAAAGAATACAATCTTTTTCACTATAGCAGTCCTTTAAGTGGTTTGCAGGTATTCTTACAAGCTATATATAGGTAACATTTAACAAGGCAAGGAATAAAATTCCCTAAAGGCTGCATATTTTTGAACTACGAAAACTTTAAACTAAATGAAGGAGAAAAAGTAGGACAGAAAAGATCATGGAAACATAAAAGTGAAAAGGGCTGAGATGGAACGTTAGATGTCAGGACTAGCAGCTGTGAAGATTGAATACTGAGGTAGGAGTTGGCTTCAGCAGTTTGCTATTTGGGTTGGTGATTAAGGAAATAGAGCGGTAGTTATTTCTAAGACTCCTTTCACACTGAGGCGCTTTCACACTAAAAAAAAGCGCCTGAAAAGCTCACAAAAATCTATTTTCATTAAAATCAATGAATGCTTTTACACTGGTGCAGTGCGCTGGCAGGGTGGTGAAAAAACGCCCCTCTCCACTGAAATGAATGGAAAGCGCTTCAAAAGCGCCTGAAAAGCTCTTCAAAGGTGCTGAAATGTTTTACTGGCAGTTTACAAGCGCCTCAGTGTGAAAGGGGCCTAAGGATGAGCCCCTGCTTGTTCGCACAGCCCACGTGCAGAGCCCACCAGGAAGTTGGCGCTGCGCTAATCACAGGCACAGATGAGGCATATGTGGCTCCTTCCTCTTCGGGACCGATGTCCCTTTAACATGAGCCGGTGATCAGCTTTTTTTTCTCCTCACGCTGTCAGAGTGAGGAGAAAAAAAAAACGATCACCGAGCTTTTGTTTACATCATGTGATCAACTGTCATTAGCTGACAGCTGATCACATGGTAAGGGGCCTGGGATCGGCCCCTTACACGGATCTGTGATCATCCGAGTCTCCGTGACTAGGTGATCACAGCAAGCGCACGGCGCGCCCTGTAGGGTGCGCGCGGTGTGCGTGCACAGGGGAGGACATCCCATGACGGCCTCCCGGAAATTGAGGTCCGCGCTGTGGCCATCATTCGACTATGGCCCAGACCTCAAGTGGTTAAGCAAGTTGCTAGCAGGCTTCAGCAGCCTTTCAACAAACTTCAAGAAGTTCTGAAGCCTGCTAGCAGATTGCTTAAAGTGGCACAGCCATAGAACAGGGGACAGATTACTCTTAATTATCAAAGGGTCTACTGACACTGACATGTATTTTGATTCTTCTCTTTTTCGATGAGTGCAAACTCCTGGGGGTTTATTGCCCGAAGAATGATCATTGTTAAATGACTTTCAGTCTCTCCCCCTATGATATCTGATTGGGTCCAAGATTTGAATAAGAGTAAGGCCCCTTTCACACTGAGGAGCTTCTAAACTGCCAGTAAAACACTGAGTGCTTCTGAAGAGCTTTTCAGGGGCTTTTGAACAGCTTTCCATTAATTTCAATGGAGATGTTTTTTCACTGCGGTGCCAGCGCACTGCCCCAGTGTGAAAGCATTCATTGATTTTATTGGAAATAGGTTTTCAAGAGCTTTTCAGGTGCTTTTTGTAGCGTGAAAGCGACTCAGTGTGAAAGGGGTCTTAGGCATATGAGAAACAAATATATTTATGCAATGCCAGGTTTAAATATGACCGTATATGGAAATGCTGGTTAGATTTTTTTTTTGTTATTTAAAAACCTGGTAACTGATATGTACTATTTGTAGTTTGTTTTTAATTTTGTTATCGGTGCTGTGACGGGATCAGTGGCATTTCTAGGGGGGTGCGGCTCCCACCCGAGTGACACCCACCAGAGGGTGACACCAGGCTCAGACTGGCAGCTGCACCGTGGCTCCCTCCTTCCCTTCCAGGATCTCTTCAGCTGCAGGGAGTGAGGCAGAGACAGAGGTGACGGGGTCCGACCATCCCACACACACTGCAACTAATCTCTGTCCCTGCCGGCTGCACTCACTGCAGACCGGATTATGGCTACCTCCTCCTCGGCTCTGACGTTTCAAGTTCACAGGCCGGGAGGAAGAGCTGAGGAGGGGAAAGAGGCACGCTATAGCACCTGCCGAGGTATGTAATAACACAGGTATTACAGAGGAGTGGGACATGGTGATTGGGGGGGGGCATTGTCAGGTAACAGAGTAATTTTAGGGAGGGGGGTTTGAGGATATGTACTCGGGGGTGCTTTGTTTTGGGTTAGAAATGACGTGCTAGAAGTAGAAGGGCAGATTTGAAGTTTAACCCCCCCAGCACAGTTCCTCTTCCCTCCCAAAGCACCCCCTAGCACATATCCTCTAACCCCCCCCCCCAAATCAAGGATCCCATCCCAGCTCCATCCACCCCCCCATCCCATCTTGGCTCCATCCACCTCCTCCCTGATCCCATCTTGGCTCCATCCACCTCCTCCCGATCCCATCCCGGCTCCATCCACTTCCCCCCAATCCAATCTCGGCTCCATCCACCACCCTGATCACATCCCAGCTCCATCCACCACCCCATCTCGGCTCCACCCACCACCCCATCCCGGTTCCACCCACCACCCCATCCCGGCTCTACCCACCCCGCCTATCCCATTCCGGCTCCATCCATCCCCCCGATCCCATTCCGGCTCCATCCATCCCCCCGATCCCATTCCAGCTTCATCCATCCCACCCCAATCCCATCTTCATCCATTGTGAAAGATTAAGGGGGAGAGCAAAATCGACACACTAGCCTGCTTAGTACCGTGGGGGGGAGGGTGTGACACCATGTTTTACCACACCAGGTGACCCCAACCCTATTGATGCCACTGGATAGGATGGCGTGGGTTTTTATTTATTATTTAGGTTGTGTCTTTTTTTTTTGCTGTCATTTGTATATATGTCTTTAATTTGTACAAAAATGTTTTTTATAAAAAATACAGTCTGGTCAAATAAAAAAAATTATCAGAGGGGCTTTTAGCTTATCAACGGGGCTTTTGTCTCTTTAGTTTATTGGTGATAACATCTGCTGCATTTCCTCAGCTTAGAAGAGTGGTCTACCCTGTTTCCCCAAAAATAAGCCCTAGCGTGATTGTCGGTGATGGCTGCAATATAAGCTCTACCCTCCAAATAAGCCCTACCCTGTTTCCCCGAAAATAAGCCCTACCCTGAAAATAAGACCTACAAAGACTTTAACTAGGGCTTATTTGGGGGGTAGGGCTTATATTGCAGCCCTCACAGACAATCACGCTAGGTCTTATTTTCAGGGAAACAGGGTAGGCATACAGCCGCTCTTTGTTAATTCCCCCCACTGTGTTAAAGTGGAGTTCCACCCACTTTTACAACTCTTCAGCATCCTTCACTAAACTGTGCACTGTAAACGAATTGGATATTTTTATTTTTTTTTCTCAGCACCTACTGTATATCTGCTGTATTCATTTTTCACTTCCTCCTCCCTGGCCCTGGCCCTGGCCCATCGTATTATTTCCTGTTTGCAATGCCTTCTGGGAAGGGCCAGGAACTTCCTCTGACACTGCCGTTGCTATGGAAACCTGACCTGAAATCTATTACACTGCTTGTGCTGCACTGAGCATGTGCGAGATCTGCAAGGATGAGATCTAGGAAGAAATACAGTCTGGCTTCAGATGCCCACACTTAAGATGGCCACGGCCTACTGTAAGTTTATAAAATAACAAACTACTGCTATAAACTAACAAAACAGACCTTAGTTTACAGACTAACTTTACTAGAATACATTAAGCTTGTGTATTATAGGGGTATTTTTATTTAAAAAGTATAATTTCGGCCAGAACACCACTTTAACTTGGCTGAAATCTGCAGTTAGGGTTTGTTTACACTAGCATTAGAGGGTGTTTGACAGGTGGTGAGGAGGTATTATGTCACTTCCTCACTGTCTATTTTCACTACTAAGAGACTGCACCACTGCGCATTCACTTGAATGAGTCTCATTCAGTGAGCTGTACTGCCCACCAAACGCAACAGGAGGTTTTATCCTTGCCACAGCCGTGATGCTTTGCATGTGTACACCCCATCCACTGCTTAAGGGGGAGTGGTTGGGGGGGACAGTAAAAAACGTAGCTCAACCGAGTGTTTAACCGCGCCCCCACCCCCTTCACAACCCCAAGTCTTACTTTGTGTGTACAAAGTGTCTGTTTTTTATCCCTGCTCACCTTTTCTTTACAATGTGCTTGATTATTTTTTATGATTGATGTTAATTTTTACAGGACATCACTGCTTGTAGATGTTAGCCCCGCTTTTAGGATAGCAAAGGGCGTGTTATTTTATGAGGAACCAAGCCTGATGCTAACTATGATAATATTTGAAAAGTGAGGCCAACAATTCAACCAGGTATGGCAAGTATTAAAGTGACACAAGGGTCCTGTGCGTTTTTGGGTCCAGTTCAGGTGCGAAATCATGCAAAAATTCAGACCTGAATCGCACCAGAGCCGGTGAACAGAATAGCAACGGAACCTAGGCTGGAAACCGCAGCACATATGTGAACCCGGCTTAAACTCTGGCTTAAAAAAGAAAATTCTACTAAAGTATGTATTCTTAATCACAAAAAAAACCCCAAAAAAACATTATATTGCTCTCAGCCTCCTCTAAATCCCCTAATTTTTTTTCTTTGCTGCTGTGATCTGCCTTCCTGTTAAAGGGTGGCTACATTTGTTCTTCATGGTTCCATTGTATGTTGAAATGTAGCCACCCTCTCTTGCTCATTTTCAAGATGGACTAAGCACTATGGGATTTGAAGTGTGCATAGAGCAATGCACATGACCACAAGTAACGTTAAGGTCAGGGGGGAAAGAAGAGGTTTGGGAGCTCACAGAGGCAGAAAAACACAGTAACGATTTCATGACAAATGGATTACAGGGCCATTAGGTATGATATGTGTATTGACTAATTTCGGAGAAAAAGTATATCGCTTTAAGGCCTCATGCACACTGTTCTTTTGCCCAGCTCTCCTGAACACCTTTCTCCTGGCAGGAGAGAAGTAGCATCAAAAACGCAGCTAAAGCCGTGTTTTAGTAAATGCGTTTAGGAGCGTGTAGGCACATCCAACTCTTGGACGTTAATTCATTTTATTGGCTAGAATAGTAATTTAGTCTGGCCATTGAAATTAATTAACACTCAAGCGCTCAACACACCTAGCATTAACGTGTTTAGGAGTGTCAGGCATTTTTTATGCCAAAACGCTGCTGCTCTTGAATGCGCTGGCAGAGTTTTTCTTTCTGCCTCCAAACATTCTTGCCTCTAAATACCTGTAGACACCTATGTGTGCATGGACACGTAGACTAACATTGAGGGGTGTTAAGAGGCAGAAAAACAAAAAGACGTCAAATGCTCCTAAAAGAGGCCTTAGTTGTATTATTACGAACTAACAAGCCTTTGTTTGTTTCCTTTTTTTAACAAAAAATGTTTGTAAAAGAATAAAAAGTTGCATTACATTTAACTAGAAGTAGATTTTTTTTTTTTGACACATAAAACAGCTAAAGAACACAGTGGGGGTTATTTACTAAAGGCAAATCCACTTTGCACTACAAATGCAAACTACAAGTGCAAAGTGTACTTGAAAATGCACCTGGAAGTGCAGTCTCTGTAGATCCAAGGGGGAAATACAAGGAGAATAAAAAACAGCATTTTAGCTTGCACATGATTGGATAATAAAATCAGCAGCACTTCCTCTCATTTCAGATCTACCCCTCAGATTTACAGTGACTGCACTTCCAAGTGCACTTTCAGTGCAATTCCAAGTGCACTTTGCAGTGGATTTGCCTCTCGTAAATAACCCCTAATAGCTCTATAACTAAACAAAGAAGGCATCCTTTTCTACCACACTTCCTATTGTTAACACATGAACAATTAGAATATTGCTATCATTGTTTTTTAAGTGTTTTGAAAATCCTATTTTGTATGTAAAGGAAAAGGATAAGTTTACTATTTTTTTTATAACATAAACAATTCTACATACAGTAAATGTTATAGTCAATGGAATTGATTTACAAAAGGCAAATAGGCTGTTCTCTTTGCAAGAGATTTTCCCTTAGCTTACTGAATGAGTTGATGAGTGCAGACTCTGTTGGTGTCTGTAAGTGCTGGGAGAACTGATTTTAGTTTCATGCCTTGGGTGCTCAAGAACCTTGTTCTTAAAGTGGTGTTCCGGCCAAAATTATACTTTTTAAATAAAAATACCCCTATAATACACAAGCTTAATGTATTCTAGTAAAGTTAGTCTGTAAACTAAGGTCTGTTTTGTTAGTTTATAGAAGTAGTTTGTTATTTTATAAACTTACAGCAGGCCGTGGCCATCTTAAGTGTGGGCATCTGAAGCCAGACTGTATTTCTTCCTGGATCTCATCCTTGCAGATCTTGCACATGCTCAGTGCAGCACAAGCAGTGTAATAGGTTTCAGGTCAGGTTTCCATAGCAATGGCAGTTTCAGAGGAATTTGCTGCCCCTTCCCAGAAGGCATTGCAAACAGGAAATGATGCGATGGGCCGCGGCCAGGGAGGAGGAAGTGAAAAATGAATACAGCAGATATACAGTAGGTGCTGAGAAAAAAAATAAAAAAATATCCAATTTGTTTACAGTGCACAGTTTAGTGAGGGATGCTGAAGAGTTGTAAAAGTGGGTGGAACTCCACTTTAATGTGTAACAACTGTGATATCCCTGTCACAAGGTGGTTACATCTTCATCCATTCTTCTTCCTGGTTCAAGTTTTTGGCTGTCTTGGATGGCCGGGCCAGGAAGGATGCTACTACCAAGCATGCGCACTGGTATTCTTTTGTTCCAGGACCAAAGCATGCTGAAGACTGTACACTTGTTTACCTTAGCAACAGGGACCCAGATATTTAATTGAGCACTAGGGAAGAGACTGAATTGGACGTGTCTTGGGAAAATCAGATTTTTTTCTTTTGGCAGGTGTCTTTCTAGATTACTATTTTGTGTGAATAAATAGGGATACTATATACCGCCTTTAGCGTATTGTCTGATTCTGATATAAATACAGAATGAGTTATTTTAATGCAAAATTGTAGGCGGTATTTGAGTGCTTCCCATAGATAAACGGCCTGGCGGGTGCTCTATTATTCCAGGAGGACGTATGGGTACGTCCTTCCGCTCATGTGCTCGAGAGGACAGAGCAGATTACGGTGCTTGGTACTGGGTCAATGTAATTGGTCCAGGTACCATGTGATTGATGCGATCAATCACAGCGATCACATGATCACAAGTAAACAACTGTCATGAATGGCTATGCTTACTATTGTGATCTCTATGATTGGTCACAGTGATGACATGGTACATGGCCAATAATAGCAGCCCTGTACTATGTGATAGCTGTAGCCAGTCACAATAATCACAATAGTAAACAATGAGTCATTAGTGAAAGTCATTCATGACAGTTCAAACAATTGCTTTTAAAGTGATCATCACTGTAATAAACAATCATAGTGTATAAAAAAAAAGTCCTGATCACTTTCCCAGAATAGTTGTCAGGAACCATGAATCAGACTGAGACAGAAGTGCACTAAAAATCACTCTATTTCATAAAATGGTATAAACAGAGCAAACATAGTCAAAACTCAGCCAGAGTTTGGTAACCGGGATGGGTAGTCAGAACAAGCCAGAGAAACAGGAGTCCAGAGATCAGCGAAGTCGGGTGCAGCAAATAGGATCAGGAACCAGAAGGAAAGTCAGTCAGGTAAAAGTCTTTTTTACAGGAAAACACAGTAGAGAGAGTCCGGATATGTTGACCAAGGTGAAGGCACAGAAGATCTGATCATTGCAGTTTAAATAGCTAGCAGAGCTAGCTGATGAGCAGGAAATGAAGACCAGGTGAGTCACTGTGGAATGAAGAGTGCTGGCAATTAACCGACAGCTGAGCCCAGCTCTGACAGTACCCCCTCCTCAAAGACCCCTCCCCCTCGGAGGACCACCAGGTTTGAGGGGAAAACGTCTATGGACAGCACGGACAGGAACATGTACGTCCGAGGATGAGACCCAAGAGCGTTCCTCCGGACCGTACCCTTTCCAATGAACCAGGTACTGTATACGTCCATGGAACCTACGGGAATCAATAATAGATTGTATCTCATACTCCTCATGGTTCTCAACCTGAACAGGGTGAGGACGTGGTACCAAGGTGGTGAAGCAGTTGCATACCAAAGGTTTTATTAAGGAGACATGAAATACGCATATCAGGAGGAAGGTCTAAAGCGTAAGCCACTGGGTTCATCCTACGGAGGATGCAAAAGGCCCAATAAACCGTGGTGTCAGTTTTAATGAAGGAACACTGAGTTGGAGGTTGCGAGATGACAGCCAGACCCTGTCCCCAACTTGGTAGGAAGGCACAGGTAGGCATCTGCGGTCAGTATGGAGTATGTACCTATCATTGGCACGTCGCAAAGACTCTTGGACCTGTACCCAAGTGGAACGAAGGCCACAGAGAAGCTCCTCCAATCCAGGAATGCTCTAAGGAACACATTTTTTCGAGAACCGGTCAACCACCCTAAGGATAACTGTGTTGTCCTGAGAGTTGGTAACTCCACAATGAAATCCATAGACAGGTGTGTCCAAGGCCTCTCTCTATTGGGTATGGGTTGTAGGAGGCGCACTGGAAGGTGTTGTGGTGTCTTACTCTGAGCACACACGGAACAAGCAGCTATGAAGGCAGCTACATTAGCGCATAGACTAGGCCACCAGAATTGTTGGGAAATAGCCCAAATGAGTTGATTCTTCCCTGGGTGGCCAGCAGCCTTGGGAAAATGGTAAGTCTTGAGCATGGCAGTGCGGAGACTCTAAGGGACAAAACAGCGGTCACAAGGTTTCTCGGGAGAAGAATGGATCTAAGCAGCAAGAATTCTGTCACCCAAAGGTGAAGTGAGACTGGTACGAACTGTAGCCAGAATACGACCGGGAGGAATCACAGGAACAGGAACTGACTCCATCTTGGAAGCGGAGGAGAACTGTTGCGACATTGCATCAGCCCTTACATTCTTAGTACCGGGTAAGAATGAAGCTTGACAAGAAAAGAGCCCATCGCTCCATTCTGGGAGAGGTGTTTAGCCTCAGACAAGAATGTGAGATTCTTATAGTCAGTCAGAATAAGAACCGGCACAGTGGAACCTTCGAGGAGATGCCTCCATTCTTTAAGGGCTAAAATGATCGCTAACAACTCTCTGTCCCCAATCTCATAATTGCATTCCACAGGAGACAATTTCTTGGAAAATTAGCCACAGGGATGCATAGCACTCTAAAAGGTAGGACGTTGAGACAGCAGGGCACCAACTCCAGTCTCAGATGCATCAACCTCAAGGATGAAAGGTACCGTAGGATTAGGATGTACTAACACAGGAGCAGAAACAAAGGCAGCCTTGAGACTCTCAAAGGCAATAATGGAATCTGGAGACCAATTCTCTGGGTTACCGTCCTTTCTGATCATATCAGTCAGGGGTTTGACCAGAGATGAGAAGTTACGAATAAACTTCCGATAATAATTGGCAAAGCCAAGAAAACATTGCAATGGACGTAAACCCACGGGTCAGGGCCACTGTAGAACTGCCGAAAGTTTCTCTGGGACCATTGAAAAACCAGCAGTGGAAATGACATAACCCAGGAATTTAACCTGTTCACAATGAAACTAGCACTTCTCCAATTTACAATACAGGTTATTATCTCTAAGCCTCTGAAGCACACAACAGACATCTGTGTGGTGGCTCTCTAGGGAATTGGAAAATATGAGGATATCATCAAGATAAACCACCACACATAGCTGCAACAAATCTCGGAGGACATCCTTAATAAATTCCTGTAAAACTGCCAGAGCTTTGCAAAGACCAAACGGCATTACAATGTATTCATAATGGCCAGTTCTGGTATTAAACACAGTTTTCTATTCATCGCCCTCCTTGATCCTCACGAGATCTTATGCCCCTCTCAAATCAAGCTTTGTGAAAACCGTTGCTCCCTTAAGGCGGTCAAATAACTCTGTAATCAATGGAATCGAATAAGCATTCTTAATCATGAAGTGATTAAGACCCCTATAATCAATACAAGGTCTCAGTTCACCACTCATCTTTTTCACAAAGAAACCAGCACCAGCAGGAGACCAGGATTTATGAACGAACTCTCGAGAAAGTGCATTGGCAACCTACTTCTCCATGGTCTTGTCATCCGAGACAGACAAATGGTACACCCGGCCATGAGAGGGTATGGCACCAGGTTGAAGGTCAATTGCGCAATCATATGACCGGTGTGGAGGCAAACTACCGGCTTGACCTTTGTCAAAGACATCGCTAAATTTGCGATACAGGGAGGAGAGTGAAGAGGTGCACAAGACCTTAGCCACATTCTGAAAACATGTCTTCCTGCATTGTGGCGACAAAGAAAGAACCTCAGCACAAAGCCAATCAAAAGAGGGGTTGTGCTTCTGTAACCAAGGATAACCAATATCCACCGGGAAATAAGGTAAGTAAAATACTTGGAATTGGATTATCTCAAAGTGCAGAGCACCTACGGCCATGGTCAGTGGAGCAGTCTCAGGAGTCACATGGGCAGGCTCCAAGTACCAATAGCCTCGATGGCAAGTGGAGTGGCACGAAGCTGCAACGGAATCGAGTGCTTAGACACAAAGGCACCACCAGAGGTCTCTCATCAATAGCCTCAATGGCAAGTGGAGTGGCACGAAGCTGCAACGGAATCGAGTGCTTAGACACAAAGGCACCATCAATGAACAGGCCTGCAGCCCCAGAGTCGATTACAGCCTGTATCCTGATGGATGACTCAGACCAAGAAAGGGTCACCAGAACCAGGGGCTTATCCTTCTGGATAACTGGGGACTAAACAATGCCACCTAAGGTCTGTCCCCCACAGGACCTCAGGCGCAAGCGTTCTCCCAGATGGGTAGGACAATACTTCAGGAAGTGACCTGCCTGGCCACGATAAAGGCACAATCTCTCCCTCCTCCTAAAGGCCCTTTCATCTGCAGAGAGACGTGTGAAGCCCAAAGGAAGGACTCTCTCAGAGTCTGGAGTCAATGAGAACGGCAAACGTGATCAACCTCTCCAGCTCAGTGGGTATATCTCGGGCTGCTATCTCATCTTTGATAGTATCCGAGAAACCATGAGAAAAAGCAGCCACGAGGGCCTCATTGTTCCAAGCAACCTCTGCTGCCAGAGTACGGAATTCAATGGCATAATCGGCAACAGTTCTTGTACTCTGTTTGATGGACATGAGGCTCTTGGCAGGAGAAGTGGAGCATGCGGAACGTCAAATACCCTTTTAAAGGAACCCACAAACTCAGGGTAACTCAGGACGTCGGGGTTTTGCGTCTCCCATAGAAGGTTTTGCCCAGGCCAAGGCTCTCTCAGAAAGCAAAGAAATCATGAAGCCTACTTTGCTTCTATACGTGGGAAACGCCTGGGACAGCATCTCAAAGTATATCCCAACCCGGTTGAGAAACCCTACGAGAAACCCAATGAACTGGATCGTCCCCAAATCTCTGGGGAAGTGGAGCAGAACCAGACATACTTCTTATAGAGGTAATATTGGAGGCGGGTGCCTGCACAGAGACTGGAGCATCAGCAGGGATGGCCTGCAGCACAGGTTGCGCTGAAACAGCCTCAGTGGAAGGAACCAGGTGAGCAGTGTGACTCAGGAATGTCTGTAACGCTATGGCAAACTGATCCATGTGGATCGCCTGCATCTTCTGAATTCATGGCCTTTGCCTACTGTCAGGAACCATGAATCAGACTGAGAAAGAAGTGCAGTAAAAATCACACTATTTAATAAAATGATAAAATGGTATAAACAGCAAATGTAGTCAAAACATAGCCAGAGTTCGGTAACCAGGACAGGTAGTCAGAACAAGCCAGAAAAACAGAACTCCAGAGATCAGCGAAGTTGGGTGCAGCAAACAGGATCAGGAACCAGGAGGGAAGTCAGCCAAGCAAAAGTCTTTCACAGGAAAACACAGCAGAGAGAGTCCGGGTATGTTGACCAAGGCGAAAGCACAGAAGATCTGATCCATACAGTTTAAATAGCTAGCAGAGCTAGCTGACGAGCAGGAAATGAAGACCAGGTGAGTCACTGTGGAATGAAGAGTGCTGGCAATAAATCGACAGCTGAGCACAGAGCTCTGAGAAGAAAGAGCTAAGTCCAGCCCTGACAGTAGTATAGTGTCACTATGGTGAAACTGCACTATTCTGATGACCGTATGTAAAAAAAAAATTGTTACAACAAGTTAGTGTCCATAAACATTGCTGCACCACTTACAGTGTCCCTGATCACCACCATAGCAGTCATATTGTCCAGGGGTGCGCTGCGTAAAGAGTGCAGGGTCCAGGGGTGCACTGCATACAGAGTGCAGGGTCCAGGGGTGCACTGCGTACAGAGTGCAGGGCTCAGGACCATGCTGCGTACAGAGTGCAGGGCTCAGGACCATGCTGCGTACAGAGTGCAGGGCTCAGGACCATGCTGCGTACAGAGTGCAGGGCTCAGGACCATGCTGCGTACAGAGTGCAGGGCTCAGGGCTATGCTGAGTGCAGAGTGCAGGATTCAGGGCTATGCAGAGTGCAGGATTCAGGGCTATGCAGAGTGCAGGGTTCAGGGCTATGCAGAGTGCAGGGTTCAGGGCTATGCAGAGTGCAGGGTTCAGGGCTATGCAGAGTGCAGGGTTCAGGGGTATGCTGAGTGCAGGGTTCAGGGGTATGCAGGGTGCATGGCTCAGAGGTATGCTGAGTACACAGTGCAGGGTTCAGTGGTGCCCTGCCTATGGAATCCAGGGTTCAGGGGTGCACTGCATACAGAGTGCAGGGTTCAGGGCTACGCTGAGTACAGAGATCAGGGGTACGCTGAGTGCAGGGTTCAAGGGGGTGCTGCGTACTGAGTGCAGGGTTTAGGGGCGCGATGCGTGCAGGGTTTAGGGGTGTGCTGCGTACAGAGTGCAGGGTTTAGGGGTGTGCTGTCATGCAGGGTTTAGGGGTGTGCTGTCGTGCAGGGTTTAGGGGCGCGCTGCGTGCAGGGTTTAGGGGTGTGCTGCGTACAGAGTGCGGGGTTCAGGGGTGTGCTGTTATGCAGGGATCAGGGGTACACTGCGCATAGAGTGCAGGGTTTAGGGGTGTGCTGCATGCAGGGTTTAGGGGTGTGCTGTCGTGCAGGGTTTAGGGGTGTGTTGTCGTGCAGGGTTTAGGGGTGTGCTGTCGTGCAGGGTTTAGGGGTGTGCTGTCGTGCAGGGTTTAGGGGTGTGCTGTCATCTAGGGTTCAGGGGTGTGCTGTCGTCTAGGGTTCAGGGGTGCGCTGTCGTGCAGGGTTCAGGGGTGCGCTGTCGTGCAGGGTTCAGGGGTGCGCTGTCATGCAGGGTTCAGGGGTGCGCTGTCGTGCAGGGTTCAGGGGTGCGCTGTTGTGCAGGGTTCAGGGGTGAGCTGTCGTGCAGGGTTCAGGGGTGAGCTGTCATGCAGGAATCAGGGGTACACTGCGTACAGAGTGCAGGGTTTAGGGGTGTGCTGCATGCAGGGTTCCAGGGGTGCGCTGTCGTGCAGGGTTCAGGGGTGTGCTGTCCTGCAGTGTTCAGGAGCGTGCTGCATGCAGGGTTCAGTACAAAGTTCTCCCAACCTCAAATTCCTATCCATGACCAGATTGATATCCCGCCATCCAGTGTAAATCCTATTCCCCTGCCATCACAACCCCCCTCTTCTCTCCCCCCCACCCCCCGTACAAATGCCACTGCCACCACAATTTTTATTTAATTCCCCCTCAAATGTCCCCTCTCAACACAGACCTCAGATAAAGTGTGGCTGGATGTGGGCGGGAGATGATATTCCTGTCCTGTCAGTTTCCTCCTCGTGGTTTGTTGTGAGACTGCGTAGAGCAAAGGAGGAGCCTAGAGGAAGCTTCCTCGGCTCCGTTACACAGGCAGCAGTCGGCCTGGAGGGATGACGTGGCCGCAGGTGCCAGTAATGCCTGGATGCCTGGTGCCCCCCCTCCCCCTTCATGTACATTAGGCCAGTCGCACAGACCACGGGACCGCACGGGGTGGGGGAGGGGGGTTTTATTCCAGCTGCACAGAGAGGACATCTAGCCTCTGTGTGTGCAGATCCCAGGTCGTCCCCGGTGTTAGTGCTGGAGTTGACTGAGCTTCTGCTGACGGCTCAGCACAGAGCGGGACTTGCTGACTTTCCTTCATGATAGGAACTGGCAGCGGCTTCCCTGAGAGGATTGCGGAGATCTTGGATGTCGCCGGGGAAGGAGGAGTAGGAGGAAGGAGCCACAGCGCCCGGGGCAGATATCCCCCTGCCCCCCCCCCCCCCTAGTTTCAGTCCTGAGTCCCACCTATCCCCTCTGGACAACTTCACTACAGGAACCACAGGAACTCTTTTGTTCTCCCTTTCTTTAGCCTCCTGTACTTCCTGCCCAGTGAACATGCATTCCTTGGGGCAGCCATTTAACAGTAGTCTAGGCTTACTTGACTTATAAGAATGAAACTGCTATACGTGACGCTGCACTAAACTATATTGCCTGACCACTTGTATAGAGGTGACCATTACAGTACATTGCTTTTGATACAATTGGTTGATTTGTGTGATACACAAGACACAATGTCTGGTATATCTATTGAGACAGAGAAAAAGTCCCACACATGTGTTATTGCTATACTCCAAAGGAATAGCAGAATGTGTTTTGGGTTGTAATTCTAACTATGCCTATGTGTTTGAGAAATATCTTATTCAATTGACAACTTTGTGTAAAAAAAAAAAAAAAAAACATTCATTTTTATTTTGCATTTTCCAAAAATTTTGTGGCAAGAAATGAAGTCTCAAAATACCTTTTTGGAAAATACCTTGGGATGTGATGTTTGCTTTTTTGGTTCTCAATCCTGTCCTCAAGTACCCCCAACAGGCCATATTTGCAGATTTTCCTTTATCTTGCACAAGTGCTTTAATTCATAGTCAATGGCTTGGTTTTTTGGACAGCTATTCTATGTAAGAGAAATTCCCAAAACATGGCCTGTTGGGGGTACTTGAGGACAGGGTTGAGAACCACTGCTCCAGGGCCTCCAAAAATGTGATAGGTAGGAAATTAGATGCACAATTTATCCTCCTAGAAAACCTGAAGGTGCTACCTGAATTTTGGGCCCTCTGTGTGGTTAGGCTGTGAAAAAGTCTCACACGTGTGCTATCCCTATATTGGGGGGAGTAGAAGAATGTGTTCTGGGGTGTGATTCTTAGTGTGCCTATGTGTGTTAGAAATATATTTTTTATTGACAACTTTGTGCCAAAAATTACATTCTTATTTTCTTTCCTGCATTTGTGCTCGGAGTCTCTAGTAGACCGTATTAGGAAAGGTATGAGGGGAAAACAGGAAGTGACCTGGGGTGTGCCGTAGTCACGTGGTCAGTATGCCTAAAGGGGGTAAAAATAAAGACAGTAGGATGAGCTAGCAAAACAGATTTATTGAAAGTCATCGTATGCAGCATAAAAATGCATGAAATGCCTGTGACATCTCCACATGTGAAATCGGGATATATATAGAGAAGCATGCTGAATTCCACGTATTCCACGTACCTAACATCTTAATTATGTGAACAGGGACCCCTTGGCGAGAAATAGCGGAAACCGCCCCTACCCTGACAGAATGGCTAGAATAAGCTTTGGGGACCTACCTAGGTTTGACAGCAGAATGTGGCAATGTTTCATGAACTGTGCCGTGGAGAGGGGAGTACTAGGGAAAGGTAAAAGTGGACTATCCCTGGGTTTATCCACAGTGATCACCATGAGCTGATCTAAAACTGTGACCGGGCACCAGGCATCGCTGGTCTCGAAAACTCTAACGTCAGTATCGACTCCTGTCTGCTGCGTCCTGCAAGCATCCAGAGGCAACCAGAAATGATCGGTGTACCTAACTAACTGGTAGATCAAGAGTATGCGGGATCTCGTACAGTACGAATGAACTTACCTGGCCTGAGGAAACCATAGAAAGCCAGATACATGGCCACCTTGAGGACCAAGCTGGGTAGCTGTCAGGGCTGTGCTCAGCCCTTCCTTCTCTGAGCTGGCTGCTCAGCTGTCGGCTAATTGCCAGCTTCTATCTCTCCACAGTTACTCAGCTGTTGATGATATCCTGCTCGTCAGTCCTGCCTACTTAAGCCGTCCACCCCAGAGGATCTCTGCCTTCGCCTTAGTCAACATCACAGAGATGCTCTCCTACATTCCTGTTAAAAGACTTGCTTGGCTGACATCCCTTCTGGCTCCAGATCCTGCTTGCTGTTTTACTACACTCATCTCAGGCTCCCTGACACCTGGCTTGTCTGACTATCCCTTCCGGTTCCTAAACTCTGGCTATGTTTTGACTACGTTTTGTTCTATTTACTTTTATTATTAAACAAGTGTGATTTAACTGTACTTCTGTCTCAGTCTGATTTCATGGTTTCTGACAGTAGGCGAAGGCCATGAATTCAGAAGATACAGTCAATCCACTTTTTGGTAATATTTTTTCCAGATTGGATGAGCAAGATCACCGCAAGGATCAGTTTGCCATGGCGTTACAAACGCTCCTGAGTCGCACGGCTCACCTGGAATCTCCCACTGTGGCTGCTCCGGTACAACCTGAGCTGCAGCCCATCCCTGCTGCTGTGCCAGTCTCTGTGCAGGCACACTCCCCGAGTATTACCTCTATTAGGCCACATGTACACGGGACGCTGTTAAACGCACGTTCAGAGGCAGTTGGCAGCTTTTTTCAACTGCCCCTGAACTCATTCAATGTTATCCTATGTGACCATGTACACAGTCTCGTTTATTGCCGTTTTTATGCAGTTGCGTTTAACAGCGTTTCTTTGGAAGCAAAAAAATGGGTTCAGACGCCGAAGATTTCCATGTTTCAGATGCCAAACCCAGCTAAAAGCGGGTACCCGCGTTTAGACGTGTTTTCGTTTATAAGCGTTTTTAAAGGTACCCTATGTTTCCCTTTTCGTCATTCAGGACAGCCACTATGAGAGATAGTCTCCTCCTCTTCCTTTAGGAAACACTGCGCCAGCCCATAAATTCTTATTTCCCCTGCCGGACCTTAGTTAATAGTGTTTCCTCCGGTGGGGAGACACTGTGCATGGGACCAGGCTTAAACAGTCAGGGAGATTGTGGCCTCTTTATTACACCCCTAAGGAAGCAGGGGCATCCAGGGTAAGAAGAAGCGGTACATATCCGCAACAGAAGCCACTCCTTCCTTGTCGAGCGCGGCATCAGGTTGCAGGGGACCCCTATCGCGTCCACAGGGCCGCAGCAAGGAGACAGTCCGCTCTCCCTGTACGCTGTATAGGCCGCAATTTTTTGGAACCAGCGGGCCAGACGACGGGTGACGTCATTTCCGGCGGAGAGCGGATGTCTCCCTTTGACCCGCGGCTTCCGGTTCCGGGTCGCGGAGCTGATAGGGGGCCGGGCGCAGGCTGGAGAGAGTCGGAAACACGCACAGGCAGCGTGAGACTCAACACAGGCAACCACCTGCAGTCATGTCGGAGGCAGATGCTGCGACTCATACTGACACTATCTCCAGCCTTCCGAAGGTAAGAGTTCCCTGGGGAGGGGTCCTCTCTATCTAGGATTGCCCCCCCTCATGTATGGTTCCTTGCTTAGAGGGGGGCAGACCCCCTGGGTGGTCAGGGGGTAGGGGTGGCTCATATCCTTAAGTGGTGGGTCTAGTGCACTCCCAGGTTTGTTTGCCGTTAAAAGCGCTGAATGTAATGTCTTTTCTGTAGCTTTCTGAAATTACATACAGAAAAAGACAAAGTCCACTCATGTCTCTAAAAGGAAGTGTGCCTCTCGTAGAGACAGTTAAGTGGAAGCATGGACCAAGGTTTTGTGTAAAGACTGCATAGACTCCCTGGTGAAGGAAAGGGAATCTGAACAGCAGTCCGAATTGGCAGCCTCTGTAAAAGAGCTTTCATCCACTTTTTCATCTTTTAAAATGCTTTTTGAAAAGTTTCAACTTCCCTCTAATCCCATTCAGCAGGACACAACCCCGCCACTGTGCTCAGGGCTCTGCACCGCCAGATCTACTAATATAGTTATGGCAGAGGAGAATTCAGGCCCTTCCGGGGTGGAGCAAAGGCAACCAGACAGTGGCACCTCTGACTCCCATGAGGAATCAGATGGGGAGGACCAGGATGGGGAGTCCAGGAAAATCTCCAGATATAAATTGTCCTTGGATGAGGTGGAAGATCTCCTAGGGGCAATTTATACAACCCTCGGTATACGGGAGGATAAAAAACCCCTATCACTCCATGACCTAATGTACAAGGGATTGGGGGATCAAAAGAAAAAAGTTTTTCCAGTACATGAAGTACTGGTTGAAACGATTAAAAAAAGAGTGGCAGGATCCCGAAAGGAAACCTTTTCTCTAGCTCCCTAAAGAGAAGGTTCCCTTCTTCAGAGGATCCAGCGTCCATTTGGAATAAAAATCCCAAATTGGACGCCGTCTTCTCTCAGGTCTCTAGGCACACAGATCTAGCATTTGAGGATATGTGGGCCTTGTCGGATGTCATGGACAAAAGGATAGATTCACTACTTTAAAAGACGTGGGACTCAACAGTAGGTAACTTAAAGCCAGAAATGGCTGTTACGGTAGTAGCCCGCAATTTAGAACACTGGCTTTTCCAGATTCAAGTGCATATTGAAGCTGGCACGGCCAAGGAGACTATCCTATCTTCTTTCCCCACGATTCTGTGAGGAATCGCATACATAGCAGACGCCTCGGCAGAATCAGTCCGTATGTCGGCCAGATCAGCGGCTCTGGCTAACTCGTCCAGAAGAGCCCTCTGGCTGAAGACTTGGCCGGGCGACACCGCCTCTAAGGTCAAGTTGTGTGGAATACCCTTGACAGGTGATCTACTCTTTGGTCCTGGTTTAGATACAGTCTTAGACCGTACAGCGGACAAAAAGAAGTCCTTCCCACTCAAACGGAAAACCCCAGCACAAACAAAGAAGGGGTTTCGTCCGCAAAAGCGCAGGGAAGCTCCAAAACAAGGGGGGCAGAAGAAAACTTAGGGCCAAAGAGGCAAGGGCAGAGGAGGGGCGATTTTTCGCCCTCCTGAAAAAGCCCGTAAAGATCAATGAGTCTTTAGGTATGGTAGGAGGAAGACTGGGGGCCTTCCTTCCACAGTGGGAGACCATCTCCCCCAATCGGTTCATCCTAGGGATCATAAGAAGGGGGTATCTCCTGGAATTCACAAGACCCCCCCCCTCAAAGGTTCCTTGTCACGCAGCTTTCCAACTGCACGGCAAAGGCCGAGGCTTTGTTAGACGCTCTAAAGGAACTAGAAATTCAGAACGTAGTTCGCAGAGTACCAAAGGGGGAGCAAGGAGAGGGGGTTTATTCCCACGTATTTGTGGTGAAAAACCCTCAGGGAAATTCAGATTGATTCTGAATTTAAAGTGGATGTAAACCCAATGTCATCCTTTCTAAACTACTGCCATAGGGGTTATCTATAAGGATATACATGCCTCCTGCATGTATCTTTACCTGTCAAATGTCTCCCCTCTGTCTGTTATTAGACCCAAAAAACTGCATATTCTGTGGGTGGGTCTGTTGTCTGGAGCTTGGTGGGTGGAGTCGTGATGTCAGTAGACTTCCCGCCCACCTCTACACTCCCCTTGTCAATATGCATTTTCTCCTGTGTATTTCTAACATGTATTTCTAACTGCTATGATCTCTAACATCCAGTGAAAAGACAGGAAAGTAACCACATGACTTCAGCATGCCAAATCATGCTGAGGTGTGGAACAGCCAATCCTTGCAGAGCTGCTGAAGAAAGGAGTGGGGGAGGGAATTAAAAAATAATGCCTGTGTCTTAGTGGCGGTTCACACAGGGGCGACTTGTCAGGCCACCTAGCCGCCTGACAAGTCGCCTCCCGTTCTGTACAATGGAACCGTTCTAATAGGAGCGACGCAAGTCACTCCGACTTAGAAAAAGGTTCCTGTACTACTTTGGAGGCGACTTGCATAGACTTCTATACAGAAGTCGTTTTGCAAGTCGCCGTGGAAGTCGTGTGCAGGTCGCCTCGGTGAGGCGACCTGCAAGTCTTGCTGCCCCTGTGTGAACTGGGGCTTAGGCTAGTGCACAAGATGTAAATCACCTGTCACTCACAGCAAGGGGGAGTATTTGACAAAGTTTTTCTCAGTTTGTCAAGATTTTTCTCGCTGAACAATAAAAGAGGATTGCTCAGAGACGGATTAACTCTGTGTGGCAAGACTGGGCTCAAATGATAGGAAATCTTATACTCTACAGTATGATATTAAAAAAAATAAAAAATAAAAAATGTCAGGTTTACATCCACTTTAAAGCCCCTAAACAGGTCAATTTGCTACAAAAGATTGCGCATGGAGTCAATCTTCACGGTCAGAGCCCTGCTACCACACAATTGTTTTATGGTGTCTCTGCACCTCAGGGACGCGTATTTACATGTCCCTATCGCAGAAACCTCTCAGAAGTTTCTCCGTTTAGCAATAGACCTGGACGGTGCAATACTGCATCTACAATTTCAAGCACTGCTTTTTGGCCTATCCTCCTCGCCCCGCATATTTACCAAGGTCCTGGCAGAGGCCATGGCCTTCCTGCGACTCCAGGGAGTGTCCGTTATAGCCTATCTGGACGACCTGCTCCTATTTGTAGTATCCCCAGAACAATTGATCAAGGATCTCGATCTAACAAAGAAGGTACTAACAGGATTGGGGTGGCTGCTGAACTTAGAAAAGTCCAGCCTCATTCCTTCACAGCACATTATGTACCTAGGATACCTGCTGGACACAACGCTTTTGAGAGTTTTTCTCCCAGGGGAAAAAATTCTAAAACTGGACAGAGCAGTTTTCTCCCTCCAGTGCAACCATCTGGTTTCCAAAAAGTCCATAATGTCAATGCTAAGCCTTCTAACCTCTACTCTCCCAGCAGTGCAGTGGGCAGGATTACACTTTTGTCCCCTGCAGTCATTTGTACTAAGGGTGTGGGACCACAGTCAGATGGATCTAGACACCTTAGTACATGTTCAATGTAACAAGCCCCTGCTCTCTTGATTCCACTCTCCCAACACTCCTCTGCGGCTATAGAATCAGATTGCAGTTGTGTAGCTCAGAACAAACACCAGGCAGGCTGTATGTAAGTTCAATCAGGAATCTCCTTTATTGAAAAATACAGGCTCTTTTATACAGTAAAAGAGGAGGGGCATACCTCCAGCTCATATTACTCTGAACATACAACTGTGACCAGAAACCTAATTAACATGGGCTAATTAACTAATCCCTTTAGACAGCCTAGATGACTCAGACATGACCTTTAGGCCAGACTGGCTGTCTTGTAGCTCAGAAAACCCAATCAACATTATCACAATAGCAGAGTTAATAAACACAAACAACAATGGGGATCTAATGACTCTTAGATACCATACTAGAGACTTATTTACAAATAGGGCTGTTGAAATTAATCAGCATCCGACCGTCCACGATGCGGCATCGATGCTATAGCTTTAAGGCATCGATTGAGGATGACATCATCCTCGCACCGCGTTATGCCCCGCCTCCGCGACCGAACGAAGCCGAAAGCCGCCGAAGAGCCGTGGGAGTAAGCCCCGCCGGCTTTTCCTGCTTGCTGCCCCTGACTGACGTCATCCCCCTGCTGCCCTGCGAGGAGCGACGCTGTGTGCATGTTCGTGGGGACATGGAGCGCCGGTGACTGGAGCTGCTGCTGCTAAGAGTGGCGGCGGCGGCTGGCTTGTGGAGCACGGAGCTCCGAGGAGGAGAGTGGAGCCATGGCATGTCAAGCAGGTGTGACGGAGATGAGGAAGAGAGTGGAGCTGCGGCATATCAAGCCAGGTAAGGGGGCCGCATGGAGGACACCTCTGCTATTCCCCCACCTCTACACAGTGAACATGCAGATAGGGCAATAAAACAAAAAATTGTGTGCAGTGCTTTGTGGTGATAATAAATGCACAAAAAAAGTCTTACTTATTCAAAGTAATTCCAGTGCTGAGTTTTCTCTGCTGTGTCATTCCTGATTTCTGGTGAATGATTTGAACACAGCAGAGAACACTCAGCACTGGAATTACTTTGAATAAGTAAGACTTTTTTGTGCATTTATTATCACCACAAAGCACTGCACACAATTTTTTGTTTTATTGTCCTATCTGCATGTTCACTGTGTAGAGGTGGGGGAAGAGCAGAGGACTGTGTGGATGCTAGTCAAGAAGGATGGGAATTGGTCCGTGGTGACACTGGGCAGGTAAGCGCTATGGTAATAGTATTATATTGGACAGGTTAGTGGTGAGGGCGGCGGGGTATTATTCATCTTGGATAGGACAGTCTGGCACCTCCCTTACCACGTCCAGCAGGTCTGCAGTCTCTGATAATCTCCTGTACTATGTCTGCAGTCTCTGATCATCTCCTGTACTATGTCTGCAGTCTCTGATCATCTCCTGTACTATGTCTGCAGTCTCTGATCATCTCCTGTGCTATGTCTGCAGTCTCTGATCATCTCCTGTACTATGTCTGCAGTCTCTGATCATCTCCTGTACTATGTCTGCAGTCTCTGATCATCTCCTGTATCATGTCTGCAGTCTCTGTCCATCTCCTGTATCATGTCCGCAGTCTCTGTCCATCTCCTGTATCATGTCTGCAGTCTCTGACCATCTCCTGTATCATGTCTGCAGTCTCTGACCATCTCCTGTATCATGTCTGCAGTCTCTGACCATCTCCTGTAGTCATTTGGGGGCAGTCTGGAGCTCCTCTTTAAATTGTCTGCTGTGTTTACACTTTGCTACATGCAAGGAGTGTTGTCTTTTTTTTTTTAAGAACAGATAAAATTTAAAAAATGGAGTTCTTCTGACTACTTAAACATTTTGGATGAAAACCGCGCGCAGTAATCGTGATGCATCGTGAATTGTGGACCTGATAATTATAATCGAATTGTGAGGCCAGTGAAGATGCGCACCCCTATTTACAATACACATTCTAGCTGGCAACAGACAGACAGGTGGCTGGAATTGACATCAGCATCTCCTAACAGTATTTGTCCCAGCATTATGAATCAGCCACTATTTCTAATATGGCAAATACAGGGTCCCCAGAGTCTGTGTGTCCTGGGGGACCAGGACCCGAATCCACAGTAATACCACCTCAAGGGTCCCCAGGCATACAGCTCACAAAGAGCACCGTTCCCCCAAATGCCAGGGCCCACGATCGATTGGCAAGAGGCTAGCATTCAGTCCCATCCAAAAGTCTCTCTCCCAGCTAGGTCTGTCACACCTGTGTCTTAGGCTAGTGCACAAGATGTAAATCACCTGTCACTCACAGCAAGGGGGAGTATGTCAAGATTTTTCTCACTGAACAATAAAAGAGGATTGCTCAGAGATGGATTAACTCTGTGTGGCAAGACTGGGCTCAAATGATAGGAAATCTTATACTCTACAGTATGATATTTAAAAAAAAAAATATTTCGGGTTTACATCCACTTTAAAGCCCCTAAACAGGTCAATTTGCTACAAAAAATTCCGCATGGAGTCAATCTTCACGGTCAGAGCCCTGCTACCACACAATTGTTTTATGGTGTCTCTGGACCTCAGGGATGCGTATTTACATATCCCTATCGCAGAAACCTCTCAGAAGTTTCTCCATTTAGCAATAGACCTGGATGGTGCAATACTGCATCTACAATTTCAAGCACTGCTTTTCGGGCTATCCTCCTCGGCCCGCATATTTACCAAGATCCTGGCAGAGGCCATGGCCTTCCTGCGACTCCAGGGAGTGTCAGTTATAGCCTATCTGGACGACCTGCTCCTATTTGTAGTATCCCCAGAACAATTGATCAAGGATCTCGATCTAACAAAGAAGGTACTAACAGGATTGGGGTGGCTGCTGAACTTAGAAAAGTCCAGCCTCATTCCTTCACAGCACATTATGTACCCAGGATACCTGCTGAACACAACGCTTTTGAGAGTTTTTCTCCCGGGGGAAAAAATTCTAAAACTGGACAGAGCAGTTTTCTCCCTCCAGTGCAACCATCTGGTTTCCAAAAGGTCCATAATGTCAATGCTAAGCCTTCTAACCTCTACTCTCCCAGCAGTGCAGTGGGCAGGATTACACTTTTGTCCCCTGCAGTCATTTGTACTAAGGGTGTGGGACCACAGTCAGAGGGATCTAGATACCTTAGTACATGTTCCCCATCAGATAAAGAGATCTCTTTGGTGGTGGAGGAAGAAAATGAACTCGTCGCAAGGACGTCTGTGGCTCGTCCCAGTTTCTCAGATAGTAACCACGGACGCAAGCGGCAAAGGCTGGGGGGCACATCTGGGATCCCTTCTAGCACAGGACATGTGGAAGGGCGATAAACTAAAAAGATCGTCCAATTGGAAAGAGCTGAGGGCAGTTGTCCTAGCCCTCAGATTTTTCAAAAAAGAACTTCAGGGCCACCATATCCAGGTGCGGCCAGACAACTCATCTGCCGTGGCCTATATAAACAAACAGGGAGGCACCAGAAGCGGAAGTCTGCTGGCCCTAGCAACAGACATTCTAAATTGGGCCGAGACCAACACTCTCTCACTCTCAACGGTTTTTCTGAGAGTGGAGAGGAACGTAATAGCAGACTTTCTCAGCCGAAGGAGACAGAGAGGGAGATTGGGCCCTCAACCAGGAGGTTTTCAATCTCATATCTGAAAAATGAGGACCCCCGGAAGTGGATCTTTTCGCATCAAGAGACAATGCGAAAACCCCCTGTTTTCTTCTCCCTAAACGCAGGAGAAGGAGCACTGGGGGTGGACGCGTTAACCCAGAATTGGCATTTCAAAACATGCTATGCCTTCCCTCCTCCGGTGTTATTACCGGCAGTTCTGAGGAAGTTTCAACTAGAGAGCATCTCTCTCATTCTAGTAGCTCCACATTGGCCAAAAAGGGCATGGTTTTCAATTCTCAGTCAGTTAGCAGCAGAGCCACCCCTATTCCTTCCACCTCAGGAGGATCTCCTCTCACAGGGCCCAGTCCTCTGTCCACAAGTACACCAGTGGAAGTTAGCGGCCTGGCTACTGAGGAGGGTATATTAAAATCTAAGGGATTGTCACAGAGATTAATCTCCACCCTCCTCAACAGTAGAAAAAAGGAGACGCGTCGGATTTATAAAAAGGTCTGGCTCCTTTTCAACAAATGGTGCATAGGAAACTCCTTCTCGGTGCAGAGCCCCATAGCTGTGTTGGAGTTTCTGCAGTGTGGAGCAGACAAGGGGTTATCCATAGGTACCCTTAAAGTCAGGTGTCAGCACTCAGTGCTTGATTAGAGAAATCTCTGGCCATCAATCCATGGGTAGTCAGATTCTTTAGGGTGCTGTGCAGACAGAGACCTATCCGTGGTCCACCCTTTCCCCGGTGGGATCTATCTTTAGTCTTACAGAGCCTAACGGGAATCCCCTTTGAGCCTTTGGACAGATGTTTGTTAAGGGAACTAACCTTAAAAACAGTATATTTAGTAGCAGTGACAACTGCCAGGAGGGTCAGTGAAATTGAGGCTTTATCAATTAGACCTCCTTTTTGCGTTATTTTTCCAGACAGGATAGTCCTTAAGACTGATCCAGCATTTTTGCCTAAGGTGGCTTCAGGTTTTCACAGAAGCCAGGAAACAGTCCTACCTTCATTTTGTCCCAATCCCTCAGGAGAAAGGCAACTAAAATTTCATTTTTAGGATGTAAGGAGGTGTATCCTACAATACCTAGAAATGACTAAGACCATAAGAAAGTCTGATTCTTTATTTGTTTTGTTTTCCGGGACCAGAAAGGGACTCGGAGCGTCTCGACGCACGATTACCAGATGGCTTAGATTAACTATTGGTCAGGCATATTCATTAGCGGCGAAGGAGATCCCTATGGGTATAAGGGCACACTCTACCAGAGCCATGGCAACTTCCCAGGCAGAGAAGGCTGGAGCAATGCCAGAGCAAATATGCAAGGCAGCGACATGGTCCAGTTACTCCACTTTCGTTAAGCATTACAGAGTGGACCTAGTGTCGGCAGGTGAGCAGGCCTTTGGGCGAAAGGTTCTGCAAGCTGTAGTCCCACCCTAATTGTTAAGTGCTCGATTATCCTCTCATAGTGGCTGTCCTGGGCTGTCCTGAATGACGAAAAGGGAAAATTAAAGTTACGCTTACTGGTAACGTCTTTTCCTGTAGTCTTTCAGGACAGCTGTCATGAGAAGGTTTACCCGTTGGTGGCGCTATCGGTCTCTTGGATCGCAGTACCAGTGTCCTCCAGCGGGTGTCTTCCAACACCTAGGACCTGTAATAAGAGGACTCACCTGCTGGTAGCACTGTTGCATTCTTGGGCCCTAGTACCGGTCTCAACCAGCGGGTGTACTCCGGCAGTGTGGAGCAGACAGCACCTCATGTAACATGAGGTCAATTACTGCAGCCTTATAAATACCCGGCAAGCCCTCACATGCTTGCCTTGGTATCTCTCTCCCTGTGCCCTGATCTTGCTGCCTGTATCTTGTCCTTGAGCCTGCATCTGTTCTGACCTGATCCGATCCCTATCCTGAGCCCATCCTGTTCTTGTCCCTCTGGTTTCCTGGTTTCCCTGGATCCCTGCCCTGCAGCCTATCCATCCATCCTCTCCCTGTCCTGTTGGTTCCCCGTCCTTTCCCATCTGACTGACCTCCTTATGTATGACCTCGTCCCGGCTTTTGTTACAATTACGGCATTTCCCATCCATTTGTATATACCATTTGTTTATGGGTCTGTGGTTGGTTTGCACTGTATATATTTCACTTATTTGTCACCCATTTAATAATAAACACCCTTATTTTTCAATTACATGTGTTTCTGGTTTCCTCTGTGCAGTCCACACAGTCTGGTCTACTAAATTCCCTGATAACAGCCCTAGTTACCCACCCAAAACTTTGGGCGGTCTTACAAAAGACCAGAACGCAGCATGGTAATGATATTGGATAGTAATGTTATTAATGTGTTCTTGTGTCTCCCCAGCTGGCCGTAGGTGATCTTAAAAAAACTGAGGTCCGGCAGGGGAAGTAAGAATTTATGGGCTGGCGCAGTGTTTCCTAAAGGAAGAGGAGGAGACTATCTCTCATAGTAATATAAACGAGAAACCTGCGCTAACAAGCAATAAACAGAAACAAAACTAGACTGCAGCTACAACAAAAATACACTAATATCTGTGTAATAAACCAAAATAAAATAAAATTAAGTGCATTTGCAATCAAATGATCACTAATCTGAATTCATATATTATTTGCATAAATATATAAGTGCATGTATACTGTGCGTAATTGGTGAATCACATAACACAATCCAAAAAAGCTCAGAAATAGGTGAACTTAAATAATGAATTAAGTGCACAATAAATAATAAAACATGTGTATAAATATAAAAGGGTCAAAATATCTTGAGTGGTGACAGTAGATGAAAAGTAAAGTTCATTCATAGAAAATTCAATGAAGATGCATCAGTCTCATTAGGAAGGATCACATATCCACAGTTCTTTGAAAACCACCAGTGTAAAAGAAAGAAGAGAAGGTGGTGTGAAGGCATATCCAGACAGACAGTGACTCCGGGGGATACTGCAGATGGACCCTTACCAGGAATGGTGGACCTCCCTGATAGCAAGGTCATGTAAGCGTGCAGATACAGCCCTCTGCAGGGACAGCTGGATGATGGCGTCCGGGTCAGCCGATGTGAACAGCGTTCCAATAGGGGACGATTCCAGCGCGCCTATCTGGAGGGGGGCACCCCTGGAAGGGGGGGCCGTACGTGCAAAAAGAAGCAAGCGAAAAAGGCTCCGATGGTGTAGTAGGATATAAGATTTATTGTAGAACGCAGGCAGGAAAAAACAACTCCGCCATACAATGATTAAAAACAGATATAAAAACTGGCATAAAAAGCGAACACCGTGCAAACATAGGGTGGACGGCGTGATGGCGTGGCTACGCACTGTACGCCGTCCACTGTACAGGATATCCCTGTACTTGGCCGCATTCCTCTTTCCCTCGATTGCAACCAGTCGTCCAGTCCCTGCAGCTGAAAAACACCCCCACAGCATGATGCTGCCACCACCATGCTTCACTGTTGGGACTGTATTGGACAGGTGATGAGCAGTGCCTGGTTTTCTCCACACATACTGCTTAGAATTAAGGCCAAAAAGTTCTATCTTGGTCTCATCAGACCAAAGAATCTTATTTCTCACCATCTTGGAGTCCTTCAGGTGTTTTTTAGCAAACTCCATGTGGGCTTTCATGTGTCTTGCACTGAGGAGAGGCTTCCGTTGGGCCACTCTGCCATAAAGCCCCGATTGGTGGAGGGCTGCAGTGATGGTTGACTTTCTACAACTGTCTCCCATCTTCCGACTGCATCTCTTGAGCTTAGCCACAGTGATCTTTGGGTTCTTCTTTACCTCTCTCACCAAGGCTCTTCTCCCCAAATAGCTCAGTTTGGCCGGGCGGCCAGCTCTAGGAAGGGTTCTGGTCGTCCCAAATGTCTTCCATTTAAGGATTATGGAGGCCACTGTGCTCTTAGGAACCTTAAGTGCAGCAGAAATTTTTTTGTAACCTTGGCCAGATCTGTGCCTTGCCACAATTCTGTCTCTGAGCTCTTCAGGCAGTTCCTTTGACCTCATCATTCTCATTTGCTCTGACATGCACTGTGAGCTGTAAGGTGTTATATAGACAGGTGTGTGGCTTTCCTAATCAAGTCCAATCAGTATAATCAAACACAGTTGGACTCAAATGAAGGTGTAGAACCATCTCAAGGATGAGCAGAAAAAATAGACAGCACCTGAGTTAAATATATGAGTTTCACAGCAAAGGGTCTGAATACTTAGGACCATGTGATATTTCAGTTTTTCTTTTTTTAATAAATCTGCAAAAATGTCAGCAACTCTGTTTTTCTGTCAATATGGGGTACGGTGTGTACATTAATGAGGAAAAAAAATTAACTTAAACGATTTTAGCAAATGGCTGCAATATAACAAAGAGTGAAAAATTTAAGGGGGTCTGAATACTTTCCGTTCCCACTGTATATCTATATATAAATATATGCACATACCTGATCGTCACCAACAGACGTTCCTCTGGTGACACACTCTTCCTCATATTGGTGTCCATGCATGTCAGACTGGGTCGTACTTTTTCAAGTAGAAGGTCAAATGTGGCAATGGACATGCGTGTGAAATTAAAAAATTTGTCGGAGTAGGTATGCAGGTGTACGTACATGTTTACAAAATATCCTGCCGACATTCGTTGCGCAATCAAAGGATGGGTCCAATAGTCACAAACTCTGACTCTGGACCTCTCACGCAACTTTCTACGTCATTCTAGCCTCATCAAGAGCAATGTCAGGAGCTTCCTCACATATGCTCATTATGGTATCCGTTGCAAAAAAAAGCACAGAAGTAGAGGCAAATACAATAGACAACTGCTCTCTGCTGCTGCTACTCACTCTGGTCAAAATGGCTGAAATAGTTAACTTACAATGCTTTTTGAGCTTATGGAGGGTCTTAAATGAGGTAATCTTAAAAAACGCTTCTAGACGCAAACGCGGTTAAACGCGGCTAAACGCGGCATGCAAAAACGCCTAAATGGGTGTTTTAAACGCCCGTTTCAAGGTGTCAAAAAAATTTGTTCAGAGGACTTTGCCTCATCGTCCTGTGTACATGGGGCCTTAGAGGTATGTCTGGTTTTGCTCCGCTTCCACAACGATTTGGAGGCAATCCAGTTCAATGCAGAGGGTTTCTCAACCAGGTTGAGATATACTTTGAGATGCTGCCCCAGGCGTTTCCCATGGACAGAAGCAAAGTAAGTTTCGTGATATCTTTGCTTTCTGAGAGAGCCTTGGCCTGGGCAAACCCTCTATGGGAGACGCAAAAACCTGTTGTCTTGAGTTACCCTGAGTTTGTGCAAATAGAAAAACAAAAAATTAACCCTGCGCTTGCTCAATATTTCAGCAGCTGACACAACAAATAGAATATTTTGTTCAAGGTAACAAGTATATAAAAGTGTAGCGCTATTGTGCCAAATAACCATATAGACAAAAAATATTATTACATATACAAATGTGATAAGGAAATTTGTTCTAAAGTGGAATAAAGTCTCTGGTGATCTTCAAGTGTCACTTATGTGTAATGATTGTTCATAGTTCATACTCGAAAAAGACGGTCCTGTTCACCACGTGAGTAGCCAATATGAAAAACTAATGTGATGGGACCACCACCCAGATGAAACGCAGGCTTACCAAAAGGGTTAGACTCAAAAGAACGTATGTTCTATGAGTCAGACGAGCTTATATTGCCAACCAGCAATGGAGGAAGGACCTTAAAAGTCGATGATGATGGAACTCCAGAAACATCGAGGCTTTAAGAGAATCTTCTCCTTATAAGTGGTTACCCGTCTCGAGAGAATGGCCCGTAAAAGATAAAAAAGGGGCCACATAGCATAATTCCATAAATAGAAAACATTTATTGATAAAAGTAAAACACTTACATTTTGTGCAGTTAAAAAACGCTTTGTATAAAATCGTGGCGGCAGTGGAGTCTTCCGACGCATTTCGCCTCACTAGACTTCGTCTGGGGTGCTCATCCACTGTTGCCATGTTCCCTAATAAAGATACTGTGACCCCCATGATGAGAATCCAGCTCGTACAAAGTTCAATCATGCACTTCCGGGTTCCTCCAAAATGGCGGACCCGCGTGCGTTCCAAGCCTCACTATTATGTCCGGCTTTGCGTTCCAGCACCTTAAATATATTTCTTATATTTCCCTATGTATAATACTTTATTGGATCAGGCATAGTATTATCCAAAATCACAAGTTTAGAGAACACCTAATAAATACAAATTCAAAAACGAGAGAAAACTGTCCGTCTCATATTTCAGTGAGTTCCGGGCTCACTGTCTTGCAATATGCAAGGCAGCATGCGTTCCATATCAAGACCTCGTGACTGAACTTACGTCACGACATCAGGATCGGACTTGCGCTTCAAACGAAGTGGAACGCATGACGAAGCTTTCGACAATGGCGTGCGTTCCACGTCTCAATGTGATGGTCGAACATACGTCGGACTTGCGCTTCAAAGGAAGTGGAACGCATGACGAAGCTTCCGATAATGGCGTGCATTCCACGTCTCAATGTGATGGTCGAACGCACAACGTGGCATCATGACAGGCTGTACGTATCAAGGCATCACTGAGATCAACAGATGTGACTCCCTCACGTGATACAAAATGGACCAATGGGAAAATATGTCAGTCTGCCAAAAACAGGGTTAACCAAAATCATACGTGTTGTATGAATGGCCACCCATATCACATCTCGCTACCTTCCGGACCGTGAGCCAGTGAACAGAATTAAACAAGGTGTGATCATTAAAATATAGAAATGTAATCAAAAATATAATCAAAAGATAATGTGGTCAAAAAAATAATCTCAATTTACATCACGTCGTTACACAAAAATATATAAATAGATATACGTTCATCTTAGCGTCTATGTGACTTATAGATGAATTGAATCATATGAATAAGATCTTATATGTGGTATTATGCCAAAAAACTCATTCTAAAAAATTGAAATTCTAAAATTCCTAAAAAGAAAATAAAAATGAATTAGAAAAGTGTAATAATTTTAGAAAAAAAGGGGGAGAATGATATAAAAAGAGAAAAAGTTTTTTAGAAAAATTAGTTTTGAAAAAGAAAATATATGGGTCGCACTGAATATAGACAAAAGAATCAAATATCAGATATGCATGAGATGGTATGTGGACTAAGTATATCCCAACTTTAATAGCAAAAACAGTGTACATTACAGTTTAGGAATCATTAATAAAGGCATTAATGTCCAATTCCACATTCATACCCTGTGGAAAATGAGACTGGAACGCACGCCATTATCAGAAGCTTCGTCATGCGTTCCACTTCGTTTGAAGCACAAGTCCAATTCTGATGTCGTGACGTAAGTTCAGTCACGAGGTCTTGATATGGAACGCATGCTGCCTTGCATATTGCAAGAAAACGAGCCCGCAACTCGCTGAAATATGAAATGGACAGTTTTCTCTCGTTTTTTAATTTGCATTTATTAGGTGTTCTCTAAACTTGTGATTTTGGATAATACTATGCCTGATCCAATAAAGTATTATACATAGGGAAATATAAGAAATATATTTAAGGTGCTGGAACGCAAAGCCGGATATAATAGTGAGGCTTGGAACGCACGCAGGTCCGCCATTTTGGAGGAACCCGGAAGTGCATGATTGAACTTTGTACGAGCTGGATTCTCATCATGGGGGTCACAGTATCTTTATTAGGGAGCATGGCAGCAGTGGATGAGCACCCCAGGCGAAGTCTAGTGAGATGAAACGCGTCGGGAGACTGCACTGCCGCCACGATTTTATACAAAGCGCTTTTTAACTGCACAAAATGTGCCTCAATGTTTCTGGAGTTCCATCATCATCGACTTTTAAGGTCCTTCCTCCATTGCTGGTTGGCAATATAAGCTCGTCTGACTCATAGAACATACGTTCTTTTGAGTCCAACCCTTTTGGTAAGCCTGCATTTCATCTGGGTGGTGGTCCCATCGCATTCGTTTTTCATATTGGCTACTCACGTGGTGAACAGGACCGTCTTATTTGAGTATGAACTATGAACAATCATTACACATAAGTGACACTTGAAGATCACCAGAGACTTTATTCCACTTTAGAACAAATTTCCTTATCACATTTGTATATGTAATAATATTTATTGTCTATATGGTTATTTGGCACAATAGCGCTACACTTTTATATACTTGTTACCCTGAGTTTGTGGCCTCCTTGAAAAGGGTATTTGACATTCCCGCATGCTCCGCTTCTGCTGCCAAGTGCCTCATGTCCATCAAATGGAGTACGAGAACTGTTGCCGACTACGCCATTGAATTCCGTACTCTGGCAGCAGAGGATGCTTGGAACAATGAGGCCCTCGTGGATGCTCTTTCTCATGGTCTCTCGGATTCCATCAAGGATGAGATAGCAGCCCGAGATATACCCACTGAGCTGGAGAAGTTGATCATGTTTGCCATCCTCATTGACTCCAGACTTAAAGTCTCTCTTCTAAGGAGCGCTTGCAGAAGCCTCCTGTACGGTTGCCTCCGAGCTTTGCAGTCCCACCCGTGCCTCCCTCACCTCCCATGCCTCCTGGTACCGAGTTGGTCAGTGAAGATGAACCCATGCACTTGGGCTTCACGTGTCTTAAGGTCCTGTCACGGACAGACCTTAGGTGGCGTTGTTTCGTCCCCTGTTATCCAGAAGGATAGGCTTATGGTTTCGGTCACCCTTTCTTGGGCTGAGTCATCCGTCAAGATGCAGGCTCTAATTGACTCTGGGGCTGCAGGCCTGTTCATTGATGCAGCCTTTGTATCAAAGCACTTGATTCCGCTGCAGCTGAATGACACTCCACTTGCCATTGAGGCTCTTGACGGGAGACCCCTACAGCCTGCCCATGTGACTCGTGAGATGGTTCCATTGTCCATGGCTGTAGGGGCTCTTCACCATGAAATAATCCAATTCCAAGTTATTTTCTCACCTAAGTTTCTGCTGGTTATTGGTTATCCTTGGTTACAGAGGCACAACCCCCCCTTTTGATTGGCTGCGTGCTGAGGTTCTCTCCTGGTTGCCACAATGCAGTAAGACATGCTTCCAGAAGGTAGCCAAGGTCCTGTGCACCTCTTCACTCTCCTCCCTGCCGGAGGAGTACCGCGATTTTAGCAATGTCTTTGACAAAGGTCAAGCCGGTAGTTTGCCTCCACACCAGCCACATGATTGCGCAGTTGACCTTCAACCTGGTGCCATACCGCCTCGTGGCCGGATTTACCCTTTGTCGGTCTTGGAGGATAAGGCCTTGGAAGAGTATGTTGCAGACGCACTTTCTCGAGTTTTCATCTGCAAATCCTCATCCCCTGCTGGTGCTGGTTTCTTCTTCGTGAAGAAGGGTGGTAAACTGAGACCTTGTATTGATTATAGGGGTCTCAATCGTTTCACGATTTAAGAATGCCTATCCGATTCCGTTGATTATGGAGTTATTTGACCACCTCAAGGGAGCAATGGTTTTCACAAGGCTTGATTTGAGAGAGGCATACATTCTTGTGAGGATTAAGGAGGGCGATAAGTGGAAAACTGTGTTTAATACCAGAACAGGCCATTATGAGTACCTCATAATGCCTTTTGGCCTTTTTAGGCCAGTTTTTCAGGAATTCATTAACGATGTCCTCCGAGATTTGTTACAGTTATGTGTGGTGGTTTATCTCGATGATATCCTCCATATTTTCCAAGTCCCTAGAAAGCCACCACACAGATGTCTGTCGTGTGCTTCAGAAACTAAGAGAGAACAATCTCTATTGTAAATTGGAGAAGTGCGAGTTCCATTGTGAACAGGTTAAATTCCTGGGTTATGTCATTTCCACTGCTGGTTTTTCGATGGACTCAGAGAAACTTTCAGCAGTCCTACAGTGACCCTGACCCATGGGTTTACATCCTCTACAGCGTTTCCTGGGCTTTGCCAACTATTATCCGAAGTTTATTTGCAACTTCTCATCTCTGGTCAAGCCCCTCCCTGACTGATATCACCAGAAAGGATGGTAACCCACAGAGTTGGTCTCCGGAGTCCTTTAAGGCCTTTGAGAATCTCAAGGCTGCCTTTGTTTCTGCTCCTGTGTTGGCACATCCTGACCCTACGTTACCTTTTATCCTTGTGGTTGATGCTTCTGAGACTGGAGTTGGCGCCCTTCTGTCTCAACGTCCTACCTCTGAGAGCGCTTTGCATCCTTGTAGCTACTTTTCCAAGAAATTGTCACCTGCGGAGTGCAATTATGAGATTGGTGACAGAGAGCTGTTGGCGATAATTTTAGCCCTGAAAGAATGGAGACATCTCCTCTAAGGTACCACTGTGCCAGTTCTAATTCTTACTGACCATAAGAATCTCACATTCTTGTTTGGGGCTCTTTTCTTGTCAAGTTTCGGTTACATTGTCTCATTCTTACCCGGTACTAAGAATGTAAGGGCTAACGCCTTGTCACGACAATTTTCCTCCACTTCCAAGTTGGAGTCGGTTCCGGTTCTTGTGTTTCCTCCTGATCGTATTCTGGCTATGGTTCGCACCAGTCTCACTTCTCCTTTGGGTGACAAAATTCTTGCTGCTCAGGTCCATGCTCCTCCTGAGAAACCTTGTGACCGTTGCTTTGTCCCAGAGGGTCTCCATACTGCCATGCTCCAGACTTACCATTCTCCCAAGGCTGCTGCCACCCTGGGAAGAATCAACTCTTTTGGGCCATTTCCCAACAATTCTGGTGGCCTAGTCTACGTGCTGATGTGACTGCCTTCGTAGCTGCCTGTTCCGTGTGTGCTCAGAGTAAGACTCCACGACATCTTCCAGTGGGCCTCCTACAAAGCATACCCAATGGAGAGAGGCCCTTGACCTACCTGTCTATGGATTTCATTTTGGAGTTACCCAACTCCCAGGGAAACACAGTTATCCTTATCCTATACATTTCCATCAAAATCAACAATGCAACCATCAGTCCCTCCCCTCACGCCAGGGTACTAGTTGTAATCCTAGATTCTGACTTGTCATTTCAGCCTCAAATCCAATCGTTGTCAAAAGTTTGTAAAATTCACCTCCGTAACATCTCTAAAATTCGCCCCTTTTTAACAAATGAAACCACCAAGCTCCTCATTCACTCCCTTGTTATCTCTCACCTTGACTATTGCAACTCCCTTCTCATTGGCCTACCTCTCCATAGGCTATCCCCTCTTCAGTCTATCATGAATGCTGCTGCCAGACTTATCCACCTTACCAACCGCTCAGTGTCTGCCAACCCTCTACTCCAATCCCTACACTGGCTCCCAGCGAATTAAATTCAAAATACTAACCACAACATACAAAGCCATTCACAACTCTGCCCCGAGCTACATCACCAATCTTGTCTCCAAATATCACCCAAATCGATCTCTCAGCTCTTTTCAAGACCTCCTGCTTTCAAGCTCTCTCATCTCCTCCTCCCATGCTCGTCTCCAGGATTTCTCCAGAGCCTCTCCCATCCTCTGGAACTCGCTACCTCCATCTATCCGGCTATCCCCTACTCTTGCTACCTTCAGGCGATCCCTGAAAACTCGTCTCTTCAGGAAATTCTATCACGTCTCCAACTAATCTCCTACCACTTCCAACAGCTCATTCCCCACAATTACAACCTTTTGTACCACCTGCCCCACCCTATTAGATTGTAAGCTCTTCTGAGCAGGGCCCTCTTAATCCTCTTGTATTTTATTGTATTATAACTGTATTGTCTCTCTTTTATATTGTAAAGTGCTGCGTAAACTGTTAGCGCTATATAAATCCTGTATAATAATAATAATAATAATAATAATAATGGTGGTTGACTGGTTCTCAAAAATGTCTCTTTTTATTCCACCTCAGAAGTTGCCCACTTCTAAGGAACTGGTTTGCATTTTTGCTCTGGAGATCTTTCACTTACATGGGCTACCCAAGGTGATTGTCTCAGACAGGGGTAGTCAGTTTGTGTCCTGGTTCTGGCGAGCCTTTTGTGCACAGTTGGGAATTCAGCTTGCTTTTTGCTCTGCGTATCACCCGCAGTCTAATGGGGCAGCTGAACAAGCCAATCAGTCCTTGGAGCAATTCCTACCTTGCTATATTTCTGACCATCATAACAACTGGTCAGACCTATTACCGTAGGGAGAGTTTTCTCACAATAGTGCCTTGAATTCTGCTTCCCGATTGTCTCCGTTTATGGCGAACTATGGTTTCCAACCTTCCATGTTTCCTGACTCATTTGTTCTGCAGAGTATTCTTGCGTTACAAGAGCATCTCTGTGGTCTTCGTTCCACTTGGCACAAGTCCAGGAGGCTTTGTGACATGCTAATGATAGGTACAGACTCCATGCTATGCTGACCGCAGACGCCTGCCTGCGCCTTCCTACCAGGTTGAGGACAGGGTCGGGCTGTCATCTCACAACCTGTACAGGTTGAGAACCATGAGGAGTATGAAGTACAGTCCATTGTTGACTCCCGTAGGTTCCATGGGTGCATACAGTACCTGGTGCATTGGAAGGGGTACGTTCCGGAGGTACGCTCTTGGGTCTCATCCTTGGATGTACATGCCCCTGTCCTCTTCCGTGATTTCCATAGACGTTTTCCCCTCAAGCCTGGTGGTCCTCCGAGGGGGAGGGGTCGTTGAGGAGGGAATACTTTCAGGGCTGGGCTCAGCCCTTCCTTCTCTGAGCTAGCCACTCAGCTGTCAGCTAATTGCCAGCTTCTATCTCTCCACAGTTACTCAGCTGTTGATGATATCCTGCTAGTCAGTCCTGCCTACATAAGCCGTCCAGCCCAGAAGATCTCTGCCTTCACCTTAATCAACATCACAGAGATGCTCTTCTGCATTCCTGTTAAAAGACTTGCTTGGCTGACATCCCTTCTGGCTCCAGATCCTGCTTGCTGTTTTATTACGCTCATCTCCGGCTCCCTGGCGTTTGGCTTGTCTGACTATCCGTTTCGGTTCCTGAACTCTGGCTATGTTTTGACTACGTTTTGTTCTATTTACTTTTATTATTAAACGAGTGTGATTTAACTGTACTTCTGTCTCGGTCTGATTTCATGGTTTGATTTCATGGTTTCTGACAGTAGCAGCCTGAAAAGGAGCTCTGGAGAGTAAAATGGACATGTTCCGGAAATATGCCCTGTAATGGGGAGTCTGCTAACCGTGGTAGGGGGGCTACTCTTCTGAATCTCCTTGAAAATGGCCTAGATGGGATGTGCTGCAAAAATGGATGGCCTATTAGGGATCCTGCAAGGGCAACAATGCTGGACACCTGCCAGATATGTCTTTATAGTACTGTAGGATAGCTTGAGCTATGAGTGGCAGACAGCAACGAACGCAAGTAGATATAGAACATTGTGGCAATCACACCTAGGATACCTAGACTAGAAAGCCTGGAAGGTATTCCAGGCCGTGTCATAAGCCTACCTGGCGTTAAATGACAATGACTTGTTGATCAAAACTGCTGCGCCGGCCCAGCTGGAATCTAGTCCATTGTTAGCAGCGAGAAAAGCGGGGACAGTGTTACACAGGTGTCTGAGTCTGGGACCTGTCTGAAAATAGCGGGTAGTTCAAACGAGACAGAGCATCCGCTGCTGTATGCTCTGCACCACAGATGAACCTACAGTGAATGTGGAAATGGAACTGAATGAATTACAGAGGCAGAGTAACCTGAGGTGCAGCAGGCCAATTAAAAACAGAAACTCAGGCCTACGTAACCTGAAGGTGTGTCAGGTCAAATCTGGTGCAATGACAACCTTATATGAAAACAGTCTAACGTCTACTGTATGAGAAACGGGTGAGACTTGCCACTGCACAAGACAATTAGAAACGATCACCTCAACCTGCTGTTACCTATAAACGTGATAGGTAATACTGCAGTGGTGAAAGCCGTGACCTAAAACGTGAAGGGAAAACATGTACCAAGTATGGAAATGGCAACGAGACACCGGTAAGCGGTGAACCAAAAGTACCGATATCTAAATAGTACATCAAAAGCCACCATAACTTACCTTCAAACTAGATTTCCTATCTTATCCTTTAAGGCCTGCACCTGGTTACCGAGGCCAACCCTGAAATACAACGTATGAGTAGGACTGAAAACGTGTCAACCCCCTGAAATACAGAGGCCGAGCAACCTGAAGCATGGCAGGCAAATTAAAATGTAGCTCAGGCCTAAGGAAAACCTGAAGACGTGTCAGTCAACTATATGAGTGGTGAAATGTTATGATGCATACATGAATCGTATGCGAAACTGATGAGGAGACTTGCCACCGCACAATCCAATTAAAAACGAACATCTCAATCTGTTAGCACCCATAAACATGATGGGTGACCCCGCAGTGGTAGAACTCCGTAAGGCCTAAAACATGAAGAAATGATCACGTGATAACTTGCTCCGGCCCCCCCAATGGCACACCAGGATGTGGCATGTAACCCTGAGCGAGAAAGCGGGGAGAAGCAATGCCCGCTGCAGCCGCACAACCTCCATATTGATCCGAAACCCGGAAGTGACGTCAGCAAGTCACCCGGAAATGACGGTTATTGACAGTCCGCAAAAGAAACGTTGACAGGAAATGGAGGCTAGAGGGCCGGCTTAAATACAGCCCGACTCCTCCTACAAATACAGGCTAACCTGCAGTCAGCCTTCCCACTTGTTTAATTTTTTAATTTTCCCAAAAATTGGGACAAAAAATTACAACTTCAAAAAACTCACCATGTCCCTTACTAAATACCTTGGACTGTCTACTTTCCAAAAAGGTGCCATTTGGGAGTATTTGTACTGTCCTGGCATTTTAGGGTCTCAAGTAGGGATGAGCCGAACACCCCCCGGTTCGGTTCGCACCAGAACCTGCAAACGGACTGAAAGTTTGCGTGGACTTTAGAACCTTGTTAAAGTCTATGGGACTCGAACGTTCTAAATCAAAAGTGCTTATTTTAAAGGCTAATTTGCAAGTTATTGTCCTAAAAAGGGTTTGGGGACCTGGGTCCTGCCCCAGGGGACATGTATCAATGCAAAAAATTTTTTTTAAAATGGCCATTTTTTCGGGAGCAGTGATTTTAATGATGCTTAAAGTGAAAAAAAAAAGTGAAATATTCCTTTAAATATCGTACCTGGGGGATGTCTATAGTATGCCGGTAAAGTGGCGCGTATTTCCTGTGCTTAGAACAGTCCCTGCACAAAATGACATTTGTAAAGGAATAAAAGTCATTTAAAACTGCTTGCGGCTTTAATGTAATGTCGGGTCCCGGCAATATGGATGAAAATCAGTGAGACAAATGGCATGGGTACCCCCCCCCCCCGTCCATTACCAGGCCCTTTGGATCTTGTATGAATATTGAGGGGAACCCCGCACCCAAATTTTAAAAAAGGAAAGGCGTGGGGTCCCCAGGCCCTATATACTCTGAACAGCAGTATACAGGTGGTGCAAACAAGACAGGGACTGTAGGTTTGTTGTTCAGTAGAATCTGTTTGTAATTTTGAACTGGTACATTTTTAAAGTGTAGCTCCAGCCAAAAAATCTATTTTTAAGCTTTTTGGAAAACATAGGTAAGGGTTATCACCCCTGTAACATTTGTTTTTGCTTTCTGTGCACCTCTTCAGAAGATTTCACCTCACTTTCTGTCCCAATGACAAATGTTTTTTGAAAATGTGGGGTTTTTATTGAAACAAGGATTGGTGATAAAGCATCAGTGGAGAGGAGAAATGATTTTCCCATATTAACTCTTACAGCAGAGCATTTCCCTTCCTAGGGGTAGATTTCATCTCACTTCCTGTTGTCTCCTTCCATTTGCAAGCAGGAGTCGTTTGTAAGTTGGATGTAAGTGAATGGATGAAAGTAGGGGCCTGCCCTATATACTCTGTAGAAATTGGGGCCTTAGGTGTTGGTGTTGCCACAGCACTGTAAGCCCTCACAGTTACTCTTGGTGGGTGCAGGAACGGGCCCTGCTGTAAAATATTAGATCAAGAATTGTAATTACATGTTGATGTTGAACAGTGGTAGAAAAATTGGGCATTTGGTGGTGTTGCTGGTACCACAACACTGTAAGTCCTCACAGTTACTCTTGGTGGGCGTTGGAACGGGCCCTGCTGTGAAATATATCAAGAATTGTAATTGCATGCACCTGTTGAACAGGGGCAGAAAAATTGGGCCTTTGGTGGTGTTGCCACAACACTGTAAGCCCTCACAGTTACTCTTGGTGGGCGCAGGAATGGGCCCTGTTGTGAAATATTAGATCAAGAATTGTGATTACATGTCCTGTTGAACAGGGGCAGAAAAATTGGTCCTTAGGCACTGGTGCCACAACACTGCAACCCCTCCACAGATGCTTTAGTTGGAGCGCAGGAATGAGCCCTGCTGCAAAGTATTGCATCAAAAATTGTAATTATATGCCCCTCCTGTTAAATGGGCTGAAAAATCGGGCCGTGGGCACTGGTGCTGGTGCCACAACACTGCAACCCCTCACAGATACTCTAGTTGGAGCACAGGAATGAGCCCTGCTGTAAAGTATTGCATAAAAAATTGTAATTAGACGCCTGTCAGGTCACCTTGAGGCTAGGTGACAGATGCACTCTGTAGGAGTCGGAAGTGCACCGCTAGGTAGTGGACCCTAGGACTGACTGCTGCGGATTGAACCCTGGAAGGTCCAGGAAGCAGGTCTACTGGATTACTAACACAGATCCCACTGGGAGCTGGAGCATAGATTCCCCAGGGCTCGGAGTCTAAGAGCCAGAAGGTGTTCACCAGAGCCCCTAGTGGTGAGGATGGACTGAGCTGCAGTCTGGCTCCAGGTCGCGGCCCCCAGGGTCTCACAGCTAGACTACAGGAGAAGAGGAAGGAGGCAGCAGGCTGGAACAACAAGGAAAGTAAGGAATAAGCCAAATGTCAGGGCGACTAGCAGACAAGGATAAACCTAACACGCCAAAGGTCAGGGTCACAAGCAGACAGGGAAAGTCAAGAACAGGCCAAAGAACAGGTAACTGGAATCAGACGTAGGAAACACAGCAAGTACACACGAAAGCTAACACACAATGGTTGATCAGCACTGCTGGCTTGCAGTGCACGGGTTAATATAGGGTTCCCTGATAGGAGCTGTGGTGGAGCTATGCTAGAGAAGAGTTTATAAAAGCATCAATCAAGATAAAATCTTACTGGTATCTTAATCTTTACTACCAATGGTAGCGAATTCCTCAATCGGAATACAAGTGGTGTCAGACCATGCTCCAGTGTCTATAGACCTTCAGTTAGTCAAGTCGATCAATAGACCATGGTCATGAAAACTCAATGAATCAATGATACAGGAAGGCCAACTTCGAAATGACCTCTCTAGTGAACCGATTAGAATTTTTAATGAAAATGATAAAGACAAAATCTCCCCTTTAACAATATGGGAAACGCATAAATGTGTTATGCGGGGGCATACTTATTGGAAAGGCGACTGAAGTACGGAAAAATAGTCTGACCGCGTTCCAAGCCCAATTGAATCTGGTAGCAGACTTGGAAACTAAGCATAAAAAAAAATCACTTTCACAGTCTGTAGTAGTAGACCTCAGGTTAGAGCGAGACAAATTATCATCTATGATGAAACAAGAGACTAATGTACAGATATTGAAGGTTAGAAATACGTACTATGAGCAAGGGAATAAATCGGGCAAATTGTTGGCACACTCATTTAGGGAAATTTCCCGGAGAAACTATGTTCCACATATCGACTCCGACAGTGGAAATCGTAGTTTTATATCTAGTGAAATCGCAGAGGTCTTTCGAGAATACTATTTGTCGCTTTACAATTTGCAGACCAAGATATCTGTTGATCAGATATTACAAAAGCAACTAATTCCAGAGTATCTTTCCTCTTCAGGATTGCCAATTATATGAGGGCGATTAATATGCTTAAGCCCCACAAAGCTCCTGGCCCCGACGGGTACACGGTAGCTTACTATAAGGCATTTGCTTCCATCCTAGGCCCCAGATTTATAAAAGCATTTAATTCCCTTTTAGAAGACCAACAACGAAATTTGTTGATCGTCCATCTTATAAATGCGGCAAAGGCCTATATTCCAGCCCTATGGAAGCGGGAGACACCCCCCTCGATCTGGATGTGGCTTAAAAAAATAGCAGATATATATGCTATGGAAAAAGGTATTGCAATTACCCAAGGTAAAGAGGAGAAATTTAATTTAAAGTGGAAACTATGGTCCCTTTTTGTATGTACCAGGGAATATGGTTGTGCGCTTGTGGAGGGGGAGCGGGCGGGGGAGGAGAGAATTTAATTCCCTTTTTTTTTTCTTTTTTTTTTCTTTTTCTCCCTGTCTCCACCCCCCTTCTCCCTGTTTCCTGTTCTGGTAAATTGTATCCCTTTTTTTTTTTTGTGTGGGCAGACTGGACTGGAGGGGGGGGGGGAGGCAATCCTCCCCCTCTCCCTAGTTTGTCCACTATACCAATTGTAAGGGAGGGGGAATATTGGATGAAAATAGAATTGATTTATTATACTATGTGATACGCATGTAACTAGAATGTATTTGTTTATATGTATAAAAATTGTTGGAAAAATAAAATATAGAATTTAAAAAAAAAATCAAGATAAAATCACCAGTAAACACAAGTGTCAGACTAGGTTCACATCTATGCGAATTGGAATGCTGGTTTCCTGCATCCAATTCGCATGACAGGGGATTGTGACCGACTCTCTCTGGAGCCGGATCACATATCTCCGCTGCAGGTGCAGAGTTCCGTCTTTGGCTCCGTTTCAGGGCCAAATTCAGGCCAAAATTCATCCCTGATTCGTCCCTGAAACGGAGAACAGAGACGCACCGGACCCCTGCTGCGAGCCGCATACGTTGGAGGTGTGAACCCAGCCTAAGTGTATGAGCACTTTCGGTTTACTGAAGATACAATTTACAAATTGGAATCCTTCAGTTGTGGTTGTGGGGAAAGGGTTTACTATTGGATGGAATTGCATGCTGATTAATGTGTAGCTTGTTGTTTGGAACACATATATTGTCAGACAAGCTTCATTTATTTTCATGTGAAGAGAGGTGAAACAAACACTAACATCTAATCGTAAATAGAGCAGTTTAAAAAATAAAGCCTCTCTTGTCTCCCTTGCTCTGCCGGCAGCCTGTCTGATGAAGACATGCTAGCATGGTACTGAGTCCAGTCAGAAAAGAAATAATGGCTGCAGACATTTGTGATAAGTTACAGGCTGGCAATGCCCTATAAACCCATTCTGACCCATTCAGAGAGAGTCTAATGCCCCATACACACGATTGGACTTTCCGACAACAAAACTGTGGATTTTTGTTCCAGTGCGGCTCCTTCTGCTTGATTCCGAGCATGCGTGAACTTTTGTGCATCGGACTTGCGTACACACGATCGGAAATTCTGACAACAAAGTTTTGTTGAGAATTTGAGAGCCTGCTATCAAACATTTATTGTCGGAAAGTCCGACAGCAAATGTTCGATGGAGCATACACATGGTCTGACTTTCAGCCAACAAGCTCACATCCAACATTTTTTGTCGAAAAATCCGATCGTGTGTATGGGGGATTAGACTGGCCATACACTATACAGTTTTTTTATTCAATTTCCTTTAGATTTACCTTCGACTATGTAGTGCAACTGCCTGCCTGATGACATACAAATTGAAAGGGTTTCGGTATGACCTCATATTATATGGTTTTGGTAAATCTAAAGGAAAGTTGAACAAGAAAATTAGTGTATGGCCAGTCTTCGGCATGATCACTATATGCACCCAATCAGAGAGTCCTGACTAGGGTTGCAAAAAAAACTGGCTGCACACCAAGTACAGTGTATCCGGAAAGTATTCACAGCAATTAACTTTTTCCACATTTTGTTATGTTACAGCCTTATTCCAAAATAAATTAAATTCCTTCTTTTCCTCAAAACGCTACAAACAATACCCCATATTGACAATGTGAAAGAAGTTTGTTTCAAATCTTTGCAAATTTATTAAAAATAAAAAATCACATGTACATAAGTATTAACAGACTTTGCTCAATACTTTGTTGAAGCACCTTTGGCACCAATTACAGTCTCAAGTCTTTTAGAGTATGATGCTACAAGCTTGGCACACCTGTTTTTGGTCAGTTTCTCCCATTCTTCTTTGCAGGACCTCTCAAGCTCCATCAGATTGGATGGGGAGCGTCGATGCACAGCCATTTTCAGATCTCTCCAGAGATGTTTAATTGGGTTCAAGTCTGGGCTCTGGCTGGGCCACTCAGACATTCACAGAGTTGTCCCGTAGCCTCTCCTTTGTTATCTTGGCTGTGTACTTAGGGTCGTTGTCCCGTTGGGAGATGAACATTCGCCCCAGTCTAAGGTCCAGAGCGCTCTGCAGCAGGTTTTCATCAAGGATGGCTCTGTACATTCATCTTTCCCTGGCTAGTCTCCCAGGTCCTGCCGCTGAAAAACATCCCCACAGCATGATGCTGCCACCACCATGTTTAACTGTAGGGCTGGTATTGGCGGTGCCTGGTTTCCTCCAGACATGACGCTTGTCATTCAGGCCAAAGCATTCAATCTTTTTCATCAGACCAAAGAATTTTGTTTCTCATGGTCTGAGAGTCCTTCAGGTGCCTTTTGGCAAACTCCAGGCAGGCTGTCATGTGCCTTTTACTCAGGAGTGGTTTCTGTCTGGCCACTTTACCATACAGGCCTCATTGCTGGAGTGATGCAGAGATGGTTGTTCTTCTGGAAGGTTCTCTTCTCTCTTTGGCCAGGCAGCCGGCTCTAGAAAGAGTCCTGGTGGTTCAAAACTTCTTCCATTTACAGATGATGGAGGCCACTGTGCTCATTGCTACCTTCAATGCTCTAGAAAAATGTATGTGACCTTCCCCAGATCTGTGCCTCAATACAATCCTGTCTCAGAGGTCTAAAGACAATTCCTTGGATTTTATGACTTGGTTTGTGCTCTGACATGCACTGTTAACTGTAGGACCTTTTATATAGAGAGGTGTGTGCCTTTCCAAATCATGTCCAATCAACTGAATTTACCACAGGTGGACACCAATCAGGTTGTAGAAACATCCAAAGAAAGATCAGTGGAAACAAGATGCACCTGAGCTCAATTTTGAGTGTCATGGCAAAAAATGTGAATACTTATGTATATGTGATTTTTTTTTTTTTTTAATACATTTGCAAAGATTTCAAACAAACTTTTTTTCACATTGTCATTATGGGGTGTTGTTTGTAGAATTTTGAGGAAAACAATGAATTTAATCCATTTCAGAATAAGGCTGTAACATAACTAAATGTGGAAAAAGTGAAGCACTGTGAATACTTTTTGGATGCACTATATTTCCAGCGTACATAAAAGAATTCAATGTACTGGACTTGCTGCATCACAGCGTCATGCCCCTAAAACTCTGCAATGATGCGTTTCACCCACAAGTGGGCTTAATTGTGGAAATCCTTTTTGTTATGTGCTGGATAACCTTCTAGTGGCACTGTAGTCCACAGATCTGAAGCCAGCGGGTGTCTCCCAGCAGCCAGTAGGTATCAAGAATTAGTCTGCACCTGATGCTGGCTGTTGGAAGGTATTTAGCTCTCAGTGTCTTACCTGCATGCCTATGCTCTCTGTTGTTTGTTTAAATCCTGTGATCCTGATCCTGCCACTTGTACCTGCTCCCTGTGAACCTCCTGATCTTAATCCTGCTTCCTGTGAACCTGACTTCCATTCTGGCCCTGTTTTCTGACCTGTTTTACCCACTGCTCCTTGTACACACCTGCCTGGCTCTGCTTTACCTGATTTGCTCTAATCCCCTGTGGTATCGTTCTTCGCATGTGTGTTCACAGGTGTTGCATTGCTTGCTGTGTTTATGTTGTTTTCCACCTGTGTTGAGTGCCCTATAAACATAGTTTTTATGCTTAGTTCTGAGTTTGGTCACCTCTGTGCAGCTCCACATATCTGGTTACACCTGCTTCACGGGATATCAACCCATGGTTTCCTAACATTGGTTGATTGGCTGCACAAGGGATCCATCACTTTGATTGTATACACTAGCTGTCCTAATTCAGGAAGCTTCTAGGTGAGGTACTTTACTATGTGTTGCTAACCACAGGGGAAGGGGAATGTTGCCACCAGATATTATAGGAACAAACTAGTGAACTGCTGGACTGCATTTATGTGGCTCATTCTTTTGTTGGTCAAGGCATCTTTTCCATTTGGTGAATTTCAATTTCCACTGGCTTTACCTGTTAACTGTTGTAGTGATAATTTTTCTCTTCCTTTTAGTGGGTCCCAGGTTGTGTCTCTGGTGTAGCTGTTGGAGGATGATAAACCCTGTTTTTAATAAAATTATTCAGTATATATTCAGGTAAGTTCAGTTCAAAGCTTACTTCAAGCTTGGTCAGAATTATCATCTCCAGCCACAGATAATTTACACCACTCCATTTCTGCATGTAGACACCGGCATTCCTGAAGCTCTTCATCTTCGTATACTTTACTCCCAACCATATATCAGTGCCCTACTTAACAGCACTCTGCTCCTGTTCATACTAGCTGTACAGCTTCTGTAACCAGCCATCTGAAGTTTCTCTTCACAGCCCCATTATACATGGCAGACATCCTATCCAGTCACTGCCACCTTACCCTTTACAGCGTCACATTGATGTTCCAATTGTTAACTCAACAAAACAACCTGATCGTTACCCTGCAACCATTAGAAAAAAAATCCAGCGTCAAAACCCAAAGTTTTTTTTCTATGCACTCTGTCTAACTTGTTCAGTTCCAGCTTGATATGTGGCTGGACTTTTCTATGAACTGTGGATTCCCCTTGAGGCCAGTTCAAATTCCTTCTAGCTTGAGAATGGAGCTTATTACAGTTTGTGGCATGAAGGGCTGTCTGCTCTTAGTTCAGGGAAATCTGAATGAGGAAACAGGTTGAGGCCCAATGGTGAAACGTTGGCATGGTTTATTAAAAGTGGGCATGTCTCAATAGGTGTGGTTAAACCATTGTGATTTAGTTATCTTCAGCTTGGTAAATCATGGCAAAACACAGTCTGGTCTGAGCCTGATGCCGTGTACACACGAGCAGACTTTACGGCAGACTTTGCCCGGCGGACAGGTTTTGGTCGGACAATTTGATCCTGTGTAGGCTCCAGCGGACTTTGTTTTCTCAAAAGTTGGACGGACTAAGATTTGAAACATGTTTTAAATTAATCCATCGAAATCGAGTCCGGTCGAAAAGTCCGCCGTCTGTATGCTAGTTCGACGGACATAAAGCCACGCTAGGGCAGCTATTGGCTACTGGCTATGAACTTCCTTGTTTTAGTCCGGTCGTACGTCATCACGTACGAATTCGACGGACTTTGGTGGATTGTGTGTAGGCAAGTCCGTTCATTCAGAAAGTCCATCGTAAAGTACGTCGAAAAGTCCGCCGGGCAAAGTTTGCCGTCAAGTCCGCTCGTGAGTACACGGCATTATAGGGACCTGTTCTTCATAAGCTGCTTTAGATTGAGAAATGGTATCTTTAGGGCTGCAACTAACGATTATTTTCATAATCGATTAGTTGGCCAATTGTTGTTTTGATTAATAGGTTAATCGGATAATAACCTGGTGTATAGTTTAGTTCATATGTAAAGTTTAAAATAAAAGGCAATTTATGCTTAAATATCACTATGCAGTGGTAAATATAAATAACCAACTATATGGTTAGGGAGCAAAATCTCGAATCCACTCTGAGAATAACAGACGGAAGTGATATACTGTATATACTATTAGAGGTTGAATTTGGTAAATATCATCAGACTCAAATTTTTTATTCAAAGAAAAAAAAAAAAGACTGTCTTGCGGATTTTCAGACAGAACTGTACTCCCTTGTCATATGCAGGTGGCTTGATAAAAGCTACCCATGCCTGCTGTCACTTATGCTGGCCCTTCAAAAAAATGTTCATTTTAGGAACGTTTGTTCCATTTTCTAATCGTTAGTGGGGTCAAATCGACGTTAGTTTTTGACCTCAGTGAAGGGAAAATTCAAAGGAGCAGAATAGAAAACTTCTTGGTCAAAGGAATTTTTAGACAGTGTATGTGGTTTTCTTTCAGAAATTACATTCATTTTAAAACTGAATGTTAAAAGCAAGAGAAATTTTCAAACGACATTCTTTCATTCAGCGAATGTACAAATATTTTTCGTAATGAATATTCTCGTCCTAAAATCGATACATATATGGCCAGCATAAGGTTCAGTTCACACCTATGCAGTTTGCTTTTGATCCGTTTCTGCATTGCTTTTTGCTGTGCGTGTTTGCAATAATCGCTACTATAAGGGGTTCAATTATACTGTGAAACCGTGAAAGTAATAATATATATTACTTGTATCATACAAACAATTTTATATAATAATTTTTTCATGGATATGATTATTTTAAATATAATGCACAATACTGGTAAAAGTTTACTTTAAATGTAATTGTAATGCCTTCTGTTACCTCCAGTCTATCAGCCTCCACTTTCTCTGGGTTCAGATGATGATCTTCCCTGCACAGAGTCTTTAAAGTGATTTTTTTTTTTTTAAAAACAACAAACATGTTATACTTACCTGCTCTGTAATGCTTTTGCACACAGCAGCCCTAATTCTCCTCTTCTGGGGTCCCCACCGACGCCTCTGGCTCCTCCTGCCTTCAGAGTGCCCCAATAGCAAGCTGCAAAGTATAATATAGAGCGCCCCTATAGCAAGGTAAAAAAAAAACACTCACTTCCTGCCCAGGACTACATGTCCCATGAGGCATTGCTCCTCACACATTCACAGGCACTTATTGATATGTATGGATGGTGTACTGTATGTGTGCTTCACTGCATTTCCTGATATGTAAACAAATAATGAATTCTATATGCAGGCCAACTAATTGTCTGGCCGATTAATCGATTATGAAAATAGTTGACAACTATTTTCATAAATGATTAGTTGTCGATTAATCGATTCGTTGTTTTGGCCCTAGTATCATTCCCATCAGTCACAGAATGCAAACTGGAGAGTGTTAAAAAGGAACTGTGCCCCCAGAACCCTTTACCTCTAGTCAGACACACAGCAATTTTTAAGTGACTGAAACTGGCACTTGGAACCTTTGAACCAGCATTTTGTTATGAAAAATTAGGTTTTGAATTTCTAGTGAATATACAGTGGTGTTGAACCTGTGGCTTCAATATTAGCTGAGTCTCTAACTCTAGAAAAGGTTGCAGATTAGGCATTGTAACTTTACTTGTTCTTGGTCCGTGACTCAAAAAGTACTGATCTTGGAGGATCCGAATGAAAGCCTATACATTTTTCCCCAAACATCCTACGCTTAGGGGATCTTTCCAGTCTAATTTACAATTACTTCAGTAAAGTCAATTATGCCTTATCTGGTCAGTTCTTACCCTGGATGGGGGCGGTGTGAGCAGTGGTCGGGTCTTTATGGAGTGCGGAGCTGAGGTGGCCATCTTCCAGCACGGTCGCTCCTGTCCTTAAGCGGCAGGCTCGGGGAAAGCTGCTTCGGTGTCCTCTCCTGGAGCAGCTTCTGCAGTGCGTTTCCTCTCTGCTCCTCCCGGCACTAGGCGTCCAATAGGCTCGCCTGCCGTTTTGGCCAATCGGGAAACAGGTTTCATACCCGCTTCCTGATTGGCCAGGAGGAGGATCAGTGTTGCAGCAGCGAATATTCATTCACTGTTGCAACACACCTGGGTGGGCTCCAGATGCAATGCTCTGTGCCCTGAGCCCACACTATTTTGAAGCCTATTAGAGCCTCTAGCGAATGTTCATTCACTGTTGCAACACACCTGGGTGGGCTCCAAACGCAATGCTCTGCGCCCCAAGCCCACCCTATTTTGAAGCCTATTGGAGCCTCTGGCTCTAATCAGGTGCTTCAAAATACACACCCCCTGTCTATCCCCGCAATTGTAATTCATGCGCCCGGTATCCAGAAAGGGTCCAGGGTATGGATAGGAAGGGCGGCATTGGTGTTAGGGGTGCACGGGCCGCCACTAGTGATCTGATACCTTATTGCCTCCAGCAGCACATTGCCCAGGTTCAGCCCCTCGGGGGAACCTGGGTCTCTTGATGGACTTGTCCTAAGGGACTCTAACCAGTGAGCTTCAGTTAGCACACACCAGCATATTGAAGCATGGCACCATGGTGAGTACAATGGCAGAGCAGTGTCGTGTTTCCATCACTGGAGCCTGTAATCACAAAACCTTTGGCTGTGTTAATATATTTATATGCGAGTATTGTGTGATTAATGATTGTACAAAGAAAAGCTGCCTCTGTGGCCTATAGGCACAAGCCTACTTGTGCCATTCACTGAAATCTGCTGAGCCAAAGCTATCATCTAGCTCTAGCGGCAGGCGAGGTAACAGTGCCTCACTTAGAGGCTGCAGAAAATGGAAACTGAAGGCCTGACCTTAATAAAACTGGACATCAAGGGAGCAAATTATAGAACTAGACAGTGGTTTCTAAAACTGGATTATTGGGTTCCAAGCCAGGCATTTGGCAACCCTAGTCCTGACACTGTCATGTGCATTCTGACACTGACAAGACTTCCTGGTTAGCTGAATATAATACTGACACATTAGATTTCCTCTAAGCAGTGGGAGCAGGGCTCTGCAACTTATCACAAAAAGCTGCATAGTCAGCAGTCTATGTAAATAAAGATCAACATAAAATCAGAATTTACAGACAGCTTCTGGCTCTATGCACACTAGCTTATTTTTAAGCTCCTAGCAGATAGTTTGAGCTTTTTTTTTTTTTTTTGCCCCTAGAAGCAAATAGTGTTATTCTATGTGTCCATGCACCCTATTGTAAGCCAGAAGCGTTTTCCAGGTTCAGCTTCTAGGAGCATTTTTTTTGGGAGCGATTTGCCAGCTGGAAAAAAAAGCTGACATCTCCTAGAAGCTCCTAAACGCTGTTAATTGCTGCTAAGCACACAGGTTTCCAGCGTTTTCATTTTTTTTTTTTTTCTAGCCACTGGCCCACTAGCATCCTTAAATCAGTGTATAGGCTGTTAACCACTTCAGCCCCGGAAGGTTTTACCCCCTTCCTGACCAGAGCACTTTTTACAATTCAGCACTGCGTCGCTTTAACTGCTAATTGCGCGGCCATGCAATGCTCTACCCAAACAAAATTTGCGTCCTTTTCTTCTCACAAATAGAGCTTTCTTTTGATGATATTTGATCACCTCTGCCATTTTTATTTTTTGCGCTATACACGGAAAAAGACCGAAAATTTGGAAAAAAAATGATATTTTCTACTTTTTGTTCTAAAAAAAATCCAATAACCTCAATTTTAGTCATACATTTAGGCCAAAATGTATTCGGCCACATGTCTTTGGTAAAAAAAATGTCAATAAGTGTATATTTATTGGTTTGCGCAAAAGTTATAGCGCCTACAAACTAGGGTACATTTTCTGGAATTTACACAGCCTTTAATTTATGACTGCCTATGTCGTTTCTTGAGGTGCTAAAATGGCAGGGCAGTACAAAACCCCCACAAATGACCCCATTTTGGAAAGTAGACACCCCAAGGAATTTGCTGAGAGGCATGTTGAGCCCATTGAATATTCATTTTTTTTGTCCCAAGTGATTGAATAATGACAAAAAAAAAAAAAAAAAATTACAAAAAGTTGTCACTAAATGATATATTGCTCACACAGGCCATGGGCATATGTGGAATTGCACCCCAAAATACATTTAGCTGCTTCTCCTGAGTATGGGGATACCACATGTGTGGGACTTTTTGGGAGCCTAGCCGCGTACGGGGCCCCGAAAACCAATCACTGCCTTCAGGATTTCTAAGGACGTACATTTTTGATTTTACTCCTCACTACCTATCACAGTTTTGAAGGCCATAAAATGCCCAGATGGCATAAAACCCCCCCAAATGACCCCATTTTGGAAAGTAGACACCCCAAGCTATTTGCTTTGAGGCATGTTGAGTCCATGGAATGTTTTATATTTTGACACAAGTTGCGGGAAAGTGACAAATTTTTTTTTTTTTTTTTTTTTTTTGCACAAAGTTGTCACTAAATGATATATTGCTCACACAGACCATGGGCATATGTGGAATTGCACCCCAAAATACATTTAGCTGCTTCTCCTGAGTATGGGGATACCACATGTGTGAGACTTTTTGGGAGCCTAGCCGCGTACGGGGCCCCGAAAACCAATCACTGCCTTCAGGATTTCTAAGGGCGTACATTTTTGATTTTACTCCTCACTGCCTATCACAGTTTCGGAGGCCATGGAATGCCCAGGTGGCACAAACCCCCCCCAAATGACCCCATTTTGGAAAGTAGGCACCCCAAGCTATTTGCTGAGAGGCATGGTGAGTATTTTGCAGCTCTCATTTGTTTTTGAAAATAAAGAAAGACGAGAAAAAAATTTTTTTTTTTCTTTTTTCAATTTTCAAAACTTTGTGACAAAAACTGAGGTCTGCAAAATACTCACTATACCACTCAAGAAATAGCTTGGGGTGTCTACTTTCCAAAATGGGGTCATTTGGGGGGGTTTTTTGCCACCTGGGCATTCCATGGCCTCCGAAACTGTGATAGGCAGTGAAGAGTGAAATCAAAAATTTACGGCCTTAGAAAGCCTGAAGGCGGTGCTTGGTTTTTGGGGTCCCGTACGCGGCTAGGCTCCCAAAAAGTCTCACACATGTGGTATCCCCGTACTCAGGAGAAGCAGCAGAATGTATTTTGGGGTGTAATTTCACATATTCCCATGGCATGTTTGAGCAAAATATCATTTAGTGACAACTTTGCGCAAAAAAAAATAAAAAAAATAAAAAATTGTCTCTTTCCCGCAACTTGTGTCACAATATAAAATATTCCATGGACTCGACATGCCTCTCAGCAAATAGCTTGGGGTGTCTACTTTCCAAAATGGGGTCATTTGGGGGGGTTTTGAACTGTCCTGGCATTTTATGCACAACATCTAGAGGCTTATGTCACACATCACCCACTCTTCTAACCACTTGAAGACAAAGCCCTTTCTGACACTTATTGTTTACATAAAAAAATAATTTTTTTTTGCAAGAAAATTACTTTGAACCCCCAAACATTATTTTTTTTTTTAAAGCAAATGCCCTACAGATGAAAATGGTGGGTGTTTCATTTTTTTTTTTCACACAGTATTTGCGCAGCGATTTTTCAAACGCATTTTTTGGGGAAAAACACACTTTTTTACATTTTAATGCACTAAAACACACTATATTGCCCAAATGTTTGGTGAAATAAAAAAGATGATCTTAGGCCGAGTACATGGATACCAAACATGACATGCTTTAAAATTGCGCACAAACGTGCAGTGGCGACAAACTAAATACATTTTTAAAAGCCTTTAAAAGCCTTTACAGGTTACCACTTTAGATTTACAGAGGAGGTCTACTGCTAAAATTACTGCCCTCGATCTGGCCTTCGCGGTGATACCTCACATGCATGGTGCAATTGCTGTTTACATTTGACGCCAGACCGACGCTTGCGTTCGCCTTAGCGCGAGAGCAGGGGGGACAGGGGTGCTTTTTTTTTTTTTTTTTTTTTCATTATTATTATTATTTTTTTATCTTATTTTTAAACTGTTCCTTTCATTTTCATCTCGGGGAATGTAAATATCCCCTATCATAGCAATAGGTAGTGACAGGTACTCTTTTTTGCAAAAATTGGGGTCTATTAGACCCTAGATTTCTCCTCTGCCCTCAAAGCATCTGACCACGCCAAGATCGGTGTGATAAAATGCTTTCCCAATTTCCCAATGGCGCTGTTTACATCCGGCGAAATCTAAGTCATAAAATGCTCGTAGCTTCCGGTTTCTTAGGCCATAGAGATGTTTGGAGCCACTCTGGTCTCTGATCAGCTCTATGGTCAGCTGGCTGAATCACCGGCTGCATTCTCAGGTTCCCTGTTGAGACAGGAGAGCCAGAGAAAAACACGGAAGACGTTGGGGGGGGGGGGCATTCCCTCCGACTGCTTGTAAAAGCAGTCTAGAGGCTAATTAGCCGCTAGGATTGCTTTTACATGAAAGCTGACCGCTGGCTGAAAAGAATGATACCAAGATGATACCTAAACCTGCAGGCATCATTCTGGTATAACCACTCAAAGTCGTGAATGGCGTACCTGAAGACAAAAAAATGGTTAACAATAAAGCACAGTAAACGGTAAGGTATAAAAAATTGCATACCTGAAAAGCAAACATGATAAAACATAATAACAATAAAACATTGCAGAATAGAATACAGTAAAAAAGAGCAGAACAATAGAGAGAGAATAGAGAGAGAGAGAACAATAAAACGCCAACTATTTTTTTTTTATTTTATATTTTTGTTTGTGGTTTTTTTTTTTTTCACTTTTTTTTGTAACTAACTTTTATAACTGTAACCGGTTCCAGGTTCGGGTCTCTCAAAATGCGATGGCATCTTGGGAGACCCTGTGAAAGTGGGCCTAGTCTGTGCAATGCTGTACCCTACGCTAATAGTCAACTAGTGAATGGTAGCATTCAAAACATTCACCAATGCAAAGACCAGGATTGTCCGGACAGGAGGGACAATAATAGCGGGTGTCACGCCTATATCCGCGCTTGCTGCAGACACGACATCTTTTTTGGGGGGGTTCGCTGGGTAGGGGTACTCGGGAGGACATAAAGAAATTGCCTCTCATGCAGCTGACTGAATTTGGTTGGGGATGTGAATGGGGGAAGTACGGGCGCTGCAGAAGCGGTGGGTTCCCAATTAGGATTGGCGAATGCAGCAGGAAGGGCACTATGGGCACGACGGTCCTGTGTTTGTCTTTTTGGTGGCAGCGGGACACTACTTGTGCTTGCCACCTCACCAGCTTGAACTGCACTTATGGGACTCGCCACGTCACCAAGTGTTACTGCAGTGCTTGTTTGACTACGACCGGGGTGTACTAGGCCGCTGGCGCTTGCCAGTTCACCAAAACGCTACCAAAAAAACTGTTAGCGATCGCAGGGATCAGGCCTGACTCTGCGAACGCTGCAGTTATGCGTTTAGTGTTTTGTAAGTGTCAGTGATCGATCGATACTGCACTTGGGTGGGCTGGGCTGGGCCGGGCGGAGGGGCAAAACGCAGGTGCTAGCAGGTATCTGGGCTGATCACGCTAACACTGCGTTTTTGGGAACCCTAAACTGCTGGGGACGCCAGTATAGATCTGATCGGATCAGGTATTGATCTGTTCAGATACTATACCACTAAGGGAGGTGTATGCTGCGTGCGTGGGTGTTAGCGGTACTGGCGCTAACCTGACGCTGCCTGGGGCTGGTGCTTGCCAGTTCACCAAAACGCTACCAAAAAAACTGTTAGCGATCGCAGGGATCAGGCCTGACTCTGCGAACGCTGCAGTTATGTGTTTAGTGTTTTGTAAGTGACAGTGATCGATCGATACTGCACTTGGGTGGGCTGGGCTGGGCCGGGCGGAGGGGCAAAACGCAGGTGCTAGCAGGTATCTGGGCTGATCCCGCTAACACTGCGTTTTTGGGAACCCTAAACTGCTGGGGACGCTAGTATAGATCTGATCGGATCAGATATTGATGCGTTCAGATACTATACCACTAAGGGAGGTGTACGGTGCGTGCGTGGGTGTTAGCGGTACTGGCGCTAACCTGACGCTGCCTGGGGCTGGTGCTTGCCAGCTCACCAAAACGCTACCAAGAAAACTGTTAGCGATCGCAGGGATCAGGCCTGACTCTGCGAACGCTGCAGTTATGCGTTTAGTGTTTTGTAAGTGTCAGTGATCGATCAATACTGCACTTGGGTGGGCTGGGCTGGGCCGGGCGGAGGGACAAAATGCAGGTGCTAGCGGGTATCTGGGCTGATCCCGCTAACACTGCGTTTTTGGGAACCCTAAACTGCTGGGGACGCTAGTATAGATCTGATTGGATCAGATATTGATCCGTTCAGATACTATACCACTAAGGGAGGCGTATGCTGCGTGCGTGGGTATTAGCGGTACTGGCGCTAATCTGACGCTGCCTGGGGCGACGCATATCACCGCCGGGCGATCGGGGGGCTAAACCTTTATTCGGTAATAAACGGCGGGTGCCCTGACACTATAAAAAATAAACGAACTAACCAGCGTCACCCGTAACAGTTATACGGTGATCAGTGGTGAAAGGGTTAACTAGGGGGCAATCAAGGGGTTAAAACATTTATTAGGTAGTATATGGGGGTCCCTGTCGCTATAAAACGCTGACGGCGAACCTAAATATTTACGTCCCTAACTAGCGTCACCAGCGACACTAATACAGCGATCAGAAAAATGATCGCTTAGCAACACTGGTGACAGGGGGTGATCAAGGGGTTAAAACTTTATTAGGGGGGTTAGGGGGGTATCCTAGACCTAAAGGGGGCCTAAGACTCACTGCCCTAACACACTAACTGACACAAACTGACACCAATACAGTAATCAGAAAAAAAAAAAAATAAAAAACCTGCTTGGTGTCAGTTTGTGACAGGGGGGGGGGTGATCGGGGGGGGATCGGGGGGCGATCGGGGGGGGGATCGGGGTGAAATGTGTGCCTGGCATGTTCTACTGTGTGTGTTTGTGTTGTGCACTCACAGTTCAGTCTTCTCTCCTCGGCCCGGAACGGAAAATACCGAGCCGAGGAGAGATGACATCATTTCCTCTGCCTCTGTGTACAATACAGAGGCAGGGAAATGATCCCATTGGCTGGGAGCGATCGCGAGGGGGGGGCCACGAATGGATGGCCTCCCCCTCACCACCGATCGTCGGGGGACATTTGCCGACCGCCGCAGGCACCGGGGGGGGGTCCGATCGGACCCCCCACCCGCGGGCAGGCAGGGACGTACAGGTAAGCCCTTTTGCCTGCCCGTGCCGCTTTGTCGACGTACATCGTCGTGCGGCGGTCGGCAAGTGGTTAAGGAGCAAACTGGCAAGCCGTTCGCCTCGTCCTTAACAAAGGATAATTCATTAGCTGTCAGCGGGATTCCCCGCTGACAGCTGAATGTAAACACAGTTGCCGGAAATAAAAATTGAGAGAAAAACACAACATAGGGGTCCTCCCTAATCCATTCTAGGCCCTTTCGGGTATGGATTTTGAAGGGAATACCACACCAATTTTTTTTTTTTTTAAATTGCATGGGGCCCCCTCAGAATCCATACCAGACCCTTATCCGAGCATGCAGCCTGACAGGCCAGGAAAGGGGGGGGGAGCACCCCCGAACCATTTCAGGCCCCATGCCCTCAACACCTTGTCCCCATGTTTGCGGGGGATGACTTATTGGAGTCTAACCCTTTTCATGGGGCCCCCAGATCCCCTCCCCCACCGTGTGAATAAGTATGGGGTAATCATTCACCAAAAAAGTAAAAAAAAAAAGTAAATAAAACCACACACACTTTTTGTCAAGTCTATCAAGAAAGAACAATGTCCCCCCCGTGTAGAGCGATCGTCAATCACGATGAACATCGGCCGCTGACCTGAAAAACAAAAAAAAAACAAAAAAGGTCTGTATCTGACTACTGCCATTTGACAGCTCCGCCGACTCCTGCCACTAAATAAACTAAGGGGCTATGAGCTATGCTCAGATCTGCCTTATAACAAGTGTATGCTCCTGGACACACACACAACCTGCAGACTTTCTTGAAACCTTGGACACAAGACTGAAGACTCCATTTCACCCAATGCTCTATGGGGTCTTCAAGTTTTCAGCCCTGATCCAGACTTAACAAGTCCAGAGAAAACTTAGAACCTAGTTTTCTCTGCTCACAAAATTTCCACTGGAGCTTCTCAAACTGACTCTTTGAGAGTCCTGTGTCCATTTTAAACCCATTGTCCCAAAGACAGTGACTTTCACTATCACAATTATTATGCCCCGTACACACGGTCGGACTTTGTTCGGACATTCCGACAACAAAATCCTAGGATTTTTTCCGACGGATGTTGGCTCAAACTTGTCTTGCATACACACGGTCACACAAAGTTGTCGGAAAATCCGATCATTCTAAACGCGGCGATGTAAAACAACGTACGTCGGGACTATAAACGGGGCAGTGGCCAATAGCTTTCATCTCTTTATTTATTCTGAGCATGCGTGGCACTTTGTCCGTCGGATATGTGTACACACGATCGGAATTTCCGTTAATTTTGTAGTCGGAAAATTTTATATCCTGCTCTCAAACTTTGTGTGTCGGAAAATCTGATGGAAAATGTGTGATGGAGCCTACACACGGTCGGAATTTCCGACAACAAGGTCCTATCACACATTTTCCGTCGGAAAATCCGACCGTGTGTATGGGGCATTAGAGTGCTAAGAATTGACTAACAGTTTTCTTGCTTACAGGGCACTTTCACCCACTTCCTGCCCAGGCCAATTTTCAGCTTTCAGCTCTTTCACACTTTGAATGACAATTGTGCAGTCATGCTACAATGTAACCCTGTAACACTGTGACATTTTTATGATTTTCTTCACACAAATAGAGCTTGCTTTTGGTGGTATTTAATCACTGCTGGGTTTTTTATTGTTTACTAAAAAAAAAAAAAAAAAATTTGGGGGAAAAAAAAAGTTTCTTACTTTCTGTCAGTAAATTTTGTAAATAAGGAATTTTTCTCCTTCACTGATGTGCGCTGATGAGGTGGCACTGATAGGCTGCCCTTATGGGCACTGATGAGGTGGCACTAATGAGGCGGCACTTATGGGCACTGATTAGGTGGTACTGATGAGGAGGCACTAATATGCCACATTCATGGGCACTGATAGGTGGCACTGAGCACTGATAGGCAGCACTGATGGGTGGCACTGGTGGGCATTGATGGGTGGCACTGGTGGGCACTGATAGGCGGCACTTGTGGGCACTGATAGGTGACATGGATAGGCAGCACTTATAGGCACTGATGAGCATTGATGGGCAGCAATAATGGAAAGCAATGATGGGCAGCACTGATAGGCAGCACTGATAGCCAGCACTGACTGGCATCACTAATGGGCACTGAATGCTGGCACTTGTGGGCACTGCAGGCACTGGTGGGCACTGATTGCTGGCACTGGTGGCGCTTTATTGTAATCAGGGCACTGATGATCAGTGCCCTGATTACATGTCTTAATGTCTCCTGCAAGGGGATGCCATTGATCGGCTCTCCTCACCACACACTCTGTCATTGTGAGGCGATGAGAGCCGATTACCGGCATTTCCGTGTTTACATGTGACTGGCTGTGATTGGACACAGCCAATCACATGGTTAAAGACCCGCGGCCGCGGTTCTTTACAGAGATCGGGGTCGCGCCGTGTCCTAGCAACATGGTTTATATTTACTAAAATATGAGTTTAGATTTACTAAAATAATTGCATTTCCATGTTCTGTGTACTGTGGGAGACCAGATATAGTGAATGCAGGGTCCTGGGTTTAGTAGCACTTCAAGTACAATGCTAAGCCTCTCCCTGAATATGTTTAATCTAAGGATCTCTTGTTAGTAAGATTCTGGATTACTGTAACAGACAGAGGGTGCTTTGATAATTGATTATTGCAAATGTTGACACCCTGATGTTGGGATATATTTCAATAAAAAGATGGTAATTAGATATCTCTGAGCTGTTGTAACAATTCAATATAGGTTTGGTGTGTGCTTGGGCCATCTGGTGGACTTTATTCAGTACTGCAGTATAGACACAATACAGCATGTCCTTGGTTGCAAGTATACATTACATTCTGTCCATTGTGACTGTACCTGAACAAAGGTTTCTATTATTTTTGAGTAATTTGTATTATTTGAGTTCCTGGACCATTTCCTGTATTTACAATCTTTTCAATTGCTGCTGAAAACAACAACCTGGTTCCTGTATCCTGTTCTATTTCTGATAATGTCTCAACTTGTGCCCTGGTTCCTGTATCCTGATCCCCTTTCCTGGTAATGACAGGCCTTGTCGCCCGGTTTCTGTTTCCTGATCTGCTATCCTGATAGTGACTTAACTTGTCCCTTGCTTCTGATTTCATCTACCCTATGCCCATATCACCTGCCAGTACCACAGTTGGGGGTTTTGATTAAGGAACGACAACCAGGAGATTTATCCAGAGGAGCCGTGGCTATTTTTGGTTCAGGGCTGTAATCAGATTTTGCCCAGGCCTAAAACCATTGTGTTCCATGTTTAAAGCAACAAGTAGCTATGGGAACCAAAAGGGGCAGTAAGTCTGTATTGTCAAGCAGCATTATTTCCCTCTATGATCATTCTGCTATAACTTATAAAATTATGTAACCTCTAAAAAGTTGTACCCAAATTAAATGATTGTTAATATAGGCTAGTGACCTCTATCAAAACTTCTAGAGCTGCTGGGGGTCTGTTTATTGCTCTATTGCAAGTACAGTATGTGCCATACTAAGAGGCCCTCTAATTTTGTCATATGCCAGCCCTTGTATGTCAAAACAAGAGTAAGCCATTGACATTTACCTTATTTCTCATCTTGCCATGGCCATTTACCCCATTTCTCATTTTGCCATGGCCATTTACCTCACCCCTCATATTGCCATGGACATTGACTCCATTTCCCATATTGCCATGGACACCTACCCCCCCCCCCCCCCCCCCATTCTCCTCTTGACAGGTCTTTTCTGAAAGTCCACTACTGGAACTGCCAATGGATCTAAAAATCCAGTAGGATGATATTAAATATGAAGTTGCATGAACTTTACATGTATGAAACATCTCCAATATTGTATAAAAAGACAGGGCCAGTCCAACTAAAAGTGATATTTTATTTATAGGTGGAGTATGGTGGGCCAACCCAGCCTTTTGCCTCCTTTTTGTCTTTAATACTCCCGTATGATCTACCAGCTTTAATTCTCATCTCATATAGCAAAATTTCCTGTCCATCCTGGAGTTTTGGATGTTCTTCCCACTTTTGTATGTTCCCAAACTCCTGTTGTTTTCTTCGTAAAATAAAAAAACATAAATCTGCCAGGAATAGCGGAATTTTCTTATAATGGTCAAAGCAGGAGTGCAGACCCAGGGATTAAAATGCAGATTTCTCAGCAATACAGACCCCTTGAGAATAAGAAATTGCCAGGTAGTTTAATTCTCTTGTGAATCAAATAAATGTGTTGCACATATCTTTAAAATCTTAATTGTGAAAAATCATGTGTGAATAATGGTCAGAAATTGACAATCAAGAAATAAAAAAACCCCCATACCTATTATCACATACACCTGGTGGAGCCTAAGCTGTAGATCGTTCTCTTGCATCTCTTGTCCAACACCCCTGGTGGTGATGACAGAAGATGTGAGGACACAGAGTGGCACCAGATGCAGTGTAACAGGCAGCGCCAGCTGAGGTTTGCAGGAAGCAGATGACCGTGGATAACCAGACAGGAACCAGAAACTGGACCACGGTGACACTGGATCAGCAGGCAGGAGCATAGCCAGGACACAAGAAAAAAGGTCATCAACAGCCGGGCAGTGAGGTACAGGAACATCAGGCAGAAGCAGAGGCTGGATACAGGCCAGGGTCAGTACACAGTCAGGCAGCGATTCACAGGAGCACAAGACAGGTGCAGAGTCAGAGTACAAGCCGAGGTCACAGTAGGCAGGCAGGTATCCAGAGATTGGTCAAGGGCAAGTCAGGTCATGCAAAGGTAAGCAAATATAGCAGAGCAGGGCTCAGTTTAAACAGGAACTAGCTAAAGACTACTCAGCAATCTGTTCATGCCATAGTCAAACCTAAATAGACTGTTCGGTGCCAGTGTGCATAAATGTGTGCATACATATGCGCATATGCACATTCCGTCTTGTGCACAAGCTAATACTTTTGCTAATGTAGTGAGAATTATGAGCCTGCGCAGAAAGAGGCTTTAGTATTTAGGTTAAAGCATTTATTTAAAAAAAAAGGATCTGCACTCACAAAACTTTAGTGTACAGCAAGCTATGCAAACAAGCATTGCATGAAAAAGCTCTACCTCTCCCAACGTGCGTGATGATGTCACCACTATATTCCACCCATCACCAATGTACGTTTCGTCTCAAAAGACGTCAAATGCCACCTGGAAGACGTCTTTTGAAACAAAATGTACGTCTTGATAAGCATTTAAAGTGATTGTGGAGGAGCACCTCAGGGATTATTCTCTAAACACAACTTTTGAAGCATAGTGTGTTGACACATTAAAACACAAATATAACCACTCTGTAACAAAAATAAAGTGCAACAGTGCATAAGTGCAAAAATAATGTGCCACAACTTCAATTTCAATCAAATATACTTTATCAGTAAATCATTTCTGGATTTAAAGTTTTACTAAACGTAAAAACGTTTTTTACCTTAATGCATTGTTTGCATTAAGGTAAAAAACATTTTCACTTTCCCTGTGCCCCCACTTCCCTGTGTGAAGGGGAAGAGAGGGGAGAAGAGATCAGTGCTGTGCATGGCTGCATCTTTTCCCCCTTACTTCCTTTTCACACAGCATTCGAGAAGCAGCAGGAGCCATTGGCTCTTGCTATATAAAAAATATACAAAAAAATATGTGCAGTGCTGTATTAATTCTTAAACGTGAATATGTAAACATGTAAAAGTCCTTCTGTATTAAACAAAGTCCAATGTTCCAACTCAATAAGTGCAAAAAGAAGGTGTCCGACCACCATAAGAATTGAAGGCTTACCAGAAATCGTGGCTACACAATTAAGTGCAGCAGACACGCATTGATAATGCCACTCATGTGGAGTATGATGGATTCTCTCCCTTTGTCCTTTTCTCTAGAACTCCAGGCTGGAAAAAGAAAAAAAATAATTCATATGGTGTAATATTCTTACCATTCTGATAAATTACACCCAGGTGGGCAACACTCCATGTGTAAAATTTAGGTGCAAATGTCGATCACCAGCCTCCACCAAAATTTCCTCTCATTCTCACTCTTTCCTCTCAGTTATTTCACTTCACAGGGTAGGGCTCCATTCTAGGTCCCAGAACACCAAAGGCTATAAACAAAAGATATGCCTCATAGTGTAGTGTTTATTAATTTAAAGGACATACAGTAAACAGGTAAAACTGCATAAAAACAATTTTAAAATGCCGCTGAAAACACCGCCACCCCGACCTCCATTGTGGAGGCGCAACGTTCTGGTTTTGAAATATTACCCTGCTCTTGCTCCTGTCAATCAAATGCAGTGAGCAGGAAGTAGGGGGGGGCCTAAGTCCCGCTGTGTAAATCTATGGAGCGTGGCTCCATAGACACAGGTCTGGAGTGCGCGGAAAACATTTCTCCCCATAGCAAGCGGCTGGCTATGGTGGTCAGAAAAAGAAGAGGAGCAGCCAAGATTGCCCCCGGGGACCCAAGAAGAGGAGGATCGGGGCCGCTCTGAGCAATAGCACTGCACAGAGCAGGTAAGTATAACATGTTTGTTATTTTAATCTAAAAGAAAATACTGATTTTAGTGACACTTTAAGTTTACTGTTATTGAGTGTAGTGAAAACACTTTGCGGTGTTAGCAGCAATTTGTGCATTTAATTTGTAATAATTTATTATGGTTAGGCTGTGCTAATTGAGATAGATTTTTGGAATGTTGACACTTATGGACTTTGTCACTGATTTAAAAGCACTGTGTATGTACAGTGGATATAAAGTCTACACACCCCTGTTAAAATGACAGGCTTCTGTGATGTAAGAAAATTAGACAAAGTTAAATCATTTCAGAACTTTTTCCACCTTTAACATGACCTATAAACTGTACAACTCAGTTGAAAAATAAACTGAAATCTTTTAGGAGGAAGGAAGTAAGAATAAAAAATAAAATAATATGGTTGCATAAGTGTGCACACCCTTAAACTAATACTTTGTTGAAGCACCTTTTGATTTTAATACAGCACTCTGTCTTTTTGGGTATGAGTCTATCAGCATGGCACATGTTGGCTTGGCAATATTTGCCCAATGTTCTTTGCAAAAACACTCCAAATCTGTCAGATTGTGAGGGCATCTCCTGTGCACAGCCCTCTTCAGATCACCCCACAGATTTTCAGTCGGATTCAGGTCTGGGCTCTGGCTGGGCCATTCCAAAACTTTAATCTTCTTCTGGTGAAGCCATTTCTTTGCTAATTCGGATGTATGCTTTGGGTCGTTGTCATGATGAAAGATGAAGTTCTTCTTCATGTTCAGCTTTCTAGCAGAAGCCTGAAGGTTTTGTGCCAATATTGACTGGTATTTAGAACTGTTCATAATTCCCTCTACCTTGTCTAAGGCCCCTGTTCCAGCTGAAGAAATACAGCCCCAAAGCATGATGCTGCCACCACCATGCTTCACTGTGGGTATGGTGTCCTTTTTGTGATGTGCAGTGTTGTTTTTGCACCAAACATATCTTTTGGAATTATGGCCAATAACACATTTTGTGCTTTTGGGAGACTTCAGATGTGTTTTGCAAAATTTTGCCGGGCTTGGATGTTTTTCTTCATAAGAAAAGGCTTCCATCTTGCCATTCTACCTCATAGCCCAGACATATGAAGAATAAGGGAGATTGTTGTCATATGTACCACACAGGCAGTACTTGCCAGATATTGCTGCAGCTCCTTAAGGGTGGATTCACACCTATGCAGTTTTAGTGCTTTTTGCATTTTGCAGATTTACACTACAGTCCATTTAACATTGTTTCCTATGGAACACGTTCTGTACTGCAAATCTGCAAAATGCAAAAAGCACTAAAAATGCATAGGTGTGAATCCAGCCTTAAGGTTGCTGTAGGCCTCTTGGCAGCCTCCCTGACAAGTTTTCTTCTTGTCTTTTCATCAATTTTGGAGGGACGTCCAGTTCTTGGTAATATCACTGTTGTCCCATATTTTCTGCACTTGATAATGACTGTCTTCACTTTGTTCCATGGCATATCCAATGCCCTGGAAATTAATTTGTACCCTTCTCCTGACTGATACCATTTAACAAAAAGACCCTTCTGATGCTTCGGAAGCTCTCTGTGGACCATGGCTTTTGCTGTAGGATGCGACTAAGAAAACGTCTGGAAAAACCTACGAGAACAGCTGAACTTTATTTGGGGTTAATCAGAGGCACCTTAGATGACAGGTGTCTACTGACTCCTATTTAACATGAGTTTGAATGTGATTGCTTAATTCTGAACACAGCTACATTTCCAGTTATAGGAGGGTGTGCACACTTATGCAACCACATTATTTTAGTTTTTTATTTTTACTTGCCCCTTCTAAAAGATTTCCGTTTGTTTTTCACTGTTGTACAGTTTATAGGTCACATTAAGTGCCGGTTCACACTGATGCGAGTTCATAACGAATGTGATGCATCAAAAACATTCTAAATTGGCATGTCATCCATAAAGTCATTGTTTTCAATGACAGTCGTTCACATACATGCGTTGCGATTCCTCTACGAATGTGATGCGATAAAAAAAAGGGTCTTGTGCGAGTTACAGCGTTGCGTTGCGAATTTGGTCTCCATAGACATCAATGTAAATCGTTCTGGAATCGCATTGTTGGTTCAGATATGTGCGAATTCCACCACACTACTCTCCACAAAAACCAGGAAGTACACAGGAAGTTAACACTTTTTTTTTTTTTTTTTTTTTTTTTACATTATGATTCCATTGGCTAGAACATCAATCGCAGCTCTGTCCAACCTCTGAAATTCGCTGTTAAATTGCGGTAATATCGCACCTCACACAGGACAAAAAAACTGAACAAATTCACGGCGCAGCAGTGTGAACCGGCACTTTAAGGTGGAAAAAGTTCTGAAATTATTTATCCTTGTCTCTTTTTTACATCACAGAAACCTGACATTTTAACAGGGGCATGTAGACTTTTTATATCCACTGTATGTGTGTTTTTTTATGACACTGTAGCTGGGATTTTTTTATTTCTTTATTGTTAATTTCTGACTGTTATTCAAACACAATTTTCAAAATTAAGAGTTTAAAGAGATTGAGCAATACTATGTATTTGATTTATTTGTTTTGCATTGTTGGTGTTCAAACAATAGTGAGTGCTGCTGTCTTACATTTATATTGGAACTAAGCACTTTAGCACAGTTATTTTTCTTTACATTCCATAAAAGTATAATTCTCTTGCATTTAATAAAGAACAAAATATTAGTTGTGGGTGGACTAAGTGTGTGATTTTTTTATTTTTTTGCTAAATTAATATAACGATTATAAAATATTTTTAGCTTGAATTTCTTATTAAAAAGATTACTGTCTTTTTATTTATTTGAAATTTGATGGCCTGTTGGCCAAGGTTCAAAATGTGACCTCTCACTTCTTGGCATAAGAAAGACACTACTGCTACTTCACATCTTCTGATTACACATTATCCTGGAGAACAGAACTTAACATAGTTCATGTTTATGCAATATGTTTACTTTGAGAGTAACGTAAACCAGTCTTACCCTTTTATATCAGTAGTGAGCCATTTGTTTTTTTCCAAAATGTAACCCTAATTATCCCTATTTTAAATAGCAGTGCATGGTATGTTCATTATACACACAGTGAAGGACGTAGTTTAAAGGTAATATGTATGATGTGAATAGTCTTGATCCTTTCTTTATCTCTTGCCACATTTATGCCCTTCTGCCATGATGCCACTTTGCCTGAGATAGTGTCTTGTGTGTTTTTGAAAAGACACAATGTTGTGCTTACAGCTGGCTGTTTGACGTGTAGAAACCACACCCGTTAAAATGACCTTGGGTATATTGAAGGTAAGTGAGTCAAGGTCAAGACAAGGTTATACAACTATAATTACAACTTTGTAATAATTTACTACTATGCAATGCAAATTCAAAACAAACAGTAGATTTATGGAGATTTTTTTTTACTAATGTTGACTGGGCCCAGATTCTACAATGTTTATAACTTGACCTATAACAGGACCAGAGTCTAAACAGAGTAGCTATAATAAAAGAATGTAAAAAAAAAAAACTTCAGGGAGCTAATAGTGAGACCTATGCTAATAATTAAGATAAGAGGAAATTGTTCTCAAAATATAAACTTTCTTTTTGCTAGCTTAGTTGGGGCCCTTCTTTGATGGTGCACAAGTGGTGAATCTTGGTTAGGATAATCAATCCTTCTAAAGATGTATATAAGGTGATACTTTGATAGATGAAGATAATTTGAAAGCTCCAAAGGGAGGAGAAAGTAGGAAGAATTCTTTTTCTATTGGATGTCCTAAACATGTGTAATAGCAGTATCTGTTTTGTTTCTGTAATTTGTGTAACTAGGGTTTGATAATCCTCTCTCACCAATCCTTGTTCCCTGGTCCTAATGGCGAAGGGACCCCTTTCAGCCAGATAGACTGACCTGATCTATCAGGTATGATGAGGGACCACCAAATCTGTACTGAGATGTATAGACTAAGTGATGTTTGTCAAGATTTGCCTTGACTCAATGAAAAATCACTATAATTGGCTGGAATCCTCGCCTTAAATCACTGAGAGGTGTATACAGAAATATACTATTTCAGGCTGGCCATACAGGATTTGAATCCCGGCCAGTACAGATTCGAACCATTGATGGGTAGGCTAAATGTACCAAGTTGATTGATCGATCAACTTGGGTACAACCAGCCTGCCGGATTCTTTTGTGATTATCTCTAGCAGCTGCTATAGCTGCTAGCAATAATCACCGTCTTCTACTGGCATTTCCTCTTGGGTTGCAGGAAAGAAATCTGCACCATGTATGGCCAGCCTAACTCCCTTCAAGAAATGACTACTGGTCACACTTTGTTGTAATGGTAGTCACGAGTTAAGCTGAAAACTCACCCTGGGATTGTTGCTGACTATTCAAGATGGCTTCTGTTTTTTGTTTTTTTTGGAGATAATGGTGCCCGGAAGGGAAATTGACAGCTTTGTTGATAGTAAAAATAGATGCTGTCCTCTCCCTGACTCCCTGAGAAAATAGTGGCTGTGGGTGAAAACTGACAGTTTCTTTACCTGGATCCTGTAGCTTGCCTTCGTGGATGCGTCGGTTGTGTGGAAGGACAGGCAAATCCACCAGGCTCAGTGCGCAGATTCCTGCATCCTTCCTCTTCTCCGGTCTGACCATTAGGACCTATAACTTACTTGAGGCATTCCTCCTTATTTTTTTACTCTTCCCCCTTGGCCGAAAAGCTTTTTGGGAGTTGTAGTTTCCGCAGTGGTGTCATGTGATTCCATGTACCAAAACTATATTTCCCATTCTTCTTTGTCAGCATCTCCTTCTTTCTAATCAATGATAACCAATGGGGGGGATACAAAGTGCATATAGAAACTGTGTTAATAGTCACACTGAGACTTTCTGTCCTACTAATGACCTTACAAAGCCCATTTTGGCCTTTTTTTATTACAGAGGGTACTCTATGCTATCACCTGGCTATAGACGTTTGTTCCCTGCCTGAAGCCCACCGTTTACTGCATCATTCCTCTTTTGATATTGTATCTTATAATGTTGCCACCACCATTGGAACCAATCCTATCGCACATTACTTAGGCATCCATATTTGGTGTCCATCCCTCTACAGAAAGAAGGGTTGACCCTTGCCATCTGAGCCATTTGGCCCTTCATGTTCTCACTTGGTCTTTGTGTCTGTGTGCATTTGCATGGGTTGTTCAGCAAATGCAGCAAGGAAGGACTTGGATGGGGGCAGTGGGGCATTTGCCTCCTGGGTCAGCACTAGTATGATATTCTGAGATGGTCCCCTGAGTGGAGATACTCTATCATTCAGGCATCAATCAGGCAGGCACACTTTTATACAAGATAATAGTTCTCTCCTTTTCAGAATTTAATATAAAAACACACAAACAGTTTAAATATATACCCCCACCAACACAAGTCAAATAAAAATGTAATATAAATTCTTAAATTAACAAATACACTTTAGGATTGCAGGTGTTCAGGAAATAATGAGTTGTGGTCGGCTCCTATGCATTATGCAAACAAAATTCCTACAGAGTAATGTTTCACAGATGATTTGAGATTAGTTATAAAGTACAGCGAGTCTAGGTAAAGCCAATAAAATGCAATCAGTGTGATAAAACGCAAATATAATTGCACCTCTTTATCTGCTAAAAAATAATTACTGTAGATGGTTGCACAGAAAGTACAGATGCATTATTAAAGTCCAATCAAAACTTGAATAGACTGAAATAAGACTGGAATTAGAAGAAGGCAGGCAAAGCAGCTGGCTAATGTTATGTAAAGAGTGTCATTGTACTGTATAGGATTGGATGAATGAAGTCTCAGCCCTTAAGACTACATTTCAAAGCTTTTCCAGGTGGAGACGCCCCTTCTCAGATCAAATGCAATGTCGAGTATTTCTTACCACAGAAAGCAATACATCTGTCATTCCTCATGTTTAGCTTGATGTTATGACTGGTGAAAAAAACTCAACTGCATTGATGTACATATGTTTGGGGCAAGTGTATTAAGTTTGGGTAGAAGTGACAATTCTTAAATCTACCTCACTATTCTTTCACTTATAATAGCTCTTATAGGGATTCTAAAGACTGAAGGTTTTTTTATCTTCATGCATAGAATACATGAAGATAAAAAACCTTCTGTGTGCAGCTCCCCCCTAATACCTACCTGAGCCCAATCATGATCCACCGATATTCACAAGAGCAGCTGCTCTCCCAGCTCTTTCCCTCCTCGTTGGCTCAGACACAGCAGCAGAAGCCATAGGTTCCCACTGCTGTCAATCGCAGGGGGAGGGAGAGGAAGGCGGGGCTGAGCCCCATTTTGTTTGTCAATGGACACACAGTGCAGGGCTTGGGTGCAAGCATGCAGGAGTGCCCCCATAACAAGTGGCTTGCTATTTGGGCACTCAGCAGGGGGAGGAGCCCACAGCTCCAGCGGGGGACCTGAGAAGAGGAGGATCAGGGCTGCTGTGTGCAAAACCATTGTACAGAGCAGGAAATTATAACATGTTTGTTAAAAAAATATTATTAAGTATCACTTTAAAGCTGAACTCCAAGCAGATATAAAGTCACACATTCATTTAGCTCTTTATTCAATAAAAATATTTGTCATATTTTAGAAGTAAGCGGTGTAAGTACAATGTACTTGAACATAGCTTGGTATCAGCCCTTTGCAGTCCCTGTATAGCAGGACCCTAGGAAGCAGCACAAGGAGCCAATTAGTTGTACTGCAGTACCTATGTGCTAACAAAGAACATGCTGATAGGAGGAGAGAGAAGAGTGACAGAGAGATAAACAGAGTAAAATCAGGGCTGTTGTCCTGCCAGACAGGACTGTGCTGTGGGACAGAAGGTAAACCAGCTTCCATGTATGTATGATATCTGTGTGTTTTAGCTGTTTTCTTGGAGTTCAGCTTTAGTGTACCCTGTAGAGAAGATTCTGGAAGATGATCTAATTTTCAGCAAGCTCTCTATGTACTGCATAACAAGTGGGAGGTTTAATTAGAAATCTTGGTGTACAATGTAAACCAGATGCCTTCTATTTGCATCAGCCCATTCCTGGCAGGGCCAAGCTGGCACATTTTTTGTCAAAGGGTGTAGCTATCTCACTGATGCTGATTCATTGGTGGATTAGAAAATGTGTCTCTTAAATACTGGAGACGCTGATAGACCAACATTAGCCGCTCAAGCCGACTACTTATAGTCTGCATATTTTACTTGTTTGACTCGAGTTCAATCATAGGTGTAACCAAAAAGTATCTCAAATTACCACATTCATTGACAGATATAGTCATTTTAAAACCACATCTCCCACCCTGACTGTTCTCTGATCAGTTAAAGTAAGACATTTTTTCAGTTTATAAACTGTGTACATCATATACGATTAGATCTAAAACAGAATAATTTGATGTGACAAACATAATCCATACATGTGAAATGTGTAGGAGTTAGCTTCAGATGCTTTACATGTGGGAGGAAGTAAAGAAGGAACTGTTCTAGGGTCAGTCCACAGTATATGCAATGTTATTCTTCACCACAATCATACAAAGGCTCCAATTTTCTTCCTGCCCCACAGTTCAACTTTTGCACGATCTGATAATATGTTAGACATACCATGACTTAAGCAACTTGGATTCTTACACCCTACATCTCTGCACAACAAGATTCTGTATATAACTCATTGTTTTTCTTCCAAGAGTCAATTATTGGATGGTTTCTCAGCTGCTAAATGTTTTATTATTGATTATTGATCCTTGTCAGTTGACATCTACTGTATCAATTTCATCTCCATTAATGATAAAATTATTGACACTACCAATTGTCTAATGGCTAAATATGTTCTGAAAACTTTGTTCTTTGATCTTGGTAAACAGATGTTTCAAATCACCGTTGATTTCAACCAATAATGTAGTATTGAGCATAGCTAAGATTGCTAGGCATTCTGACAATCTTCATGCCTTGGTTTTATCATACAGTCCAATTTCTTTGTTGACCCGACCTTCCTATAATATGAATATAAGTGGGGAAAGCATGTATACAATTTTACTGGTTTTCATACGCTCCTTACCTTTTTGTTCTGTTCGCCTTGTTTCTTTATAATCAGTGTAAACATTGTGTATTAGGTATACCTATGCTCAGGGCTTTTTTTCTCAAACAATAGGTGCTGGAACTCAACCACTACCCCCCAAAACCCCTCCCCCACACACCCTCCAAATCACATCAAACAGTGGGTGTGGTCATATTTCACAAACAGTAGAAGGGTCTTAAAGGGGCATTAAATATCAGGATTGCATTACATACAGAGTGCAGAGTTCATGGGGGTTACAAACAGAGTGCAGATCTGTCATTTGTAAACACAGAAACCAGACTTCTGTGTTTACAAGTGATTGTGGTGAGCAGGCACCAAAGGGTCTGAGCCAGAGGTGGTGGAACGGAGTTCCACCAAGTTCCCTCTGAAAAAAAGCCCTGCCTATGCTTTTTAAATGATAAGTTCACCTTTTATAAATAAAATAATAAATAGTGTGGGTAGCGTGGGGTGTACAGAGGTAGGCAGAGAAGGAATTACAGTTTGGAGTGCACAGGGGAGCAAGGAGGAGATGTATGGAGGTAAGGAAGGTGGGTGCAAAGATGAACAGAGGAGGCAGGTAGAGTTAAAGGGGAGGGGGTTTGGAGTGGAGAGGATGGGGGAGGTTTGGGTTGCAGAGGTTAGCATGGGTTTTAGGATGCAAATGTGTACTGACGGGGTGGATAAAGATGTAGGTCACGTGTAGGGCAGCCCATTCATTTCAATTGGCTGCTCTTAGCGCTACAAATGCGGAAGAAAGTCCCAAACCCTTTTTCAAAATCACACAGTGCCAAGGCACATGTCAGCAGATGCATGAGGGTGTCATTAACAATTAATGGCACTGCTGTGTATCTGTGAAAGGGCAGCACGTTTCTGTGCTGTCAGGAAAGCGATTTTGCATGCGTTCCCGACACACACTATTGTGAATGCAGGATAAATGTCTCAGTTACATTGGTGGTCAGTGTAAATCTTCTCATTACATTGGTACTTGGTGTAGAATCCTTTCATTAACACTAGTGGCCAGTGTGAATGAGCCCCTTACATTGGTGGTCAGTGTAAATCCCTCCTTACATTGGTGGCTACTGTGAATGCTTCTATTACATTAGTGGTCAGTGTAAACCCCTATTACATTAGTGGTCAGTTTAGACCCCTATTACATTGGTGGCCAGTGTTGAAACTCCTCTTTATATTGGTAGTCGGTAAAAAAAATCAGTATTGTCATTGATCACACCCTTCCCTCCCCCCAGCACTGCCACTGATCCCAGGAGTCCTAGGGTCCCTGGGAGTTTTCTGTCTATTAATGGGTCCCCTCACCACCCCAGTCCATGGTGTACAGGCATTGAGGAGATGATGTGCTGTAACCTCTAGCTACCAATCAGTAATGATGTACAGTAACCTCTAGCAACCAATCAGTGAGCAGTATTGATGTACAGTAATCTCTAGGAACCAATCAACAAGCAGAAATCATGTGCTGTAACCTCTAGCAAATAATCAGTGAGCCGTAATGAGTGTAGCAACCAGTCAGTGAGTGGGGGTGGGGCGAAGATCTCCCACCTGCTGTCACAGGAAGGAGGGAATCAGGGGGGGGGGGGGTAGGAACAGGAACGAACATGTAACATGTTCCACACAAAATACAGGTGGAACATTTAACAAGTTCCAAGGGTGAACTTAGCCTTTAAGCAGGCCATTCTTGTTACAGCCTGATTGTTTACATTATGTTTTTTCATGTGTGGACTCTGGAGAGAACCAGCCTGTTTACAACAGCCTGTTTAAAGTAAAACATTTTTTTTTCACTTTGGATAGAGTATGGGAGGGTTCTAACCTCTGTTAGTTTTTGGTATTTGTGTCCCATTGGGGAGATTTCCCTTCACTTCTTGTCCCATAGCCTAAACAGAAAGTGAGGGAATCATGGGCATCCACATGGGGGGGCAAGGGTGAGCAAGAGCCCCTCCCCTGAGACACTCAGGGCCGATCCAGGGCGGGTGCCCAGGATGCACCGCGCCACAAGCTGGCACAAAGGGGGGGGGGGGGCGCTGAAGCTGTGGCAGTCACTTACTGTTACATTCAGCAGCAGCAGCGCCACCCTGACTACCTAGACTCTCTTATTGCACCGTCCGATGGCTTTTCTGCTGCCCACTGCACTGGTTGCTCGACTTGCCTGCCGCCTGGTGTCTAGCAACCAGTGACGTCACGTCATTAATCCGAGGAGAGGCTCCAGCATTTAGAGGAGGAACTCCTTTGTTGTCTCCATTGAATGCTCTTCCGTGACATTTTTTTGGCATGTACAATCAAAGAGAATGTGCAGCAATTTCCAGAGCCTGTTGGATCACATTTCTTCATTCAGACAGGGACAAGCTGATAGCTAGACATCCACATTGAGCTCATCAGCAGGAGATGGCACACTTTGTCTTGGCAATATCTTTTACAGGTTTTCTAAACTGTGCTGCTGACATGGGCATCTATTTAGAGGGTGTGTAAATTGAATACTTCATCCTGACCAGTTCAGTAAATTACAAAAGTACAGCTCTGTCTAAGGCTACATTCACACCATTCATTAAGGCCGGTGCGAATTGTAGCGGCAGTACCTGATGCAGCTCTCAGCGGCTAGGTGCAGCCTACAGCACCATTCACTATAATGACAGGTTGCTGGCAGTCGCATCTATTCGTTGCTCTCTGCACAGCCAGCGATTACCTGTGGTAAATGCTGCTGGAGATACACAAATCGCCTGTATGATTGTAGCCCAAAGCTGTCAATACACTAACCGCATGGATGCAAGAATCCCCCCTGCCAGGCTTTTGTATTCTGATAGTCACTAGTGATGACTGTCAGAACACCCAAACCGTGCTTAGATTTTACAGCAGATTGGCTGCAGGTGCTGTTCGGCTGACAGCTCCTAAATTTATTTGACTTTACTAACTTACTCAACTTTAGCTAAGCCTTCTTTTCACATTGCAGCACCAGTGTGTAAGCACATTAGCTTACTGTACAGTATACCTTGCTATTTACCCACCTTTTACTGATTTTAGGGTGAGATAGGGTGGGAAAATGGCAATTCGTATTATTAAATTGTTTACTAACTTATTATTTCAAATAATATATTAAAGTTCCAGTTTATGTATTTCAAATTAATACTATTACCAATTGACTGGCTTTTTAATGGAAAGGTAATCTATATCATTATCAGTAATATAATTGTCTTTTTCATATGCCTGTTTGTTTGCTACTGCTTACTTATCTTATATAATGCTCAGGGCTGCTGCTAGAGATCAAGGGTCCCTGTACAGCCTACCTGACAGCCACCCTCCCTCAAAACAAGTTGAAGCACAGTAAACATACAGGTTTACTATGGTTCAATTATGATTGAACACAGTAAGTGAGTGATTCTCTCTCCACAGGGGGAGAGGGGGTACATGGGGGGGTGGCACGGGAAGCAGGAAGAATCAGATTGTGGCCAGGAAGGGTGATCAGTGCGTCGGGGGAGCGATTACTGGAACTCTGCCTCTGTGTGGCTCTCCCTCCCAGCTTCTCCTACTCTACCTTCTGCAGGCTTTCAGCTGCTACAGGGAAATCGGTTCCAGTAATTGCCTGCCAGCCACACTGCATTCTGTCTGTGATTCAACTCCCCCTGCCTGTCAGCTGCCCGGGCCCCACCTGCTAGAGTGATGAGGCCTTGGCCCTGTACAGGAGGGTTAGTGGTAGCTCTCCTTTCGGTGACCCTTGATAATGCTAAATTACTTTTGACCAATACTGTCCACAGATTTTGCATTGTACATGTGCAGATTTAGAATAAACTGTAACGCACTTTCAATATTTTGATCATAAGGAAGTATACATCAGGTCTGATCACACCACACTTAGGCTCCTTTCACACTGGGGCGGTTTAACCGACCTGAAATTGCCGCTGCTGTGTCTCCAGTGTGAAAGCTCGAGGGCTTGCTTTCACACTGGAGCTATGCGCTGGCAGGAGGGAAAAAAAACTCCTGCAAACAGCATCTTTGAAGCAGTGAAAGAGCGGTGTATACACCACTCCTTCACCGCTCCTGCCCATTGAAATGTATGGGGCAGCGCGGCTATACCACCGGCATAGCGATGCTGTAGCTGCTTTTAACCCTTTTTCGGCCGCTAGCGGGGGTTAAAACTGCCCCGCTAGCGGCCGAATACCGCCGCTAAAACGACGGTAAAGCGCTGCTAAAAATAGCGCAGTTTTACCGCCGACGCCCCCACCGCCCCAGTGTGAAAGGGGCCTTATTTTATCTGGAAAATATTTCCCTCCTACCTCTTGTCTATAGCTTTCATGTTAACTTCCAATCTCCATCTCCTCTTCTGACTTACAGTGGGGACGGAAAGTATTCAGACCCCCTTAAATTTTTCACTCTTTGTTATATTGCAGCCATTTGCTAAAATCTTTTTTTTTTTTTTTTTTTTTTTACAAGAGATTTCAAAAATCATTTTAAGTTAATTTGTTTTCCTCATTAATGTACACACAGCACCCCATATTGACAGAAAAACACAGAATTGTTGACATTTTTGCAGATTTATTAAAAAAAGAAAAACTGAAATATCACATGGTCCTAAGTATTCAGACCCTTTGCTGTGACACTCATATATTTAACTCAGGTGCTGTCCATTTCTTCTGATCATCCTTGAGATGGTTCTACACCTTCATTTGAGTCCAGCTGTGTTTGATTATACTGATTGAACTTGATTAGGAAAGCCACACACCTGTCTATATAAGACCTTACAGCTCACAGTGCATGTCAGAGCAAATGAGAATTGTGAGGTCAAAGGAACTGTCTGAAGAGCTTAGAGACAGAATTGTGGCAAGGCACAGATTTGGCCAAGGTTACAAAAAAATTTCTGCTGCACTTAAGGTTCCTAAGAGCGCAGTGGCCTCCATAATCCTTAAATGGAAGATGTTTGGGATGACCAGAACCCTTCCTAGAGCTGGCTGTCCAGCCAAACTGAGCTATCGGGGGAGAAGAGCCTTGGTGAGAGAGGTAAAGAAGAACCCAAAGATCACTGTGGCTGAGCTCCAGAGATGCAGTTGGGAGATGGGAGAAAGTTGAAGAAAGTCAACCATCACTGCAGCCCTTCACCAGTCGGGGTTTATGGCAGAGTGGCCAGACGGACGCCTCTCCTCAGTGCAAGACACATGAAAGCCCACATGGAGTTTGCTAAAAAACACCTGAAGGACTCCAAGATGGTGAGAAATAAGATTCTTTGGTTTGATGAGACCAAGATAGAACTTTGTGGCCCTAATTTTAAGCGGTATGTGTGGAGAAAACCAGGCACTGCTCATCACCTGTCCAATACAGGCCCAACAGTGAAGCATGGTGGTGGCAGCATCATGCTGTGGGGGTGTTTTTTAGCTGCAGGGACAGGACGACTGGTTGTAATCGAGGGAAAGACGAATGCCGCCAAGTACAGGGATATCCTGGATGAAAACCTTCTCCAGAGTGCTCAGGACCTCAGACTGGGCCGAAGGTTTACCTTACAACAAGACAATGACCCTAAGCACACAGTTAAATAATGAAGGAGTGGCTTCACAACAACTCCGTGACTGTTCTTGAATGACCCAGCCAGAGCCCTGACTTAAACCCAATTGAGCATCTCTGGAGAGACCTAAAAATGGCTGTCCACCAACGTTTACCATCCAACCTGACAGAACTGGAGATGATCTGCAAGGAGGAATGACAGAGGATCCCCAAATCCAGGTGTAAAAAACTTGTTGCATCTTTCCCAAAAAGACTCATGGCTGTATTAGATCAAAAGGGTGCTTCTACTAAATACTGAGCAAAGGGTCTGAATACTTAGGACCATGTGATATTTCAGTTTTTCTTTTTTAATAAATCTGCAAAAATGTCAACAATTCTGTGTTTTTCTGTCAATATGGGGTGCTGTTTGTACATTCATGAGGAAAAAAAATGAACTTAAATGATTTTAGCAAATGGCTGCAATATAACAAAGAGTGAAACATTTAAGGGGGTCTGAATACTTTCCATCCCCACTGTATGTGTAGTAAAAGTAACAGGAAAAGGAAATGCTTAAATAAATGTGAAAACCAGATTTGGGAGGAAGAATTTTATTAAACACTAAACAAAGATTTTTTTCAAGGGGTGATATTGCCTCCTAAATATATTGGCAAAGATTTTATTTTCGTAGGAGTGGCTTTTAGCTCCTATACTATTTTAGTGGGAATGCCATCACCTTGTGTTCTTTAATAAGTTACATTTTTAATTGAAAATAAATGGATAACAATACTTTACTACTACTACTACTACTTTATTACAACTTAAACTATTGCAGCCACCACATTTAGGAACTGTTTAGCTGCCAAATATAGAATACATTTTTACTTTTGGCTTTTGATATACTTCAATTTGCAGTAAACTGCTGTTATCATTTAATTCTTTGTTACGCAGGTGCTGTACACACTACTGCTGTATAAAAATGCACCTGAAGCACAAATTTGCTTTCAGATTTACTAAAATTAATAATCCCTAAGGTAGCTAATTGAGAATATATGGCAAGAACAATGCTGACTGGCATACCTGGAAACCTCTACTGACTGCTTTTTGTACATAAGTTGAGCTATGTTTGACTCTACAAGTAGCATTAATGTGTCTCAGAAACCTCCTATTAGTTCCAGTATGGGCAAGTGAATTGGAGAACTTCCACTCCCTGTTTGTAATTCCTGTGATGACACATCTACAGTAAAATGTCCTCTTTTTACATAATCAGATAGACAAGCTAGTTCTTCATATACAAGTATATTATAACTCAGCCCTGAACTATGATGACTTGAATGTTGTGTAAATTCTTCTTATTTGACCTTGCTAATTCATTCACTTAAAAGACAAAGGAAACATAGTATAACCATTCCCACTGGGCTAATGTCATCAATAAGATGTTGGCTTCACACATGTCTGTTGCACTGTGTTGAGCTACCACACACGTTAAAATGTGATATTTATCATATTAACATGCATTGTAGTAAGGCAGCTAATTCAAGTTAAATCGAATGACTATGCGTTACAACACAGGTTATAAGGCAACAGCACCATTTCTTTTTATCACAGAGCACCACATTGCACTGATGGTTCACCTATGTACCTATGTACACTGTCATAAGCTTTTTGGTATGAATGCCACTACAACACACCACACTATGTTTCTTGTGTTACCAATTATTACGCTAATGCACCATAAAATGTGCATATATTGTGTGTTACAATAAGGCACTATTTTGAATTTGGCCTTACAGATGTATTGCTTATACAGAGACAGGGCTAATTTACACAAGTGTAACCAACAAAACCTTAAAGCGTAACTCCACTTTTGTGGGTGACCGATGTACATTGCTAGGATCATAACAACCTTTGCAGATTCCTACCTTTTGTTATTCTGAAGAAATCCTTGTGTGTTTGTCTTTGCCTCTGTACTGGGTGGGTCTAATGGGAGTGGTTTCAAAATTAACTGTCAGGTGTGCAGCTGCAGGGCACCAATGAGAAAATCTGCTGGGCCTGCATCCCTTTAGACGTGCTCCTATTGAAAGTACCTCTCCAAAAATTACATGGATGCATGCAGAGGATGCCTGAAATCTGACCTGTATCTTAGGCAGACTTCTGGAAAAATTGGTGAGCCAATCACACAAGCAGGAAATTATGTTTCTGGGGAGTGGTCAGTACACACTCTGTGTACAGAACAACTCCAGGTAGCCATATTGCAATGCATTCTCAGAAAATTACAGTGGCTGCAGATTTGAAAAGAAAAGGTAATTTTTAATAACATTCAATTCAGAGCTGCACGATTAATCGTTAAAAAATTGTGATCTCAATTCTTCCCCCCCTCACGATCTCTATGCAGAATTTCCTGATTAATTTATGTAACAAATGTAGAGAGTTCTTCGCTCACTCAGCTGTCAAAAGAAAAAAAAAAACGGGCAGCCTGCCAAGTTTTTTACAACATTGTTCAGGCTGTTAGATAAGTATAAACATTGTAACTTTTCGTTCTTAGATCAAAGGAATGAACTTGTCTGTAAATGAGGGAAGTTTAACCACTTAAAGACTAAGGCCCCTTTCACACATACGGATCCATTAAATGGATCGCGCTTGCTCAGCAGGGATCGATCCATTGGTCCCGCTGAGTTGGCGAATGACGGGTCCGTCTCTGCTCACTGTGCAGAGACGGACCTGTCGGATCTCCGCTTTCGTCTATGGGGGGGGTCGGATGAAAACAGACGGCCTGTTCGTTTTCATCTGATCCGAGCCGCCAGACGAATGGAAACTAGGACCACCATTCATCTGGATTTAGTGGAGTGGATGGGATCGGATGTCCGCGGACATGTCACCGCTGACATCCGTCGCTCCATAGAGATGCATGGAGCGTCCATTCAGGTCCGTATGAAAAAACTGCCAGGTGAACCTGAACGGTCCGCATATGTGAAAGGGGCCTAAACCTTTGTTTCTTACAAAGTTAAAATCGGTAGACCCTAAAGAATAAAATTGTGGTTGTTGTAATATTTTATGTCACGCGGTATTTGCGCAGCAGTCTTTCAAACTACATTTTTTGGGAAAAATACACGTCATTGAATTAAAAAAAAAAAACTAAACAGTAAAGTTAACCCGATTTTTTTTTTTTTTTTCTGTGTATTGTGAAAGATGATGTTACGCTGCGAGAATCGTGATCTTTATTCTAAGAAAATTTTTTTAGCCAGAATCGTGCAGCTCTAATTCAATTATAATTGGGACACAATTGGTCATATTGTATGTGCTATATTATTTTTTCTTTATTTGCTATTTTTTTGCCCACAAAATTCTCAGTAGCTTGGGATTAACCCCCCTTACCTTCTATATCCCTGCTTCCTGTATTTTTATTTCAGCTCTATCTTATAAGTTAGGAGTCCCTAGAAATTATTGTCAACTGTAAGTAGGATGAGCATCAAATCAACTCACATATGATGTAAAATTCATTGTCCTTCCTGTTCTCTTTTTAAAAGAGGTCAAATCCCATCAGTAATGATTAATGAATGTATGAAAGAGTACTGTTTAGTATTCAGAAAATAGCTGACAAAGACATATTGAATCAAAGGGTAACAGCCAGCACTGAAAGGACAATAGTTATATTATGTAAGGTTTAATATAGTGTCTACATTAATATTGCTTAAGGCTCCATGCACGCTGGAGCTGATAAACTGCAGTTTATTGGAGTTTGGGCGTTTTTTTAAAAAGCCCATAAACTCCACTCTATGTTATCCTATGTGTCCATGCACACATGGACGTTTTTTAGCTTTAACCACTTAAGGACCAGCCTCGTTTTGGATTTTAGGTGTTTACATGTTTAAAACAGGTTTTTTTGCTAGAAAATTACTTCGAACCGCCAAACATTATATATGTTTTTTCTTCTAACACCCTAGAGAATAAAATGGCGGTCTTAAAAGCGCACTTTTTTTGGAAAAAATTTACTTTTTTGAATAAAAAAATAAGACAACGGTAAAGTTAGCCCAATTTTTTTTTATATTGTGAAATATAATGTTACGCCAAGTAAATTGATACTCAACATGTCACGCTTCAAAATTGCGCCCGCTCGTGGAATGGCGTCAAACTTTTACCCTCAAAAATCTCCATAGGCGACGTTTAAAAAAATTCTACAGGTTGCATATTTTGCGGTACAAAGGATGTCTAGGGCTAGAATTATTGCTCTCGCTCTACCGGTCGCGGCGATACCTCTCGTGTGGTTTGACCACCGTTTTCATATGCTGGCGCTACTCGTGTATGCGTTCACTTCTGCGCGCAAGCTCGTCGGGATGGGGTTTTTTTTTTTTTTTTATTATTTATTTTACATTATTTTATTTATTTTTACACTGTTTAAAAAAAATAAATAAATTGTGTCACTTTTATTCCTATTACAAGGAATGTAAACATCGCTTGTAATAGAAAAAAGCATCACAGGACCTCTTAAATATGAGATCTGGGGTCAAAAAGACCTCAGATCTCATATTTACACTAAAATGCAATAAAAAAAAAAAAATAAAAAAAAAAGTCATTTAAAAAAATGACATTTGAAAAAATGTGCCTTTAAGAGGCGTGGACGGAAGTGACATTTTGACGTCGCTTCCGCCCAGCAGTGTCATGGAGACGAGTGGGCGCCATCTTAGCTTCACTTGTCTCCAGGCAAAGGACGGAGATGGATGCGATCGCCTCCGCCGCTACCGACGGCTCTGGGATTGCACCGATAAAGGAGATCTCGCGGCGAATCCGCCGCAGGGAGCACTTTTATCTGAAAGCCGGCCGCCGCACGAAAACAGGGATACCGGGGTTATGGCAGCTAGCTGCTGCCATAATAACGATATACCCCTTCAAAATTTGGATGTACATCATCGTGCGGCGGTCAGCAAGTGGTTAATGAGCAGTGGAGTTTGTGGGCTTTTTTCTGAACGCGTTCAAAGTGACGTTTTTCACTGCCAAAAAAACGCCAAACGCCAATAAATGCTCATAAACGCATGTTAATTAGTGTTCGGCGTTCTATTTTTTCAATGCATTGTGGGAGTTTGGAATGCATTGCGGGATTTTTGGAGTGTCCTCTGTGTACTTTTATTAAAAACGCCCATAAACGCTAACGCTAAAAAACGCTCAAACGCTAGTACAAAACGCTGTTAAAAGCACATTTTTCAACCAGAGTTTTCTGCAAGCAATCTGGCATCCAGAAAAAGCTTTTTTGAGCTTCAGTGTGCATGGAGCCTTAATGTTGTGTAACACCTTCCTATTTAGGGAATGGGATATAGAAAGCATTTGTAGTCCGTTAAAAACATTTTTAGTTCACATTTAGCGTTTGGGTCATTTTACAAACATTAACTGTAAACTCTGAGATTTTATGACATAGGGTTAGGCTTTGGGATAAGGGACCCTGGCATAGAAAGGTCTCATGCACACTGGACATTTTTAACATGGCTGTTAGGGGCAGCTGGCATTTTTTTTCTGCTTCTAAATGCCCCTCCGTGTTAGCCTATGTGTCCATGAACACATAGACTTTTATAGGTGTTTAGAGGCAGAAAAAAATCTTACTGCCAGTGTCTCCAGGAGCAGTGTTGTTATGGCAGAAAAAAAGGTTGACGCGTGTAAATGCGCTTTAAAGTGTTAGAACGCGTGTAATGTTAGGCACATTTAGCACTAAATTATTATTCTCGCCAATTAAATTGAATAACACCCAAGCACTTTATACGCGTAAACGTGTTCAGCGCGTTTACGAGTGTCAAACATTTTTCCTGCCAAAATGCTGCTGCCAGGAGGAAAAGGCATCTAGGAGAGATGGAAAAATGTCCAGTGTGCATGAGGCCAAAAGGGAAGTGTGTAAAAAAGGGGTTAGGCTTCCATAAAGGATTCATAATGTTAGGGTTACAGGGAAGGTTGGAAAACTAATGCTAGTAATGCATTCAACTGGATCATTCAGTCCTAATTTTAAATAGATGTTCGATTGAAAATGCAAAAGGATCTAAAAAATATATATTTGGGATTATTTATCAACTTGATCAACCATTAGGAAATCGAGTTGAAGAAACCCCAACAGAATGTGATGTGAAACCTGAAAGCTATCTATCAGGTTGCTTGACAGAGTTCTTGTTTTCTATTGATTTCTGTTTGGTCACATTATTCTTTCAAGCTGCTAAATCTATTTGAACGTGTAAAATCAGGTAAAGTCTGCCTGTCAATCAAAATCATTAAAGCGGAACTTCACTCTCTCAGTCAACATTGCCTATTTTTAATCCTTTTCTGCTAGTATTAGGAAATAGATAGAAAAGTAAATCATATTTACTTGTTTCAAACTTTTTTTTCAATGTTTCTACAGTTACTTCCTTTGTTTCTGGCCTAGGCAAATGAAGTCATACATTCCAGATGTCTTCAAGAGGATAGACGGGTTTAGTCAGCTAAGGAAACCCTTCTCGCTGCATGACTGAGCTAAGGGCAGATGGATTTCAGGAAATAAATGTTACATAAATCATTTTCCCTTACTCAAGATGGATGCAGCTAGAAATGCTAGTGGGTGTTTTTCAAAGTGATTTCTCAGCAAAATAAAGCATGGAAACATGGATTTATGGATGGATGGGGGAGTTTGCTTTCAATATTAAAATTTAAATAAATAGGGTTTTGGTTGGTAGTGCTCAGATGCAGTGTAGTTCTGGTTTAATTGTAAATTTGTTTTCTTTTTAATCACTTTCCATTGTAATGGTGATCAAAGGTGCTTGATAATTGCTATGGATATGGGCAGCACTGCAGCAGGGATCATTGCGGGAGGTCTTGGACACCTTGTTTCAGTGTTTCTCAACTCCAGTCCTCAAGGCACCCCAACAGGTCATGTTTTCAGGATTTCCCTCAGATGAAACAGCTTTGGTAATTAATAAGGCAGTGAAACTGATCAAATCACCTGTGCAAAATAATGGAAAGCTTGAAAATATGACCTGTTGGGGCGCCTTGAGGACTGGAGTTGGAAAAACACTGCCTTGTTTAATAATACCAATTCATGGTCTGGGATTGGAAAGTCATACCTTGCATACAAATACTTTTGTTTTACACTGCTTTTCAAATTGGAACTGTTTCTAATTGTTTTTAATAAAGTATAATTACTTCCATCAAGTTCAGAGCACAACTGTCAACATGCAATGAATGACAACAGTTCATTGTATTAATAATAATGTGGCTCCAAAAGAAACCTGGAAACATATTTGTATTTACTGTGTGTTCCAGGAAACTTAACAGTTAGATCAGTTATATGACTGCTTCTAAGCCATCATTACACACACATATATGAGGGTTATCGTTAACAAAACAAAAATATCTCTCTACAGTAGTGTAGTTCCTTAAAGTGTATCTAAACCCAAAACAAAAATGTAATATATTGGACCTTACCAGATCTTAGATCTAGTAGCTAAAGCAGTGTTCTTTTTTTTCTGTAAAAAATATTTCCTGTTCTGGATAGCTACATTTACTGCTCCACTGTATCTAGGGAGACTGCCATGATTGTCACATACCTTTTGCCTTTACTTTCACCTGAAAATCCTGGGAAAACCACTTCCTGTCCCTGGATGCCTACACTTACTTCTCCACCGTATCTATGAAGGTGGTCATAATTGTCACACAGGCTGGACTACAAACATCAAAGAAGAGCACACACCGCTCCAGGCAAATCTTCAGGTGCAAATGGATAACAGGAGCAGACCCCGGCTCACCACCGTCCACTGCGAATAAAATTAAGAAATGGTCCCACTCGGAATTTAAAAAAAACTTGCTTGATGTACCTTTATTGTCACAAGTGTATCAGACAAACACAGGACAAGCAGTTGACGCGTTTCACAAGTGATAGCTTGCTTGTTCACAACCACCTTGTTGTGAACAAGCAAGCTATCGCTTGTAAAACGCGTCAACTACTTGTCCTGTGTTTGTTTTATACACTTGTGACAATAAAGGTACATCAAGCAAGTTTTTTGAAAATTCAGAGTGCAACCATTTTCTTCATTTTATGGACTACAAACATGTCTGCTTTGTTCATCCCTATTTCATAGTAGTTAATAGAATTAGTAGTTTAAAAGAAAAGAAAGATAGAGTTTCTTTTCTGTGCCTGTCTCTTTATTTCACAGGAAGTGACAAGGGCACTGCATTTGTTTTTTCTACTTGCTGAAAACGTTCTTAGTCTGAAAATAAAAACAAATGCAGCCACTACATCTAATGACTGGTAATCTGCAATATATTACATTTTTGTGTTTGGGTTTGTATATGCTTTAACATATGACTATTGTCTAATGTCTATGACCAGTGTATGAAAAAAAAACAATCACACAGGGTAGAAGACATTAAACCCTTAGGCCAGATTACAACTGTTGTTTCAGTAAGGCATGCATTCTGGAGGGCAGCGCAACACACCTTACATACCAAAAACAAACCTGTATTGCAACACATCATAATGCACAGTGCCACACTACCATTCATTGGGAGATACGTTGACAGGTGTGTGTGGGGGATCTACATCTGTTTTATGTCGATGTGAATGGTACGCAGCAGTGTGCAGTAAAAGGATTGCACTGACAACATAGGATGTAGAGGGGTCTATTTATCAATGTTTTTTTTTTTACCTGCGAGTCACACAACTTTCACCCAAGATTTATACTTCAGTGAATAAATAAACTGATACATAGACCCCTATAGAGTCATTCACACCTATGTGTTCTTCAATGATTGCATATTTAATGTGCTTTGCATATGATACCATTTTATCCCTATGGAAGATACAGTTGCCGCTTTCTTTAAAAATGCATCATCATCACTTATAGATGTAAATTGTGCCTGACTGCCAGTAATAGTGTCCCTTTGTAGATCTTACAAATAAGAACAGGGACCAAAGAAACCTTAAAATAGAAGGAAAGGATGAAATAACTGGTGTTTTAAATGTGGCCTCCACATTGCTTTTATACTTGCTGTATACAGGGTGTAAGAAATCTCAATAGAAATAACCTTTTATTAATCTTCTTCCAAGTAGTCACATGACTTAACGGCTGTGGTGCGTATGTCTATCTGTGCAGGCGAGAGAAGTTTTTGATCACAGACAAATCAACTTAGTAATAGCACCACATCCCTTAATAGATTATATGTAGAAAGAGGGAATGGGATTTTTAAGGTGTAATTTAATTTGAAGAATAGTAACAACTATGTTATATAAGAACATTTTTTTTATTTTAGAAAAAATAAAAAATTGTTATAAACACAACAATTGGCAAGTACAAATCAACAAGATTTTGTGGATACAGCATAAAAGGATAGAATTCCCAAAATGTTTCACCCATATATCAGGCTTCTTCAGGGGATGCTGTCCAGCTAGAGGTACAAGCCTTCTTGGTCTCTTGAAATATTGGTCAAATCACTAAAGGGTCTCAGGTGTCTAACCGCGTCCAGAGAACCATGTGCTAAAGGTGACCATAGGGGGCATTCAAGGACCGAAAAACCAGAGTTCCGCAGTGTACTCAAAGCCAAGGGAGGAATGCTGTCTAGAACCGCCAGTACTTATTAATAGGACTGGCATTCAACAACAGCATGTGTATGTCCCTAGGTTCCAGCAGCGCTTTTATACTGTATCCACAAAATCTTGTTGATTTGTACTTGCCAATTGTTTTTTACAATTTTTTAATTTTTTCTAAAATAAAATTCTTATATAACATAGTTATTACTATTCTTCAAATTAATTTGCCCCTTTAAAATCCCATTCCCTCTTTCTACTTATTATCTGTGCATGCCTGACTATGGCTTTGAACCCTTAGAGCAGTGACATCATCCAATTGGCATCCATGGCTCTAAGGCAGTGGTCTTCAAACTGCGGCCCTGGGGCTGGATGCAGCCCTTTGCTTGCCTTTATTTGGCACTTGGGGCACTCTTCCACTGATACAAGACACTGTTCTGCTCACTGACACCAACAATGGGGCATTCATTTTCCCACTGATACCAATAATGGGGCACTATATCTCCCAGTGATACCAATGATGGGGCAGTATTGCTCCCACTGACACCAAATGTGGCAATGTTTACTCCTACTGATGCCAGGAAAATTTTCACTCCTGCTGGTCATAGTCCAGCTTCCCTAAATTCTGAAGGACAATAAAGTGGCCCATTGTTTAGAAAGTTTGGAGATTCCTGTTGGCTCTGATAGAGTTAACGCCCACCAACAGCACTAACAGACACACTCACTGGAGCTTTGTGGTCACATGACTGATTGGAAGACGATTAAATAAATGTATTTCCATAGAGATTCCTTACAAACTACATACACCAAGTATACGAGCCATGGGTAGGCAACGTTTAAAACGTGAGTTATTTCATCCTTTCCTTCTAGTTTAAAGTGTACGGGTTAGTTTTGGGGTGGGGGATAGTTTAGCACACATAGTAATGTGTAATAGTGTGTATCCAATTCCATGCAGGCGGCTGCCGCTGTTAGAAATCCTCCCTGCAATGCCTCCTCACAGCCGCAAATACTGCCCTGAGCACCTATCTTTTGGCATTGTGAAAAGAAGTAGAGCCAAAACCAAAAGAAGAAGTAGAGCCAAGTCAAACTTTGGCTGTACGTCTCAAGTAGACAGTTTCTTCTGCACTCCTGTGATCTGTTTTCAGCCGACAGTGGGCTGAAGTCCATTATCAGCTGACATCACAGAGCCAGTCCAGGCTGGGAAAAGATTCCAACCATATGGTTGGAATCCACCTAAGAGCCTGGACTGGCACCTGGCTCAGCCTCTCAGTGAACTGCTGAGAGCCTGGGCCAGCAGCTTCAGCCCCCTCAAGAGCCCAGCTCCAGTAAGTGCGGGGGCAGAGCAGAGACCCGCTGACTGACAGTCACCAACTCTCTGCTCACAGAGTGCTGAAACTGAGTGATCAGCAGTGTTCGATCACTCATTTCCTAGTCTTAGAGCAGGTGGGGAACAGATGTAGCATCAGATCGATGCATCATCCACCAAGGTGAGTATATTTTATAAAAAGAAAAAATTCCCAAAGGTCTCCGTTAGTACTGTGAAAAGTTGTTCCGAGAGCACACCCCCTTCTGTCCTCTCCACCATTCTTACTGCTTATATTACTACACTCCTCACAATGCATTATGTTCTGTGAATGGAAGGGGAGGAATTGAATGACAAGAGCTCCTCTGCCCATCCATGGATTGTGGAAGAGTAGTAATATGAGCAGTATGAATTCCATATGAACTCCAGATATGATTTTTATTGTATAGTTATATTGCTCCAGCTTGGATCAATGTAAGTACACTGTAGCAGTCAGCTCTACTATGGTGATTGCTGCAGGTTGCATGCTGAGCCCTCCTGTTTAGTGAACACATGAACATAGGGGGTTGCTTGTTTGGATACCATTCACAGAGTACGTTTTTTTCAATTAATACAAGGCATTCTCTGTGGTGGGGTGTTGACATTATAATCTCCACCTTGTCCAATCAAAGCATGCTTTGGAGTTGATTTACTAATCTGGTGCAGCTGTGCATGGTAGCCAATCAGCTTCCAACGTTAGCTTGTTCAATTAAGCTTTGACAAAAAAACAATTAAACTGAAGTTTCGATACAGAGGTGCACCAGATTTTGCACTCTTCAGTTTTAGTAAATCAACCCCTTTTTATACTTGTTGAAGTAACATCGACTACTACAGTGATTATCCACTTGCACAGTTGCCCCTCATATGAGAAATGCGTATGTACATTGGACCAAGCTGGACCAGTGTAACTATGCAAAAATATCCACACCTAGAGTTCAGCTTTAGCCCTGGTTCACATCAGTGCAGCATTGAAATTGCGCTACTTCAGCCTGATTTGAAAGCCGCAGATCACTGGGGGTTGATTTACTAAAACTGAAGAGTGCAAAAATCTGGTGCAGCTGTATATGGTAGCCAATCTGCTTCTAACTTCAGCTTGTTTAATTAAGATTTGACAAAAAACCTGGAAGCTGATTGGTTTCTATGCACAGCTGCACCAGTTTTTGCATTCTCCAGTTTTAGTAAATCAACCCCATCATGATTTGAAATGCCAATTTCATTGTGGCTTGCAACTTCATTTAAAGTGTTTGTTAACCCAAAAAAAAACAGATTCTGGTCCCTTAAAGCAGATTACACAGCACAGTGCTTGTGCTGTGTAATCTGCCTGCCTCTAAACTGTAAAAAAAAAACCTCCCTGATCCTGTCACTTCTTGTATTCCCTCTCTATACTGACCACGATAACCAGGGCTGCTCTGCCCTGACCACCGTGGTCAGAGTATGTCCCTCCGTCATACGTAGCTGTCCTCTATCCCCCTCCTTCCTGCCTGTCAGTGCCTTCTCTGTGTCTCTGTCTCCACCGCTACTATTAAAAATAACAACCTTACATTGGTCACTGCCAGCCCCTCTATTAGAGGCTGGCATATCACACTATGCAAGTCCTTTGTAAAAACGAGTGTTCTAAATACCTTTTGAGGGCTGTCTTCAGGCCGGTCACATGACTCGCAGCCGCTTTACAACTCCGATACATTGCTTCTGTGGGAGGTTACGTGATCTCTCAGGCTGACGTCAGAGGGAGATCACGGCCCCTCCCGCAGAAGCAATGTATCGGAGCTGTAAAGCGGCCGCGAGTCATGTGACCGGCCAGAAGACAGCTCACAAGAGGTATTTAGAACACTCGTTTTTACAAGGGACTTGCATAGCGTGGTATGCCAGCCTCTAAGAGCAGGGGTGGCAGTGAATAAAATAATAGACTTAACAAACACTTTAACAGAAAGGCAATGCAAGTCGCAGTGAAATTACAGAAAAGTAGTGCAGGGACTTTTTTCAAAGTTGCTGCAACTTGAGTCGCAATGATTTGAACGGTTCCAGTGCTGAAAATAGGGTGCGACTTGTCATGTGATTTTGAACTGTAAAATTGCATTGGTGTGAATGAGGGCTCAAGCGATATTAAACTCTGTGAATTTGTCCTGTCAAGTGCTGCACTGTCACCACTCCATCTTCAGCCGGTCCTCTTTCCAGGTTCGTTTTCTCTGGCCTCGATGACGTCACTTCTGCAAATGTGCACCGGAGTTGCTGCTTTGCGGCACAGAGCAGGTGCTGCAAACGTGGTCTGAGCTACGCATGCATGGCTCAGATCACATTACTGTTAGCTGTGAGAGACATTTATGAAAAAAGAGAGCACTATAGTGTTTTCTGGTATATATTCTGCTGTCAGCGGTGTTTCAGTTTTGGACCTAAATACTATGTTGCCTGTCACAGTGCTGGAGGAGCTCCGCTCAGGCCTGTATGCTATGGAGGAGACACCTAAGGGAAGATTTTTAGCAGACAGCCGCCTGCTGGGGATGGGATACACACCATTACATAGCACATCTGTGTCTGGTGATGTCATGTACAGAATAAACACTTCCCTTTCACAATGCTGATAATAACACAGAATTGTAAGGATACTTGTTGAATAAAGTTTTGTTTGGCCCCAGTCCTCTTCCATAGTTTGAATGTGTATAAGGTGATGTAACCCTCCCTCTCCTCTGTGTATGACATGTTACAGGTGTGACAGCTCCATTTCTGTCTATGCCAGCTGTTTGCACTGACAGCCCTTCCCCGCTCTGTGTCTCCCTCTGCAGGGTCTACCCGCCTGTCCGTCATCCAGCCACAGGACGAGAAAGGGGGCGTGACCGGCACTTCCCTCAGCCTGCCAATCAAGCAGCTGTAAGAGGCAGTAGGCGGGACGAGCATCTGTCTGACTGACGGGACTGGGCGGAGCTACGAAGGCCTGACGTTCCGACGTCACCACGCACAGGAGGAGGACGCCCGGAGCATGGGTCGGAAGCGGTGCGTGGGAGACTGTTCCAAGATGGCGGCGGGCTGCTGCGGGGTGAAGAAGCAGAAACTGTCCAGCTCTCCGCCGTCTGGCTCCGGGGGCCCGGGCGGCCCACACTGCAGCGGGGAGAGCCAGTGCCGCGGGGCGGAGCTGGGCCTCGGAGGCCCCGGGAGCGGGCCCGGCGGAAGTAGCCGGGTGAACGGCCTGGCTTGTGGGAACAGCCTATCCCCGGGCTGCGGGACTCTCTCTCCGGGCTGTGGCTCCAGCTTAAGTCCAGGCTCCCGCAAGATGGTGGTCTCCGCCGAGATGTGCTCCTTCTGCTTCGATGTTCTCTATTGCCACCTGTATGGGTACCAGCCGCCCCGCACACCTCGCTTCACCAATGACCCATAGTAAGTGCCGGCTCCGGGGGGAGGGGAGGAATGGGATCCTGTGTCATATACACACGGCCAACAACGTCTCTGGTTACTATGGGTTACTGCAGTGTGATTTGCGGGCACATCCTGTCTACACTCCAGTAGGGACCTGTGTTTCCTGACAGCGGTCTCTTGTAGTCTCCATTAGAAGTCAGAGTGACAATTCCAGGTTATGATTGGGAGACAGACGGGGGAATTTTCATTTTCAAAGTTTACCACTTTAACCACTTCCATACCAGGCCATAGTAAAATGACGCTGGCAGGAACACTCTCCAATCCAGGGCAGGCGCCATATGACGTCTTCCCGTTGTCACTGCTCCTGTGGGGGTCCTGAAACGCGGCGATAAGGGAATAGGCGTGTCCCTCGGGACACAGCCCATCCCAGATCAGTTTAAAGAGCCAATAAAAATGGCTCTTTACCACGTGACTGTCCAATCACAGAATGTAAACAAACAGTGGTAACGAGCTGTTACTGGGTTCGCTGCCTCACACACCGCAATCTCCTTCTCACACACAATCGGTAACAGCTCATTACCGCTTACAGTGCACACCAACACACACTGATTGCCCCCAGTAATAAAGAGGACCTATCTCCAGCCCATGCCTCATAGAATATACCTTGGGGTGTTTGCTTTCCAAAATGGGGTCATTTTGTGGGTAATTCCACTGTCCTGGTGCTTCAGGACCTTCAAAAGTGTGATAGGTAGGAATTACATTAGATGTGTACCTCTTCAGTGTTGGAACTCTCTATGTGGCCAGGCTGTGTAAAAGTCTCACACATGTGGGATTGCTGTACTCAGGACGAGTAACAGAATGTGTTTTGGGGTGTCATTTTTGCTATGTGTTAGAAATATCTTATAAATTGAGTGGTACATCTTAAAATGTGCCATAAGGAGTTTTAATACTGTACGAGTGGAAGGGACTCGGGGAGCGTTAGTCTGTGGGTTAGGGGCGCAAATTACTTGGCTTGCCTTAGGTGCTGACAACACACACTACGAAAATAATTTTACTGTTAGGGGTCCCCACAACTTGGGAAATTTTATCAAGGGGTCACAACACTAGTAAGGTTAAGAACCACTGACTTATGCCTCATTTCCACTGACCGGATCGGTTCGGGTCGGTACAGTTTGAATGGTCTGGTCTATTTTGGTGAGCATTTCCACTGCAAGTGGGACCACAAGGGGGCCATACAGGGTTTAGAAAAAATGCCTCAGTGTAGCACAGCAGAGGGTTTTCTGTCAGCCAATCAGTGGAATGTATCGTAGCTCCGCCCTAACCAACCGTTCCATTTTCTATGGCCCCACATCTGAAGCAGGACCCTGAATGGAGCGGTACGGTTCGGTTATATGGGCCGCTTTCATAATGGAAACACCCAAAATAGCGAACCGATCCGCTCAGTGGAAACAAAGCAGTAGAGGCCAACTGTTTGCCATGCACAGCTGTTCCAGGTTCTGGCCTCTCCAGTTTTGATAAATTTCCCCTGCAGATTATTGTCGCCCTATCACAGGAATTGCTCGATCAAAGATCTTCATGGCAGGACCACCTGGTATTTTATGAAAGCTGTGGATTAAAAAAACAAAACAAAAAAAAAATTTAAATGACTTTTGACATTTTTGCCTGTTAAAACTTGTATGGGTTTTAGTGGTTGGGTTTCCATGTACACTACAGACACCAAGCTTCATATATTGAATGTCTTTTCAGTGCCTGTTGGTCCTCAACACCACAATCTTTATATCTGTACTAGAGCTGGTCACAGCATCAGCAGTGCAGGGTGTATATAGGCTTTAGCTAAAGCTAGGGGAACAAAGAGTCTAAATTTAGTTCATCCGGCTTGTTGAAAGCAGGGTAGGACAGATATCCCTGTATAGATTTAGAGGGGCAGAGCGTGGAAACTTGTGGGCTGTGGAAGAGCAAAGCCAGCAAGTGTTTTGTCTAGTTGTGCCCTTGCTGTGGGCAGGGTGAGCTGCTTAAGGTACTGAATGTTTGTTGACATTGTAAGAGGAGAAACAGGAGGGGGATTGGGGGGGGGGGGGGTGGTTACAGGTATCAGAGAAGAGCCTTCAGCGAAATGTACAGACTAGCCAAAGATCACTATAAAACAGCTTTAATTTTTTTTTTTTTTTTGGGATTGCTGATCCTTTTTGGCGTATGTTTGTGTGTAGTAAGTCATATTTAACCACTTGCCGCCAAATCGCATACCTGGTACGTCATTGGATTTCAAAAGGTTGTACCAGGGTAATGCCTGGCGGTCGGCTCTCTTAGAATAGCAACTGTCCCACCAGGATACCTGAGCTACCACCAGCTACGTCTGCTGGCTAGTCGGACATCCAAACAGAGCCGGCCAGGATTTGCTTTGGTTGGGTCACCGCTATGGTAACCTGGAAGCGATGACATGACATCACTTCTGGTTTACCCCTATGTCAACGATCCCATTTAAAAAAAAAAAGTATTCAAAAACACAGATCTTGGTGTTTTGAATGCTTTTAAGGGCAGAGGGGTGATTTGAAGTCCTATTAGACCCCAGATCCCTCCATAAAGAGTACCTGTTGCAAAGAACGCTTTCTCACTTTCCCCTGGATAACAGCTCACATTCTCCCTTCCGGCCATGTATCCCAGGCTCCGCTTGTCCATCTGTGGGCCCGGGACCAGCATTGTATTACATTCAGTAGAGCACAGGGTAGACATCCAGGGTCTAAACCTGGATGTTTCATTAAAGTGAACCTATCACCACAAAAATCATATATATTTAAAGTGTAAAAAATTTAAGTTGCACACCATAAAATCCCCCCCCCCCAAATGTTTTGAGGCCTCCATACGTATGACTCAACTGATGACCTGTAAGGGGGGCTTTTTAAAAGTGTCGCCTATGGAAAATCTAAGGTACTGAATTTTGTCACTATTTCGCGGGCACACGCAAATTTGAAGTTTGGTATCTATTTACTCAGTGCAACCTTGTCTTACATTTTACCCCCAAAAATTTTGTGTGCCGTAAATATAACTTGAGTGTAGAGGTCGACCGATATATCGGCCGGCCGATATATCGGCCGATATTTGGCTTTTTTTACTTAATCGACATCGGCCGATTGTGCTGATAAAAAAAGCCGATTATAACTTCAGCGGGACTTGCAAATGACTTCTGTAATAGAAGTCAATTGCAAGCTGTTTGAAGTTTGTTTTCTCTCTTCCCCAGGCAGCCTGCCAAATCTGATAAGAAGATACATTTGTATCTCTTCGGGTTCTTTTTATCAATAGACTGAACTCCGTGGAGAAGTTTTCAGTTTAACCATTTAAAGACTAAATCTTTTTTGACATTTGTTGCTTACAAGTAAAAATCCTGTATTTTCTGCTAGAAAATCACTTAGAACCCCTAAACATTATATATATATATTTTTTAGCAGAGACCCTAGGGAATAAAATAGCGGTTGTTGCAATATTTTATGTCACACGGTATTTGCGCAGCGGTCTTTCAAACGCAATTTTTTTTTTAAAAATACACTAATTAAAAAAAAAAAAAAAATAACAGTAAAGTTAGCCCATTTTTTTTTTTCGTCCAAAAGTTTTGATTACCTGTTTTTGTGTATTTAATATTTAAGATATAGTTATTTTTTTTTAATCTAAATTCTACATACAAGTGAACTGATTGGAGGTTTGTTTTGTTCAATAAATGTTTAAATGTAAAAAATTTTCTGTATCACTTATTACTTAAGGCTGCTTTCACACTGGAGCAGGAATGGGTTGACGGTAATACGCTGTTAGTTTTAGCGGCGCTATTCGGCTGCTAGCGGGCGCTTATAACCCAGCTAGCGGCCGAGGAAGGGGTTAAATGCGCCCCTGAAGTGCTGCTGCCAAAACGTTATGCAGGTGCTTCGGCAGCGGTGCACATTCATTTTAATGGGCAGGAGTGGTGGAGCAGCGGTATACACCGCTCCAAAGATGCCGCTTGCAGGACTTTTTTTTTTACATCCTGCCAGTGCATTGCCTCAGTGTGAAAGCACTCGGGATATCACACTGAGACTGCAGGGAAGCCGTTTTACTGGCACTTTACAGGCGCTGTTTTTAGCCTAAAAAAATGCCCCAGTGTGAAAGGGGTCTAACTGTTAGATTTTATGAGATGAAGGGGGAAAAAAAAAGAAAAGAAAAAAATCGGCCTAATATATCGGCCCAAAAAAATCGGCATCATATATCGGCCATCGGGATTTCTAAATATCGGCATCGGCCAGAGAAAAACCCATATCGGTCGACCTCTACTTGAGTGTATGTTTTACTAAACCTTTTGCGGTAATATCGCGTGACCTAAAAAAATTAGAATTGCCACTAGAGCTGCATGATTATTCGTTAAAAAATCGTGATTTCAAGTCAACCCCAACACAATCTTAATCCAGCATTTCCACGATTCGTGTAACAAGTGCAGAGCAATTCAATGCTCACATTCAAGGCATTGAGTCTCCTGTTCCTCTCCCCTTGCTGTTTTTTCATGTTTGATAACCAAGGGTTTGTACCACTATATTGGGATAAAAAAGTACTTCTTCCAAACTATTGAGATGGAAGCCAATGGCGCCGGCCGCTCCCTCAGCTAATGAGGAGAGGGCGTACCTGGACCCTAATTCGTGTTTTAAAATTGATGACCTATACGATTTAGAAGTGTTCCCTTAGAAGGCAACGAGCCTGAAATTCGCATCTGAACCACACCACAAAACTTTGGCGTGGGGTTCCCCTTAAAATCTGTACAAGACCCAAATAGGCTTTTGTTTCAAATGTGGAAAACAACAAAATTTTATAATGAAGGTACACTGAACAGTCACTTAAATATCTAGTGAATATTTAAAATGAAACACACCCCAAGAGCAGTTTTGATAAAGAGCATAAAGTAAAACTTTACTGGACATAAAATTACATAAAGTTCCTTACACATTAAAATGACCATAAACATACACTCCTATTTCCAATATCCCAAAAGAAAGGTCATATACGTAACTCTGGCAACAGCTTCCACTGGAACAGGACTATGAGATGCAGACAATATCCTTGCTGCATGCTTGGCCTTTTCCACAGCTCCAAAACAGACTTCCTCCCTCTCTCTATTATAGTCCTGTATACCAGAGACCACCCACAAGATGTAGTCACAGGATGTAGGCCCCCCTCCACATCCGCATGGTCAATGTGCAGCAGCCATTTCAAAACCCAACGTCAGCTTGCTCACTACACCACCCATGGGTGAGAGATATTACACATGTATGGGGACATTTGTCGTAAAAGTTATATTTTTCCACAACTGATACAGCCTTGTATGGATCATGGGGGGACCCCCGTGCAGTTTTTTTTTTTCTCGTATCAAATTTGTGTTCAAAACTGATGACAATGTGTTCCCATTGAAGGCAGTGAGCCTGGAATTTGCATCACAGTGCTCAGGAAATGCACAGAACTCTTTAATTTGCAGCAAATTCGCACTGCTGCTGCAGTGTAGTAGAGCTGCACAATTAATTGTCAAGAATCGTTATCGCGATCTTGACTAAAGTGTTTCACTATTCTTTCTATGCAAATAATTCTCTGCTTTTCTGAAGCCACAGTCCTCAAAAGAAAGGAAGAGAAAAACTGGGCAGTCTGCCAAGAATCAAAACATAAGTATAAACTTAAGTATAAACATTGTAACAATTTATCAATGGAATAGATTTTAGTTTAAGTGAAAAAAGTTTAACCACTTAAACACTAAACCTTTTTCTGACATTTGTTGGTTTCAAGTTAAAATCTATTTTTTTTTTTTGCTAGAAAATTACTTAGAACCCCCAAACAATATATATATATATATATATATATATATATATATATATATATATATATATATATATATATATATATATATATATATATATATATATATATATATAATGTAACCCCCCCCCCCCTTCCCTCCGGTGCTTCTCCCGGATTGCCTGTATGATCGAGAAGGAATGGAACGCTGGCGGAAGTTAGCCATAGGGATTTCTAAGAGACAGATGGCCCCGGCAGACTCTGACTCTTAGAGGCCTGGCGCAACAATATGATGTCACGTCTGGGCCAGCGGAAGTAAACCATGCCGGGGACTCGTTCATTTATTTGATTTTTGGATCTCTGGCTTTCCAGCCTGGAGGATAGATGTGTGGGGTCTTGTAGACCGAGGACCTGTCACGCACTATTCCTATTACAAGGGATGTTTACATACATACATTACTTTTATTCCTATTACAAGGAATCAAAGAATTTTTTTAAGGGAAACTGTAAAAGAAAACAATTAAAGCACTTGCACGCAGAAGTGAACGCATATACGTAAGTCGCGTTCAAACCACACATGTGAGCTATCACCGTGAACGTTAGATCGAGAGCAATAATTCTAGCCCAGACCTCCTCTAACTAAATGTGTAACATTGTAAAAGAATTTAAAGTGTCGCCTATGGAGATTATGTACCGAAGTTTGGCACCATTCCACAAGTGTGCACGATTTTAAAGTGTGACATGTTGGGTGTCTATTTGCTTGGCATAACATCTGTCACATTATACAAAAAAATTGAGCTAGTTTTACTGTTTTTTTTTTTTTTTTTTTTTTTTTTTAAACGTGTTTAAAAAATTGCTACGCAAAAAGTTGCAATGACTGCCATTTTATACTTGTCTGCTCTGTGCAGTGGTTTTGCACAGATAAGCCCAGATCCTCTACTTCACGGGTCCCTCTTTGGTTCCTCTGGCCCCTCCCTCCCTGTTGAGTGCCCCTACGGCAAGCAGCTTGCTATGGGGCCACCCGAGCCAAGCCAAAGCTTCCTGTGTCTAGTCAGACACGGAGCCGTGACCCGGCCTTGCCCACTTTCTCTCCTCATTGGCTGACTGACTTTGACAGCAGCGGGAGCCAATGGGGCCGCTCTGCTGTCTCAGCCAATAAGGAGGGAGTCCAGGACAGCCAAGAAACTTCTACATTGCTGCATCTGGATGGACCTCGGGTAAGGATTGGGGGGGGGCTGCTGCACACAGAAGGCTTTTTATCTTCATGCATAGAATGCATTAAGATTAAGAAGCAGTCTGCCTTTACAATCACGTTGAGCCTCTTTCACGCTGGTGGGCTTTTGTGGACGAAGTCCCACTGCATGGAATAGATAAAAATTTGCTCGACTAATTTAACGCATTGCTGCCCGGCTTATGACATAATGACACTGGGCCGGCCTCTAGTCCTCCTGGATAGCGCCTAGCACCGGGCCAGGCTGTGGCACGATCAGTCACGGCTGTATCCACGGGACGCAGGCGATGGTTACAGCGGGCCAGTACACTGATCAGTCAATCGCAGCAGGACACATGACAGTTGTAAACCAGGGCTCGACAAAACCCGGGCGCCAGGTCGCATTTGCGACTAGAATTAGCGACCTGGCGCCTGGGGCTGTGTCCGTTCGACACCCCCCCCTCCCGCCGCGATCGCGCTGGGCCGCGCCGGTAATTGAGGCCCCGGCTTTGCGGCCTACTGCAGTCCTATGGTTCCTGGTTCTTTCTGCAATCGGGCGCCCTCTGGTGGTGGCCGTTGGTATGACAAGACATCCACCAATGCTAATGGAGCTTTTCCTACCTGTTTTCACTGCCTGCTCATCTCCTTCCCTTTACTTAGAACCCCCAAAACATTATATATATTTTTTATTCTAACACCCTAGAGAATAAAATGGCGGTAATTGCAATACTTTCTGTCACACCGTATTTGCGCAGCGGACTTACAAGCGCACTTTTTTGGGAAAAAATACTTTTTTTAATTAAAAAATAAGAAAACAGTAAAGTTAGCCCAATTTTTTTTATATTGTGAAAGATAATGTTACGCAGAGTAAATTGATTCCCAACATGTCACGCTTCAAAATTTCATCCGCTCGTGGAATGGCGACAAACTTTTACCCTTTAAAATCTCCATAGGTGTCATTTAAAAAATTCTACAGGTTACATGTTTTGAGTTACAGAGGAGGTCTAGGACTAGAATTATTGCTCTCGCTCTAACGATCGTGGCGATAGGGGGGTCCTCTCCTGCCGCCGATAAAAGTGATCTCGCTGCTAATCTGCTGCAGAGACCACTTTTATTTGAAAGAGAACCGCCGGCTCTTGAAGAGAATACCGGGGTTATGGAGCTATAGCTGCTACCATAACTACGGTATTTCTCTTCAAAGACAGGACGTATATAGTCGTCCTGCGGGAAGGAAGTGGTTAATTAAAATGAATTTATTATTTGTCATCTCCCTGCTTGGCCCCTTTCACACGGGCTGTCTGATCAGGTTCGCCTGTCAGTTTTTCAGGCGGACCTGATTGGATCCTTAGCGGGAATATGGCGGTCTTATGTCCCTGCATGGCAGGAAATAAAAGCAGTCACATTAGTTCTAGTCGTCTCTGTGTAAATTTAAGATTGGTTCATTTTTATATTGAAAATAAAGCTTTGTCGGTCGTTTAAAAAAAAAAAAAAACCTGGCTCCTAACTTTTTTAGCTGGCTCCTAGATTCCAAGCAAATTTGTCAAGCCCTGTTGTAAACAATGGATGGCTTCCTTTCAAGCCATCCATTGTGTACAATTGTGTTGCTAGCTGTGATTGGTCACAGTGATCATATGGTACAGACTGGGCCATCTGTGCCATGTGATCAGCTGTGGCTAATCGCAACTAAACAAACTAAATCAATTTAATTTACTAAAATGCTTGCATAAAAAAATTAACATTATTTTGCTCTGGTCAAAGTGTTTAAAAAAAACATTAAAAAGAGATTAGAGTTTTTTTTTAGTTTAGCAGAAAAAAAATCCCAGGGGTGATTAAATACCACAAGTGGAGAGCTCTATTTGTGTGAACAAAATGCTAAAAATTGTTTGGGTACAGTGTTGCATGACTGCGCAATTGTCATTCAAAGTGTGACTGCACTGAAAGCTGAAGTTTCATCTTCAGTACTGGTGTCAATAAGCATATTGGGCTCCATTCACAAAGCAGTATCCTACTGCAGTGGTTCTCAACTCCAGTCCTCAAATACCCCCAGCGGGCCATGTTTTGGGAACTTCCCTTCGATAAAATGGCTCTTACCAATACCATGTCATTGATATTGATTTAAAGCCGCTGTGCAAAGTAAAGGAAAACCTGAAAACATGGCCCGTTTGGGGATACGTGAGGACTGAGGTTGAGAACCACTGTCCTACGGCATCCAAGTTTTTTGCATACACTAAAAAAAATAAATAAAATACTGCATGAGTTGTTTTACAAAGTCTTACAAGTGTTAGCCGGCGTCCTTAATATAGACTGTAAATGGCTGGTTAAGGCTCGGGCGGCAGCCAGCATCTTTAACTAGTAACTGTCATGTTCGTTAACAATCGATTCAGCTGAATGTAAAAAGAATTGCTAGCAATAAAAAAACCAAAAAAAAAAAACCCTCAGATTTTGAGGGGAACCCCACGCCCAAAAAAATGTTGTTGAAGTCCCCCCAACATCTATGCAGTCTGGTGGGGTGGCACGCTCACGCGTACTCATTCACATGGGGGCAGGATCTGGGGATCCTCTTGTTAAAGCACCCCCCCATGCCAATGTAACTTCATGATCACTCAAGGGGATTCTTTATTCACTTGGACTTACTTATTTGATCTCTGATTTACATTATTCCACTACTTTATTGTTAAAAAAATAAATAAAAATATTGAAAGTTTTTAATTAATACAGTTTGTCATTCACGTTAGTCATTTGTAACCAACATAGTTACATTGGTCCATAAAGATTTTTGCATAAAAGTATAATACTTGATAGCCTGTACCAGTCTACCCCTAATGGGTTCAAACTGTAGGCATGGACAGGCCTCCAAGTAAACTAAATATTTTAGTACAAAAAATGAAAACAAAAACCTTGCTAATTAGATTAATAAAGTGAGTCCAAGATGGTAGACCACATCGGAAATATGAACATATGACTTGGGGGTACTTCAAACTTCGGGAAACGTTACAAATTGCACTCTTTTAGGTAGTTGGATGCTCTAGAATGAGATCCATGCTCTCCATTTCTTTTTGAATGTGTTGGAGTAGTTTCTATAAGCAAGCATAAAAGTTCTTACTGAGCTTGGATATTTAGTCTGGCTATAGCAGTCGATAAGTTGGGTGTGTCACTGGATTTCCAGAGGCTGGTTATAGTGAACCTTGCTGCTATTAGTGTGTGGATTACTATTTTAAACATTTTAGGGTATATGTCAGAATTAAGACCTAGTAAGGCTGTGCCCGGGTTAAGTTTAGTTTCCGGTAAGATCCGCTATAAAGGAGGCTATTGAATTCCAGAAGCTTTGCAGGTTTTTACAGCTCCATAATACAGTGCCTTGCAAAAGTATTCAACCCCATGCCATTTTTCGTCTTTTGTTGCCTCACAACCTGGAATTAACATGGATTGTTTGAGGATTTGCATCATTTAGTTTACAGAACATGCCCACAACTTTGAACATGTTTTTTTTTTATTGTGAAGCAAACAACAAATGGGACAAAATAACAGAAAAAGTCATAACAGAAAAGTGCATAACTATTGACCCCCCCTAAAGTCAATACTTTGTAGAGCCACCTTTTGCGGCTATCACAGCTCCAAGTTGCTTTGGATAAGTCTCTATGAGCTTGCCACATCTTACCACTGGGATTTTTGCCCATTCCTTCTTGAAAAACTGCTCCAGCTCGTTCAATTTGGATGGTTTGTGCTTGTGAACAGCAATCTTTAATCTGACCACAGATTTTCTATTGGATTGAGGTCTGGGCTTTGACTAGGCCATTCCAACACATTTTACATGTTTCCCCTTAAACCACTCCACACCAGTGTTTTAGCAGTGTGTTTGGGGTCATTGTCCTGCTGGAAGGTGAACTTCCGTCCTAGCCTCAAATCACACAGTGGTAAAGGTTTTGCTCAAGAATATCCCTGTGTTTAGCACCATCCATCCCTCAACTCTGACCAGTTTCCCAATCCCGACTGCTGAAAAACATCGCCACAGCATGATGCTGCTACCACCATGTTTCACTGTGGGGATGGTGATGTGTTGGGTTTGCGCTAGACATAGGGTTTTCTTTGATGTTCAATTTTAGTCTCATCAGTCCAGAGCACCTTCCTCCATACATTTTGAGAGACTCCCACATGCCTTTTTGCAAACTCAAAACCTGCCATTTTGTTTTTTGCTGACAGTGCCATAAAGCCCAACTCTATGTAGCGTATGGCTTATTGTTGTCCTATGTACAGATACTCCAGCCTCTGCTGTGGAACTCTGCAGCTCCTCCAGGGTTATCTCTGATACCCTCCTTACCCGTTCTGTGAGTTTTGGTGTGCGGCCATCTCTTGGCAGGTTTGCTGTTGTGCCATGTTCTTTGCATTTGGTTATGATAATTTGATGGTGCTCCTAGGGATCATCAAAGATTTGAATATTTTTTTTTTTTATATTCCCTAACCCTGACTTGTACTTCTCAACAATATTGTTCCTTACTTGTTTGGAGAGTTCCTTGGTCTTCATGGCAGTGTTTGGTTAGTGGTGCCTCTTACTTGGGTGTTGCAGCCTCTGGGGCCTTTCAAAAAGGTGTGTTTGTGTGTATGTAATGACAGATCATGTGACACTTAGATTGCACACAGGTGGACATCATTTTACTAATTATGTGACTTCTGAAGGTAATTGGTTGCACCAGAGCTTTTTATGGGCTTTATAACAAAGGGGGTGAATACATACGCATATGCCAATTATCAGTTTTTTATTTCTGAATAATCGTTTTATGTGTATTTTTCTAATGTTATTTCACCAACTTAGACTATTGTGTTCTGATCCATCACATATAAGTCAGATTAAAAAAACATTGCACTAAAGGCTGTTATGTAACAAAATACGTAAAATGCCAAGGGGGGGGGGGGGGGTGAATGCTTTTGCAAGGCACTGTATGTGCAGAAGGTTGCCTGTCTGATCATTACATCTCCAGCACGTCAGATGTAGAGGGATACATTTTTGATAATTTATATGGGGTCAAATACCATCTATTCAGTATTTTTTGTGCATTATCCCAGTGTTTATTACATGCTGAAGGCTTAGTGGATATGAATGAATGGATTTTTTCCATTGGTACCAAGAAAATTCTTGAGCTAAATCTCTCTCCTATTTAATGTGTATGTTTTTAATATTATTTGGGTAATTAGTAGTTCGTAAAAGAGGGAAATTCCTTTTATTGTTTGGTTATGTTGTTTTTTGAAAAATTTCCATAGGATTATTGGGATTGAACTCCTTTTAATCGGGTTTACTTTCCTAGTTTGCTTAACCTCCCTGGTGGTATGATTATGTCCGATTTTTGCGTCTCAAAGCGGTACAGTTGTTTTGCATAGAAATTTGTAGTTTTATATTGTAGGCCTGTAATTCTTAGCAATAACACACTTAACGAATATATGAAGAGTATGAGTTGTCCGCCCCAACCACACACCACTCCAGGACCAAATCAACGACGATATATATTGTAGTATATAAAAATTAAGCAGCTACTTAAATGATAGAATCGTGTGTGTGTGTGTGTGTGTGTGTGTATGTATGTATATATATATATATATATATATATATATATATATATATATATATATATATATATCAATAAAAACCATAAACAACTAAAATAACAATACAAAGTCTTTGATGTCTTATTGCAGCAGCGCTGTGTGTCAGAAACCTCCTAGACACATTTAAAATAGAAAAACCACAGTAGAAGAGGATATCTGTGATAGCTTGAGTAGCTGTGTTCTGCAGGAGTGGGGAGCTTCTTCCACCCAAAACAATCACCACGTGAGGGGGAGTTGACCCCAATGGGAATACACTCACCATAAATTGAGCATACAAGAGCTTTTGAGATGAGATTAGTAGTTCTCCACCTCTGTACGGCCACCAGATGTCAGTAATACTCTCGGTTGTTGCAGTATAACATATAGGAGGAATAGAATGTCCACATAGTGTGATATTGCTAAAATAGTTTTATTCAACCAAATATAACCCCCCTTATTGTAACATGCGTACCAGAAACTATATTACATAGAGCAATTGTATAAAGTGCACTGTGCCTGTAACTTTCCACCGCTCCCGGGAAGTCCTCAAGAACGTTTGCTATGTGTAATGAAAAGACACGCTTCCTGGTTCCTCTCTGGTCCGTGGAACGCACGCGTCACTTCCGATAGAGTACGTTCTGACGCGTTTCGTCACTTCCGGACGTCGTCTGAGGGCATGTTTATGCGTGCGTTCCACGGACCAGAGAGGACCCAGGAAGCTACATAATAATAATTCTTGATGTCAGGTAGATTCATTCCTCCTAAAGATTTTCTGTTAGTTAAAACGGAGAATGCCACCCTTTGTGGTGTGTGTTTATTTTTTTATTTTTTTTCCCGTTCCATGTTATTAGTTTTTGTATTTAATTGTGTAAAAAAATTTGGTTGGGATGGGTAAAAATCCAAAATAGTATAATATTTTAGGGAGGGTTTGCATTTTAAATGCGGCTGTTTTCCCTACAGAGGAAAGTTGTGTTTTTTTGGGGTTTTTTTTGTAGGTCTTTGCTGACTAGATCTTAAAAGGTGGGGGTAGTTAACTTCGTATATTTTGGTTGGTCGGTAAGAGCCCTTTCACACTGGGGCGGTGCGGGCGCTGGCAGTAAAACTGCGCTATTTTTAGTTCCGCTTTACCATCGTTTTAGCGGTGGTATTCGGCTGCTAGCGGGATGGTTTTACCCCCCTGCTAGCGGCCGAGAAAGGGTTAAAACCACTGCAAAGAGCTGCTGCAGCGGCGCTTTGCCGGCGGTTTAGCTGCGCTGTCCCATTCATTTCAATGAGCAGGAGCGCTCTACACACCGCTCCAAAGATTCTGCTAGCAGGACTTTTTTTACCATCCTGCCAGTGCACCGCTCCTGTGTGAAAGCCTGAGGGCTTTCACACTGGAGTGTGAGGAGCGGCTCTTTCAGGGAGCTTTGAAGGCGCTATTTTTAGCGCTGTAGTGCCTGCAAAGCTCCCCAGTGTGAAAGGAGTCTAAGAGTTGTATCCCAAAATAGGTTATTGAGGAGTTATCCCAAATAAAGCCATGTTTCTCACATGGTGTATTAATGTCATAGGAATGTTCATAGGGAGAGCATAACACTTGTTTTGATTTATTCTGTAATGCGACACTTCAAATTTTTTTATGAATTTTTGAGCTTCTGGCAGGGAAAAGTTAGGGTTGGGTAATGTAAGTATGATATCTGCAAATAAACCTAATGTTTGCTCATATTGTCCTATAGTTATACCTTTTGATATTAGGGGTTGATCTTATATATTCTGCAAGTAGTTCTATTGCTAGTGAAAAAACGAATGGGGATAGTGGACATCCTTGTCTGGTCCTGTTAGTAAGGGAGAATTTTTTTGAGATTATACCTGATGTAAATACTTTAGCCGTGGGTTGTGAGTAGAGCGCCATAATTGCCAAATGGATGAATATTTGGAATCCAAATTTAGTTAGTTTTGGAAATGTATACCCAGTGCATTCTGTCGAACGCCTTTTCTGCATCTAATGTTAGAAGCAATGAGGATGTTCGATCAATGTGAATTTGGTTAATTAAGTTTAGGATTCTTCTAGTGCCTTCTGGTGCTTATCTCCCCTTAATAAAGCCTACTTGGTCAGGTCCTGTTAGGGGAGAGGTTATGTTTACTAGTCTGTTGGCCAAGATGTTTGCATAAATTTTTAGGTCGGAGTTTAATAGTGATATGGGCCTATAATTTAGAGGGGATGAGGGGTATTTGCCTTGTTTCGGTAGTGTTGTTGTTGTTGTTGTTATTATTATTACTATTTCCAGTAGCTCTTTGGGAAAAAGTTTAGAGTTAGCTATATAATTAAACATGTTAGTTAGAAAAGGGACTATTATTCCACTTATTTAATTATATTACACGTGTGCTGATTAAGGCCCGGTTCACACTGATGCGCTGTAATTTTGTTCTGTTTTTTTGTCCTTTGAGGTGTGAATTTACTGCGATTTTACAGTGAATTTCAAGAGTTAGACATAGCTGCGATTGATATTCTAGCCAATGGAATCATAATGTAAAAAAAAAAAAAAAGTGTTTACTCTCCACAAAAACCAGGAAGTACACAGGAAGTTGTGTGGTGGAATTCGCACATATGTGAACCATCAATGTGATTTCAAGAACGATTTACATTGATGTCTATAAAGACTAAATTCGCAACGTAGTAAACTTGCACAAGACCCTTTTTTTTAATCGCATTGCATTCGTAGAGGAATGGCAACGCATGTATGTGAAGGACCGTCTTTGAAAACAATGACTTTAGGGATGACATGCGAATTTAAAGTGTTTTTGATGTATCACATTCGTCATGAACTCGCATGAGTGTGAACCGGGCCTAACTTTTTTTTTTTCTTTTTTGTGCAGCTCAGATTGTGATTTTGGAATTGGTGTATAATATTGCATGGTAGAGTTGCAGCTTTACACGTATCAAATATTTAACCACTTGAGCCCCGGACCATTATGCTGCCTAAGGACCAGAGGTCTTTTTCCAATTTGGCACTGCGTCGCTTTAACTGCTAATTGCGCGGTCATGCAATGCTGTACCCAAACGAAATTTGCGTCCTTTTCTTCCCACAAATAGAGCTTTCTTTTGATGGTATTTGATCACCTCTGCGGTTTTTATTTTTTGCGCTATAAACGGAAAAAGACCGAAAATTTTGAAAAAAAATGATATTTTCTACTTTTTGTTATAAAAAAAATCCAATAAACTCAATTTTAGTCATACATTTAGGCCAAAATGTATTCGGCCACATGTCTTTGGTAAAAAAAATGTCAATAAGCGTATATTTATTGGTTTGCGCAAAAGTTATAGCGTCTACAAACTAGGGTACATTTTCTGGAATTTACACAGCTTTTAGTTTATGACTGCCTATGTCATTTCTTGAGGTGCTAAAATGGCAGGGCAGTACAAAACCCCCCCAAATGACCCCATTTTGGAAAGTAGACACCCCAAGGAAATTGCTGGGAGGCATGTTGAACCCATTGAATATTTATTTTTTTTGTCCCAAGTGATTGAAAAATGACAAAAAAAAAAAAAAATATTTACAAAAAGTCGTCACTAAATGATATATTGCTCACACAGGCCATGGGCCTATGTGGAATTGCACCCCAAAATACATTTAGCTGCTTCTCCTGAGTATGGGGATACCACATGTGTGGGACTTTTTGGGAGCCTAGCCGCGTACGGGGCCCCGAAAACCAATCACCGCCTTCAGGATTTCTAAGGGTGTAAATTTTTGCTTTCACTCTTCACTGCCTATCACAGTTTCGGAGGCCATGGAATGCCCAGGTGGCACAAAACCCCCCAAAATGACCCCATTTTGGAAAGTAGACACCCCAAGCTATTTGCTGAGAGGCATATTGAGTCCATGGAATATTTTATATTTTGACACAAGTTGCGGGAAAGTGACACTTTTTTTTTTTTTTTTTTTTTTTTCATAAAGTTGTCACTAAATGATATATTGCTCACACAGGCCATGGGCATATGTGGAATTGCACCCCAAAATACATTTAGCTGCTTCTCCTGAGTATGGGGATACCACATGTGTGGGACTTTTTGGGAGCCTAGCCGCGTACTGGACCCCAAAAACCAATCACTGCCTTCAGGATTTCTAAGGGTGAAAATTTTTGATTTCACTCTTTACTGCCTATCACAGTTTCGGAGGCCATGGAATGCCCAGGTGGCACAAAACCCCCCCAAATGACCCCATTTTGGAAAGTAGACACCCCAAGCTATTTGCTGAGAGGCATGGTGAGTATTTTGCAGCTCTCATTTGTTTTTGAAAATGAAGAAAGACAAGAAAAAACATTTTTTTTTTTCTTTTTTCAATTTTCAAAACTTTGTGACAAAAAGTGAGGTCTGCAAAATACTCACTATACCTCTCAGCAAATAGCTTGGGGTGTCTACTTTCCAAAATGGGGTCATTTGGGGGGGTTTTGTGCCACCTGGGCATTCCATGGCCTCCGAAACTGTGATAGGCAGTGAAGAGTGAAATCAAAAATTCACGCCCTTAGAAAGCCTGAAGGCGGTGCTTGGTTTTCGGGGTCCCGTACGCGGCTAGGCTCCCAAAAAGTCTCACACATGTGGTATCCCCGTACTCAGGAGAAGCAGCAGAATGTATTTTGGGGTGTAATTTCATATATTTCCATGGCATGTTTGAGCAATATATCATTTAGTGACAACTTTGTGCAAAAAAAAAAAAAAAAAAAAAAAATTTGTCTCTTTCCCGCAACTTGTGTCGCAATATAAAATATTCCATGGACTCGACATGCCTCTCAGCAAATAGCTTGGGGTGTCTACTTTCCAAAATGGGGTCATTTGGGGGGGTTTTGAACTGTCCTGGCATTTTATGCACAACATTTAGAAGCTTATGTCACACATCACCCACTCTTCTAACCACTTGAAGACAAAGCCCTTTCTGACACTTATTGTTTACATGAAAAAGTTTTTTTTTTTTGCAAAAAAATTACTTTGAACCCCCAAACATTATATATTTTTTTAAAGCAAATGCCCTAAAGATTAAAATGGTGGGTGTTTCATTTTTTTTTTTCACACAGTAATTGCGCAGCGATTTTTCAAACGCATTTTTTGGGGAAAAAACACACTTTTTTTAATTTTAATGCACTAAAACACGCTATATTGCCCAAATGTTTGATGAAATAAAAAAGATGATCTCAGGCCGAGTACATGGATACCAAACATGACATGCTTTAAAATTGCGCACAAACGTGCAGTGGCAACAAAATAAATACATGTTTAAAAGCCTTCAAAAGCCTTTACAGGTTACCACTTTAGATTTACAGAGGAGGTCTACTGGAAAAATTACTGCACTCGATCTGGCCTTCGCGGTGATACCTCACATGCATGGTGCAATTGCTGTTTACGTTTGACGACAGACCGCCGCTTGCGTTCGCCTTAGCGCGAGAGCAGGGGGCGACAGGGGTGTTTTTTTTTTTTTTTTTTTTTTTCTTTATTATTTTTTTGCTTTTTTAATCTTACTTTTAAACTGTTCCTTTCATATTTTTTTTTTAATCATTTTTATTGTTATCTCGGGGAATGTAAATATCCCCTATGATAGCAATAGGTAGTGACAGGTACTCTTTTTTGAAAAAATTGTGGTCTATTAGACCCTAGATCTCTCCTCTGCCCTCAAAGCAAATGACCACACCAAGATCAGTGTGATAAAATGCTTCCCCAATTTCCCAATGGCGCTATTTACATCCGGCGAAATCTAAGTCATGAAATACTCGTAGCTTCCGGTTTCTTAGGCCATAGAGATGTTTGGAGCCACTCTGGTCTCTGATCAGCTCTATGGTCAGCTGGCTGAATCACCGGCTGCATTCTCAGGTTCCCTGTTGAGACAGGAGAGCCAGAGAAAAACACGGAAGACGGTGGGGGGGGGGGGGCATTCCCTCCCACGGCTTGTAAAAGCAGTCTAGAGGCTAATTAGCCGCTAGGATTGCTTTTACATGAAAGCCGACCGCTGGCTGAAAAGAATGATACCAAGATGATACCTAAACCTGCAGGCATCATTCTGGTATAACCACTCAAAGTCGTGAATGGCGTACCTGAAGACAAAAAAATGGTTAACAATGGTTAACAATAAAGCACAGTAAAGTGTAAATAATTACACACCTGAAAAACAAACATGATAAAACATAATAACAATAACAATAACAATCAATAACAATAACAATAAAACATTGCAGAATAGAATACAGTAAAAAAAGAGCAGAACAATAGAGAGAGAGAATAGAGAGAGAGAGAACAATAAAACAACAACTATTTTTTTTTATTTCATATTTTTTTTTTTTTTTTACACTTTTTTTTGTAACTAACTTTTATAACGGTAACCGGTTCCAGGTTCGGGTCTCTCAAAATGCGATGGCATCTCGGGAGACCCTGTGAAAGTGTGCCTAGTCTGTGCAATGCTGTACCCTACGCTAATACTCAACTAGTGAATGGTAGCGTTCAAAACATTCACCAATGCAAAGACCAGGATTGTCAGGACAGGAGGGACAATAATAGCGGGTGTCACGCCTATATCCGCGCTTGCTGCAGACACGACATCTTTTTTGGGGGGGTTTGTTGGGTAGGGGTACTCGGGAGGACATAAAAATGCCTCTCATGCAGCCGACTGCATTTGGTTGGGGATGTGAATGGGGGAAGTACGGGCGCTGCAGAAGCGGTGGGTTCCCAATTAGGATTGGCGAATGCAGCAGGAAGGGCACTATGGGCACGACGGGCCTGTGTTTGTCTTTTTGGTGGCAGCGGGACACTACTTGTGCTTGCCACCTCACCAGCTTGAACTGCACTTATGGGACTCGCCACGTCACCACGTGTTACTGTAGTGCTGGTTTGACTACGACCGGGGTGTACTAGGCCGCTGGCGCTTGCCAGTTCACCAAAACACTACCAAAAAACTGTTAGCGATCGCAGGGATCAGGCCTGACTCTGCGAACGCTGCAGTTATGCGTTTAGTGTTTTGTAAGTGACAGTGATCGATCGATACCGCACTTGGGTGGGCTGGGCTGGGCCGGGCGGAGGGGCAAAACGCAGGTGCTAGCAGGTATCTGGGCTGATCCCGCTAACACTGCGTTTTTGGGAACCCTAAACTGCTGGTGACGCTAGTATAGATCTAATCGGATCAGATATTGATGCGATCAGATACTATACCACTAAGGGAGGTGTACAGTGCGTGCGTGGGTGTTAGCGGTACTGGCGCTAATCTGACGCTGCCTGGGGCTGGTGCTTGCCAGTTCACCAAAACGCTACAAAAAAAACTGTTAGCGATCGCAGGGATCAGGCCTGACTCTGCGAACGCTGCAGTTATGCGTTTAGTGTTTTGTAAGTGTCAGTGATCGATCGATACTGCACTTGGGTGGGCCGGGCGGAGGGGCAAAACGCAGGTGCTAGCAGGTATCTGGGCTGATTCCGCTAACACTGCGTTTTTGGGAACCCTAAACTGCTGGGGACGCTAGTATAGATCTGATCGGATCAGATATTGATGCGATCAGATACTATACCACTAAGGGAGGTGTACGGTGCGTGCGTGGGTGTTAGCGGTACTGGCGCTAACCTGACGCTGCCTGGGGCTGGTGCTTGCCAGTTCACCAAAATGCTACCAAAAAAACTGTTAGCGATCGCAGGGATCAGGCCTGACTCTGCGAACGCTGCAGTTATGCGTTTAGTGCCTTGTAAGTGACAGTGATCGATCGATACTGCACTTGGGTGGGCTGGGCGGAGGCACAAAACGCAGGTGCTAGCAGGTATCTGGGCTGATCCCGCTAACACTGCGTTTTTGGGAACCCTAAACTGCTGGGGACGCTAGTATAGATCTGATCGGATCAGATATTGATCCGTTCAGATACTATACCACTAAGGGAGGCGCATGCTGCGTGCGTGGGTGTTAGCGGTACTGGCGATAATCTGACGCTGCCTGGGGCGACGCATATCACCGCCGGGCGATCGGGGGGCTAAACCTTTATTCGGTAATAAACGGCGGGTGCCCTGACACTATAAAAAATAAACAAACTAACCAGCGTCACCCGTATCGGTTATACGGTGATCAGTGGTGAAAGGGTTAACTAGGGGGCAATCAAGGGGTTAAAACATTTATTAGATAGTATATGGGGGTCCCTGACGCTATAAAACGCTGACGGCGAACCTAAATATTTACCTCACTAACTAGCGTCACCAGTGACACTAATACAGCGATCAGAAAAATGATCGCTTAGCGACACTGGTGACAGGGGGTGATCAAGGGGTTAAAACTTTATTAGGGGGGGTTAGGGGGGTACCCTAGACCTAAAGGGGGGTAATATACACTGTCCCAACACTGTCACTGTCACAAACTGACACTATGCAGTAATCAGAAAAAAAAAAAAAAAACAAAAAACAAAACTGCTGGTGTCAGTTTGTGACAGGGGGGGGGGGGGTGATTGGGGGGGGATCGGGGGGCGATCGGGGGGGGGATCGGGGTGATTTGTGTGCCTGGCATGTTCTACTGTGTGTGTAGTGTTGGTGCACTCACATACTTGTCGTCTCTCCTCGGGCCGGAACGGAAAATACCGACCCGAGGGGAGATGACATCACTTCCTTTGCTGCTGTTTAGCATACAGCAGCAAAGGAGTGTTTTCATTGGCCGGCGGCGATCGCGAGGGGGGGGCCACGAACGGATGGTCTCCCCCTCATCACCGATCGCCGCTGGACAAACGACGACCGCCTCGGGCACCGGGGGGGGGTCCGATCGGACCCCCCACCCGCGGAAGGCAAATCACGTACCCTGTACGTGATTTTGCCTGTCCGTGCCACTTTGCCGACGTACATCGGCGTGAGGCGGTCGTCAAGTGGTTAACTTATTTAATTTGTCTTTTACGTGAGCTTGGTTTCTTTTTGATTTTTTTCACTTTAATCTGCTCTGGTCCAGTTTTGTGATCCCACAGACTCCCCTGTGTCAGTAAGCAGGTGCTGCAAGGGTGAGGAGGTATCTCCAAAAACGACCTGAGCCATAGGAGCCTTTGGGTATCTTTACAGATCCTCAGACTCTGCTGCAGGACCATGTGACTGGAGCAGATTGACAGTAGGTAAGTACACGGACCATTTTATACGGGTTAGGCAGTAAATTTTAGGAGGAGAGGGGAGGGAACCTTTTTTTTAAACATAATTATCGTTCGGGTTTTCTTCCACGTTAACAACTTGTGACGGGTGTGGGGGAGAGAGCAGCGGCAAAAAATGCTTCTTTGGCCAACTTAGAGTAGGTCTTAATTATCTCCAGTTTTATCTTCAAACTGGAGGTTTTTTTTTTTTTTTTTTATTATCTAGTGCATGAATAGACAATACAAACTACCTGAATCTACAGCACGTGTTTGGTAAAGGTGACAAAACGGGTAGCAGGGATTTCTTAATTTGGCACAAGCCATTTTAAAGGGCCATACTATCAGAAAAGTTCTGGATTTATTGAATTCTCTTGAATATATTCACAAAAACACTGTTTCCCTTATCAATATAATGTAATCTAACCCTAAATACATTACCTAAAATCTTTTCTCTCATTTGATTTTTAGTGTAGATGTTTTGTTTAGTAAGATGCTATTTTCTCTGATGCTTGTTATGCCTCTTGATATTAATCTTCATAATCCTTACTGCTCAACAGGCTGATTAAATCTGGAACTCCAGCCAAACCTTATTTATATAATATATTTGTTTTGATAGAAAGGTGATGGGTTCATATCTTTTAGGTTTTTATTGCTTTGTGCCCCGTTTGTGAATATATTCCCTTACTTTCTGTTCCACAGGAGTCTGCAGAGCATTACGCCCGCAATCAACGGATCACAGGTGCAATGTTCGGGTTCTGCACACTCTTCCTGCAGCTCTCTGCACTGACCTTTTATATAGAGAACTAGAGGAAGTGTCAATGGCCCACGAGTGTGCCGATTACCACACTCGTGTTCCATCGATGACTACTGTCTGCCTCGGTGGCAGATGGGATTTACGTGTTTTTTTTTTTTTGTTTTTGTTTTTTTATTTGCTGGGGGTCGGGGGGGGGGGGGCGCGCTGTAGAAATAGGAGTGTTTGGCACTATGTTACATGTTGCTAAAGGTTGGCCTTTAAACCCTTCACGCCATCGTAACACAAATATGTGTCGCCTTTGGAGATTTTTAAAGTGGTTGTAGACCCTTGCAATCCACCTTTTACTATTGTTAAGACTTACCAGTGGCTCCTGCGCGCATGCGTGGGAGTGATGTCATTGCGGCTCCAGAGCCTGCAATACCTGTAAATCACTCCGGAAGCGATGTGGCCCAGACCAGTGTACAGGGACCACTGCGGGGGGGCTTCAATCTAAGGTGAGTATTTCATAATGAGCTAGTAGGATCTGCTGGAATCAATGGGACAGAACGCCAGCAACAAGTCAAAGGCAACTCTAATTGCCAAGTTGTTGGAGAGTTCTCCAGGCCATGGTTCTCCTGAAACCCAAAGTCTGACACTAGCTCATTATACCTTTTTGTCTTGCAGGGATGTTTTTTATTGGAGTGGGTTTACGACCACTTTAAGTACCGTCGTTTGTCCCCATTCTACGAGTGTGCGCTACTTTAAAGCTTGACATGTTGGGTATCTATTTGCTCTGCGTAACATCTTTCACATTATCCAAAAAAATATTTGGTCTTTCTTTACTGTGTTCTTTTTATTTATTTTTTATTCATGAAAGCGTCCCCCCCCCCCCCCCAAAAACAAAAAAAAATTGCATTTGAAAGACTGCTGTGCAAATACAGTCTGACCAAAAATATTTTGCAATGACTGCCATTTTATTCTCTAGGATCTCTGCTAAAAAAAAATGTTTTGGGGGTTCTAAGTAATTTTCTAGCAAAAAAATTCTGATTTTAACTTGTAAGCAACAAGGGCTTAAACTACTGAAAATGTGTTTTTTCATTTTTCTTGTACAAAGAGTTTTATTGAAAATATATGTCAGCAGAATAGTACAAAATAGTGATGGATACATCATGAATTAACAGGCATAAGTCTGCCGGGGTCCGGCAGGTATAACTGACATTCAAGGATCTATACCTGGTCTCAGGCAGCTCAAGGCCGAGGCCAGGCTGCATACTAAAGAGAGTCTACATCTCATGTTTAGTAGCATAATGGTAGACTGCAAACACTGAATATTATGTTTGCAAACAATCATAAACAATTAAAGGATGCATAGTGGGATGTTATTGTAATACTTAATATTGCCTTAATGGGAAAAAGAACCAGATATAAAGTCAGATTAAATTGGTTAACTTCGAAGAAGCTAACATACCTTTGTATGAAATAATTTTGTTACCTTAAATATCCAAACTCTGTGGACTGAGGCCCAAAGGCCAGAATAAAGAGGAGGAAAGAGAAATTGAAAGTAGAAGAGAAGAAAAGAGAGAAAAAAAAAGGGGGGGGGGGGAAGGAGGGGAGAGGCCCTGGGGTGGGGGGAACGGAGTCTCGTTATAGGGAGAGAAGTGTTAGGTCAAATCTTGATGGACGGTTATGGGTCACCCAGGGTTGCCATATCCTGAGAAACTTATCATGCGTGTCCAACAATATGGCCGTAAGTTTCTCGTTTACCATGATATCATTCACACAATTTTTAACTGCTTCAAAGCTAAGATTCTGAGTTTTCCAGGCCCTTGCTATGGTCAGTTTAGTTGCGGTAAAAATATGTGCTGCTAATTGGCGTTCAGGACGAAGAAGTTCCGCAATCGGTTTCCACAAAAGGGCCTCAAAAGGGTCCCGCTTTATAGTGGTATTAAAAAGATTGCGTAGTAGTGCGTATACTCTAACCCATAATCTGCAAACCCTGGGGCAGGTCCACCAGATATGCGACATCGTACCCTCCTGTGAGCACCCTCGAAAACAGAGGGGGGAATAAGATGGAATGAAGCTTGCTAATTTGGCCGGGGTATAGTACCATCTATAAAAGACTTTATAAGCGTTCTCCAAAAAGAGAACATTCTTAGAGCATTTGGATAGCATGATAGTCATACCTTGCCAGTCCTCCGGGTCCAATTGTTTCCCGAGTTCGGCCTCCCATTGGAGATGATAGGGTCTCAATGGTGGTGTTTTGGAGTTAATTATAGCAATATATATGAGGGAAATTAGACCCGGGGATTGTGGGCGCGATCTACAAAGGCTTTCAAATGGAGTCATGGTAAAGGGGGCCGAATGGGATTTTATAAGTCGTTGGAGAAAATGCCTAATTTGCAGGTAACTGTAGTGTTCCCTAAGGGGGATATCATGTGAGGAACGTAAAGCCGCAAAGGGGATGATCTTGGTTGGGGTGAGTAACGAATGAATATCTGTAAAGCCGTTATCAGACCACCATTTAAATTGCAGTGGATTATCACAACCTGGTGGAAATAAAGGGCAGTGGAGGAGACGAAGTAGTGGGAGGTGAGGAGAAATTAGGCCTGCTGAGTATTTAACCGCATCCCAGAGTTTAAGGGAGTGAGCCAGACAGGGACCTATGGTTGAGGGGCGATGTGCTTTGGGAAGCCAGGGAAGAGAGGCTAGTGGTGTTGGGTGTGCGTCAATTAAATCCATGGTGGCCCATAGTGGCATTTGTTGTTTCTCATGAAGGTGAGATAATGGGGCGATACCCGCAGCGGTGTAATATGCTTGCAGGTTAGGAACTGAAAGACCACCATTGATTTTGCGCGCGTATAGTACTTGTCTCTTGATCCTAGGTCTCTTGTGGCCCCATATAAACTGCATAAGTTTACGTTGATGTATCCGAATGATATGGGGGGGCACATGGACTGGCAAAACTCTAAAGTAATAGAGCAATTTAGGGAGGTACGTCATGCGCACCGTCGCTATTCTGCCGAACCAAGAAATCGGGAGTGTGGACCAAGAGGCAAGCATAGCCTCCAGCTTTCGGAAAAGCGGAGGAAAATTGGCTTGGTATAATCCCGGGTACTTCGGAGTAAGTTTGATACCCAAATAGGGTAGTGAGGTTAACCACTGAAATGAGAATGCCGCTTGTAGGGATTCCAGTTCCGGGGCCCGAAGGTTGATGGACATCGCTTTAGATTTCGCCGGGTTAACTGAAAGGCCTGAGAATGAGGCGAAGGAGTCTAGGAGGGAGAATAAATTGGGGAGGGAGATTCTGGGTTTAGTAATGGTTAATAGGATGTCATCCGCAAACAGTGACAATTTGTGTGCGGTGCCTGCCACTTCTACTCCTGATATATCTGGGTGGGAGCGTATGGCCTCCGCCAGGGGTTCGAGTGCTAGTATAAATAGAAGTGGGGAGAGTGGGCATCCCTGACGGGTTCCCCTCCTAATGGGGAAAGTGGGCGATTCATATCCATAATAACGCACTTTAGCCTGGGGGGAGTGATATATGGCTGAGACCCAACTCAAGAAGGAGGTGCCGAAACCGTAGTGGTTGAGGACCTGTGTCAAATAGGGCCAAGATAAGGTATCGAAAGCCTTATTAATATCTAAAGAAAGAAACATTGTTTCCAAGGACCTTTCATGAGCTATATGTTGAATTTGGAGAAGTCGTCTAATAGCATCCCCTGCCTGCCTACGGGGGACGAACCCCACCTGATCTTTTTTTATCAGACGCGGTAGGAAGGAGTTCAGGCGATTGGCCAAAATTTTCGTCAATATCTTCATGTCAATATTAATTAAAGAGATTGGCCGAAAATTTGCCCAGGAAGAATGGTCCTTGTCTGGTTTAGGAATCATCACTGTATTGGCGGTCAGCAAGTCTGGTGTAAATGGGTGACCTCCTTTGACCGAATTATACATAGCCACTAGGTGTGGGGCCAGGACCTCTGCAAATTTTCGGTAATACAGAGCAGTAAAACCATCCGGGCCTGGTCTTTTGCCTATTTTCAGTTCCTTAATGCACTGGAGAACCTCAGAGACCTGTATATCTCGATCCATTAGGGAGATATGGGAATCGGATAGGGAAGGTATAGATAACCCTTGTAAGAAAGCATTCAGGCCCTGTGTTGAGGAGTGGTTTGGGGGGGAGTAGAGCTTGGTAAGTCGGTAGCAGAATTCTTCCAAGACCCGCTGGGGGTTTCCCGTGAGGATGTTATGGCGGGTGCGCAAGGTTATGGGGGTAAATTTCGGGGTAAAAGTACGTAGTCTATTGGCCAGCTGAGCATTAGGTTTGTTTGCCTTAGCATACCATTTCTGTCGGGCCCAACGTAAGGAGCGGTCCGCTTCATCTGTCAGACATAGTTCCAAGTCTGTACGGGCCTTGTCTAAAGATCTACTGTTAGCCGAGGTAGGGGCTGATTTAAAGGCCGCCGAGCGGGCTTCCAAGCTCTGCTCTAACTTACGTCGGGCCTGAATCCTTTCTCTTTTGCGTTGAGACGCTATGCGAATAATGCGACCCCGGAGGACAGCTTTATAAGCCTCCCAAAGTGTTATTGGGGACGAGACAGAACCTGCATTAAGCCTAAAGTATTCCGCAGAAGCTTCCTGGATTTCACTAAAGATTGGTTTGAAGGATAGAAGTGAATCATTCATCACCCAGGGAGCATGCTGTGGTTTGTTGAGTAGGGAGTGACAGACGGTTAGAATAGGATCATGATCTGACCAAGGGACTGCTAAGATCGAGACCGAGTCTATTAACGGGAGATGTTTCCGTAACATAAACGAATGATCGATTCTGGAGTGGGAGTGATGAGGATGGGAGTAATGGGTGTAGTCCCTGCCCATGGGATGAAACTCTCGCCATATATCCACTAGGTCAAGATTTTGTAGGGCTTGCAGGAATTTTTTTGAAGCAATAGAACAAGCTTTATGTTCTGCCGGGTACTTATCAAGGGCAGGATTGAGCGTCACATTAGAGTCACCCGCCAACAGGAGGGTGCCTTTCTGGTGGACCTGTAACAGGGAGCAGACATGAGACAAGAATGGGCCCTGATTGTCATTCGGGGCGTAATAGGTCATAATCGTTACCTCATTGTCCTGAATAGAACCCTGCAGAAGAAGGTATCTACCATTAGGGTCAGCTATCTGTTTGTTGCAGATAAATGGGACTGATTTACGTATAGCTATAAGAACCCCTCTCTGCTTAGTAGGACCATTGGCCAAATAGACCTGGGGATAGTTTGCTGCGAAATATTTGGGGCAGGAAGAGGAAGAAAAGTGTGTTTCTTGGAAACAAGCTATGTCTATTCTTTGTTGCTTAAGGTACTTAAAAACCTTGACCCTTTTTTGGGGAGAATTCATGCCCTGAACATTCAGGGACAGCCAATGAAGGGTCATTGGGTCTGAGGTATAGCGCTATGGATTACTCCATCCGCACACCCCAGGGGCCGAGGGAGGGGGGAAGGGGGGAGGGAGAGAAGAGGGAGAGAAGAATAGTAAAAATAGGAAAGAACATAAAGTGAGAGAATACCGAGAAGAGCTCGGATTGGAATGTGTAGTGAGTACTTTGACGTATCACGCCGTGGGCAATAGGGCCCACAATGGGGTGGGACCATAGCCAAGACGGGTATCCTAGCCAGGTACCAACACTTAAGGGGAGCAGTGGTCCGTCGGAACCACCGGCCTATAGTGAAAATAATTCAGTATAATTAAACAAAGTGAACATAGAATTTAACTAAAACTTAGAAATAGCATCAATACAAGCAGCTTAAAATGAAGTGCAGTATGAAAACCCCAGTGCCTTATCGGCACTTGAGATAGTAGGTGCAGGGGTCCCCCCGCCCCCGGGGGCGACAGCCACTAGACCATCCACCCCAGAAGGCGGGGCGAGACCCCACAGCAATGTCAAGTCGCCAGCCCTGTCACCCCACTGAACAGGAGTGAAGGGCCTCGGAGTGTGAGCAAAAACAACCAACCTACATAACATTCAGTGGAGGCATGTCCCTAGCCTAAAACCCCCTACCCCTCTCCCCCCTACCCCAACCAGTCTCAAATGTGGTTTCCTTAGACCGATGAACCCTCTACTCCATGAGAGCCATCAGCAATGCAGAGGTGGATTGGGGGGCAAACTGGTGCCGGAGGTCCATCAGGGAACCCCATGAGGGGTAGTCCTTGCCCGAGACCGCCATCTCACAATCGGGGCAGTCTATAGTCGGACCACGGCCCCCCAGCCAAACAACAGTCAACTCGATGGGGCAAGGGAACAGCGAGGGGACTTCCTCCAAAACAAGCTGCTGAACTCCTCAAGTTAGGTTGGATTTTAAAAAGAAAACAGTCAACAACACACACCGGGTAAGCGGCCGAGAAAATTAAATGCACATCAAGGGTAAATGGGGATTTTCATCCATTGTTGGTTTTTTGGAATCTTTGGGCCTGCAAATCCCGCAGCGCCTGGGATCCAGATTGTGATCTTTGTGATGCTTGAGAGGATTGACGAGGAGGCCTGGCGGGGCCTGGTTGGGAATGTGAAGCCTGGGCCTCAGGTTGGGACTGAGGAACGTCCAATTGCAGATCCTGAAGATGTTGTTTGAGGCCTGATGGGGAAGTGGCATGGAACTGGCGACCTTGATAGGAGAAGGTGAGTTTAAATGGGAACCCCCATCTGTACTTGATTTGATGGGATTGCAGGACTTGGAGATAAGGTTTGAGACCTCGGCGTCTAGCAATGGTGACCGGCGAGAGGTCCGCGAATAATTGGAGGGGGTTACCTTGGAAAGAGATATCCCGTTGTTCTCGGGCAGATTGTAAGAGTTTCTCTTTGGTCCTATAATAGTGGAATTTGATGATAACATCCCTTGGGGGGCCTTCGGAGGGTTTAGGGGCTAGTGACCGGTGAATGCGGTCAAACTCCAGCCTGTCCACCGGAATCTCAGGGGCCAGTTCTTGAAAAAAAGCGGTGGCTGTTCCCTGTAGGTCAGTGATCGTTTCGGGGATGCCGCGAATACGGAGGTTGTCCCTGCGGGCCCTGTTTTCCGCGTCCTCTAATTTATCTTTGAGAGCGTCTATTTCTGCGGACATTTTGTCTACCTCCTCTTCATGGCCCTCTAGCACAGTGGTGGCCAGGTCCATGCGGTGTTCCAATTGATTGGTACGGTGTCCTATCTCTTTAAGGCCGCGGACCAAATCTGAGGAAAGCTTTCGGGAGGCAGCCGTTCTCATCTCTGACAATGCTGCGGAACTTGGCTAGCATAGCATCAGGATCAGCAGGGTGAGAACTAACGTGATCCGTGGGAAAGAGATGGAGGCTTTCGGCAGGAGATCCCTGATCCAGTTCGGAGAGCTGTGTATCCTCATCAGGCTCTGGGGGTTCGGGCGCCATCTTGGGTCTGCCTTTGCCCAGGGCTGGGGATTTGTTGCTGCTCTGCCGATTTTTTAGTTTGTTTTTCGTGGAGCGGTACATTACCGCTTGCGGCTTCAGGAGATTCCTCTGTCTTGTGGGGTATAGCAGTCCCCTTCTCGCGTCTTCTATGTTGGATTAGGCCGGGTTACGGTATCCGACGGCGCGGAGCGGAGGAATCAGACTTCCATTGCCTTCGCTCACGCGTATGCGCCCCTCTTTGGCAGTGGTTTACATAGCAATAAAAAGGTCCTTAATAAGCATGATGGGGCTGTTGGTCAGTAGCCCTGTGGGCTTGTTTAGTATTTGTGGGGGGGTGGTTGTTAGGGCAGGTAGGCCCTGATGCGCCAGCCGGGTGTCACAGGACAGACAACAGTCACTTGTAGTTTCTCCCCTCACAGTAACAGGCAGGCGGAGGCCAGGTGTGGTGGATGGTATATCTGGGGTGTCAGTGTGCAGATGGCCCTGGGCAATGTGGCAAAGGCAGCAGGCAGTGGGGCACACTAAAGTATCCAATGCTTTGGGACAGTCAGGCAGTCTCTGGCAGCATCCCAGGCCCTGTGAGGGACCAAGGGGTTTGTCCAGGCAAGTGAGGAAAGGAGGCCTGCAGTTAGTTGTGGGCCTGGCCGGTCGCGATGACCCGTGGCGGGGATGCGGCCTCAGGAAAGAGCGGGGATTCACAGGCCTCACTAGGCCGCACTAGGCCGAGCCAGGCCGCGGCCGCTACGGGCGTCCTCGGAGCTCAGCGGAGCTACCGGACCGTGCCAGATATGCAGGGGGACAGTTGGGGTACATGGATGAGGGTCCCCTTACCTCCAGAACCGTCCGGGATGCGATTCCCCCCGGGAGGCCTCGGGTCGGCAAGATGGCGGCGGCCGCGCGAGTCCGGAGGCCTCTTACAGGCCGGATTTCTCCGAAATAGCCCTAGGTGAGGCAGCAGGGAGGTCCAGTGGCTATCCTGGCAGGTTTTTGTAAGCCTTTTTGGGCTGTAAATGCGTGGATGCCGGCGGATTAGAAAGCAGGGCTCTGGAGCTCTTCAGCAAGACGTCCGCCGCCGCTCATATCCGGACACGCCCCCTCATTTTTCATCTGATTGTAGAATCTCAATTAGATTTACCTTTAGCTATGCAATATGAGGGCCTACCTGATTTGTCTCTTAATGAAATGTTTAGGTAGGCACTCACGCTATGTAGTTGTTTGGTAAATCTAAAGGAGATTGTGCAGTCAGATTGTGGATAGTGAAGAAAGAACTATAACCATTATGTCTAAAATACTGTTTCCTGTAAGGGAAGATTTCCCTTCTCTTTCAGTCTGATACCCTTCACCTGGACAGGATATAAATGGAAAGCTCCACAGTGGGGACAGACTGCAATTGAAACATTACTAATCTGGGTCAGCATGCTGGGTTGGTGACGTCACATGGGGTCGGTGCCACCAGATGACCGCTTTGGGTGGTCCCACAATTGGCCATTTAAGAACTGTCACACAGCAGAAGTCTTCGGCGCAAGGGGGGGCAGGATTTGGATTCCAATAAGCCCCCTGGCCAGGGTTGTGGGGAAGAGGCCCGTGTGTGTTTATTTATTTTTTTCGTGTGTTTCCTTTAAAATTCATACCGGACCCAAAAGGGCCTTATATGGATTGTGGGGCTACCCCCAAAACTTAAAGAAAACCTTTTTTTTTTTCAGGTCAAATTCGTGTTAAAAACTGATGACAATTTGTTTCAATAAAATGCAATGAGCCTGGAATTCGCATCTGAATTGCACTGCCGCTGAACCACATATATATGGACCTGCAACATAGTCACTTTGATTCACATGTCATGTGAATCATATACAGTTCAAAATTAATCCAATCCGCATGTGTGTATGGAGCTTTAAATATTTTTTAATGCTTACTAAACCTGATGCACCTGACTAGCATTTATAAACACATCTGAACTATGCCTATGTGTATAAAGTCTAAGAAGGCACACAGTCAACATTGTCATATTAACCCATTTGCGCTGACATATGCAAATTTGAGTTCATGGCTTGAAGGGGTTAAACCAGGATGATCATTCTGGTGCCGTTTTTTATGTATGTGTGTGTGTGTGTGTGTGTGTGTGTATGTGTATGTATATATACACACACACATACACACACACACACACACACACACACACACACACACACGACGACGACAACGATTCTGGGGAAAATGAGAATCGCAATTCTTTTGCTTAGCATAAAGCTCATGATTCTTTAAAATGGTTAATTTAAAAAAGAAAAATCAGCTGTAAATGGCGCATGCGCAATCAACACACTGCTCGCTCCCGATGCTCAGGGCTGGTTATTCATTTAATACAGAAAGGGGCGGATGTATGGTTATAAAGACAGCAAGGGCAGATGCTTTTCTCAAAGGGGCGGATGTATGGTTATACATTGAACACAATCAACACGATGCTCGGGTCTGGTTACTATAATGGGCGGATGCTTTTCTCAAAGGGGAGGATTGCAACCTCCATAATCTTTTATATTTTAGCAAACAGGTAGTTTATTGCACTCTCAAGTGACATGAAAAATTGGAACGACCACTACTTTATTCTCTAGGGTGTTTGCTTTCACATTCAGAGAACATATAATGTTTGGGGGTGTTGTGTAATCTGCAGGCCTAAACATTTTTAAACATGGTATGCAAAAACTGCTCTGGCAGCGAAAAGGTTAAGGGAGGCTTAGGGTTACAGACATAGTTGTTCTTTGCATTGGTAATTCTGCAGTAAAGGCTACCAGCACTAAGATCCTGAATGTCAATGTATCACCTGTTGGGTGCCAGCAGCTACCCTTGGTGGAGACAATGGGAACAATTGTATATGAGGAACATAGTGCTCCAGTGTCACCCTAAATTTTCTGCTGCTGTACTGTGCAAAAGCCAGAGGTGCATAAATGCTGTAAATTAAGAATTCTTTCAGAAATAGAAGTGCTAATTGTTGTCATAACAAAATGGAAAGTAAATGAACAGAATCCAAATCAATATTTGGTATAAAAGGGATCCTTTGCTTTCAAAACCGCACCTCTTCTAGGTACATATACAGTTTATAAATGAATTTGGCAGGTAGGTTGTTACAGAAATCTTTGAGAACTAACCACAGATCTTATGTGGATGTGGGCTGCCTCAAATCCTTCTCTTCATGTAATCCCAGTCAGACTAGATGTTGAGATTAGGACTCCTTGTAATTTTTTTTTTTTTTTTACACTGAAGGTGTTTGTTAATGACATTGGCTGTATGTTTGGGGCTGTTGCCCTGCTGCAGAATAAATTTGGAACCAATCACACTCCTCCCTGATGGTATGGCATGATGAAGTTTCTGCCTGTATTTCTCAGAATTGAGGACACCATTTATCCTTACCAAATCTCCAACTCAATTTGCAGAAATGTAGCCCCAAATTGCAAGGAACCTCCACCATGCTTCACTCTTGCCATCATTCTTTGTACCACTCTCCAGCCCTTCAGCAAACAAACTGCCTCCTGCTACAGCCAAATATTTCAAGTTTTGACTCATCAGTCCAGAGCACCTGCTGACATTTTTTTTTTTTTTCTGCATCCCAGTTCGTGTTTTCATGCATACTTGAATGGCTTAGCCTTCCACATTGGAGGTGTGGCTTTTTGGCTACAGTTCTTCCATGAAGGCCACTTCTGGCCAGATTTCTCTGGACAGTATGTCAGTGTACCTAGGTCCCACAGGTTTTTCACCAGTTCTGTGCTGATGGCGCTGCTGGGCATCTTCTGATGTTGAAGGGAAGTAAGCATGTGTCTTTCATCTACTGCAGGGATCCTCAAACTACGGCCCTCCAGCTGTTGCGGAACTACACATCTCATGAGGCATTGTAAAACTCTGACATTCACAGACATGGCTAAGCATGATGTGAATTGTAGTTCTTGAACAACTGGAGGGCCATGGTTTGAAGACCCTTGATCTACTGCATTAAGTTTTCTTGGCTTCTATGGTCCTAAACGTTGTCTGTTTCTATGTGCTTCCTCCAAAAGAGCTTAAACCACACATCTTGAAGCCCCAGTCTGCTTTGATACCTTTGCCCTGGAGAGACCTTGTTGACGCAGTGTGAAACTACCATGTGTCTTGTTGCTGTGCTTTCTATTGCCATGATGAATGACCTGTGACATGAGTCTTCCACAACCTCAATTTAGTAGCAGAGTTTGGCTGTTCCTACACAGCTGTTTGTTTCCGTTAAAGCGGTTGCACACTTTTTTTTTTTTTTTTTTTCACCCACTAGCACATTATGTAAAACTTACCGTAAAACGGCGTCCATCTATACCGGTCTTCCTTCCGGGTTCGCGGCTCTGTGACTAACTGACCGGGGCCGCTGGTAACGGCATGCTGGAACAGGTGCATCCGAGCTACTACCTCCTGTGCAATGCCTGGTGAGCCTCAAGAACACAGAACTCAGCCTAGAAGAGAAAGGCTGGTGCTATGAAAGTCAGCTAAAACATTATTTTATTGCATGTGAACAGCGGTCAAAGAGTCAACATGTTTCGGCCGTCAGCCCTTAACCACTTAAGGACCGGAAGAATTTTCCCCCTTAATGACCAGGCCATTTTTTGCGATACGGCACTGTCACATTAACTGACAATTGTGCGGTCGTGCAGCGCTGTACCCAAACAAAATTTATGTCCTCTTCCCACAAATAGAGCTTTCTTTTGGTGGTATTTGATCACCTGCTGCGGGTTTTATTTTTCGCGCTATAACCCGAGTGACAGTTTTGAAAACAATTTTATTTTTCTTCTTTTCGCTATTAACATATCCAAAAAAAATATATAAAAAAAACCCCCAAATGTATTCATCAGTTCAGGCTGATGTATATTCTTCTACATATTTTTTGTAGATAAAAACGCAATAAGCTTATATTGATTTGTTTGCGGAAAAGTTATTGCGTCTACAATCTACTGGATACATTTAGAGACTTTTTTTTTTTTTTTTTTTTTTTTTTTTACTGGTAATGGTGACAATCTGCGATTAATTTTTTTAAATTTTTTTTTTTCGTGTCTACATTGTGTCGGACAAATTTGGGAACAGTGACATTATTGATTAGTGCTATAAAAATGCTTTTATTCTGCTATGCGAGAACGAAGTGGACGAATTTTACAGCCAACGTACTGTAAACCACCCGCAGTGCATTGGATTAGGTAAACATGATCTGTACCACAATTGAGATAGTCCTGTGTTTTGAACTCTTCCTTAATGTTGGCAGAAACAAAACTCTTGGACACAGTGTGTGTACGACAATATCTACAAGTCTTTACATTTGTAAGAACCCGGATAGGATAACCAAGCTTTTTTTTATTTTTAGTGTCAAGTGACACAAGACTTGGAGATAAAAGGGAGCTAAGTGTAGGTGTTTGATGTTTGGAGAAATGCACACCATTGGATAAAACATATAGGGTTTTATCGGAATGCAGAATAGGGAGGTTCCGCTTTATACTTGTTAAAATTCAAATTTGTATGGTGTAACAAAAGTGACAAGCTGTTTGGAGCTCTTGTGTTTCCTCAAATTCCTGGGTTTGGCTCTAACAGTATGAGTGCTGGCACGCACGGACGTTCCTTCAGAGTGCATGCGCCAGTGACTTAACTGGCTGCTAGGATAGTAAATATCTCCTAAATGGTGCAAGTTTAGGACATATTTACACTACATATATGTAGGCCTTAATATAGGCTTGCCTATAGGTAAAACTTAAAGCGGAACTTCAGTCATTTTTTCATCTTTCCATCTATTAAATCTTCTGCCCTTGTTTTAACTTTGGATAATAAAACCATTTTTTTTTCTGCCAGTAAATCCCTTATACAGCCCACTTCCTGTTTCTTGTCTGGAAAAATGCCTAGGCATTTGACATCATGCACAGCTTTCACTCTGAGTTTGGGAAGGAGGATGAGTCATAAGAGGGTCAATCAGAGCTGGAGGTGTGCCTCTGTGTCTGTAAATCCAGGAAGTGAACAGGCAGCAACTTCAGCTGCCCACAGTTAAAATGATTGCAGCCAGACTCGGTGGATGGAGATTTCTACAGCATATTTGGCCAGTACAGAATTGGTGTATACCGTATATACTCGAGTATAAGTCGTTCCGAGTATAAGTCGAGGCCCTAATTTACCACAAAAAAATGGGAAAAACTTATTGACCCGAGGTATAAGACGAGGGTGAGAAATGCACAGCTACTGTAAGTGGAAAAGAGGGTCAACAATGCCCATTTGCAGCATCACTGTGCCCATTTGCATGCCTCACTGTGCCCATTTGCAGACATAGGTCCCCTGAACTTCAAACTCGGTAGTTAAGGGTTCCTAGATGCCCCCTAGCTGCAGCCAAAATTTGGGGTCTCTGAACCCAAAGGGTCCCGAAATGACATTGCTGCAGATGGACACAGTTTACCGAATTTGGGGCCCCGTATCTCGGGGCCACTTAGTACTAAGAACCCCAAATTTGGTGTGCAAACCCAGTGGTACTAGCACCATAAAATTTCCAAAGCTGGGGTTTCTAGCACTAAGTGGCCCCGAGATACTGGACCCCAAATATCAGTTCAGAAAATGTCAAGCACTTTTCTGCAGCAGAAAATGACATTTTCTGAACCAGGTTTGGGGCCCCGTATCTCAGGGCCACTTAGTGCTAGGAACCCCAGCTTTGCATATGTTATGGTACCAGTTCCACTGGGTTTACACCCCAAATGTGGGGTTCCTAGCACCAAGTGGCCCTGAGATATGGGGCCCCAAAATCGGTTCGGAAAATGACATTTTTTGCTGCAGAAAAGTGCTTGACTCCAGTATAAGTCGAGGGGGGCACTTTCAGCACAAAAAAATGTGCTGAAAAATTCGACTTATACTCGAGTATATACGGTATATAAAATAATATGCAAAGTTCCTCTTAAAAGATGGAAGATTACTTCCTCCTTTTTAATGGCTGCGTTTCAACCTACATATGAAATTAGAGTTGGTTGGTTAATCATACACCTAACTATAATCCTATAAAACCCTTGCCTTTGTGCAAATTGTACAAGTGTAAGAATTGATTTTGGTTTGAAGCCAAAGGGTAGTCACACCAATTATTATTCACTTGATTTAAAATGTTCTGTTCACTCACTATGCATTAGAGCTGCACGATTCTGGCCAAAATGAGAATCACAATTTTTTTGCTTAGGATAAAAATCACGATTCTCGCGACGTAAAATCTTTCACGTTATACCAAAAAAAAAAAGGTCCAACTTTGCTGTTTTTTTTTAAATTCATTAAAGTAATTTTTTCCAAAAAAATTGCTTTTGAAAGACCGCTGCGCAAATACAATGTGACATAAAATAACAACCACCATTTTATTCTCTAGGGTGTCTACTAAAAGAATATATATGTTTTGGGGGTTCTAAGTAATTTTCTAGCAAAAAAAAAATGATTTTAACTTGAATCCAACAAATGTCAGAAAAAGGTTTATGCCCTGTACACACGGCCTGACATTTATTCGGACATTTCGACAACAAAATCCATGGATTTTTTCCGACGGATGTTGGCTCAAACTTGTCTTGCATACACACGGTCACACAAAGTTGTCGGAAAATCCGATCGTTCTGAACGCGGTGACGTAAAACCCCTACGTCAGCACTATAAACGGGGCAGTAGCCAATAGCTTTCGTTTCTTAATTTATTCTGAGCATGCGTGGCACTTTGTGTGTCGGATTTGTGTACACGCGATCGGAATTTCCGACAACGGATTTTGTTGTAGGAAAATTTTATAGCAAGCTCTCAAACTTTGTGTGTTGGAAATTCCTATGGAAAATGTGTGATGGAGCCCACACACGGTCGTCATTTCCGACAACAAGGTCCTATCACACATTTTCCATCGGAAAATTCTATCGTGTACAGGGCATAAGTGTTTAAGTGGTTAAACTTTTTTCACTTACAAAGGAAGTCTATTCCATTGACAAATTGTTACAATGTTTATACTTAAGTTCAACTGATAAAGAATGTTTTGTTTCTTGGCAGAATGCCCGGTTTTCTTTTGAGGGCTGTGGCTTCAGAAGAGCAGAGAGAATTCTTTGCATAGAAAGAATTGTGAAACACTTTAGTCGAGATCGATAACGATTCTTGACGATTAATTGTGCAGCTCTACTATGCATTTTGTAATTTGAAGAAAAATTTTTTTTTTTTCGAAAACATTCTTTCTTTACAGCATTTCTTCGCACTGCCTAATGCTTCTTTCACATGAACGATCCGTTCAGGTCCGCCTGTCAGTTTTTTAGGCGGACCTGAACGGACCCTCCATAGACCTGGAGCGTCGGATGTCAGCGGTGACATGTCCGCTGACATCCGACCCGCTCCGATTCAAAAAAGTGTAACGGAGGAAAAACCTACTTTTCCATCCGTTATCGGATCGGGTGACGACGGACTCTACGGTCCGTCTTCATCCGATCCCCCATAGGGGAGAGCGGCACTGTGACAGGTCCACTGTGCACTGATGGACCTGTCATCTGCCTGCTCAGCGGGGATCCACGGAGCGATCTCCGCTGAGCAAGCGGATGCTTACGGGGCGGATCATCTCGGATCCGTCCCGTGTGAAAGGACCCTTAATCTTTTGAATGGTACCATCTGTGTGTGTGTGTGTATGTGAGAGAGCAGCCTTTCGGGTACTTTGCCATTTAAAATAAATGATCATAAAGCATACCTGGAGACTGGTTATTTTGTGTTTATCAATTTCCCTGGTAACATGTGCACAAAGCATACAGGAACATACACTTCATTACTGCAGTGTAGGGTTGTACCGATACCGATACCGGTATCGGCACCGATACCGAGCATTTGCCCAAGTACTTGTACTCGGGCAAATGCTACCGATGCTTCCCCCGATACCTAGAGTACCTAGAGGACAGCTGTGATCGATGCGTGGGGGAGTTACAAGATTCTCCCCCAGCGGCTTTCACCAGCTTTAGTGACATACAGCGGTGATCGCTCACAGCTGACTGTCACTGCATCCTCCTCCGTGCCCCCTCCTTTCCTCTGTGCCTCTCCGCTGTCCCCTGCATTCCTCTCTCCTTATCTGTCCCCCTCCGTTCTCCCCCTCCGTTCCTCTCTCCTTATCTGTCCCCCTCCGTTCTCCCCCTCAGTTCCTCCGTCCCCCTCCTCCTTCCTTTGTGTATGGATAGTCAGCTGACTCTGTCCATTCACATAACTGAAACATTGTAATCTCCTGTGATTACGATGTGTCAGTTTATGAATGGAGAGAAGCCGCCGTCTTCTCTCCATTCATTCTCAGTGCAGCTGAGGCTGCAGAGAAAGGGACTGGGGAATCTCTATCCTCTGTCTCTTTCTCTGTCTCAAGGGGGAGATATCAGAGGTCTGTTAAGACCCCTGATATCTCACCAAAGCCCCCCAAAAGGGCTGATTAAAAAAAAAAAAAAAAAAAAAAAAAAAAAAACAAAGAATAAAAAAATATTATTGTAAACAATAAAAATTGTAAAAAAAAAACAAAAAAAACATTCAACGTTCACCCCACCCCCCCCCAAAAAAAATCGCAAAAAAAAAAACTGTCACGTGACATTAAAAAAAAAGTATCGGTAATCGGTATCGGCGAGTACTTGAAAAAAAGTATCGGTAGTTGTACTCGGTCCTAAAAAAGTGGTATCGGGACAACCCTACTGCAGTGGAAGAAACAACCTCCTGGTTTAAATTCCCATCAGGCAGCCTAGCATTAATAGCAACTTTTGTACATCTTGTTAGAGGTGAGGAGTGTTCATGTGTGCATTCATGGGCAACTTGAGTCCCTTTGCTTCCTTGTGTCTTGTTTTCTAGACCGCACCCTATACTAAATTTCAATTGAATATCATGTGATAGCTCAGCTGCGCACTGAAACAGTCATCTGAAATTGCTGTTTTAACTTCTGCCTCTTGTTAACTCTCAGACCATCTTTGTTTATTGTGTTTATACTATAATAATGCCTGTTGTCCTTAATGCACTCTTTTTTTCCCAAGGCGTCTTTCAAGACAGCACCTGAGAGATAGTGACTCCTCCCATCGGACCACAGGAAACACCTTCCTCCAGAACTTTAAAGGGAGGCACCACCCCACCACACCTCAGTTTTTGTATCTCCTCCGGCCCAGAGGGAACATCTTTTGGAGGGGAGGCAGGATCTCTTGGGTGCTCCTGAGAGACCAGGTCTTTTTTTTTTTTCCCCCTCCTTCCTTTCTGAGACCTTCAGCCCCCCAGTCTTACCAGGGTTTTGACAGCGGTAGGTTCGGGCTCCTCTTACCCCCTAGGTGCTCAGGGAGAGCCACAGTAGATCGGGTGACCAGATCCAGTGTCCTGGGAGCGGCGGCTGTGCGTGCACCGCTGCCACTTTGCGTTGGCCGAGAGGAATTATCGGCCGCGCCCGGAAGTGACACTTCCTATTAGCAGGTCACTGGGTCAGCGCCTGACGTAATTTCCGGCGGCAGACGCAGGGGGAGGAGGCAGGGCAGCTATGGCCACGACATGCGTAGCTAGGAACCGGGAATATTGGGTTAACCAGCTTAAAGCTCATAGTAGCGGATTCACCAAAACAGAAGATTTTGGTTTCTTTTTTACCTTGTCCTCTGCGGCAGCCTATATAGCGGATGCTTCAGCCAAAGCAATTAGAATGTCGGCTCGATCCGCAGCCCTAACAAATTTGGCAGAATTTTGCTGAAGACTTGGCCAGTCCGGTGGGATTCCTTTTTCGGGTGACCTCTTTGGCCCTCATCTAAATACCATTCTAGACAGGACTGCCGTAGGAAGAAGTCCTTCCTGGTAAAGAAGAAACAACCCCAAAGAGTTCAGGAGCAGGACAGCAAGTCCCCAGGGGAGGAGGAAGAATTGGTCCACACAAAAAGTTAAAGGCAAAGGCGAGAGTCCTTTTCCCATCCTCCAACGCAAGCCAAAAAATCCCAATGACTCGACCCTGCGGGTGGGCGGAAGGCTGCAAAATTTCCTTCCTCACTGGTCAGGAATAAGATCAAATCAGTTTATGCTGACCACTCTTTTTCTCAGGGCTACACAATAGTTTACAGAACCCCCCTAAGAACATTTCTTGTGACGAATACCCCAAAGGAACCAGTAAAAGCCCTGGCCATGAAGTCCTCTTTAAGAGAACTGATGAAGCAGGGTGTAGTGATCCAAGTGCCGCCAGATGAGCAGCAACAGGGTTTTTATTAGATTTTTTTTTTTGTTTTGTTTTTTTGTTAAGAAAGCCAACAGGAAAATTCAGATTTGATTCTCCTTCATCTAAAACCTCTGAACAAATTTGTCAAGTACAGAAAGTTCAAGATGGACTAGATTTTTTTTTTTCAGTCAGAAATCTGCTGACCCCAAAATGTTACATGGCGTCAATAGACTTAATGGATGCATACCTGCATATCCCAATCTCGCTCCAGTCCCAGAAGTATCTCAGGTTGGCAGTAAAGAGGGAAGGCGTGATTCATCATCTGCAGTTCAGGGCCTTGCCATTCGGGCTGTCATCTTCACCTCAGATCTTTATCAAGGTGATGGCAGAAGCTCTAGCCCCGCTTTGTCTTCAGGGAATCGCAATGATTCCCTATTTAGACGACCTATTCTCAGGGGAGAGGTTGCAGGACAATTTACCCAAAGCGCACAACCATTTGGAATCTCTAGGATAGATTCTAAATCTTCAGAAATCCGCCCCAAATCCGTCACAGGAGATGTGATCAAATCGGCTTTATAGAAAAGAAGATTTTTCTCCCCCCAGAGAAAAAGGACAAGGTCCAGTGCGCTGTGTCAATGCTGCAGACCAACCAGCCAATAACGATGAGACCAGTTATGTCGGCATTAGGGGGTACTGACCTCAACAATGCCAGTTATTCAGTGGGCAAGACTGCACTTCAGGTGTCTACAGTCTTTTCTCCTGAGGTCATGGGACCACAGCTTAAGATCCCTGGACACGGAGGTGAAGATTCCAACCAGGATGAAGAGGTCACTATGGTGGTGGAAGAGTCTCAGGAGATCCTATCAAGGGGTCTAGATTGGGCCTTTCCAGTCGAAAGAAGACTGATAGATGTCAGCTCCTGGGGATGGAGGGCCCACCCAGAGACCAACTTCACTCAATGAAGTCGGTCCAAGGAGGAGGCGACAAGGTCCTCAAATTGGAGAGAACTGAAGGTGATCGCTTTTATGGTAGTATTCGTGCAGGATCTCCGTTTTTTTCACTTTCAAGTGTTAACAGACAATGCCACGGCTGTGGCTTATCTAAACAGACAGCGTGGCACAAGGAGCAGATCCTTACAAGCTCTGGCAACGGAAATCCTTCTGTGGGCAGAGAAGCACTTGCTATTCCTGTCAGCAATCCACCTAAAGGGGGACCCTAAACAGAATGGCGGATTTCCTGAGCAGGTGCCCCATTCAGGAAGCAGAGTGGTCTCTGAATCTGCAGGTCTTCGCAATGATTGCCAGTATGAGGGGACAGCCAGAGGTGGACCTGTTTTACCTCAAAGGAGAATGCACAGGTTCCTTAGTTCTTTTCCTTAATCGAGACAGATCACTAGGTATAGACGCTCTGGCGCATCCATGGAGATGGTTGCGCTACGCTATTCCCCCCCCCCCCCTTCCCCCCGAAAAGATACCAGTCATCCTAATTACTCAGTTTGGGCTGAAAAGGGCCTGGTTCTCAACCGTTCTGAGAATGGCGATCAAGCCTTGTTAGCAGAATCTGCTAATCCAGGGTTCAGTAAATCATCCAGCAGTGGCCAGCCTGTCTCTCGCAGCCTGGTATCTGAGGAGGAGCTTCTAAGGAGCAAGGGGTTTTCTGACCGTCTGATTAAAACTATACAATCAAGTAGAAAAAGGGCAACAAGGGCCTTCTATACTAACGTTTGGAAGGTCTATAATTCATGGTGCGGTTCATCTGCCCAAGACCCAAGGAGCATGGTTTCAATCTTTGAGTTCTTGCAAGATGGGGGACTAGCAGTCAGTACCTTGAAAGTACAGGTTGCTGCGCTACCAGTGTTCTTAGAAAGATCTGTGGCTTCTGAAGTTTCTGAACCTCTGGTAGTCAGATTTTTTTTTTTTTAGAGCTCTTGTAAGATCAAGACCAGCACTGGTCAGGAATTTGGGACTTGTCAGTAGTCCTGCAATCCCTAGCAAGGAGTCCATTTTAAGCTGTGGAGGAAACGTCACTCAGATATCTCACTCTTAAAGCTGTGTTCCTAATCGCCATTAGATCCTCACTGTCAAATCGGGGGGTATGGAGGCTGGTGCATCTGTAACATGTTAAACCCTAAATATGGGTGTAACCTATAACATAACCTGTTGCAAAAAGGTGAACTCCCTTAAAGCGGAGTTCCACCCAAAAATGGAACTTCTACTTTAAGGGAGGTGACCCCCTGACATGCCACATTTGGCATGTAATTTTTTTTTTGGGGGGGGGCTGGGACTTTTTTTTTTTTATATAGAGGTTCCCAGCTCCCACTTCCGGCGCACCGCGGCACCGGAAGGGAGATCACCTCCCTGCCCTCCCTCTCAGCAATCATCTGGGACACGTCCCAGATGATTGCCCGGCCAGTAACTGCGTGTGGCTTGCGAAGTGAGTGCCCGGCTGTGAAGCCACAGCCGGGTGCCCACAGTTACAATGCCGGTGCCGCGGAGAGGGGAGAGGGAGACCAGCGGGGCTTCATTCCCCCGCATCGCTGGATCCCTGGACAGGTAAGTGTCCGATTTTATTCATTTTTTTTAGAAGAACTCCACTTTAAGGTAAAATCCTTTAGACTTAAAGCAGAGTTCCATCCGAAAATGGAACTTCCGCTTATCCGGTGTCATATTTGCCACCTTTCAGGGGGGAGCAGATACCTGTCTAATACAGGTATTTGGTCCCATTTCCGGCGATAGAATCTGGGGCGATCTACGCCATGTCGTCCCCCCCCCCCCCCCGCTGTCTTCTGGGAGACACACACGGGTCCCAGAAGACAGCAGGGACCAGTCGGGACTCTCGCATGCGCAGTAGGGACCCAGGCTTTTTTATTTTCGACGGAACTCTGCTTTAAGACCACCTTAAAGTTGAACTGCAGGTCTCTTTATTGCATACTCGCATTGCATTGTATATTTCATACTTAAAGGAACCAATGTCGAGGGTGACCATTACTGTACTAGTCCGACAATGATCTGCAATCTTCTGTGGCCAGTGTATGGTCACTGTGATGAGTTAGTGTTACTAAACCCACAACAGTAAAATCTGGGTGCATGTGCAGTAAAGCATGCTTGTTATGCTCTCTGTGGAACCGAAGGGGTTTATCCTCCGCATTGTGTGTAAAGGCTGTGTGATCCTTAACTAACTCCAACCTATCTCTCGATAGACAAAATATAGCAGTGCAGCGCTCAATACAGGTCAGATGTATACACATAAAATGTACATATTAAACGTACATAAATAAAACACATGAGGCAAAGTCCCAAAAAGTATATCTTAGTCCGAGGAGATCAAAAGCTGCCCACTTGCAGAAGGGGGATCCCTCAGTTGGCAAGGAAAGGGTGCAGTGATAGGATCAGATTGTATTCGTTGTATCACCACCAATGTGAACCTCCACCAATGGTCTAGGCTGCTCACCTTATTAAGTGGACCTTCTGCGTTAACAGCAAGGTCACTTATGCATTCCCTTCCACAGGGTAGATTATAGAGATAGGGGTCCACAGGCAGTATCCCAAATTCAGTCTCATCGGTTGATATATATCATGTTAAAAACAAAAAATAACAGGACATAGTGCTCTCCATACGAAAAGGTATAAAATTTATTAAATAAGAAAAATATTACTCACAAAGCAAGCACTGTTTCCCAGTGCAGGAGAATACAGCATAAAGTGAACCAGATGGGTGGCTGTACTGACATCGCAGAGCCCCTCGCACGCGTATCGTCCGTGTGGACTTTCTCAGCGAATCTGCCAGATCTAGCATGTGAAAAGATATGTATACTCATTTTTTCTTTACAGGGCTAGTGAGGTTAGTGTTAGAATGTTGGTGGCTATAGATGCAGGGATTTTAGTTTTTGCATGGACTTTTACTTTAAATTTGTTTGCAAATATTAACCACCTCAATACAGGGCACTTGCACCCCCTTCCAGCCCAGGCCATTTTTCAGCTTTCGCCACTGTCACACTTTGAATGACAATTGTGTGGTCATGCTCACTCTAACCGTGTGAAATTGTTATAATTTTCTTCACACAAATAGAGCTTTCTTTTGGTGGTATTTAATCACTCCTGGGTTTTTTGGATTTTTTTTTTTTTTTTCCCTAAAAAAAAAAAAAATTCAAGAAAAAAAAATAATAACTTAATAAGGTGAGCAGCCTAGACCATTGGTGGAGGTTCACATTGGTGGTGATACAACGAATACAATCTGATCCTATCACTGCACCCTTTCCTTGCCAACTGAGGGATCCCCCTTCCGCAAGTGGGCAGCTTTTGATCTCCTCGGACTAAGATATACTTTTTGGGACTTTGCCTCATGTGTTTTATTTATGTACGTTTAATATGTACATTTTATGTGTATACATCTGACCTGTATTGAGCGCTGCACTGCTATATTTTGTCTATCGAGAGATAGGTTGGAGTTAGTTAAGGATCACACAGCCTTTACACACAATGCGGAGGATAAACCCCTTCGGTTCCACAGAGAGCATAACAAGCATGCTTTACTGCACATGCACATTCTTAGTTTCTGTGAGTAAATTTTGGAAATAAGTATTTTTTTCTCCTTCACTGGTGGGCGCTGAGGAGGCTGCACTGAGGTGGCACTTATGGGCACTGATTAGGTGGCACTGTTGAGGAGGCAAGGATGGACGGCATTGGTGGGTGGCATTGGTGGGCAGCACTGACTGGTATCACTAATGACCACTGATTGCTGGCACTGGTTGGCACTGATTGTAATCAGGGCACTGATTAGTGATATTGTAACATGAGTATCGCAAACAACGCTTTCGTGCGTTGGCGCCCCTATGCATGCGTTTACGTGCGTATGTCAGGGGGGAGGCTGCACAATTTTTTTGAGGGGGGGATTTTGTGCTTGGGTGTAACTTTATTTTACAATTTTAAAAAACGTTATTTTTTTCTTAGAGGTGTTTCCCCCCCCCCCCCCCCCCCCCCTTTCCCCCAGCCTGGGGGAAATAATTTAAGTCGGCAGCTACAAATACTGTAGCTGCTGATTTTTAATATATGGACACTTACCTGTCCAGGGCACCCGCGATGTCTGTACCCCAGCCAATTTTCCGATTGGCTGTCGCCATCTCCACTATCTGAAACCCACCGTGAAGCCTTTCGCGAAGCGTGCTGCGCTTTCTAATTGGCCCGGGGAAGGAGGAGAGGGGACAGCACCATCACCCGGAAGTGGGGGACAGGGACTTGTCAAAAACAAGTAGCTTTTTATGGCAATAACTTGCATATAAGCCTTTAAAATGAGCACTTTTGATTTTTCACATTCGTGTCCCGTCGACTTTAACAGTGTTCGTGTGTTCGTCTGAATTGTTTGCCTGTGTTCATCCTTATTGGGGACAGTCCCTTATGTGGATGTTTTTTTTTTTTTTAAATGAGACATGCAGGTCTAAAAGACCCTGGATGTCTCCCCTGTGTTCTACTGAATGTAATGCATTGCAGATCGCATTGCATTAAATCCTGCCCGTAATCACCGGGGACAATGATAATGGCGATACACACCGCTTCTGGGTCAGGAGCAAGAAGGGGAGGAGAGCGAACATGTGCTCTACTCCCTCCCCTCTAGCCAGTGGCACTCGCTATTCCAGTCCCGTGCCCGCAGATGAGCAAGCGGGGTGGGGGCACTTTGCCGACATGAGCCCTGCTGCTTGCCCACAGCAGGACTAAATGTAGAAGAAAATCTACCTGCCTGGAACTGCATGTCCTGGCGCATCACTGAGGATGACCTAACCCTAAAACTGCTTCCACCTCCTTTCTAACACCTATAAACTACCCTGTAGAAGGAAGATTGTTCTTGCCTAATTTCAGGGTGCTCTGGTCACGTGATCGACTCCCAGTAGGCTTTAGGGTAGAAGAGGGATGGCTAACAGATGCCCCATAGTAAGCCTATGGATGACGTTACCGCCCAGGCATTCCATCGGTTGGCACTCTCCTCTGATGCCAACTGCTGGGGAGATCAAGTAACTGGACCTAAGTGCTGTGAGAATAAATAAACATAGGCATGTTCCTTTTATAGGGTAGTTAGTATAGGAGTTAAGGGTGGGAGCTGTTTAAAGCATAGTTCTAGCTCAAAATGCTACTTTAGAGAGGGGGAAAAAAAAATAGGACTTGGCGGGATATGGGGATGGAACTTCCCCTTTAGAGTGATGGAGCCTCTTGTGAAGCCGTTGAGGCATAACAAGCAGTTAACTCTTGGGGGGGGATGGTTGTGGCTCCCACACAAAGTGGCACATAAATGTGAAGTAAAAGGAAATGATAAATGGTTTTCAAATGTATTTATTTTTTTTACGAATATATGAAAAGTGTGGCATGCATTTGTGGAGTGCACGACTTATAGTTGTCCTGTGGACATATTCTCCCACCTGAGCTGTGGATCTCATGGGCCTCTTGGCTGCTCCTCTGATTAATGCTCACCTTGCCAGTCAGTTTCGGTGGACGGCCATGTCTTGGTAGGTTTGCAGTTGTGCCATATTCTTTCCATTTTCGGATGGAGTGCTCCGTCAGAGATTCAAAGCTTGGAATATTTTTTAGAATTTAACGCTGCTATAAACTTCACAACTTTATCCCTGACCTGTCTGGTGTGTTTCTTGGCCTTCATGATGCTGTTTGTTCATGATGGTTCTCTAACAAACCTCTGAGGGCTTCACAGAACAGCTGTATTGATTCACACAGATGAACTCTATTTACCGATTAGGTGATTTCTGAAGGCAATTGGCTCCACTAGATTTTAGTTAGGGGTATTGGCATAAAGAGGGCTAAATACAAATGCACATAAACATTTAGAAAACCATTTATAATTTTCCTTCCACTTCACACTTATCTGCCACTTTGTTGGTCTATCACATAAAAAAATCCCAATAAAATACATTTACGTTTTTGGTTGTAACATGACAACGTGGAAAATGTCAAGGGGGTGTGAATACTTTTTCAAGCCACTGTAGTTAACTCTTTTTGCAGACTTTAGCAATAGAGCCTTCTTACTGTGTGCTGGGGTGTGATGGCTCAGAAGGATGTGCTTTTTCTTATAAGGACACTTTTGTTTACTCCCACTGCTTTGCAGTCATATGAGGTCATGTCTCAGAGGGAGAGGTTGCGTGTTCTGCATTGTGTGTGTTTGTTTTTTCCCCTCAGATATTTAGTGGATTCTTTCTCTTTGGCAGAGAGTTACTGAATATTTAAACTTGAATGATCATTGTATAGATTTTAGGACACTGTTTTAGTAAATTGTAAGAACACTGCATAGTCACAGAAAATGAATGCACTTAGACTCTGGCATCTTCTAGTTTTAGATGCAAAAAAAAGGAAGATGGTGGCAATTTATGTATATGGAATATACTATAAATAATTATACTTGCAGTATACCAGTTTCTCCTGCTTGGAGCACAGTGTTTTGTTTCAGTCCCTCCCACCTTCTGGAATCGAAACACTGTAAATTAGGAGGGTCAGTTCTCACAATCTGCTGATTGCAGACATTTTTTAAATACTGTACACTTCAGCTGAGAGGGCATACCTGGGCTGCTGTGCATAATGTCTACTACAGTGTAAGGGCTGCTTGATTAACCACTTGTTTACTGGGCACTTAAACCCCCCCTCCTATCCAGACCAGCTTTCCGCGTTGACGCAACTTTAAATGACAATTGTGCGGTCATACAATACTGTATCCAAATGAAATTTTTATCATTTTTTTCCCCACGAATAGAGCTTTCTTTTGGTGGTATTTGATCACCCCTGCGGTTTTTATTTTTTGTTAAAAAAATGTAAAGACCGAAATTTTCTTTTTTTATTATTTTGTTATAAAAATTTTAAAACAGGAAATTTTTTCTCCTTCATTGATGTACGCTGATGAGGCAGTGATGTACGCTGTCAGGTGGCAATGGCAGGTGCCACAAATGAGGCATAATTGCCTCTTCCTCTTCGGGACCGATGTCGCTTGCAGATGAGCCGGTTTTAGGCCCCTTTCACACTTATACGACTTGTCTCACGATTTTGTACTGCAAATCGTATGACAAGTCATTCTCCATGATTTTCAATGACTACCATTCATATTGGCACGACTTTAAGTCGTGCCGACTTGAAAGTAGTCCCTGCACTACTTTGGTCCAACTTCTATGCGAGTTGTACTCCATAGACCTCAATGTTAAACCCTCAAGTAGCATGCAAATCGTGCCTGAATAATATAGACACGATTTCAGTACGACTTTGTAAGCACAAGCCTGGCTCACTGATCGGGAAAGGAAAACTTTTTTTCCTTTCGCAATGAGCGACAGGCAGTGCTGACAGCTGTCTGGTATGAATCCTGAGGGGGAACGCCGCGCCAAGTTTTTAAATGAAAAAAACGGCGTGGGTTCCCCCCCAGGGGCATACTAGGCCCTCAGGTCTGGTATGGATCTAAGGGGAACCCCCTACGCCGAAAAATCGGCGTGGGGTCCCCCCCAAAATCCATACCAGACTCTTATCCAAGCACGCAACTCGGCCGGTCAGGAATGGGGGTGGGGACAAGCAAGCGGCCCCCCCCCCTCCTGGACCGTTCCAGGCCGCATGCCCTCAACATGGGGGGGTGGGTGCTTTGGGGCATGGGGGGCTCCCTGCGGGGCCCCCCCACTCCAAAGCACCTTGTCCCCATGTTGATGAGGACAAGGGCCTCTTCCCGACAACCCTGGCCATTGGTTGTCGGGGTCTGCGGGGGGCTTATCGGAATCCGGGAGCCCCCTTTAATAAGGGGACCCCCAGATCCCGGCCCCCCACCCTATGTGAATGAGTATGGGGTACATCGTACCCCTACCCATTCACCTAGGGAAAAAAGTGTCAATAAAAAACACAGTACACAGGTTTTTATTAGGCAGCTCTGGGGTCTTCTTCCGACTTCGGGGGTCTTCTTCCGACTTCGGGGGTCTTCTTCCGACTTCGGGGGTCTTCTTCCGACTTCGGGGGTCCTCTTCCGACTTCGGGGGTCCTCTTCCGACTTCGGGGGTCCTCTTCCGACTTTGGGGGTCCTCTTCCGACTTTGGGGGTCCTCTTCCGACTTTGGGGGTCCTCTTCAGACTTCTCCCGGTGTCCGCATCTTCTGCCGGCTCCACCGCTATCTTCTGCCGCTCTTTTGCCAGCGGTGGTCCGGACTTCTGGATAGTCTTTCTCCCTCTTCTCTTCCAGAGATGTTGACACGACGCTCTCTCCAGCTGCAATGGTCTCTGAACGCTCCGCAACGGACTTATATAGGCGGTGACCCCGCCCCCTTATGCCGTCACAGTCCCTGGGCATGCTGAAGGGCGCGTGCACAGGGGAGGCCATTATATGACGGCCTTCCGGAAAATCAGGTCCGCGCTGTGGCCGTCATTCGGCTATAGCGCGGATGCCAAGAGGTTAAATATACCAAGGGGGGAGCTGAAAAGTTCCCGGCCCCACCAAGAGGGAAATGAGCTAGATAGGGCAACAAAACTTGCCTGCTATTCTACATATATATTCTCCCCCCCCCCCCCCCCCCCCCCCCCCCCACCGGTTCAACACATTTGGCACATTGTCCGATTTCATCTGCTCTGTTGCTTCTATGACCTCTGAATTCTTTGCAAATGTGTGTCCTTTCAGACTGGGTTCACATTGGTGCAATATGCGAACTGATCTAGGGGGTGTCATCAACTTTGTTCTGACACTTCAGCAGTTCGCATATGGCAGTGTGAACTGTCTGCGCGTTAGGTGCGATGCGGGAACCCGTAGTGGATTCGCAGGGTTCCCACATCACACCTATGTTAACCGAGCCATAGTGTCTTTTTGAGGTTAGGAAATGGGTGGTTGTTAGAGCAAGATCGGGTGCATGGTCTGTGTACTGAAACACTAAATCCTTCAAAACAGCCAGTGTCTTTCCTGCCTTGTGTGAGGGAGCATTGCCCTGCAAAAAGCAGTATTTTCCCATAGCTTTCCTCACCACATTTCTATCAATGCCGCTCGTACTTTGTTCAGCAAGTCGCAGTAGTAGTCTGCAGTAATTTTAAGTGTGCTGCCGTGTACCCCTACAGATACCAGTGTCCAAGCAGAGTTTACTACCGCCTTAATGGATTTGGCTCTCTTGGAAGCAGGTGTTCAAATATACAAGTTCTGCTGATTCTATTCATTGGTTGCTGCTCCAGGAATAGTATGTGGCACTTGTTCCAATTTCATAAACTAAATCCCATAGGTGTTTGCTTTGAGATTTGTTTTAAAAATGGGCATTTTTTCTGCTTCAGAAATATAGCAGTTCTATGTAGACCTCTGTAGCCACGGTATCAAATTATAATGGTTTTGCTTTTATCAAAAGTAATGACTAGTAAGTTTGAATATTCACAGAAGCTGCTTTTTCAGGTTTCTGGAAAAATTATACAAAGCATTCACAGGGAACCTGGTCTTTTTTCTCTGGTGTATGCAGTTGGTGTATGTTGTACTGCCAGAGATTAGCATGAAGCTGCCAGCTTTTCCCATATGGTTTGCTCATGATTTATTAGTTGGCTTTGTACAGTGTGACAGGACAAATGCAAGTTGACATATGTAGCTGTACTTTGTAGCTTTGTCTTGTACTCCAATTTGTTTTTTGTTTTGTGTATCCTGTAATTCTGCCTCTATAAGCAATTTGCTTTTTGGGAGCAGTAAAAACACACAATTGAGGTTTATGTTTTTACTGCTCCCCTTCAAGTTGTAAAAGCAGCAGAAGGGGGTGTACACATGTCAAGTCCATGAGGCTTTGACACCGATCGCATTCAGCGGGAGGTGCTGCCCATCAGGTGCAGGCCCATTCATCTGTGTGTGTGTGTGTGTGTGTGACCAAATTGCAACCGCATAGAGCCCTGATCACAACATCATGTCTGGGAGTTCATGAAGCGGCAGGATTTGAGGCAGCCTACATCCACAGAAGGTCTGTGTGAGTAGTTCCCCAAGATGTTTAGAACAACCTCCCTGCCAAGTTCCGTGAAAGGTGTGCAAGTGTACCTAGAAGAACTGATGCTGTTTTAAAGTCAAAGGGTGGTCACACCAAATTTTGATTTCTCTTCTATTCATGTACACTTTTTTTAGTAAAAAAAAAATATATATATTGATAAAAATAAACTAAAACTTCTGTTTTATCAAATCATTCTTAATTTACAACATTTATTCACACCTGCCTAAAACTTTTGCATAGTTGTGTGTGTGTGTGTGTGTTTTTATGTGTATATTATGTATGTGTACACTGCTCGAAAACACATCAGATCTCAACAGGGAAAAAATATGCTGGATATCTATACTGATATGGACTAGGTAATGTGTTAGACCCCGAAAATGAAGTGAAAAAATGATACAGCAGGCTAGTCAGTTTTGGTGAAATTTCATTACAGCAACTCAAAAATGGTACTCTGGCCCCACGTGCTTGTATGTATGCATGCTTGACAACGTTGGGGCATGCTCCTAATGAGACTGGAGTGTGGATGGTGTCCAGGGGTATTTCCTCCTAGATCTGGACCAGGGCATCACTGAGCTCATGAACAGACTGAGGTGCAACGTGGTGACGCCAGATGGACTGATACATAATGTCCCAAAGGTGTTCTAACGGATTTAATTCCGATACCGAATGGTAGTCAGGGTGCCATTCTCTAGCCTGAAGAGGTCTGTGTGTCCCTCTATGGACAATGCCTACCCAGAGTCACTTTTATTCCTATTACAAGAAATGTAAACATCCCTTGTAATAGAAAAAAGCATGACAGGACCTCTTAAATATGAGATCTGGGGTCAAAAAGACCTCAGATCTCATATTTGGACTTAAATGCAATAAAAAAAAAAAAATTAAATTTGTCATTTTTTCAAAATGGCCCTTTAACCACTTGACGACCGCCTCACGCCGATGTACGTCGGCAAAGTGGCACGGACAGGCAAAATCACGTACATGGTACGTGATTTGCCTTCCGCGGGTGGGGGGTCCGATCGGACCCCCCCCCCGGTGCCCGAGGCGGTCGTCTTTTGTCCAGCGGCGATCGGTGGTGAGGGGGAGACCATCCGTTCGTGGCCCCCCCCTCGCGATCGCCGCCGGCCAATCGAATCATTCCTTTGCTGCTGTATGCTAAACAGCAGCAAAGGAAATGATGTCATCTCTCCTCGGCTCGGTAATTTCCGTTCCGGCCCGAGGAGAGAAGACATCAATGTGAGTGCACCAACACACACACACACAGTAGAACATGCCAGGCACACAAAACACCCCGATCCCCCCCCCCCCCCGTCACAAACTGACACCAGCAGTTTTTTTTTTTTTTTCTGATTACTGCATAGTGTCAGTTTGTGACAGTTACAGTGTTGGGACAGTTACTGTTACCCCCCTTTAGGTCTAGGGTACCCCCCTAACCCCCCCTAATAAAGTTTTAACCCCTTGATCACCCCCCGTCACCAGTGTTGCTAAACGATCATTTTTCTGATCGCTGTATTAGTGTCGCTGGTGACGCTAGTTAGTGAGGTAAATATTTAGGTTCGCCGTCAGCGTTTTATAGCGTCAGGGACCCCCATATACTACCGAATAAATGTTTTAACCCCTTGATTGCCCCCTAGTTAACTCTTTCACCACTGATCACCGTATAACCGTTACGGTTGACGCTGGTTAGTTTGTTTATTTTTTTATAGTGTCAGGGCACCCGCCGTTTATTACCGAATAAAGGTTTAGCCCCCTGATCACCCGGCGGTGATATGCGTCGCCCCAGGCAGCGTCAGATTAGCGCCAGTACCGCTAACACCCACGCACGCAGCATACACCTCCCTTAGTGGTATAGTATCTGAACGCATCAATATCTGATCCGATCAGATCTATACTAGCGTCCCCAGCAGTTTAGGGTTCCCAAAAACGCAGTGTTAGCGGGATCAGCCCAGATACCTGCTAGCCCCTGCGTTTTGCCCCTCCGCCCGGCCCACCCAAGTGAAGTATCGATCGATCACTGTCACTTACAAGGCACTAAACGCATAACTGCAGCGTTCGCAGAGTCAGGCCTGATCTCTGCGATCGCTAACAGTTTTTTTGGTAGTATTTTGGTGAACTGGTAAGCACCAGCCCCAGGCAGGGTCAGGTTAGCACCAGTACCGCTAACACCCACGCACGCAGCATACGCCTCCCTTAGTGGTATAGTATCTGAACGGATCAATATCTGATCCGATCAGATCTATACTAGTGTCCCCAGCAGTTTAGGGTTCCCAAAAACGCAGTGTTAGCGGAATCAGCCCAGATACCTGCTAGCACCTGCGTTTTGCCCCTCCGCCCGGCCCTGCCCACCCAAGTGCAGTATCGATCGATCACTGTCACTTACAAAACACTAAACGCATAACTGCAGCGTTCGCAGAGTCAGGCCTGATCCCTGCGATCGCTAACAGTTTTTTTGGTAGTATTTTGGTGAACTGGCAAGCACCAGCCCCAGGCAGCGTCAGATTAGCGCCAGTACCGCTAACACCCACGCACGCACTGTACACCACCCTTAGTGGTATAGTATCTGAACGGATCAATATCTGATCCGATCAGATCTATACTAGCGTCCCCAGCAGTTTAGGGTTCTCACAAACGCAGTGTTAGCGGGATCAGCCCAGATACCTGCTAGCACCTGCGTTTTGCCCCTCCGCCCGGCCCAGCCCACCCAAGTGCAGTATCGATCGATCACTGTCACTTACAAAAGACTAAAACGCATAACTGCAGCGTTCGCAGAGTCAGGCCTGATCCCTGCGATCGCCAACAGATTTTTTGGTAGCGTTTTGGTGAACTGGCAAGCGCCAGCGGCCTAGTACACCCCGGTCGTAGTCAAACCAGCACTGCAGTAACACTTGGTGACGTGGCGAGTCCCATAAGTGCAGTTCAAGCTGGTGAGGTGGCAAGCACAAGTAGTGTTCCGCTGCCACCAAAAAGACAAACACAGGCCTGTCGTGCCCATAGTGCCCTTCCTGCTGCATTCGCCAATCCTAATTGGGAACCCACCGCTTCTGCAGCGCCCGTACTTCCCCCATTCACATCCCCAACCAAATGCAGTCGGCTGCATGAGAGGCATTTTCTTTATGTCCTCCCGAGTACCCCTACCCAACGAACCCCCCCAAAAAAGATGTTGTGTCTGCAGCAAGCGCGGATATAGGCGTGACACCCGCTATTATTGTCCCTCCTGTCCTGACAATCCTGGTCTTTGCATTGGTGAATTTTTTGAACGCTACCATACACTAGTTGACTATTAGCGTAGGGTACAGCATTGCACAGACTAGGCACACTTTCACAGGGTCTCCCAAGATGCCATCGCATTTTGAGAGACCCGAACCTGGAACCGGTTACAGTTATAAAAGTTACAGTTACAAAAAAAGTGTAAAAAAAAAAAAATATATGAAATAAAAAAAAATAGTTGTTGTTTTATTGTTCCCTCTCTCTCTATTCTCGCTCTCTATTGTTCTGCAAACACTTCTAGACGTAAATGCGACATGTAAATGAAACGGACGTTTTTAGATACCGGTTTCTAGCTGTCAAGTTTAATCGTTCAGGAGAGGTTAAACAGCGTCCCGTGTACATGAAGCCTTACACAATGATGATGCATTTTTAAGATGGCTGCACCACTGTTTGCTAGTTCATATGAGCAGCTTCTTTGGTTATCTTTAAAGTTTACTCTTTTTAATTCAAAACGAATACAGCGACTCTGAGGTTTTCCTTGCTTGTAAGTTGGCCTAAATGCTTGCTTGCCTGAAACCTCTTAGGTTAAAACATTGTGTAATGTAGCAGAACCTGGTTAGCTGTCGCCACCCCTCTGTTAGCCTAGTTTTTGTATGCACGTGAGGATTAGAATTCTCACTTCCTGTCTTGGTGACTGGGCCAAAAAAAGAAATGAAATGCAAAATCTGGCATTTGGAACAGAATGCATGAGGGAAAATCTCCCAATAGACACCTATTGAATGAGAGCTGTCAAAGCTGTGATTTTTGCCTCGATTGAGAGGTTCCCCCTCTCTTCCTGTTGTGTTTGGCACAGAAAGGAGAGGAAACCTCTACAACATAAATTTTGCAGTAAAATCCACCCTGTCCAACACAGTAAGGGCAATGCACTGCATTGCTTTGCCTGCAGTTCAAATGCACCCTCAGTAGGGCATGCTGCTTCCAAAGAAACACAAAGCATGACAGACACAGCCTCTGAACTGCCATGTATAAATGATGTCAATGGGATTTTTGAAGACAATTGTTACAAAAGCAGAAAAAAAAAATCTGTTAAGACGGGTCCTAAGAAAAAGGTTTTGGTAACACTTCATGGCCTAAAGGCTGTTATTTTATACATGTGTTTGAAGTTCTGCTAACCCTTCTTATACACTTGGAACCAGGCGTCCTCTCCTGTGCTGAAAGCGATGTCTAATTTACCTGCACACTATTCCATACAGTGCGCATTGGAAGCTGCAGCTAGGTGCATTAAATCCTAATTTTTAGGCTGAATTACATCAAGTGTCATTTAGCCCAGGGCTTGACAAATTTGCTTGGAATCTAGGAGCCAGCTAAAAAAGTTAGGAGCCAGGTTTTTTTTAAACGACCGACAAAGCTTTATTTTCAATATAAAAAATAACTAATCTTAAATTTACACAGAAAAAGACCGCCCTGCTAGAGGCCCGAATAGCGTCACTAAAACGACGGTAAAGCAGCGCTAAAAAATAGCGCCGCTTTACCGCCGACGCCCCCCGCGGCTCGGTGTGAAAGGGCTCTAAGGGTCCGATCAGGTCCGCCTGAAAAACAGACAGGCGAACCTGATCAGACAGCCCATGTGAAAGGGGCCAAGCAGGGAGATAACAAATAAATTAATTTTAATTAGGAAAAAAAAATAAAGAGTTTTTATATAAATATAAAAAAAAATAAAATCTATTACGAAAAAAAAAAAAAGGCTATCCCCACATTCACTTCCTTCTCTTCTCCACTTTGGGAAGGAGATGGGCAGTGAAAACAGGCAGGTATTTTGCATTAGCATTGCATTAGCATTGCTGGTTGCAATACCAACGGCCACCACAAGATGGCGCCAGATTTCAGAAGGACTCCAGAACTACCGAAGAAGGCCGCAAAGCCGGGGCCTCAATTACCGGCCGGCGCGGCCCGACGCGATCGCACGGGGGGGGGTCGGAGTCCGCACAGAGGCAGGATACCCCCAGCTGTGCAGCCCCAGGCGCCAGGTCGCTAATTCTAGTCGCAAATGCGACCTGGCGCCCGGGATTTGTCGAGCCCTGATTTAGCCCCTTCCTCCCAATCTTCATTGTCCTTCCAGCTATTTTCTCTCTGCTCTGTGAGTCATTTTAGGCCGCTTATACACAATGCAAATTTCTTTTCTGTAACCATGGGTTGCTGGAAAGAGATTTGCACGTTTCCCCAAACAGTGCTGACAGGGGGACCCCTTCCTGCCGGGCCGTTTTCCAAAGACAGTGATTGTTGCTAGCAGCTATAGCAGCTGCTAGTGATAATCGTAAGAGAATCTGGCAGGCTGGTTGTACCCAAGTTGTTCAACTTGGTACATTCTGTCTGTCCATTAACCACTTCCAGACCGCCACACGCCGATGTACGTCCTCACTTTGAGGACGGATATTGTTGTTATGGCAGCAGCTAGCTACCATAACCCCAGGATCCCCATGTTTGGCCGGCGGTCCGGTACAAGATAAAAGTGGTCTCTGCGGCAGATTCACCGCAAGATCACTTTTTATCGGTGGTGGGAGAGGGGCCCCCCCTCCTGCCGCAATCCGGTGCCCTCCGCCGCTGCCGACAGCTCCGGTAATCGGGATCCTTCCCGTGGCTGTGCATGGAGACGAGCGAGGGGAAGATGGCCCCCACCCGTCTCCATGACACTGCAGGGCGGAAGCGACGTCAAAACGTCACTTCCACCCATATCGCTTAAATTTTTTTTATTTATTTTTTTCATTTTTTTTTTAAATGACACTTTTTTTTTTTTTTTTGCATTTTAGTGTAAATATGAGATCTGAGGTCTTTTTGACCTCAGATCTCATATTCAAGAGGTTCTGTCATGCTTTTTTTCTATTACAAGGGATGTTTAAATTCCTTGTAATAGGAATAAAAGTGACACAATTGAATTTTTTTTTTTTTTTTTTTTAAATAAAAGGTAAAATAAATAAGAAATTTTTTTTTTAAACACGCCCCCTCCCGCCGAGCTCGTGTGCAGAAGCGAACGCGTATGTAAGTAGCGCTTGCATATGAGGTATCGCCGCGATCGGTAGAGCGAGAGCAATAATTCTAGCCCTATACCTCCTCTGTAACACAAAACATGCAACCTGTAGAATTTTTTAGATGTCTCCTATGGAGATTTTTAAGGGTAAATGTTTGTCGCCATTCCACGAACGGGTGCAATTTTGAAGCGTGACATGTTGGGCATCAATTTACGCTACGTAACATTATATTTCACAATATTAAAAACTTGGGCTAACTTTACTGTTGTCGTTTTTTTTTTTTTTGTTTTTTTTTAATTCAAAAAAGTGTTTTTTTTTAAAAAAAAGGTGCGCTTGTAAGACCGCTGCGCAAATACGGTGTGGCAAAGTATTGCGACCGCCATTTTATTCTCTAGGGTGTTGGGGAAAAAAATGTATGTTTGGGGGTTCTAAGTAACTTTCTAGCAAAAAAAAAAAGTTTAACTTGTAAACAACACATCTAAAAAGAGGCCCGGTCCTTAAGAGGTTAATAGTTAGAATCTCGGCCACTTCCTGCTGAACCGGCTAAGATTCGAACTGTGTATGGCCAACCTTAGTCTCAATGTTGAGCGATCGCTGTATAGAGTGATTTGAATACAAATGCAGTCTGACTAGGAACCAGTGTTAATTTTGGCAGCAAATTTCAATTTAGTTTTAGTCTTAGGACTGAAATGGCATTTTTAGCTTTAGTCCCATTTTTTAGTCTTTTGAAAGTGTTTTAGTCTTTGACTAAAATGCCATTTTAGTTTTAGTCCCATTTTAGTCATCATATTTTAGTCGACTAAAATCTCCAGTACGTTTTAGTCTAATATAATCATTTTAGTCAACTAAACTTGAATGTGCACAGTACACAGCCCCCCACAGTACACTGCCCCCCACCCTATGCATAATACAAAGCCCCCATAGTACACAAAACACAGGCCCCACTCTCTGCACAATACAAAGCCCCCCACAGTACACAGCACACCCCCCCACCCTCTGCACAATACAAAGCCCCCCACAGTACAGCCCCCCCCCACCCTCTGCACAATACAAAGTCCCCCACAGTACAGCCCCCCACCCTATGCACAATACAAAGTCCCCCACAGTACAGCCCCACCCCCTACTCTCTGCACAATACAAAGCCCCCCACAGTACAGCCCCCACCCTCTGCACAATACAAAGCCCCCCACAGTACAGCCCCCACCCTCTGCACAATACAAAGCCCCCCACAGTACAGCCCCCACCCTTTGCACAGTACAAAGCCCCCCACAGTACACAGCACAGCCCTCCACCCTCTGCACAATACACAGCCCCCCACAGTACAGCCCCCACCCTCTGCACAATACAAAGCCCCCCACAATACACAGCCCCACCCCTGCATTCCCAGGAGACCCCCAGTATCCTGGGACAGCACTGCCAGTGTACTCTAAAGTTAAGAATAAATCACTGCCAGCCCTTTCTCATACACAGCTCCTCCTGTGTCACTCTCATTGTAAATCAAAGTCTCTAAATTTACCTCATAGCTTTGTTCTTGCATGGACCCGGTCACATGACTGCTCTCCTCTGAAGATTCATGGATGGTCATATGACCGCTCTCCTCCTCCTCCAATCTAAAGCAATACTCGGAGGAGGAGAGCGGCCAACAAGAACAAAGCTATTACGGTTAGAGGCTTCAGCTTACAATGAGTGACACAGGAGGAGGAGCAGTATAGAAGAAAGGGCTGGCAATGATTTTTTCCTAATGATAGACTTTGCTGGCAGTGCTGTCCAAGGGCCAGGAGAGGCGGGTGGTTGGCTTGACCACCCCCCAATGTGTGGCACGTGGGGGCGAACTGCCCGATCCCCGCCCCCATTGGTAATAAACAAATATACGCCGATAAATACAGTAAATTCATGAGGGTAAACGTCCCCCCTCGCCAATAACGTCCCGTTTTCGTTAACGAAAGCTGATTCTATTTTCATCATAATTTTTGTCAGTACGTTTAGTTTCGTTTTCGTCACTGTAAAAAAGCCCCTGATGAAAATTATGACAAACGTTTTCGTTGACTAAATTAACACTGCTAGGAACGCCCATTCCTTGAGCCTTTATAGCCACCAACAAGCACACCCATTTGCTGTTTTCATAAGACCTTCCAAGAGCCAGCCCACTGCTTGAGAGGACTCTAGAAAGAAGGTAGAGTGCTGTGTTTACAGGACGATACTATCACACCCTGCAGTCCCCTCCGACCAGCCATGATCTTACAGCACAGTATAAAAACAGCACACAGATAACCTAGTGATAACATGACTGGGTGTATAATGCCGCGCACACACGAGCGGACTTTCCGGCAGACTTGGTCCGGCGGACCGGACTTCGGACAATTCAATCGTGTGTGTGTGTGGGCTCCAGCTGACTTTTTTCCCCCAAAAGTCCGACGGACCTAAAAATAAAACATGTTTCAAAGCTTTCCGACGGACTCTAGTCCGGTCAAAAAATCCGCTCGTCTGTATGCTAGTCCGATGGACTAAAACCAACGCTAGGGCAGCTACTGGCTATCAACTTCCTTATTTTAGTCCAGTTGTACGTCATCATGTACAAATCCGTCGGACTTTGGTGTGATCGTGTGTAAGCAAGTCCGTTCGTTAGGGAAGTCCGGCGAGAGTAGACAGTCGGACCAGTCCAGTCAAAAATTCCGCTTGTGTGTACGCGACATAAGAGTATATACAGGTCAGGGGATAACCTTAGCCACTTCAGCCCCGGAAGGATTTACCCCCTTCTTGACCAGGCCATTTTTGCGATACGGCATTGCGTCACTTTCACTGACAATTGTGTGGTCGTGCGACGTTGCACCCAAACAAAATAGATTTCCTTTTTTTCCCCCACAAAAATAGCTTTCTTTTGGTGGTATTTGATCACCTCTGCGTTTTTTTTGTTTTTGTTTTTTTTTGCACTATAAACAGAGTGACAATTTCGAAAAAAAACAAAAAACTGTTTACTTTCTGCTATAATACATATCCAAAAAAATATATAAAAAAACAAATTCATCCGTTTAGGCCAATATGTGTAATAAAAGAAAAAGAAAGAAAAAAAAATTGCAATAAGCGTATATTGATTGGTTTGCGCAAACGTTATAGCGTCTACAAAGCCAGGGTCCCCATGCTGACCCTTGTGCACAGCCAAAAAGGCCTACTTATAAGCATGCATCAGAACTGAAGGAAGATGGTGGCCTGGTTGGATGAACCCCGTTTTCTTTTACATCATGTGGATTGTCTAGTCTAGTGTGTTGCTTACCTGGAGAAGAAATGGCACCAGGATGCAGTATGGGAAGAAGGCAAGCCGTACAAGACAATGCAATGTTCTGTTGAGAAACCTTGGCCCTGTGAATGTTGCTTTGACATATCGCCTACCTAAACATAGTTACTGACCAAGTACACCCCTTCATAGAAACAGTATTTCCTGATGGCGGTGGCCTCGATCAGCAGGATAATGCAACCTGCAATACTGCAAAATAGTTCAAGAGTAGTTTGAGGAAAATGGCAATGAGTTTGAGTTGTTGTGACTTGGCCTCCAAATTCTCCAGATCTCAGTCAAGTCGAGCATCTGTGAAATGTACTGGAAAAACAAGTCCAATCCATGGAGACTCCACCTTGCAGCTCACAGAATTTAAAGGATCTGCGACTGACGGCTTGGTGCCAGATACCACAGCATACCTTCAGAGGTCTAGTGGCATCCATGCCTCGATGAGTTAGGGTTGTTTGATGGCGAAAGGGGGACCTACACAATACTAGGTGGGTGGTCATAAAGTTATGGTTATTCGCTGTATATTGCAAACTAAAAGATTTGTTTTAATATCTTTAACTGTTTGTCAGGAAGGAGAGTGGCAAAGAAAGGTATATGAGCACAATAAACTTCAACTTTAAGCAAACTGGTTGTCTTTACGCTGACTTTATTGTTGCTGCAGCCAGCTGTCATAAATTGCTCTGCAGCATGAACATGTAATTGCAGTCTGATTTTGTCCCATTATTTGTTTTAGGTAAAAATATCCTATATTTAAAACGTATGGAAATAAACAAGTGGGTGAAATGGACTAAATTTGGTCACCTGATGTTAGGACCTCGTCAACACCTATGTTTTGAAATCGTGGGCAGAATAGCTAGATTCTGCCTACAATTACAGAATCGTAGCAAATGGCAGGATGCGGTTGCGGTGTCATTATTAATGGCACCCCAAACGCAGTGCGATCGCCCTCCGCCCCGGTTGTGTGACAGAATGCATGAAAATTGCGTCCAAAAACTAAAAAGCCAAACGCGCATGGCTCAGTGACAAAATTTTGGTACATGAGCTGCTTTGGTGTGGAGGGAGGCCCATTACTAATGCTAAGGATTTTATATATATATATATATATATATATATATATATATATATATATATATATATATATATATATATATATATATATATATATATATATATATATATATATATATATATATTGTAGTTTTTTGTAGTTTTTTGTTTTTATTTGCTGCGAGAGCTGTTTTAATGTGGGTTATAATCATTGAGGTCAGGCATTATGTACCAAACATGAATAACTTTCAAGTAAATTGCATTGTTTATACGGTCTAATGGTTGTGTATGTTCTTATATATGTTTGCTTTTCTTTGCAAGCCCCCTGTTTGTGACATGGAAGATAGGACGGGACAAAAGATTGCGTGGATGCATAGGAACCTTTTCTGCCATGAACCTGCATTCTGGTCTCAGGGAGTACACACTTACCAGGTATTTGCAACATTTATTTCACCGCTACATATTTTTTTTTTTTTTTTTTAAGGTTACGATTTTTTTAAACTTTGTTGCAATATAGTTGTGTGATATATTTTTTTACAGTGTTTGCATTTGACCTTGCCAGGTATAACTAGCATGCCTGAACCAGGAACCCTTTACTAAGTGCAGAAAACTTTCTTTGGAGACCCAGAACATATTATATATATTTTTTTTTTTTTTTAAGTAGTTGATTTGTACAGCAATTTTGTAATCCTAGTTATTTATGCAGATCCTATGCAGCCCTCATGCACTCATTTACCACACTGAAATGTGTATTTGTTTTCTGCAATAGAAACAAAACTGCTAAAACCTGCAGGGTACATATGATTGGCATATTTTATAGATATTACTAGTATAAATGAAATCCTATAAATAGCTTAGACCAGGGGTAGACAACCTTTCAGTAGTGGAGATCTACCTGGACAACATCAAAGATCCACTGGACTGGTTTCTGGCCTGGTTGGTCTCAATGCTAGCCTGACTGTGTGCGCTCCTAGTTCTCGCCAATGTAAGTAGTGTGTCGGGCAATGTGCAGAGGTCAGTAGTGTGTAAGGCAGTGGAAGATCTACTTGTGGTACACTGGTCCCTTCTTGCCCTCTACTCTCATCCATTCCACATGATATCGCAGACAAGCACCCTGCATTGAGTGGAGAGGACTAGTTGGGATCGTCACACTACACCCTGGTGCACAAGAGCCGAAACTTGCTCAAGCCAAGAGTAAACCCTAGGCAGCAAAGGCATTTCCCGCCCCGCAGCTGCATGCATGCAAAGGACGTATCACGAGGCTATGAAGTCCTCTGCCGCATAGGATGCGCTTTGACTGCTTCCCAGGTGAAAAGCTCAGGCAACTAACACGCTTGAGCTCATTGCTCCTCTGTGCTGCTTTGCTGCTAGCACTTGAGGATTGAGAAAGCCAGGACCCAATCTCAGTTTTTTTTTTCTCTTTTTTTTTTTTTTCTAAATAATCTACATTCTGTACCCATAATGACAAAGTGAAAACATAATTTTAGAAATGTTTGCAAATGTATGAAAAAGGAAAAACTGAAATATCACATTGGCATAAGTATTCAGACCCTTTACAGCAACACTTGAAATTTACTCAAGTGCCTCCCATTTCTCTCAATTTGTTGCTGAGATGTTTCTACGCCTTGATTGGAGTCCAACTGTGGTATATTGATTGGACATGATTTGGAAAGGCGCACACTCCTCTATAAAGCCCCTTTCACACAATTGGACCATCCATCCGTCTTCGGGCTACAATGCATTCCGTCCGTTACCTTCTGATCTTATCTGTTTTTTTTTTTTTTCCAACGTTCAAGGGTACGGCGAGATCCGTGAAAACTGATATTAACAGACAATGTCCATCAACGTCCGATCAGTTAAGATCCGTTTGGAATAAATTTAAGTTTGTTTTCTTTTGTTTTATATGTTAACTCAACCTCAGGCCGCTTCAGTAGCATTGGATGGGTCCAAACTCGACAGTTTCCTAGCCACAATCTGCTTTTTCTTGCTCTCCTTTCTTCACATATATTTCAAATATGACAAACAATGTCATGCTGTCCCTAAAATTGTTGGACTCCTCACCAAACTACTTTCCAATCGCCTAAACCAGATTCTCCCCTCACTGGTCCATAAAGACCAGGTAGGATTCGTCCCGATGCGTCAGGCTGGCGACAATACCAGAAAAATTATAGACCTGGTGGAGGTGGTGAATAGAGAACACCAGGCGGCATTGTTGCTCAGTTTAGACGCAGAAAAAGCGTTTGACCGCTTGGGATGGCCCTTTCTATTTGCCACTCTACAATTCATGGGCTTTCGAGGTCCCTTCCTACAAGCAATCAGACATTTATACACAGGCCCAACATCCCAAGTTAGGACCCCCTTTGCATTATCCCCTACATTCTCAGTGGCGAACGGGACCAGGCAGGGATGCCCACTCTCGCCCCTGCTATTTGCACTCTGCGTCGAACCCCTAGCCGCATCCATTAGGAGAAACCCAGACATACGAGGAATATCAGTTAGAGGGAGGGAGTTTAAAATCTCCCTCTTTGCAGATGATATCATACTCTCAGTGACTCAACCTCATATCACTCTTCCAATTCTGCAAACAGAACTAGATCGCTTTCGCGCACTATCAGGGTATAAGATAAATGCATCAAAATCAGAGGCCCTCCCAATTAACATCCCTCCTAACGAGGTCTCACTTTTAAAATCTAATTTTCCATTCACATGGAAAACAAATTCCCTGAAATATCTAGGCATATTTATTACACCCAAATTTAGTACCATATACCAAGAAAATTTCCCATCACTGTTCCGATCTATAAGATCCTCACTGACCCAATGGAAAAAACACCACATCTCTCTACTAGGTCGAATAGCCTCAATAAAAATGACTATCCTCCCAAGGCTTTTATATCTCTTCCAAACACTACCCATACCAATCCCGATTGCCCATCTGAAAAAACTCCAATCCGATCTATTACAGTTCACACGGAATTACAAAAGGCACAGGGTCCCGAGGTCGGTACTGATGGCATCCCGCAATGAAGGGGGAATGGCGTTCCCTAATATTATTACGCAGCTCAATTGCGAGCGATAGCCTCCTGGTATACCCACAAATCTTATAATAAATGGACCGAAATCGAAAAACTATGGCTTGCTCCCATACATCCAAATAACCTGCTGTGGAGTGCGAATGCGGACGTAGCCCCTGAGCGTATGCTGGGTCCCATGTCCCACTTGAGACGGCTGTGGCGCACCCTGGCCCCCAAACATAGTCTCTCCTCAGATAGATCGCTCCTGACCTCTTTTATTTGTAACCCCAAAGTGCCGGATAGTCTAACCTACCAAATGTCACATCATTGGACAGCCCGGAACTTGTTCCACTATGGGAACCTGGTGGACCCCAGAACAAGGAAATTGCTGCCATTCAGCGAACTACAAACTAAACATGACCTCCCCAGACAGGCACTCTACGGGTATCTACAAATTCGGCACTACGCACTCACTATTACACCCACTCTACAATTTTCACCACCATCAGCGTTTGAAACAACAATCTTGGCGGGCAATAATCAGAGGGGGCTTATATCGAGCATATACAAGATCTTGAACGTCTTCTCAGAGGACAGCCAGGGTAAACACCTGTATATGACTAAATGGGAGGGGATCCTTGGGGAGGAACTCCCTATCTCGCAATGGCAGATAATCTGGAATCAAACAGCGAAGAGTTCAATATGTTCTTTATATAAAGAAAACTCCTATAAAATCCTCTTGCTGTGGTATATGACCCCAGATGTTCTCCATACCATATTCCCCAATAGTTCCGATAGATGCTGGAGGTGCCAGGGAGCGAGGGGCACCTTCCTACATATATACTGGAGCTGCCCATTGTTGACTCCTTACTGGTCCACGGTCCAGCAGCTACTGGAACGCCTCCTGGACATACAGATCCAGGCTTCCCCAAAATTCTTCCTACTGGGCCTACCGCCGCCTAAACTCCCCACCCCATATAAAAAACTGGTACGTCACATACTGACGGCGGCAAGATGCCTTATAGCATTACATTGGAAGCGTTCTTCACCCCCCTCTGCTGAGGACCTGTACACTAGAATAAAGGACATAGAAATGATGGAAAAGATGACAGCTAGAATACAAGATACATTGGAAGCACATAACAGGGTCTGGGAGCTATGGCACCTCCGGGAGGACCCACCATGACCAGGTAACACCACCGTTGATATACCTACTATACCCCCCCTCTCTAACCCCCTCTCTCTCTACTACCCACCTCTTCTTCTTTATGTTATACATACTTGCGACTTCATAGCCATAGATAACTAAGTTATGATTCTGCTATTACAGTAAGATTATAAACTTGCCAGTAAATATAGTACATGGAAGACGATGACACTTAGCTGGCATTTTGTAAAACTTTAATATTGGAACATGGCATTTGATTATTGATACTGTGTACAAGAATTCAACACTATTGTACTACTGTCCCAAACGCCAACTGTTGTTGTATAATGTACTGCAAAAATGGAAAAATAATAAAAACGTTATTTGAAAAAAAAAAAATTGTTGGACTCCATTGCACAACGTAGATAGCACACACAAGGACACAGTAAGGAAAAGTCGCTCACTGAAAACTGCAATGCAGCATGGGAGGAGCAATGCTTTATTAAATAAAACGGCTTTCCATTTTTTCTAAACACTTACCGCACTTTCTTCATTCTTTAAAAACACTTATTCATTACTTCTGCCTTAATTCCTGGACAGCCTTTAGGTCATGACACAGGAAGGAGTTGACCAGCTGACCTAATTGGCACACACCCTGCATCCTCTACGCTTCTACCTACTTGACCACTTCCATGTTTTTTTTAATGAAATGCAATCAATCAGTGATCACTGTTCTCTACTAAATACAGTGGGGACGGAAAGTATTCAGACCCCCTTAAATTTTTCACTCTTTGTTATATTGCAGCCATTTGCTAAAATCATTTAAGTTCATTTTTTCCTCAATGTACACACAGCACCCCATATTGACAGAAAAACACAGAATGGTTGACATTTTTGCAGATTTATTAAAAAAGAAAAACTGAAATATCACATGGTCCTAAGTATTCAGACCCTTTGCTGTGACACTCATATATTTAACTCAGGTGCTGTCCATTTCTTCTGATCATCCTTGAGATTGTTCTACACCTTCATTTGAGTCCAGCTGTGTTTGATTATACTGATTGGACTTAAATAGGAAAGCCACACACCTGTCTATATAAGACCTTACAGCTCACAGTGCATGTCAGCGCAAATGAGAATCATGAGGTTAAAGGAACTGCCTGAAGAGCTCAGAGACAGAATTGTGGCAAGGCACAGATCTGGCCAAGGTTACAAAAATTTCTGCTGCACTTAAGGCTCCTAAGTGCACAGTGGCCTCCAATATTTCCTAAATGGAAGACGTTTGGGATGACCAGAACCCTTCCTAGAACTGACCGTCCGGCCAAACTGAGCTATCGGGGGAGAAGAGCCTTGCTGAGAGAGGTAAAGAAGAACCCAAAGATCCCTGTGGCTGAGCTCCAGAGATGCAGATGGGAGAAAGTTGTAGAAAGTCAACCATCACTGCAGCCCTCCACCAGTCGGGGCTTTATGGCAGATTGGCTTGACGGAAGCCTCTCCTCAGTGCAAGACACATGAAAGCCCGCATGGAGTTTGCTAAAAAAAACACCTGAAGGACTCCAAGATGGTGACAAATAAGATTCTCTGGTCTGATGAGACCAAGAGAACTTTTTGGCCTTAATTGTAAGCGGTATGTGTGGCGAGAACCAGGCACTGCTCATCACCTGTCAAATACAGTCCCAACAGTGAAGCATGGTGGTGGCAGCATCATGCTGTGGGGGTGTTTTTCAGCTGCAGGGACAGAACGACTGGTTGCAATCGAGGGAAAGATGAATACGGCCAAGTACAGGGATATCCTGGACAAAAACCTTCTCCAGAGTGCTCAGGACCTCAGACTGGGCTGAAGGTTTACCTTCTAACAAGACAATGACCCTAAGCACACAGCTAAAGTGGCTTCACAACAACTCCTTGACTGTTCTTGAATGGCCCAGCCAGAGCCCTGACTTAAACCCAATTGAGCATCTCTGGAGAGACCTAAAAATGGCTGTCCACCAACGTTTACAATCCAACCTGACAGAACTGGAGAGGATCTGCAAGGAGGAATGGCAGAGGATCCCCAAATCCAGGTGTGAAAAACTTGTTGCATCTTTCCCAAAAAGACTCATGGCTGTATTAGATCAAAAGGGTGCTTCTACTAAATACTGAGCAAAAGGTCTGAATACTTAGGACCATGTGATATTTCAGTTTTTCTTTTTTAATAAATCTGCAAAAATGTCAACAATTCTGTGTTTTTATGACAATATGGGGTGCTGTGTGTACATTAATGAGGAAAAAATGAACTTAAATGATTTTAGCAAATGGCTGTAATATAACAGAGTGAAAAATTTAAGGGGGTCTGAATACTTTCCGTCCCCACTGTATACAGGCTTTTTTTTTTTTTTCCCCATCTACCTTAACTTCTTGCATAGATTGTTCATTTGGCATTTTGAAGTGTGCCGGAGATTAGAGATGTGATAACAGCCTATGTGGATAGAGCTGTAGTAATGAAAACAAGAGAAGTATGTCCTGGGTTCTGTAAAGTTTACCTTAGGCTGGCCATGCATTATACAATTTCCTTTTAGATTTACTTTGAACTATGTAGTGCAAGGGCCTGCCTGATTACATACAAATTTAAAGTGTTCAGGTTTGATCTTATATGGTTTTGGTGAACCCATAGGAAAATTGAATAGTGTATGGCCAGCTTTATACTATGATTGATTTACAATCTCCTTTTAGATCTACCATCAACTATTTAGTGCAAGGGCCTTCCTGATTGGATCCAGAGTGATTGGCTAGATAGGTGTTTCCTCCTATTATATAACTTTGGTAAATCTAAGGCCTCTTTCACAGGGCTGGTCCGTTCAGGTCCGCCTGTCAGTTTTTTAGGCAGACCTGAACGGACCCTCCATAGACCTCTATGGAGCGTCGGATGTCAGGTGACATGTCCGCTGACATCCGACCCGCTCCGATCCGAAAAAGTGTAACTGAGGAAAAACCTACTTTTCCATCCGTTATCGGATCGGGTGACGACGGACTCTACGGTCCGTCATCATCCGATCCCCCATAGGGGAGAGCGGCGCTCTGATAGGTCCGTCGCTGCACAGTGTGCAGTGACGGACCTGTCATCTGCCTGCTCAGCCGGGATCGGCGGAGCGATCCCCGCTGAGCAAGCGGATGTTCACGGGGCGGATCGTCTCGGATCCGTCCCATGTGAAATGACCCTAATTGAGATTTTACAGTCAGATTGTATAGTATTTGGAAACCGTTATACAACTAAAATTACTAGTTGTGTCTTCAGTGCCATTGATTAATGGCACACCAAACACAGAAGCAAAGATACATTTTGCCATGTGAAAAAGTGAGTGGCAAATGCTGCAACACTGTAGCGCAGGCTATTGAAATCAAAAGGCTGCCCTATGCGTGTCACAGGAAAAACGAGCCAAAAGTGATGCGAATGATGCATTTACACAAGAACAATTGGGCTCTATTTACAGGTTTCCTTGCTTCCTGCTGCACCAAAAATCACAGTAAAAAACACCAAGCTTCACTCTAAAGAAAAGTTCTGAAGCTTCTTTAGGGCAATTGTTGCATGTAGGGCAGTCCATTCAAGTGGATGGACTTTCCTATGCTTGATTATTAAAAATGCCCCAAAACTTCCATTATGCATTCTGTACATTTTTGTTTAGATTTACCAGAACTATGCATAAGGGGTACCCACCTATCTACTCATTCACTCTGTATCCAATTAGACAGACCCTTGCACTACATAGTTGATGGTAGATCTACAGGAGATTGTACAATCAGATTGTATAGTGTATGTTGAGGACACACTTCTCCTGTTTTCAATACTACAGCTCTGCTCCACATAGGCTGTTATCTCCTCTAAGTGCCAAATGAACGATCTATGCAAGATTAAAGTTAAGGTAGGGAAAAAAATACATCCCTGTGTATTTGGGAACGGTGATCACTGATTGCATTTCATTAAAAAAAAAAAGTGTACCTGGAAGTAGGTGGTAGGTAGGAGGGTAGATGAAGCGGGGTGTGTGCTAATGAGGTCAGTTGGTCAACACCTTCCTGAGTCATGACCTAAAGTCTGTCCTGGAAGTAAGGCAGAAGTAATCGAACAGTGTTTTGAAACAGCCATGAACACAGTGAGGTAAGCGTGTGTAAAATACATGGAAAGCTGTTTTATTTTTGCAAAAGTAGTAAATTATTGCTGTATTAGTACATGGGGGAGCTGAAATTTAGAAAAGTGAATAAAGGTGGATTCGGCCTTTAACCGCTTGTCGACCAGTGTACGACAATGTACGTCGTCACGATGGCACGGCTGCGCAAATGGGCGTACCTGTACGTCCCCTTTAAATCGCAGTCTAGTGGGCGCATGCCCGCCGGTGTCCCGCAGTCATGACACGGAGAGGCAGAACGGGGAGATGCCTATGTAAACAAGGCATTTCCCCTGTTCTGCCTAGCAACGTGACAGGGATCTACTGCTCCCAGTGATTGGGAGCAGTGATCTCTGTCATGTTTTAGTGAACCTATCCCCCCCTACAGTTAGAACACAGTGAGGGAACACAGTTAACCCCTTGATCGCCCCCTATTATTTAACCCCTTCCCTGCCAGTGTCATTTACACAGTAATCGGTGCATTTTTTATAGCACTGATTGCTGTATAAATGTCACTGGTCCCAAAATGGTGTCAAATGTGTCCACAATGTTGCAGTCACGCCCCCCCCCCCCCCCCCCCAAAAAAAAATGTAGAATACATATCTGCCTAAACTGGGGAAGAATTTTTGTTTTTGTTTTTTTGTGGATATTTATTATAGCAAAAAGTAAAAATTGCTTTTTTTTTCCAAGATTGTCGCTTTTTTTGTTTATAGCGCAAAAAATAAAAACTGCAGAGGTGATCAAATACCACCAAAAGAAAGCTCTATTTGTGGGGAAAAAAAGGACGTCAATTTTGTTTGGGTGCAATGTCGCATGACCGCGCAATTGTCAGTTAAAACGACACAAAAAGTGCTCTGGTCAGGAAGGAGAAAAAAATCCTTCCGGGGCTGTAGTGGTTAAAGTAGATTTAAACCCTTACATATACCCAGTGATGTGACTTGTTGGATCAGTATGCACATGCTCCCCTTCCCGTTCCGGGCAGGGGGTGGGTACCCCTTGGGGTGGTCAGTCCTGTGGTCTGCAAGCCTTTTCGTTCACCCGGTTCTGCGAGCAAGGGATCCCAGCCCGCCAAGGCTCCCACGAGTGGCCCGAAGCATCCTTGGCATCGCAAGCCTGTGATCAAGCCTTCCTCCACATGAAGATTCACCCCCAGCTGCCTTCCGGGTGGGGGGGGTCGCTTTCCTTGGTTTGCAGCCAGGTGGACTTCCCAGCTTTCTGACAACTGGGTATGCAAACTAATTTTGTCAGGCTACAAAATAGTTTTCCCTGTCCATCGGGCAGGTTCTGCTCGGAGGAGGAGGACTTCTGGGACTTTGGTTGTCTATCGATTAACGTTCTGGAGTTGCGTGTGATCGGGTTATGCCTCTCCCATTGGACGGAGCTGCTGCCAGGTCATCCGTGCAGGATCCAGCCAGACAATTCCGCGTCGGTGGCCTATGTCCACCACCAGGGGGTACGATGAGTTTGGCAGTGGCGCTGGAGGTCTCTGTCTTCAATGGGTGAAACTTCAGGTACCGGCTCTCTCCGCCGTCTACATTGCGGGCATAGAAAACTGGCAAGCAGACTGCCTCTGCCGTCAGTTGCTAGATCAGGGGGAGTGGTCTCTACATCCGGAGGTGTTTCGTCTCATTTGCCTGCGGTGGGGCATGCTGGACATGGATCTTTTGGTATCTCGTTTCAGTCAGAAGATGCAGAGATTTGTAGCCAGAGTGAGGGATCCCTTGGCGGATGCGTCGGTTGCTCTGGTGGCACCATGGGGTCATTATCAGCTTTTATGCCCCCCTCAAGATTCTTCCTTGTCTACTGCGCAGAAAAGAGGCCGAAGGGATACCGGTTATTCTAACCACTCCAGATTGGCCTCGGCGTCCCTGGTAAACCGACGTGTTACGGATGGTTGTGGACGCCCCCTGGCGGCTGCCGATACGTGGGGGACCGATATTCCACCCTGCTTTACCTTCTCTGGCTTTGATGGCCTGGGTATTGCAAGCCAGGTGCTGAGACCGGGGGTTGAAGGCACTTAAATCCATTTCCCCAAGGATTTATCCTCGCACCTGAAAGGCTTACATTTCATGGTGTGAGGCTGTGGTTTGGCATCCGTTCTCCTACTAGGCATCTAAAATCCTAGTGCTCTTACAACGTGGTGTTGATCAGAAGCTGGCTTTGAGTACTATCAAGGGTCAGATCTCTGCCCTTGCAATTGATTTATTTTTCCAGCGTCTGTTGGCTACTGGTTGGTTCGTACCTTTCTTCAAGGGGTTCGGCATATTGCTCGCCACTGTCTCCGTGGGACCTGAACCTGCTACTCTCGGTACCTCAAAAGCCTCCGTTCGAGAACATCATGTAGATCCCCTTGCTCATGCGCTCTCTAAAGGTTGTCTTTCTAGTGGCCATTACGTCCACTCGTCAAGGTTTCTGAGCTGGTTGCCTTGTCCTGTAATTTGGTTCTCCACAAGGATAAGATGGTTCTACGTCCGCATCCCTTGTTTCTCCCTAAGGTGGTATCCGCCTTTTCATCTAAGGACATTGTCCGTCCTAGTGCCCTCGACTATCTCATCCCAAGGAGGTCGCCCTGAATTCATTGGATGTGGTTCGGGCTCTCCGCATGTATCTGTCAGCTACGGCTCCCTTTCGGAGGTTGAATTCGCTGATTGTGGATGGCTCGCGGAAGGATCCCCAATTTTTAATCCTTGTATTTTTCAATAAAGTTATTTGCAATTGACCTCATCACGTTGCAGCTTCTCCCTCTGTTTGCTATCGGGTGGACCGCTATGGTCCCTCCTTTTTTTTTTTTTTCTTGCAAGCCTTTTTGCAACTTGGGAGGCAGCCCATCTGTTTGACGAATCATGCTGGTCTATTGCTTGTTATATTGGACACGAGTAGATTCAGATCAGTGGTTCTTTTTATTGTATGGCTCGCGGAAGGGCCTGGTGGCCTCTTCAGCCACTATTTCTCGTTGGATCAGACAAACTGTTGTCCAAGCTTATGCCATTAGTGGTCAGGTGCCTCCCTTTCCTGTCACTTCACACTCTACCAGGACGATTAGTGCTTCCTGGGCCTTCTGACATCAAGCATCTGTTTCTCAAGTGTGTAAGGCGGCTATCTGGTCGTCCATGCACACTTTTACCAACATTCAAGTTGAGGTTCGGATGCATGTTTTGGCCGCAAAGTTTTGCAGGCTGCTGTCTGAGGTTTCTGGTTCCCCTTATGGGAGGTTCTGTTGGGTGGAATTTTATTTTTCTTTTATCCTGTTTTCCCACCCCTCGTTGTGGCACTGCTTTTGGGATGTCCCTGCAGTTAAGAATGTAAGAGCTGTGTCCGTTAATGAACGAAAGAGAAAACTGAATTTTTTTTTCTACTTGCCGTAAAATACCTTTCTCTGAGTTCATTGACAGAAACAGCACCCACCCCTCCTTTTTTGTTGCCACTGCTTTGTAACAAACTGAGCTGCCTGTACCAGAGTTGGGGGGTTACCACCAGTAAGGACTGTCTCTAGGCGGTGCTGTACCACTTCGTTTTTTTTTTTTTTTCTTTTCTGCCTCGTTCTACTCCTGAAGGTGGAGCTATAACCCTACGGTCAAGAGTGGAAGAGCGGTGTCCGTCAATGAACTCAGAACATTTTTTTTTACAGGGAGTAGAAAACAAACAAAAAAATTTCCACTGTGGACGAACCCCAGTCACCACTAGGGCACATAGAAACCAGTTTTCTATGTGCATTGTTTACACTTCAATGCAGACCGGACGTCCGTTGCAGTGAGCTGTGATAAAAAGCAGACATGCTGCTTTTTATTGTAGCTCACAGGTAGGCACCACACAGCTGTGCAATGCACTTCAAATTTGAAAAAAAGAGCAACTGTGTGATGCACTAAAATGTGAATGATTCAGCCCCCTCACTGCAGTAGAAACTGACAACTGCCCACACTCTAAAACAGAGCATTTGAACTGGCCCTTGCTAACCTACTAGATCAGTAGGTTTTTTTTTTTTTTTTTTTATGTGTATTATGCCTGAAAAATACTATTTACTGCTTTTTAAATGTAACTGCTTCAATACTGCACACTTTTACCCCCTTCCTGCCAGGCCAATTTTCAGCTTTCAGTGCTGTTACACTTTGACAATTGTGCAGTAATTCAACACTGTACCTGCAAGAAATTTTTCTCACAAATAGAGGTTTCTTTTGATGGTTATTTAATCACCACTGGGTTTAGTTTTTGCTAAATAAACGATAAAAGACAAAAAATGTTGGGGGAAAAACATGTTTTAGTTCATTTGTTTTAAAATGTGGAAATCTTAAATTTAGGTCAAAATGTATTCTGCTACATTTCCTTGTTGAAAATAACCCAATTAGTCTGTAGGAAAGTTAGTGTCCACTGATATATATATATATATATATATTTTTTTTTTTTTGGAGCAGCACGAATAATTGTTAAAAAAAAAAAAAAAATCATAATCTCAATTCAACCCCCCTCACGATCTTCATCCAGCATTTCCCCAATTCTCTGTAAACAGTGTAGCGCCATTCTTTGCTCAGAGCTGTAAAAAAAAAAAGCCAAATGTTTATAAACATTCTTCAGTGCTGAGAGATAGTCAGTCTGTAAATGAGGTCAGTTTAACCCCTTAAAGACTAAGCCTTTTTCTGACACTTGTTGCATACAAGTTTGCTAGAAAAATACTTGGACCCCCCCAAACAGAATATATTATATAATTACATTTTATATTCTAGATTATATTTTTTTTAGCAGAGATCTTATAGAATAAAATGGCAGTCTTTCTTTTCAATATTTTGTCACACTGTATGTGCACAGCGGTCTTTCAAACACAATTCTTGGGCAAAAATACACGTCAAAAAATCGGAACCATTAATACAAAAAAAATTGTGCTATGTGAAAGATGTTACGCCGTGATAATCGTGTTCTTTATTCTAAACAAAAAAAATTTGATTCTCATTTTATCCAGAATCGTGTGTGTGTGTGTGTGAGAATGGTTTGTAAAGCACTGCAAATGCGAACTGAATCGCCTCAAGGCGCTGATGCGTTGTGTTGTCAAGCTTCACTTGTGTGCGTGTGTGTGTTAGATATATTTCGATCAATCCTAATGTACTGACACCCTGTCTAATTTCTTGAGTCCTGAAAATGCCAAGTCGGTACAAATGGTCTCAAATTACCCCTTTTTGGAAAGTAGACCAAGGTATTTAGTAAGAGGCAGTAGTATACCGCTCCAGGTAGCAGTCCCAAAAAGCTTCCCTGCACAGGCTGGGTGCTGGCTCTGTGTGTAGAGCACATACAATCAAGGAATTCCGGACAGCTGCGCTCCAATGAAAAAATGTCTATTGAATAAAATCAGTCCATACAGCATACAGAGACAGTGGAATCAATACAGCCGATATGTTTCACACCCTTAATGGTGCTTAGTCATAGCTGAAGATACATACTCAAAACACTTATATCTATATAATTTAAGGATTGGACCTGTCTTCATTTAACTTACAGATGTAACCAACAAATAACTCGCAGAGGTAATCAAGGCAGCTAAAACAATTGAAACAACTCATGTTCGGGGACTGCTATCCCCGGAAATGTGGGATGTCCATGGGGGCAAAATTTTCCCCCCCATGGCCAACCTTTTTATGGGATGGTGGGAGAGGTCCCGCGTTTTTGGATTTGACTGGATACTCTGTTTTACTGTCGCTAGATAGACTATCTGCTTTTCATTTTCTCCAGCCATGTGAGCAATTTGGACAATTGGCTGTTTTACATGAATGATTGTAAATCTACGGTTCACAGGACACTGGGATCTCAAATCCCTCGATTTCCTGGATGTCACATGAACAGGCATGGAGCGCAAGGTCTAGTCTGTATAGAAAACCATCTGCAGGTAACACTTTGAGAGCTGGTTCTAGCCACCCTAAGCACACACTAAGGGGCATGCATACCAGTTGGCCAATTTTTGAGACTAAGGCATATTTGCAGCGAGGATACAGGGTTCAAGATGGAGGTGGCAGATATGACCCGACGTTTTGAGGATAGGGGCTGTTCCAGACCTGTCCTCATTAGAGCTATTAATATTGCTGAGAGTACTCCACACGGGACAGTCTGCTGCAAGATAAGAATAGAAATAAAAATAACATCATAAGGCCTCATGCACACTGGATGTTAAAATAATGTTATAAAAACGTCAGTAGCTTTGCCGTGAGTTGAACTTTTTTTCAATGTTTTTGCAATAGCGTTCATTAGCGTTTTTCAGCGTTATCTTTTTTTTTTTTTTTTTTTTTTTAACTTTTTCATTTTTCAATGGATCAAAAACGTTAAACGCTGGTGAGCAACGTTTTTGAGCGTTTATCGTCGTTTATCAGCGTTAGAGCATTTTTACAGCTGAAAAACGTCTCTCAGAACCCACTAGTTTTGGGGTTTTTTTTTTTTTTTTTTTACTGCTCAAACGCCACTGCCCAAAACTCTGCTCATAACAGCCTATGTGTGCATGAACACATAGGATAACATGATGGAGAGTTTAATGACTGTAGAAAAAAACTTCTACAACCAAAAACAGCTGCTGTAAAAACGTCAAACGTCCAGTGTGCATGAGGCCTAAATCTAAAAAAAAAACACAGAAGTAAACTTGGGTATGACACTCCTCCCCAGATTGAGGCTCCTGTTTTTTCAACTCCCTTCAGTTTGGAAAAAAATCAGGAATGTTGTCCTTAACTATTTACCTGTGCTACTTAAAGTGGCGTTCCGGCTGAAATTATACTTTTTAAATAAAAATACCCCTATAATACACAAGTTTAATGTATTCTAGTAAAGCTAGTCTGTAAACTAAGGTCTGTTTTGTTAGTTTATAGCTGTAGTTTGTTATTTTATAAACTTACAGCAGGCCGTGGCCATCTTCAGTGTGGGCATCTGAAGCCAGACTGTATTTCTTCCTGGATCTCATCATTGCAGATCTCGCACATGCTCAGTGCAGCGTAATAGGTTTCAGATCAAGTTTCCATAGCAACGGCAGTTTCACAGGAAGTTGCCACCCCTTCCCAGAAGGCATTGCAAACAGGAAATGATGTGATGGGCCGCGGCCAGGGAGGAGGAAGTGAAAAATGAATACAGCAGACATACAGTAGGTGCTGAGAAAAAAAAAGAAAAAAATATCCAATTTGTTTACAGTGCACAGTTTAGTGAGGGATGCTGAAGAGTTCTAAAAGTGGGTAGAACTCCACTTTAATGACCCTGTGTATGCCCAGATTCTGTCTAAGGGAGTTAAAACGGTTTCCCGCGGAGCCTCCACTCTGGATAGAACATTGTCCCCCAGCTTACACTCCAGTAAGAAATGCCATTCACATTGGTTACAGTTTAAAGGGTATCTTCCGATGTGGCACTTACGGGTGTTTGTGTTCTCATGTTAAAAGGGGTGATGACATCTGTTCAACCACGATAAATGGACAGCATAAGACTTTAATCTTTTAATTGTAACACTAGGTATTTACACTACATTATCACCTGTGAGTTGTGCCAAATACAATACGTGGGTCGGACAACACGTAGTTTGAGGGATCGTCTCCACAATCATTTATACGATGTAGAGAAAAATCATGCTACAAACCTTGCCAGACATTGGAATGATCATCAAAAGGATGTCTCTCTAGTTTGGTTATTCAAGGGGTGGAAAAGGTGGTGTCACCAGTGAGAGGTGGGGACAAATTCACAAGCTTGTGAAAATAGGAGGGGTATTGGATATTCTCTTTTAACACCAGAAAGCCGACTGGCTTAAACTTTGAATGGGACGTTTCACATTTTTATGAATGAGGGGTTCTGTCTGATTCTCCTCCTTTTCTGGACTTTCTGGGTTTCTTGGGGTTTTGCTATAATATGAAAGCGCCATTCGTTGAGGGGAAGTTCATTACATGGTTAATTGTATATTTCACTGTACATTTAACTAATATGTTTACACATAACTTTGGAAATTTCAGTCATTCCCTGTACTGGATGCATACCTTTCTGTATGACCATAACTTTTCTATGACCACATTTCTTGGAATGATCCTATTCTCTTTGAGTTAACCATATCCCCCCCCGGTGGGGGTTATTGGGTTTCAGTTTTTTTTTTTTTTCTTTTGCTCCATACATTTTGATTTGCTTTTAGTTTGTTGGGATATGTATATATATATTTATATGTGCTTTTATATGAGAGACAATTTTTATCGCATTTGATTTTTGTCATGTATCCGTTTCATTTATTTTTGAATTTTTATTTTAAACATTTTTGTTTCTTTTTACATATATACTTGTATTTACATTTCTCATGTCATACATTTTTCCTATTTGCCCTTTTATGCCCTTTTATACCTCATATTTTTAGAACTTTGAAGAACCATTTTGGTAGAATAAGCATTTTTTGGCAAATCAGGGGTTACAGGATGTTGTAGCTGAACCTTTGAGTTGGTTCAATTGTTTCAGCTGCCTTGATTACCTTTTGACTTTTTCAGTAGTTACATCTGTAGGTTAATTGAAGACAGGTCCAATCCTTAAGACCCCTTTCACACTTGTACAACTTGTCCAACGATTTGGGACCGCAAAGTTGCATGATAAGTTGTTTCCCATGATTTCCAATGACTACCATTCATATTAGTACAACTTCAAGTCGAGCTGACTTCAAAGTAGTCCCTGCACTACTTTGGTCAAACTTTGATCCTACTTCAGCCCATTGAATATCACTAAAGTCAGATCGCCGTATTAACTTATCTGACTTTGGCATGCGACTTGTGCTCTGATGATCTTGAAGGGGAACTCTATGCCGATTTTTAAGAAAATGGCATGGGTTCCCCCTCCAAAAGCATACCTGGTATGGATTTTAAGGGGAATCCCCCACACTGAATAAACAGCATGGGGGTCCCCCCTTATCCGAGCACACAGCTCGGCAGGTCAGGAAAGGGGGTGGGGATGAGCGAGCGCCTTCCCCATTCCTCAACCGTACCAGGCCGCATGCCCCCAACATGGGGGGGCTACTTTAAGACAGGTGGGGCCCTGCACCCCCCCATCCCAAAGCACCTTGTCCCCATGTTGATGAGGACAAGGGCCTCTTCCCGTCAAGTCTGGCCTTTAGTTGTCGGGGTCTGAGGGCGGGGAGCTTATCGGAATATGGAAGCCCCCTTTAACAAGGGGGTCCCCAGATCTCGGCCCCCCACCCCATGCGAATGAGTATCGGGTACATTGTACCCCTACCCATTCAACTTTAAAAAATTGTCAAAAATAAAACACATTACACATGTTTTTAAAGTAATTTATTAGGCAGCTCTGGGGTCTCTTCTAACTTTTTCTCCCCTTTCCGGATCTTCTGTCTCCTCCGTTGATGTCTTCTTCCTCTGCCGGGTCTTCTCCCCTCTCTGGGACTTCTCCACTAATGTCTTCTAGCCCTCTCTGGTTTTTCTCCTTCTGTCCGCTGTCTTCTGCCTCTGCCGGGTCTTCTCCGCTGTCTTCCTGTTCTTTTGACAGCTCTTTTGCCGGGTCTTCTCTGCTGTCTTCTCCCTCCTGTTCTTCTTACGATGTTGACGCGACGCTCTCCGGCTCTAATGCTGGGTGCGTGGTGTGCCACTACTTATATTGGCATGGGGCAGGGTCACCGGAGGCCCGTCCCTTATGACGTCACCGCCTGGGGCATGATGGGCAGTGACATCCTAAGGGGTGGGCCTCCGGTGACCCGGGGGGGGGGGGGTGTGTGCTTGTTCTTCCCCGCACCCTTTCCTGACCTGGCAGGCTGTGTGCTCGGATAAGGGTCTGGTATGGATTTTGGGGGGGCCCCACGTTTTTTTTGGCTTGGGGTTCCTCTTAAAAGCCATACCAGACCAAAGGGCCTGGTATGCTCTTGAAGGGGGAACCCATGCTGGTTTATTTTTTTTACATTGTGTGTGTGTGTATGTGGAGTTCCCCCTAAAGAAAAGATTCATACCAGACAGTGCCTGGTATTGTCAAGGATCAAAGTCCTGATCCCTGTTCATTGAAGTTGGACTTCAAGTCGCAGGGCAAAGTCAAATCCACAGTCGTACATAGATGGAGAGAGAATATATATAGTCTCTAGCGCTCTCTCTATCTATAATATATGCGCACACACGCATGGACCCCTAGTTACAAACACTCGGCTTACAAACGACTTCTACTTGCATACGGAGGGAGGCAACAGGGAGTGGGAGGAAATTACCCCTAGGAAGGGAAATTCTCTCCTGTAAGAGTTATCATGGAAAAAGATACCTCCACTGATGCTTTATAACCAAGGCCTGTTTCCACAACAACCCAAAATTTTAAAAATCCAATTTGTCATTGGGACAGAAAGTGAGGTGAAATCTTCTGAACAGGGACACAAACAGCAAAACAAACGTCGCAGGGGTGTTAACCCTTCCCTATGTTATACAAAATGCTTAAAAATCATTTTTTTTGCTGGAGCTACACTTACAAAATGTACCTGTTCCGACTTACAAACAGATTCAACTTGAGAACGAATCTACAGACCCGATCTTGTTTGTAACCCGGGGACCACCTGTATATCTCTATATATCTATCGATATCTCTATATACAGTATCTATATTAGGGCTGCAACTAACGATTATTTTCATAATCGATTAGTTGGCCTATTATTGTTTCGATTAATCGATTATTCGGTTAATAACCTTAAAAAAAAAGTGTGGTGTATAATTTTTTTAATGTGTAAATTTTTAAAAAAAGGTAATTTATTCTTAAATATCTCTATGCAGTGGTAAATATAAATAACCAACTATATGGTTAGGGAGCAAAATATCAAATCCACTCTGAGCATAACAGACAGAAGAGATTTATATTGTACATACTATTAGAGGAGATATACTGTATAAACTATTAGAGGAGATATAATATATATATATATGTAAATATACACACACACACACACACACACTCTGTATATACTATTAAAGGGTGGATCTGGTAAATATCATCAGACTCAGTGATCAAATTTTTTTATTAAAAACAAAAACAATGTCTTCCTTCAAAAATAATGTCATTTTAAGAACGTTCGTTCTTTCATTCAGCGAATGTACAAAGATTTTTCGTCTGTATATTCTCGTCTGAAAATTGATCCGTGTGGCCAGCATAAGGCTCGGTACACACCTATGCAGTTTGCTTTTGATCTGTTTCTGCAGTGATTTTTGCTGTGCGTTTTGATTTCTGCGCAGGTGATTTTGCTGCGATTTGCATTTTTGCATTTTTTTTGGCCAATTTGTTGTTGGGCAGATTAAAAAACACAAATTGCTGCAAAAACGCATTACATGCTTTTCTGCAGCTTTTCAATTGAAGTATATTGAACCAAAATGCACCGTTTTGCGTGAACGTGTCCCATAGGAAAACATGTAAATGAACTGTAGTGCGTTTCTGCAAAAAGCACCAAAAAACACATAGATGTGAACCAGGTCTAAGACGTTTAGTAACATAATGGGGTTAAAAAAACTAAAATTAGCCCTTCATAGTACAAAAAAAGCAGATAATCACTACTGTAAGGGGTTCATTTTTTTTAGTGTAGAACTGTGAAAGTAATATTTGCAGTAGTGATTATTTGCTCTTCTATAAAGGGCTCATTTTAGGTTTTTTTTAACCCTATTATGTTACTGGCCGATTAATCGATTATGAAAATAGTAATCGATTAATTTCATAATTGATTAGTTGTCGATTAATCGATTAGTTGTTTCAGCCCTAATCTATATATGTGTTTTGAGTATGTATCTTCAGCTATGACTAAGCACCAGTAAGGGGTGTGAAACCAGTTGGCGGTTTTTGATTTCACTGTCACTGTATGGGCTGATTTTGTTCAATAAAGAAATTTTTTCATTGGAGTGCGGCTGTCCGGAATTCCTCGATTGTATATTTAGAGGCATTGAGTTTTTTGAAGTTGTAATTTTTTTTTTTTATTTTTATTTTTTTTTAATAGAAAATGAATAAATGAGAGCTTTATTTTTCCATGATTTAAAAAAAAAATAAAAAATTTCCTTAGTGACCAGTGCAGTACAGCGTGCTCATATAACTGGTGTGGCGGTGATCAGGGACACTGACAGTATGTAGGAAAAACCTTATATATATATATATATTTTTTTTTTCTTTAACCACTTCAGCCCTGGAAGATTTTACCCCTTAATGACCAGAACATTTTTTGTGATATGGCACTGCTTAAACTCACAATTGTGCGGATGTGCAACGCAGTACCTAGAAAAAAAGAACACAAATTTTGTTTCACAAGTTTTGGTGGTATCTGATCACCTCTGCGGTTTTTATTTTTTGCGCTATAAACAGACAATTTTAGAATTTTTTTTTTTTTTAATTTTTGCTATAATATCCCCAAAAATGTTTTTAAAAAACAAATTTCATCAGTTGAGGCCAATATGTACTCTGCTACATATTTATGGTAAATAAAAATCACAATAAGCGTATATTGATTGGTTTGCGCAAAAGTTATAGCGTCTACAAAATAGGGTATCGATTTATGGCTTTTTTTTCTACTAGTAATGGCGGCAACCTGGGTTTTTTTTTTGTTTTTGTTTTTTTTTTGTTTTGTTTTTTCGGGATTGCAGCGGACAGATCAGATACTTTTGACACTTTTTTTGGGACCATTGACATTTATACAGCGATCAGTACTAAAAAAAAAAAGCACGGATTACTGTGTGTAAATGTCGCAGGCAGGGAAGGGGTTAAATGTGTTACTTAGGTGTGCTTCTAACTGAGGTGGTGTGACTGACTAGAGGAGGAGCCAGGTCGTTGCTCCTACTTAGTAGGAAGAGACTATCTGTTTCTCCTCCCCTGTCAGAACACCATCCTTACACTCGTGCCCGCGATAGCGGATGGCCGGCGCGCCTGCTATGGCTCTTAAAGGAGCCACCGTACATATATAGCGATTTGCGCAGGAGAGCCATCCTGCCGCCGTATATGTACAGGAGTCGGTCGGGAAGTGGTTAAGTGACCAGAGCAATAGTGTTACCATGGTAACACTGTGTATTACACTGGAGAATTGATCCGGCTTTTATTTGATTTTTTTCACATTATGGGTGCTTATACCAGCTAATTTCATTGCTATAAGCAACCATTTTTACTGAATGAATCTGATTGGTCCTGTCTGTGCCATGTAATCACTGTGACCAATCATGGCTAGCAACACAATTTTATACAGTGAATGGCATGAAAGGAAGCCATCTATTTATGTTTGTCATGTGGTAATCTGTGATTGGTCACGACGATCACATGCTACTGGCAGTGGGCCGGTATAGTCATCGGCTGTGTCCGCCGGACACAGCCAGTGACCGATTGTGCCACACATTCTGGAAGGAGGTCATATGATGTACTCGGGGCTGGTTCACGCGTAAAATCAGTTCCAGATGCATGTCAGGTTTTTTTTTGTTTTTGTTTTTTTTCCCCCACTGTACTGGGGTCTGGTGTGTTTGATGCATTTTTGATGCCTTCTAGTGCATTCAGGGGTGTTTTTAATGCGTTTTACTGCAATCCAGTACAGTCAAGTGCAGGAAAAATGCTGCATGTTCTACTTTTTTTTTTTTATGGAACTGGAATGTCTTGGAACTGACAGCACTGGTGTGAACTATGCCATTGGGAACCACATAACCTTCTTTCCATGCGTTTTTGATGCAGGAAAAAAAAACACACTGGACTTCATGTGGTGTGAACTGGCCCCAGAATGATGAAAGTCCCGCCCAGCCATCCTTTTGCTATTGGCCGTGCAGGAACTGGTTAAAATCTCATTCTGAGTTTTAAGCATTATAAGGGCTTGGATAGCCATTGTCACCCTGACTAAACATTTTTGTGTTCCTATTCTTGCAGTCTGTATTGCAGTGTCTTGCCTGTGATTTGAAAGTAGTAAATCATCAATGTTGCACCATATACTGTAGGAGGTGTAATTTTATCAAAGGACTCAATGCTTTAGATCAGGGGTCGACAAACTGGCATGCCTGAATGCCTTTTCTGGTATTTGGTATACCACAAAGCCAGACTACCAGCCTTCAACTTGTCTTTACCTCCTGACATTTGAATGGCAAGCCAGTAGGGAGCCGTAGTGTGACTTGTCTGCTGGATCTAGCCCTATCCCTTGCTCTGTGGTGAGGTGAGGTCAGTGCAGGGTGAGCAGAGAGGAGAGTGAGGTCGGTGCGGGGTGAGAGGAGAGTGAGGTCGGTGCGGGGTGAGAGGAGAGTGAGGTCGGTGCGGGGTGAGAGGAGAGTGAGGTCGGTGCGGGGTGAGAGGAGAGTGAGGTCGGTGCGGGGTGAGAGGAGAGTGAGGTCGGTGCGGGGTGAGAGGAGAGTGAGGTCGGTGCGGGGTGAGAGGAGAGTGAGGTCGGTGCGGGGTGAGAGGAGAGTGAGGTCGGTGCGGGGTGAGAGGAGAGTGAGGTCGGTGCGGGGTGAGAGGAGAGTGAGGTCGGTGCGGGGTGAGAGGAGAGTGAGGTCGGTGCGGGGTGAGCAGAGAGGAGAGTGAGGTCGGTGCGGGGTGAGCAGAGAGGAGAGTGAGGTCGGTGCGGGGTGAGCAGAGAGGAGAGTGAGGTCGGTGCGGGGTGAGAGGAGAGTGAGGTCGGTGCGGGGTGAGCAGAGAGGAGAGTGAGGTCGGTGCGGGGTGAGCAGAGAGGAGAGTGAGGTCGGCGCGGAGTGAGCAGAGAGGAGAGTGAGGTTGGCGCGGAGTGAGCAGAGAGGAGAGTGAGGTTGGCGCGGAGTGAGCAGAGGAGAGTGAGGTCGGCGCGGGGTGAGCAGAGAGGAGAGTGAGGTCGGCGCGGGGTGAGCAGAGAGGAGAGTGAGGTCGGCGCGGGTTGAGCCGAGTGGGGTCGGCGCGGGGTGAGCCGAGTGGGGTCGGCGCGGGGTGAGCCGAGTGGGGTCGGCGCGGGGTGAGCCGAGTGGGGAGTAAACCCCACAGCAAGAGACAATGATTTGGCTTCTGAACCAGGAAACGAAAGTGCAAAGTGAGTATGCCATGTTCTTGTAGTCCCTGACACCAATGCTGGGAGTTATTGTAGAATCTAGTTTATAGAGCCACAGTTTACTTAAATATTTATTTTCTTGATTAGGAATATGTGGACATTTTTGTTAAAAATTTGGCTCTCAATTTAAAACATTTTTTGGCACAGAAGGTTGCTTACCCCTGCTTTAAATGTTAAACGCTTCTTTACGTTCACCTTTTCTTACCATATTAACATTTTCTTGTAAAATTGAGTTAAGTTTTTCATTGGTTCTAAAAACACATAGTAAAAGATATTTGTGAACCTGGACTTTAACAAGCACAATTATTGGCTATAGAGTACAAAAGAAAATTTACAGCTATATAGAGAAGAGTATCCGGATTTACACAGCAAGGTGCTGTGTACATGCATGAACACCCAAATTGTTTTCAAAACGGTTACTCTTTGGTGTGTTCGTTACACATTTTAAAAATATTTTATATAAGGAAAAATAGGTCAATGGCATATTTTTATTTCTCTTGGCAGCCCAACACATAAATACAAAGTGTTATTCTGAGTAATGACTTGGCGCTATCTGATTTGACCAACTTAAAGATGAACTTGAAAAACTATATTTGCTATGATTTCCACCACTGCAGAGTTTGTACAGACATAAACTTTTATATCTTTTACCCGTTGGTTCATTTTCTGTGAAGAAAAAAACTTGTAAGACATTTTTGTTGTGTTGTGAACGATTCCCTTCCGCTTCATGGAAAAGCCAGCTTATCTGCACCTCATAGAATGCTCATGTAGACTTATTGCTAGTCAAAGTTAGGGGTTATGTATAGGTGAGAACAGACTAGGGGATCCACACAGCAACAGGTATCTCTACAGGTAAGCACATTTTCAACTACAGACTTTCCATGTGCGCTCCAAGCTGCTGTTTTGAATGTTGTGTTGCTGAAAATGGTATGTACTGTATTATAAAGCTTCAATGACTTTTATGTATGGTACACTTAATCATAGAAGAATAGGACCTACACCTGATTACTCTTTTTTTTTTTTTTTTTATTAAGCTATGTGCTCATAATACATTTTTCTTTGTCTATTGGGGTGCACAGAACTTCTTCAGACTGTCGGGTTATACTGCTGCCTACTGTCGGGTTATACTGCTGCCTACTGGAGAAACACTGGCCCACCCAGCTACTTGATTCATTCAGAGTTCTGTGAATGTAAGAACTACAAGTACTGACCTCCTTTGCAGCTGTCAGCTTGTAGTCCTCCATGAACTACCAGGGCGCGCTGTTGAGCACTCTAGGTAGTTCATTGATGCTTCTTGTCAGTGTGTAACTGCCTGTTTGTGTGAGCTATGAGTGGACAGCTTACTCAGTCTGCAAGAGGCCTGTGTTGCACACATGATCTGCTAAATGCGGGTGCAATGCTTTACAGGTTTCTAGTAGAAAAAAAAGTAATTAATTTTTTTTTACCTGCAAAAAGATGTGCTTTTTTTTTTTTTTTTTTTAAGGTCAACTTATTCTTTAAAAGTTATTTTTGTTCCTGGGCTTACTATATACTTTATGTAGTTTGCAAGTTGGCTACATGAATGAACTCTCCTTTTTATTTTTGCTCAGGCTTACTAGCGGAATTCCTTTTTTTTTTGGTCCCTCCCTCCATTGGTGATATAATCCTATTTAAGGAGTGAACACACAGGGAGACGTGAACCCACAGAATCTACCGGTCACTGTCCCTGTGTTGGATAGTGAGCCTGGGAATTATGCATGTGTTGACCACTAAATGTTCTCTCCACCACTGAAGAAAGACAGGCATTGTTACTGATTGGATAAGAGCTGCTACAGGTGAGCCAGCGAGAAAACAAAAAGTTGCTCTGCTTCCTGTTAGTAAATCAAATCCTGTGAAGTTAAAAGTGGTCTATGTGGCTCAGTGAATATGACTGTAGTCTCTCACAACAGTCTTAAAGCAGTCATTTGCTCAAACCCAGCTTACAAAACGTTTGATTTCTATTGTCTCTTGTCTTAGGCACATAATTGTCCAACAGCCACCACATGTTCTACTGGATCTACTGATTACCAACAATACAGACCTGATCACAGATGTGGAAATACGGGGCAATTTAGGTAACAGCGATCACAGGTCAATTAGTTTCAGTATAAATCACACAAATAGGAAACATAAAGGGAATACAAAGACACTGAATTTCAAAAGAGCCAACTTCCCTAAACTACAAACCTAGCTAAAAGACATAAATTGGGATAAAATATTAGGAACAAAGAATACGGAGGAGAGATGGGTTTGCTTTAAGAGCATATTAAATAAGGGCATTAGCCAATGTATCCCATTGGGTAATAAATTTAAAAGAGCGAACAAAAATCCTGGATGGCTTAACTCCAATGTAAAAATGCATATAAAAGCAAAGGAGAAGGCCTTCAAAAAATACAAGGTTGAGGGATCATCCTCAGCATTCAGACTTTATAAAGAATGCAATAAGAAATGTAAGGGTGCAATTAGGACGGCTAAGATAGAACATGAAAGACACATAGCGGAGGAGAGCAAAAAAAATCCCAAGAAATTCTTTAAGTATGTAAACAGTAAAAAAGGGAGGACAGACCATATTGGCCCCATAAAGAATGAGGAAGGACATCTGGTTACAAAGGATGGGGAGATGGCAAAGGTATTGAATTTATTCTTCTCCTCAGTCTTCACGAGTGAATCGGGGTCTTCAGTAACCAAAACTGCAGTGTTTATCCTCATGACACAACACAGGAAGCACCTCCATGGTTAACAGAGGACGGAATTAAAATTGGACTTGAGAAACTTAACATTAATAAATCATCGGAACCAGATGGCTTGCATCCAAGGGTACTTAGGGAACTCAGTCAGGTAATTGCCAGACCGTTGTTCCTAATTTTTACAGACAGACTATTGACTGGAATGGTACCAGCTGATTGGAGAAAAGCCAATGTAGCACCAATATTTAAAAAGGGCCCAAAAAACATCACTGGGAATTACAGACCAGTTAGCCTAACATCAATAGTATGTAAAATCTTGGAGGGGGGATGATAAGGGACTATATACAAGATTTTAGTAAAAAGAACGGTATCATTAGCAGTAATCAGCATGGATTCATGAAGAATCGTTCTTGCCAAACCAATCTATTAACCTTCTATGAGGAGGTGAGTTGCCATCTAGATAAAGGAAGGCCCGTAGACGTGGTGTATCTGGATTTTGCAAAAGCATTTGACACAGTTCCCCATAAACGTTTACTGTACAAAATAGGGGCCGTTGGCATGGACCATAGGGTGAGTACCTGGATTGAAAACTGGCTACAAGGGTGTGTTCAGAGGGTAGTGATAAATGGGGAGTACTCAGAATGGTTAGGGGTGGGTAGTGGGGTTCCCCAGGGTTCTGTGCTGGGACCAATCCTATTTAATTTGTTTATAAACGATCTGGAGGATGGGATAAACAGTTCAATCTCTGTATTTGCAGACGATACTAAGCTAAGCAGGGCAATAACTTCTCCGCAGGATGTGGAAACCTTGCAAAAAGACCTGAACAAATTAATGGGGTGGGCGACTACATGGAAAATGAGGTTCAATGTAGAAAAATGTAAAATAATGCATTTGGGTGGCAAAAATATGAATGCAATCTATACACTGGAGGGAGAACCTCTGGGGGAATCTAGGATGGAAAAGGACCTGGGGGTCCTAGTAGATGATGCAATGCCAAGCTGTTGCTAATAAGGCAAACAGAATATTGGCATGTATTAAAAGGGGGATCAACTCCAGAGATAAAATAATTCTCCCGCTCTACAAGACTCTGGTCCGGTGCACCTGGAGTATGCTGTCCAGTTCTGGGCACCAGTCCTCAGGAAGGATGTACTGGAAATGGAGCGAGTACAAAGAAGGGCAACAAAGCTAATAAAGGGTCTGGAGGATCTTAGTTATGAGGAAAGGTTGCGAGCGTTGAACTTATTTTCTCTGGAGAAGAGACGCTTGAGAGGGGATATGATTTCAATTTACAAATACTGTACTGGTGACCCCACAATAGGGATAAAACTTTTTCGCAGAAGAGAGTTTTTAATAAGACTCGGGGCCACTCATTACAATTAGAAGAAAAGAGGTTTAACCTTAAACTACGTAGAGGGTTCTTTACTGTAAGAGCGGTAAGGATGTGGAATTCCCTTCCACAGGCAGTGGTCTCAGCGGGGAGCATTGATAGCTTCAAGAAACTATTAGATATTCACCTGAATGACCGCAACATACAGGGATATGTAAGGTAATACTGACACATAATCACACACATAGGTTGGACTTGATGGACGTGTGTCTTTTTTCAACCTCACCTACTATCTAACTATGTAACTATGTTAGACCACTGCTTTTCTGGACTTGGGGAGCAGAGGATCTGTACGGATGCACACGACAAGTGCAACAGAGCACACTTAAATTGTACCTTTGAAGTCTGGTTTTAAATCCTCCAGCTGATTACAAAGCTGCTGTGGATTTTGTAAACTTCTCAAGCAGCACCACCTACCCTCATGCAGATGTTAACTTTGATCTCAATGCAGTACTTTCCCACATTGCTTCGAAAAGATCCTTTCCTTCATATATCTGTAGTTATTGGGTGTTTTTAGAAAACATGGTACTGGCTGGAGCCCTATTTCAGACCTTTTCATTGCCTTTGCTATAGTAGTCCTCTTGGGCAGTCTAGAAATTGGTTTGGTTTTTAAAGTTTGGCTAAAGCTTTTTTGGCCATACATCTCCTGTGGGTCACATGAGTGCCATTTGTTCTGCATTCCTGGGACCCAGATTTTACTGACAGTAGGCTAAAGCTCTCTGTCTGCTGACATGGAGCCAGTCCAGTCGGATCCACCCAGGAGCCTGAGCCAGCTACCACTGCCCCCACCCCAGCCCAGAGTTTTAGTGAGCGCTGGAGGGGCAGAGCACTAAGCAGAGGCTGACGGTCACTGCTCTGTGCTCAGAGTGGGCCTGAGAACTAAGTGATCAGTGGTTATCATTCAGTTTTCAGTTCAGAGCTAGTGCGGAACAGCTGTATCAGGTCGATGCTGCAGCCATCTAGATGGGTATGTGTTTTTTATTGCGTTCTTTTAACCCTTAAAGTTAAAATGAAACAATATCCTTAAATCTATACACAACCATTACTTAATGGCCCTTTAATCTGGTTTTTCATTGAATTGTTAAAGGAAATTCTGAGGTGGCAGAAAAAAAAAACTATAGGCTCCTGCACCTACACCATGTATACATACATCCTTAGTCCATCTCGGGATTGGCCAAAGGAGGGCTTCATTCCTACATACCATGGAGAGAAAAACAGCCATTTTCCAACTGACTATCAGAGCAGCAAAAATAAGATGGAATTTTTAGAAGGCTGAGAAAGATACAAGGTACAAGAAAGATATGAGGTACTTTGAGTCCCGAATTAGGGTTGCACCTATACCGATACTAAGCATTTGCTCAGTACTCGTGCAAGTGCACCGATGCCTGAAACCGATACTTTCGGTTCTTTCTGCTGTCAGTGGGATTCCCCCACTGACAACTGAAATGTAAATGTAAAAAAGTCGACAATTATTAGTACAGCTGTCAGTGGGGTTCCCCTGTTGACAGCTGAATTGTTAAGCCGGCAATTGGATCCGTCAAAAAAAAAAAATTTTTTTTTTAAAAACAGCCGGGCAATGTTTTATGAATGAACATATAAACAAAGAAATAATTTCTCCTGCGCTTGTAAAGGCGTTGCTAGTATAGAGTGGTAGTACTTTCAAAGGGAGGGAATTAAAAGATGATCATGCGTGTCCCGCTGCCTAAGCTGACCAGGGGTGGTCCGAAGAGAGCCAGGTGAAGGAAAGAGGTGGAAGGCGCGTGACCTAATGCTTTGATCAAATTGATATAGTTTCTTCAATTATAATTATATTAAACTATATCAATTTGACCAATGTTTATGAACAACCTTGCTCAGCTGCTGAAACACTAACATAAAAAGAAACCTTGTTCCTTTTTGTATCTTTCTGTTCATTCATCGATCAAAGGGATGAACTTTGATCTTCAGATTTAGTCAGTTTAAAGCAACCTGTCTAGTAAAAAAAAAAATTGGTGTGGTGGTCCTCTGTTTAACCCCTTATTGACCCCTAATTTACTATAATCATCCTTAATGAACTCCTTATGCTCCATTTAATTTTCCTGATTTTTTTTTTTTTTTAACTTCTATATTATAAACTATTAACTTTTTTTTGTTTGTTTTGTTCGTTTAATATTTACACCTTTAACATATATTTACACGTTTCACATTGAAAAAAGCGCAAAACGTAAAAAACAAAAAAACTAAAATTTAAATTTGTAAAAAAAAACTTCAATGTTTTGTGCCATTGCTGACAGCTGAAGTGTGATACAAAACCGTTGCGGTAGGTATCGGTAATTGGTATTGGCTAAAAACAAGTACTAAAAAAACAAATTAAAAAAAAGTATTGGTTGTATAAAGAAAAATGGTATCTGTGCATCCCTATTGAGAATACATGCTTAGATATTTATTTATTTTTTTTAAACCAGAGTTTAGTGTGTGTTTTTTTTTTTTTCTTTAGTTTTTGTCGCTTTCCTTAGCCTTCACTTCTATGTTGGACAAATTGCATTTCCATGGGTGCAGAAGAAGGTATGCTAGGTCTTCAAACTGGATTTTTGGTCACGGCCTTCCTCTGTTCCTTGGATAGCCTCCTGTTTTGGCAACAGTTGGCATGGGCTGTATAGGCTAAAGTGGCTTTTACTTTACAGAAAATGTATCTGTTCACATGGATCCTGAATCTTCAGAAATTGTCACTGGAACAGAGTAATGAGTTTAAGTTTCTGGGTCCAATTCTAGACATAGCCTTATGTTGCATACCTCTCTGGATTGCTTTTGTATAGCTTTGCTATAAAACTTTAGGCAGTTGTGGGCAGGGATATTGAATGCTATTGCCAGTGTAAATTTTTCCTGTGGGCAACAGTATAACCCTACAGTCTAATTCTTGCCCTGAAGTGAACTCCAAGAAAGAAAGTTCAAGTGCAAGTCCAGTTTCTTTCTTTTGTTATATTTACTACTATTGCCTGGAGTATTGAGCTTGTAGGCTTATTGTATGCTCAGAGGATGAAAAAGTAGTCACCAGATTTTGAGATGTATCTGGAGTTTACAGTAGAATGCTTGTGGCCTTTAGCTGCACCTCTGCTAGACATGGACAAAATTGTGCCTTCAGATTCTGTGGGTTAGGCACAGAGGTCAGTTTAAATGGACTGTAGCAAGAGGACATGCGCAGCAGCCAGTCAGATTTTTGCTTCAGTTCTCATGCATTATCTAAATCAAGGGTCTCCAAACTACCTAAACGGCCAGTTTCCTGCCTTTCAGACTTTGGGAGGGGCTGTACTGTGGTCAATGACAGCAGACCGTGCCCCAGCATTGATGGGAGCCAACAATGTATCGGGCTTGGTGGTCCATGGGATTTAAAATGTCAGTAGGAGGGGGAATATTGTCCCATCGCTGGTATTAGTGGCAGGAACAGTGCACCATTGTTGATGTCAGTGGGAGAAATGATGCCCTATTATTGGTAACAATGGGAAGAATAGTGCCTCACTGGTGTCAGTGAAAGCAATGGTGCCTCATCGTTGGTGTTAGGTGGCATAGTGCCACAAGGGCCAGACAAAGGCAAGCAAAGGGCTACATCCGGCTCTCGGGCCGCAGTTTGGAGACCACTGATATAAATAGTATGTTACGAATGATAAAGTATCTGCTCGTCAGCAACTCTCCCATAGGTACGTTCTATTGAGTTACAATTACTACTTTCTACAGCTCATTTTATGTATTTTTTCTTTTTAATTTGGCTGTGGTTATTTAAAGAATATTTTTTCTTGATCATTTCAGTGCCCTTAAAGATAGCCGTTTTCCCCCAATGACGAGGGATGAGCTGCCACGGCTATTCTGCTCAGTGTCTCTGCTTACAAACTTTGAAGATGTATGTGATTACTTGGACTGGGAGGTAAGAAAAGCTGAGCAAGCTGTTTTTGCAGTGTTAGTCAACGGATGTGTCAGTTGCTTTATATTCAAGAGTAGAGATGAGTGAATCAGTTTTTAAATTGCCTGGCTATGGAGCTGAGTGAATCTTGATATATATTTTATATATAATTATTTTTTTTAACCTTCTTTATGTAGCGGCTACCTGTTGCGCAGCACTTTACAGAGCACATAACCACCTGCATCAGCTTCTGCCCCACTAAGCACCACACAGTCTAACACAATCATTTGAAGACCTATTTGGGATGTTGTCGGTATATTTTTTTTCTGTTTTTTGCTTTTATTCTGCAAAGTAGTCTGTAAACTCCATGCCAATGCTGTGCCAGATTTTTTAGGTGTCTTAAGAGTCCATATCAAGTCCCTAAACATTTCAAGGAAGAAATCTTCTGTGATAGAAGACGACATAAATTCACCTTTCTAGTAACCCATGTCTCCTGCCTTACCTTTGTTCCATCTCTGTAGTCTCAGGAAATCACCTTGGTACTTGACTCTAGAAATGTCAGATGCCTCTGCCCCCAGCCGTATGCTTAGTCTTTTCCCTGACTCCCTATGTTAATGTGAAGTCCTGAGGTGACACAGGATTTCAGAGGAGAGAATCAGAATGTGGCAAGAAACTTGTGCATCCCAAACTCCTGGAAGTGTCATATCGAGTGTAGAAGATGGAGGACAGGTTGAAGGAAAAGGGGAGAGGAGAGTATATGCCATCTTTTACTGCAGGAGGGCTTGATAGATTTAAACCTTTTAGAGACCTGACAGTCTCTTGAATAGTCACATAGATTCACCCTAGTTCCTTGCAATTGCTGTGTTAATTGCAAGAATTTGAGAACTGTCCTGCAGATTAGTTGTGCATATTTACTTGAAGAAAATAAACTGAAAATGATCAGATTCATCCAGTTTGCTTAATATGTGAATTGATATGCTCATATCTATTCAAGATCTACATTTTTTTTTTATTGAACATGCAACAGTAACACGGTACAAACTGTTTAGCGCCTCTGAGCTATTCCTTTGTCAGGCTGCCTGACTGAAGCTTCGCATTGCCAGTTTAGCAATTGTCAGTCTTTTTATTTGCTTGGCCCTGAAAGTTTATGCTCACATTGCTGATTGTCAGCTGACTGCCTCCTTAAGGGCCTTTTTACACTTGGCTCTTTTGATGCAGCAAAACTCAACAGAGGTCTCATTCTTTCCTATGTGGCTAGTTCACATTTATGCATAGCAGTTTAGTGTGTAAATGAAATAAACTACCGTATATAGGCCCGTTCACATCTACCTGTGAGCACTGCAACACACATGAAGAATTCAGCTTTGGTGCCAGTTGACACTGCTGGGTAGTGCAAGATCGCATGTGATTCGCACACGCTGTCCGTGCGATGCAATTTCAGCCATACAGATAGTATAGCTGAAATAGCATCGCTTTCGGTCTAAACGCGCACGGGACCTTTTTCCGGTTCGCACCAGAATCTGATCGCATGGGTGTTCACACCCATGCAATCCGATTCATGTCTGAACTGTCAGTTCGCAGTGTGATATGCGAGCTGAATTGAGGGGTCATTGACAATGTATTGACACTCCCCGCAGTTTGCATATGGCAGTGTGAACTGCAGCGAGTACTGCAGCGAGTCGGGTGCAATGCGGGAACCCGCAGTGGATTCGCAGGGTTCCCGCATCGCACAAGTTAGAACCGGAACTGCCTGGCAAGTGGGAGGAATAGCATGAAAAATGCATGTGTCTATGTAACATCTGCTATTTTATTTTTAGAGTGGATAATGAATTTTAATATCTTTTTAAAAAAAATGGAAGTCTTGCTATAATTGGTGCAACTGCCAGATATGTATGTTCTCGTGGTTTGGCTATAATGGATGTGTGTGTGTGTGTGTGTGTGTGTGTGTGTGTGCGCGTGCGTGCGTGCGTACGTGTGTTTTTTTTTTTTTTTTTGTTTTTTTTTTTTGTAGGTAATGTCTTCTATTAGGACTTGGGACTAAAACCCGGCAAAACCCTGCATAGCCAGGCATTAAGGGAAGTAAAAGCTACAACTACAGTGCTGTGAAAAGATACTGGACCCCTTCCTGTTGTTTTTTTTTTTTTTTTTTATATTTGTCACATTTAATTCAGATCATCAAACAAACTTTTTATATTCCACTAAGATAACCCGAGTAAATACAAAATGCAGGTTTTAAATGATTTAATTTTTTTAAGGGAAAAAGGCGGTCCAAAATTGCCTGGCCCTATGTGGAAAAAGTCATTGCTCCCTAAATTTCATAACTTGTTGTGCCACCCTTTGCGGCAACAACTGAAATCAAGCATCTGTAATAACTGGCAATGAGTCTTTCACATCGCTGTCGAGGAATTTTGGCCCACTCCTCTTCAGATTTGTTTTAATTAAGTTACATTGGAGGGTTTTTGAGCATGGACCTGTTTAACAGCTTCCCACCTGGGCCTATTCTGCCACTCTGCTCCTATATTATCATCTGAAAAGAAAAAAACTGCAGTGATCTAATGATTCCTAAAAAGCAGCCACTCTGCTGTGAGATATACACAGAAAGAAAAATGTGGCGATAAATAGAGCTGTGCTCTCTCAACTAATATATAATATCTGACAACAAAAGAAGGAAAAACTAATATGCTTATAACCTAAAGACCAGTAATAAGTGAATCTATAGATGGTAATAATGGCAGTCCATTACATACTCATAGCATATTAACAATGATGACTGAATCTATATAATGATGGTAGTCCATGGGAGCTGGTATAGACTGGGAAAGATGACTCTTAACAGGTAGCATATAGAAACATCACACCACCCATACATGTGCCTGCATTAGATAAGAATCTTCTTCGTGGTGATGGTGAATCACACTGCCACAGTGTCCACCACATGAATAAAATGCTTACCAGCTTGCACAAGCTGAATTGCTTGTGGCTAATACCCAGCCAGGGCCTTTTCCAAGCAGATGGCAAATCTGACCAGATAAGCTCTCATGTTGCACTGGCAAAGCAGCTGATCATATACTTCCGCTAGGTTCAAGTATCCTCCCTCAGACACCGTATTTAGAAGTAATGATCCCTTCTATATAAGGGAGTCATACAATGCTTTTCATCAAGCATTATATGTGGCAGGACATCCGGGGTCACTCCTTTCCACCAGGTCTTTCACATAGGTCAATGGAACATATTCCAACTCCTCTCCTTCATGCCACCACAGCATAGCATTTGCAGTGGTAATTGAGGCTGTTGCAACAGTAGTACTTAAGAACTACACAGGTTTTTGGGGATGGGATAGATGCCAGCTCTCCACACACCAGTGTATACAGCTTGGGTTCTAGCTCCATCTTAACCAAACACAGCCCAGCACTGGGAGGTGCATGAGACGGTACTAGCTGGTAAGTGCGTTATTCATGTGGTGGTGGACAAACACTTTGTGTGTCAGTGCGATTCACTATCATCGCGAGGCAGATTCTTGTCTAATGAATATATGCACCTTTGTCTGCATGGGTGGCGTTGTTTCTATATGCTACCTGCTAAGGGTCATCTTTCCCAGCCTATACCAGCCTATTCATGAATAAAAAAAACAGCACAATGTTAGCACAATTTTTTTGTATAATGTGAAAGATGATGTTACGCCAAGTAAATGGATACCTAACATGGCATGCTTTAAAATTGCGCACTCTCGTGAAATGGTGCCAAACTTCGGTACTAAAAAATCTCCATAGGCAACACTTTAACATTTTTTACAGATTACCTGTTTAGCGTTAGAGGAGATCTTGGGATAAAATTGTTGCTCTTGCTTTAACGTTTGCAGCGATACCGCATATGTGGATTTAACGCCTTTTACATATATTGGCGCGACATACGTATGCGTTTGCTTCTGCGTGCGGGGGATGGGGGCACTTTACATTTTTTTTGGTTTGTTTTATTTTTATATCTCCCCTTTTTAAAATGTCACCACTTTTACTTCTATTACAAGGAATGTAAACATCCCTTGTAATAGGAATAGTGCATGACAGGTCCTCTTTATGGAGAGATGTGGGGTCAATAAGACCCCACATGTCTCCTCCAGGCTGGAAAAGCCTGAGATAGAAAAAACAAAAAACTGATCTCCGCTTTCCAGACGAGTACACGGAAGTTTTTACAACTGCCAGGCTGGACGTGACGTCATAATGTCCCCTCCCACCGCCTGTAAGAACAATCAAGCGACCGAACAGCCACTACGATTGTTCTTACTGTGCAGGCAATCGCCTGCAGAAAAAATTATAGCTGCCAGCATCATTCAGATATCCCCACTCAAAGCCCAGGACATCATATGACGTGCTGTGGGTGGGAAGTGGTTAAGCTCCTGTCACAGCATCTCAATCGGATTTAAGTCTGTACTTTGACTAACTAGGCCATTCCAAAACCTTTTTAATTTTTCCTTGAGCTATTCAGCGGTGGACTTGCTGGTATTTTGGATCTTTGTTCTGCTGCATAACCCAAGTGCGCTTGAGATCACGAACTGATGGTTGGATATTCTCCTTCAGGGTTTTCTGGTAGAGCGCAGAATTCATGGTTCTATCAATTATGGCAAGTCATCCAGGTTCTGAAGCTGCAAAGCGGCCCCAGACCGTCATACTACCACCACCATGTTTGACTGTTGGTATGATCTTTTTATGAAATCCTGCGTTAGTTTTACGTCGGATGTAACACCTTCCAAAAAGTTCAACTTTTGTCTCATCAGTCCACAGAATATTTGCCCAAAAATCTTGGGGATAATCTAGATGTTTTTTGGCAAATGTTAGATGAACCTTTTTGGTCAACAGTGGCTTTCGCCTTGGAAATCTCCCATGGATGCCATTTTTGCCCAGTCTGTCTTGAATCGTGAACACCTAACTGAGGCAAGTGAAGCTTGCAGTTCCTTAGATGTTCTGTGTTCTTTTATGACCTCCTGAATGAGTAGTCGTGCTTTTGGAGCAATTACTTTTTTACATGGGGCCAGGCAGGTTTGGACAGCTTTTTTCTCTTTAATACATTAAATCATTTAACCACTTCATCCCTGGCGTATAGTCAAATGACTTCCACAGATGGGATATCCCATCCTGGGCGGGCGTCATATGGCGTTGTCTACTTCCTGACGGTATAGGGGGCGGTCGCCGCTGCATCACTGAGGAGCCAATGCACACGCCCGCAGCGTCACTAAGGAGCCAATTCGCGTGCCCGGCGGCCACAATGTCCGCCGGGTACCCGCAATTGCTTGTGACAGAGCAGGAACGTGGATCTGTGTGTAGAGGAGACATATCATATGTTAATATATAGGAACACAGATTGGTCTCCTCCCCCAGTCAGTCCCATCCCCCCCACAGAAAACAGTCAGGGAACACATTTTTCATTTAACCCCTTGATGGCCCCTAGTGTTAACCCCTTCCCTGCCAGTGACATTTGTACAGTAATCAGTGGTTGGTTATAGCACTGATCGCTGTATAAATGTCAGTGGTTTCAAAAAGTGTCAAGTGTCCGATCTGTCCGCTGCAATGTTGCAAGTCCCGATTTAAAAGTCGCAGATTGCCGCCATTACTAGTAAAAGAAAATAAAATGCCTTAAATCAATAACCTATTTTGTAGGCGCTATAACTTTTGCGCAAACCAAGCAATATACGCTTATTGCGGGTTTTTTTGTTCTTGTTTTTTGTTTTTTTTACCAAAAATATGTAGAACACCGGCCTAAACTGAGGAAAAAATAGTTTTTTTAAAATATAATTTGGTATATTTATTATAGCAAAAAGTGAAAAAATGTGTTTTTTCTTTTATAGCGCAAAAAATAAAAAACTGCAGAGGTGATCAAATACCAGCTCTATTTGTGGGGAAAAAAGGACATCAATTTTATTTGGGTACAACGTCGCACAACCGCGCAATTGTCAGTTAAAGAGACGCAGTGCCGTATCGCAAAAAATGGCCCAGTCAGGAAGGGGGTAAATTCTTCCGGGGCTGAAGTGGTTAAAAACTACATTTTGTATTTACCCAGGTTATTTTTGTGTAATATTACGGTATTGTTTGATCTGAATCATTTAAGTGTGACAAATATGCAAAAAAATCAGGAAGGGGACAAATACTTTCTCAGTTTTGTCTATTTTCTAAAAGGTACATTTATTTCTTTTTTTTTTCCATAGGCTCACTGTTATAGACCAATATAAAGAAGGTTATTAATGTATTAGACACAGATGAAAGAACACTGCTTGCAGCTCTTGTGATTTCCAGGAATGGTCATAGAACGTGACAGATTGTATAATTTCTGTGACGTATGCTCTGCTCATAAAATGAAAGGGGATTTGATTTAATCTTATCCGAAGGTAGCCAGCTGTTTTAATCTTCACTGATAGCTGTTGGTTGTTATGCAAAGGTTCCCAGCTTCATAGTCCTTCAACTTATTCTTTTTGCTAAAGCACTACTTAAATTGTACATTAGCTGTGTGTGTGTGTGCGCAACTTTGGATCCTATTCACACTTTGTACTTAAAAAAATATATTTTTAAGCATGCATCTTAAAGTTACTTTACATGTGTTTGCATATGTTGAAATATGAAATGCAGCAAATAGACCTAAAGTGGTTGTAAAGTCAGAAGGTATTTTATCTTAATGCATTCTATGTGCAACATCCCCCCCCCTCAGCCCCCCTAATACTTACCTGAGCCCATCTCAATCCAGCGATGTTGCAGTAGACTTGGCTGCCCAGGACTCCCCTCATTGGCTGAGGCGGCAGCGCGCTGCCATCGGCTCCTGTTGCGGTCAGTCAGTGAGCCAATGAGGAGAGAGTCGGGCTGATCCACGACTCCATGTCTGAATGGACATTCAGAGCAGCGTCTCCTGGGGACACACTTGACCTGGTGCATGCAGTCTGTTGGTGTTACCCTGGCAAGACAGCCCATTTCGGTGGAGAGGAGGATCTGTCTCAGCAGCCTTACTCGCACGCTCTATTGGAGATGGCCCTCAATTTTTTTTTAGGCACGGGTACTCCTTGGAGTTGTTGGTCCTGCAGGGTTCCCTCCTCCCCCCTGGTCTCTGGTTTCCCTTCTGTCCTACCTGTCAGAGCCTGGGCTCCCCCGCCTTTGGCATCCCTGAACAGAATGGGACTTTCTCTGCTGTGGGTTCCTATGCTGTGCTTCTGTGAGGGGTACGCAGGGCCTCATTGCGGTCATTGCTCATTGCAGTTGCTGTAAGGCAGCCATTTTTGCGGTGACAAGCCGGTCACTTTACCAGTGATCCAGCAGCCATGTTTGAGTGTACAGGAAGATTAAGCCATTTTGGGGTGGACCTCTCATAGACATGCATTCAAGCCAGTTATTGGAATGCATTGTAGCCATTTTCTTGTAGCCAATACGACAGTCCGCAGAGAGCTTCCAAAGCATCAGAGGAATCTCATTGTTAAAAGGTATCGGGCAGGAGAGGGGTGCAAAAGAATTTCCAAGGCATTAGCTATACCATGGAACACAGTGAAGACAATCATCAAGTGGAGAAAATATGGTACAACAGTGACATTACCAAGAACTGGACTTCCCTCCAAAATTTATGAAAAGACGAGACGAAAACTGGTCAGGGAGGCTGCCAAGAGGCCTACAGCAACATTAAAGAAGCAACATTACAGCAACATTCTCCTTAAAGGAGCTGCAGGAATATGTGGCAAGTACTGGCCGTGTGGTACATGTGACAACAATCTTCCATATTCTTCATATGTCTGAGCTATGTCTGAGCTACAGGGTAGCTTTCTTCTTACGAAGAAAAAACATCCAAGCCGGTTAAATTTTGCAAAAACACATCTGAAGTCTCCCAAAAGCATGTGGGAAAATGTGTTCTGGTCTGATGAAACCAAGGTTGAACTTTTTATTATAATTCCCAAATAGATGTTTGGTGCAAAAACACTGCACATCACCAAAAGAACACCATATCCACAGTGAAGCATGGTGGTGGCAGCATCATGCTTTGGGGCTGTTTTTCTTCAGCTGGAACTGGGGCCTTAGTCAAGGTAGAGGGAATTATTATCCGTTCAAATTATCAGTCAATATTAGCACAAAACCTTCAGGCTTCTGCTAGAAAGCTGAACGTCAGATGAACTTCATCTTTCAGCATGACAACCACCAAAAGCATACATCCAAATCAACAAATGAATGGCTTCACCAGAATAAGATTAAAGTTTTGGAATGACCCGGACCTGAATCCAATTTGAAAATCTGTGGGGTAATCTGAAGAGGACTGTGCACGGGAGATGCCCTCACAATCTGACAGATTTGGAGTGTTTTTTGCAAAGAGTGGGCAAATATTGCCAAGTCGATGTGCCATGCTTGGTAGACTCATACCTGAGACTGAGACTGACAAAAGACTGAGTGCTGTAATAAAATCAAAAGGTGCTTCAACAAAGTATGCTAGTTCACACCAGATGCAGTTCCATGTGCTTTTTTTTTCTGCACTAAAAAGTGCAAGCACAGTGTTTTCCATGTATTCCAAGGGCTCTAGTTCACACCAGTGCAGTCAGTTCCAGTCAGTTTCCGGTGCAGAAAAATAGAGCGTGCTACATTTTTTTTTTCTGCACAGAACTGTACCGGAACATGGCAAATTGTATCAAAAATGCACTGGAAGTCCATGTGGTGTGAACTGTAAGCAAAAACTGATCTGGAACGTATCCCGAGTGCATTTTCGTGGTGTGAACTGACCCCAAGGGTGTGCACACTTATGCAGCCATGTTGATTTAGTATATTTTTACTTTCCTCCACCTAAAAGATTTGTTTGTTGCTCAACTAAGTTGTACAGTTTATAGGTCACATTCAGCTTAGGTTCACATATGTGTGATGTGGGAACCAGCGGGGGAATTACATCGCCGGTTCCCGCATCGCACTTCTCCCGCAGGCAGTTCACACTGCCCTCTGCGAACTGCAGTGGGTGTCAGTACATTGTTAATGACACACCTAGATCGGTTCACAGATCGTAGTGAAAAATGTGAACTCTCACATGAATCAGATTGCATAGGTGGGAACACCTATGCGATGCGATTCTAGTGCAGGGGAAAAAAAAGTCCCCGCACTATTTTTGTGCGAATCAAATGCGAGTTCAGTCATACAACTGTGTGACTGAACTCGCATTGCACAAACATTGCATGTGATTGGCACCTGCGGTGCGGGTGCGAATCACATGCCATGTCTGAGATCGCACATAAGCCTGGGTTCACATTTCTGTGAACACAGACATAGTACCCATGCGATCCGATTCCTGTGTGGGTTCACAGTTTGCGCTGCGATCTGCAAACCGATCTGGGGTTGTCATTAACATAGTATAGACACCTGCAGCAGTTCGCAGAGGGCAATGAACTGCCTGCGGGATAGAAGCGATGCGGGAACCGGCGCTGTAATACCGCAGATTTGCCAGATGTGTGAATCTAGGCTCGTCGCACAAAACGCATAAGGCGGGACGTACTTGGTACGCACAACATCAGATCCGTCATCCCCGGACTTCCGGTTTCTGCCTTTACGGCGGTGGAACGCACGCCGGGATTGCGGAAGTTACTTTCCCTGCACGCTAGTCGGAGCAATTGGAGCTCCGTCTAGGTTTTTTAACGTATATTCAATAAAGACTCTCTTGTTTACGGATTCACGCTATGAGGTCCTATATATTTTTTCCGAATTCTATGTGGAGATCTGCTGGTCCGTCCCACTGAGGTGAAATGTAATCTGAGTCCCTGTCTGTAGATTAAAGACCCATTCTGGGGCATCTGACCCATCCTGTGGATAGACTGTCTGGTCGTCAGAGGAATCCCGGCAAGGGGGACATCGTCATTCGGATAATACCTCTACGCCTTTTAGAGGTGCTCTGGTGAGTGCGGACATAGGAGGGGCATATTGAAGAATGAGGGGAGCACTGAGGGTCACCTTTAAAAAAAAAAAAATATTTTTGTTGCACTGCTTACAGACTGTCACTTTATTGGATGCACTTTGGATGCACTGCTACAGATAGTCACTTACTGGATTTTTTGTTTATATATATATATATATATATATATTAATTAAGTAGATTTTCGGGTGGACTGATTCACAAACTTGAGAACATTGCTAATCACTTCAATATTAAGGGCTGCATTATTGTGCATAACCACGGATTTTTATTAATTATTCTTTGTTTTATAGTTTTGATGCACTTATCACTTGGTTTGTTCATACTCTACTCCTTGGTATACTCACTTAATTTTACACATTTCATATATCTAGTTGATCTTTGATATCACCGGATTAGGGATTTTTATTATTTATTTTTTGTTTCTTAATTATTCATCACCAGATTAATTATTTATCATATACTTTACCTTTGGGTTGTCTTCACGTATACCTCTTTTGAACAGCTCCATTTCCCTTTTTTTGCATTTTTAAATTTCTTTGGAACCCACCTTGGTGGAGTTCTTCTTTAGGGAGGCTGCTTTATTTTTTACTTTTTTAATATAAGCTTACCTGTAACGTACAAGTGACCATGCAGCGTTTACAGCCACTTTAAGTGTTTTTTTTTTTTGTATTTTTTTTTTTTTTACCCTTGAAAATGTCCCCGGGTCACACTCACTCACACACTACCTGTCTCCTCCACAGTGAAGTTTGACAGTAGCTCTGTGTCCCCCTCATGCTGTCTGTGTGTGTGTGTGTGTGTGTGCACATGCAGTTCTGATACATGTTCGTAAAGTTACATACCATCACAACTTTGTGCATCCAGATGAATAGGTGGTGGTTTTTTTTTGTTTTTTTTTTAGGCTTCTATTTAGAGGTAAATGGTAATACAGTAGATATGTACTGATTTTTTTTTTTTTTTTTTTACCACTTCAGCCCCGGAAGATCTTTCTCCTTAATGACCAGGCCATTTTTTGCGATACGGCACTGCATTGCTTTAACTGACAATTGTGCGGGCGTGTGACGCAGTACCCAAACAAAATTTACTTTTTTTTCCCCCCACAAATAGGGCTTTCTTTTGGTGGTATATGATCACCTCTGCGATTTTTTATTTTTTGCGCTTTAAACCGAGCGACAATTTTGAAAGAAAAACTTTTTACTTTTTGCTATAATATCCAGAAAAAAAGTAAACATCAATTTAGGCCGATTTTGTATTCTTCATATTTTTTGTAAAAAAATGCAATATTGATTGGTGTGCGCAAAAGTTATAGTGTCTACAAAATAGGGGATACATTTATGGCATTTTTTTTTTTTTACTAGTGCAGGTGATCAGTGATTTTTAGTGGGACTGCGGCGGACAGATCAGACACCTAACTGAAATTTATGACACTTTTTTTGGGAACCAGTGACATTATTACAGTAATCGGTGCTAAAAATATGCACTATTGTACTATGACACTGGTAGAGAAGGGGTTAACGGTTGATCAAGGGGTTAAATGTGTTCCCTCACTGTGTGCTCCAACTGTATGGGGGACTGTGTGACTGTGCTGAGAAAAAAAAAATATCCAATTCGTTTGCAGTGCACAGTTTAGTGAGGGATGCTGAAGAGTTGTAAAAGTGGGTGGAACTCCACTTTAAATTTAGCTGTATATGTATTATTACCACCATAACCTACCACCAAAGAACAACGCAAAATAAATTCTGCTGCTCCTGGCGATCGCAGCGATACCACATGTGTATGTCGTTTTTTTACCCATAGTATAGCCCACAATGTGCATTTTTTGCTTTTTTTTTTTTTCATCCTACCTAAAACTAATACCAATTTTTTTACATTTTATTTATATTTTTCTTAATCCTGCCCAAAATATACTGACCCTGACCTTTTTACTTTTGACCCAAACACTAATCCTTGCACTGACCTAGATCAAACCTTGATCTATGTGTTTTATTTTATTCTTTATTTTTACAGTGTGTGTTTTTTTTTTTTTTTTTTTTTTTCCCATTCCGCAGGCAGAGAGAAACACAGGGTTGGGCTTCAGTGACTGATCACCATGCTAGCCAATCAGAGGATACCACAGCGATCAGGTGATCTGGAATTGGGTGTTAACGATCTTTAGTACAGAACCCGGGGCTCTCGGTGAGACCCTGGTCTCTGTGCTGGGAGCTGTTCCCAGCACAAAGGCAGATACGGTCTTGTATATTGTGTTGGCCCATACGGTCTTCAATATTGTGTTGGCCCACCCTTTGCTGCTATAACAGCTTCAGCTCTTCTGGGAAGGCTGTCCACAAGGTTTGAGTGTGTCTATGGGAATGTTTGACCATTCTTCCAGAAGCGAATTTGTGAGGTTAGGCACTGATGCTGGCGAGAAGGCCTGGCTCTGTCTACGCTCCAATTCTTCTATAAAGGTGTTCTATTGGGTTCAGGTTACATGTCTTTATGGACCTTGCTTTGGTGTGCAGTCATGTTGGAACAGGAAAGGCCGTCCCCAAACTGTTCCCACAAAGTTGGGAGCATGAAATTGTCCAAATTGTCTTGGTATGCTGATGCCTTAAGAGTTCCCTTCACTGGAACGAAGGGGCCAAGTCCAACCCCTAAAAAATAACCCCAAACCATAATTCCCCCCCCCCCCCAAATGATTTGGACCAGTGCACAAAGCAAGGTCCATAAAGACATGGATGTGCGAGTTTGGGGTGGAGGAACTTGACTGGCCTGCACAGTCCTGACCTCAACACGATAGAACACCTTTTGGATGAATTAGAACGGAGACTGCGAGCCAGGCCTTTTCTCCAACATCAGTGTCTAACCTCCCAAATAGAAAAATGATCAAACATCCCCATAGACACACTCCTAAACCTTGTGGACAGCCTTCCCAGAAGAGTTGAAGCTGTTATAGCTGCAAAGGGTGGGCCAACTCAATATTGAACCCTATGGATGATGCCATTAAAGTTCATGTGGGTGTAAAGGCAGGCGTCACAATACTTTTGGTAATAGTGTATGTGGCCCCACGGAAAAGAGCCCAGTGCAGTGAGGCCGCATTTATGTTATGTCAGTGTCAAGGGTTAAGATAATAGGATTCTACAGGCATGCCAATAATCCTTTCTTGGACAGGACACAGGTCCTATTTCCCTATTGCTTGCTGCAAGACTGAGTCTTGCTTGGGAGTAGGAGGGGTTATAAAGCTCTCTAGCTCTCAGCCCTGATGAAAGATATGGGCTGGCTGTAGGAGGCGTAATGCAAAAATCAGTGACTTATTGGGTAATTGTCCATCTGGAGAAATAGGCAGACAGCATTTGAATGCAGACTGCCCTAAACAATGAATGTCCACATATTATACTTGGCCTCCATGATTAAAGTAGAGTACTGCCCAAAAGTGTAAGCTCGGCTTATCTGCTTTATCAACTGCCCCCCTTTTGGATCCACATTTGGCACCTTTAGTGTGAGTACCCATGTTTGACAGGTACCTGTCCCCACTTCAGAGAGATCTTGCTGCGGCGAGATCATTTGCAAGTTCGCGTCCCCCCTCCTTCCTCCGCCACCAGGCCATTCAGAAAGCGCAGCTCGCTTCGTGCATGTGCAGTAGGGAACTGGCTGTGAAGCCGAAAAGCTTCACTGCTGGTTTCCCTTACCGCGAATGATGGCAGCACCTGAGAGCCGATGCAAACATCGGCTGGGTTGCCACCACTGGATTCCAGGACAGGTAAGTTTCCTAATATTAAAAGTCAGCAGCTACAGTATGTACAGTATTTTTTGCTGGGGGGAGGGGTGGAACTCTGCTTTAACCACTTCAGCCCCGGAAGATTTGGCTGCTCAATGACCAGGCCATTTTTTGTGATTCGGCACTGCGTCACTTTAACTGACAATTGAGCGGTCGTGCGACGCTGTGCCCAAACGAAATTGACGTCCTTTTTTTTTTTCCACAAATAGAGCTTTCTTTTGGTGGTATTTGGTCAACTCTGGTTTTTATTTCTTTATCGTACATCACGGGACACAGAGCCACAATAATAACTGTATGGGTTATATGGCACCTTCAGGTGATAGACACTGGCACACCCTAGACAGGAAGTTCAAATCCCCATATAACCCCTCCCCTTACTGGGAGTATCTCAGTTTTTTTGCCAGTGTTTTAGGCGTTGGTCGCGAGTAAATATTTGCTGTGCTGAGCTCTGCTGGAATATTCCTTACTGGAGCAAGCTATGCAACCGGATTCATTCAAAGTGTCTTTTCCAGACCGAATTAAATGGTACCCGGGCCTCGTATCCGAAGAAACAAGGTTTTACCTGTAACGCTCTTTTAGAAAGCTGGACCCGGGATCCAGTATTTGGTTTTTTCAGCCATATTCCTGGCGGGGTGGTTTACAGGCCCAGGGCTGTGGATCCCCCTATAAAAAGGGGGCCCCAGTCCCTGAATGTTTAACTGAGCCCACCGTGAGAGGTGAAGATTGAGTCTGTTACCACAGAACCCTGCAGCTGGATAGAGTAAGGGAGATTCCTAAGGATTTTTTCTATTTCTTGTGGGTATTTCTCCTTTAAAGTAAATGTTGTCGTGCCTATATGCACCACCGGGGGGCTGCCAAGAGCACGTACCTGATTCCATGCTTGTCAGTCTCGCCTCTGTGTCAAGCTGCATGCTTCCTCCAGCCCAAGCCCCAGGTAAGATGCAGGGAAAGGGTTTTTTTTTCCTTTTGGGAATGTTCCCCCACCTGGACAGCTTCACCCCAGGAGGCAGAGGGTGCGTGGCTCAGTCGGCGGTGTGCTGCGCCGCTCCCGCTGCCATTACGGCGGTCCTCCATCTGACGGCTCTCCTCCACCCCAGCCCCCCGCCATATACGATCCGGTGGATCGGAGCCCGCTCGCGCGGGAAAGCTGTATCTTTGAAAAAGATGAGGGGGGTGTGGTGGGTGGTTGGATGAAAGGGGGCGGGGCTTAGTGGTGTTGGCATGCTTCAGCGCCCACAACGTGGGCTGTGTACCTATATAGTGCACTTTTTTTCAGGTGCATACAGCTAAAGGAGGGACACAGGCAGACGGGTCGCATGTGAGTGTTGGTTGATACAGGCATTCCCAGGACACATTTACTTTGCATCAGGCTGAGCTTAATAGCAGCGGTAGTTGCTGGACTATTGCTCAGCAGTAGGTGCATTTTCTTGGCTGTACCTCTGCGTTTGTGCTCAGCGCCATAACCAGAGGGAATGGTACAAATACCACAAAAAGATAAGGGCACAAAAGGGTCACCCTAAGGACCCCCCCTCTGCAACACCATTCGCCCCCCCCCCCTAAAGATCTAGGGAGACTTGTCAGAGTGAGCCATCGGGGTCATCAGGGGCTGCAATTGCTTCCGACAATTCAGCCCCTGTCTAGGTAACTGTGGAGGTTTTGGTCCGCTCCACATTTAAGCTACCCTTAACTGAGTCAGTTGAAGAGCCCACTTCTTGTTTGGGTTCACTAAAGCCTCCTCAAGCCTTGCATGCCTTTCCTGTACATTCGCTGCTGGAAAAGTGTGTGTATGTATGTATATGTATGTATATGTATGTGTGTGTATGTGTAATATATAAATATATATGTGTGTGTGTATGTATGTGTATATATATATATATATATATATATATATATATATATATATATATATATATATATATATATATATATATATATATATATATATATATATATATATATATATATATGTGTGTGTATATGTGTATATATATATATATATATATAATGAGACAAAATGGGGAAACAAATCCAGACAATCGCATTGTCTGATTTTTGAAAGAATTTATTTGCAAATTATGGTGGAAAATAAGTATTTGGTCACCTACAAACAAGATTTCTGGCTCTCACAGACCTGTATCTTCTTCTTTAAGAGGCTCCTCTGTTCTCCACTCATTACCTGTATTAATGGCACCTGTTTGAACTTGTTATCAGTATAAAAGACACCTGTCCACAACCTCAGTCACACTCCAAACTCCACTATGGTGAGGACCAAAGATCTGTCGAAGGACACCAGAATTGTAGACCTGCACCAGGCTGGGAAGACTGAATCTGCAATAGGCAAGCAGCTTGGTGTGAAGAAATCAACTGTGGGAGCAATAATTAGAAAATGGAAGACATACAAGACCACTGATAATCTCCCTCGATCTGGGGCTCCACGCAAGATCTCATCCCGTGGGGTCAAAATGATCACAAGAACAGTGAGCAAAAATCCCAGAACCACACGGGGGGACCTAGTGAATAACCTGCAGAGAGCTGGGACCAACATAACAAAGGCTACCCTCAGTAACACACTACACCGCCAGGGACTCAGATCCTGCAGTGCCAGATGTGTCCCCCTGCTTAAGCCAGTACATGTCCGGGCCCGTCTGAGGTTTGCTAGAGAGCATTTGGATGATCTAGAAGAGGATTGGGAGAATGTCACATGGTTAGATGAAACCAAAGTAGAACGGTTTGGTAGAAACACAACTCGTCGTGTTTGGAGGAGAGAAAATGCTGAGTTGCAACCAAAGAACACCATACCTACTGTGAAGCATGGGGGTGGTAACATCATGCTTTGGGACTGTTTCTCTGCAAAGGGAACAGGACGACTGATCCGTGTACATGAAAGAATGAATGGGGCCATGTATTGTGAGATTTTGAGTGCAAACCTCCTCCCATCAGCAAGGGCATTGAAGATAAAGCGTGGCTGAGTCTTTCAGCATAACAATGATCCCAAACACTCCGCCCGGGCAATGAAGGAGTGGCTTCGTAAGAAGCATTTCAAGATCCTGGAGTGGCCTAGCCAGTCTCCAGATCTCAACCCCATAGAAAACCTTTGGAGGGAGTTGAAAGTCCGTGTTGCCCAGCGACAGCCCCAAGACATCACTGCTCTAGCGGAGATCTGCATGGAGGAATGGGCCAACATACCAGCAACAGTGTGTGACAACCTTGTGAAGACTTACAGAAAATGTTTGACCTCTGTCATTGCCAACAAAGGATATATAACAAAGTATTGAGATGAACTTTTGATATTGACCAAATACTTATTTTCCACCATAATTTGCAAATAAATTCTTTAAAAAATCAGACCATGCGATTGTCTGGATTTGTTTCCACATTTTGTCTCTCATAGTTGAGATACACCTATGATGACAATTACAGGCCTCTCATCTTTTTAAGTGGGAGAACTTGCACAATTGGTGGCTGACTAAATACTTTTTTGGCCCACTGTATGTGTATGTGATCTGAGTGGGATCACTCAGATAAGCATTTTTTCCCTCCTAAAAAGTTTTCAACACTTTATCCTATGGAGGAAAAATTCACTAAGATGTGGAGTATACCAGCAATTGATGCTGCTATATCCTCTGTGAATAAAAGTTTGACTTGTCTGGTTGACAATGCGCAAATGTTTACGGATCTAACTGATAGAGATTTGAATTCCCGTTAAGATATTTTTTCCTTGGTAGGTTCAGTGGCTCAACCTGCAGTGGTGGCAATTGGGGTATGTCAATCCTTGAGAGACCATTAGAAACGGGTGCACAAGGTTTTCCCTGAACAACAGGCCCAGGAGTTAGCTGACCTGCCAGCAGCTTTGTGTTTTGCAATTGACGCAGTCAGAGATTCTATTCTTCAAACCTCTCGCCTAACGCTTGGGTTGATGCATATGCATAAAATCTTATGTTTTAAAAGTTGGTCAGCCGAAGCGCCATGCAAAAAGGTCTTGGCTGGTTTTCCTTTCCGTGGTGAAAAGCTGTTTGGGGATAATTTGGACAAATATATCCAAAGAATATCAAGTGAGAAAAGTACCCTTTTGCCAGTTAAAAGGATTAAATGACCCTCATTAAATGGGCTCTTTCTCCAGTGCCAGGAGCAACAGCCCCTAGGCAGTCGCAACGGCCTCCACCGTCAGGTTCAAGCGGTAAACCTCGGGGTCAACCACAGGGACAAAAGAAATCCTGGGGGAGGAAAACCCACAAGACAAAACGCTAAAGCCTCCTCTTTATGAAGGGGCGCCCCCGCTCATTCAAGTGGGGGGAAGACTTCTGTAGTTCTCAAAGGTCTGGCAGGAAGAATTTCGAGGCAGATGGGTGGTCTCCACAATAGCGCTAAGTTACAAACTAGAGTTTCGAGAATTCCCGTCTCCTCGTTTCCTCAGGTCAAATGTCCCCAAAGACTCAGAGAAAAGTCTTTCTAGCGTTAGACCGACTTTTGTCACAAAAAGTGATCATGATGGTCGCCATGGAAGAACAGGGGTTGGGGTTTTGTTCAGACCTTTTTATTGTGCAAAACCAAATGGGGAGGTCAAGCCCATTCTAGATCTGAAAGATCTAAACCGGTTCCTGAAAATTCGCTCTTTTCACATGGAATCAATCCGATCAGTAGTCTCCGTCTTACAAGGAGGAGAACTTCTGGCATCAACTGACATCAAGGATGGTTTACTTCATGTACCTATTTTCCCTGCTCACCAGAAATATCTGAGTTTCGAAGTAGAAAAACATTTTCAGTTTGTAGCTTTGCCTTTTGGTCTAGCTACTGCACCTCAGGTGTCTACAAAACTTCTGGCCCTTCCTCTGGCCAGATTAAGGACTCGAGGTATAACGATAATAGCATACCTAGACAACCTGCTCTTGATAGATCCGTCAGTAGCCCGCCTGGACCAAAGCATGGTCACCACAATCAACTACCTGGAATACCTAGGTTTGGTCCTCAACCTAGAGAAATCTTCTATAAAACCAGTTAGAAGATTAGAGTACTTGGGTCTGATTATAGATACATCCCAGAAGAGGGTGTTCTTACTCCAGGCAAAAATCTGCGCCATAAAGGAGCTGTTTCAGGTGGTCAGGGCAGAGAAGGGTCCTTCTATCTGTCTTTGTATGAGGTTGTTGGGGAAGATAGTGGCTTCATTCGAAGCAGTTCCCTATGCTCAGTTTCATTTGAGACTGCTGCAAAACTATCCTGTTGACTTAAAACAAGAATGCTTCTGGAGCGGAGACCATCCCTATGGGTCTTGAGGCTCAGCTGTTTGCGAAATTCAATAAAAAGGCCCCAACCCTGTCACTTGTACAGAAAATATGGAATAAGGTCAGACAAATCCAGGGGGTGCAAGGGTTCACGGATTTCAGTCCAATATGGGACAATCGCTCCTATAGTGAACTGGGAAAACTACAGCAAAGGTCTAGATGGTGTAAGCATGGGGTAAAACTACTTTCTCATATATTTAGGGACGGTAAACCGCTTTCATTTACAGAACTGCAAGCCAATTTTAACCTACCGAATAATATGTTTTACTCGTATCTTCAATTGCGACATGCTGTCGCTGCGCAGGGGAATGCCGTTGAGTGGATATTGTCATCCACTCTGCTATTTCATGTGCTGCAGTCTAGTAGTGAAACCAAAGGAATCATATCCCAATGCTACCAGATGCTGCTAGTGAGACACTTGCGGGCTTATCCATGCAAGGCGGCTTCTGCCTGGGAGAGGGACCTTGGCCAGATCACAGATGAAAGTGGGAGGAGGCTCTTCAGTCTATATCTACCTGCTCCCTTAATGTTGCACAAAAGGTTTCCCAACTGTTTATAGTATTGAGAGTGCATTACACCCCAAAAAAGTTGCACAAGATGGGCAGGGAGGCAGACCCTTTATGTTCCCGCTGTCAACAGCATGACTGGGACCTTATTCACCTTCTATGGCGCTGCCCGAAGCTCCATCGGTACTGGAATGAGGTGATGGGCACGCTCAATGGAGTATTTCAGACAAAGGTTCCCACCGATCCTAAGTGTTGCTTGCTGGGAGTCCTGGAGGAGGAGATCGCAGAGGAAATGGATAGGGTTGCTTTCTCCAGGGCTCTATTTCAGGCCAGGAAACTTATCCTAATGGGGTGGAAATCCACACTGCCACCCACCAGGGGCACCTGGGTGGAACACATGGGACAAACCCTTATCAGGGAAAAATATATATACCAACACATAGGGGATGCCCAAGTAGGTTTGAGCGTATCTGGTCAAAATGGCTAGACACACCGGGATTGAGCCCGAGAGAGCTGGTGATGTCTAGACTCCTGCAATCTCTTTAAACAAGATGAGGGGGGGCGAAACAGATTGTATAATAACAATGTGGGCGGTGATGGTTAAAACAGGGAGAGTTGTATTGTAGATGTCTGGAGAAATGCAACGGATTGACGAATTAGCTGGAAAAATTACTGTATACATGTACGTGAACCTAATTGGTATTAATGATGTAACTGTAAATGCAACCTGAACATTGATTATTGTTGGAAAACATGTGAATGTTCAATAAAACCTTTTTGATTTAAAAAAAAAAAAAAAAAAGATCCAAGCACTAGATTTTCCAATGTGTTTGTCGACAAAAGTGCGTCAGAGCCTCAGTTGGTGGAGGATACCCAAGAATCTGCAGAAGGGGAAATCCTTACCAGTTACCTGGTAGGTGGTAACAGATGCCAGCCTTTCAGGTTGGGGAGCAGTCCTGGAAGACGTCGGTCCAAGGGAAATGGTCCAGTACTGAAGGACTTTGCCCATCAACGTCATAGAGATTCGGGCAGTGTACCTAGCCCCAAGGGCCTGGATATTCAGGTTGCGTAATTCTCCTGTCAGGATCCAATCCGACAATGCCACAGAAGTGGCTTATATCAATCACCAGGGGGGGCACCAGAAGTCAGGCAGTCCAGGGAGAGGTAAACAGGATCCTAACCTGGGCAAAAAAGCATGTGCCAAGCATATTGGCAATCTTTATTCCTGGAGTAGAGAACTGGCAGGCGGACTACTTAGTCGCCAGCAGTTGTTCCCGGGGGAATGATCCCTTCACCCTGACATCTTCCTGGCTATATGCCAAAGATGGGGGATCTTTGGCGCCTTTGTGTCAAACAAGGGATCCACTCGCCCCATGGCCCCTACCACCACATCCAGACCTGCTATCGCAGGGACCAGTGTTCCAACCTACTTTACAAACGCTAAATTTAACGGTTTGGCAGTTGAAACCCACATTCTGAAGAATCGTGGGCTTTCAGGCGCAGTGATATCTACTTTGATTAATGCAAGGAAGCCAGCTTCCAGAGTAATTTATTAGAGTCTGGAAGGCATATGTTTCCTGGTGTGAATTCAGGGGTTGGCATCCTAGAAAGTATGTCATAGGTAGTAGAATCCTTGCCTTTCTGCAGATGGGGTTAGAGATGAAACTGGCCTTGAGTACTATCAAGGGCCAAGTCTCGTCCTTATCGGTATTGTTTCAACGTCCGCTTGCTTCGCATTCTTTAGGCCGAAGCTTTTATACAGGGGGTAACGCGGCTTAATCCACCAGTTAGAGCACCCCTGAACCCTTGGAACTTGAATTTAGTTCTATCGGCGTTACAGAAACAGCCTTTTGAGCCGATACGACATATTCCTTTAGTCTTTTTGTCAAGGAATCTAGTTTTTTTGGTAGCCATTTCTTTTGCAAAATGGGTATTAGAGTTGGCTCTTTCTTGTAAAGAGACATACCGTATTTATCGGCGTATAACACGCGCCGGCGTATAACACGCACCCCAAGTTTAGGAGAGCATTTTAAGGAAAAAAGCTTTTAGGAGGGAAGTTTAAGGAAAAAAAAAAAAACTTACATTTAAATGCCCATCAATGCAGCCTCATCAGTGTTCATCTGTAGCCTTGTCCATCATTGCAGAATGATCAGTGTCTATTTTCAGCCTTGCCCATTGTCATAAGCAGCCTTGCCCTTAGTCATATGCAGTCTTGCCCAGTGCAGTCTTGCCCAGTGCAGTCTTGCCCAGTGCAGTCTTGCCCAGTGCAGCCTTGCCCAGTGCAGCCTTGCCCAGTGCAGCCTTGCCCAGTGCAGCCTTGCCCAGTGCAGCCTTGCCCAGTGCAGCCTTGCCCAGTGCAGCCTTGCCCAGTGCAGCCTTGCCCAGTGCAGCCTTGCCCAGTGCAGCCTTGCCCAGTGCAGCCTTGCCCAGTGCAGCCTTGCCCAGTGCAGCCTTGCCCAGTGCAGCCTTGCCCAGTGCAGCCTTGCCCAGTGCAGCCTTGCCCAGTGCAGCCTTGCCCAGTGCAGCCTTGCCCAGTGCAGCCTTGCCCAGTGCAGCCTTGCCCAGTGCAGCCTTGCCCAGTGCAGCCTTGCCCAGTGCAGCCTTGCCCAATGCAGCCTTGCCCAATGCAGCCATGCCCAGTGCAGCCTTGCCCAGTGCAGCCTTGCCCAGTGCAGCCTTGCCCAGTGCAGCCTTGCCCAGTGCAGCCTTGCCCAGTGCAGCCTTGCCCAGTGCAGCCTTGCCCAGTGCAGCCTTGCCCAGTGCAGCCTTGCCCAGTGCAGCCTTGCCCAGTGCAGCCTTGCCCAGTGCAGCCTTGCCCAGTGCAGCCTTGCCCAATGCAGCCTTGCCCAATGCAGCCATGCCCAGTGCAGCCTTGCGCTGTTCGCGCCATTTAAATCTGCCGCCGATTGACAGAGCCTGTGTACTCGGCTCGTCATGCTGCCCCGCCTCCCTGCTGAGGATGAGAAGCGAGCGCTTCCGAAAAAGACCGAGCCGAGTATACTGTGTACTCGGCTCGGCTCCGATCGCAGTTCCGCCCAGTCCTGCCATTGGACGGAGTGTTATGTCCATCAAAGGAGCTGGGCGGGACTGCGAGCCGAGCCGAGTACACAGTATACTCGGCTCGGTCTTTTTCGGAAGCGCTCGCTTCTCATCCTCTGCAGGGAGGCGGGGCGGCGTGACTGCGAGTGGAGCCGAGCACTCAGCTCGGTCTTTTTCGGCAGCGCTCGTTTTTTTCCGTCGGCGCTCGTTTTTTTCCGTCGGCGCTCGTTTTTTTCCGTCGGCGCTCGGTTTTTTCGGCACACAGAGAGTGGGGATCGGCGTATAACACGCACCCACGATCTTCCCCTGATTTTAAGGGGAAAAAAGTGCGTGTTATACGCCGATAAATACGGTATTTAATCATCCACAAGGATAGAGTAGTATTGCATCCTCATCCTAGCATTTTGCCAAAGGTGGTTTCAGGTTTTCACCTAAACCAGGATATTGTTTTACCTTCATTTTTTTCCAGAACCCTGTGTTAAAGGAAGAAAAGTCACTACATTCTTTGGATGTAGTGAGCAGTCAAAATCTATTGAAGGCGACTGCTCAGGTTTGCAAAACAGATGTTTTGTTTGTGTTGCCTGAAGGTCCTAGGAAAGGACAGGCAGCATCGAAATCCCCTATTGCCAAATGGATTCTGCAAGTAATTATTCGAGCTTATGGTTTGAAGAGGAAAGTTCCACCTTTTCAAATCATAGCGCACTCCACCAGGGCTGTTAGTGTTTTGTGGGCAGTGCATAACCCTCTCTCCCCTCTTTGGTTACACGTGTATTGCTTTGCTACAAAACTGAGGTACTAACAGTAAGGGGAGGGGTTATATGGGGAATTAAACTTCCTGTCTAGGGTTTGCCAGTGTCTATCACCTGAAGGTGCCATATAACCCATACAGTAATTACTGTGGCTCTGTGTCCCATGATGTACTCCAAGAAAAAGATTTTACAGGTAAGCTGTTATAAAAATCCTATTTTTTTTTTTTTTTTATAAACAAGAGTGACAATTTTGAAAAAAAAACACTCTACTTTTTGCTATAATATCCCAATTTAAAGAAAAAAAAAATTCCTCAGTTTAGGCCGATATGTATTTTTCTACATATTTTTAGTAAATAACAAATCGCAATAAAAGTATAATGGATTGGTTTGCGCAAAAGTTATATCGACTACAAAATGGGGGATAGATTTATGGCATTTTATTTTTTTACTAGTAATGGCGGTGATCGGCGATTTTTTTTTTTTTTTTTTTTTTTTTTTTTTTATATCGGGACTGCGATATTGCGGTGGTCACCTCAGACACTTTTGACACATTTTTGGTATCAGTGACAATTATGCAGAGATCGGTGCTATAAAAATGCACTGATTTCTGTATAAATGTCACTGGCAGTGAAGGGGTTAACTGTTCCCTCACTGTGTTCTAACTGTGGGGGTGATGGGACTGACTAGGAGAGATAGATGGCAGATCGGTGTTCATCATCAGTATGAACACACGATCAGTCTCTTCTCCCATGAGAGACCCGGGATCAGTGTTGCCAACCGCCCGTATTTTTACGGGCAGCCCGTAAAAACGGGCACTTTTTTCCCCGCCCGTAAATGTCTGTAGTAGCGGGAATGTGCCCGTAAAAAATTGCCGTGATTGGTGCGGCTTGGAACTGCGCATGCGTAGAGTAGAGTGGTGGCAGAGGGGGATGGAGGCAGGGTGTGATGGTGGCAGAGGGGGGTGGAGACATGGTATGATGGTGGCAGAGGGGTCAGTGGCAGAAGGGGATGGTGGCAGAGGGGGATGGACTGGAGCAGGTGGTGTTGGTGGCAGAGGGGGATGGTGGCAGAGGGGGATGGACTGGAGCAGGTGGTGTTGGTGGCAGAGGGGGGTGGAGGCAGTCTGGCAGAGGGCGGTGGTGGCAGGGGGTGATGGTGGCAGAGGGGGGTGGAGGCAGAGGAGGATGGAGGCAGTCTGGCAGGGAGTAATGGTGACAGGTGATGGAGGCAGGAGGTGATTGGACTAGATAATTCCTTATGTCGAAAGTAACAAAAATATGTTTTTTTATCTTAAAATCTACCTTAAATCACATTGTTATTTGCCTAGCATACCTGTTTGTAGCCTAAATACTGAAATTTACACCTAAAAATGTAATTTTGGAACTTTTGTGAAATGCCAGTAAAAACTTGGTGGTGCCAGTAAATTTTGGGTGTTGTGCCAGTAAATTTCAATCTGGTAGGTTGGCGACACTGCCCAGGATCTGTGTATTTACACACAGATCCCGGTTCTCGCTCTGTCACACGCGGTCGTGGGTGCCCCGGCGGTAATCGCGCCTGCCGAGCACTCGCATTGGCTCTGGCGACGAGCCGGGGGCGCCCCCCACAGTGGCCAAAAGGCAAAGCGACGTAAGGTGGCGTCATTTTGCCCAGGGGAGCCAACCTGCTGAAGTAAAACTGTGGAGACTGGTCCGGAAGCGGTTAAAATTAAATCTAACAATTGACTGGTTGGGCCAGGGGCAGACTGGAGAGATGAGAACTAGATGTTGTGAAGTGGGCTCTATCAGACTCGCAGCTTTTAATGCACACTGTAGGAAGCCTGTTATTCTCAACAAGAAGAGTGAAGAGAAGGCCTGTGGACACAGATGCATTTATTCCATGAAATTAAACACCATATAATTCCCAATACTGAAAACATTTTTAAGTTTTATGCTTATTTTTGACCAGGGTAGATTTGACTTAAATCAAGTCCATATTAAATCCCTAGTAAAAAGGCTAAATTTAAATCAACTCGATTTAAATCATAATTTTTAGAGAGCAATTGTCATGTCTGTCCTACAGCGACTCCTCCTTTTGACCCGCCGTTGACTCACCAACAGTCCCAATTACTTTAATAGGATGGCTGGTGATGTGGCAGTGACACAACACTGTGAGGCATGTGGAGGCAGCAGGTGAGTGGATGCCCGCTAACCGGTGCTGCCATGATGGATTTGAAATGACAGGTGCTCTTTAAATGTAAGGACTCATTCTTGCTGGTAGTTGGAATGTTTAATATTTGCAAACAAAAGGAAAGTTTCCTTTTTAGAATAATAAGCTGTCAGGTTAGTAAATATTCCCAAACTGGGTCTCTTACGGCCTGCTGCCATATTGCTCCTCAAGGGAGGAATAAAGCACCTCAAGCTATGTGCAGAAAGATCACAAGAAGTTGCTTAGGTTTCACTTTCATTTTTACTGCTTGCCCTTCCTCCTCACACTTGGAGCCTGTTACAGTTGCATTTCTCTTTGAAAAATCATACAGTTTGTAGTGTACATAGATTTTCAGATTTGCAAAGCAATGGGATGAAGGAATATTCCTGAACTTTGTTTTATCTCGTGGTTACTGTGAAATTGTGTGAATGCATAAATGCAGTATCTCAGCTTGCAGAGCTTGGATTCATTGAATGAATGAACCAAAAATGTAAATCTTGTGGAATATAGAGCCTCATGCTACATAACTTAGCTCCATTTCATCCTGAATAAACTAAATTATTAATGAATCTTAAATAGGAAACTATGTTTGGTTGATATTTACTCCAAAAGCCTTTTATAAAAAATTGATAAAAATAAAAAAAATCCAATTTAAATTAAAAAAAAAGATGTGTTTATTTTTTTTAATCTGTTTTTATCCACCCTGTTTTTTGGCACCCTGCATTCAATTAATTGACACATCTGGTCAGTAGGGGTGGCTATGCTTAGTTAGGTTGGCCATACACTATACAATTTTCTTCAACTTCTTTTAGATTTACCTTCAACTGTGTATTGCAAGGGCCTGCCTGACTGCATACACATTGAAAGTGTTTAGGTTTTACCTTCTATTATATGGTTTTGGTAAATTTAAAAGAAAATTGAATAGGAAAATTGTATAATGTATTGCCACCCTCAGTTCAGTTGTATTGTAGTGTGTTGCATGGATAAAGTCAAATGTTTGTAACTAGAGGTGATTTGGTGAACATGTTGTACATGTTCTGTTTAGGGTGGCCTCACAGGGAAAGAGATTGCACCACGATTTATACTATCTTGACAATGTGCCAGCATGTTTTACATTCAGTTGGATTAGGAAAACAGTCTGCATACTAAAACATTGACTGTCCTTATGAGTTTATTAAACGTGCTGTTCATCTCAATTGTTACAGCGGTAAGGAATAGATGTACAGTAGGTTTGTTCTGTCTACTGCTATTACCACATAGACAGTAATGAGGATTTTGCCAGTAATTCCCTGGATAATGGATGTGCATGTCATGTAAACTGAAGATCATGCAAATGCCTGACCATTCGCTTGTGGATAATCTGATCACTGTGTGAATGGGTCAGCTCTATCATTTATGCCATAAGGTTTCATCATCCATCCTGTCACAAGATTAATTTTACGCATCCACAGTTGCAAGTTATGTGCATTCCCAAATGTCTTGGCTTTGTTGTGTCCATATACTCTCTCATATTCTAAAGTAAGCTGTCTGCATTCCAGGAATATCAGTCTGTTAAATATAACTCTGGTGTTTTCTGTCTAATGCTATTGAAGTAGTATTGACCTCTTGAGTTTCGCTATATTTTAAATTGATCAAGATGTTCTAGATGTACTGTGGGCAGATGGCTTTTATTTTTTTTGTTGTAAATGCTTTTAATGCAGACTTGTAAAATAGCCTCAAAAGTACACGCCCTCAAAGATGTGTTGTGGTCATATTTTTATCCATACTCGCATAATCTTTGTGCTTTAGGTTTAGTGTTGAAGGGATGCCCATTTTAAGTAAAGTGGAAAATCATTACACTTGGACTATTTTATTTTGCAATTAGGGAAATCTCACTCTTTAGGCCACCAAACCATTTATTTGGTAGGTGTTCCAGAGCTTGCAGAGATTTTCTATTGACCCTTATTGCTCCAGCCCAACTTCCATACAGCTAACTGGCATTGCAACTTGACCTCCCTCTGTGAGCACTACCATAATGTAACCTCATGTGCAGGGATTGAAAGAAAGCGCCACAGGCTAAAATGGATATCTGAAAAGCATAGATGAAAGTCAAACAAGTTGCTGCTCCGGGTGAGGACATCGCGGGCGCCCTGGACAGGTAAGTGTTCATATTTTAAAAGTCAGCAGCTGCAGTATTTGTAGCTGCTGACTTTTAATATTTTTTTTTTCGGCGGAACTCCGCTTTAAAGACACTATATATTTTAAGTATAGCATGAGGTACAAAACAAAGTGATATTTAACAGATTGATAGACTGCATTTTCTGAAAGATTTTGCTTGTCCTCAGTGGTTACCTCCATTGTTACTGGGCATCATACATGATTTAAAGCTGAACTCATTTTTGTTTAGGGTGCCTCTTAAATGCAGTTTTACTTTGGTGCTCTGCAAAAAAGTTGTAAGCACCCTAATGTCCTCATCAGCCCAGCATTGTAAGGGAGGACACCAGGGGCCTGCCCACAACAAAGATCGTTGGAGGGAAGGAGAGCCAGGTGCCTTTTTAATGTTTTGCTCCCCCCCCCCCAGAGTGTAGCACATCACTTCTCATTCTTCAATTTTTTTTTTTTTTTTTTGCAGACAGTTCAGCTTGCCATCTTTGTACCTCCAGTTTAACATATAAACTCCTTTTTTTATTTTGCAGCGTTAACTTCTAAAGGACAAGCAAAGGAAATGGCCAAAATTCTTTGTGACCTTCCACGCAGCTCTAGAATAATTGTTATATTATCTCTGCTGCAATGTACTAACCAAACTACCGGTTTCTTTCAGGTGGGTGTACATGGCATTAGAATAGAATTCATCAATGAAAAAGGATCCAAAAGAACCGCCACGTACTTACCGGAGGTTGCAAAGGAGCAAGGTCATTGATGTACTTTATTTCATAACAATTGGTTAAAGAGTTAAAAAAAAAAAAAATTACAAATTTCATACAAACCAGAAATACAATATGTGACCTTGCATTGATGTCAGATGGTGGATCAGATAATTGTAAGGCTTCTATCTTAAATTTGAATTATTTTGTGAATGTTTTCTGTTTAAAAATGCAGTAGTTTGCTTCCACTGTAAGGCTAGTAATTGTTTTAAGGGAGCCTGTCAACCATTTAGGTTTGTAAAACCCTGCCTAATAGCAGATGCTAAAAGATGCATATTATTTGTTATCCAGAAAACCCTCATCTGTGCATCTGATAAAGTGTAACTCTGCAAAGGCGTTAATATCTTATGTTTGAGCCTACGTCCACCCACCTGATTGCACTCTGTTCACCAAGAGTGCCCAAAATAGCCAAAGAAATGCTTTCATTTGGGCAGGTAGAATGGCAGCTTGGCAGTGTGTAGCCCAGATGTCAAGCAATCGGTAACTAAATCAGACATGCAGAAGGAGAGGTGGTTAGATTTTAAAGGTAATGGCATGAACCTTATAGTATCTTTTACCCAGGACTTTAATTTCAAAATTTTTAAAATGGATGGGTTTGATCAAACTTTCAGTTCACCTAATTCTTATTTCAGATTTGTTTATTGCTTGACGTACATCAAAAGCTAAAATCTTTTTGTTTAGGTATACTGAACTTGCATTCAAACTATAATTTTTAGTTGCAGTTGTTAGACTAGTTCTGAAAACAAACCCTATTACGACTTGCTTTAAAAGCCTGATTATAGGATAGGTATGGACAGATATGTTGGTGAAATCACTTCAATAATGTGTGCTCCTCGATTTGTAGAAGATACTGGTATACATCCTTGGGGCCCACTTGCTGTGCCATATTTCCATGATGGTGTACTATATACAGATTTGCAAATTGTCCCTCTAGTGGTAATCTGTATGTAACAAGTTGCAGCCTTGATGAATGAGTTTTATCCACTGCGTACTGTTCAGTATATATCTGAGATGATACATCTAGATAAGGATGGGGGGGGGATAAAAAAACTGCTGTTGCAAGAATAATGTATAGAATGTATATGTATGTATATCATTTATATTTTTATATATATATATTTTTTTTATTTATACTTTAGTATATACCTCATTCACTGCCAGACCATTTTTAGTGCTGTCATAGTTTGAAAAAAAAAAAGATTACAGTTTTTGAAGAAATGTTTCTCTTATAAGGCACACCAACTAAAATTGCCAGGACAGTATAAGCACCTCCAAAATTACTCTTGCTTTAGAAAGTAGACGCACCAAGGTGATCTTGTTTTTTTCCACAATTTTTTGAAAATGAAAAAACGCGCTGGTGTCGAGGTGGTTAAACTATGCAGCTTGTTGCAGCACTAGGTAAAGAAGCATTGTAGGTCATACACAGAGGAAGGAGATGAAGAATCTAATGCACTGGTTACTCCTGAAATAGTGTACAAAAAGGGGGAAAATGTGGTTTTTTTTTTTTACATGCCAATAAAATCAGTTTCTTGGAGTACAGTAAAGAACATGGGCTTATTTAAATCTAAACCGTTGGGTTATATGCACCTGCCTTCAGTTGACTAGACTATGTAAAAAAACACAAAAAAAACAACCCCCCCCCCTCCCACTCCCAGCTAGCCTCTGTCTTGTAGCAGGCATAAGAGCAGAGAAGAGCGTCCTCTACTGTACTCCAGAAAAAAAAACTTTACTGATGGTGTAAAACGTTTTACTTTTCTGTTCATACAGTACTAAACAGATATATCCTTAAGCCCAGTACACACGGGCTGAATGCTGGGCAGCATCGGCCGGTTCAATAAAAGCCGGCTGACATTCAGCCCGTGTGTATGGCAGCAGCTCCGAAAGAAGCCAGCTGTTTGGCCAGCTTCTGTCAGACGAGCGTGCTGAAAAACCAGCAGCCAATCGGCGCTCAAAGCCAATGGCTGAGAGCGCTGATTTGAATGTTCTGGCGTGGGGGCCGTCCCACTGTCAGAACACAACAGCCCAGTGAGGGAGATCGCTGTACTAATGTCGCATCGCTGGGTTGAACAGAAAACAAACTTGGTGTGTACCAGGCTTTCCAAGTGGGATATCCAAAAGCAGTCCAGCTTAAGGGGTGGACAGCATGAAAAACAATGTCAGCAGGTCCACATAACCAAGCTGTTCAAGAAGGCTCAAAAACTTAGAACAGCTAAGTTTCACATTAAGTCCAAACTTGGTATTGAAGGGAACACGAACATTCACCTGGTAAAATTTAACAATTGTGTGAACAGAAGCCCAAGTGGCAGCCTTGTCAATCTGTGAATCGGTTTCCTAATGCTTAAAGGCTCTTCATACACAAACAGATCTAGTAGAATGTTTCCAATGCAGGATATGAGTAATCCTATGCTTCAAACTATAGGCTTTGATGATAATTGTCTAATCTACATCACAATGGTGGAACAAGATGTAGGTAGACTCTTGCATGAGCCCTGAGGAAGCACAAAGAGGGCATCTGATTTCTGAAAAGAAGCAGCGATAGAGAGGTAAACTCTCACAGCAAGCGCAACATCCAGCCAGTGCAGAGAAATATACTTGGGATGCTTTGGAGCAGGACGGACAATACCGTGGTTGAGGTGGAAGGTGGAGACCACCTTGCGCCCAAGACATTTTTGTCCCTGTACAAAATTAAGATGGACTTCTTACAGGATAAGTCTGCTACTTCAGAGACTGTTCTTGCAGATGTTATAGCCGCAAGAAAGGCCACCCTGCGTGGAAGATCCAGACAAGGGTATATCCCTAATAGATTTGAATGGGTGGTTTTAACACTGGCTCTTCGGACTAGAGGTCTGGATAAATCCAGAAGGACCCACAAAGCATCTGCCAGACGTCTAAATGCCAGGTCCTCTTGGGTCAAGTCAGGGCAATAAAAATCGCCAGAAAGCCACCTGTCTTGCAAAGTAGACAAAGAAGAATCCTGGAGTGGAAATGCGTATATCAGGCTCAACTGATCTCAAGCCTTTGAGATGGGTGGGCCCATTACCCTAATCTAGATGTTGAAAGCTGAGTCTGCTTTCCAATTTTCTTTGCCTTTTAATGTGAATGATATAATGTGAGGTTCTGCCTAAGGGTGTTAAGGGCTGCCCCCCAGACCGACAAGCTGGCTGTCATGAGAATTTTCCATGATTGTGGAGGGAAAAGCTTCCCTTCACTCCAGCACTGGGTTGGAAACCCACCGCGCTAAAGTCTGGCCCCGGGAGTCAGATGTGTAGACTGGCCCAACAGACGCAAGCGAGAGTCTGTTTGACCCACGCTGCCAGAATGTTGGTCTGAAGTGGAATTGAACATATAGTACAGCCTCTAAGGAGGCAACGTGAGACCCAATACCCTCATTTAGGCACAAACTGACAAAGATTTATCTCAGGATAGTAAAATCTTGGATATGGTCTGTAGAGAAGTCCAGAAACTCCAACCTGTTAGATTGGTCCTGCAATAACTTCCTCAGAAATTTGATCCACCCAAAACTCTGCAGAGTTGATACTGTCTGGGGCTGTTGGTAACGGGATGACTGATTCTTCAGCAGAAGATGGTCCAGATGCCCCACGATATGAATCTCTTAAGCATTGCGCAAAGGTGAGCCAAAACAAAGGCAAGCACCTTGGTCAAAACTCGAATGCCCATAAACCAGAAGGGGTAGAAACTGATAATGCTGGTCACTCACTACAGGTGGCGTGTGTTGTGTGCAAAAATGGGAATGTGTAGGTATGCATCCTTGATGTATAGGGAGGCCCAAAAATCCCCTGGAAGAAAGGCAATGACTAGCCTGCAATTCTCTATGCAATACTTTTTACCCGTAGAAAAATTTGAGAACTTTCAGGTGCAGAATGGGTAAGACTACCCCATTGGGCTTTGGGAATGTAAAGAAGTTTGAATAGACACTCTGAAATCTTTTCACTGTAGGAAGCAAGAGACCCTCCCATGAAGGGGCTATGGGCCATGTTTTAAAGCATGAGGCAGGGTAGAGGCAGTGTAAGAATCTACAACTAGGGCCCCAGGATACTACACTGAACCCACAGGTTTGGGATTTGCTGGGACAAGAAAACCGGTAAGGCTGACAAATTTCTTCCCCCACTCAGCTTAGTGGGGAGCTCCCCATCGCCTGGTTTTTTTTTTTAACTAGGATTGTCATTTTGATTCTAAGCCTGTAAGACCAAGGGAAAAATATAGGTACAGGGGGAAAGAGGATCCCCTGCGAAAGAAGTCATGGGCGGACAAAGCTGCTTGTTTAGGAAAATTTTATTGCACAACTGTAGAAAAAATACGCTGAAAATACAAAAACTAAGCACCCACCACCAACACCTAGACTAATATGAAATATGACAACGTTGTCTAATTAAAAGCAACTGCGTCACAACATGCATCAAGCACACACCATATACTACCAAATATAGGTATTAATATAAGGTACAAAAGGTAGCAATTAGATAAGCACATAGTTACAGGTGACAAGCACCATCAGAAAACGTGCATATATCGCCCCTAATGACCATCGGGCCCCCAGCTGGGGGATATAGGGGGTGTAACTATGGCAGGTCGCACACACTGGGTAGTTGACCCTATGAAGCCACTACCACTGAGTTTGGCTGGATTTGACTATTGTCTACACTACCAATCAGTAGTATTTATCTTCAGCCTCAAGCCAAGCCATATTGGTAGAGATAGCCCAGTGAGAGGTTTGGAAATAGAGCGGTGGGTTGAGGTTATCTACGGGGTCAGGGCAGGAGTAGTTATACAGCGATTTAGACAAAGCACCAATGGTCCGCTCACCCGACCGTTTATGCAGGAGTCTCTAGTGTCCGTCTGTGCCCTGATCCCTCTAATACTGGCAAATCTGTCTGCCTTTTGCCTGTTTTGTGATATGCCTATATCAAAGCCTCTCTGGTAAGCAGCAGAACGAATGTGTGATATTCAACTGGGAGTTTGACATCTAGTGGCTGGCTTTGGAATTGTAGCTGTCCATGAATTCTGTTATGTGAGAAAATTGTATAAATAGACGCCTGCTGGGGACCCGACAGTCATTAGGGGCGATATATGCACGTTTTCTGATGGTGCTTGTCACCTGTGTCTATGTGCTTATCTAATTGCTACCTTTTGTTCCTTGTATTAATACCTATTTGGGAGTATATGGTGTGTACTTGATGCATGATGTGACGCGGTTTCTTTTAATTAGATAACATTGTCTTATTTTATATTAGTCTAGGTATTGGTGGTGGGTGCCTAGTATTTGTATTTTCAGTGTATTTTTTTCTACAATTGTGCAATAAAATTTCCCTTAAGCAGCTTGGTCTGCCCTTGACTTCTTTATCAGGGGATCCGCTTTCCCCCTGTACCTATATTTTTTCTAGAGTTCTAAGTCTCGGAGACCACACCATAACTGGTGAGTCTGTAATTCTAGGGATGCTGTACCTGCTATGCATGACTACCTGATGGTGCAACACCTACAGTGGGGAGAACAAGTATTTGATACACTGCCGGTTTGCAGGTTTTCCTACTTACAAAGCATGTAGTGGTCTGCAATTTTTATCATAGGTACTCTTCAACTGCGAGAGACGGAATCTAAAACAAAAATCCTGAAAATCACATTGTATGATTTTTAAATAATTTGTATTTTATTGCATGACATAAGTTTTAGATTACCTACCAACCAGTAAGAATTCCGGCTCTCACAGACCTGTTTTTTTTTTTTTCTTTACGAAGCCCTCCTGTTCTCCACTTGTTACCTGTATTAACTGCACCTGTTTGAACTTGTTACCTGTATAAAAGACACCTGTCCACACAGACTCCAACCTCTCCTCAATGGCCAAGACCAGAGCTGTGTAAGGACATGAGGGATAAAATTGTAGCCCTTCACAAGGCTGGGATGGGCTACAGGACCATAGGCAAGCAACTTGGTGAGAAGGCAACAACTGTTTGCACAATTATTAGAAAATGGAAGAAGTTCAAGATGATGGTCAATCTCCCTCAGTCTGGGGCTCCATGCAAGATCTCACCTTGTGGGGAATCAATGATCATGAGAAAGGTGAGGTATCAGCCCAACTACACGGCAGGACCTGGTCAATGACCTGAAGAGAGCTGGGACCACAGTCTCAAAGAAAACCATTAGTAAAACACTACATCGTTGTGGATTAAAATCCTGCAGCACATGCAAGGTCCCCCTTCTCAAGCCAGCGCATGTCCAGGCTCATCTGAAGTTTGTCATTGACCATCTGGATGATCCAGAGGAGGAATGGGAGAAGGCATAGCTCCCAACTGTCCCTATTTTGAGGGACTGTCCCTGATTTAGAGCAATGTCCCTCTTTCCCCCTCATTTGTCCCTCATTTTGGTCTGATCCATATAGTTGTATATAAAATTAATTTTTTATCTTTCAAAAAGTGTTTCCCAGTGCTGACCCCTTCAGCCAATTTCTAAATTGCTGCATTTGTACATTTTAAAAGCCAATATAAAGGAATAGTAGTGGTTAAAAAAAAGTCCTTGTAGATTTAACTAACCTTTTTTTTTGGGGGGGGGGGGTAATTTTCCTTGAAGGGGGGTGTGGCAGGGGGCGTGTCCTATGCCTACATACGTTTGTAGGTGTCACTCATTCCCATCTCAAAATGTTGGGAGGTATTGGGAGAAGGTCATGTGGTCTGAGAGACAAAAATAAAGCTTTTTGGTCAAAACTCCACTTGCTGTCTTTGGAGGAAGGAGGATGCGTACAACCCCAAGATCACCATCCCAACCGTGAAGCATGAGGTGGAAACATCATTCTTTAAAGCTGCTTTTCTGCAAAGGGGACAGGACGACTCCACTGTATTAAGGGGAGGATGGATGGGGCCATGTATTGCGAGATCTTGGCCAACAACCTCCTTTCCTCAGAGCATTGAAGATGGGTCGTGGCTGGGTCTTCCAGCATGACAACGACCTGAAACACACAGTCAGGGCAACTGAGTGGCTCCATAAGAAGCATCTCAAGGTCCTGGAGTGGCCTAGCCAGTCTCCAGACCTGAACCCAATAGAAAATCTTTGGAGCTGAAAGTTCGTATTGCCCAGTGACAGCCTCAAAACCTGAAGGATCTGGAGAAGGTCTGTATGGAGGAGTGGGCCAAAATCCCTGCTGCAGTGTGTGCAAACCTGGTCAAGAACTACAGGAAACGTATGATCTCTAATCGCAATCAAAGGTTTCTGCTGTACCAACTATTAAGTTCTGCTTTTCTGATGTATCAAATACTTATGTCATGCAATAAAATGAAAATGAATTGCTTCAAAATCATACAATGTGATTTTCTGGATTTTCTGGTTTTAGATTCCGTCTCACACTTGAAGAGTACCTTTGATAAAAATTACAGACCTCTACATGCTTTAAGTAGGAAAACCTGCAAAATCGGCAGTGTATCAAATACTTGTTCTCCCCACTGTTTATAATAGTGAATTGGTTTCCATTTTTTGCATGGTCTGTATCAGAAAGGGAGCCTCATCTGCAATATCTGCCTCTTCTGCAATATCTGCCTCTTCAGAATCTGCCCCAGTGGGGAGGCTGGAGCTGCACAGTTTTGACCCATATTATCTATGTCCTCAATAATGCCAGAAATTCTGCCCGTAAGCTCTGGCATTGTGAAAAAAAATTCCTCCTTAATAAGGCTGGCATGGCTGCTGAGCCCGCTGAATGACCTGAGAAAAGCATGGAGTCAGGATGGGAACTTCCATCAGAGGAGCAGGTAATCAGGCCCTGAACCGCTGTGCCTACACTCTCTCCAAAAAGCTAAAGGCCTAGCTTGAGAAAATGACCCCTTTAGACCCCCCTGTCCCTATGCTTATGATCTGCCATGCCTTATAAAAAGTTGTTCCAAAGGTGTATTCATAAATATTTACAGTAGTTGGAGTGCCTGTAGGGTGCAACCACGGGAGTATGGCGTGTCACTGCTAACACTGCGCTCAAGGAGACCGGATTTAAAGTGGATGATGTCCATAGAGGCATGGAAGGGTGGCACAGGTGCAGAAACTGCATCTGAAATGAGTTGGTGCAGTAGAGTGCTACTCCAATTCAGTAGAGCAGGTGTAAAAAGCTCTATTGCTGGCAGCCTCCAGTGCTACCTGGTCAGTGGGGCAAGGACATCAAAAAATTACTCTTGCCATTTCACACACTCTCCACTCCACAGGAGAACGGCAGCGGGAAATCCCTCAAGGGGAAAAAAACAAGTGGGGGGGCCCTCATATGAAGCTTCTGCCCTGTACTTAACTAATCGCTGCATGGTAGTTAACCCCTTCCTGGCTTGTCGTCCACAATGTGCATACCCCCGCAGGGGTCTTCAGGGACTGGGCTCCATACCAGGCAGACTCTGGACCTATAGAGCATTCTGCGGCTAACTCCACACATTGCTATATGTTCCAAGGAGAGCGCCCACAGCAGGATCCTATGCCAAAGGCAACATTATTGTTTTATTGCTGTCTTCATATCTGCCATGTGACAGGATCTGGTCTCCCGGGGCACTGCCGAGGGATCAATTGATCCAGAATCTGCAGAAAAGATGCAATAGCTATGGTGCAGCCTTTCTTGATGGAAGAATCACCATGGAGAAAAGGGATCCAGACAAAAGTAAAACTTTCATATAAGAAGGTGAGCTTCCCTTTGTAGAGAGAAGAGGTCCATCTGAGGACACAACACACTAGCTAGGAGTCTGAAGGGTAATGTCCCAACTTTTTTTTTTTTTTTTTGCCAGTGTTCAGTCACTTTAAAGTTAACTGCATATAACCCAGTTAAAAGATTTAAAAGGAAAAGTGAGGGCCTTCAGATAGGCTTTTAAATTCTTTCGGGTCAGAAGTTGTCAAACGGTACTACCAAGGCAGGGAAATTCTGGTGCAAACAAATGTGCATGATTAAATGAACATGAAGCTTCCATCAAGCACTTACAATTTGGGTCAGAGTGTTCACTTCAGAGGCTCTGGGCACTGATCTGGAGCACTCTGTGATCTGCAGCAGAGCTTGGATGAGCAAGGGACAATCACTTCCGAAAGCCAGCTGTGAAATGTGCAGAGGTTACAGGATGGAAGCTGGCAACTCGGTGTTCTTGCTGTGTTTGAGTGCTAGTGAGTGAAGATTCTTTCAGATGAGGGGGGTTGGCCCCTTTACGCAATTTGGAGTGTGCACTCTGAGACAGAAGAATCTCTACTCACCAGCACTTAAGCACAGCATGGATGCTGTAAGTCACGAGCTGACTGTGGCCTCTGCACTTTCCACAGGTGCCTTTTTGGAGGTTATCTCCCCTTGCTTGCCCAGCTCTGTCGCAGGCCATGGAAAACTGCTTATCAGTGCTTTGAGCCTTCGGCGTGAAAGCAGTATTAAACCCAAAAGCAAACATATTGCAGCTTACCAATTCTTAGACGTGATGGCTGTTCTATTATTTGTTTTTCAAAAGCACTAGCTCTCCAATTTATGTGGATGAGACAAACCACTTAACCCTGGCAGGGGTGATTAAAATAAGCTTTGGTTTATTCAGGCAAAACCTTTATCCCAAAAAGAAAAAAAAACTGTTTGCTGTAACTGTTTATAAATTGTGAGCTGGCATTTGGCTTCGATTTGTTAATGTAATCTAAAATTGCTAATTCATTTAACACTACCCCCCCACTGGACTGACAATTCTGCTGTCTCCTGTGCCTCCTGTGCGCCTTCATCCAGATTTGTCTCACTAATACAGGAGGTATGTTACTGGCCAGTTCAACAGGGGAAAAAAGCCAAAGAAAAGAAAACTGATGCAGCCACCACATCTAAGGATTGGTAAGCTGTCATATAATACATTTTTGGTTTTGGGTTTAATACCGTTTGAACTTTCTTGGACTCTTTCTAAGTTTGTAAGTAGTCTATAGCATCTTCATGTTCAGTTCATCATGCACATTCATCTGTTTGCACTGGGTTTTCCCTGCTCTGTAGTGACTATGGTTTGAGTTGACTTATCCTTATCAGTCATTTACCTTTAGGCTACAGAATTGATGTTGACTAATCCCCTTCACCAGTGCTATCTTGATACCGTCAGTATAAACTTATTTTCCCTATGTTTTGGTACAGACAATACTACTACATTGTTCTAAATTTCCTGTGTACCCAGTGAGCTCTGCAATATTTACAGGCCTTGACTTTTGTCCTGACTTGAGCAACTCATAGATGATTCAATTTTCTTTCCTTCCACCATGGGTGGAAATAAAGAAAATTGCTTTAAATCACCCCATCAGCGAATGCCTTCCGCAGTGCTATTATGTTCTGCCGGTGTGCGTTTGCATTTAGCCAAAGTTTCACTTTCAAGGGTCAGTCAATCTAAAACCGTTCATTGTAACATACAAGGATTCATGGTTAAGATTTTAGTTTAGTCCACCTCGGTCTGCATTCATTCTACAGTAGCGTAAAAAGTGTGCATTCACAAAGTGCAAAAAAGCATGTCGCAATGGCAGTAACATTCATTGTTAATGGCACCCCAAATGTAGCTAGCACGTGAAAAATGCACAGCAGATACTGCAAAACTCAGAAAGATGCTTGTGTTGCTTTAAGTGTAGGGCAGCTTACTGAAATAAGAAGGCTCCCCTATACACAGAGCGCAAAAATGTCACCTGGTGCGATTTGAGGTTTAGATTACTGATGGTTTTGAATTTGTTTAATGAAAACTGTACTGTATTATGGCATTGCCATTTGTAGAAGAAAATGCCATCAAACTGCAAAAGAATGCATTGCTTGCACTAGACCAATCTTAATATAGTATTAATAGTTGACACGTTTTTTTGAACTGTAAAATTTGTATAACAATACTAAAAAAAAAAATCCTGGCAAGCTGTTAAATTTTATTTTTGGAGCCCTCCATCTTTATATAGCATTATAGATTTTTTTTACGGTCATATTCATGTTAAGACCTCAAAGTTTTTAAAGTTTCTCAACATTGATTTATTGTAAATTTAAAAGGGTGGGTTGCAAAATTGACATGCAGGCTCTACTGGCCATTATGTATGATGGTTCAATTCCACTGGCAAAATTTTTTGCCAAGTACACACTATGTCATGGCCATTATACAGTCAAATATATACATTACTGTGCAAAGGTTTTAGGTTGGTGTGAAGGAATACTGTAAAGTAAGAACTTTCAAAAATATATTTTAAATCTGTTTATTTTTACCAATTTACAAAATGCAGAGTGAACAAACAGAAGACAATTTTTAATCAAATCAATATTTGGTGTAACTACACTTTTAGTAGTCCAATTCTTACACTTCTCACTTTGTGCACTTGCCCAAAGTCAGGGATTTTGTAGGTTAAGGCTGGTGCGACACGACAGCCGTCCACTTTGTATCGGACTTTGCCCTGCGACTTGAATTCGACATACGTCCGACTTTCAATTAACAGGGATCCGACTTGGATCCCCGCCAATTCCAGGCACTGTGTTTGATATGTGATGAATCTTGAGGGGGGAACGCCACGCCAAATTTTAAATAAAAAAAGGCATGGGTTACCCCTCCAAGAGCATACCAGGCCCTTCGGTCTGATATGGATTTTAAGGGAAACCCCCTACGCCGGAAAAACAGCGTGGGGGTCCCCCCATAAATCCATACCAGACCCTTATCCGAGCACGCAGCCCCGGCCGGTCAGGATAAGGGGTGGGGACAAGCGAGCGCCCCCCGAACCATATCAGGCCGCATGCCCTCAATATGGGGGTGGGTGGGTGCTTTGGGGCAGGGGGGCGCACTGCGTCCCCCCAACCCCAAAGCACCTTGTCCCCATGTTGATGAGGACAAGGGCCTCTTCCCCACAACCCTGGCAGTTGGTTGTTGGGGTCTGCGGGTGGGGGGGCTTATCGAAATCCGGGAGCCCCCTTTAATAGGGGGGCCCCAGATTCCCGGCCCTATGTGAATGAGTATGGGGTACCCCTACCCATTCACCTGGGGGGGGGGAAGTGTCAAAAAAAAAAACACTAGACCTTTTTTTTTAAAAGTAATTCATTATGCAGCTCCAGGGGTCTCTTCCGACTTCTATGCGCTCTCCGGTTCTTCTCCCACTCTCCGGGGTCTTCTGCGGGCTCCTCCGCTATCTTCTGCTCTTTTGCCCGCTCTCTTGCCCGCTCTTTTGCTAGCGTTGGGCCTGGTCTTCTCCGTCTTCTTCCCTCCGGTCGTCTTCCGATGTTGACATGACACACTCTCCTGCTGTAATGCCGTGTGCGCGGTGCACAACGACTTACATGGGCATGGGGCGTGGTCACCGGGTGATGTCATCCGGTGACCCCACCCCTTATGTCACCGCCCGGGCATGATGGAGCGGGGTCACAAGATGATATCACCCGGTGACCACGCCCCATGCGTATATAAGTCGTTGTGCACACAGCATTACAGCGGGAGAGAGCGTCGTGTCGACATCGGGAGAAGACAGGGCCAACGCTAGCAAAAGATATATATTTAGATTATATATATAATATAATTTTTTTTGGAAGGGCGATCAAACCCAGGGCCTCTCTAGTTCTTTCTATGAATTGTATAAGTCATTAGAAAAGCAGTTTGAGCCCTTAGGTGAGCCTATATATTATTGTGCTTCAGGTATATATAGTGGAAGATGGGTGTATTAGGGGCTCCTCTTGCAGAATATGCACAATTTGCTCAACTATTTGCAATATAATTGGTAAAATGTATATGAAATGAAAATGTGCAGCTCTCATTGTTTGAGCAGAAGCACAACAAGACTAGTGTAAAAGTGCCCTCTGTGTGTTAATTTTGCGCTAATTAGTCATTGGCAAGAAACAAGTTCTAAGTTTGCTGATAAATGTGATTGCATTCATTAGAGTGTATGTCCAGTCAAAATGTTTCTTTCTTTTGGATAGATTGGGCAAGGTGTAAAACCCCGTCATGGTTTTTACTAAAATCCATGGCTGTTAGATTTACCTTTGCTTGAGGATATCTCTCCAACAGCAGACATAGACTTTATTAGAGTAGTAGAAGGCTAAAACATCAGTCAGATATGCCAGTTGCAGACTTCTTTCTTAGTTTAGTGACGAGAAGTGAGGGTAAAAAAAGGTTTATGCCTAGCAATACACGTTTAAACCAGATAAAACCTCTAAAGCATGCTCAGACCTACATACCCCACAAACATTGGCTTTTATGTTTTGTGTTGCAGGTTGGGACCACATACAAACCATTGATTCCTTATTGAGGAAAGGTGGATACAAAGCTGCAATCAGTAATGACTTCAGGAAAACGATTAAACTGACCAGGTATGACAAGCAGATAAGATCAACTCCAGCCAAAATGTTTTAATTTTTTTGGAATACTACTTTTCTTTGTTTTAGTTTAGTTTTTTTTTTTTTGTTTTTTTTTTGTTTTTTAATATCTTGGCCATGAACAAAAATGTATTTTTTTCAGGTTGATTTCTTAGATGTGGTGGCTGCATTTGCTTACTTTTTTTCTGACCAAGTACATTTCTGCACACACAGAGAAAATACCTGTTGATCCTGCCAATAATCCACTTTTCTTGTAACTTCCTGTGCACTGACTGGAATCTCAGATGGGGTTATCTGCCTTCCCAGTTCTTTCATGAACTTGAAACACTCTGGGAGAGGAAGGTGTATATAGGCCAAATCAAGAGCGGGCAGTCGGCTTTCAGATAAAAGTGGTCTCTGCGGCAGATTCGCCACAAGATCACTTTTATCGCTGGTGGGAGAGGGCCCCCTCCACCGCTTACCGAAGCCGTTGGTAGCAGCAAAGACGATCAAATCCTTCTCAGTGTGTGTGGTATGGAGCTGAGTGAGGGGAAGATGGCCCCCACCCAGCTCCATACCATTGCAGGGCGGAAGCGACGTCAAAACGTCACTTCCGCCCATAGCTCTTAGAGGGACATTTTTTTTTTCCCTCAAATGACTTTTTATTTTTTTTTTATTGCATTTTAGTGTAAATATGAGATTTGAGGTCTTTTTTTGACCCCAGATCTCATATTTAAGAGGTCCTGTCATGCTTTTTTTTTTCTATTACAAGTAGGGTTGTCCCGATACCACTTTTTTAGGACCGAGTACAAGTACCGATACTTTTTTTCAAGTACTCGTCGATACCGATTACCTATACTTTTTTTTTAATGTTACGTGACAGTTTTTTTTTTTTGCTATTTTTTTTGGGGGGGGGGGGGGGGGGCGCGTGAACGTTGTATGTGTGTGTGTGTGTGTGTGTGTGTGTTTTTTTTTTTTGTTTTGTTTTTTACAATTTTTTTTTTTTTTTTTTACAATAATATTTTTTGATTCTTTATTGGTTTTTTTGGGGTTTTTTTTTTTTTTTTTTTTTTTTTTTTTTTTAATCAGCCCTTTTGGGGGGCTTTGGTGAGATATTAGGGGTCTTAACATACCGCTGATATCTCCCCCTTTAGACAGAGAAAGAGACCGAGGATAAAGATTCCCCAGTCCCTTTCTCTGCAGCCTCAGCTGCACTGAGACTGAATGGAGAGAAGACAGTGGCTCCTCTCCATTCATAAACTGACACATCGTAATCACAGGAGATTACAATGTTTCAGCTGACTCTATCCATACACAAAGGAAGGAGGAGGGGGACGGAGGAACTGAGGGGGAGAACGGAGGGGACAGATAAGGAGAGAGGAACGGAGGGGGACAGATAAGGAGAGAGGAACGGAGGGGACAGATAAGGAGAGAGGAACGGAGGGGACAGATAAGGAGAGAGGAACGGAGGGGGAGAACGGAGGGGGAGAGAGGAATGCAGGGGACAGCGGAGAGGCACAGAGGAACGGAGGGGGCACGGAGGAGGATGCAGTGACAGTCAGCTGTGAGCAATCACCGCTGTATGTCACTAAAGCTGGTGAAAGCCGCTGGGGGAGAATCTTGTAACTCCCCCACACGCCGATCACAGCTGTCCTCTAGGTATCGGGGGAAGCATCAGGAGCATTTGCCCGAGTACAAGTACTTGGGCAAATGCTCGGTATCGGTACCGATACTAGTATCGGTATCAGGACAACCCTAATTACAAGGGATGTTTACATTCCTTGTAATAGACATAAAAGTGACACAATTTTTTTTTAAAGAACCGTAAAATTAAAAAGTAAAATAAGAAGAAAAACTTTAACTCGCCGAGCATGCGCACAGAAGCGAGAACGCATACATGAGTAGCGCCCGCATGTGTAAACGGTGTTCAAGCCACAAATGTGAGGTATCGCTGTGATCGTTGGCGTGAGAGAAATAATTCTAGCCCTACACTTCCTCTGTAACTCAAAACATGCAACCTGTAGAATTTTTTAAAAGTAAAAGTTTGTCGCAATGCCACGCGCGGGCGCAATTTTGAAGCGTGACATGATGGGTATCAATTTACTCGGTGTAACATCTTTCACAATATAAAAAAAAATTGGGCTAACTTTACTTTTGTCATTTTTTAAATTCAATAAAGTGTATGTTTTCCATACACTTAAATACGGTGTGACAAAGTATTGCAACGACCTCCATTTTATTCTCTAGGGTGTTAGGAAAATTATATATATTTAGAGAGAGATAGAGAATATATATAGTCAGGTTCATAAATATTGGTGTATATATAGTCAGGTTCATAAATATTGGGACATCGACACAGTTCTAATCTTTTTGGCTCTGTGCACCACCACAATGGATTTGAAATGAAACAAACAAGATGTGCTTTAACTGCAGACTTTCAGCTTTAATTTGAGGGTATTTATATCCAAATCAGGTAAACGGTGTAGGAATTACTACAGTTTGTATATGTGACTCCCACTTTTTAAGGGACCAAAAGCAATGGGACGTTTGGCTGCTCAGCTGTTCCATGGCCAGGTGTATGTTATTCCCTCATTATCCCATTTACAAGGAGCAGATAAATGGTCCAGAGTTAATTTCAAGTATGCTATTTGCACTTGGAATCTGTTGCTGTCAACTCTCAATATGAGATCCAAAGAGCTGTCACCATCAGTGAAGCAAGCCATTATTAGGCTGAAAAAACAAAACAAAAACCCATCAGAAAGATAGCAAAAACATTAGGTGTGGCCAAATTAACTGTTTGGAACATCCTTAAAAAGAAAGAATGCACCGGTGAGCTCAGCAACATCAAAAGACCCGGAAGACCACGAAAAACAACTGTGGTGGATGACCGAAGAATTCTTTCCCTGGTTAAGAAAACGCCCTTCACAACAGTTGGCCAGATCAAGAACACTCTCCAGGAGGTAGGTGTATGTGTGTCAAAGTCCACAATCAAGAGAAGACTTCACCAAAGTGAATACAGAGGGTTCACCACAAGATGTAAACCATTGGTGAGCCTCAAAAACAGGAAGGCCAGATTAGAGTTTGCCAAACCACATCTAAAAAAGCCTTCATAGTTCTGGAACAACAACCTATGGACAGATGAGACCAAGGTCAACTTGTACCCGAGTGATGGGAAGAGAAGAGTATGGAGAAGGAAAGGAACTGCTCATGATCCAAAGCATACCACCTCATCGGTGACGCATGGTGGTGGTAGTGTCATGGCGTGGGCATGTATGGCTGCCAATGGAACTGGTTCTCTTGTATTTATTATTGATGTGACTGACAAAAGCAGCAGGATAAATTCTGAAGTGTTTCGGGCAAGATTATCTGATCATATTCAGCAAAATGCTTCAGAACTCATTGGACGGCACTTCACAGTGCAGATGGACAATAACCCGAAGCATACTGCGAAAGGAGGTTTTTAAGGGAAAGAAGTGGAATGTTATGCAATGGCCAAGTCAATCACCTGACCTGAATCCGATTGAGCATGCATTTCACTTGCTGAAGACAAAACTGAAGGGAAAATGCCCCAAGAACAAGCAGGAACTGAAGACAGTTGCAGTAGAGGCCTGGCAGAGCATCACCAGGGATGAAACCCAGCGTCTGGTAATGTCTATGCGTTCCAGACCTCAGGCTGTAATTGACTGCAAAGGATTTGCAACCAAGTATTAAAAAGTGAAAGTTTGATGGATGATTGTTAATCTGTCCCATTACTTTTGGTCCCTTAAAAAGTGGGAGGCACATGTACAAACTGTTGTAATTCCTACACTGTTCACCTGATTTGGATGCAAATACCCTCACATTAAAGCTGAAAGTCTGCAGTTAAAAGCACATCTTTCATTTCAAATCCATTGTGGTGGTGTATAGAGCCAAAAATATTAGAATTGTATCAATGTCCCAATATTTCTGGACCTGACTGTAGATTATATATGTTTGGGGGGGTTCAAAGTAATTTTCTAGCAAAAAAACCCTGTTTTAAACCAGTAAACATCTCAATACGAGGCTCTGTCCTTAAAGGACCACTAAAGATGTATGTGTGTGTGTGTGTGTATATATATATATATATATATATATATATATATATATATATATATATATATTGTATTTTTTTTTTTTTTTAATAACATGTTATACTCACCTCCACTGTGCAGCTCGTTTTGCACAGAGTGGCCCTGAACCTGGTCTTCTGGGGTCCCTCAGCGGTTGTCTCGGCTCCCCCCCCCCCCCCCCCCCGCAAGGACTCAACACTTTCATGCGAGCTCCCTCGCATGGTGTTGAGTGCTTGCAGGCACGCTCCCGTGATACAGCCGGCAGCCATAGCCGCTGACTGTATCACTCGGCCCCGCCCCCGGCGAGCCGCGTCATTGGATGTTATTGACAGCAGCGCAAGCCAATGGCTGCGCTGCTTTCAATCCATCCACTCTAGCCAATCAACGGCCAGGCTGAGCGGCGAAGAGGATGTCGGGTGCGAGCGCAGGATTTTCGAGGGGTCAGGTAATTAAAACGGGGGGCTGGGGGGCCGGTATTGTCAGATTTTTTTCACCTTAATGCATAGAATGCATTAAGGTGAAAAAACTTTTACCTTTACAACCCCTTTAAGTGGTTAACCACTTGAGCCCAGGAAGATTTGCCCCCTTAGCTGTACTCAAACCAAATTGACGTCCTTTTTTTTCCCTCACAAATAGAGCTTTCTTTCGTATTTGTTCATCTCTGCGGTTTTGACAATTTTGAAAAAACCCAATATTTTTTACTTTTTGCTATAATAAATATCCACCAAAACAAAAAAAAATATTCTTCCTTGGTTTAGGCTATGTATTCTACAAATTTTTGGCAAAAAAAAAATCTAAATAAGTGTATATTTGCGCAAAAGTTATAGTGTCTGCAAAATAGGGGATATAGTTGACGTTTTTATTATTTTTTACTAGTAAATGTGGCGATTCGCAAAACTTTATCGGGACTGCGACGTTGCGCCGGACAGATCAGACCATTTTGACACTTTTGGGACCATTGACATTTATACAGCGGTCAGAGCTAAAAAAAAATAGCCACTGATTTACTGTACATAAATGTAATTGGCAGGGAAGGGGTTAACACTAGGGGGTGATCATGGGGTTAAATGTGTTACCTAGGGAGTGTTTCTAACTGGGAGGGATGGGACTGCCTGGGGGAGGAGACCGATTGTTCCTAAGCATTAAGAACTGATCGGTCTCCTCACCCCTGACATAATGGAGATCTGTCTATTTACATTGACAGGCCTCCGTTCTGTCTCTCTCAGGAGAGACAGAATGCCACAGGCACATGCCCCCCTAGTGCTCTTAAAGTGGCTGACGTACAGCTACAACGGCTCGCCCAGGGGAGCCAACCTGCCGCAGAACAACTGCGGCGGCTGGTCGGGAACCAGTGAGAGCATGTTGTTCAGTGCTTGTGCTGTGTCATTTGGTCCCCTGTATCACCTAAAATACCCGACTGATCCTGCCTGGTTCTGCACCCCCCCCCCCCCCCCCGGTAAACTGACCATGGTTTATCATGGCTGCTGAGCCCTGACACCATGGTCATTTTACATGCCTCCGTCATCCGCAGCTCTTCTCTCTGCTCTCCCACATCCTCTCCCCTCTCTGTCAGCTAGTGACAGTGTCCACCCCTCCATAAATAACATTAACATTTTTATATAATTCTGTGTACCCCTGGGTATGCGTTTTATGAAAAAAATGCCACCTTATGTCAGAGTGACACTTGGCGCTCACGTGGCCTCTCTCCTCTCGACTGATGTCAGCAGGGGATTCTCGGCCCCTCCAGCTGCAGCTGTCAAAGAGGTGGCCGGTCACTTGAGTGCCAAACGGCACTCTGAAATCTGTATAGATGGCTTTCTTTTTAATTAAACGCGCACACACAGGTTTAGGACACTGAGAAGATTAGGTAAAAAGTATATAGTGGCTTAATCACTTTAAAGGAGTTGTGAAGGCAGAAGTTTTTTTATCTTACTGCATTCTATACATTAAGATAAACACCTGTGTGTAGCAGCTCTCCCTAGAACCCCTAATACTTACCTGAGACCAATCTCTGTCCAGAGATGCCCATGAGTGTCTTAGCCGTCCAGGACTCTCCTCCTGATGTGTCATTGACCCCCGTGGCTGCCAAAGTCAACAAATTGAGAGAGGGTGCTGGGTCGGGGCCCCCTGTCTGAATGGACACACGTTGCTGTGACTCTGCTCGGGTGCCCCCATAGCAAGCTGTAGGGGCACTTGACAGGAGAGAGGGGCCAGGAGCACAGAAGAGGGACCTGAGAAGAGGATCTGGGCTGCTCTGTGCAAAACCAACTGCACAGGGGAGATAAGTATAACATGTTTAAAAAAAATAAATAATAGACTTTACTATCACTTTAAGATAAAAAAAAAACTGTGTGCAGCAGCCCCCTGAAACTTACCTGAGCCTCATCTAGATCCAGCGATGTAAGAGTGTCTCGGCTGCTTGGGACTCCCCTTCTCATTGGCTCAAGACAGCAGCGCAGCACCATTGGCTTCCCGCTGCTGTCAAAGTCAGTCAGCCAATAAGGAGAGAATGGGGGTGGGGGTCGGGCAACGGCTCCGTGTCTTTTATTCGATAAAAAAAAAAGTATAATTATTCATACAAACAGTTAATATATCAAATAAGTTCTTTAAATATCTGAAGTTATTAAATGATATATAAGAAAAGAAAGAAATAAAAAAGAAAAACATAAACCAAACAAACCTTGCTCCTCTCTTATCAAATTCACTTGTATAATAACCAAAGCATAGTAGGAGCATAAATACAGTCTACTAATCAAATTAAATTAAGCTCCCTTAATATCAGTCATCAAACTATGGAAGCAACCTCCCTCCAGCTTCAGTTTCTTTCTTTTGCTTATTAACCACATGCTGACCAGCCACCGCAATTGTACTACTTTATATATTTTTGGGGGAAAATTGTCGCTTTTTTGTTTATATCGCAAAAAATAAAAACCACAGAGGTGATCAAATACCACCAAAAGAAATCTCCATTTGTGGGAAAAAAAGGACGTCAATTTTTCTTTGGATGCAACACTGGGTCGGGGCCCCCTGTCGGAATGGACACACGTTGCTGTGACTCTGCTCGGGTGCCCCCATAGCAAGACCGCGCAATTGTCAGTTAAAGAGAGACCGTGCTGAATCGTAAAAAGTGCTCTGGTCAGGAAGGGGGTAAAATCTTCCGGGGCTGAAGCGGTTAATTTCTTCTTCTCATCTACTCCACTTCCTTCTACCTCAGCTCCTTACTCCCAACCATCTCCATTGCCTGTACTCATCTCTACTAGAAAAACCATCATAACGTTCGTTACTAGGTTCTATCCATCATGACCATATTTTACCAAACTTTTGAGGTGTCCCTCTATGCTTATACATTCATTTTTCTCTTTTAAGTATATGGTGAAGTTCCTTTACCCATTGTTTATGGGTTAGAGAATCAGCGGATAATCATTTTTGTAGAATAATTTTACATGCTAAATATAGCGATCTTATCCACATAGTGTACATCTCTACATGTAATACTCCATCAGGTATTATTCCCAATAGTGCAAATTTGGGCGTTCCTATTATTTCAGTAAAGCATAGTAAGTTTAAGGTTGTAAATATTTTTTCCCAATAAAGATGAAACTTAGGACATCGCCAAAGCATGTGGAGAAGAGAGCCAATAAATAGAGAGCATCTCGGACATAACGGTGTTATATTTTTTCCCCAAGCATGGAGGTTTTGTGGGGCATAATGAGCCCTATGTATAATAAAGAGCTGAGATAACCTTTGAGATGGCGAAAGATACCTTGTGAAGTGTTTCCAGAGCTCGTGTCCAGTCCACCTCGTCTAGGTCTTCTATGTCATTTTGCCACCGGGCAAAACCTATTTTTGTTTTTCAGCATTCTCTATTTGTAAGTAGGAATAAAGATCTGCTATTAATCCTTGTTTCGTGTAGGCAGTTGAAGTTCCCTTTGTTAATTATTTTTAGTTCATACTGTAATTGGATTTTTAAACTTTGAGTTTGTAATGAATGATGTATTTGCAGATATTTATAGAAGTTTTTATTAACTGATATTGGTCCTTTAATACATCAAAAGGAAGTAGAACATCCCCTTCGTGTAGCTGGTACAAAAGTATTATGCCCGCCTTTTTCCAATCTAAGAATTCCGAGAGTCTGCCCAGTTCATAAAGACAAAAGTTATCACACATGGGCATATATTTCGTATACCCTTTATGCTGAGTGATATTTCGCACTGCTTCCCATATCCTGTGGATCAAGTAAAAAGACAAGACAATGGAAATTTGCTCCAAGTTTTGCGCTGTTGTCTAAATTTGGCAATAAGTGGGAGTATATTCCTATCTGTATATTCTGTAAAGCTCCATGTAATTACCACTCCCAAATATTTAAATAATGTAACCAAGGCCAGCTGATGTATCTGACACGTATGTCCCACATACCCTGGGCCCACAAGTATCACTACAGATTTGTCCCAGTTGATATTGAATCCTGAAAAGGATCTATACAGATCTATTAAGGACATAACTGCAGACAAGGATGGGCCCGTATCGCCCGCATATAATGCTATCTTATCTTCTCTTGTAGCTCTATGAAATCCCACTACTTGTAGAGGAGCAGATGGCCTCCACAAGTGGTTTGATGGCCCGAGCAAAAAGGAGCAGGGATAGAGGACATCCCTGCTTTGTCCCTCTAGACAACGAAAAAGGCTGATACACATCCTTTCACCTGTATCCTTGCACTTGGGGAGTCATACAAAAGTTGTATCCATTTAATAAACCTAGGACCAAACCCATAACGTTTTAAGCATTTCCACAGAAATGCCCATTCTATACTGTTGAATGCTTTAGTTGCGTTGAGTGACCTTACGGCTCTATTTCCCATATTATCCCATAATTATTGTTGGGAGTTGTAAGTTTAGGAATAACCATCAAATATTTGCTGTGGATCTATTAGAAATAAAACCTGATTGATCGCACTGGATTAATTTTGATATACATCTTGATAGTCTAGTTGCTAATGCCTTTGCCACCAACCTAATATCTGATTTTGGCAAAGATATTGGACGACATGAATCGGGGTTACTTGGATCCCTATCAATAAGACTATAATTACTGCTTCGTTCATAAAGGGGGGTAGTGAACTCACCTCCATGGCGTAATTAAAGACGCCAAGCAGTTCAGGTAGCAGTATATCCCCATACTTTTTATACATTTCACCTGGAAGACCATCTGGTCCTGGTGCTTTATTATTGGGTAGGTTGGATACTGCATTTCTTAGCTCGTCCAATGTTAATGGGCCTTCCAAAGCCACCCTTTCATCATTTGAAATGCTTGTTAGATGTCGAAGAATCCATCCAGGGACTCCTCCAACCAAGTAGGATACCCTGCTCTTTTATAATGCCTGATAAAATTCCCGGAATACCTCCGATATTTCTGGAGTAGCATCAGCCCTCTTATTTGGGGATGAGGATTGTAATTCATTTATATATGATGCCGACCGCTGTGCTTTTACAATAGTTGCCAATAAATGTCCTGTCCCCTCTCCCTCAATATATGGTTGTTGTAGAAAAAAAAAATCTTATTTTCTGCCTTTTTCTTAGCCACTGCTGCATAATGCTGTTGGCTGTAGAGCCATTCTTTTTTGTATCATCGTTAGGGTTGGTTATATATAAGAATTTGGCTTTCATCATATTATCAACTAGTGTTTTTCCCATTGCCTAGATTGTTTCTTAATTTTTGATATCTGCGCAATAACAAGACCTCAAAGGTATGCATTCAATGCATCCCAATATGTCAAAAGTGAAACAGAGTCTCTATATTCTGATGCGCAATTCAGTCATAATTGCTTCAGCTGAAGGAAAAAGTGACAGCCAATATGGGTTCACCTTCCATAATGTACATCCTGGATTAGTCCTAAAGGGAAAGTTTAATACTATAGGTAAATGATCTGAGATACTGTAGCCTCATATTATCACAAAGATATGAAAGCATAGAATGTCTCCAAAGCTAGATCTATTCTAGAGAGAGTTTTACAACTACTAGAGAAGCTTGAAAATTGCCTGTTGGATTGCGCTGTCTCCAGAGATCTATCTGTCCCAATTCAGCTACATATCTGGCAAAGGCCGTAGGGCTCGATGAGGTTTGCTTTTCCGTTATATTTGTCCATTACGGAGTCCATATAATTATTAAAATCGCCAACCAATGGGCATGCACTATCTATTTTATCAGATATGAACTGAATGGTACTCTCTAAACACCTCCGTTGAATATGGCGGGGGGATATATATATATATATATATATATATATTTTCCAAACACGTATGGTTGCCCAGATACTGTACAGTACAAAAAAATAAATTGACCTTTTACTATCCTTTTTAATTTGTCTACATGTAAAGTCTAATCCATTAGAAATGAGTATAGACACTCCTCTAGAGTATGATGTATATGTAGAGTGATACTGAGTATTAAACTGATTTTGTTTTAAATAATGCAATGTCTGAGTATTTAAGTGGGTTTCCTGAAGATAAATTGAGGGAGTAAATCGCCCTAGTGAGGTAAACACTGCCTGCCGCTTAGAAGGGCTACCCAGACTCCTCACATTCCATGAGATTAGCACTTCATTCAAGGGAGCCATATCAAGCTTTACTGAATAGACATGGAGCTGCAGCTCTGGTGCCCCCATAGCAAGCTTGTTGCTGGGGGGGGCGCTCAGCAGGAGTGAAGGGCCAGTAGCACCAAAGAGGGATCTGAGTAGAGGGGTATCTGGGCTGCTCTGCTAATCCACTGCACAGAGGAGGTAATTATAACAAAAAAAAAAAGAAACCTTAACACTTTAAAGAGGAGTTCCGCTTAAAAAAAAAAAAAAAAAAATATGTTAGCAGCTACAAATACTGCAGCTGCTGACTTTTAATAAATGGATACTTACCTGTCCCAGGGTCCAGCTATGCGAAGCCCCACTCGTCTCCCCTTCCGTTCAGCGTCGCTGGCAATGTAACTGTGGGTGCCCGGCTGTGGCTTCACAGCCGGGCACCCACTGCGCATGCACGAGCCGCACCACGTGCCATAATTGGCCGCGCAGTCATCTGGGACCTGTGACATGTCCCATATGACTGCCCAGAGGGAGGAGGGAGAGCTGATCTCCCTTCCTGCACAGAGGGAAGTGACGTCAAGAGCCCAGGTGCTGAAGGAGGCAGACTACGAGGGACCCCCTAGCAACAGGTATTTAGAGGTGAGTTAAAAAAAAATTCTCCAAATGTTTTTTTTTTATGTACATTGATTTTTTTTTTTTTTTTGGAGTGGAACTCCACTTTAATCTATGCAGCAGGGACCCATATGGCAAAAGCCTGTCAGATGCCCTTTACCCTTCTCTACTGTATTCAAAACCAAAATAAAGTCTGCTCTTCAGTATAAATGTGTTGTTTTTTTTCCTTTCCTAAGGCCTCATGTACACTGCTGCTGGTAAATGGACGTTTAGGAGCAGTTGGTAATTTTTTTCAACTGCTCCTGCGCTCTCCTCTGTTATCTTATCAGTACATGTATGCAGGGTCGGTTACAGTCCTTTCTAGGCAGTTGAGTTTAGAAGCATTTTTTTGGAGAGCAAAAAAAATGGATTCAGAAGCTGAGTTTACAGGCATTTCAAGCCCTAAATGCTTCTAAACATGGGAACTTGTGTTTAACCGCGTTTCGTTTACTGGCGTTTTTCATTTTTGGCTATTTTGAAAAAATTATATATTTTTTAACGCTTTTAAACGCAAAAGTGGCTAAACGCGGCAAAACTGACGTTTTAATAGTGGGTCACTATCTGTCACGTTAAATCGTTCAGGAGTGGTTGTAAAAATGTCCCGTGTACATGAAGCCTAACTACTAGAAGCCAGCAGCATTTTTGCAGAAAAAATGCCTGGAGCTTGTAAAAGTGTCAAGTTTTTTTCAAGCATTTAGGAGCTTTTACGAGTGTCAATTCATTTCATTGGCCAGAATAAATCTGCTCATTAATGCTCAAGCACTAATGTTTAACAGCTTTTAGAAGCTGTTTGCAGATTCTAGCAGCTGTTAGTAGCTTCAAATGTTTTTTTTCTGCCCAAACTCTGCTGCTCCTGAACGCACTGGCAGTGTTATTATTTTTTTTTTTTTTCCTGCCTCTAAGGCCCCTTTCACACTGGGGTGGCGTCAGCGGTATTCGGCCGCTAGCGGGGTGCTTTTACCCCCTGCTAGCGGCCGAGAGAGGGTTAAAAACCACCGCAAAGCGCCTCTGCAGAGGCGCTTTGCCGGCGGTATAGCCGTGCTGTCCCATTGATTTCAATGGGCAGGAGCGGTGTATACACCGCTCCTTCACCGCTCCGGAGATGCTGCTAGGACCTTTTTTTCCCGTCCTGCTAGCGCACCGTTCTAGTGTGAAAGCCCTCAGGGCTTTCACACTGGAGAGACAGCAGTGGCTGTTTCGGGTCGGTTTGCAGGCGCTATTAATAGCGCCTGCAAACAGCCCCAATGTGGAAGGGGCCTAAGTGTATACACTGTTCCTGCCCATTGAAATCAATAGGACAGCGCGGCTATACCGCCGGCAAAGCACCTTGGTGCCGAGGTGCGGTGGTTTTTAACCCTTTCTCGGCCGCTAGCGGGGGGGTTAAACCGCCCCTGCTAGCTGCCGAATACCGACGGTACCGAATACCGACGGTAAATCGCCGCTACCAATAGCGGCGCTTTACCTCTGATGCCGCCCCCAGTGTGAAAGGGGCTTAACAGCTAAACGCTGCTAAAAGCCTGTGTGTGCGCATGGACCAACATGGAGGGGCATTTAGAGGCAGAAAAAAAGTCAGACATCCCTAGAAGCGGCTGTAAAAACATTCTGTGTGCACGAGGCCTAAAAGTTGCTTGTTAACATTTTTAGTGATTTTGGTTGTTTTTTTTTTTTTGTTGTTTTTTTTTTGTTAGTATTTACATGGGGGGGAAAAAAGGGATAAGTGTGCCTATCCTTTTCCATCGACCCTCCTGTTGCATATTTTGGAATATACTACAACTATCCAAAATGCAGATTTCTAGTTATCATTGTCCAGCCTGCCTGGCATTCCCCTTCATGATACCTACACTATTAAACACTCCTCCTGCACAGTACCTCATCATGAAGGTATATTAAGCTGCCCATGCATGGTTCAGTTTTTCATTCAACCAGAGGGTTGAACGAAAAAAAAACTGACCTGATTTTGTGGTGGATGGAGGAATTCTCCCTTTCATTATATGATGTCCCTGCCTTGTGCACATAGGGTAGTATAGTTGGAGTTTTTCTGGGCCGGGAGCAAGGCTGCTGCAACACTTTTTTTTTAAATGGTTTGTTGTGGCCAAGGAGCATCTTGCGGCACTTTTTTATAACAGCCATAAAATGGCATGCACCATTATTCATATAGTGAGGAGATTTCTGGTGCCTCTCCTGTGACACTTTTGGACACACTATTTGCCTGTTCTGTGTACACAGTCCTTCCCCTGAGAGGGTACCTCAGCTTTTCTTAAGTTTGAGCGCCATTTTGAGCACTTTGCTTTACTGCAGACAAAGCACACAGCGGCTCCAGCTCTACCCTGCTTCAAATTGTGGCTCAGGTCTCCTTCACTGGGTTATCTAGTAGCCTGTCATGAAACAGTATGACTGCACCCCTTCTGCTCTACAGCAGTAGGTTGTGAGTACCCCTCAGGGGATTCCCCTCACCCTCATGGTGGATGTCAGGCAGAAGGGAAATTAGATGAGTGGGCAGGCCAGCACATACTGCACAGGGCCATGATGAGGTTGTTTGGTAATCCTCTGAAAACCCTGCTTCCAGCACATTGGGCCTCAGTCCCTTCCTTTTCAATAATATTCTAGCCCTAATAGGGAAAATAATTTTACTGATAAATTGTGGTTTAGCACAAAGCTTAAGCACCATCAGCCTTGTGTACACGGACTGACCACAACCAGTGTATACCCCTCCTAAGATGTCTGTGCAGCAATACCCAGTTCAGGGGGTTTGCCACAAAAAGTGGAAAGATCCTGTCTGGGAATTCATTTGTTTACTGCTCCAACAAATTCCTGATGGTTGCACTTTGAGGATGTCAGTCTTCAAAGGCCCCTGAGAAGCGGCCCTTTTCATGCCTCTGAGGAGATTGCAGGTCCTTCAGTTTGCCTTGCAGTGACTTTACTCTTCAGAAGTGATTTTCCCTGTTTCCTTGGAGGAACAATTTCAGGGTTTTTATTCAAAGCTTTTTACGTATCTGCATCCCAACAGCTGGGTCTGTCCATCCTAGACCTGAAAGTTTTCAACACCGCCTTGCAGAGCCAAAGGTTTTGGATGGAACTGGACTGATTTGTTACAGCGATGCAATTACAAGGGGAACTTCTAGCATCTATGCATATCAAGTATGCATGTTTGCACAGTCCTATTTTCCCCCTAATCAGTGCTGTTTGTGATGGGCAGCAAAACTGGCTTAGATTTTGCCAATCCATGGCTCCCACCAAGGTGCTTACCCCAATCCTTGCGCTACTGTGCTCTCAGGGAATACACATTGGTTACCTGGCAGCTAATGTGCAATAGACAATACAAAGACTTTAGAGCTACAGGTGGATCCTCAACCTCCAAAAGGTCTGTTAGGTCCAATCACTTTAGGTACCTGATCTTGGTGTTGAATGCAGCCCAGGCCTTGGGCTCATTTTGGCCACCTTTTGAGGTGGTGGTGATTGCCAAGTTTCACTCCAGGCCTCTAGTCAAATGTACTGGCTGCGTGAGAGAAACTTCTTTAATATCTGGACTTGCCCATGCACCAGGCCTTACATCGGTGTTCTCAAGCTAAGGGCTATTTGCTTATCTCTGCTGTGGTGGAACAACCAGCTTCAAAGACAACCAAGGAAGGCTCAGTCAGATGCCACAGCCATGGCTTGCATCAGTCATCAGGGTGACACCAAAAGCTGCGTGGCCTTTTGAGCAATGAATCTAATTCTGCCAAGTTTAAGCCATGTACACTAGTCCACATTTCAGGAATAGACAATTGGCAGGTGACTTAGTCTTGAGCACCTAGGTCTCTTCGCCCTGAAGTGCTCCGGTCACAGTTGAGGGATACTGGCCATAACTCTTTTGGCATCCCGCTTCTAAAACTTGGTTCACGGATTTGTGGCCAAGATCGTGGATCTAAAGGCCTTTGCAGTGGACCCACTAGTGACACTGTGGGATCAGATCTGACTGATATGCATTTTCCCTTGAAATGGAGGGCATTCTGGTGATCTTAGTGGCACCAGAAGCACTTTGTACTCAGCCATTTTTCAACTCCTGAGAGACAGTCTGTGGGCACTTTCAGAATGTCCCAACCTGCTGTCTCAAGCATAGGTCTACAATCCTGCTCTACAAGGTGCTTACTGCAAATGTTTCTTATCCTTATTTTGTAGCACAGGTTAACGCATGCAGACTCTTCAATAGTGTTGGAAAAGTTTCTACATGTATGATTATTGTTCAGAGTATTAGAGCTATATACAAAAACGGACACCAGGCTTTGCAACCCTTTTAACTATAGAGGGATTAGCACCGTGATCTGAGAGCTGTACACTTTGTGCACATCCTGTGTAAGCCTGTGCCTGCAGCTCTGGTTTCACTGGGGCTGCCCTTGTCCTGCCCTGACCTACATTCATCAACTTCATTAGTTGCCAAGCTGTTAAGTTTCCGTGCGTAGGGGATTTTACTGGCAGATCGGCTTACTGATCTGGATCGGGCTTTCTTTTACATTAAATATACAGTCCACTTTCTTCTACCAGTTACGTGTGTGTGTGTATATATAGAACAAAAGATTATAGCACACACATTCAAAAATGTCATTAAAATCCTACAAGGCTATTTAAAAATATGGAGATTTGGTCACACCATATGACCATGCAGTGCTTAAGCCCACTACTGCGTCAAAGTACCCCATTTTCAGTGGGTCCTACACTAATCCTAGAATGAAAGATCCCACTTCTCAACAATGGGAGAAATACACTCCTCTTTTTATGGGAGAACTAAAAGGATGACTCCTATAACTCAGGTGGACACTAATTGGAATTACTGGTGGGGGATGATGGGGTGCTCCATCCCAAGGGGTCTGGTCAGGACCCATATAACAGACAGACTTGGGAGCACACCCTAACTATGCATCACATTTAAAGATGGTGCTGTGTATATATAGACACTCTATTGCTATCTCTCGCTCTCTGTTTATGTACTGGCATTGGGGATGCTTGGGTGTGATATACAGTAGCACCACCCAAATATTCTCCTGGCCACCAACAGCAGCTGACATACATAGTAGTCTTGTGTTTTTTTTTTCGTTTTTTTTTCTTTAGCACCTACAGTTAAAATGGGGGGGGGGGGGGGGTAGAGAAGGAAGCGCCACCTGAGTGTAGTATTAACAAATGATGTTTAATGACACCAGGTAAAAACACTTACAGGATAAAAACATATAAAAGGCTCATCTGTATAGGTATGTGGTCCTCGGTGTTCCCTCTGATCCTGTGGTGGTGACGCTGCAGGGATGCTGGGCTGCAGAAGGTGGATTACTAGCCGGGAGCTCCTTCTGTGGCCATCAGGAAGAGACTAGGGACCGGCGCGGCGCGCATGTAAAGCGTGCATGACGTCACAGGTCGTCTGTCTGCTTCCGGGTTCGGTATCCAGGGGAGGGATCGTCCAGGGAGGAGGGCTAGCAGAGAGGTTGAGAGAAGGCTACGCGCTCGGAGCCACCACACCTACAGTGAAAATGTTTCATTGTAGTGTTAGTGGGGCTTTTTTTTTTTTTTTTTTTGCAATTGGGCTGCAGAGTAATCTCGAGGCTGCATTTCCAAACAGACATCCCAACCAGAACTGTCAGTTCCTAGTGGACTGATATGGTCTCTGCCTCTTTCATCAGAAGCGGATCTGTCTGCCTCTCCTAATTGCTGTGTAAAGGGGTTCCCTTTTGGGGCATGTGGGTAAAGCACTTTAGATGCTTCTTCCCCGCATTTTTCTGTGATGACTTTGTGCCTGTCTGTGTCCCAGTACCATCTTACACTCCTCCGACTGGTGCTCCTCATTCCTTTTTAGGCATTCACAGGGTTGGTGGCAGCGTCACAACTGGATGGTTGATGCTTGGGGCATCAGTGGAAGTGGTGCAGACCAGACAGCAGCCAGAGTGGTAGCAGGGTAGGCTCGCTTAGCAAAGACAAATACCATTTTGTATTTTAGTGTTTCAAAAGCTGTTCTCCAGTGCCCCGAAATGTCAGTTTTCTCTGCTTTGTATCCATATAATTTTTCACTAAACATTTTAAAACAGAGCAAGGATGTTCTTCATGCTGCAACTGATTCAGTACTTCCTCTGCACTCTGTCCATTTAAAATGTTTACTGTGAAGAATTTCTTACCTTGATAGGACCATGCTTAAGTACACTAATCCTACTAAACATGGTCAGCCTTGCCCCTCGAGTAATCTGTGTTTACTGTATATGTAGTTGTGTAATGGTGACCTTTGCCTGTTCAGTAGTTACCTTCTGCAGTATCCTTTTGCAGTATCCTTTTGCAGTAGTAAGTAGCAACACCATGATGGATTGAATTGTACGTGAATGATACTTGTTTCCATATTCTCAAAAAGGGGCAAGACTGGGAAGTCAGATGGGACAGAAAGAAGGGTGGTGCTGGAAGATGGATAGGTGGTGGAGGTGTGTGTGTATAAATGATATAACCCCCCCCCAGTAGCTTAGTGGTTGGATCTGTCAAAATGGCTACCTCTGCTCCTCGGTGCCTTTTGAGAAAAAGCTATAGAAATACAATTTAAAATGTGTATTTATGTGAATGCTTATTTTTCACTGGTATTAGAGGGCATAGTTCCACTTTTAAGACATATATGTAAAGCGGTGACTGTGACATCAAATATTCGGTCAAGGTGAATTTTCCTGGTTAATGTGCTTTAAATTACAGGGACTGTGAAATCAGGTGGCTGCCACACAGGGTGAATTTGATTTAAATCGCAAATAAAAAGGCTTGATTTTAACCACGTGACCACTGGGCACTTAAACCCCCTTCCTAACCAGACCAGTTTTCGGTGCTCACATTTTGAATGAGAATTACTCAGACATGCAACACTGTATCTATATGACATTTTTGTCCTTTCCCCCAAAGACCGAAAATTCTGGAAAAAAATGCATTTTTCTTCGTTTGTTATAAAATTTTTGCAAATTAGTCATTTTTCTTCATAAATTTTGGCCAAAATTTATACTGCTACATATCTTTGGTAAAAATAACCCAAATCTGTGCATATTATTTGGTCTTTGTGAAAGTTAGAGTCCACAAGCTATGGTGCCAATCTCTGAAAATTGATCACCTGATGTACTGATCTCATTTATTGAGACCCTAACAAGCCAGGAAAGTACAAATGCCCCCCAAATGACCCCTTTTTTGAAAGTAGACATTACAAGGTATTTAGTAAGAGGCATGGTGAGTTTTTTGAAGTTATAATTTTTTCCCACAATTCTTTGCAAAATCAAGATTTTTTTTCCACAAAATTGTTATATTAGCAGGTTATTTCTCACACACAGCATATACATAGCACAAATTACACCCCAAAACACATTCTACTCCTGAGTATGGCGATACCACATGTGAGACTTTTACAGTGTGACCACATACAGCGGTCCAACATGCAAGGAGCACCATCAGGCGTTCTTGGAGCATAAATTACACATATAATTTCTTGACCACCTCTTACACTTTGGAAGACCCTGGAGCACCAGGACAATGGTAACACCCCAAAAATGACCCTATTTTGGAAAGAAAACAATCCAGTGTATAATCTGAGGCATAATGAGTCTTTTGAACATGTCATGTCAGTTTTTTCTACAAGTTTTTGGAAAATGTGTAAAAATGAAAACACTTTTTTTATTTTTTTATTTTTATTTTTTTTACACAAAGTTGTCCATTTATACAATATTTCTAACACATAGCATGTACATAGCAAAAATGACACCCCAAAATAGATTCTCCTACTCCTGAGTACGGCGGTACCACATGTGGCAGACTTTTCCACAGCCTGGTCACATAGAGAGGCTCAACATGCAGGGAGCAGCATCAGGTATTCTAGGGGCACAAGTTTCAAATCTAATTTGACTATTTATTACACTTTTGTGAGCCACTGTTGTGGCATGGATGTGAACTGATGTGGTACGGCTGAGTATGGCCTAGATGAATGGAGGGATGAGTATTGCTGATGATGGAGGGATGAGTATTGCTGATGATGGATGGGGATAGAAATGATGGCTGGATGAGGCAGGAATTGTCACATCAGCGCTGTGGACACTACAGATCCAGCCCACAGCGCTGTTGCACTTTATCTCCTCGCTCACACTGTACCGATCGGTACAGAGAGGGGAGAGAGGAACCGGGTATGATGCCGGTTTGTTTACAAGTGATGGCTCTGTCATTTGACGGAGCCATCACGTGGTAAACGGCCGCTGTCGGCGCACATTTACCGTGGTGCGCCGGGTCCTCAGGACCCATCGTTCATGGATATCGGTCACGGATATTCCCGTCAATGTACACCCTCCCAGAGTTATCGAGCCACGCTGTAGGCGTCATTCAGCTATGACGCAGTTGTTAACTGGTTAAATCAACTTGATTTAAGTATTTTTTTTAAAGAGCAACTGTCACCTCTGTCCTGCAGCGGCAGCGCCGCCTCTGACCCACTGTTGACTCACAGACAGTCCCATTCAATTTAATAGGACGGCTGGTGATGCGGCAGTGACTCAACTAGGTGATGGACGTGGCGGCAGCAGGTAAGTGGATACCTGCTAACAGTCGCTGCCCTGATGGATCTGAAATGATAGGTGCTCATTAAATGTAAGGACTCATTCTTGTTGGTAGTTGGAATCTTTACTATTTGCAAACAAAATTAAGGTTTCCTATTTAGATTAATAGGCTGTCAGGTTAGTAAAAAAGCGATATTGGAACCGATTCATTCATACAGTTTGTACTGTACATAGATTTGCAAAACATCATGGTTACTGTGAAATTGTGAGTTTATCAATGCAGTGCATGTTATCTCAGCTTGCAGAGCTTGGATTCATTGAAGGTGTTTACCAAAAATATAAATATTGTAGAATATACAGCATCATACTACACAACTAAGCTCCATTTCATGCTGGATAAACAAAATTTGTTTTCTATTTAAGATGCAATAATATCTTTAGATCGATTTTAATTTCAAAAGCATTTTATGCAAGTTTGATAAAAAATTTTTACTTGCAAGTTTACTATGGTGAATGTGCACATTCCCATTTACTATTGCTATCCAACAAGCAAAGTCTTTCTGCAAAATGGAGCATTTTTATTAGCCTGTCTACATGGTTTGTTTGCGTGCCAGCCATTCATTTGATCAGTCTCTTGTGTTGAATGGAGACCTCCCAGAAGCGCAGTTCACTTGCTGATCTGTACAGTAGCGATCTGGTCTTTTGTTCATCCCTAACTGTCCCCATTAGGCTTTATCCACCATGTTTTGCAAGTTTTCAGTTGCTCTAATTTTCTTCATACCAGTTGGTCATTTTGCTTCTGCCCCATTAAGCCCCGAGATTGAAAACCTCCTTTGAACAGAAATGTGTATGAAAGGTTTTAATCTTGGTTAAGGTTTAAAGTGGATGCGAACACACCCCCACTCCACATTGGCAAAGGAAGGAAGTAATGTGCAGAGCTCTACTCTGAACCGAGCAGCACTCTGCTGATCTATTTATAGCAACCTCACATGACACAAACTTCAGGCTGCTTTTATCTCCTGTGTCCCAGAACTTGTTAGAAGTTATCAGGCTGATAAGAGAGATAGGAAAACACTACAGATATGTGCCCAGCTCAAATTTTTCATGAATTTGGTTTGCATCCACTTTAATCTTGGTTTAATCTTGGTTAACCCTTTCACGACTAGCGGTCAATGTGTTAACACAACATCTCTAACTCTAGTGATCACATGACCAAGAACCATTCTGATTCCCAGACGGTCATTGACATTTGTACATATGAACTTACAGCCACACACAATGTTGACTGCTATCGTAAAAGAGAAAATTTTAGAACATGTCCCCAGCTTGGGGCATTGCGCCAGTGAGAGTTAACATACAGGTTGCAGTTGGGAAGGGGTTAAAGGCTACATAATTTGAAGCAACCTAAGCGAATGCATGCAAGATCATGAAAATGCTGTCTGTTGCAATGTATTTTATTACCTGCAAACCTTTTCTTTTTTTCTCTTCAGATACCGTAGTGAGAAGATGACGATGAGCTATGCCGAATATCTATCCCACCGTCAGCACCATCACTTCCAAAATGGCATCGGGCACCCTCTCCCACCATACAACCATTATTCCTGACACTGAGCCGCATGACCAGTCACTAGACCTCTCAGCAGAACTCTTCCCAGGAGACCCAGCTCCCTCTTGGTCTAGCTATCTCTATTACTGTACTATTTTATGATGATTGTTTCCGTTGTCCTGTTTAGTATTTGCATTACTTTAGCAGTGCTAATCAGGGCAACGGGTGGGAAGACATATTAAGTATATACAATTAATATTTTCAACTTTTTTATGAAAATTTTTTTGAGCTACTGAGTTTTTTTGCAGCATTTTTTTTTTTCTTCATTTACTATTTTACAGTTTGTTTTTTGTTTGTTTTTTTTTTTATTTTGCTAACCTTTCCCTACTGATCAGGGTTTCTCAATGATTGTGGATGGAAGGAAACTTTTATTGGGCGACGATGTATCTGTGATGGATAATTGAGTTCTGTGTGTGTGCACTAGCTAGTCAGTTTCTGGTACATATCTATTTTTTTGTATTTAGTATAGCCCTCTAGAGTAGCTTCACAAGTCTTGCATGTTCTTGATAACTGTTGGAAGAGGAATTCTTGGCATTTCCACTGATTCTGAAAGCATATTTTAGGAGAACTGTATAATTCACAAGATTAGGTGACTCGTGCGGCAGAGAAAGAAGTCATACGCAATTTGTTGATTTTTTTTTTAATTTATTTTTTTGGCCCCTTTTTTTTTCTGTATCTGCTAATGAGAGATGAGGACCTGTAGGTGATCGGGGTTGAGTAAAGCAGCAGAAACCGATTGGGTACAGATTATGGAATTTCATCTGTTTTACTTGTGCAGTGGTTTAAACCCTCCCTTGCAGTATTGGGCAACTTGCCTTCATATGAATAACAGGAATCCGATGGGTTTTTGTTTCATGAAACATGTGCTACAGTGCTTGTTCATCGCCTGATATGGCCTATGTCTCCTCTTTCTCTTTGTGTAAATATCCATGGGTCTTCATGTAACGTGAAAGACCAAATTTCATGTATTCGTATATAAAGGATAGCGGTAGTAAGACTTATTATAGATTTGCTACAGCAAAGTAAATTTTCAGTTTTTCAAGTCATTCTTAATCTGAAAAAAAAAACAAGCAGGAATTAGACAATTTGGGCAACTCCAGCCCTTTTTAAAAAATGTTTAATTAGGATTCTTTCATGCTAATGCCCACTAAATATTTGAATTTAAGTTCATGAAACTACCAATAAACATATGGTTCCAAAAGTCTAGAGTTATGACCGAGGCAGACAAAATAATGCAGTCAATCAGTACTGTGCAAGCAGACCATTTTTAGGGCTGGTATACAGACCTGTGTTCTACGTCTTCTGCACTGATTGCACTGTCATGATGCATGATGAAGACCTTACAGCGGAGTCATTTTTGTGTTTATTAAAAGTTGGCAGCAACAAAAAATTTAGCTGCTGACTTTTAATACACACTCACCTGTCCCACGATCCAGCGCTGCAATTTCCACCCTCTCCTCCCTCGGTGGCGCCGGCATCTCTACTATAGGCATCCGGCTGTGACAGCTTGCGGCTTCACAGCCGGAAGCCAACTGCGCATGAGTGGCGCTGCGCTCTGTGACTGGCCCCAAAGTCTTCTAGGACCTGTCGTGTCCCAGAAGACTTGGAAAGGGAGGGGGAAGGAGAACTTCTGATCGCCTAAGGCTACCGGAAAGGAAGTGGGAGGAGGCCTTAAAGCAGAAGTTCCACTTTTGGATGGAACTCTGCTTTAACGGCAACATGTATTGTAGCATTATCTGTCAGGCACTGCAGTCTTCCCTACCAGTAAGGGTGATTTTGCATTGAACTGCTGCCTTGTTACTCCAATATTATTATTTTTTTAGTAGAGCCAAAGTTGGGATGGTTTCCATATGCCCTATTTTGATAATTATACATACCTAAGCCATTGACTATCTGTAATTTTTGCAGCCTACTTTGGTGATTTGTCGATCTACATTCTGGTATCTAGATAGTACTTTACAAGGTTTTTCTGAGCAATCGGATGTTAAAGCTCAAGTTTGGGCAAAATCCTTTGGTGCATTGGCTAGGTACCAGTAAAATGGTACCTCCCTAATAATTTATTTGCAGCCTTTGAGGTTGATGTCCCCATTGAAGTTAGTTGTTAAATGGACAGTCGGACTGGGTCTTGGTCGCAGCAGGTCACTCGTGTCAGCTCCTCTTTTTTGAAAACACCCTGTAAGTGTTCTGTGGTTGGACAAGGGGAGATTGCCTTTTATCCTTTAAAAAAAATACAAGACATTTTCTGTATGGAGGAGCTGTAGTGTGTGGCCTGTAATCGCTGTGCTCCAGCCCCGACTGTCAGTTTCACCACTGGAACTTCAGCTGTGACATCACCCTCCAAGGCTGCAGGTAAGTAACTCCTTTTTTTTTTTTTTTTTTTTTTTTTTTTTTTTTTTTTGAGAAAGCAGCAGCAGTCACCAGTGCAGCATGCGTCAGAAGTGCCTTATTGGTACTTGGCTAGTGCCCCAATAATGTTTGTCTACACTTTAACTCGACCGCCTGAGAATTAAAACTATCTCACAGATGCTTTTCTTTTTTCTTTCTTTACTCCAGTGAATGTTTTCATACATGCAAAGACTCAATGGTAATGGATATTATCCATGAAATCAAAATAGCCATTTTTTTCATTTTGAAAGTTACTTAGATTAGTCTTTTTAAAATTTTATTTAAACTTTTATGTAATGATGAAATTGTCACTTTTTGGTGTGACAAGTTTTATTTTTAATTTTGTAGCAGTAGTACTTTGAAACACTTAGAAGTAGTCCTTTAAAATCCTTTGAAGTAGTCAATTGAAACGCATCCTGGGTTTTTGAAGTATAAATACTTTGGAGGTTCCTACATTTTTCAGCTTTGTCCTTTCGATAAAACAATATAATAGAGATGGGAGCTACTGGGTACTGCCAGCCTCCCAGGACTGATGTTAAGTTGAAAATGAAAAGTTGAATTACAGTAATTCGGCACTTTGTTAAAATAAATCGCTGTGAGTCAAGTCCAACGTGGTGCATAACCTCTTCTGAACTTCTCTTTATTATTTAGATCTGACCGGCTTATAGTACTCCAAGAAGAAAGCTATCGCTGTAGTTTTGGGAGCTCAATGCTGATCCTTCAGGTCTCGGTATCTTCAACCAAACACGGACGCCTTTGTATTTTGTGAATACGTTCACATAATACAAAAGCTTCTCTAAATAGGCAGCAGAGGGGAGGGACAGGCAAAGCTGCATTGTGGGCCTTTCTCCCCTCTTACAGTCCTGAGTGTCTTGATATAAATAGATGCGTTCAGGAGATGCCATGCACCTCCTTGGACTTAAATCATAGTGTGCCTTGACTTTTTACAAAGTGGCTGAATTCCTAGGATTTAGCTTTGCTATTGCAGGAAGTTGAGATGTAGTCAGTAGCTATAGGATAAGGGTATGGACTTGTTATAACATGCTCTTTTTATTTAAATGCTTAACTTTTATCTGAAGTGCCATTATTCATAGATTTACAGGTAATATATACACAAAGATAGATTCAGTGCTGTCAGGTATGGTACTACCATTCGAACGCCACTTAACCAAGCATACCAGCATGTATAAAACTAAAGAGCAATGAACTTTTGTATGACTGTGTAATAGTTAAGAGATTCTAAAGCTGGCAGTAGCTCCGCTCATTGTGGTGGAATCGGGTTCATTCCAGTTTTCGGGATTGACAATGGGTTATTTATTATACAACTCTTTACCTTTAGACTAGCTTATTTTTTTAAAAATTGCAGATGATTAACCTCTTTGGTGCTGGAAAGGGCTTTTGAACAGATCAAATGGTAAGTCATTCCTGCAACAAAAGATGTTAAGAGAGCAGTTCCTTCATCCACATCATTTTGCTCAAAACATTGGTCACTGTTGCTGCTGCTAGCCCCCTGTAGCAGAGATCTCCCCACTGACATTTTTGGATGCCTTAAATTACTTGCTGCCAGAAAAAATAACCATGCAGATCTTTTTGGTATCTGAGCAGCTTCCAAAGTTTCAGACCAATACATTGTAGGCTCTCCTGTCTAAGGAGCTGCCAAGGGGTGTGAATTTCATTTTTGCCATTCCTCCCCATACTCAGGTGCATGGAGTTACAAGTCTTTGATTTTTGTCCATTGGTTCTTTTCCCTTGCATCATGTGGCGTTCTCCCGGGGAGTTATTGTGCTGCCTTTTTAGTGAGAGACCCTGTTTGAATCTTCTTTTGCATCCAGCTAATAAAGTGAGCACAAGTAAAATCATGATTTTTGCTGCAAAAAAAATCTATTTTTACAAGTACAGGCACAGAAAAATGTGTTTTTTGTTTTTTTTTTTTTTGTTTTTTTTTTATGTTGCCACAGGTAGCAACACTTTTTTTTTTTTTTTTTCAAAATGAGCTTTAGAATTTCCTTTTGTTTTTCAAATGCTATGTATTTAAAGGTGCTAATCATCCTTGCACAAGGTCCTGTGACTGGTCATGCCAACTCAAGTTCATATCAGAATTTTTTTTTTTTTTTATATATACTAATCCTCGATATATGCAGATGTTCTACAAGATGTTTCTTACCAGTGTAATAATGTGTTACTGATGAAATGCCAATCCTGCAGGTTTTGATAGCACAAGGTCAGCAATACTTCCCAGCATGGCTTAGGGGAGACTGAAAAACAACAAAAAGGATTTGTTTGTGTGTCCTTTTGTGTACAGCTTAGTGCAAAACTGCATTTGTCTCTTAGTAGCTGTTTAAAATTAGTATGAAGATTGTTATGCAAGCCTGTTTACAGATGGATTCATTTAACAAATATGGTCTTTGGGGTAGGATTTAGGTCTGTGAAGCTACACTTGGAGAATGTCTTAAAGCAGAACACCCTTCTAAGAAGCCTCTGATTGAAGCAGTCATTACCTAACTCATGGACCCCACTAAAGATCCATAACCGAGAAGTTGAACCTATTCCACTTCTCTGAGAAAACAAGGTTTGCTGTGTGGTTCCTGATTCAGTGATTTGACTGTCTCTACTAATGCCAGAAACCTATTTTGCATGAGGGCATTCTTTGCAAATGGTTAAAGTGAGAGCTGCAGAGAATCAAGTCAGATCCCAGGTGTCTTTCTTATCTTATTTTTTTTTTAAGAAAATTAGTTATTAAAGATGTTGGATTGGTTTAATGTGTATTGCTTACTCCATCACTTCTCTGTTTTCACAGAATTATGCGAGCTTGTTTTGACAACTGATGCAGTTTTAAAGGCATTACTCACTGTACATTACAGAACACTGGCATTTTTAGATGAGACGCTCCAAGGTTTTCCTGCTACCACTAATCTGGAAATAATTTCTATACACTAAGTGAATTCTTTCTCGATAAGAGAGCCATATCCCCCCCCCCCCTCCTTTTTTTTAAAGTGCGTTTGTATGAAAGAAACTGGATTGAAGCATATTACTGAAAATGTTTAGTCACTGACATAAGCCTTAAATGCCAAGCTACATAAATGTGTTTTTTTCCCATCTACCTGACTGATGCCAGGGTCCAGCTATGCAATTACACCCACTGGGAAGTTCATTTTAGCTCTGTTTGTTTGAATTTAATAATCATGGTTAATGAAAATAGAACAATTTTAAACAAAACTGGGCACATGCAACCAACATGTAAATCTTCATGAATTTTAGAACAAATTAAATGGCAAAAATCTTTCTTTGGCTTCTAGAACATTGTCCCAACACCACTGCCAATGAGCAATGCCTTTTTGACTTCAGATATAGCAGGCATTTTGCAGTGCAGTTTTACTGAATTGTTGAAGACTTCTCTGCCTAAAGCATTCAGTATGTAAAACTGCATTGCATTTGTGCTTGCCCACCTACATCTATGAAGTGATAATGATTTGTATTTTAGGTTTCCTTCTGTTTCCTTTCTAAAACCATATCTTTATTTTTAGGTGGAATAATTTGCATTGATTTTTGCTTAATATGGAGATGACGGCCTTGCAAAAGTAGATGACACTGCAGAAGTACTTTAAATAATTGTCCTGAAATCATCTACTTTTGTGTTTCTCTGCTTTGGCGGCCAGGAATGGGTCACATTGCTTGGCTCACTTCACAGGAATCACAGGGAATACAGTTCTCTACAAAGCTAAATATAAAGGCTACAGTTGTTACCCGCTTACTGAAAACACTCTGGATTTAAAAATGAGTTGCTGATCTGAAACAAGTCAGAATTAAGTCGTATGGCTATCACCATACTTGTCCTAGGTCAGTGACTCTGAATATCAAAGCCATTGGCTCAGCATGGCAAGCAGGCAGTCAGCATTTACAGAAGCAGAGGTCAGCCATGGCAGCCTACATACTTGCACCTGTTCCAGGATTCCTTTAAGTTGTTACTAATAGAGCTAAGGTGTACTAAATGTTAGTGGCCTCCAGGGATGAGAGTGTAGATTAGCGAAATGTGGCTAAAATGTAAAAACAAAATCTTTCAAACGTACAATGGAACAGAAAAACGTAGATGGTGATTTGAATAAGGGCCAGGCCTTTTTTTTACCATAGGGTAATGTGACAAGTCTCGGCCTGTACCCTCAAGCAGCAGGTCAAAACAAGATGGTCACCTTGGCTTCTGGCCCCTCAGCTTCTTCCTGCTGCTGTGGACACTTGGGTAACGGATATAAATCGCTGTACTGTTTCCTAACTGATTAAAGGGGCAGGTATAGCTGCTATGCAGAGGGGTGGAGCCTTGTAAACAAATGCTGCCTTGGGTGACACAAAATTACAGAAAATTTTCATATACGTCCTATCTAAGTCCCAATCTAGCATGTGGCCATTGGCATCTGGAGGCAGGAATGTATCCGAAGGTAAACAAGTCTTGCTTGCATGACAGTCTTTCACGTCTTCAAATGTACAGGTTTCTAAAAAAATAACAAAAATTAATTCTGTCTGAGATAGATTTCATCTCTTGTATATGTTAGACCAAACCAAAGAAACCTCTGGCCATACTCTAATGCTGCTCCTTAAAGCCTTTCAGTTCTATCAAACAATCCTGCAGGATTCTAATGTTTAAACTTTTTTTTTTGTACAGTTTCTAATTGATTTTTTTTCTAGTGATGTTTAAGTGAATCAGGTTTATTTTGAGGAGACTGGAAAATGCATCCTCTGCTTAAATAAACTGATGACTTTTTTTTCCCCGTTCATGCTTTTCTGTAAGGAACCCTTCTTGTGTGCCTCTGAGTTTTAGAGGGTTCCATGTTACCTTCATTCTTAAGACCAGCAAAAGATTATTTCTATGAGAAGTTTTCTTTTCTTTTTATATTACTGTTCTGGGGAAAAAAAATAAAAATAAAAAATAAAAACACTTTGCGCTGGACCCAGTAACAAAAGCTGGTTGAAAAACGCACTGAGAAAATGAACTTATGTTTAAAACTTTTGTATAAAACCTACAATGACTGTTTTTGTATATCAAAGTTGATTCTTTTTTCAGAAATTTTTTGGGATCTAGTTTCTAAGTTAGTGTTTTTATATGTTACAGAAGAATATTGCTTTGACTACATCACCAGCTTAATGGCGACATTTTGGTGATCACCTTCAGAGCTAAAGGTCCTCGAAATACATTGCAGAGCAATGTCTTTTGGGCATCTACAGCTAGAAGGACGTCTACAAAATGGGGACCGTGGGTGCCTGGAGTATCCATGGTCCCTAATTTACCTACTTATTAACTTGATTATGAATTACAATAACATCACAAAGTACATTGTACCTGCCTCCTTTCCATTATTACTAGATCCTTCCCTCCACATATAGTTGCTATTAGTGTGAAGAAACTGTTAAAAATGGGCATTTTTATTATGATAGGTAAGGCTAAAAAAAGGTAAAAAACGGAGAAAAGGCAAAAAAAAAAAAATCTATATATAGAAGGTTATTGTGGGTCTGTAAGCTATGGATGTGGAAAGATATTGTAGTAGTTTTAACACTATTGTTACCTTTTTAAATTACCCAATAAAAATATGGAAAAAGACTGACTGAAGTTTTTTATATGAATCGTTATTCAAAATGCATTAATATCATAATGGTTTTCATTTGTTCTTAGGCTTCTTCACAAAATTTAGTTTGCATCATTCTGCTTGTCCGACAGAAGCAGATCTTGCAACCGGCTTCTGTCGAACGAGCATGCTGGAAAACCAGCAGCCAATCGGCACCTGATCAGCCAATGTCAGCGACCGCTGACCAGTGTGTTCTGACTGCTGGGTTGAATGAAAAAAAAAGTGTACCAGGCTTACCTGTGAAGCCCCATTCAAACAAGACTGGTCTGCTGTAATGCATAAAATGTATGCATCCTGAGTTGCTTTAGGGCAGCCATTGCATTTGAACAGACCAAAAATTGTGCATGCAGCATGTTGGACAGTCCACCACAACACACAATAGTCTGTTGTGCTGGGAAGATGCATAGGGTACCAGGGATCAAGAATGAAATCGCAGTGCACTACTGCAGCACACTCGTGTGAATGGACCCTTGCTCTCCAGAGGTGGGAATCAAAGCCAAGCATGGAAAGGCTGAGAATGTCTAGCTTGGGACTCTGGTAGCAACAAGGAAGGTAAAACATAGGAACCTACCAATACACCAGAAAAAGACTGAAAAGCAATCTTGCTTATAACCGTTTCCCTGTCCTCTCATGACAGTACACCTAACAGGATCTGGCCACCTGTCAAAGTGGCAATCATATGGCACAGGTAGCAACTTGTCTCTGACCTTGACTGTCAAGTGCAGAAAGCACATTTCCTACCACGACACATAGTTGGCTTAACCTTTTATTGCTCTGTGGATGCATTTTCACTGGCAAGCAAGATGCTGTAGCATTCGGGTCTGCAAGTTTGTGGTGAGCATTAAGGTTGTAAACATCTGTGGCCCGTGGCCGGGATGAGAGTCTGACTGAACGCTAGGAGCTGGAGCTCTGGACCTGCCTTGGCTCTGGTGAGCGCTCCATGTTGTCCTCCTTTGGCGATCATATTGGCCAAGAGATCCCCAGCTGCAGCCATGTCAGTCGGCACTCGACTTCAAAGGGGAATGGAGCAGAGGGGGCCCCGTCTAGTGCAAACATTCTGCCGGCGATCACCGCATGCAAGGATATGCTAAAATGGACTTTCTGGCTACAGATCTCAGCCTAATTTGTCATAATCTGGAGAAGTTCCCCTCTTGTGTATCTGAGGCAAAGAATCACATAGCAGTGGAGGACACTGTGTGGTCTGACTCCAGGCATCTTCATGCCCTTCAGGTTAAAGCACTGCAGGAAAAAGCCATTGACATCAAAAACAAGCTCAGACAAAAGAACAGCTGCATTCTCTGTTGCCCTGAGTGAGCTGAAGGGACCAAACCTGAGCTTGAGTTTGCTGAACAACTGACTACACGCTTTGTATATGTATATATATATATATATATATATATATATATATATATATATATATATATATTTATTGATATCAATCACTGTGGTTGAACAGGCCAATAGGAATAGTGTCCCCCCTACACCTGGTGCTCCACCACGTATATATAATCACTGTGGTTGAACAGGCCAATAGGAATAGGGTCCCCCCTACACCTAGAGCAGCAAGGATGTGGAATTCCCTTCCACAGGCGGTGGTTTCAGCGGGGAGCATTGATAGCTTCAAGAAACTATTAGATAATCACCTGAATGACCGCAATATACAGGGATATGTAATGTAATACTGACACATAATCACACACATAGGATGGACTTGTGTCTTTTTTTCAACCTCACCTACTATGTAACTATGTAACCTGGTGCTCCACCACGTACTTTCCTTCTATGCCTGTTCAACTCGGGACCGTATTTGAAAATTGAAAAATGGACTTTATAGGCACACGCATAGAGTAAATAAAAATGAATTGAAATTTTAATTGGATAAAGTTAAAATCGTGATTTACAAACATATAAAAAAGAAAACATAATATATGACCCCAAGGACTCGGATAACAACACCTCCAAATTATATATTCTAATCCAAATCGGTGCAATTAGAAATAACCAGTAACCATGTGACATTGGCATATTACTAGCTGTGTATCCACAGTGTCACCCTGTGAGGATACACGTTAAATTCCAAATTCTTTGACATAACGGGACCATATCTTGGCAACCTCCTGCGCCAAACCAAATTTGCACAATGAAGATTTGAAGCTCCTGTTTTTCCCCAATTTGCCAGAGATTCAGCAATGCCACAGGTTCTACATGGAAGTCTGCAAATGCCTCAGGGACAAAGGCGTAAAGTTCAGCCTTCTTCACTTTACTTCGACACTGGAAACAGCCTCTGAGTGTCTCAATACCTGTTAGTGGCTGATTCTTGCTCCCTGCACGCGTTTGCCCACTTCCCTACAGCAAGTGTTCCAGCTAAGTATCTTATAAATTAGTGTTTTCTGCTAATTTTCTGTCTCTTTCGAAACTGAAACGCATCAGAGCTCTCACCTAGGATCTCCGGCATACACCACCTTCATGGTGTCCAGAAGTTTTAGTTGCCTTGACTTTACATTTCAGGTTTCATTGTCTACTGCCAGTGTGCTAGGGTGGGGGTTACGTGGCTCCCTCTTGCTAACAACCCTTGCTCTGACTTCTTCAGTCTATCAAGCTGCCATGGTGCTCTGGCCTATTGATCTCTCAGGGAGATTCACTGGGTATAGTTTATTTGCTATTAGTTTAATGTTTTTTGTTTTGGGTACAGGCCACTACCAGCTCACCCCCCCCCCCCATCATGTTTCCTTTTGGGGAGAAGCTTAGTACTTGCAGGGTAGGTACATTTGTGCACCAGGGTTTTTGGGTTAATAGCTATCTAATGATGTGGTGTTGTCTTGGACTAGTCTTGTTGCCCATTTAGATGTCCCTGTTTTCTGGGTATGGTTGCCATGCTTGTTATGGTTTTTACCCTCACTATGGCTCAACGTAATTGTGATTCATTTACCACACTTTCAATGTCAAGGGCCTTAATTCAATGTTTAAGCGGGGGGTTAATTTTTTAGTATATTAAATTACATACACCTCATGTGTTACTATTGCAAGAAATCTATCTTATGGGCATCAGGTTACTGTCACAGATTAAAATATGGGTTCTAAGAGCCTTTCATCTTACCTACTCTACATTTGCCAGATGGGTCTCAATATTAGTAAATCTTTTCCCTGTGGTGTTTGAGGCGGTAAATGCTGATTTCCCAGGGCAAATATGTTTTGGTGGAACTTACATTATGGCACCAACATTGTCATTAATGCTGTCTGTTTCTTCTCCCTTTACCCTGATGATAGATGCTATACTGGACAGGATTAACTTCTATTGCCCTGCCAAATTACTCCTTTATAGATGATTTCTCTTGTGACCTCTCGTCTTCAATCCTTACCAGAGTGCATGTTTATGGTGCCTTGGATCACACTGGGTTTCTCGCCCGGTCCTTAGGAAGTTGCTGCGCCTGGAGTTTAGCTTTAACCTTTATGCTTATTAACCGCTTGCCAACCACCCCACACAGATATACTGCTGCAGGGTGGCTGCTCTGCGCTAAATAGTGTATCTCATACTTGATTAGCGCTTCCAGGTAAGGGCGCATACTCACTGCCCTGACTGTGCTGTGATTTGTTACTGCACAAGCTGATCAGGTCACGGCCAATCATTGATTGCCATCACCAACCGATTAGCTCCATCATTCAGGGAAGGGCGCCCTGTGTTGTAAACAGAGCTCCGAACACTGACAGGTGATTTTGTTTTCTTATTCCCTTCAAAGAAGGGGAAAAACTGTAAGACTGCTCAGTAAAAGCAGCACATCACACACAAAACATTGTTAGGCACACATTTTAACCCATTGATTGCCCCTAGATGTTAACTCCTTCCTAGCCAGTGTCAGTACAGTAACAGTGTATAGTATTAGCTCTGATCACTGTATTAGTGTCACTATTGATGTCAGTGTACCCCCCCAGGCAGCGTTTTCTAGTGTTTGATTGCCCACCACACTATCAGCCCCACTATAAGTTGCTAATCACCGCCATTACTAGTATACAGCTGTGGCCAAAAGTTTTGGAATGATACAAATTTCTTATCGTACATCACGGGATACAGAGCCATAGTAGTTACTATGTGGGTTATAGGCAACCTTCAAGGGAAAGGACACTGGCATGCCCTAAATTAAAAAGTACACTCCCTATATAACCCCTACCACTGGTGGCAGTACTTCAGTTTTTTCGCCAGTGTCTAAGGTGTTGGTCACAAGTAAAGATGTGCTGTGCTGAGCTCCACTGGAGCAATCCTTGCTGGGGCTAGCCATGCTGACCGGATCCATTCAAAGTGTTTCTTTTGGCCAGATTGAATGGGACCCGGGCTTTGTATCCGAAGAAACAAGGTTTTTGACTGTGAATGCTTCTCTTTTTAGAGAGCTGGACCCTGGGATCCAGTACTTTTGGTAGTAAGGCCATAAAGTTTTACTGGCAGGGTGCTGTTGCAGGTCCAGGATTGTGGGTTTCCTCTAGGATCCCCAGCTCCTGAAGGTTTAACTGAACTCACCGTGAAGGGTGAAGATTGGGTCTTTTGGTTTACCACAGAAAACCCTGTGGCGGGAAAGGTAAGTGGAGTTTTCTAAGAAATTTTTTGAATTTTCTTATGAATGTCTCCTTTAAGAGTCTGTAAAATGTCACCACCGGGGGGCTGTATTGAGCACTCACCGCCTCATGCTGGAAACGGCGTCGTGTCAGAGAGCTGAAATGCTTCCTCCTCCAGCCAGACAGCAGGACCTCTGGTAAGCTTGAGGGGGGGGTTTCTCCCCGCTGATCACCCCCCTGTGCTGATAATCTCCCCTTTGGGGGAAGAAGTGCTCAGTCTTTAAAAAAAAAAAAACGGGAACAAGTGCGATCAGCGCGTTACTCGGCGGCTTGCAAACCCCCCCCCCCGGGGTGTCTCTTGTCCAAGAGGACCTGTAGTCTGCTGCTCATGCAGGTAAACCCTTGCTTTTAAAAAAAAGTAAGAGGTGCCGTAGACAACGCCGATGGGCGGGGCTTAGAGGCATCAGTGTTCTCCGACTCCCAAACACGAGGAGGCAAGTTTTTAAAAGCACATTGTGTGTTACTGCAGGCTGTGGAGGGACACGAGCAAAGAGGTACTACAAAGTACTCACTGGGAAATAACACAAAGCAATCTTCAAAGCCAAAAAAGAAAATTTCTCGAACACCATTTCAACTGCCTTAAACCGGCCACGGGAACTTTTCAAAATAGTCGCCCAGTCAATGAACCCAACCTGCTTAGAGCCCCCAGCAAATGATACTCAAGAATTCTGCAATGAGTTATCAAATGTCTTCATTGATAAAATCGACAACATTCGGAAATCAATTCAACAGAAAAAATTAACCAACATTACCCAACCAAAGCAAAAAGAGGATATCAACACAAACATCACACAACCACCGGACTTCTTCCTGACCCCAATCACCACTGACACGACTAAAGACATTATGAGAAGCCTTCGAGACAGCACATCACCAAATGACATCATCCCCACGAAACTCCTTAAAGCATGCTCCGACATCCTGGCTCCCACTATAACACACCTCATAAATCAGTCGTTCAAAGAAGGGATTGTGCCAAATACCGCTACAAAGCAAGGGGAGAACGAAGATTCGCAGTCCAGGGACCTCGGCAATGGAACGCTCTTCCGACTCACATCCGCATGGAAGAAAACTATCTGGCCTTCAGGAAAAACTCAAGACCTTCCTCTTCTTAGAGGATGACGGCACAAAACGCATTAGCGCCTTGAGGCGATTCAGTTCACATTTGCAGCGCGTTACAAAATTCATTCATTCATTTATAAAGGTTTGGTGACACAGGCATTTCTTTTGACACATTTTTACTGCTGCATCAGGCTGGGCATTAATAGCAGCAACTGTGCTGAACTATAGCTCAAGCAGTATATGCATTCCTTCTTGTAGTACCTCTGCTTGTGCATCGGGCTATGGTAGAAAGGGGGTAAAAACACCTCAAAGGGCTCTAGAAAGACTTTAGTCACACGGAAGCCTAGATCCATCCCAGTAAGATGGCATCCTCCCCTAAGAGTAATATGGCTGGTCACGGTGAACTGTCAGGAGGGGCAAGTGTTGCAGCTGCTCTTAAACACTGCAGGCCCTGTGTATATTGCTAAGGTTTTTTTCTTCAACTATTTTAAGCTTAAAATAAAAGTTTGATACTTTAATCGCATCCCGGATTGGGACTAAGTGTAACAGGTCCCCTTCCATTGCTCAGGACCCTCATATTGAGGAACAAGGAGCGAGAGATGGCAAATTTTCTCTCTAGGACCAGGAAAAGGCTGATGTCTCCGCTTCCGTAGAACCTGATGCGAAGTATCAAGCTCACAGGAAAGGTTGTTTTCAGTCACTCACTGAATTGGTCCGCTCCACATTTTTACTGCCAGTAACGCAGTCAGTCGATGAGCCCACTTCTGCTTTGGGTTCACTAAAAGCCCCCTCCCTCAATCAGTTCATGCTTTTTCTATCCATTTATGGCTAAGAAAGCTTATGTATTCTGACTGAGAGCACCCAGATAAACAGTTTTTTTCCTCTGATAAAGTTCTTAATACTTTATTCTATGGAGGAAGGGTTTATGGGGAGTTCCCGCGATTAATGCTGCTATATCCTCTGTAAACAAAAGACCTGACTAGTCCAGTAGACAATGCTCATATGCTAAAGGGTCCAACAGATAAGAAGTTGGAGTTCCTTTTTTTAAAAAAAACAAACTATATTTCGCCCGCAGGTTCAGTCATTCAAACCTGCACTGGCGTTCAGAGGCCTAAGGCCACATCACCCTGAAAGCGCCTGATCTCGTCTGATCTTGGAGGCTAAGCAGGGTCAGGCCTGGTTAGTACCTGCATGGGAGACCCCTGAGAATTCCATGTGCTATAGGCTTCTAGGACCAGTTTATAGAGGTACTCCAAGGTTATTCCTGAACAGCAGGTCCAGTGTTTGGCCGGCATATCAGAAGAGTTCTGTCTTAGAGTTGACGCTATGAAAGATTCTTTTCTCCAGGCCTCACGGCTCATGCTAAGGCTGGTACATGTGCATAGAATCCTATAGTTGAAAGATGGTCAGTCGAAGCGCCATACAAAAAGTTCTTGGCCAGTTTCCCTTTTTATGGTGAACGGTTATTTGGAGACAATCTGGATAAGTATATCCAAGGATTTCTAATGGGAAAAGTTCCCTTTTTTCCGATTTAAGATGTTTAAGTATTTTTCTTTTAAATGTACTTCTCCAGTGCCAGGGGCATCTGCCTCCAGGCAGTCACGACTGCCTCCACCGTCAGGATCCAAGAGGTAAACCTAAGGGTCAGTCCCGGGGTCAAAAGAGGACCTGGGGGAGGTAACCCACAAAACAAAATACCAAAGCCTTATGAAAGGGCGCCCCCAATCGCTCGAGTGGGGGGGCTTCTACAGCTTTCAAGGGTCTGGCGGGAACAATGTCAGAGTTCCCTTTTCGTTTTCTCAGATCAAAACATTCCCAGAGATCCAGTGAAAAGAAGTCTCTTTGTAGCTTGGATCATCATCTCTTGTCTCAAAGAATATCGGTGGTCCCCTTGGTAGAGCAAGGATTAGGGTTTTTCAAACCTTTTTTTATGGTTCCAAAACTGTACGGGATGTCAGACCCATTTTAGATCTCAAAGATCTAGACCGGGTTTGAATATCCATTCTTTTCGCATGGAGTCAATCCGATCAGTAGTCTCTGTCCTACAAGGGGGAGAACTTCTGGTGTCAATCGACGGAGGAAAAAAACATCCTTGACATGTGCCATTTTTTTCCCCCGCTCACCAGAAATTTACGCTTCAAGGTAAAAAATCTTAATTTTTCAGTTTGTAGCTCTGCCTTTCGGTCTAGCTACTCCACCTTGAGTGTTTACAAAGGTCCTGGCTCCTCCTCTAGCCAGGGTAATGGCTCAAGGCATAACAATACTAGCCTATTTAAATCTTCTTTTCATAGATCAATTCGGTAGCCCGCTTAATCCAAACTTTGGTCACTGCAGTTAACTACCTGGAATACCTAGGTTGGATTCTCAGACTAGAAAAATCCTCTTTAAATCCATCAAGGAGATTGCAGTACTTGGGACTGATCATTGATGCAGCTCAGAAGAGGATGTTTTTTTTCCCCAGGAAAGGGTCAGTTCCATAAGGGAACTGATTAGGTTACTCAAGTCAAAGAAGAATCTTTCTAATCGGCTTTGCATGAATTTGCTGGGAAAGATGGTGGCTTATTCAAGGCCGTTCCTTATGTGCAGTTTCATTTAAAACTGCTGCAAAACAGTATCCTGTCAACTGGGAACAAGAAGGCTCAAGCTCTGAGCTTCCTAATGCGTTTATCCCCCAATGTGTGTCAGAGCCCCAATTGGTGGTTGATATCCAAGAATCTTCAAAAAGAGGAATCCTTTCTACTAGTTATCTGGAAGGTGGTAGCAACAGACGCCAGCCTTCTGGACTGAGGAGGAGGAAATGGTCCAAATTAGTGATGACCTTGTCCATCAATATTCTAAAGATTTGGGCAGTACACCTGGTCCTCGAGGCCTGGACGATCAAACTCCGGAATTGTCCTATTAAGATCCGGTATGACAGTTCCACAGCTGTGGCTTTTATCATTCACCAAGGGGGCACGATAAGTCGTGCGGCCCAGGAAGAAGTGAATCATATTCTATCTTGGCAGAAAACATTCCTTGGCTATTTATAAATTTCATTGCATGAATAGGAATTGACAGGCGGACTACTTGAGTCACCAACAATTGTTCCTGGAAGAATGGTTCTTTCACCCCGACATGTTTCTGTTGATATACCGGAAGATGGGGAGTTCCGGATGTGGAACTTTGTGTCGAGGACAAGGCATACGAAACAGATGCCTTGATTTTTTTTTTTCCGTGGTATCAGTTTTTTTTTTTTTTTTTTTTACTATGCGTTCCCTTCTGTTCTGCTTCTGCGCCTTCTTCTCAGGATCAAGCAAAAAGGGAAGGAGGTGATTCTTGTAGCCGTGGTGTGGCCCAGGAGATCTTGGTTTGCTGAGATGGTGGTGGGGGACCCTTGGACCCTAAAGATGGTAAAGATGGTGGTGGGGGACCCTTGGACCCTAAAGATGGTAAAGATGGTGGTGGGGGACCCTTGGACCCTACCACTATGGCCAGACCTTCTCACGAGGTCCAGTATTCCATCCTACCTTACAAACGCGAAATTTAGCGGTTTGGCTATTGAGACCCACATTCTGAAAGATCGTGGGCGATTAGCCTCAGTAGTTCTACTCTGGTAAATGCTAGGAAGCCAACCTCATAGTCAAGAATCTGGAAGGCATATGTCTCCTGGTATAAATCCAGGGGTTGGCACCCCAGGAAATATGTCATAGGTAGGAGCCTTGAATTCCTACAGATAGTACTCAAGGCCAGCTTCAATTCTAATCCTATCGATGGCCAGATGTCGGCCTTATTGGTCTTTCTTTTCATCAACCACTTGCTTCTCTCTCTCTGGTTCGTAACTTTATTCAGGGGGTAATGCAGATTAATCCTCTAGTTTGGTCACCCCTGAACCCTTGGGACTTAATTTTAGTCCTGTTGGCTTATAGAAGCAGCCTTTTTTTTCGGAGCCAGTACGAGCTATTTCTTTGGTACTCCTGACAGGGGAAAAATAATTTTCTTGGATGCCATAAGGATGCATGAAGAGTATCAGTGTTGGCTGCTCTTTCTTGTAAGGAACCGTATTGGTTGCTCATAAGGATGAGGCTGTATTACGGTCTCATCCTGAAATCGTACCGAAGGTAGTATCGGGTTTTCATCTCAACCTGGATATTGTCCTGTCTTCTTTTTTTTTTTCCAGAACTTCATTTCTGTGGAAGAAGGGTCACTACATTTTCTTGATGTGGTGAGAGCGATTGGGGTCTATTGAAAGTGATCGCTCAGATTCGTCAACAAAGGTTTTTGTTTGTGTTGCCAGATGGTCCTAAAAGAGGACGAGCAGCATCAAAATCTACTGTTTCTAAATGGATTCGTCAAGTGATTGTTCAAACTTATGGTTTTTAGAGGAAAGTTCCTCCCCTTTCATATTAAAGCGCACTCCACCAGGGCTGTTAGTGCTTCTTGGGCAGTGCATCATCAAGCCTCCATGGCTTAAATCTGCAAGGCTGCAACTTGGTCTTCAGTCCATACATTTACCAGATTCTATCAAGTAGATGTAAAAGGCATGAGGACATAGCCTTTGGGCGCAATGTACTGCAGGTTGCAGTATAAGTCCTCTAGTCTCTTGGTACCCTACTTTTGTTGTGTCTCCCTCCCTTCAGTTGGCATTGCTATAGAACATCCCACATAGTAACTAATATGGCTCTGTGTCCCGTGATGTACGATAAGAAAATAGTATTTTTATAACTGCTTACCTGTAAAATCCTTTTCTTTGAAGTACATCACGGGAAAAACAGAGGTCCCTCCCTTCTTGGTATACACGTGTATTGCTTTGCTACAAAACTGAGGTACTCCCACCAGTGGAATATACCAATAAGAAATTACCCCCTAGATGGGACTTTGATAGACCACCACACACTGAATGAATGTAAACAAAGTTTATTGCACAAGTATAGAACAAGACAGTTGAGTATATATACATATAAAAAGACGTATAATGTCTAGTAGTGCACAGAACAAAGCAAAACACAAAAAGCAAACTAAGTACAAAAATTACCCCGGTATTCTCTAATGGGTGAAGTACCCTAATACCCCATGCGTTTCTGTTTTTTTACACCTTCGTCAGGGGTACAGGATGGAGAATGGTCACATGTATAAGCTCAATTGAAGCGATTCCATATCAGGAGCTTGAAATAGGTCAAAATGTCAGGAGAGGCACAGGACACAAATGGTTGTTCAGGCAAATGGTTGGTTTGAAGAAATCTACTCCCACATTGGTGTGATAGGTGTATTATAATGATTGGATTTTGGCTGTAAGCAGCAGTGTGTGCTTTATAAGGGCAATAAGCCGGAAGCAGACCAGAGCCAGCCAATGGTCCCAAACTCCCTATGCCCTGTAGAAGCCTGATCTGTGTGGAGGAACGTAGCCCCTGTGTGTCTGTGCCTGGTACTCCCACCAGTGGAAGGGGTTTATATAGGGAGTGCAATTTTAATTCAGGGCGTGCCAGTGTCCATCACCTGAAGGTGGCCTATAACCCACATAGTAACTACTATGGCTCTGTGTCCCGTGATGTACGTCAAAAGGATTTTACAGGTAAGCTGTTTAAAAATCCTATTTTTTCACAAAGTCTGCTGCGTCAGTGTTTAGATCTTTTTGTCAGATGTTACTATGGTATTCTGAAGTATAATTACAAGCATTTCATAAGTGACAGGTTTTTATTGACCACGTTACGTTTATGCAAAGTCAATATTTGCAGTGTTGACCCTCCTTTTTCAAGACTTCTGCAACATGCCTTGGCGTGCTGTCAACTTCTGGGCCACATCCTGACTGATGGCAGCCCATTCTTGCATAATGACATTAGGAGGGGAAACATACACAATATTGGTATAATGTTCAGCGCTAAACCATCTGATGAAAAAGTTTTTAAAATGTAAATGAAAAGGCATGCATCTGCATGCTGATACATGAAGGTGCAACCATGTGAATGGTGAGTGGATTAAAAGTTCTGGGGGATGAACCCCTAAAAATTAGTCTCTAAATGGAGGCAGTAAAGGGAGCGAGGTTGCTTCAGGCGCAGGCTAGGGAACCCGATCACTGAACAAAAGGAGGCGAGAGAAGCGCCAAGCCAATCCTTTAAACCGCTTAGGAATTTATTCAGTGTATAAGTATAAAACAACACTAAAAACTTGCGTGAAAAATGTTGGAGCACTTGCAGAGTGCTAGAGTGGGTAAGAGCTTCCATGTGCAGTGTCACGGGAGGACCGCCGGAAAGTCTCTATTGAGGGATCCATGAGCGTCGTGTGTTAGCCACAGCTGGAGCCAATCAGAACACGTTTCGAAAGCACGGCCTCGCGCTATATATATATATATATATATATATATATATATATATATATATATATATATATATATATATATATACTGTACAATGAAAATATAGATTTTTTTTTCCTCCAACCTATTCGACTTCCAGCTTATATATTGGATTTGAGCCACCTCACCTACTTGACACCTTAGATCAATATATTTGGGACACTGGCTACCTTTGGGTCTCGTAGGATGTCACCTCGCTCTAGTTCATTCTTCATCACAATTATTTTGAGTTTGAACAGGAATACTATTTGCAGATCAGAGGAACAGCTATGGGGGCTAGCTTTGCCTCTAGCTACGCCAACCTTTTTATGGCATACTGGGAGGATCTCCACATGTGGGCTGAAAATCCCTTTTCATGTCACGTGGTCTATTATGGAAGCTACATTGATGACGTCATGGTCATCTGGCAAGGAGACTTAGACCTCATTTAAAAATTTCTCCTATATTGCAATAACAATCCCTTTGGTATACGATTCACATCTGTGACTGACCCGAATGAGCTTGTCTTCCTAGACCTTGAACTTTTTCATGACAAAGATTGTAAAATAAGTTCGACTCACTTCAAACCCACCGCTGGGAATTCCTATCTACACAAGAAAAGTTGCTACCACAAAAAATGGATTAACATACCATAGTGTCAGTTTTGCCGTTTTAAAACGCAACTGCAGCTCTATAGAAAACTATAAAGCTTAGAGTCAAGTCCTTTGCAAAAAGTTCCTGGAGAAAGGTCATCAAGAAGAAGACATCTATTCAGCCTTTCAAAAATATCTCCAAAAATATTTAATTGAGTCTCACTCTGAGGATAACATGATCGCGTAAAGTCACAAAGTTGACCCATCTCCTACTCACAAAGGTCCCATTTTCATCACCAAATATAATAATTGGGCCATCAAAAAGACGCTCGTTAAACATTGGGGGATTTTGTGCAATGATCCAAAACTAAAGACACAAATGGCTTCTAAACCTATAAACTGGTATTCAAAAGAGCCAACAATGTCAAAAACATCATAGACCCCAGTAAATTGCGCAATAACAAGAAATCCCTTCTGGACTCCATTCCCAAAATGTTCTCGCTTGTTGGAATGTATAAGTGTCACAAAAGAAAATGCCTTACTTGTGCACATGTGACCCATGGACAAAATACCTTTTCTGACCAAAAAGGCAATACTTTTGCTAATGATGAATTTCTAACATGTTCGAATAACTTTGTGGTCTACCTCATCACTTGACCATGTAAAATGTGCTATGTAGGGCATACCATTAGACCTCTTCGTACTAGATTTGGGGAACACAGGAGAAGCTTGAAAGAACTCGTACACCCCAAATGCAGTATAAGACACTTTCTAGCCCACCACAAAAGAAACCCTGCATTACTGAAGGTCACAGCCATTCAATCTAGTCCCCATTCTCTACCTGATAGAGAAAGATTTAAAAAAACTGTGTGGCAAAGAGACTTATTCAAACCTGATCTCTCACCTGAAGGCCTGAATGAAGAGTTGGATGTCGGCACCATTATCTAATCTTCCTCCCTCCCATTGGATGATCGCCAGGACCCCCCCCCCGCCCCCAGTTCATGCTGTCCCTGAAAATACCCCCCCAGGGCTTTTTCACATGCACGCTTCTTGTTATGCGCACAGGGTATCTGGTTTGCAACAACAGACGTACACGCAGTTGCTCCCACACGTGTAATTTGCCATGTGCTTTTATATCTCTATATACCATCTCTCTCTAGATATGGATATATATATAGATGAGATTATATATCTATTTCTAGATATAGAGATATAGATAGAGCTATATCTATATCTCACAAAAGTGAGTACATCCCTCACATTTTTGTAAATATTTTATTTTATCCTCATGTGACAACACTGAAGAAATAACACTTTGCTAGTAGTAAAATAGTAAGTGTACAGCTTGTATAACAGTGTAAATTTGCTGTCCCCTATAAATAATTCAACACGCAGCCATTAATGTCTAAACCGCTGGCAACAAAAGTGAGTACACCCCAAAGTGAAAATGTCCAAATTGGGCCAAATTAGCCATTTTCCCTCCCCCAATGTCATGTGACTCGTTAGTGTTACAAGGTGTCAGGTGTATTTAAATTTGGTGTTATTGCTCTCACTCTCATACTGGTTACTGGAAGTTCAACATGGCACCTCATGGCAAAGAACTCTGAGGATCTGAAAAAAAGAATTGTTGCTCTACATAAAGATGGCCTAGGCCATAAGAAGATTGCCAAGACCCTGAAACTGAGCTGCAGCACAGTGGCCAAGACCATACAGCGGTTTAACAGGACAGGTTCCACTCAGAACAGGCCTCGCCATGGTCAACCAAAGAAGTTGAGTGCATGTGCTCCGCGTCATATCCAGAGGTTCTCTTTGGGAAATAGATATGAGTGCTGCCAGCATTGCTGCAGAGGTTGAAGGGGTGGGGGGGTCAGCCTGTCGGTGCTCAGATCATACGCCGCACACTGTATCAAATTGGTCTGAATGGCTGTTGTCTCAGAAAGAAGTCTCTTCTAAAGATGATGCACAAAGCCCCCAAACAGTTTGCTGAAGACAAGCAGACTAAGGAGCATCAAGGAGCTGCACGATTTGAACCTTTTGGGGGTACCAAAGAAGGGGGACAGAATTCTACCACTTTGGGGGGGCCCTGTGTCTCCTTGTGTGGGTATAATTCCTGTTAAGGTTGGGGTGACGTCCGAACTACCCAAGGTCCCCTCTAGCCCTGTTCAGGAAATTGGGTTACCTGGGTCTGACTCTGGAGTGAATGCTGACCAGGTTAGTAGTTTTTCTTCTCAAACGTCACCCCCTTCAGTAGGTTCAGGTCAACAGGAAGTAACTGAGGCTCGTGGCAATCTCGCGGGTTCCTCTGGTAGACGCTGCAGTTGTCCTAGTGTCACTGTGGGGCCATCACTTGCACTCTTCTGCAGTGCCTGTGAAGGACTGAGGGCAAAAGTCTTCTGGTGGCCGTAAACATCCCTTGGAAGCTACCTCTCGAAGAGGACCAGTTGTACCGAGGGCTGAGCTTCCATCCTGCTTTACAGTAACTGGTTTTAATGGCCTAGCCATTGAAAGCCAGGTACTGCGAGGTAGGGGTCTGTCGGGATCAGTGATCCCTACAATGGTGAAGGCGAGGAAGTCGACTTCTAGTAAGATATACCATCGTATGTGGAAAGCATACTTTTTTTGGTGTGAGTCGATTGGTGTTCATCCTCGATCCTTTTCTGTGGCTCGGATCTTAGCTTTTTTTTCAACGGGCGTTGAGCAGAAGTTGGCTTTGAGCACCATCAAGGGTCATGTGTCTGCCTTAGCAGTCTTCTTTCAGGGACCCCTAGCCACTCACTCTTTAGTTCATAGCTTTATTCAAGGAGTCTGGCATGTGGCTCCGCCTGTACGGTATCTTTTGCTGCCATGGGATTTAAAGCGGAGTTCCACCCAAAAGTGGAACCTCCGCTCGTTGTACTTGTTTCCCCCTCAGGTGCCACAGATGGCACCTTCGGGGGGGGGGGCAGGATACCTGTCTTTAACAGGTATCCTGTTCCCACTTCCAGGAGCCTCAGCCGCGGGTATTGACTTCACTGCCCGGGGTCCCCCCTCCTCCTTCACTGGCCACTGGGCCAGTAGGAATGGAGCCTCACGCATGCACAGTAGGGTTCCCGGCGTGAAGCCGTAAGGCTTCACTGCTGAATTCCCTTACTCGCAATGGAGGCAGCATGCACCCGACAGTTGATGGAGACATCAGCTGCGGTACCGACATCGCTGAACTCCAGTACAGGTAAGTGTCCGATTTATTAAGTCAGCAACTGCTGGCCTTTAATTTTTGCAGTGGTGGGTGGACCTCCGCTTTAAACTTGATACTGGGGGGGGAGGGTTTTTTTTTCTTTTAAAATGTATTTTAAATGGGGCTCCTGTGACCCGTTTAAAGCTCCTATGTCCTGGTTAGGGCTCTTGTGGTTGGCCTTGGGTTATTTTGCCCACCCCTCATTGTTCTTTGGCACTGCTTTTGGACATCCCAATTGTTAAGATTAAGGAGGTGCTGTGTCTGTCGAACGAAAGTGAAAATGGGATTTATACTCGCCGTAAAATCAATTTCTCTGAATTCATAGACTAACACAGCACCCACCTCTCTATGGAGTTCATGATACTTCTATTACTGCTTGATACTAAACTAAATACCTAGAGCAGGGAGGGGGTTATATACTGATGAAAGCCCATGGGTGTAGCCAGGTGTTTTTTTTGTTCTGCCTAGTCCTACTACTGCGGAGGCGATATAACTCAATGGTCAAGATTAAGGAGGCGCTGTGTCCATCGAACTCTGAGAAATGGATTTTACGGTGAGTATAAAAATTAATTTTTTTGTTGCAGGAGATGCCTGAAATCTCACTTGTATCTTAGACAGGCTTCTGGGAAAATCGGTGAGCCAATCACACAAGCAGGAAATTGTTTCTGGGTGTGTTCAGTACACATTCTGTGTACAGAACGACTCAAGTAAGCCATATTGCATTGCATTTTCAGAAAATTACAGCGGCTGCAGACAGGAAAGGTAATTTTTCATAACATTGAATTAAAATATGACTTGTGTCGCAATTGTATACGCTATATTTTTTTTCTTTAGTCTTTCAGGACAGCACCTTTGAGAGACCTCGGCTCCTCCCTTCTCAGGAAACACTGCCTCCACCAGAGCTTTAAGCCACTCCTTCCTTCCAGGCGGTCAGCTTCGGTGTTTCCTCCAGCGGGGAGACACTGCTAGGAACCAGGGCCAAGCTGAGGCTGGTGTTCTCCTGGAAGGGAGAGACAGATCTGTCAGGCACAGCAGCTGGGCTGGGAAGCCCGTTACCTGCATAGTGCAGTGCCGCACCCTGTCCTCCCTTGGGAAGATGGAGGCCAGGGCGCTCGCTTTCCGGTACCTTGGGGAAGGTGGGGGCAGAAGGTGCAGTTTTCCCCTAGCTCTGTGGTGGCCAGCGTGAGCTCGAGGCTGGGCTGGATGGCGGGGGGGCAGGCACTTCAACTTGACCCATGGTTTCCGGCCGAAAGGACGTAAATCGAGTGGCATGACAGCTGGTGGAGGCTCCGTTCGGCTGTAGTGACAGCATTAGGAGCAGCTCAAGGAGGACCACGTTTTTTCTGGCCTGAAGGCATGTCTGAGACGGGTGCTTCACGATCTGCACCGGGTGACGCCATCACCAGCCACTCTAAGTTAAGTGGAACTCTGGGGTGGTGTTCTCTTACCATCTTCCCGTTTAGCTCCATGGGTGAACCCCCCTCTTTGGTCACAGGGGAGGAGGTGTACTTCTGGGACCCTGGTGGTGGTTGGAAACGATTCATTCCTCCTTTCCCATGCTTTTAAGGGGGGTAGCGTACATTGTGGATGCCTCAGCGGAGTCGGTTCGTATATCCGCTAGGTTCTCCACCCTGGCCAATTCGGCTAGGAGAGTTCTCTGGTTAAAAACCTGGCAAAGGGGCAATGCGTCAAAAGTAAATCTTTGCGGAGTCCCTTTCACGGGGGATTTACTGTTTGGTCCAGACTTGGAGGCTGTCCTTGATCAGGCAGCCTACAAAAAGAAGGCCTTTCCCGTAGAGGAAGTTTGGGGAACAGTCTAAAAAGAAACCTCACCCGCAAAAGAAGTTTGGTTTTCCGAGGGCAGAGTCTCAGAAAGAAGTTTGAACCAACAAGGACAGAGGGCGCGGGGAGCCATTTTTCGCCCTCCTGAACAGCCCCAGAAGACCCAATGACGGGTTAACCCTGGTGGGAGGAAGACTAGGTGCTTTCCTCCAACAGTGGGAGTCGGTCACCTCCAATCAATTCATCCTAGGAATTGTAAAGAGGGGGTACAGACTGGAATTCTCAAGCCCCCCCCCACACAGGCTTCTAGTTAAAGACCTGCCAAGGTGTGTGGAAAAGGTGGTGCTGCTTTCCTCACTGGAGGAACTGGAACAGCAGGAAGCAGTATCGCGGGTTCCACCTGGGGAGATGGGCAGAGGGTTCTACTCCCATGTCTTTGTAGTTCGGAAGCTCTCAGGGAAGTTCAGGCTCATCCTGAACCTGAAACCTCTCAACCGATCAATCGCCTACAGAAGGTTTCACATGGACTCTATCTTCTCTGTGAAGACGCTGCTCCCCCCCCCCGGACTGCTGCATGGCGTCCATAGATCTAAGGGACGCTTACCTGTACATTCCTATTGCAGATGGCAGTCAGAGGTTTCTCAGACTAGCAGTGAAGCACGGGGAGGAGACGGTCCATCTACAGTTCCTGGCTCTCCCTGTTGGGCTATCTTCTTCCCCCCGCATATTCACCAAAGTCATGGTGGATATCTTGGCTTTTTTGCGATTGCGAGGAATCTCGGTGATCGCATACCTGGACGACCTGCTCCTTTTTGCTCCCTTGCTGGAAAAGTTGGTCCAGGATTTGCAAGAGGCAAGGAGTGTTGGAACATCTAGGATGGCTTTTAAATCTGGAAAAATCCAAACTAGTCCCATCCCAGAGGGTCACTTTTTCCTAGGTTACATCCTAGATTCCACCTATCGGAGGGTCTTTCTCCCCCAAGAAAAATTTCAGAAAGTGGACAGGGCTTTGGCAGTTCTGCAGAGCGATCACCAAGTCTCAATAAGGCAGGCCATGTCAGCTTTAGGTCTGACGGCTGCTCTCCCATCCATACAGTGGGCAAGGTTACATTTTCGCCCTTTGCAGTGATTCATCCTGGGAATTTGGAACCACACTCAGAGGTCTATGGACTTAACAGTTCTCGTACCAACACGAGTAAAGAGATCCCTGTGGTGGTGGAGAAAGACAGTAAATCTATCCCAGGGGTTGGCATAGGTTTTGCCGGTGTGAAGGATCATCACAACAAATGCACTGGTTGGGGAGCACACCTAGGTGTGAGTCTGGTGCCCAGGGTTCCTGGAGAGTCAAGGACGCAGAGAGGTCCTCGAACTGGAGGGAGCTGAGGGCTATTTCACTGGCCCTCAAAGCCTTCCAACAGGAGCTCCGGGGATATCACGTTCAGGTCCGCTCGGACAATTCCTCAGCGGTTGCCTACATAAACCGACAGCGGGGCAACAGGAGCAATTCCCTGTGGACTCTGACGGAAGCAATTTTCAAATGAGCCGAAGTCACGGTTTTGTCCCCCTCAGCAGTAAATCTGCAAGAGGAGTTGAACCAGCTAGCGGACTTCCTCAGCAGGAGCATGCTGAGGGAGAGTGACTGGGTCCTGAGTCAGAATACATACAGGTTGATTACCCAGAAGTGGGGAGTCCCATGTCTGGACCTGTTCGCTTCAAGGGAGAACGCAAAAACCCCCTACTTCTCTCTGAACCAGTGGGACGGAGCGATAGGGGTGGACGCACTTTCTCAGAGCTGGCGTTTTTACCAGGTGTTATGCCTCCCCCCCCCAATGCAATATTGCCTGCAGTATTGAGGAAATTCCAGACAGAGGACATGACCCTGATCCTAATAGCGCCATGGTTTTCTCTCCTAAAAGATCTGGCCGTGGAACCTCCTTGGATTTTGCCGGTCCAGGAAGACCTCCTCTCTCAAGGCCCAATCTGCTGTCCTCAAGTGGAGAGGTGGAATCTGGCAGCCTGGCTGAGGAGGAAATGCTCAGGAGTAAGGGGTTCTCTGATCGATTGGTGGCAAACCTCCTAAAAACTGTTGGTGCGCAGAGAACTCCTATAGCGTTCACAGCTCAGTAGCAGTACTAGAGTTCCTTCAGAGTGGGACAGATAAAGGGCTGGCTCCCAGGACCCTTAAAAATTGCCAAGTTTCTGCTCTGAGTGTTTTTTTGGAGCAACAGTTGGCAGTAAATCCCTGTATATCTAGGTTCTTTAAAGCCTTAAGGGGAACCCTTGGAGCCTATTGAGTCTGGTGCAGTGAAATTTCTAACTTTTTTATTATTTTATTTTTTTTTAGCAATCACTACCGCAAGGAGGGTTAGTGAGCTAGAAGCCCTTTTGATCAGTGCACTTTTCTTTCAAGTCTTTCTGGGTCGGATAATTTTTAAAACCGATCCGGCCTTTTTGCCAAAAATGGCTTCTAAATTTCATAAGAGCCAGGAAATCTGTTTGCCCGCTTTTTTTGTTCAAATCCTGTGAGTGGACAAGAGCATGTTTTTCACAGGTTAGACGTTAGATGTGTCCTAAGGTACTTGGAGAGTACAGAACAGTTTAGAAAATCCGATTCCTTTTTTTGTTTCCTTTTTTGGGGCTAGGGAGGGGTCCAAATCCTTTAGGCATACGATAGCCAGATGGCTACGGTTAGCCCTTAGTCAGGCATATATGGCAAAAGGGGTGGAGGTTCCGGAAGGTATTGGGGCCCATTCCACCAGGGCCATGGCAACGTCACAGGCAGAGTGGGCTGGTGCTACACCCAAACAGATCTGCAGAGCAGAGTTTAAAGACCTTTGTTAAACACTATAGGCTGGATTTATTATCTGCTCAGGACCAGGCCTTCGGGCGTAAAGTCCTGCAAGCAGTAGTCCCACCCTAGGGTAAGTGCTCGCTTATCAAAGGTGCTATCCTGAAAGAGGGAAAATTGAAGTTACTTACCGTTAACGTTTTTTCCAAGAGTCTTTCAGGACGGCACCAGTACCCACCCAAAAAATAATTTGCCACTAGGACGCGAGAGCATCAGGAGTATGAAGGTTGGTATGATGTATTCTTGTGTCTCCCTAGGCCGGAGGTTCTCGTGGAAAAACTGACGGACTGGAGGGAAGGATTGGCTTAAAGCTCTGGAGGCAGTGTTTCCTGAGAAGGGAGGAGCCGAGGTCTCTCAAAGGTGCTGTCCTGAAAGACTCTTGGGGAAAAAACTTTACCTGTAAATAACAGATTTTTTTATTTGCCATTTTTTTTTTCCCCCCCACGTAAGGAGTTACCCTTTAAAGTAAAGCTGCCTTGATGGTTGGTGCTGACCACCTTAAAATCCTTGTCTGACTTATGGTAAACAACTAGATTTTATACTCAAAGATTATATGGTTGAAATTCAGAAAATTGTGAGTTGCTAGCATATAGTACCCTCCTATCTGACGTTATCATATGAAAAGGTCTGCAGATGATTTGCTAGCTTAAAACTTTAGCATGCAAAAAAACTTGCATTCTGGACACTTTAAGACTGCATTCAGACCCGAGCATGAGCGTTTACAGGTGATTTTGAAACTTTTTTTTTTTCAGGTGTTTAGGCATTTTTATTTTTTTTACCCCAAGGTGCTCCCATTAAAGTCTATGGCACAAAACCACCTCATTCTACTTCAAAAGCAGCTCATTCAACTCTTTTAGCATCAGGAACTGAGCTACGGGCATCTGAGCACTGATGTGTGAACAGATTTAATATTGTGAGCACTTTGAAGCTTTCAGCTTCAAGCTATGTAACACTCAGGTGTGAATTAGGGTTAAAGACACACATGACACATGAACTAGAAACAAATTGCAGCTGGATAATCTAGACAACATGAATAATTTGATTTATAGGGTTTGATCCAGCTCAGACTATATGCTGAGGCAAGATTTTGTTGGTTTCACACTGAAAGACCTACACTGCTTTTGCTTCCAGCTAATCATCCTGACATTGGCAGGGCTTCTCCATGGTCCCCTGAATTTATGGCTCCTGATTTTTCCCTCATTTCGGTATCTGTTCAGTGGGATTTGTTCCATCCCACTATACAGTATAATAAAGAGTATAGTAGTTGCCACTTTCAGTGTGCTCTGGGTCTAATTAAGGCTCCATGCACTCTAGCGTTTTTAGAAGTTCAAAAAAGGTAGGAAAAAACGCTGATGGCGTTTTTGTGCCAGCTTGTAATAGCGGTTTAGGAGTGTTGGCATTTTATTGGCGTTTTTACAGTACATGAATAAAAAAAAAGCAGTTAGGGTTTTAGTAGCATTTAGAGACGTTCAGCGGTTTGTTTCTGTGTTGCATTAGGAAGGACATGCAGAGCCTATGCCCACTCTACCAGTCAGTATACCTTTTCACTCCCAGTAACAGAATGGGGTCTTGCCGAGCATATAGTGAGGACCTCATGCATGCTTTTACCCAATCATAAAAAGTAACAAGCGCGCATCCAAAAAATGTATAATGTATATAACAACGTGATTCAAACACTATTGCTGTGAAAAAAAAGTGAGAAATATTAATGTATCCACTCTCAAATATAGCAACGTGATTCAAACACTGTTGCTGAGAGAAAAAATATATATATGATAAAAACATATATATATAAAGGATACTAATGTATCCACTTAAAAATAGTGTTATGTGACACGAAAAAAGCAACAATGTTGCTAAGATGTGAAACCAGCAATATTATTCCACAAACCAAAAACCTAATCGTGTTGATTTAATTAAACTATCAACATAATCACCTGGTGAGAACCTTCAAACATATAAAAATTAGGAATATAACATCCTAGTGATTACTACGCTTACCGGATAAGTTGGATCTCAGGTTATAGAGATCTTATAGGCTTGTTGCATTAGCCTGCCGGCATCAGTAATTTCCACCTGGATGGCGGTCAAGGGAGATATCCTCATCCACTCCTGACAATCAGCAAGCAGGCACTTTCTCTCTTGTTTAGATAACTGAATTCCACAGCTACGGAGGGGAGGGTTGGTTATCTCCCCTAAGTCATCCCAGAATCCAGACCCCTCAATAGAAACAAAACGGGGTAGACTCCATAGTGCAGATGTATAACGTTTGTTTATTAAAAAGTCAATAAAAAACTCCACAGCAATTGTTCACAGCAGAAAAACACAGCACACTGGAAACTGCAAACCAAAAAATCTAATCGCACAGCAAATAGGAACCGGATAAAAAGTTAAGCTAAAAATAGCACACAAGCAGTAGAGGATCGAACCAACTGACTGCACAGGGAAAAAATGAATGAAAAAACGTGATGGCGTCACAGCCACTTGCTCCACCCGACGCGTTTCCTCTCAACAGGCATCCACTGGGAACGGAGACGTCTCCGATTACCAACATACAGTCAAAATCCAGGAAAGTCACCACATGACTTCAGCATGCCCAATCGTGCTGAGGTGTGGAGCAGCCAATTCTGGGAGTGATGGAGAAGAAAGGAGGGAAGGGATTAAAGTGCACAGAATGCCCCTCTCAGGCTCCTGCATGAGATAAGGAAATCACCTGTCTGTTGCAGCAAGGGGGAAGAAACAGACACTTATTTCTCTGTCTGTTTTCATCTTACTGAAAAAAAACGAGGATTGCTCAGAGCTGGATTAACGCTTTGTGGCAAGGCTGGGCACAGATGACATGCTATACTCTAAAAGGTACAAGTCTTAATTTTAAAAAAATCAGGTTTACATCCAATTTAAGCAGTAGAAACAACTTTACTGCACTTCGGCATAACATTCGGTAATGTCCCTTCCCTAACTAAACCTAACTGTGGCTGCCCCAGGTTACCTGTAGGGGTCAAGTCCCTTAGAGAATAGACCCTACTGGAGATAACTCGAGCAAAGGAGTTCATTTCCTTGGAAGCATTCCAGTGATCTGGCATTCCAAGCTGCCCAGTGAGTTTAAGGCGTATCGGAAAAGGAAGGGGGTTACTACAAGTGTTTAGTGTGGGACTTTACATATGCCTCTAAGAACATAAAATGCCAAAGGTATAATAAAAATATTTTATTAAATGTAATACATAGTTAAAAATATATAGGTAAGTCAAGAAAAAAAAACACTAAGGTGTATCTTGTCATAAAAACTTTACAGTTACTTTATTGTATATACAGTGGGGACGGAAAGTATTCAGACCCCCTTAAATTTTTCACTTTGTTATATTGCAGCCATTTGCTAAAATCATTTTTTTTCCTCAATGTACACACAGCACCCCATATTGACAGAAAAACACAGAATTGTTGACATTTTGCAGATTTATTAAAAAAGAAAAACTGAAATATCACATGGTCCTAAGTATTCAGACCCTTTGCTCAGTATTTAGTAGAAGCACCCTTTTGATCTAATACAGCCATGAGTCTTTTTTTGGGAAAGATGCAACAAGTTTTTTCACACCTAGATTTGGGGATCCTCTGCCATTCCTCCTTGCAGATCCTCTCCAGTTGTGTCAGGTTGGATGGTAAACGTTTGTGGACAGCCATGTTTAGGTCTCTCCAGAGATACTCAATTGGGTTTAAGTCAGGGCTCTGGCTAGGCCATTCAAGAACAGTCACTGAGTTGTTGTGAAGCCACTCCTTCATTTTAGCTGTGTGCTTAGGGTCATTGTCTTGGAAGGTAAACCTTTGGCCCAGTCTGAGGTCACTCTGGAGAAGGTTTTATTCCAGGATATCCCTGTACTTGGCAGCATTCATCTTTCCCTCGATTGCAACCAGTTGTCCTGTCCCTGCAGCTGAAAAACACCCCCACAGCATGATGCTCCCACCACCATGCTTCGCTATTGGGACTGTATTGGACAGGTGATGAGCAGTGCCTGGTTTTCTCCACACATACTGCTTAGAATTAAGGCCAAAAACTTCTATCTTGGTCTCATCAGACCAAAGAATCTTATTTCTCACCATCTTGGATTCCTTCAGGTGTTTTTTTTTTAGCAAACTGCATGTAGGCTTTCATGTGTCTTGCACAGAGGCTTCCGTCGGGCCACTCAGCCATAAAGCCCCGACTGGTGCAGTGATGGTTGACCTTCTACAACTTTCTCCCATCTTCCGACTGCATCTCTGGAGCTCAGCCACAGTGATCTTTGGGTTCTTCTTTACCTCTCACCAAGGCTCTTCTCCCCCGATAGCTCAGTTTGGCCAGACGGCCAGCTCTAGGAAGGGTTCTGGTCGTCCCAAACGTCTTCCATTTAAGGATTATGGAGGCCACTGTGCTCTTAGGAACCTTAAGTGCAGCAGAAATTTTTTGTAACCTTGGCTAGATCTGTGCCTTGCCACAATTCTGCCTCTGAGCTCTTCAGGCAGTTCCTTTTGACTTCATGATTCTCATTTGCTCTGACATGCACTGTGAGCTGTAAGGTCTTATATAGACAGGTGTGTGGCTTTCCTAATCAAGTCCAGTCAGTATAATCAAACACAGCTGGACTCAAATGAAGGTGTAGAACCATCTCAAGGATGATCAGAAGAAATGGACAGCACCTGAGTTAAATAGGACCATGTGATATTTCAGTTTTTCTTTTTTAATAAATCTGCAAAAATGTCAAGTCTGTGTTTTTCTGTCAATATGGGGTGCTGTGTGTACATTGAGGAAAAAAAATGATTTTAGCAAATGGCTGCAATATAACAAAGTGAAAAATTTAAGGGGGTCTGAATACTTTCCGTCCGCACTGTGTGTGTGTGTGTGTGTGTGTATATATATATATATATATATCTATGTATATATGTGTGTATATATATATGTATATATATGTATATATGTGTGTATGTGTATATATATATATATGTATATATATATATATATATATATATATATATATATATATATATATATATTCACACCCTTTTGGCTTTTTACCTATTTTGTTACATTACAGCCTTTTAGTTCATTGTTTTTTAATCTGAATTATATGTGATGGATCAGAACACAATAGTCTACGTTGGTGAAGTAAAACTAGAAAAATATATACAAAATATAAATATTTTTCAGAAATAAAAAACTGATAATTGGCATGTGCGTGTGTGTTCACCCCCTTTGTTATGAAGCCCATAAAAAGCTCTGGTGCAACCAATTACCTTCAGAAGTCACATAATTAGTGAAATGATGTCCACCGGTGTGCAATCTAAGTGTTACATGATCTGTCATTACATATACACAACTTTTTGAAAGGTCCCAGAGGCTGCAACACCTAAGCAAGAGGCACCACTAACCAAACACTACCATGAAGACCAAGGAATTCTCCAAACAAGTAAGGGCCAATGTTGTTGAATAGTATAAATCAGGGTTAGGTTATAAAAAAAAAATCCAAATTTTTGATGATCCCTAGGAGCACCATCAAATCTATCATAACCAAATGGAAAGAACATGGCACAACAGCAAACCTGCCAAGAGACGGCCGCACACCAAAACTCACGGACCGGGCAAGGAGGGCATTAATCAGAGAGGCAGCACAGAGACCTAAGGTAACCCTAGAGGAGCTGCAGAATTCCAGAGCAGAGACTGGAGTATATGTACATAGGACGACAAATAAGCCGTACGCTCCATAAAGTTGGGCTTTATGGCAGCGTGGCCAGAAGAAAGCGATTTACTTTCAGCAAAAAACAAAATTGCACGTTTTGAGTTTGTGAAAAGGCATGTGGGAGACTCCCAAAATGTATGGAGGAAGTTGCTCTGGTCTGATGAGACTAAAATTGAACTTTTTATCCATCAAAGAAAACGCTATGTCTGACGCAAACCCAACACATCACATCACCCAAAGAGCACCATCCCAACAGTGAAACATGGTGGTGGCAGCATCATGCTGTGGGGATATTTTTCAGCAGTTGGGACTGGTCATAGTTGAGGGAAAGGCGGATGGTGCTAAATACAGAGATATTCTTGAGCAAAACCTGTACCACTCTGTGTATGATTTGAGGCTAGGACGGAGGTTCACCTTCCAGCAGAACAATGACCCCAAACACACTGCTAAAGCAACACTTGAGTGGTTTAAGGGGAAACGTGTAAATGTGTTAGAATGGCCTAGTCAAAGCCTAGACCTCAATCCAATAGAAAATCTGTGGTCAGACGTAAAGATTGCTATTCACAAGCGCAAACCATCCAACTTGAAGGAGCTGGAGCAGTTTTGCAAGGAGGAATGGGCAAAAATCCCAGTGGTAAGATGTGGCAAGCTCAACTTATCCAAAGCGACTTGGAGCTGTGATAGCCGCAAAAGGTGGCTCTACAAAGTATTGACTTTAGGGGGGTGAATAGTTATGCACATTGACTTTTCTTATCGTACATCACGGGACACAGAGCCATAGTAGTTACTATGTGGCTATAGGCCACCTTCAGATGATGGACACTGGCACACCCTAAATTAAAAAGTGCACTCCCTATATAACCCCTCCCACTGGTGGGAGTACCTCAGTTTTTTCACCAGTGTCTAAGGTGTTGGTCACGAGTAAAGATGTGCTGTGCTGAGCTCCACTGGAGCAATCCTTGCTGGGGCTAGCCATGCTGGTGGATCCATTCAAAGTGTCTTTTTGGACGAATGGAATGGTACCCAGGCCTTGTATCTGAAGAAATGAGGTCTTGCCTGTAACACTTCTCTTTTTAGAGAGCTGGACACCAGGATCCAGTACTTTTTGGTATTAAGGCCATGAAGTTTTACTGGCGGTGGTGCTATTACAGGTCCAGGATTGTGGGTTTCCTCGAGGATCCCCAGCTCCTGAAGGTTTAACGGAACCCACCATGAAGGGTGAAGATTGGGTCTGTTGGTTTATCACAGAAAACCCTGCAGCGGGAAAGGTAAGTGGAGTTTTTCGCAGAAATTTTCAAAATCTTCTTATGAATGTCTCCTTTAATTTAGTAAATGTTGTCATGCCTATGTGTCACCACTGGGGGCTGTATAGAGCACTTAGGTCTCGTGCTTCTCAGAGAGCCTACAATGTGTCCAGGAAACAGGAGTTTTCTCTTCCTCCGGCCGTCAGCAGACATTCGGTAAGTCTGGGGAGGTTTTTGTCTCCCCACCAGACGCCCCCTTTTGCTGTTTTTTTCTTCAGGGAAAGCACACTCAAAAAAAGAAAAGCGTGAATGGCATGCCGCTCGGCGACTTCCAGGACCCCCCCTCTGCCATTTCTCTCTGATGATCCCATAGGATCTGAGCTCGCGCGGGAAAAGCTTTCTTTTGAAAGGAGAGAGGAAGGGACGTAGTGACAGGGGAGGGGCTTAGTGCAGCGTTGACGTACTCCATCGCCCAGCGCGGGGAATGTGTGTTTTAATGGCACCATTGTTGCTGTTGCAAGCTGTGGAGGGATACAAGAGCGAAGGTATATATGTGGTTTGGTGACACAGACATTCCTTTGACACATTTACTATTGCACCAGGCTGAGCATTAATAGCAGCAGCAAAGCTGGACTATTGCTCAAGCAATGCATGCATTCATTCTGGTAGTACCTCTGCTTTGTGCATCAGGCTATGGTCGGAAGGGAGGTTAAAATCACCTCAAAAAAGGGCTCAAAAAGACTATAGGCACTGGGGAGCCTAGACCCATCTAAAAAAAAAGATGGCATCCACCCCTGAGTGTAATATGGCTGGTCAGAATGAGCCATCAGGAGGGGCAAGTGTTGCAGCTGCTTTAAGACTGCTTTTTACAGCCCCTGTATATATGACTAAGGAAGTTTTTTTTCTCCAACCATCATAAGTTTGGAGCAAAAGATTGATGCTTTAATCGCATCCCAGAGTAGGACTAAGCATAACAGGTCCCCGTCCATTGCTCAAGACCCTCATGCTGAGGAACAAGGGGTGAGAGATGACTAATTTCTCTCAAGGGACCAGGAAGAGCCTCATGTCCGAAGAACCTAATATGAAAGGATCAGGTTCACATGAAATGTGGTTGGTACAGTCTCACTCTGAATTGGTCCGCTCCACATTTTTACTGCCAATAAGCGCAGTCAATCGATGAGCCCACTTCTGGTTTGGGTTTACTAAAGCCTCCTCAATCTGTTTGTTTTTTCCTATCCATTAATGGCTAAAAAAGCTTATGTATTCTGAGTGGGAGCACCCAGTTTTTTCCTCAAAAAAAAGTTTTAAATACTTTATCCTATGGAGAAAGAGTTCTATAAGAAATGGGGATTTCTAGCAGTTGACGCTGCCATATCCTCTGTACCTGCTTGTCCAGTAGACAATGCTCATATGCTAAAGGATACAACAGATAAGAAGTTGGAATTCCTTTTTAAAAGCTTTATTTCGTTTGCAGGTTCAGCCTGCGCTGGCAGTGATCAGAGTATCTCAGTCCTTAAAGGACCAGTTTATGGAGGTACTCAAGATAATTCCTGATCAGCAGGCCCAAGATTTGGCCGGGATATCAGAAGCGTTGTGTTTTACAGTAGACGCTATGAAAGATTCCATTCACCAGGCCTCATGGCTCATGCTAGGCCTGGTACATGTGCATAGAATCCTATGGTTGAAAAATTGGTCAGCCAAAGCACCATGCAAAAGCTCTTGGCCAGTTTCCCATTTCATGGTGAACGGTTATTTGGAGACAATCTGGATAGCTATATCCAAAAAATTTCTAATGGGAAAAATGTCCCTTTTTACCGGTTAATAAGAAATTTAAGCATTTTTTCTTTTAAAACGTGCTTCTTCTCCGGTGCTGGGGACATCGGCCTCCAGGCAGTCATGATGGCCTCCACCATCAGATTCAAGAGGTAAACATCAGGGTCAGTCCCAGGGCCAAAAGAGGACCTGGGGGAGGAAACCCACAAAAAAAATACTAAAGCCTCTTTATAAAGGGGCACCCCCGCTCGCTCGAGTGGGGGGGAGGCTTCTACAGTTTTCAAGGGTCTGGCAGGAACAATGTCAAGACAAATGGGTGGCTTCAATTTATCTAGGTTACAAACTAGAGTTCTGAGGGTTCCCGTCTCCTCATTTTCTCAGATCAAACGTTCCCAGAGATCCAGTGAAAAAGTCTCTCTTTCTAGCTTTGGATCATCTCTTGTCTCAGAGTGATATCGGTGGTCCCCTTTTCACGATTCCAAAACCAAACGGTGATGTCAGACCCATTTTAGATCTCAAAGATCTGAACCGTTTTTTGAATACCGTTCTTTTTGCATGGAGTCAATCCGATTAGTAGTCCCCATCCTACAAGGGGGAGAACTTCTGGCATCAATCGACATCAAGGATGCCTTTCTCCATGTGCCGATTTTCCCCGCTCACCAGAAATTTCTACGCTTCAAGGTAGAAAATCTTCATTTCCAGTTTGTAGCTCTGCCTTCGGTCTAGCTAATGCACTTTGAGTGTTTACAAAGATCCTGACTCCTCCTTAAACCAGGTTAGGGGCTCAAGGTATAACGATACTAGCCTACTTAGACAATCTACTCTTGATAGATCAATTGGTAGCTCGCTTAAAACCAATGTTTGGTCACCACAGTCAGCTACCTGGAATACCTAGGTTGTATTCTCAACCTAGAAAAATCCTCCTTAACCACTTCCCACCCAGCCATTGCACATAAATGGCCAGATGGGCGCTCTCTCCTTCTGAGTGGATGTTCAGAAACGTCCCTCAGAAGGAGCGGGATCGTGCATGCCCGTGCAGCGGTGTGATCCCGATGCGCTCGTGTCACCCGGACACGGCGCATCTCCGATCGGCAAGAGGGCTCTGTGATTGGCCCTCCTGATCACTAACTGCCATGTCAAATCATATGATGTAAATACAGAGCCGGTTGCTAGGCAATCGGCTCTCCTCTCCTCACACAGAAGTTGTCAGTGAGGAGAGGAGAGCAGATCACAGCAGCTGGCTGGTGATCAGTGAGTATAAGCTGTTTTTTACAGCTTTTTACTCACTGATCACCAGTCTAGCGTCCCCACAATGTAAAAAAACACAAAGTAAACAAACATGTCCCCACATAGTAAAAACACCTGTCCCCCACATATGTAACAGTAAAATCACATGTCCCAATGATTATCTGCACACATATGTCTGTGATCACCTGCGCACATCTGTACATGATCATTTGCGTACATCTGTCCATGATCACACAAACCAATTATTATACACTTAACAGGATTTTTTTACCAAAAACGTAGCAGAATACATTTTGGCTTAAATTTATGACAAAATTCGATTTTTATTGGATTTCTTTTAAAATACAAAGAAGAATCCTTCTTATTCGACTTTGCATGAAATTGTTGGGAAAGGTGGTGCCTTCTTTCTAGGCCGTTTATTATGCGCAGTTTCATTCAAGACTGCTGCAAAACAGTATCCTGTCAATTTGCAACAAGAAGGTCCAAGCTCTGGACTTCCCAATGTGTTTATCCCCCAATGTGTGTCAGCCTTAATTGGTGGTTGATATCTAAGAATCTTCAAAAAGGAAAATCCTTTCTACCAGTTACCTGGAAGGTGGTAACAGATGCTAGCCTTCTGGGCTGGGGAGCAGTCCTGGAAGAAGTGTCTGTCCAAGGGAAATTGTCCAAGTCAGAGATGACCTTGCCCATCAATATTCTAGAGATTCGGGCAGTACCCCTGGCGCTGGAGGCCTGGATGCTCAGACTACGGAATTGTCCCTTCAGGATTCAATCTGACAATGCCAATCACCGAGGGGGCACGAGAAGTCGTGCAGCCCAGAGAGAGGTGAATCATATTTTATCTTGGGAAACAACATTCCTTGCCTATCAGCAATTTTTCATTCCAGGGATAGGGAATTGGCAGGCGGGCTACTTGAGTCGCTGTAATGGAACGTCCCACACTCCGCTTGAGTGCTTTTGTCATATACCGCTTCCTCCCAGTCTGAATACAGATATCAGATATTCCAACTGTTCACAAGCACAAAACAAAACAATACTTGTTTAGCTGCTGAACATGGACTGATTTATTTGAGCTGACACACAAATATATACAGCAGGCTTACAATAAGAACTGTAACCAGAAACCTAATTTAACATGAGCTAATTAACGAATCCCTTAACCACTTGCCGACCGCCTACCGCATATATACTGCGGCAGAGCGGCACGGGCAGGCAAAATCACGTACCCGTACGTGATCTGCCTCCCGCGGGCGGGGGGTCCGATCGGACCCCCCCCCGGTGCCATCGGCGGTCGGCATCTGACTGGGAGCGTCGGGAGGCGAGGGGGAGACCATCCGATCGTGGCCCCCCCCTCGCGATCGCTCCCAGCCAATGGGAATCCTCCTCTGCCTGTGTGTCGTTTCACACAGGCAGAGGATGTGATGTCATCTCTCCTCGGTCTGGCAGTTTCCGTTCCAGCGCCGAGGGGAGATGACATGTAAGTGCACACAACACTCACACACACAGTAGAACATGCCAGGCATACATTACACCCCCGATCCCCCCCCGATCGCCCCCCGATCCCCCCCCAATCACCCCCCCCCCCTGTCACAAACTGACATTAGCAGTATTTTTTTTTTTTTTTTCTGATTACTGCTGTGTCAGTTTGTGACAGTTAGTGTTAGGGCAGTGAGTATTACCCCCCTTTAGGTCTAGGATACCCCCCTAACCCCCCCTAATAAAGTTTTAACCCCTTGATCACCCCCTGTCACCAGTGTCGCTAAGCGATCATTTTTCTGATCGCTGTATTAGTGTCGCTGGTGACGGTAGTTAGGGACGTAAATATTTAGGTTCGCCGTCAGTGTTTTATAGCGACAGGGACCCCCATATACTATCTAATAAATGTTTTAACCCCTTGATTGCCCCCTAGTTAACCCTTTCACCACTGATCACCGTATAACCGTTACGGGTGACGCTGGTTAGTTCGTTTATTTTTTATAGTGTCAGGGCACCCGCCGTTTATTACCGAATAAAGGTTTAGCCCCCCGATCGCCCGGCGGTGATATGCGTCGCCCCAGGCAGCGTCAGATTAGCGCCAGTACCGCGAACACCCACGCACGCAGCATACACCTCCCTTAGTGGTATAGTATCTGATCGGATCAATATCTGATCCGATCAAATCTATACTAGCGTCCCCAGCAGTTTAGGGTTCCCGAAAACGCAGTGTTAGCGGGATCAGCCCAGATACCCGCTAGCACCTGCGTTTTGCCCCTCCGCCCAGCCCAGCCCACCCAAGTGCAGTATCGATCGATCACTGTCACTTACAAAACACTAAACGCATAACTGCAGCGTTCGCAGAGTCAGGCCTGATCCCTGCGATCGCTAACAGTTTTTTTGGTAGCATTTTGGTGAACTGGCAAGCACCAGCCCCAGGCAGCGTCAGGTTAGCGCCAGTACCGCTAACACCCACGCACGCACCGTACACCTCCCTTAGTGGTATAGTATCTGAACGCATCAATATCTGATCCGATCAGATCTATACTAGCGTCCCCAGCAGTTTAGGGTTCCCAAAAACGCAGTGTTAGCGGGATCAGCCCAGATACCTGCTAGCACCTGCGTTTTGCCCCTCCGCCCAGCCCAGCCCACCCAAGTGCAGTATCGATCGATCACTGTCACTTACAAAACACTAAACGCATAACTGCAGCGTTCGCAGAGTCAGGCCTGATCCCTGCGATCGCTAACAGTTTTTTTGGTAGCGTTTTGGTGAACTGGCAAGCACCAGCCCCAGGCAGCGTCAGATTAGCGCCAGTACCGCTAACACCCACGCACGCACCGTACACCTCCCTTAGTGGTATAGTATCTGATCGCATCAATATCTGATCCGATCAGATCTATACTAGCGTCACCAGCAGTTTAGGGTTCCCAAAAACGCAGTGTTAGCGGGATCAGCCCAGATACCTGCTAGCACCTGCGTTTTGCCCCTCCGCCCGGCCCGGCCCAGCCCACCCAAGTACAGTATCGATCGATCACTGTCACTTACAAAACACTAAACGCATAACTGCAGCGTTCGCAGAGTCAGGCCTGATCCCTGTGATCGCTAACAGTTTTTTTTGTAGCATTTTGGTGAACTGGCAAGCGCCAGTGGCCTAGTACACCCCGGTCGTAGCCAAACCAGCACTGCAGTAACACTTGGTGACGTGGCGAGTCCCATAAGTGCAGTTCAAGCTGGTGAGGTGGCAAGCACAAGTAGTGTCCCGCTGCCACCAAAAAGACAAACACAGGCCCGTCATGCCCATAGTGCCCTTCCTGCTGCATTCGCCAATCCTAATTGGGAACCCACCGCTTCTGCAGCACCCGTACTTCCCCCATTCACATCCCCAACCAAATGCAGTCGGCTGCATGAGAGGCATTTTTATGTCCTCCCGAGTACCCCTACCCAACGAACCCCCCCAAAAAAGATGTCGTGTCTGCAGCTAGCGCGGATATAGGCGTGACACCCGCTATTATTGTCCCTCCTGTCCTGATAATCCTGGTCTTTGCATTGGTGAATGTTTTGAACACTACCATGCACTAGTTGAGTTTTAGCGTAGGGTACAGCATTGCACAGACTAGGCACACTTTCACAGGGTCTCCCGAGATGCCATCGCATTTTGAGAGACCCGAACCTGGAACCGGTTACCGTTATAAAAGTTAGTTACAAAAAAAAGTGTAAAAAAAAAAAAAAAACACAAACAAAAATATAAAATAAAAATAGTTGTCGTTTTATTGTTCTCTCTCTCTCTATTCTCTCTCTATTGTTCTGCTCTTTTTTACTGTATTCTATTCTGCAATGTTTTATTGTTGTTATGTTTTATCATGTTTGCTTTTCAGGTATGTAATTATTTATACTTTACCGTTTACTGTGCTTTATTGTTAACCATTTTTTTGTCTTCAGGTATGCCATTCACGACTTTGAGTGGTTATACCAGAATGATGCCTGCAGGTTTAGGTATCATCTTGGTATCATTCTTTTCAGCCAGCGGTCAGCTTTCATGTAAAAGCAATCCTAGTGGCTAATTAGCCTCTAGACTGCTTTTACAAGCAGTGGGAGGGAATGCCCCCCCCCCCCCCAACATCTTCCGTGTTTTTCTCTGGCTCTCCTGTCTCAACAGGGAACCTGAAAATGCAGCCGGTGATTCAGCCAGCTGACCATAGAGCTGATCAGAGACCAGAGTGGCTCCAAACATCTCTATGACCTAAGAAACCGGAAGCTACGAGCATTTTATGACGTAGATTTCGCCGGATGTAAACAGCGCCATTGGGAAATTGGGAAAGCATTTTATCACACCGATCTTGGTGTGATCAGATGCTTTGAGGGCAGAGGAGAAATCTAGGGTCTAATAGACCCCAATTTTTGCAAAAAAGAGTACCTGTCACTACCTATTGCTATCATAGGGGATATTGACATTCCCTGAGATAACAATAAAAATGATTTAAAAAAAAAAAAAATGAAAGGAACAGTTTAAAAATAAGATAAAAAAACAATAATAATAAAGAGAAAAAAAAAAAAAAAAAGCACCCCTGTCCCCCCTGCTCTCGCGCTAAGGTGAACGCAAGCGTTGGTCTGGCGTCAAATGTAAACAGCAATTGCACCATGCATGTGAGGTATCGCCGCGAAGGTCAGATCGAGGGCAGTAAGTTTAGCAGTAGACCTCCTCTGTAAATCTAAAGTGGTAACCTGTAAAGGCTTTTAAAGGCTTTTAAAAATGTATTTAGTTTGTCGCCACTGCACGTTTGTGCGCAATTTTAAAGCATGTCATGTTTGGTATCCATGTACTCGGCCTAAGATCATCTTTTTTATTTCATCAAACATTTGGGCAATATAGTGTGTTTTAGTGCATTAAAATGTAAAAAAGTGTGTTTTTTCCCCAAAAAATGCGTTTGAAAAATCGCTGCGCAAATACTGTGTGAAAAAAAAAAATGAAACACCCACCATTTTAATCTGTAGGGCATTTGCTTTAAAAAAAATATATAATGTTTGGGGGTTCAAAGTAATTTTCTTGCAAAAAAAAATTATTTTTTTATGTAAACAATAAGTGTCAGAAAGGGCTATGTCTTCAAGTGCTTAGAAGAGTGGGTGATGTGTGACATAAGCTTCTAGATGTTGTGCATAAAATGCCAGGACAGTTCAAAACCCCCCCAAATGACCCCATTTTGGAAAGTAGACACCCCAAGCTATTTGCTGAGAGGCATGTCGAGTCCATGGAATAATTTATATTGTGACACAAGTTGCGGGAAAGAGACAATTTTTTATTTTTTTTATTTTTTTTTGCGCAAAGTTGTCACTAAATGATATATTGCTCAAACATGCCATGGGAATATGTGAAATTACACCCCAAAATACATTCTGTTGCTTCTCCTGAGTACGGGGATACCACATGTGTGGGACTTTTTGGGAGCCTAGCCGCGTACGGGACCCCGAAAACCAAGCACCGCCTTCAGGCTTTCTAAGGCCGTAAATTTTTGATTTCACTCTTCACTGCCTATCACAGTTTCGGAGGCCATGGAATGCCCAGGTGGCACAAAACCCCCCCAAATGACCCCATTTTGGAAAGTAGACACCCCAAGCTATTTGATGAGAGGTATAGTGAGTATTTTGCAGACCTCACTTTTTGTCACAAAGTTTTGAAAATTGAAAAAAGAAAAAAAAAAATTTTTTTTCTCGCCTTTCTTTATTTTCAAAAACAAATGAGAGCTGCAAAATACTCACCATGCCTCTCAGCAAATAGCTTGGGGTGTCTACTTTCCAAAATGGGGTCATTTGGGGGGGGTTTGTGCCACCTGGGCATTCCATGGCCTCCGAAACTGTGATAGGCAGTGAGGAGTAAAATCAAAAATGTACGCCCTTAGAAATCCTGAAGGCGGTGCTTGGTTTTCGGGGTCCCGTACGCGGCTAGGCTCCTAAAAAGTCCCACACATGTGGTATCCCCGTACTCAGGAGAAGCAGCTAAATGTATTTTGGGGTGCAATTCCACATATGCCCATGGCCTGTGTGAGCAATATATCATTTAGTGTCAACTTTGTGCAAAAAAAAAAAAAAAAAAAAAAAATTTGTCACTTTCCCGCAACTTGTGTCAAAATATAAAACATTCCATGGACTCAACATGCCTCAAAGCAAATAGCTTGGGGTGTCTACTTTCCAAAATGGGGTCATTTGGGGGGGTTTTATGTCATCTGGGCATTTTATGGCCTTCAAAACTGTGATAGGTAGTGAGGAGTAAAATCAAAAATGTACGCCCTTAGAAATCCTGAAGGCGTTGCTTGGTTTTCGGGGCCCCGTACGCGGCTAGGCTCCCAAAAAGTCCCACACATGTGGTATCCCCGTACTCAGGAGAAGCAGCTAAATGTATTTTGGGGTGCAATTCCACATATGCCCATGGCCTGTGTGAGCAATATATCATTTAGTGACAACTTTTTGTAATTTTTTTTTTTTTTTTTTTTTTTTGTCATTATTCAATCACTTGGGACAAAAAAAATAAATATTCAATGGGCTCAACATGCCTCTCAGCAAATTCCTTGGGGTGTCTACTTTCCAAAATGGGGTCATTTGTGGGGGTTTTGTACTGCCCTGCCATTTTAGCACCTCAAGAAACGACATAGGCAGTCATAAATTAAAGGCTGTGTAAATTCCAGAAAATGTACCCTAGTTTGTAGACGCTATAACTTTTGCGCAAACCAATACATATACACTTATTGACATTTTTTTTACCAAAGACATGTGGCCGAATACATTTTGGCCTAAATGTATGACTAAAATTGAGTTTATTGGATTTTTTTTAGAACAAAAAGTAGAAAATATCATTTTTTTTCAAAATTTTCGGTCTTTTTCCGTGTATAGCGCAAAAAATAAAAATGGCAGAGGTGATCAAATACCATCAAAAGAAAGCTCTATTTGTGGGAAGAAAAGGACGCAAATTTCGTTTGGGTACAGCATTGCATGACCGCGCAATTAGCAGTTAAAGCGACGCAGTGCCGAATTGTAAAAAGTGCTCTGGTCAGGAAGGGGGTAAAACCTTCCGGGGCTGAAGTGGTTAAAGCAGCCGATGTGACTCCGTGCCCTCCGGAGCATTGTTATGATTAATCAGGATTTCACTAAAGGTCAGACTTGTCACCGAGCTTCACACAATAGTATAAACACAGGTCACCTTCTCACAATAGCAGGAGCTAATTAATAATAATAATACAAACGTGATCCCCCCCCCTCCTCAGCCTAGTAGGTAACAAACTATAGTAGGAGTACACTGTCCGGCTCCTACCCAGTTCTAGAGGCCAATGTGATCAGCTCTCTCAACTAACATGTTGAGTTCAGAATCAAACAAACCAAGAATAGTCTTTACATATTTCCTGGAAGATATTGTGGATAAATGTTACTGTCCCATTTTAAGCAATCCAAGACATACCTTCCCAGCCACCATTTCCAATATGGCATACACAGGGTTCCCAGAGTCTGTGGTCCCTTCACTTAGACATCTTTCTATCAATATGCCAAAAATGGGGAGTTCCGGACGTGGATCTGGTTGCGTCCATGTTCAACAAGATCGACAACTTTGTGTCAAGGACAAAGGGATCCATTAGCATACGGAACAGATGCTTTCGTTTTTCTGTGATATCGGTTTTTCACTGATCTATGTGTACCCTCCTGTTCTGCTGCTTCCGTGCCTTCTCGCAGGATCAGCAAGAAGGGAAGGAGGGGATTCTTGTGGCCCAGGAGATCCTGGTTTGCCGAAATTGTAAAATAGCGATAGGGGACCCTTGGACCCTACTGCTATGGCCAGACCTTCTCTCGCAAGGTTCGGTATTCCATCCTACCTTACAAACTCTAAGTTTAGCAGTTTGGCTATTAAGCCCCACATTCTGAAAGATTGTGGGCTGTTAGCTTCAGTAGTTTCTACTTGGTTAATGCTAGGAAGCCGGCCTCCGGAGTCATATACTTTAGAATCTGGAAGGTGTATGTCTCTCTTGGTGTGAATCCAGGGGTTGGCACCCCAGGAAATATGTCATGGGTAGGATCCTTGAATTCCTATAGATAGTACTCAAGGCCAGCTTCATTTTTAATCCTATCAAGGCAAGATACCAGCTTTATCAGTGTTTTTTTCAACGACCACTTGCTTCCCACTCTCTGGTTCATAACTTTATTCAGGGGGTAACGTGGATTAATCCTCCAGTCAGGTCACCCCTGAACCCTTAGGACTTAAATTTAGTCCTGTCGGCTTTACAGAAGCAGCCTTTTGAGCCAATACAAGATATTCCCTTTGTCCTCTTGACAAGGAAAAGTTATTTTCTTGGTTGCCATATCTTCTGCAGGAAGAGTATCAGAGTTGGCTGCTCTTTCTTGTAAAAAGCCATATTGGTTTATTCATAAGGATGAGGTTGTATTGTGGCCTCATCCTGAATTCCGACCGAAGGTAGTATTGTTTTTTTTTTAATTTTAAACCAGGATATTGTTCTGTCTTCATTTTTTCCAGAACCTCGTTCTGTGGAAGAAAGATCACTACATTCTCTTGATGTGGTGAGATTCATAAAACAGATGATTTGGGTGTGTTGCCAGACAGTCCTAAAAGAGGACAGGCAGTGTCGAAATCTACTATTTCTAAATAGATTCATCAAGTAATTTTTCATATTAAAACGCACTTCTCCAGGGCTGTTAGTTCTTCCTGGGCAGTGTATCACCAAGCCTCCGTGGCTCAGATCTGCAAGGCCGCAAGTTTGTCTTCAGTCCATACATTTACCAGATTCTATCAAGTAGATGTAAAAGATCATGAGGATATCGCCTTTCAGCGCAGTATACTGCAGGCTGCAGTTTGAGTCCTCTAGTCTCTTGGTGCCCTACTTTTGTTGTCTCCCTCCCTTCAGTTGGCATTGTTATGGGACATCCCACATAGTAACTACTATGGCTCTGTGTCCTATGATGTATGATAAGAAAACAGGATTTTATAACAGCTTACCTGTAAAATCCTATTCTTTGAAGTACATCGCGGGACACAGGGGTCGCTCCCTTCTTTGGTATACGTGTATTACTTTGCTACAAAACTGAGGTACTCCAACGGGTGGGAGGGGTCATATAGGGAGTGCACTTTTAAATTTAGGGCATGTCATCACCTGAAGGTGGCCTATAACCACATAGTAACTACTATGGCTCTGTGTCACGTGATGTACTTCAAAGAAAAGGATTTTATAGGTAAGCTAATATAAAAATCCTATTTTTATGTTATTTTGTCCTATTTGTTTGCATCACAATAAAAAGTTGTGGACATGTTCTGTAAACTAAGTGATGCAAATCCTCAAACAATCCATGTTAATTCCAGGTTGTGAGGCAACAAACCACGAAAAATGTCAAGGGGGGTGAATACTTTTGCAAGGCACTGTACTATCAAGCTCCGGATATAGATATGCACCTACTGGCCCATGGGAAACAACACCACTAGATGAAATTAAAATGAAAAGAGGACACTGTAGCTATATCCTACAAAGTTGGACAATGTCATTATCACAGAAAATATATAGTGAAATAGCCCACTGTTTAAAAGATGAACTTACAGGAGACTGCTAAGGGGATGCATTGTTTGGCTGGATCAATTGTAGCTAGGAGAGATCTACTGTAGAGGGAGGAGTCAATTGTTACTGGCTGCTGGGGTGGATCTGTTTTTGCTGGAGAAGTATTTTGCTGCTAGGATCTTTTGTTGTTGGGCTAGATCTGTTGTTGCTGGGGGGGATTTATTTTATTGCTTTTCTAGTTATTGAATTCCATACAAATCAATTAGCATCACAAACTGATACTTGGTTTTGTTTTCTCTAAAACCGGTGATGCTCAGAGGTGGGTAGGCGGTGGAGACAAAGGATGACTTGGGAGGGGCTGGGGGTTAGTTCCTGCGCCTATTTTCTGAGAAAAAAAAAAAAAACGTATGTGTGATATATATCTCCAAGTGATCCTGTTGTATCTGGAAAGCTGGATGCTTTCCAGAGATATTCCAAGGATTGTATTACCATATCTAAGAGTAGAGTAGATAAGACATGAGAAATTCACATGCATGTATATGTGTCATATAAGGTTCACACATATATAGTGCAAGAAAGGAGACTCCCTATGCCTCATGACCACTGTCCACATCATGTCAGAAACAGCCATGGAGCATCTGCTGCCATAGTCCAATTTATATCTGGTGGCTGTCTCCAAGTGCCGCCCTATCCCAGGGCACCATCCAATAAACAGGATAATAGGTGCTCTGGGTAGGGGAAGGACCTCTCCCCTCTCCTAATTGACCATCCCATGGAGCTCCGAATCATGCTAAAAAGCAGGACATGAGCATCCCACACCTTGAGATTATCTTCGGTTGGGATGTAGATCAAAGGCCCATTCCATCCATCTGGAAGTGACGCAGCTGCGTGTCATACCGTGAGACCAGAAATGACCCATTGGCGTCTTGCTCCGTTGAACCGGAAGTGAAGCACCTCGATTCAGGAACAAGCTCCATGTGGCATAGAGAGACAGAAGGGGAAATTATTATTATACAGGATTTATATAGCACCAACAGTTTACGCAATGCTTTACAATATAGGGAGACACTATACCAACAGTACAATCCAAAACAAGGGAGTTGGAGAATCCCTGCTCCTGCGAGCTTACAATCTAAGAGGGAGGGGCTGGTGAAACAAAAGGTAGAGATTGTGAGGGATGAACTGATGAGGGGAGTAGACGATTTTGTTATTAGCTGGAGGCAGGATAGGCCACCCTGAAGAGATGAGTTTTCAGGGTTTGCCTAAAAGTGGACAGAGTAGGAGGTAGCCGGACAGATTGGGGTAGTGCCTTCCACAGGACGGAAATATCTCCCCCTGAATTTGGCATATTGCAATACCTGATTACAGAAAGATATCCGTTTATAGAACACACTAGAATTGACATAATAAATATATATATATATATATATAATATATATATATATAATTACATTACATCACGTTAATTCACATCAAGAAATGGTGCGAAGCTAATCGTGTCATTCAACCCTGGGTGGACATTTGCCCTTAGTCTGTAGATCCACTTTGATTCAGTCTGTAAAATTAGTCGTTCAAAATCCCCTCCTCCCAAATGGGGGATGTATTCTTGTTAATGCTGTAGATTTCAAAGAGTGTCTTATATCTGTGTCTCTCTGAAAAGGGTCTGGCCACTGGGCTCTTGTCCAGGATCCCTTTGGTGATGTCACTTACAAGATCACTAATTCTTTTCCAAAATTTTCTTTGTTTTTTTTTTTGTTTTTGGGAACCACAGTCACAAGTTAGTAGCAGTGGTGGCTGGTGCTCAACATTTTTTGGGGGGCACAAACAAACTGAAAAATAAAAAACATCAAACGCAGCCACTGTGCCCATCAAATGCTGCCACTGTGACCCCCCTGCCCACCATCTGCCCGGCACTTGTCTCGGTGGGGCAGCGGGTGACGGCGGCGAGTGGTGTCCTCCATACATCTTCTCCCGTCCTCTCCTATAGGCGATTGGATGCCTGATAGGCGTCCAATCACAGCGCCTGATGTTTCAGCCAATCAGGTGACGTGTAACAGACCCAAGCACCTGATTGGCGGAGAGGCGGTTCAGTGTTAGGAAAGCGAATATTAATTCGCTGTTCTAACACACCTGGGTGAACCTGGCGCTCGCAGGTCACTTTTTGGTCACTCTATGGCTCTAATCAGGTGCTTCAAAAACACCCCCGTCGCTGTAATTTAGGCGCCCGGGGCCCGAAATGAATCTATCCATTGGTCATAGAGGGGATGGCTGGAGAGAGGGGGCGAGCCCTTATGGACGCTCCACCACTGGTTAGTATGTAGACTATTCCTATGGTGTTACAATTGATGGTGTTTAGGTTGAAAATTCTCTGCGTTAGGCAATATAAATTCCTTGCTTTCCCTTAAACTGACAATAGTCACAACAACCACATTTAAATGTCCCTTTTGGGCGAGCGGACGTGTGTGTCAGTAGCTCCAGCCATCCGGCCACCCAGCCATCCAGGGTTCATCCCCGGACTCCCCAGCAATGTGTACCAGGAATGGGAGTGGGACCACCCTGGACCCCACACGCCGCAGCTCAGCCCCCAGCTCTCCATTGCGCCGTCTGCTGCCATCTGGACGCCTCCATTCTAGCCCACCAGCCTCATAGAACAGACCGCGGCTCCGGCCCTGTGCCAGCCTACCGTTTCACCCCCCTCAGCCTGGATCGGCAGGCCCGAGCACTCCCTCAAACCCAGACCCAACCCACCATTAACGAACGGGACCGTAGCCGCATCGGGAGCCACCGAGCATCTGGACAGCCCGCAGCTCGGGCCTAGCCTGGCGGCCATCTTTGTCCACCCAGACGCGGCCGCAGCACTCCACTGGCCACCCGGAACTCATCCCCGGACTCTCCAGCACAATTGAACCGGGACCCGGTCCCACCTGACCCCTACTCAGCCCCCAGCTCTCCAGTGCACCATCCACAGCCGCCGTCTGGTCGCCTCTTCTCTAGCCTGCTAGACACAAGGGACAGACTGCGGCTGCGGCCTAGCTCCGGCCCCGTGCTGGCCTGCCTCCTCAGCTCACCCCCACTTCTGTTTCAATGGGCCAGCGTGCCCTTTTTCTACCCTGGAACACCCCCCCTCTGCCACCGGACCTCACCGCAGGTGCACCAGGTGATACAGAGAGCCAAGATAAACCACGGCTCAGGCCTAGCCCCAGCGTCCATCTTGATCCACCCAGACGCAGCTGCAGTACTGGTAAGTAGTGGCCTACATTTACCCTAGCGCCCTCTCCTTCTGTTCTGACAGTCCCCCCCCTTTCTTCATACTCTCCTTCTCTCTTTCATCTCTGGACTATCCTGGTCAGGTAAGTACCTCGGGGCACCACCCATTAGCAGTTGATCAAGGATCCTCCGATCGCCTCTCGGGGGTCAGGAAGGAATTTTTTTTCTCTGCTGCAGCAATTGGCCAGCTCAGCTAGGGGTTTTTTGCCTTCCTCTGGATCAACGGGAGGGCGATTAGGCCAGCGGGGCCCCCCCTCCATCACCACCACCAGGACTATTCGCACCATCATCAGCAACACCACCCCTTTATCAGCTGCATCCTTCAGGACCATCATCTTCTCAGCAACCTCATTGTCGCTACATCAGTATCATCCTATCAACATAAACTTTTTTTTTTTTCGCCATGTGCAACTTCAAATACTCAGTGGACGCCCTCCACAGGCTAAGAAATACCACCTCAACATTACCAACCTCCATTCAAAAAATACTACGAAAAGAACAATTACTAAGGACCAATCTACAACCAATCTACCAACCATCAAACACAGAAAGACACCAATTCAACCACAACAATTAGCATGCGCCCTGATCAACACCAGATCCGCAGTCAAGCACAGACTGGAAGTCCACGATTTCATCATCCAAAACATAGATTGCCTCTTCATCACGAAAAGCTGGCTAACACCCGACTGCAACGCCATCCTAACTGAATTGGTGCCTGAGAACTACAGTATCCTAACTGAGCATAGAATAGGAAAAAAAAGGAGGAGGCCTAGCACTGATCTTCAAATCTCATGTTGCGCTCATCAAACCAACTTTACAGAACTCAGTGTCTTTCATGTTGACACTCACCCTACATCTTCAAACACCCCAAGACACCATCCACATACTACTATGCTACAGACCAACTAGGACCGAAGACTAATCTCCTTACACTCTTCACGGAATTCATTTCTATACACACCCTGAAAACCAAAAATTTTCTGGTACTTGGACTTCAACCTCTGAGCAAACTCTACCCAAGACCCCATCGCCACCGCCTGCATTAACCAACTGGAAGAACTAGGTCTTCAGCAACTGATAAATGCTCCCACGCATGGTTCAGGACACATTCTGGACCTCATCTTCAAACAAAATATGGACATCAACATATTCGACAACGTACGGCTACCATGGACGGACCACCACGCTATCAAATTTAAAATCTCCACCAACACCACCCTCCAAAAACCGAAACACGCAACAACACACTGGACCAGATCTCAAAAGAAACTACATTCCAAACTCTTCAAAACCACATTATCAAACAAAATAGCAATGCTAAATTTAAACCACTCGACGGAACAAACACTCAACTCCTTAAACAAGGCATTACTACAAACCGCAGACTCAGTGGCTCCAAAACGTAGAACACTCATCCGCAAAAAAAACTCTGGCTGGTTTAATCACACTCTTTACTGAAGCAGGAACGCAAAAGAGCTGAAAGAGCCTGGAGAAGAAATTCGACAAAGGAAAACCACACAAACTACACAGCTCTCACTAAGAAATATCACATCAATCTTCAAAGCAAAAAAATAACATTTATCAAACACCATCTCAACAGCCTTAAACCGCCCTCGTTAACTTTTCAAAATAGTCGCTCAGACTATGAACCCTACCTGCCTAGAGCCCCCAAACGAAACTCAAGAATTCTTCAAAGAGCTATTGGATTTCTTTATCGACAAAATCGACAACATTCGGAAAACAGTTCAACAGAAAAAAAAACTCATTCTAAACTAAAGCAAAAAGAGGAAATCGACACGAACATCACACAATCACCGAATTTTTCGCTGATCCCAATCACCACTAACACCACCAAAAACATCAGAAGCCTCCGAGACAGCACATCACCAAACGACATAATTCCCACAAAACTCCTAAAAGAATGTTCCGACATCTTGGCTCCTACTTTAACACCTCTCATAAATCAGTCATTCAAAGAATGGATCCTTCCGATCGCCCTCAAGCAAGGCATCGTCAAACCCCTCCTAAAGGGATCCAACCTCGACCCTGAAGATCCTAACTACCGCAGACCGGTAACGAGCCTTAACACCATCTCCAAGATTTTGAAGAAAGCTGTAGTACAACAGCTACAACTCCACCTGGACACACACAAACTCTTGGACCCACTGCAATCAGGCTTCCGCCCAGGCCATGGCACAGAAACGGCACTTCTCAAAATATGGGATGACGCCCTCGAAGCAGCAGACTGAGAATCATGTCTCCTGGTACTGTTGGACCTCAGTGCAGCATTCGGCACAGTGGACCACAATACCCTACTCATCCGCCTCACAGAAGTAGTAGGAGTCAGATTCAGATCTACCATGATTCGCATCCGCCTTAGGAAATCGTTCAGACAGTGAAACTAGGAGCCTTCACCTCTGAAACTCGGACAATTCCTTATGGAGTCCCTCAAGGTTCACCCTTGTCACCCGTGCTCTTCAACATCTTCATCCGCCCATTCCTCAAAATCATCAGAAAATCGGACCTTTGCTTCCACTCATACGCTGATGACACTCAATTCTACTTTCGCATCACCGGACAAAGACCAATATCAGACTAGAAAAACGCCTCATTGATAGACGACTGGATGACCACTAGCTCCCTCAAACTCAACGGATCCAAACCAGAGCTTCTTCTCCTCGACGCAAACCGAAATACAAAAACTAAGACCCCATGGACACCACCCACTATCCTTGGACAGACCATCTCCCCAAGCACCAAAGCCAAAAGTCTCGGAGTCATCTTTCACTCAGAGATGTCAATGGATGCACAAATAGGATCAGTGGTCAGCGGATCTCACCATCTTCTCCGCCTGCTACGTAGACTCATCACCTTCATCCCAGAAGGGGACAAAGCAGCAGTAGTTGGAACAATCATCAATTCCCGACTCGACTACCCAAACTACCTCTACATAGGACTACCAAAATACCAGATCGCACGCCTAAAAATCATCCAAAACACGGCAGTAAGACTGGTAATGGGAAAAAACCCTGGGAATCCATCTCCTTATCCCTGAGAACCCTACATTGGCTAACCATAAAGGATCGTATCACATTCAAGACCCTCTGCCTCACCCACAAATGCACACAAGGAAACGTTCCTCAATACCTATGTGAGAAAATAAAACACTACACACCTAATCGCAGTCTTCAATCAACTAACCAAAACCTCCTCATCCCCAAGTCCTGCTTCAAATCAAAGGGAGCACGAAGATTCGCAGTCCAAGGACCACGGCTATGGAACGCTCTACCCACTAACATCCGCATGAAAGAAAACCATCGGGTCTTCAGAAAAAAAAACTCAAGACCCACCTCTTCTAGAAGCAGGCCAACTAAGGAGGGATCAAGCGCCTTGAGGCGATTTATTTAGCATTTGTAGCGCTATACAAATCATACATTCAGAAGCCCCCCAGGGGGAAAAGTGACTTGAAGTCAGCATGTCTCTGAATGCTCTGTTCTTTCTAAAGGTACGATGTTCATTTGGGTCCACAAATTTACCCACAACTGGGTTCTCTAAAAAATATGCCAATGTTTATCAAATATTTGTTTTATATTGTCTGCCGGTTTACGAAATTTAACGATTGGGCGGATTTTGTGTATGGCCTTATCCTCCTCAACTTGAAATGGCAGTAAATCTTGTGGGCTATCTTTGGCCCTTTTTTAAGCTTTTTTTTAAGAAGAATTCTGCTATATCCCCTTTGTTAAAAAAATGATCTTGCAGGATTTTTCGCTTGCTTTTCAAAGTCATCGTCAGTGCAATTTTTAATCAGATGTTTTGGATGTGCGCTCGTAAAGTGTAGCAGTGAATTGCCTGCTGTTGGCTTCCTAAATAGCTGTTTGTATTTGGATTATGATCATCCTTGATCACTAAGTCTAATGCCCTGTACATACAATCGGACATTCCGACAACAAAATCCATCGGATTTTTTCAGACGGATGTTGGCTAAAACTTGCATACACAGAGTTGCACAAAGTTGTCGGAATTTCCGAACGTCAAGAACGCGGTGCCGTACACCATGTACAACAAGACTATAAAAGGGCAGTTCAATACCAAGCGCGCCACCCTTTGGGCTCCTTTTGCTAATCTCGTGATAGTAAAAGTTTGGTGAGACGATTCGCGATTTTTCAGACGCGTGGTTTTCAGATCATTTTTCTGCTGTTCAGTTTGTGCTTTGTGGGTTTGTATCTGGTCTTCGGTGCATGCAGTGAGTTCCCATTGGTTTATTCCGTGTGTTCTTGTCCGTTCGTTACTGATTTTCAGGTCGCTCTTCACAGGCCTTGCTGTTCTTCAGTGCGTTCTGTTACTTCGTTCTGACCAGCTGACTGTTTAGAAGCCATGTTGCGTGTACATACTAATTGTAGAGTTCATGCTGTGCGGGGGCTTGGTGTTGGGGTTCTTAATTTGACACAAGCCCAGTCCATGAACAGAGTGAGGAGGAGTTCATGGACCAAGAATTGGTTACTCCAGCGGGACCAATTCTGTCACATGCCTTTGCTCCATGAGACCTGTGAGAATAATCCTGACAATTTCAGGAACTTTCTCCGGATGACGGACCCGTTTTTCACCGCTTGTTGGCTTTGATGACCCCTTATATCAGCAGGCAGGATATTTGCATGAGGCAAGCCATCACTCCGGAGCAGAGGCTAGTCGCCACGTTGCAGTACTTGGCAACGGGGAGAAGCCTGCAGGACCTCAAGTTCTCGACAGGCATCTCCCCCCAGGCTCTGGGGATCATTATCCCAGAGACCTGTTCTGCCATCATTCAGGTCCTGCAAAAGGACTATATTTAGGTAAGATTTCTCCTTTAACATCACATTATATGCATTTAATGTTTGCTAACTTATTGTATTTCTTTCATCGTTCCCTAATTACTATGATTGTAATATGCTGTCAATGTCCCCTTTGTTCTCATGCATGCTGGAATTTAACATTTTTTATAGTCCTTGATGCATACTTGCCTTCACTAACCTCCCCAGCATGCTCTCCTGGGCCTATATCCACCTCGCCTAGTCACTTAACAATGTATTTTGTCAGCTTCGTAGTAGTGCTTTACCCTAAACACTCCCTAAAATGTGTAAAAATGTTATTTGTGTCCTTAAATTCTGGCAGGGTGACAGAGGCTTTTTTTTTGGGTCCCAAACTCATTTGGAACCCTCCCTCCCCCCAACCGCTAAGTCAGCCTATACCAATCCTCTATCTGCTGACTTTGCCAAACTCTTACACACTATACGTACCTCTTTTGTGGTCAGATTTATGGATGAATTCCCCAAAGCATGTAGTGCAAGGGCCTGCCTGAATACTTTCAAACGGTACTGTTTAAAGTTTTTGTATCCTATTATTATCTTGATAGGTAATTGCAGAATGTTAAAATTGTGCTCCAATTTGGACAGTGTGTATTTATTTTTGTATTATGATACTTCTTACCTGTCCAGTGGGCTGCCAATAGTCTAACGAGGGGCTGGCCAAAGTAACACACATTATGTATGCATTCATCTCTCAATGAAGTGGAGAGGGTTACCTGTCCAAAACATCTCCCCCCCTCAAATTTTTACAATGGGCCATCAGAGGGGGTGAGGAATCTGATAAGTGGACCTTTTATTTTTGTCTTTAAATACTCCCTAAAATAAATCTTATACTGATGTTGGCCAAGAATGTTTGTGCCTAATCTGCTTTCAATGTTTGTGTGCAAAATGACTTATTTTTATTTTCTGGTTTGACTCCACAGTTTCCTTCCACGCCACAGGAATGGTAGACTGTGGCCTCCCACTTTGCCCAGCGGTGGGACTTTCCCAACTGCGGAGGGGCAATTGATGGGAAACACGTCCACATAGTCCCACCCCCCAACTCGGGGTCATACTATTACAACTACAAGGGGTTCGATAGTATTGTGATGTTGGTGGTGGTGTCGGCTGCTTACGAGTTCCTGTATGTGGATGTGGGGAAGAATGGCCGGATGTCGGATGGTGGAGTCATTGCCCAGACCGAGTTCTACAGGCGTCTCCAGAATGGCAGCTTGGGCTTGCCACCTCCAGAAGACAACGCGGAAGGACTCCCATTCGTCTTCGTTGCGGATGAAGTGTTTGCACTGGGGGACCATCTTATGTGGCTATTCCCTATGAGGACCCTCACCAGGGACCAGAGGGTTTTTAATTACCGGCTGGCCAGAGCCAGAAGAGTGTAGAACACTTTTGGAATAATGGCTCGCCGGTTCCACCTATTTCTTACACCGATACACATGGCGGAATATAAACTCAATCACATTATCCTGTGTTGCTGTGTTCTCCACAACTTTTTAAGGAGAAATTCTTTCAACTATGCTGCCTCAGTTGGGCCTGAGGCCGGAATTCATATTAATGTACCAACCCTGACGGCGCTTGAAACTGGCCATCCTGGCTTGCCCCCCCCCCCATTGTGCCCGTGAGGTCCGTATAAGATACATGGAATACTTTGTGGGTAGGGGGGCATAGATATGCCAGACATTGTCTGAGACATTTTTTAAATAAAAGTATATTTGAAACTGAAAAAATATTTGCTTTGATTTACTGCTTGGCTTTCTTTTAGCTGTCTCCTCGGTTATTTTTTATTAATGTTATTTTTTTTGGCCTTTTTCTTCAACAGTGCAAACGAAATTTCATTGACACATGAGGTGACAATCTCTTCTTCGGCTATTATGTTGTGGGTCTGCTACACACACCTTGTTTTTTTTGTTAATGTGTGTAATGCATTGTGTAAACTGAAAGGTAACCAGGAGAGTCGTCCTAAACCTGCACTACCACCTCCGCGCTAGATGAAATAGAGAGCACAAAATAGAGCTGCCACTTAACCACTTTAGCCCCGGACCATTATGCTGCCTAAGGACCAGAGGACTTTTTCCAATTTGGCACTGCGTCGCTTTAACTGCTAATTGCGCGGTCATGCAATGCTGTACCCAAACTAAATTTGCGTCCTTTTCTTCCCACAAATAGAGCTTTCTTTTGATGGTATTTGATCACCTCTGCCGTTTTTATTTTTTGTGCTATAAATGGAAAAAGACCGAAAATTAAAAAAAAAAATTATATTTTCTACTTTTTGTTATAAAAAAATCCAATAAACTCAATTTTAGTCATACATTTAGGCCAAAATGTATTCGGCCACATGTCTTTGGTAAAAAAAATGTCTAAGCGTATATCTATTGGTTTGCGCAAAAGTTATAGCGTCTACAAACTAGGGTACATTTTCTGGAATTTACACAGCTTTTAGTTTATGACTGCCTATGTCATTTCTTGGGGTGCTAAAATGGCAGGGCAGTACAAAACCCCCCCAAATGACCCCATTTTGGAAAGTAGACACCCCAAGCTATTTGCTGAGAGGCATGTTGAGTCCATGGAATATTTTATATTTTGACACAAGTTGCGGGAAAGTGACAAATTTTTTTTTTGCACAAAGTTGTCACTAAATGATATATTGCTCACACAGGCCATGGGCATATGTGGAATTGCACCCCAAAATACATGTAGCTGCTTCTCCTGAGTATGGGAATACCACATGTGTGGGAATTTTTGGGAGCCTAGCCGCGTACGGGGCCCCGAAAACCAATCACCGCCTTCAGGATTTCTAAGGGTGTAAATTTTTTTATTTCAGCTTGGGGTGTCTACTTTCCAAAATGGGGTCATTTGGGGGGGGTTTGTGCCACCTGGGCATTCCATGGCCTCCGAAACTGTGATAGGCAGTGAAGAGTGAAATAAAAAATTTACACCCTTAGAAATCCTGAAAGCGGTGCTTGGTTTTCGGGGTCCTGTACGCGGCTAGGCTCCCAAAAAGTCTCACACATGTGGTATCCCCGTACTCAGGAGAAGCAACAGAATGTATTTTGGGGTGTAATTTCACATATTCCCATGGCATGTTTGAGCAATATATCATTTAGTGACAACTTTGTGCAAAAAAAAAAAAAAAAAAATTTGTCTCTTTCCCGCAACTTGTGTCACAATATAAAATATTCCATGGACTCGATATGACTCTCAGCAAATAGCTTAGGGTGTCTACTTTCCAAAATGGGGTCATTTGGGGGGGGGGTTTGAACTGTCCTGGCATTTTATGCACAACATTTAGAAGCTTATGTCACACATCACCCACTCCTCTAACCACTTGAAGACAAAGCCCTTTCTGACACTTTTTGTTTACATGAAAAAATTTTTTTTTTTTTGCAAGAAAATTACTTTGAACCCCCAAACATTATAAATTTTTTTTAAAGCAAATGCCCTACAGATTAAAATGGTGGGTGTTTATTTTATTTTTTTCACACAGTATTTGCGCAGCGATTTTTTCAAACGTATTTTTTGGGGAAAAAACACACTTTTTTAAAATTTTAATGCACTAAAACACACTATATTGCTTAAATGTTTGATGAAAAGATGATCTTAGGCCGAGTACATGGATACCAAACATGACATGCTTTAAAATTGCGCACAAACGTGCAGTGGCGACAAACTAAATACATTTTTAAAAGCCTTTAAAAGCTATTACAGGTTACCACTTTAGATTTACAGAGATCTACTGCTAAAATTACTGCCCTCGGGGCGTGGCTGGCATGGCGGACTGAGTGGACGTGTTCCCTAAGAGCTCCTGGAGTATAGCTTATACTATCATCCGTATATTGAAAAACTGTGCTGGATCGAGACTCCCCTGGTAACTGGATGCCTTCCAGAACTCCTGGCATACAAAAGCGGGGTAAGAAACTTAAATTTCTCCCAAATATTCCAGAAGACAGCAGCCCGATCTCCTGCTCCCTGAGCCCTCCTGCGCGCCAATCTAATATGGCGTCGCAGACAGACCATGAGGAGGATCCCCTTGCTACTAACCCAGGCATATCTGAGATCATGGCAGCAATAACCTCGTGTCAGGCGGCTGTTACCACTTGCCAATCTGCCCTGGCTTCTAAAATTGAGGAGGTTCAGCTGGATGTGAGCTTGCTGAGGCAGGACTTCGATAAAATCAGGTCCAGAGTGTCGGAGGCTGAGAGGCGTGTAGGCACGGTGGAAGACACGGTCACAGACCATGCAGCTTCAATCCGCACCCTCCAGACGAAGGATAAGGCTCTTGAATATCGAGCGGAGGACGCCGAGAACCGCAGCCGGCGGAATAACCTACGTATAGTGGGTCTCCCAGAAGGTGTGGAGGGGAGGTCACCGGCCCTATTTGTTGAGGACTTGCTGCATACTCTGCTTCCAGCTGCACAGCTCTCCTCTTACTTTGCGGTTGAGAGAGCGCACCGTGTTCCACCTAGACCCGGTCCTGAAGGAGCCCCCCACCCACACTCTCATTCTGCGGCTATTGAACTTCTGTGATAAAGATGAGCTGCTGAGGGCCTCACGGGCTGCAGGCAAATTACCTTACCAGAATGTCAAACTTCTCCTGTTCCCGGATATACCATGGAGACCCACTGGCAGCGCCGTTCGTTTGATGCAGTAAAGGCTGGCCTGAGGAGAAGAGGAGTGAAATATAGCATCTTGTTTCCTGCAAAGCTTCGGGTGGTGGATGGTGAGTCGATCCGCTTCTTCACTAATCCTTAAGATGCGGCTGCCTGGCTGTAGACCCTGCCGCCGTAGGGCGCGAGGAGGACTTTTCGTCGCTTAGATGCTATGTGGCTAAAATCGGCCATGATACTTTTCTCCTTTTTGGTTATGTTTCTTTTGTTTTTTTTCTTTTTTGCCTGCTGCTAAGTATGTGATCCGTGTACATTCCTTCTGCACATATACCCTCCTATCTACCTAGACACAGTTGCTGATGAGTGGCATGGGAGAACTGACCGGGAGGTGTATCACCCATTTTGTCTCAGGACTGCCATACCCAAGTATTCACAGAGGGATGTAGAGGGCTTGTGCTTTTAGATACAGACCCGCTTTGTGACTCTGGCTGGCGATTTCTATCTACCCCTGTTTTGCCCTTCCTGGCAGTATATGCACTGATACTCCTGTATGTTTAATGTGTGATAGAATGCAGCAGTTACTTAAGTATGTGCCCCTGCTTAGGCAGGTGATTTTTAGGTTTTTCTTTTTGCTTTTAATTTTTCAATTATACTACTCCATGGCTCGGGGATGAGTCTCCCTGTGCATACTCACGTCTAGACTCCCTGCTAGTGGTAATGGAATAACACAACCCCATTTTGTTGGCTATAGTCTCTGGACTGTGGGTTTTCTGGGATTTAGGTGTGCCTCACTGTTCCGAGGTGCACGGGGTGGGGGGGAGGGGGAAGTTGGCACTCACTTGCCTTTGTTGGGTGATATGGTTTTACTTCAATTATGTATTCAGTGTTGGTCTTTTGTTGTTAAAGAAGGTGAAATGTGTAATCGGCCCTTATGGCTGTGCTTATTTGGGTGACCTGTCGCAGGCATGTGGGGGGGGCCGCAGGCTTGGGCGGTATGTTTTGGCTGCTCTGGCTCGTGTTGCCTCTGTTCGCAGGCCTGTTTCAGACATTTCCATGCCTCTTCTCATGGCTACATGTTTAGTGGTGACGTGGAACGTGCGGAGGCTTAACTCCGCTATAAAGCGCTCGCTGGTACTCAATTATTTAAAGAAGCTCCACCCCAGGTGTGTATTCTTCTGGAGACGCATCTGATGGGTTCCCGTATTCTGAGTTTAAAACGAGCCTGGGTGGGTGCTCACTACCACGCACCCTACTCTAACTACGCTAGAGGTGTTAGTGTATTAGTGCACAGATCCCTGCCTTTTCGACTTATGGATGTTAAGATCGACTCGGGGGGTAGGTATGTACTTCTTCACGCCCTGCTTTCAGAAGTTCCAGTGGTGATTGTGGGTCTGTACCTACCCCCCCCCCCCCCCGCCGATATAGATGTGCTTCATGTGCTGATGCATCAGGTTACACTTTATAATGTTGAAAATGTATTGTTTATTGGTGATTTTAATATGGCTCCCTCTCCAACTATGGACAGACTCCATGCTTCTGGCCCTCTGCAGCTGGGGTTATCCTGCTGGGCTTCCACATTTCACATGACAGACGTTTGGCATCATTTTCACCCCTCTGACAGGGAATACACATGCCTATCCACCACATACCGGACATTGTCCCGCATTGACCCGATTTTTGCCTCAGAGGCCTTACTGCGTAGAGTGATCTTTACGGAGATCCTCTGGCGTGGAATTTCGGATCATGCTCTGGTGTCTGTTACATTTAGGCTCTCTGAGGAGGTGGGTGTCAGAACTTGGAGGCTGTCCAAATATTGGATTATGGACCCAAATATACAGGAGGAGATGCCGGAGGAACTGTGTAACTTTTGGAATGGGAATGCAGGCTCAGCTGGACCTTTAGTGGTTTGGGACACCCTCAAGTCGTGGCTTAGGGGATCATATATGGCGCGTATTGCTGCCAAGAAGCGGCGGTCTGTTCAGTCTCTGAGGCATCTAGAGGAGCAGGCACGATTAAGGGAGGCTGAATATGTAAGAGCTCCTAATCAGGGAACCTATGTCCCCTGGCAGAATACCCTGAGGGAACTGTCCCTACTCAGGGTTGAACTCACTAAAAAGGCTATGCTGGATAGTGCCCAGTGGGTGTTTGAATTTGGGGACAAAAACGGGAGCCTATTTGTATGGTTGGCTAAGGGACAACACGCCGTAACCCACATTGGCAGAGTGAGGGATCTGGATGGTCGCTCCTTGACCGATTCAGCGGATATAAATGCTAGATTTCTGACATTTTACCAGACATTATACTCTTCTAGGGCAACTTTCCTCACCTCTGAACTCATTGAATATCTTAAACTGATCCCACTCCCTTCTCTGGAAACAGCAAAAAGCGAGGACTTGGATAGAGATATCTCACTTGAAGAAGTGCAGGAAGCATTGGGTTGTATGCAGTCAGGTAAATCACCAGGGCCGGATGGAATTCCCATCGAATTCTATTCTACTTACCAAGAATTTTTGGCCCCTAAGTTCACCTCATTACTACACCAGTCCCTTGACCTGGACTCTCTTCCGGAGTCATGGTCTGAGGCAGTAGTGGTATTGGTGCCCAAGCCTGGTAAGGACGACCCGGAAGAATGTGCCTCCTACCGGCCTGTTTCCCCGATCAACGCTGATGCCAAGTTGTTGGCAAAAATTCTAGCACGTAGGCTCAGTAGGGTGATAGAGGACCTTGTTCATGTAGATGAAACCGGGTTCATGCCGGGTAAGGGCACAGATATCAATATCCGTCGTCTATTTCTTTATTTGGCCACTCCCCATCAAAATGTAGGTACAAGAGTCATAGCCTCTCTGGACGCGGAGAAGGCTTTTGACTCCGTAGAGTGGGAGTACCTATGGGAGGTGTGTTTTGGAAAAATCTGGACAGCTGCACTCCGGATTGGAAAAGTGAAAAATAAAATCCTCTTTATTGAAAAAGTAATAACATGATTAAAATCCGTACATGGCTTTGTTGGGATAATGCAGCATAACTGAGCGGTTATGCTGCATTATCCCAACAAAGCCATGTACGGATTTTAATCATGTTATTACTTTTTCAATAAAGAGGATTTTATTTTTCACTTTTCCAATCCGGAGTGCGGCTGTCCAGATTTTTCCAAAACACACACATACCATTGGAATAGCAATTGCCGGCACCTGGGGCTCTCACAATCATCCACACAGCGGAGGACGGGAAGCTTGAACCCGGTCACCTAGAGAGGTGGTAACTATCTTGTTTACCTATGGGAGGTGTTGAGGAGATTTGGAGTTGGATCTAGGTTTTTACGCTGGTTAGAGTTGTTATATAGAGCCCCTAGAGCAAGGATTAGGGTTAATAACACCCTCTCAGATTTCTTTCTCCTCCAGAGGGGGACCCGTCAGGGCTGCCCTCTGTCCCCAAGTCTCTTCGCACTGGCCTTGGAGCCCCTGGTTGTTTTGGTCAGGGAATCTGATAATATTAGGGGACTCAGGCTTGGCCCTCTGGAGGAGAAAATATCGTTATATGCAGACGATACCCTGTTGTACCTGCAAGATGCTGGTCCTTCCCTACAAGCTGCGCTAGCGGCCTTCGACGAATTTGGAAGATTTTCTGGAATCCGGATTAACTGGAGCAAATCTGTTTTGTTCCCTATTGATGCGCAGGCCAGACATTCCGCGGTTCAGTCGGCATTGAGATGGGTGGATTAATTTGTGTATCTGGGAATTAGGGTGGCGAGGGATCCCCAGTCCTTCTAAAAACTGTTAGCGATCGTAGGGATCAGGCCTGACTCTGCGAACGCTGCAGTTATGCGTTTAGTGTTTTGTAAGTGACAGTGATCGATCGATACTGCACTTGGGTAGGCTGGGCCGGGCGGAGGGGCAAAACGCAGGTGCTAGCAGGTATCTGGGCTAATCCCGCTAACACTGCGTTTTTGGGAACCCTAAACTGCTGTGGACGCTAGCATAGATCTGATCAGATATTGATCCGATCAGATACTATACCACTAAGGGAGGTGTACGGTGCGTGCGTGGGTGTTAGCGGTACTGGCGCTAACCTGACGCTGCCTGGGGCTGGTGCTTGCCAGTTCACCAAAATGCTACCAAAAAAACTGTTAGCGATCGCAGGGATCAGGCCTGACTCTGCGAACGCTGCAGTTATGCGTTTAGTGTTTTGTAAGTGACAGTGATCGATCGATACTGCACTTGGGTGGGCTGGGCGGAAGGCAAAACGCAGCTGCTAGCAAGTATCTGGGCTGATCCCGCTAATACTGCGTTTTTGGGAACCCTAAACTGCTGGGGACGCTAGTATAGATCTGATCGGATCAGATATTGATCCGTTCAGATACTATACCACTAAGGGAGGCGTATGCTGCGTGCGTGGGTGTTAGCGGTACTGGCGCTAATCTGACGCTGCCTGGGGGCGAAGCATATCACCGCCGGGCGATCAGGGGGCTAAACCTTTATTCGGTAATAAACGGCGGGTGCCCTGACACTATAAAAAATAAACAAACTAACCAGCGTCACCCGTAACAGTTATACGGTGATCAATGGTGAAGGGGTTAACTAGGGGGCAATCAAGGGGTTAAAACATTTATTAGGTAGTATATGGGGGTCCCTGTCGCTATAAAACGCTGACGGTGAACCTAAATATTTACCTCCCTATCTAGCGTCACCAGCGACACTAATACAGCGATCAGAAAAATGATCGCTTAGTGACACTGGCGACAGGGGGTGATCAAGGGGTTAAAACTTTATTAGGAGGTGTTAGGGGGGTACCCTAAACCTAAAGGGGGCTAATACTAACTGCCCTAACACAGTAACTGTCACAAACTGACACCATTCAGTAATCAGAAAAAAAATAAATAAATAAAAAAACTGCTTGGTGTCAGTGTGACGGGGGGGGGGGATTAGGGGGTGGTGGGGGGGTAAAGGGGGGTGTTTTGTGTGCCTGGCATGTTCTACTGTGTGTGTTTTACACTCACATTGCAGTCTTCTCTCCTCGGCGCCGGGACGGAAAATACCGAGCCGAGGAGAGATGACATCATTTCCTTTGCTGCTGTTTAGCATACAGCAGCAAAGGAATGATTTGATTGGCTGGCGGCGATCGCGAGGGGGGGCCACGAACGGATGGTCTCCCCATCATCTCTGATCGCCGCTGGTCAGAAGCAGACCGCCTCGGGCATCGGGGGGGGGGAGTCCGATCGGACCCCCACCCGCGGAAGGCAGATCACGTATATGTACGTGATTCTGCCTGTCCGTGCCACCTTGCCGACGTAAATCGGCATGAGGCGGTCCTTAAGTGGTTAAATATCAAATCATATATAAACAGAATCTACCCTCCAATGGTGCAAATGGATAGCGGCGCTAACTATAACAATGATGGGGAAAAAAAACAATTGCTTAAAACCCCACCGTTCTTAGTACCTTGGGGTGAGTTAGAGATGTGCTGAATCTCAAAGGTGATGCATCATAACTTAGCACTCACTCTTATAACACATATAGTATTAATGATCTAAATGAATAGAACACTCCCGTGTGTACAACAAAATAAATGTCCCCCAATATTCCAACTAATATGTGATGAATATATATTACCATACACCACGTGAAAAAATACAAATAGTTCCTACAATATATAGTCACTTGAAAAATATATATAAAAAATATATAAAAACTAAAAATAGAATAGTATTTGAAAACTAAAAATAAAATAATATAATTAATAAAGTCCAAAGTGAAATCAAAAAAATCCAAAAATAGTCCACAAAAACAGTGATGATAATGTGTGACAAGAAAACACCACTCCAAGAAGAAAGTGCAGGTGTCCTCAAAATCGTTCTGCTGTGATCCGCAAATTTCACCACACCTCACTGACGTGATTCCACTCCCTTCTGAAATTCAAACTCACCAGCTATTAAGGCCTCCCACTCTCGTGTTTGGCCAAACAGAGCCTCAACCCACTCTCATGGGGGTTAGCATGCGTTCCAGATCTCCACTGCTACACACTGGCTTTACTCATAATCGTGAATTCGTATATGAGATAAAAGAAATGCTCCAATAGTGTAGTATCGTTAAAAAGATCAATTTATTCACACTAAAACTTCGTCAAATGAACTCACATTCAAATAAAAACTGGTAGGCAAAACACACTTCACAGTAGTATGGAAAACAGCACGGCACACTGAACAGGATACAAAGCGAAACCACAACACACAGCCACAGCGGACCCAGGGAGTATGGAAGCTGGAGTACGTCTCACCCGCCTGCAGCGACCCGTCCCTCGGCCGATCCCCGCTCCGTCACCCGTCACTCCTTCCTCAAATCTAAGTGTTAGATTGCCAGACAGCTACGCCCCGACATGTTTTGTGACCAGCACTTATTCATGGGTTTGGCTTTCTGGCAAGGCAATCACTACTTTATGCAAATTGAATGGGCGGGACGCAGATTACTCTGCGTCCACACCCTTCCTGTGTCCCCGTGCTCGAGATATATGCAATTTCTCCCCATAGAACATGACTAATACAAGGCGAATATATTTAGATCGCATTCTAAAAGTAGCAAAAAAGGTCACTATCCATGTTCACCTTCTATAACATGGAGCACAATCTCTCTTAAAGTGCTTTATAACTTATATTAATACCTTGTGACAAAAATATAAAATGATACATCAACATATATAATTTTACTCAAACTAAATGGATTAAATATGACATTACCTCCTAGTGTCCACAAAAGAATTACATAAATACTACAAATATTTATATAGTGCCAAAAAAATTTCATTTTTTATGTGCACATATAACAAATAAGTGATAATTAACTAAATGTGAAAAATACCAGTAATCACCATATTCCAATCTTACAGTGCTATTAAGTGCATTTAATAATGTCCCAATATCTTAATATAAAGCGCTCAATGCGCCAAAATAATATATATAAAAATCTATATAAAAAAATATATAAAAATTATATATATAAAAAACTCCACTGTTATTACTCCAGTGATTTGAGATAAAAAACTTGAATTACTGAACAAATCTGCTGGAACAGATCTTACGTGGTGTACAAAATGAGTTATTATTTCAACAATTCTTTTAATAAAGAATAAATTATATAATGAAATAATAACTCATTTTGTACACCACATAAGATCTGTTCCAGCAGATTTGTTCAGTAATTCAAGTTTTTTATCTCAAGTCACTGGAGTAATAACAGTGGATTTTTCTTATATATATAATTTTTATATATATTTTTATATATATTATTTTGGCGCATTGAGCGCTTTATATTAAGATATTGGGACATTATTAAATGCACTTAATAGCACTGTAAGATTGGAATATGTTGATTACTGGTATTTTTCACATTTAGTTAATTACCACTTATTTGTTATATGTGCACATAAAAAATGAATTTTTTTTGGCACTATATAATATTTGTAGTATTTATGCAATTCTTTTGTGGACACTAGGAGGTAATGTCATATTTAATCCATTTAGTTTGAGTAAAATTATATATGTTGATGTATCATTTTATATTTTTGTCACAAGGTATTAATATAAGTTATAAAGCACTTTAAGAGAGATTGTGCTCCATGTTATAGAAGGTGAACATGGATAGTGACCTTTTTTGCTACTTTTAGAATGCGATCTAAATGTATTCGCCTTGTATTAGTCATGTTCTATGGGGAGAAATTGCATATATCTCGAGCACGGGGACACAGGAAGGGTGTGGACGCAGAGTAATCTGCGCCCCGCCCATTCAATTTGCATAAAGTAGTGATTGCCTTGCCAGAAAGCCAAACCCATGAATAAGTGCTGGTCACGAAACATGTCGGGGCGTAGCTGTCTGGCAATCTAACACTTAGATTTGAGGAAGGAGTGACGGGTGACGGAGCAGGGATCGGCCGAGGGACGGGTCGCTGCAGGCGGGTGAGATGTACTCCAGCTTCCATACTCCCTGGGTCCGCTGTGGCTGTGTGTTGTGGTTTCGCTTTGTATCCTGTTCAGTGTGCCGTGCTGTTTTAAATACTACTGTGAAGTGTGTTTTGCCTACCAGTTTTTATTTTAATGTGAGTTCATTTGACGCAGTTTAAGTGTGAATAAATTGATCTTTTTAGCGATACTACACTATTGGAGCATTTCTTTTATCTCGTATATGAATTCACGATTATGAGGAGGAAAGCCAGTGTGTAGCAGTGGAGATCTGGAACGCATGCTAACCCCCATGAGAGTGGGTTGAGGCTCTGTTTGGCCAAACACAAGAGTGGGAGGCCTTAATAGCTGGTGAGTTTGAATTTCAGAAGGGAGTGGAATCGCGTCACTGAGGCGTTGAGAATTTTGCGGATCACAGCAGAACGATTTTGAGGACACCTGCACTTTCTTCTTGGAGTGGTGTCTTCTTGTCACACATTATCATCACTGTTTTTGTGGACTATTTTTGGACTTTATTATATTATTTTATTTTTAGTTTTCATATACTATTCTATTTTTAGTTTTTATATATTTTTTTATATATTTTTCAAGTGACTATATATTGTAGGAACTATATGTATTTTTTCACGTGATGTATGGTAATATATATTCATCACATATTAGTTGGAATATTGGGGGACATTTATTTTGTTGTACACACGGGAGTGTTCTGTTCATTTAGATCACTAATACTATATGTGTTATAAGAGTGAGTGCTAAGTTATGATGCATCACCTTTTGAGATGCAGCACATCTATAACTCCCCCCAAGGTACTAAGAACGGTGGGGTTTTAAGCAATTTTTTTTTTTTTTCCATCATTGTTATAGTTAGCGCCGCTATCCATCTGCACCATTGGAGGGTGGATTCTGTTTATATATGTAATGCATTACTGAAAAAAATATTAATAATTTTCAACACCATGACCGAAATTTGGGGAGTCATGAAAATGGTGTGATTGTGTAGATTAGAAAGCACTGTTGGGTGTTATTTACTAAAGGAAACTACACTTTGCACTACAAGTGCACTCGAGACTGCACTGAAACTGCACTTGTAGTGCAATGTGGATTTGCCTTTAGTAAATAACCCCCATTGTCACTGAAAACAACTTTACTCCAAAAAATGCTTTTGAGCATTGAAAGAAGAAGCCACACATTGTTGATTATCAATCTTTTTAATCAAAGCACAATCACATGTGCGTTTATAAAAGGGTTTTTGAACAAACCAACATGTTTGTTGTATAACTTTTTTTAGGTCACATTAATTAAAAATGGTCTTTTAGTGAGATGGGCGGAGCCTAGCAGAGCAGACATGCATTGTTAGAGCTCCACACCGCTGAGGAGAGAAGAGAAGGACAAAGCGGAGCCTGCAGGCTCAAAAGGTATCCATTTGAACCTTTTTGCCCCAGGGAACAAACTGTGAAAGTTTGGGCAGGAAATATGGTACTGGGAGGAAACCGTGGCAGAAATAAAAATCACCTCACAAAGAGCTCACAGGCACTCACTGCAGCTGAAGCAGCTCCAGTCACCTCACAATATACAGCATCAGGGCGCTCTCACAGACAGAAAATGTCACAGCAAGACTCTCCATTTGAGTCAGATACAGAACAAATCCTCTCACAAACTTCTCCACAAGCCTCCTCAGCATCCCCAGTAATATTATTACAATTTGAAAAGATGCTTCATAAGGCTTTAAAACAAACCTCAGACCAAATAACAAAAAGCCTAACCAAAGAAATAAGAGAGCTGGGAAACCGCACCGCAGCCTTAGAAATAAAAATAGATGAAATTGAAATTACAACCAAAGAAAATATAACAGAATTGGAACAATTAAAAGAAGAGAATTTAATACTTCAAACTAAGCTCGAAGATTACGAAAATAGAGCCAGACGTTCAAACTTGCGCATAAGGGGAATACCTGAAACTGTGACAGACCTGCAATCTACTATTACTGCTCTATTACAAGAACTAAAGCCAGATATCCCTATTGAACGTTTAGAACTGGAGAGAGTACACAGAGCCCTCACAGCCAAAAAGAAAGATGGACCCCCACGTGATATAATCACAAAATTTCATTATTACAGAACGAAAGAACAAATACTAATTGCTGCAAGAGAAAAAAAGGAACTTAATTTTCAAGGACACAATTATCAAATTTTTGCTGACCTATCCCAACTTACTATTACTAAAAGACGATCCATGAAACCCTAACTAATGGAACTGCAACGCCACAACATTATGTATCAATGGGGCTTCCCCTTTTCAGTCAGATTTAACTACCAAGGTACAATTTACAGAAGCAGATCAGCGGATGAACTACAACAGACCCTTTTAAAATTAAATCTGACAGAACCCACAAGCAGCAACTCTCCCACACGCAGAAGAATGGCATCATCTTCACCTTCAGGCAGCACCCAGAAAATTTCAGAACAAGATGGGAATTATCATTCTCACAAAAGAGGCTGTTATGCCACATCATCCATGGACCAAGAAGATTCAATGGACTGACATCCTAATTCCTGATATCTCTTCATTTATTATACTAAGAGATGGTTCTCTATAAAAAACCTGTATTTATAACTGAATGTAACTGCATTCTGATAGTCACACACTGTGTGGGATCATGTTACATTCCAGTTATATTTCTTATTACTTCTGATTCATATAGCCTTAGAATATATAAGTGAAATAAGGAAATTCTTGTTCAGTTATATATTATCAGGTAATAACAATAGATTTATTACTTTTTAGGACAAATATGTTCAATAATCCAGAAGTAATGGAAGCTTTTTCTTTCTTTTCTTAAAACAAATATATTATTGCCTAACTAGTTCCTAGAATTATGTTTTTGTTTATTCTAATCTGAAGCAATACAACCTCAATTTTATGAGTTAACATATCTAAACAGTTACATATGAATAAAATATGTAATTGTTTACTCTAAAAGGGTTAAAATCCCAAAATATTTCAAACTATCTTCATCAATACCAAAGTTATTAACAGTACCTTTCTAACTGAATTATTTAGCCTAGGGCAAGACTAACCATATACAACCACCCTGGAATAAATAATTTCAACAAAAATTATATTCTGCACTCCAATTAATGAATCATCATTTTGATGTCTTTTGACATAGCACTTCTCTCCTGTAAGCGGAAGATCCGTGTACCCCATTAGCCCTCCTCATTCTCCCAACCATATTATGTGGGAGTGTGACGAAGGCACTTATTCCCCTGAGAGAGATATTTACTCTCTTTCACGGGTAAATTGTGATTACTTGCAAAAAACAATTTATACAATGTATCATCTAATCTCATATGTTTTTTGTTTACTCTTTACTCCAGAATTCACTGGTTTCTTTTCTATCTATTCATCTCTTCAGTCCACACAGGTTGATCTGTGCAGTCAGCTCTGCATAACAAAAAGTAAGTCAAAACTATTTGATCTGTTGCCATGGCACCACTGAATATACTTTCCTTGAATGTTCAGGGAATAAATGTCCCTCAAAAAAGGACCAAAGCCTTCCGTACTTTCCATAACAAGAAGGCTCACATAGTATGCCTCCAAGAAACACACTTAACCAAAGATTCTACTCCAAAATATATTTCTCCTTTTTATCAACAAATTTACACGGCTTCTGCCTGTACCAAGCAAAGGGGAACTCTAATTGCATTTCACACCATTCACCTTATCATCAGAAATTAAAGACCCAGAAGGTAGATACCTGATACTCATGGGTTATATAATGGATACAGCAATCACGGTGATTTCCTAATACGCTCCTAACAAACAACCTACACCATTCCTCTCACATATATTACAAGTGATTAATACACACAAAATAGGAACAGTGATAATGTGTGGGGATTCGAACCAGGTCCTCCTCCCATTTCTAGATAAATCACCTTTTACACCATCCAAAATAACCTCTAGATTACCTTTTTCTCAACTTCTTTCCAAATACAATCTGGTAGATTCGTGGAGAGAAAGTAACCCAATGAAAAAGAAATTCACTTATTTCTCGCACCCTCATCAAACCTTCACCAGAATAGATCATATTTTTCTAACAATAGGAATGATACCAGAAATTATTGCATCAGATATAATTCCGATTCTGTGGTCTGACCATAATGCAGTATACACTACTATAGCCTCAGCCATACCAAAAGCGCATGACCCAACGTGGTACTTACCGGACCTAATGCTCAAACACCCACTACATCAGATGGCCATTGAACAAGCTTTAAAGGAATACATATCAATTAATAATACAACAGACATCTCCCCAATAACACTGTGGGAAGCTCATAAGCCTGTCTTGCGTGGTACAATACAAAGACAAATGGCACTATTTAAACGGGAACGCAAAAATCTAGCAAAAAAACTAGAACTCAATTTTAATGCAGCCTACATATCATTTCAAGATAATCCATCTCAGAGTACAAAATCTCATCTGGAAAAATCTAGATTGGAATACGATCTATTTCTCACTGAGTCAGTTGATAAATCCCTCAAACGCTCCAAACACAATTTCTACATGAAAACAAACAAACCAGGTACATATTTGGCTCGGGCATTAAATTCAACTAACAAATCTTTCAAACCAATACGTTTGAAATTATCAAAAAATGTTTACACTTGTAATCCAGTTAAAATAGTCCATAAATTTCACTCACATCTCACAACTTTATACAAGACAAACAATGAATTTAATCCTACAGAGCCTGAATCCTTCTTCTCAAAAATAACCTTACCTGAATTATCTCAGAATCAAAAAAGCAGTTTGGATGAGCCTATAACTATAGATGAAGTTGCTAACGCCATAAAAGACCTAAAACTTAACAAAAGACCAGGCCCAGACGGCTACTCAGCTTTATACTATAAAACTTTCTCAGAAATACTCTCTCCCATTCTCACTGAAACTTTTAACAAACTTCTAGATGGACATTCTTTTCGGCAAGAAACACTAATGGCAATTGTTTGTATGATCCCTAAACCCCTTTCTGATGATACTTCCTGTGTGAATTATCGGCCTATCTCTCTGTTAAACCTCAATATTAAATTATTAGCAAAAATAATAGCAAAACGCCTCAATAGCATTATAGGAAAATTAATACATAGAGATCAAGTAGGCTTCATGCCAAATAGACAGGCAGGCGATAATATACGCAGGGCAGTGTTATTGGCACATATTGCTAAAAAACGGAAAATCCCTTTATGTTTTCTATCTCTCGATATTAAGAGGGCATTTGACACAGTATCCTGGCAATATATGCAATATTCATTACAAAAATGGGGTTTTGGACCCCACTTTTTAACATGGATCAAAGCATTATATAATAAACCCAAAGCCTATATAAAATATGCTGGATACAAATCTGATGCCTTTAATATCGTAAGAGGTACCCGACAGGGTTGCCCATTATGTCCCTTATTATTTGCCCTTATACCCGAACCCATGGCCCAATACATCAGAACAATCCAAACTATAACTGGCATTGAAGTAGGAGGTATTACACACAAATTATGTATATTTGCAGACGATATATTACTTTTTCTATCATCACCACAGGTCCTAACTTAATACCAGCTCTTGATGGATTTGCAGCCCTATCCGGCCTTATGATTAATCCTAAGAAATGCCTAGTACCTAATATTTCACTCACAAACATGGAATTGATCCCGGCTAGGGCTGCACTCTCATTCACATGGGCAGAAAAATCAATCCCATATCTTGGAATTCATTTAACAGCATCCCATTCTGACTTATTCTCAACCAATTATCCTCCTGTATTAAGACAGATCACAAATCTAATAAAACAATGGTCGCAACTTCCTTTATCCTGGATAGGGAAGATTAATGCAATCAAAATGACTATTCTACCCAAATTGCTTTATCTATTCAGAGTCCTCCCTATTCCAATTCCTTCCTATTTTTTGAGAATAGTACAAAAAAGAGCAACTTCGTTTATATGGGGCTCTTCTAAACCACGTATACCTATACACACACTACATCTTCCCAAAAATAAATGAGGCCTGGGATACCCTAATTTTACTAACTACTACAGAGCAGCACATTTGGCCAGTCTGTCCAAATACCATGCAAAACAGGAAATCCCATTATGGGTATTTATAGAGGCTTCAGAAAATGACCCTCTATTAATATCAAATTTATTATGGCTTGATCCTAAAAACCGCTTTAAAATTCAAAATCCCATAACTAAACACTTCTTATCTCTCTGGGATAAACTAAAAACCAAATATCAGTTACAATCTCCACACAATCCTCTCCTTTCTTTTATCAGAAATCCGGCCTTTTATCCGGCATGGATCTACCCAAATTCTTTTAAAGCTTGGACAACATCAGGCATTCAGACACTAAATGACTTCATAGCATCTAAATCATTCCTTTCATTCCCATCGCTTAGAGAAAAATATGATCTACCAAACTCTGAGATATTTAGATATCTCCAAATCAAAAATTTCTATACACCATTCCTAAAGGGGGATACACCATTATCCCAATTATCCATTTTTGAATCAATCTATACAAAAGATCCATTTGCTAAAGGTACAATTTCATCACTTTATAATCAATTATATGGAGTAGCAAATCTTAATAGACCCTCTTACGTTCGGAGGTGGGAGGAGGACCTGGGACGAACTTTAGAAGACACGGACTGGTCTAACATATGGCTCACATCTAAGTCATCTTCACCCAACATCTTAGCACTGGAGACAAATTATAAAGTCCTAACTCGCTGGTACCTTGTACCCGCTAGAGTGGCAAAATATTCACCTAATACCTCAGCTCTTTGTTTTCGAGGATGCCCAGAAATAGGCACACATTTACACATATGGTGGACGTGCCCAGTAATCCAAACCTTCTGGAAGGAAGTCTTCGTGATTGCATCTAAAATATTTAAAAAAATAATACAACCAGATCCATATTTAACTTTACTTAATCTAAAACCGGAATGGTTAACACTCTCTCAATTCAAACTTATGATCCAACTAATAACGGCTGCAAAACAAACAGTGGCCAAGGCATGGAAATTTCCTACATTGGTACTAGCAGAAACAATTCACAGAATGAATAATACAATGTCCCATGCAAAAATGGTAGCCATCGATCAAAATCAAATTCCAAAATTTGAAAAACTTTGGCATCCTTGGATAAAACAACAGTTCCTGTCAAACTTCAATGACTCTGTCCTGTTGCCATGGTAACAGATTAAATGACTTACAGAGACACCCATTCCAAGGCTTCAAAGAGAACTAAAAAGAATAATAAACTGACGAGCGCGACAACCTTGTGGACCATACCTCTACCTTTCAACCCTTTTTCTTCTTTCTCTTTCCTTTTCTCCACCTTACGATTAAAGCTCATTATCAGAATTTATTTGACCTATATACACTCTACTTGTAAACAATATGAATAGTAGGTATAAATCATTTAAATACCTACAAAAGTAACTAAGGAAATGATATATATCTTTAATTTAGGTTTACGTGAACCCAAAAATTTTATATTTGAAATTTCATCATATTTACCTATATAAACCCTACTGTAAAACAATGAGCTTACTTTATAGATCCTTGTAAACTTACTTTATGTATCTTTATAACATTGTATACTCAATAAACTTCTTTTGACAAGGAAAAATGGCCTTTTATAGGTAAAACAGGCATGTTTAAAACCATAAAAAAAATACACAACTCTGGAACTTACAAAGTTCAACTTTTATAAAGTGAAGGCAATATCAGACATGAGTATGTACAAACTGTGTTTGATATTGCGTTCAGCAGATGAGGTGATGTCACCCCTGTAAAAGCCAAATTTAGAAGATGCACACAAATTGCCTAATGTCAACGTGTGCTAGCTGCCATTATGGGGGATCAATGGACGTGTTTTTTGGGTGCAACCCCTTCCTCTCAGCTACTTTATTATCAAGGAAGGGCTTGCACCCACAAAACGCGTACATTGATCTCCCGTGATGGCAGATAGCACATGTTGACACACTGTGTGCATCTTCTAAATTTGGCTTTTAACATACGTAAAAAATTATTTTAAAAAAAAGAAGAAATGTAGGGATATCTGGATGTTTTAGATTCTCCCTAAAACATCAATGATGTTCTTCATTTTGTTTTGAACATGATTGAGGTTTTGCTTTGTTTCCTAAATCTCGATTACACCCCATTATCTCCCCAATGAGGATCTGGGCACTTTCACTAGTGAAATGACATTCCTCTTCCACAACATCCTGGTCACCTACAAAAAAAACAAACAAAACACACCATGTATTATAAATATGCAGGCATCCATCTCTTACCTGAGGCTGTGGTTGCAGACACTCACCTGTTGTGGTGACAATTACTACAACGTCTCCCTTCTCCTCCTCTAGTTGGGTTTGGGGGATTTCCCCTTCTTACTGAGGTGGGGGGTCCCTGGTGTCCTCCGAGTCTTTTCTCCCCTATGTGAACAAAAATAGGTATACTTAGCACACAGATATTTGATGGCAGAAATAGGAATATGAAACATTGCTTGGATGTGGGGTACAATTGTCTGTTTTGGCAGAGTTCCAAGCTGAAGATTATTTTTTGTCCTTTGTAAAGCTTGAATACTTACCTGTTTTGTGCAAGTTTCACAGATGGAGACACCCCTATAATATTTACTGGAGCCCCCTAATAAAAAGGGTGTTCTGGTGTCCCACACTAGTGCTCCAGGGTCCAGATGTGTAAAGAGCTACTGAGTGTCCTCTCCTTACACAGAATCTAGTTTGCATTTCATTCTAGTTACAAACCCATCTAGACATCAAACTTTTTTTTAATAGAAGTAGGCCAAAAAAAACGGCATTGAACTGCATCTGGACAAAACATTGTATTTTAGTGGCCGAACAAACAATGTTTCCTACGAACGATTAACGTGCCCATGAACATGAAATTTGCCTTTTTAAACTGTACAACAGTAAAGAAAAGCACATGGAGCAGCACGAACGTAATAAAAAGAAAGAATAGGAACACAGGACAACTACTTACTTTTTTGCACCACTTTCCTGATCCTTGTATACTGATCGTGCTCCCTTAATTTGAGGTCTGACCACCGTTTCCTCAGTTGATCCTTGGATCGTCATACCTAAAAATTCCTGTGCAGACTCTTTACAACTTTAGCCATGATCTTGGCCTTTCAGACATTTGGGTTTGGGTGAGGTCCATGCTTCCCGTCATAGTTGGCCCTCTTCAATATGTCCACCATCTCTACAAAGGCCATATTTGATGCCTTAAATCTTCTCTTCCGGGATCGTAAAGTTTCTGGCTCCGGGCTTTCCTCCTTCTCCTCGTTGCTGCTATTATCACGCACCTGTTGTCTCTCTGCCATGTGCTCTACCCCACTGCACCAAAAGAGAAGGGGCGGAGAATAGACTAGAAAGAATGTCAGAATACGCAGTGTATATAAAGCATAACACGCGTGCGTCGTACGTACGATCTGTGAGCGAAGGAAGGAGTATTGGAAGCGCCGATCGTGATAACGAAGGTACCATTTTAACTTGGGCCTAAACTGCTTATAGATTGAGGCCTATATTGGGACAAGATTAGGAGAGTTTAGCCTGACATTAGGGTTTGTCTTGTGTTGTGTCTTGCAGAGAAAATGGATCTAGTCAATGATCATGGCTTTATGCCAATATTCATTGATATGTTTAGGGAGCTGCCCTGTCTGTGGCAGGTAAACCACCCACATTATAACAATAAAACAAAGAGGAAGGCAGCACTGGATCAATTGCTGGAATTTGTAAAGCTGGTGATCCCCATGGCAGACATCCCCTATTTGAAGGCCCTAATTGGTGGCATGAGGAGCACTTATCTTAGGGAGCACAAGAAGGGCCAGGATTTCCAGAGATCAGCAGCTGCAGCAGATGACATTTATGTCCCCAGGCTGTGGTACTATGACAGACTGCATTTTCTGGCAGGCCAGACTGAACCCAGGCCAGCACTCTCCAGTCTTCCTTCCACACTTCCTTCCCCCCCAGCTGAGGCTTCCGACGTCCAACCTGGGCCTTCCAGGCAGCAACATGTGGAGGAGCCCAGCTTTGAGCCAGGTATAGCATTTTTCTAAATATTTCTGTTTGTCAAATTAATGATGTTAAATATATGTTAGTTTTGATAACTAATTTATAATTTCACAAAGTGTTTTACATATCATTAGACAGTAGTGGCCACACATGATTGTGACAAGAATGAAAAATGCTGGGGTCAGAATGATAGTCTTTTCTATTTATCAACATTCAGTTTGCAACAGTCATGGGTTGAAAATTGTGTGTGATTGATGAACCAAAAACTAAAACGATGTCCCTTTTTCATACACAGGAAAGTCTCAGCCAGGAGGTGGTGGGGGGAAGTGGCATCCACAAAAAAGTGACAGAAAGAGGAGTAACGTGAAGGAGGGGGCAATTGGCCTATTTATGAAGGCTACTGCGGCCCTCAGAATCCCCCACAGTGTTCAAGAGGACTTTGCCTATATTACAGCCTGCAAAATGCTGGAATTGGAGCAGGTCCAACGCCTAATATGTGAGTATCTCATCTTACAAGCCCTAAATAAGGGGATAAGGGGCCATCTCACAAGCCAAAGCCACGTTTGTGAGTTCAACCATGGTCCTCCTCCACCTCCTGCCACACCTCCAACACCAGAGCCACAGCCTGGAAGGAAGTGTCTAAGGAAGACCACAGAGTGATGGCTCTGGGTTCAGTCTGGTCTGGCAAAAGACGCAGGCTCATGTATGACCACAGCCTGGGGACATAGATGTCACCTGCTGCTGTTCCTTTTCTCTTGTAGTCCTGGACCGGATTGTGCTCACTATTATAATGACTCCTCAGGCCACCAATTTTGACTGTAAAATTATTGATGTGTGCCCTGGGGTACAAAGGCTTCGCTAATTTCACCAGTTTATCCAGCATTGCCTTCCTCCTTATTTTGTTATGACCCAGAATAAATGGCTATTTATTTTTCACATATACTTGCCTATGTGTTTTACTTCAAAAAGGACAGTTTGTTAGGAGGCAGGTACATTTCAAAAATACAATGTGAAATTAACAAGGGACACCAACCAATCTCCTTGAAATTCTAAAATACAATATAATAATGGTGGTGTTGTAACTTGACACACAAAACCCACAAAAATAATTATGGAGATCACCAAAAAAAATTAAAAACAATTAACAAAAACAGGAGATCTTGATTAAAAAAACAAACAACAAATTAATAAAAACATAAAACCCCAAAAAATGTTGTTAGATCTGACGAATACAAATATTATATTCATGAAATCACAATAAATAATAAAGAAAGAAGTTTGTGAGAAGTCTGTGTGAATATGAGCAGCAAAACAACTTCATTCTTCTAGCATTATAAAGAAGAAGAGAGTGCGCTGCATTAAACAATTTAAAACATTGTAGCGTGACGAAAGTGCTATATCCATTAAGAACGCTAATTTTACCAGACCGAGCAGTTCTATCTCGGAATTTATTCTGAGCATGCGTGGCACTTTGTGCGTCCGAATTGTCCACACACGGTCGGAATTTATGCGAACGGATTTTGTTGTCAGAAAATTTTATAGCCTGCTCTCAAAGTTTGTGTGTCAGAAATTCCGATGGAAAAAGTCCGATGGTGCCCACACGCGGTCGGAATTTCCGACAACAAGCTCATATTCTGTCGGAAAGTCCAACCCTGTGTACAGGGCATAAGAAGGGTAAAGAGCAATTTGTACCACGTTAGTGTAAAATTGAGAGAATTACCCATTCAAATTCATTTTTGTTCAATGTCTCTACAAATTGCATAAGAGATTCTGCTGTACCTGATCAAAAAATCAAAATGTGATCTATCTACCTGCCTTCCTAAGGCATAGTCCTGAGTTAACGTGTATGCATCCCTCGTCAGTTCCAGGTCTTGAGTTCTAGGTACTCCCTCTCAGGATCTGGACCTTTTTCATTTATATCTCACAGGAGGGAGGCTGGACCCCATTGGAAAACCTGCGAACACACAAGACGCCACAAACATTAACCCCTTCCCTCCAAACCTGGGCAGCTGAGTGCTAACTAAATACACACAGTAGGCAACCTGACTACATGCTCCCTCACCAACCGCTCCCCCCCCAATACTTACCAGAGCCCAATCCAGTGTTGTGAATGGTAGCCTTGGCTTTCCCGGGTCTCCCTCTCCTCGGCTGAGACAAAGCAGCGGGAGACGAGGGACAGGGGGATGTGGCAGAGTCACCTCTGTGCATCTTATAGAGAAACTGAGGCGGCTCTATGGGGTTTAGGTCAAACACGTTTGCTGGCCAATCAAGCACAGTGATACCATGATCATTAAACCAGGTATTTGTACTTTTGGCAGTGTGGGCAGGTGCCAAGTCCTGCTGGAAAATGAAATCACCATCTCTATAAAGCTGGAGACTTTGTCACTCATCCAAGTATCTTTCTTCATTCTATTGAGTGTCAAGGACACATACCCCATCGCATTTAGATACATGGGTAGCTCAGTTACTTTAATCCAGTCACCATGGTGATGTGTCAAGGTAGATGCTGACTGCCCAAGAACAAGACTCAAGATGTGAAACCACCCTCTTCTATTACTATAATCTAATAACCACAGTGCTATGTAGTCTGTGACAGGTGTTTATTGTAGGCTTTAGGACATCACGCTTCCTGTAATTTCTTTTTTAATGCACATATTTGTGTACTTTTTACTGTTTTATCAGTAAGTGAAATTGCGTAGTTTGTGTACGGTTCAGAAATTACTTGTTCAGCTCGTATACATTTTGTCTCCTATTTTCTGTTTCTCTGTGCTAGTTTGATGTCTTTTAAGAATGCTGAGTAATGAAGCTGATGTATGTTCTTAACCTTTTGCCAAGACTGCAGCTCTCGGTCATACCTGTGATCCACTGTATTATCTTCAAATCATTAACTTGAACTAAAATGAAAATACAAGGTCTCTGCCGCTTGCTCTTCAGTGATGGCTACCATTAATCTACTTGATAAAAATCTGCTTCACTAAAATGAATAAGTAACTAGAGCAGATGGCCTTAATGGAACAATGCAATAATATAAGTTTATAAACCTGCATGCAACAGCTTACTAAATTGCCTCTTCTAGTTTTTAGAACAGTGATTCTCAAACTGTGTGCCGTGTGAGATTTGCAGGTGTGCGGTGGGAGTTTTGAAAAATATTTAAAATTTACTAGCATTTTGAAACCTTGAACATATCAAAATTTAATGGTAAATCAATGTCGCAAAAGTTAAAGTAACCTATATAAAAATGCAATCTGTCAGTCTGTCATTTATTGGTCCCTTTCGTAATGTGTGATTTGTGCAAGGATCTCGGGAAAACCCGATCGCTCGAATTGTAATATGAGACCATGTAGAGTGTATTATTCCTGCGCTACCATGTAGTAATTAGAGTGGTGGGGGGAGAAGCAGCTTGCACCAGATGGGGTCCAGCCTGGCCCCTGATAAAAATGTAAGCTAGCGGGTGGGTATGGTGCTGCGCTAATCCATATAGATACACAAATGTATAAGTGCAATCGTGCTAGAGTATTGCTGAGTCAGGAGCTAATCACCTGCACTGGGTATACAATGTGTGTTAAACTTGACAAACAATAAGAGTATAAGTGTGCTGTGCCCAGTCAGGGAAATATAAATAAATGAATAGGTGGAAATAACTGGACTATAAAAAATGCAGTATATAAACATCAACATGAGTGTTATAAAAACATGCAGTGTCAAACTTCGCATATAGTGCAAAAATAAATAAGTGAGTGACTAAAACATTGATCACACAAAAGAAACTTCCTCAAAATCAAAAAGTGCAATATTACACTGTACGTCCGGAGAGATCACAATACCCGTGACGAATGCAATAAAGTGTGCAGTGCAAACAATAAGTGCTCAAAATTGTCAAAAGACATTAATACAGTTCAAGAAAAAGTGACTTGTGCAGCAGCAAAATCTCCAATGCTTCATCAAACGTGCCAAACAGTGAGATAGCGCGGGCAGCAACTGGAGTCTAGCGTCACTCGCTTAAATAAGTGGAGAATGTGAAGTGTATAGGTCAATCCTCTTCATGCCCCCTGATGAAGCCACGTGACCCGTGACGCCACGCGTAGGGACAGGCACCTTCCACTGTCAGCAGTGTACCTGCTCGCCGCTCGTTTGGTTTTATGTACCCTCTGCCGTTTCACTGTGTGAGTACCCTTGTTTTTATCTGTGAATAAAGCCTATATGTTTTAAAATACTACACTAAATGGCATCCTTGTTTCTCCTTTGGCCGTCATGCCCCCTGTGGACCTGAGGCATAGAGAGAGATAATCCGGGACCCAGGACCAACCCCCACAGGAGCTACCATAAGCGGTGTACTGCCTTATGCTGTAACCTCAGTGTAATGAAGTAAGGGGCCATTATCCACCAGTGTAGGATTGCTGCATGAAGAGGATTGACCTATACACTTCACATTCTCCACTTATTTAAGCGAATCCAGTTGCTGCCCGCGCTATCTCACTGTTTGGCACGTTTGATGAAGCATTGGAGATTTTGCTGCTGCACAAGTCACTTTTTCTTGAACTGTATTAATGTCTTTTGACAATTTTGAGCACTTATTGTTTGCACTGGACACTTTATTGCATTCGTCACAGGTATTGTGATCTCTCCGGACGTACAGTGTAATATTGCACTTTTTGATTTTGAGGAAGTTTCTTTTGTGTGATCAATGTTTTAGTCACTCACTTATTTATTTTTGCACTATATGCGAAGTTTGACACTGCATGTTTTTATAACACTCATGTTGATGTTTATATACTGCATTTTTTATAGTCCGGTTATTCCCACCTATTCATTTATTCATTTATTTATATTTCCCTGACTGGGCACAGCACACTTATACTCTTATTGTTTGTCAAGTTTAACACACATTGTATACCCAGTGCAGGTGATTAGCTCCTAACTCAGCAATACTCTAGCACGATTGCACTTATACATTTGTCTATCTATATGGATTAGCGCAGCACCATACCCACCCGCTAGCTTATGTAATATGAGACCGTTCCATTTTTTTTGTTCCGTATTTCAACTTAGGAGCCTCGACCTCAATCTGATTTGCTTAGAAAGCTGGCATGTCCTTCACTTAAAATTTAAAAATAAACAAGTTCTTCACCACAAAAATTGTTAAATCTTTTTAGGTGTGTTGTGAAAATGTTTAGATCATTTTGGTGCGCCGCAAGAAAAAAAAGTTTGAGAAACACTGCTGTTTAGAAGAAGGTAGTGTACATGTTTCAATTGATCCAAATCATAGTATAGCTAGTTATAAACATTACTGAACAGGTCCAGTTGAATGTGAGTGATAATTTGCCATTCATCCAAGGGTCTTTCACATTCCTAATGCGTTTTTGGATCTATATGCATAGCCCAATAGGTCTGCAATTCAGGATTTAGCAGTCTTCCTCCACCTTAAGGCAAAGTGATATTACTTTGTCTGAAATGTGCACCTCATGGTCATCAAAGTGGACAGCTGGTACTTAGGAGGCCATCTGCGCCTCACTGGGACTACTTTCCCTAAACAGGGGTTGAATCCTTGAACACCAACATATAAATGCCATGTTAACATCTTTCCCCCCAGCTATTTTACAATTCATATCTTTAGCTTTGTACTGCAAACAATCCACGCCAGTCACAACATGCAGACTGGGTTATGGAAGCAGAAAAGGGTATTTTCACAAACCTGTTCTTGGACAATCAGCATCTACCTTGACACACTGCATGCCACCATGGTGATTGGACTAGGGTTACCCTTGTGTCTTGGGTGTTCCAGACGCCCAAGAGAACTGAACTTGGATGAATGATGTACACTTGATGGTGTGGGGGATGTTTCCTTGGCACACTTTGGGCCCCATAGTACCAACTGAGCATCGTTTTAAATGCCACAGCCTACCTGCGTATTGTTGCTGACCATGTCCATCGCTTTATGACTACAGTGCACCCATCTTCTAATGGTTACTTCCAGCAGGATAATGCACCAAAGCTCAAATCATCTCAAACTAGTTTCTTGAACATGACAATGAGTTCACTGTACTCCACTGTCAACAGATCTCAATCCAATAGAGCACCTTTGGGATGTGGTGGAATGAGAGATTTGCATCATGGATGTGTAGCTGCCAAATCTGCAGCAACTGCGTGATGCTATCATGTCAAGATTTCCAACACCTTGTTGAATCTATGCCATGAAGAATTAAGGCAAGGACCAATGCATAAAGACATGGATGAGCGGATTTGGGGTGGAGGAACTTGACTGGTCCTGAGTCCTGACCTCAACCCAATAGAATACCTTTGGGACGAGTTAAAGCGGAGACTGAGAGCCAGGCCTTCTCGTCCATTTCAGTGCCTAACCTCACAAATGTGCTTCTGGAAGAATGGTCAAACATTCCCATAGACACACTCCTTAACCTTGTGGACAGCTTTCCCAGAAGAGTTTAAGCGATTATAGCTGCAAAGGGTGGACCACCTCGGTATTGAACCCTACGGACGAAAACTGGGATGCCATTAAAGCTCATGTGCATGTAAAGGCAAGTGCCCCAATACTTTTGATAATATAGTGTATATTTGAATAGGATATGGATAATTTCTTGAATCCCTAAAAGGTCAGGACAGTACAAATACCCCCTTAAATGACCCCTTTTTGGAAAGTAGGCGTCCAAACTATTTAGAAAGAAGCATGGTGAGTTTTTTGAAATTGTAATTTTTTTGTAAATTTTTTGGAGAATGAAGAAATTAAATATTTTTTTTTTATTTTCACTAATTTGTCATTTGTACCACTTTTCCTGACCAGGCTATTTTTTGCGATACGGCACTGTGTTGCTTTAACTGACAATTATGCAGCCGTGCAATTCTGTACCCAAATAAAATTCAGGTCTTTTTTTTTTTCCCCACAAACAGAGCTTTCTTTTGGTGGTATTTGATCACCTCTGCGTTTTTTAAATTTTTTTTTTTTCACTATAAACAAAGACATCTATTTTTTTAAAAATATATAATTTTTACTTTCTGCTATAAAACATTCTCAATAAAAAGTAAAAAAAATCAAATTTCTTCGTCAATGTAGGCGAATTTGTATTTTGCTACGTATTTTTGGTAAAAAAAAAAAAAAATCCCAAAAAGCATATTTTGGTTTGCGCAAAAGTTAAAGCATCTACAAGCTATAGGATAGATTTAGGGACTTTTTATTTTTTGTTTTCACTAGTAATGGCGGCGATCCGCAATTTTTAGCGGGACTGCGACATTGCAGTAGACAAATCTGATACTTAGTGACACTTTTTGGGGACCTTTGACACCAATACAGTGATCAGTGTTAAAAAAAAAAAAAAAATGACAAGAAGAGAAGAACAGATTGATCGCCCACTTGAATCCAAAAGATGCTGTAGAAATCTTTTTGTCATGAGCCAGACAAAATTGCAAAGATGATCAGTTGACGTGTTTCACACGAAAAGAACCGTGCTTGTTCACAATGAAATGCTCACAATACAAGCTATTTAAAGGCATATATCAAATCAAACACCTAACACAAAACACCTGTAGTTAAAGAACAATCGACACAAAACTTTACCGACATAAAAACATTTCTTAAATGCTAAAACATCTGATCACAAAATAGTCAAAACAAAAAATAGACAATGTAAACAAGAAATGTATTAAAAACAAAAATGGAAAAATTAGCGAAAAAACATGTATATATATCATTATAAAGTACACATATCACTGTATAACAAATTAAGTCTATTATGTCAATACTTATTATTAAAGACTTTTTTGGAAACTGTTCAAGGATAAGAGGAAACAATAAGATGCTAAACCATATACATGATGGAAAGAATGTGCATACACATGAAAATCAACCATGTCCACATATATATAAATCACGTGGAGGCAAAATATTGTGTATATAAATGCATGTACATCGCAAATATTCCACACAGAACCACCCTAGAAAGCAACCAAAAGCACTCGCTTTTCAAGGGAAAAAATAAAATGAAAAGCAACCTAAATCGCTCGCTTTTCAAGGGGAAAAAAGCTTATATTGAAAAACAACCAAAATCACTCGCTTTTTAAGGGGAAGAAAAAAATGAAAAGCACCCAAAATCACTCGCTTTTCAAAGGAGGGAAAAACACAAAAAAAATGAATAATGAAAAGCAACCAAAATCACTCGCTTTTGAAGAGGAGAAAAAAAATTTAAATCACACAAAGCAAGGAATGATGAAGCAAGGGCAAAAAACAAACACCCCTACACCCCCTCTTTTACCTCCATGATGGAGAGGAACTAATCATAGTAATGAGTAATGTCCCACTCAAAGTTCATTCCAAACGGAATGCGAGTCTTAAAATAGAAAATCCAAAAAACGTCTCTTTTTACAGAGAAGTCTAAAGACATCACCACCCCGCTTGGGTGTATGAACCTTCTCTATGATTTGCACACCAACAGCCGAAGTATTGCCTTCATTAAATTGATTAAAATGGCTACATTGGTGGATAATTTCTTTTTATATATTATATATATATATTTATATATATATCTATCATGTTCCTGTCTCTGAGGCGTCTTGTGGTGCGACCAATGTACTGTACATTACAGATGGTACATGTAATGATATATATTACATAACGGGTGTTGCAGTTATAAAAAGATGTTAATTTATGTTTACCATTAGAGTATGAACATACAACAATCCCCTTAGTAATATGGGCAAAGCAGGAACAGTCACACCACAACTATTGGCCTTGCAATGCAACCAAGTGTGTGTGACTTGATTTTATTTGATTTGAAGGCACTTGGTGAGAGAGTTTCCCAAAGTGGGAGCATGTCTGGAAACAAATTTGATACCATCTTTCAGTAAATTGGCACAAATCCGATCCTCAAATAGGATCAGTAAATACCTGTGAACAATTGTCTTAATGCCATTAAATTCCTGACTGAACGAAGTACTGATGGTGGGTCTCCCTCTGTTTCTTGTTTTTACCAATATGGTTATGTTTTAGGAAGTCGTTCCCATTTTTAGCATTAGTAAAAGAAACTGCTCTATCGAGAATGTATCTAGGGTACCCCCTTTGCAACAAACTAGTATATAGGGCATGTCGCAGGATCATTACAGATTCTGCGAATCCTAAGAAACTGGCCTACAGGAATACCTCTGATGTGTCGGATGGACAGATCTGGCCATCAGCAAAGTATTTCCTGAAAGAGGTTTCCTGTAGAGTCCAGTACGTATTGAACTACCTCGACCACACTAAACATCAAGTAATTTAATTTCATATTTGTTCACAGAGCCCAGAGATACTTCAAAAATTCATCCAAAAGCTATGTCCATAATGAAAATTAAATCGTCTATGTAGCGAAAAAAATGTTTTTCATCAAAAGTCATTACGGATTAGAAGAACCATATATATGGAGATGCTCCCACCATCATATATATATATATATATATAGGCCAATGATGGCGAAAATGTAGTGCCCATCGCTGCTCCACACTTTTGAAAGAACCATTCACCATCAAAAGAAATTATGTTTTAAAAGGTATTCCAAAACATCCAGAATAAACATTTTTCTTTCTAGGCTGCAGGAAACGTCACGTGTGAGGAAAAAAAACTAACCGCTACTAAAACTTGGGTATGTGGAATACTAGAATAGGGGGTAGAAACATCGCAGGTGACCCAGAGTGAACGATCTTCCCATCCGGTGTCACTTGCCATGTTTAACAAATGATTGGTATCTTTTAGATAACTGGGGAGATTGACCACCAGAGGTTGTAGCACACACATCAAGCCACTGACCCAATCTTTCATTAAGAGAATTGATACCAGAGATAATAGGCCTCCCATGCAGGGGGTCCAACCCCTTGTGGGTTTTAGGTAAATAATGAAAGATTGGTGCAACTGGAAAGTCAGGGATTAAATTAGCTGCAGTTTTATTATCAAAAATACCTAAATATATCCCCTCGTTTACTACAGAGGTTACAATCTTTTAAAATTAACTTCTTAGTGGGATAACTTTTTAATCTTTCATAGATCTCATCATTGGAGAGCTCTCTCTCTCTGCTTCCGATCTATACGCATCTGCATTCAATATCACCACTAAACCTCCCGAATTTTTAATGACGATGGAGTCGTCATCTTCCAAATGCCTCAAAGCCTTTCTTTCACTGCCTGAAAGATTATCACAATTGGTGCATGTCAACCGATATGTTAGATGCTAATGACAAAAGATCTCTTTGAATTAATTTTTGGAACTTGTCCATCTCGGAACAACGTGCACCAATTGGATAAAAATGAGAATTCGTTTTAAAGCAGCCTGAAGTGCCGTCAGGGAATGTAAGGTTACTGAGCCTTTTCAGAAGCTTCATGAGACAAATCCTCCAAATCATTTAAAGCACACAGTTCTCTAAATGAGAATTGTACAGTGGTATCAAGAGAACTATGTACATCAGCAGACTCATATGTGCAACCAAGATCAATATGATTATCATTAAAATGATTTTTTTTTTTATTGTTAAATTTCTAATAAACTTATGTCCAAAAGAGTATCAAATTGTTGAAATGTCTTTGGGGACAAAAATTAAGGCCTTTAGACAATAGGGAAGTCTCATGAGGGGATAAAGACCTATCAGAAAGGTTCAAGACATTGCAGATACCTACTTCATCTTGCGGGGACAGTCTGTAGTGGATAACGATTGGAACCACCGCTGGTGTCCCTGTTTGCGTCCCCTTCTTGTTTTCTTGGAGCACAGTCTTTTTGTTTCTTGGAGCACTTGCTCTCCTGTGCCTGTTTTTTTGGAAAATTGGGTGTGCTGCTTCCATCAGTGCATCTGCCCTCTGAAGAGCGTGTAATGGGGAAATCCAAATCAGAGGTAAGTACAGGATCTTCTGTAAACTCAGTGTCCGTGTCAGAAAATCTGACATGTTTCCTGGATGTATTACCCCAGTTTCGTTTGCGCTTCCAAACATAAACAGTATTAGTATCATAATCCAGCTTATCCCTGAACATTTGATCTTTTTTGGTTTCAATAATGTCCATTTCTAGTTTGTTTAGACCAATGGTTCTCAACTCCTGTCCTCAGGACCCACTAACAGGCCAGGTTTGCAAGATAACTGAAATACATCACAGGTGATATAATTTGCTGCTCGTGATTGCAGTATTCTAGTCTGCATCTCCCCAAGGTAATACTTAAAATCTGGCCTGTTGGGGGGTCCTGAGGACTGGAGTTGAGAACCACTGGTTTAGACGCTCATTTAAAAATTTGTCTAAATCGGTGAAATCAGCCGTACTCTGAAAAGGCTTAATTTCCTCCTGAAGAGTCAGGATATCGGATTGCAGCTTGTTAATTTCAATTTCCTTTGATGAAATAATGATTTTCATATGTAAAGTCACAAAATACCAACCTAATCGTTCTCTTCGCTCCTCCCAAGACCTCCTGCTCTCAAACTCCCTTGTCACCTCATCCCATGCTCGCCTTCAGGACTTCTCCAGAGCCTCCCCATCCTCTGGAATGCTCTACCCCAATCCGTCCGTTTTTCTCCTACTTTATCCACTTTCAGACGATCCCTGAAAACTCATCTCTTCAGAGAAGCCTATCTGGCCCCCACCTAACAACTGTACATTTATCTTCTCAATCAGCACATCACCCACAGTTATTACCTCTTGTATCTTTTGACCTTCCCTCTTAGATTGTAAGCTCTAAGGAGCAGGGCCCTCTGATTCCTACTGTATCAAAGTGTATTGTATTTGTACTGTCTACCCTCAAGTTGTAAAGCGCTACGTAAACTGTTGGCGCTATATAAATCCTGTATAATAATAATAATAATAAGTAAAGTAGAACAATTGGACAATGTATCAGTCCATCTCTTTTTATGTTCATCATCACAAAGTTCAAAACTAGGAAACTTTTTTATACGGAGACCCCGTGGGATCCACTCCAAAGCTACAATTTTGTCTGGCTCATGATAATAAAGAAATTTCTACAGCATCTTTTGGATTCAAGTGTGTGATCAATCTTTTCTTCTCTTCTTGATATTGCCTATGGTGATGAGTCGGGATTAGCACTTTGGATCAGGTGTGTCCATTTTTTGCCTGAAGCTGTGTGTGCACCCTTGTTCTGTTTCCTAAAAAAAATGCACTGACACTGTATAAATGACACTGGCAGGAAGGGTTTAACATCAGGCAATCAAAGGGTTAACTGTGTTTCCTATGAGTGTTTTCTTACTGTGGAGGGGACACATCTGTTTCTCTCCAGCGAGCGATTGCGGGCTGCCGCAGGACCTGCTGATTGGGTCTAGCTGTGTCCAATCACAGTGGGAGCGCGGCTCTGGCGCGCACAAGAATCAGGTACAGGTATGCGGTGATGCTTTTCTCTGCACCTGTGGAACGAATTATACTACCTTTATGCCCACTGATCGTGACCCATTAAACTGGAGGTCCAAGGGATTAAAGCAGGTGGCAAAGAGGCAATTAGGGATGAGCCGAACACCCCCGGTTCGGTTCGCACCAGAACATGCAAACAGGCAAAAAATTAGTACGAACAAGTGAATACTGTTAAAGTCTATGGGACATGAACATGAAAAATCAAAAGTGCTAATTTTAAAGGCTTATATGTATCAATGCAAAAAAACATGTATCAATGCAAAAAAAGTTTTAGAAAATGCTTTTTTCAGGAGCAGTGATTTTAATAATGCTTTAAGTAAAACAATAAAAATTAAATATTCCTTTAAATATAGTGCCGGGGGGGGGGGGTGTCCTTAGTATGCCTGTAAAGTAGCACATTTTCCCTGTGTGTAGAACAATACCGCAGCAAAATGACATTTCTAAAGGAAAAAAAAAGTATTTTTAAACTGCTCACGGCTGTAATAAATTGTCGGATTCTGGCCAATAGAGATAAAAATTATTGAAAAAAACGGCATGGGTTCCCACCAGTCCATTACCAGGCCCTTTGGGTCTGGTATGAATATTAAGGGGAACCCCGCACGAAATTTAAAAAAGTGGCGTAGGGAACCCCCCAAAATCCATACTAGACCCTTACCCGAGCGCACAACCTGGCAGGCTGCAGGAAAGGGGGGATAAGAGCTGAACCATACCAGGCCACATGCCCTCAACATGGGGAGGATGCTTTGGGGGTCCCTCCAAAGCACCTTGTCCCCATGTTGATGGGAACAAGGTCCTCATCCCCACAACCCTTGCCTGGTGGTTGTGGGGGTCTGCGGGCAGCTTATCAGAATCTGAAAGCCCCCATTAACAAGGGGACCCCCAGATCCCGCTACCCCCTATGTGAATGGGTATCTGGGTATTGTACCCCTACACATTCACCAAAAAGTGTCAAAATAGTAAAAATGACAGACAATTTGGGGTAAGTCCTTTAAATAAAAATTGTCCCGCGATGTCCATTCATCTTCGATCACAGCGCCCAATGGCCTGAGAAAAAAAAACGCAACAATTCCGCCTCCATGGGAAGCTCCTGACTGAAGCCTCTTCGTAATGACAGCTGTTATATAACTGAGGGCGGAGCCACCCGGTGACCTAAATGGGTGACCCCGCCCCATCTGACGCTGCGTGACAGAGGAAGGCGGGGTTATCTGTTTATGTCACCGGGTGGCCCCGCCTTCCTCTGACTTCACGTGGTGGACGTCACTTGTCTGTCATTTCTACCATTTTGACACTTTTTGTTTGAATGTGTAGGAGTACATTGTACCCGATACCTATTCACATGGGGGGGCAGGGATCTGGGGGTCCCCTTGTTAAAAGGGGCTCCCAGATTCCGATAAGCTCCCGCTTGCAGACCCCAACAGCCACAGGGCAAGGGTTGTGGGGATGAGGCATCCTCCCCATATTGAGGGCATGTAGCCTGGTACAGTTCAGGGGGTGCTCTCTAGTCCCCCCCCTTTTTTCTTGCAACCTGCCAGGTTGCGTGCTCGGATAGAGGGTCTGGTATGGATTTTGGGGGGACCCCCGCGCATTTTTTATTTTTTTTTGTTTTGGTGCGGGGATTCCCTTAATATTCAAACCAGACCCGAAGGGCCTGGTAATGGACCGGGGGGGGAACCCATGCCTTTTTTTTTTTTCAATGACTTTTATCTATATTGCCGGGATCCGACAATTCATTACAGCCGCAAGCAGTTTTAAATGTTTTTTCCTTTAGAAATGTCATTTTGCTGTGGTACTGTTCTAAACACAGGAAACAGGCATATTAAGGACACCCCCAGGCACGATATTTAAAGAAATATTTCATTTTTGTTTCACTTTAAGCATCATTAAAATCACTGCTCCTGAAAAAAACGTTTTTTAAAACTTTTTTTTTTTTGCATTGATACATGTCTCCTGGGGCAGGACCCGGGTCCCCAAACATTTTTTATGGCAATAACTTGCATATAAGCCTTTAAAATTAGCACTTTTAATTTTTCATGTTTGTGTCCCATAGACTTTTTAACGGTATTCGCTTGTTCGTAGTAATTTTTTGCCTGTTCGCATGTGTTCTGGTGCGAACCGAACCGGGGGTGTTCGGCTCATCCCTAATTGCCTCCTAACCCCTTGGACCTCCAGTCCAACGGCTTTTGAATTTCATAGCTCCATGTCAGCCATATCCGGTAAATAACTAGATACAAGGGTGGGATGCTGCTAAATGTAGTTAACATTGCCGGGTCAATGCAGTAGTGAGAGATAAACGTGTGCATGCACGACCAGGTTGCTGCCTTGCATCTGACTTCTGGAGATATCCCACATGCGTCTGCCCATGACATTGAAACCCTCCTCATGGAGTGAGACGTTATTCTCTCTGGAGGTGCCAACCCCTTATCCTTAGATGCAAAGGTGACTGTCTTTACGAGCCAGGCGGCGATGATCCTGCTGGAGGCCTTATATCCTTTTTTGCGAGCAGGGAGTCCAAGATTCTGATGCCAGAGGTTGCTTCAATGTTTCATTTTCCACATCCAGTAGGCTGACTTGTCTGTCTTCCCGGAAATAGGTGGGCAGCACTATCTCCTGACTTAGGTGAAATTTGGTAGAATAGAAAAACGCATATTGGAGAGTCTGAAGGGCTGTACACCCCAAATAATTGAAAAATTGAGGGATTCCCCCAAGGGTTTTCTAGCAGCTAGGTAGGTATTCTAATCAAAAAAGTTTATAATATTGATAAAAAAAATTTGGACAAAATTAATACAAGAATGGTAATCGGATTTAAAATGAGTTCTGGCTACAGGTGTGTACAATCATTTTCCATTACAGCTGTCAATTATTACACATTACAACTATCAATTTACAGTACATTGCAAGAATATCCACATGAAAACCCCAACACGTTTCAACCTATACGGTCTTCAGGGTTTTTTTTTTGGCTCTAAAAAGATATCAAAACATCCCGTATGTTGAGTACCTTGAGTATTCTGTGAGCATTTGTGCATGTGCTATATTGGTAAATTGATAATTACCGCTCAGGAAATGGATCTCTACCCTATAGCCATAAGTTGTTTAAAAAGATCCCAGCGGTCCAAAAATCTCCACACGCCGTTCCCACCTCCTCAAGATGAAGCCTTGTCCAGAAGGCTTGCAAGGAGCCATACATGTCGACCCTCCTGGGATGAGGAAATGTACAGCACCTGTAACGTTTTACAATAATCTCAATGAATTAATCAATGACATGGTAAAAGTTTAGTAAAATAAAAATGATCACTTTGTCCATTTGCAGTACTAGTGGAACATGCTGAGTCTGTTAATGTCCATATATACTGGTTCGTTTGAAATTATATATTTATAGGATACCATTTGGTTTTTGATTCAAGTATTAGTAGTTTTAAATAAGAATCAAATTGGATTTTTTTTATTTTTGATTAAGCACTATTGGAATTTCAAATGTAGAATCCTAATTGGTGTCTATTGTGATGGAAGGGGGGGGGTGAAAGGTTAAGTGTAGGGATTGGGTGTGGGGTGTCTCCTAGTGTGTGGAAAGTGTGTGTGAATGAAAAATTATGATTATGTAGGAGTGAAAATAAGTGCACTGAGAGGAATAACTGCCATGTATATATAAATGGATGCTAGTGTGTAAAAAGTGAGTGAACAAAATATGTGAAAAAAGGGTTTAAAAGTGCAAAATTGTGTAAACCATTCTGTGTAAATAAAAGAATAACCAAGCACAAAAATAGTTACCTTGGCTGACAAGTGTTGCAATTTTAATCTGCCAACAAAGGCACATCACTCTGATGTGCAGAGAAAAGCACCATATCAATTATAATAAAAAATGATAAATATTACTATAGTATCTAATATAAATGGACTCTAGTTCTTATTGAATGAGGTGTTGGCAAAATAGAACATTAGTTCAGCATTCCAAATAAAAGCACTTCTAGGACTGTGATCTTTCATTTGCAGCAGCTCTCCAGGGATCATCTTGGCATCCTCTGGAGGCTGTGCACCTTATATGGTGTCTCCCATATTATGGCCAATTAGCCACAGGTGCCATCCATTTTTCCCCCCTCCCTTGGAGTCCCGGCCTCCATTGAAAAGGCCACTGTGTGGCTCCCTCGGCGTTCTGGATGGCCAAAGCCTCATCCACTGCCGTCACCTCTGCTGCACATGCAAGACGCAGTTACGCCGTGCGTGGTCCATAGACCGCACCCTTGAGCGCCCAGTGGTGATCAAAGAATGCTGCTGGCATAATGACGCTCCCCCCAGTGGCCAAAATTAGCACTGCAGGGAGAGCATAGTAGGCAGGGAGACCCGTGGAGAACCACGTCTCCCTACCTTGCTGGGAAGCCTAACAGAGACCACACCCACCCAGAGAGGCGCAGAAGGGGCCATGAGGAGAGAGGACCATTGAAAAATAAACAATAAAACAATAAAAAGCATTATATATGTATTCACAATGTTGTTTATACAAAAACATGACGATTTTCGGGAACCTGAAGCATGTTAAATATCCAATCTTTCTTTCTATAATGAAGAAATGTTTTAGTTTATCCAAAATAATATTCCTATTATGTTTTTCTGATGCAATTCTTTTGGAAAAGGAGCATGTGAGAAAGTTTAAGAAATGTAAGGGTCTAAACATTTCGCTATTGGGAAGGAAACATTTTTTTTTTCTAACCTGATACAGGATATGCTCATTCATCACCTTGAAAGTTGCTCATTCTGATTAAAAAAAAAATTAAAAATGTAACAATTTACACAATACTTGAATATTAACCGCGACATAACTCGTATTTTAGCTCTCATGCGTTGGAGAGGGGAAGATGGGTGTTTAACCACCCGGAAAATATGAGATTATTGTAAAACATTACAGGTGCTGTACTTTTCCACATCCCAGAAGGGTCCACATGTGTGGCTCCTTGCAAGCCTTCTGGACCAGGCTTCATCTTGAGAAGGTGGGAACGGCTTTTTTGGATCGCTGGGATCTTTTAAAACAATTTATGGCTATAGGGTAGAGTTCCATTTCCTGAGCGGTAATTATCAATTTACCAATATATCACATGCACAAAGGCTATCAGAATATGAGTTATTGAACATATGGGATGTTTTGATATATCTCTTTAGAGCCAAAAAAAACCCCTGAACCGGACCCAAAAACACACGGGACCCTTTTGGAATTCGTGCCGCGGCCGCCCCAGACCTGTGTGAACTGGCTCCATTGAGAGCTGGTCACACTCCCCTGTCATGCAAATTGGATGCGGTAAAAATTGCATTCAATTCGCACATATGTGAATCCGGCCTAAAGGATGCTATTTCTTTAATAGCAATGGGCAGATCCTTGTTAAGGTCAGACACCGGAGCCATCAACCTTTTAAAGGAGTACTTCATTTTTTGAGAAAAATTCAACAAAAAAGGTTAGAGCACCAGGAACCATTTAGTAGAAAGCAATTGTTTATCTTGCTTCCCAGATCAGATTCATTGAACAGGGCATAAAGGAACATTGGTGCAACATTTAGGTCTGAGTATCGAGGAAGACCCTGCAGTAGATGAAGTAATGGTGGAATCCTCTCACTCTTAAGTGAAACAAACTGCCTCTATTTAGAAAATAAACAGGGTTGGGGGAGGGAGGGATCAGCGGAAGCAAAAGAAATATGAGATCCTGAAATTGCCACAGGCGCAAGCAGTTTTGACTTTGACATTTGTGATAAGTACAAAAGCCATTTTTTTTCCTGTACCAGTCTCCATCTTGTTCACAAAAAAGGCCAGGTGTAGGAAATTTGTATTTACAGCCACAGGGTACCTGCCCTTCCATTTTGGTGCGAGACATGTCGCTCACACAGAAAAGGGTATGCACCTTTAAAGAAAAGGAGCTATTCCATCGACCAGCAATAGTCACGCACCTAAGTGGTGCGCTAGGAAGGCTCTGTGGTCACTGCAGTCTGACTTCCTCATGCAACCTGGCCGATCTATAGGTGTTTCTCAGTGGATGTTTGTAATACACGCGCGTTACCATAGTTCTCCTATTTTATGTGTGCATTGGTTTTCCCTTTAATAAAGTGTCTCTTAACTTTACAAAACTATGGAGCCCATTTCTTCTTTTTTTTTTTTTTTTATCTCCTGTCTGCTGTATATTGCTGAGTTGAGTGGAGTGGGACTTATCCATCCCAAAGGCAGAAGTGTTGCGCTGTTTTTAAGCCTGCTAATACTATTTATATGTGGATTGTCTCATTAATTCTGGTAAGCACTTTGGTTGTTCACTTTGGGTTTTATTCCTTTTGAAGACTTTTTGGGCATTGATTTCTTCACTGTGTTGATAGAGGTGGAGTGTCATTGTGACAGTGTGTGCATGCTATGGTCCAACATGGACTATTCACAAGTGAGTGTGCTGTCAACATACAATCACTCTGAGTTATTTTATTTTGCATATTGGCATCCTGGTTTTTGGTCCCTTTACACATAGAACCAAGTCTGAGGAGATTCATATAGATTGTCTCAATACCATCGAGCTCTCTTTGACCACTCATAACTAGAGGGTCATTAACTTTCAGTAAGCAGTGTGTCACCTTTTACTGTACCCAGATGGTTTTATGGCTTGCACTGTCCCATATTATGGACTTTATTTCAGTTTTATGACAGTATTTGGGGTCTTTGACACTTCATTGCTTATTTTGATTTCTGCTACAGTGCCTTGAAAAAATATGCATACCCCTTGAAATTTTGCACATTTTGTCATGTTACAACCAAAAACGTAAATGTATTTTATTGGGATTCAATGTGATAGACCAACACAAAGTGGCACATAATTGAGAAGTAGAAATAAAATAATGGTTTTCAAATTGTTTTTACAAATAAATATCTGAAAAGTGTGGCGTGCATTTGTATTCAGCAGCCCTAAGTCAATACTTAGTAGAACCACCTTTCGCTGCAATTCTTTTTGGGGTTGTCTCCACCAGCTTTGCACAGCTAGAGTGACATTTTTGCCCATTCTTCTTTGCGAAATAGCTCAAGCTCTGCCAGATTGGATGGAGAGTCTGTGAACAGCAATTTTCATATCTTGCCATAGATTCTCCCTTGGAATTAGGTCTGGACTTTGACTGAGCTGTTCTAACACTTGAATATGCTTTGATCTAAAACATTCTATTGTAGGTCTGGCTGTATGTTTAGGGTCGTTGTCCTGCTGGAAGGTGAACCTCTGCCCCCGTCAAGTCTTTTGCAGACTCTAACAGGTTTTCCTATAAGATTGCCCTGTATTTGGCTCTATTCAACTGCTGAAGCGCCCCTCACAACATGATGTTGCCAAAGGGTGATGTGCAGTGTTAGTTTATTGGCCTAAAAGCAAAATGCTGCATGTGGAGGTAAAGTTCAATTTTGGTCTCATCTGACCAGAGCACCTTCCTCCACATGTTTGCTGTGTCCCCCACATGGCTTCTTGCAAACAGGACTTCTTATGGCTTTCTTTCAACAATGGCTTTTTTTCTTCCCACTGTAAAGGATATGATTTAGAGCTTCAATCAAGCTCAAGGTTATCTGCTGCTGTTTCTAATTGGAAAGTGTGGATATGCATGCATATTAAAGTAAGACTCTCTGAGACACGTTCACAGCAGCATTACTTGTTACACTTCTGATTTATTCAAGGCGGTGCTGATGTTTTATACACAAAAATACGTCATTGCTATGTTAGTCTAATACAGGGGTCTCAAGCTGGTGGCCCTCCAGCTGTTGCGGAACTACAAGTCCCATCATGCCTCTGCCTGGGGAGTCATGCTTGTAACTGTCAGCCTTGCAATGCCTCATGGGACTTGTAGTTTTGCAACAGCTGGAGGGCCGCCAGTTTGAGACCCCTGGTCTAATAGGTACATCTCATTGGTTAACTGGTTCAATACCGGGCCTTTTCACCCCCTTCCTTCCCAGACCAATTTTTAGTTTTCAGCGCTGTCGCACTTTAAACAACAATTGTGCAGTCGTGCAACGTTGTACCCAAACAAAATTGACGTCATTTTTTCCCACAAATAGAGCTTTCTTTTGGTGGTATTTGATCACCTTGGTTTTTAATTTGCGCTATAAAAAAAAGAAGAGCGACAATTTTGAAAAAAAACACAATATTTTTTACTTTTTGCTATAATAAATATCCCAATTTAAAAAAAAAAAAAATGTTTTCCTCAGTTTAGGCCGATACGTATTCTTCTACATATTTTTGGTAAAAAAAAAATCGCAATAAGCGTATATTGATTGGTTTGCGCAAAAGTTATAGCGTCTATAAAATACGGGATAGATTTATGGCATTTAAAAAAATAAAATTAATAATAGCGGCGATCGCAATTTTTTTTCGTGACTGTGACATTATGGCGGACACATCGGACACCTTTGACACATTTTTGGGACCATTCACATTTATACAGCGATCAATGCTATAAAATTGCATTGATTACTGTGTAAATGTGACAGGCAGTGAAGGGGTTAACCACTAGGGGGCGGGGAGGGGTTAAATGTGTTTCCTAGGGAATGCTTCTAACTGTAGGGGGAGGGGACGCACAAGGGGGGGAGACCGATCAGTGTTCCTCCGTTCTAGGAACACAGATCGCTCTCCTCTGAGCTGACAGGACGTGGATCTCTGTGTTTACACACAGAGATCCACGGTCCGGCTCGGTTAACGGGCAATCGCGGGTGCCAGGCGGACATCGCGGCCGCCAGGCACACGCACCGGGTCCCGAGCAACGCGGCGGGCGCGTGCGCACGCGCCCCCTAGGCACCCGGGAGCCGTCCACCCAGGATGGGAGATCCCATCTGTGGACGTCATATTACTATAGGCGGGTAGGGAAGTGGTTAAGATAGAAAAGAAGATGGAGAATCTTCATAACGAGGTTTGGCTGTCCTTGGTTTTATCTTTAGTGCCGCGTTCTTCTGATGTGTGGGATGTAGGAGGTACCCGCCATCTTGAGAAAATATAGGAACAGAGCAAACTTGTATACTTATATAATGAGTAAGGAGAAAAATATGTATGCACATAAGAAAATAGACATTTTCAGATTATTATTAATATCTACATCACATTCCTTCACATTCCCCCACTAAAATGGCTTTTTTCTCTTTTCTGTCCCTAATACTAAAGGTCCTATTTTCACCTGGCTCAATCTCCTCAGCAACTGATTTAGACTGTATATAGAGTTAGGCAGCAACTTGTTCACTACCCTTGTCGATACAGCTGGAGAGGTGCAGTCAGGTGCTATCCATCCCTATAACCTTATAGGATTGTGAGGTTATGGACAGGGAGTGACTGTAGAGGAGTGAAGGGTTTGTCATCTTCCATCATAAGTAGGTCCTCTTCTTCTTGGTGGAGAAAAGTAGGTGTGTTATTGTCTACAGCCTTGTTCATTAACTTTTTTTAAAAGGTAGAATACAGCATACAATCAGGGCTAAAAGAACCAGGATTATTAATACCATTACCCCTATCTGGGCGAGCACCTTCTGCCACCCACTCATCCAGCTAAAGTATTGATCCCATGGGTCTGTGATACCTGAGTTCGTGAACGCCAGTGACAGATCTTCTAATTTCTTTATAGCTAGAGTAACCTTACTATTTGGGCCAGTATTATCAGGAATGTATGTACAACAGGTTCCCGTTTTTTTCCCCTATGATTTTACAAACGCCTCCTTTCCCAGCTAGCACCATGTCTAAGGCCATCCGGTCCTTGAATATAGTTTAGGAAGTCGGGGCTAACTGGTCAGTAATTCCCTGGAGGGCGTCTTTAGTGTAATTTACAAATCTCTGTTGGTTATAATATGTGTAGTTAATCCAATCTACATTCTTGTTGACAGTTATGGGGATCAAAGACTCAAAACCAGCTTTTACCTGGTCCCTGGCTTTAAACTCAGTTCAGGGACCCCCCTTGTAACCCCTATGGCATCTATGTATACATGAGGGTCAAAGCTTCCGGAGAGAACTGCTTGCTTCCTCCTCTGACTGTGTGCTGGGTCAGTGTATGCATCAGGGGTATCTTCGGTTAGGATATGGGGGGGGGCATAATGACCTTTGCAAGGGCACATTCACTGGTCCAGATTCCCTCTAATCTGGTCCTGATTTTCAAATTCCCACAGATCCAATACACATCACTAAGGGACTGGACCCGGTTTAATACCTGTCTTCTGCAAAGTCATTCTGCTTATCAGGGGCTTTCTATTTTCATCTTTCTTGTCTAATGCACTCTGGGGTCACCCAGTCTGCCCCTGTGTTCCAACCCACTGGCCCCCCCCCTGGAACCACAACTCTGTCCCCAGCAACTGTCTGTGCGGCATACATATGTCCTTACCATCAGGGATATCACTGTACCGATGACATTGACATGAAGGGTCAAACGGACAAGGTACTATGTCACAGTAATCTAAGGTAAAGGTGGTCACATGTGTACCTGAAGAGTTATACCAAAACGTAATTATGTTATCATTTTTGTGATGGCCACCTCCTGGGTCCCTTCCCCCCCAGATCAAACAGAAAAAGGATATGCAGCACCCGAAAACACGCTCTCCTGCAGTGATAAGCGTGCATTTAGGTGTTCTTCCTGGCCAACTTGACTGAGGTGGTTGTGGTCAGCAAAACTTGGAATGGACCATCATATCTTGGCTCAAGGATCTCCAGACAGTACTTGGTGTGTTCCTGTATCTAATTCAGGATCTGGAATGGAAGAAAACACCTGGACATGCATTCAGGTTAATTCTCGTGATAATGTGGTTACATAATTAGTCAACACATCAGATTGCAACTGTAACTGTTGTGGAAAGTAACAAGTCTGGGAGCTGAACCAAACTAAATTTCATAAGGGGATAGGGCATGTTTCCCCTGGGGGTGTGTCTGACACTGAACAGGGCAATGGGCAAACTGTCTGGCCAACTCATGTTAGTCTCTTGGGCCATCTTTAACATCCTGTTTTTTTTAGTGTCCCATTCATCCTTTCTACCGTCCCGCTACTTTGAGGGTGGTATGGGGTGTGTAGTGCCAACTGAACCCCCAGTGCTGCCCAAATCTCTTTTGTAAGGGTTGCTGTTAAGGCTGGGCCCTGATCTCTCAATATCACCTCTGGGACCCCAAATCTACATACTATCTCACTCAGTATCTTAGCTGTGGTTCTGGCAGTCATGACCACTTCTACTAGGGCGTTTTCGAATCTGCCACTTCTTGGCACTTGAGAATGATCAATTTGCATCCTCTGGAATGGGGTATAGGGCTTTTGCCAGGTGCTTCTTCTGTGTTTTTTTCTGTGCATCCTGGGTTACATTTGGTGCTGATAATGCATGATCTGCAGAAGTTGTCGGTCAGTGGAGTAACTCTTGGTGCAATACTTGTTGATAAGAGAGTTCATAAAAGTCTTTGTCAAGTGGCCAGCTCCATGTGCCCATTGCCCCATGGCTGGGGAATATACTCCTGGGTAGACAAGGATTCTTGTTGCATTCCAATAGTCCATTTCTGAGAGTTGCTCCTCTCCGTTTCCAGCTTTCCTTCTCATCCGGACTTACTGTTTCCTGTAGACCTTTAAGATAAACTCTGTCCACTGGGAGAGTCTGTAAGGTAAGCACGGGGTGGTCTTCTACCACCCTGCTGTCCACTTCCCGTGGACCACCAGCTGTCTGTTTGGCAGCTGAATTGGCTAGATTATTGCCTTGAACTTCCTTTGAGTTCAGTTTGTCGTGTGCTTTTACTTAGAATAGTCACTTGGGTTGGGAGAAGCAAGGCATCCATCAAGTTTTCACAGGTGTTCCTGCAGCCGGCAGGAATCCTCTGTCCTTCCAGATAACACCATAATCATGGGCAATGCTGAAAGCATATCTTGAGTCCATATGAATGTTGGCTCTTTTTCCCTCTGCCCATTTACATGCTTTAGTAAGTGCTTGCAGCTCTGCCTCCTGTGCAGACATCACGGTGGTAAGGCTTCAGCTTGCAGAACTGTGTATTCAGTGGTGACCGCGTGTCCTGTGTGGTATTTGCCACGTTCATCAGCAAACAAAAATTGTTAGGTCTGAATTCTGCAGGGGTATTTCACTCACAGGGGGGAGATGCGTGGTTTCCAGCCGTATTAGTTCGATGCAGTCATGGGGTGACAAGTCAAAACTACTCCTCCTCCTTTCCCCCCTCGAGAAGTGGAAGAAGGGTGGTAGGGTTCAGGGTTTGACAACTTAATAGAGTAATGCTGTCCAGTAGGAGGGAACACAGGAGTCTCAAGTGTCTGGTAGTGGACAAGTGTTTCGGCTGGATCTTGGTTGAATATGGCAACAACGTCATGGGGAGCAAGCAGAAAGAGGCAGTGTCCGAGGACCAAATTCAAAGTTTTGTCAAGCAAGGCTTGTGCAGCAAAGCCAGCTCGCAGACACAATAGGCCTCCTCTTGCTACCGCATCCAGCTGATGGGAATAATATCCTATGGGGCGTAGGCTGATGCCGTGTGATTGGGTGAGTACACCTGCAGCATGTCCCAGACGTTTGGATACAAAGAGCTTGAGCGTTTTGTCGTAGTCTGGGAGCCCTAGCGCCCGAGATGGCACACTTGAGGGCCTCAAACTTAGATATTTCTTCAGGAGACATCTGGAAGGGGTCTGATTGCAGAACATCAGTAGGAAGGCTTCTGGAATCCATGCTCTGCACTAGGAAATTAGTCCAAGGATAGCATGAAGGGATTTCTGGCCTTGTGGCAGTGGGATATCAGAGATTACTTGCACCCTGTCTTCAGGGGGGTGTCTTGTCCCATGGGACAAACAGTGTCCAAGGAAAATGACAGATGTTAAGCACCACTGCAATTTGGGCTTTGAGGCTTTGCACCCTTGGTTGGCAAGATAGCACAACAGGCTTTCTGAGGTGACTTCAACAGGTTGAAGGAGAATTACTTCCAGGTGTTCCACTTGTCATGGGTCAAGGATGATAGCCATAGCTTTTGCAAACTGGCTTGGAAAGTTCTGTGCCCCTTGTGGCACAACTGTTTATGTATGTTGCTGTTTCTTTCCATGGATGAATGCAAAAAGGTACCAGCAGGAGGGGTGAGGGTGGACACTGAAGAAAGCATTTGTAAGGTCCACCTCTGTGAGGTATTTTGCAGTCAAAGGCATCCACCGTAGGTACCTGGTTCTCCTTTAGTGGTTCTCTTCTTGGGGTTATTGTGGTTTCCGGGGCAATGATGTGCCCTCTTTTAGCTTGACTGAAACTGGTGGCACCTTTAAGTGACCGTTGTCTTCTGATCCTGTGGACCATAGGCACGCAGGGATTCTTTCAAGTACTTCCTGCAGTATTGAACTTGAAGTTTTTTGCTTCATGAAGTGTCATCAGGAGAGGCAGAGAACACAAAGCAGATAAGCCTTCTAAAGATAGGGGAGTATGTAACTTCATTCCCCCTTCAGGCGTGTACATGATTGAGGCCTGTAGTCTGGAAACACATCAGCTCCTAGTAGATTCAAGGGACATGTAGAGGACACCACAAATCTGGCAAGTAAATCAGGAAATGTCCCCACTTGGAGTGGCTCAGTAAGTGGACTGGAGCGGGGCACCCAATCTATTCCCACGCAGGAAACATCAATAGTGGAAAGGAAAGAATTATCAGGCAGGTTAACCGCCCTCAACACACTTCTGGCTGCACCCCTGTCAATGAGGAAAGTGGTAGGTTTTTCGTCTGGGACATCTTAGGGCTCTGCATTCTTTTCTAAAGTGACCCCGTTTCCCACAGTTGTAACAGGTGATCCTTTCCCTGGTATTGGGCAGTGGTGGTGGACTAGTGTAGGTGGGTTCTTCGTCATGGGTTACCATGAGGGGCGTTGGTTTTTTACCTTTTTGATTTTCTATACCTCTGGTCACCAACAATAAATCAGACATTTTCATTGAATGGTATTTAGGGAGGGCCACCATCAGGCCTTTTCTGATATCCTCTCTGAGCCCTGAAACAAAAGCAGTTAATAACGTGTGTGTGTGCGCCTTTATGAGTCTAGCATGATACTTCTTCACAGACTCCCCTTTATCTTGGATTGTGGTGGTCTGATCCGTCAACTTCTCCTTTGCCCAGTCGTGGAGTTGTGCACAGAACTCCACGCTTGAGATGTAGGAAGTGGCATTATTGATGGCCGTCTGCATGACTGGCCAAAAAACATGTCCTGCTTTGATTTGGCATAGGCTGATCAAGTCTCTCCAGGCAGCTGAGTAAGTTTCTTGTGTCTGCACTATCCTGTAGTAGAAGGGAATTGGCTGCTTCTCTGGGTCAGGCAGACTTGTCACTAAGGCCGCTGCTTGTGATGCAGTAAAAGCGACATACATCACTGGTGCCCCTTCTGGTAACCAAGACTGTTGTTGGGGCGAGGGCTGGGAAGGGGCACTGTTCTTTACGGTTGCCAGCATCTGTTTGAGATCCTCTCGGAACTGTGAGTCCAGAGCCGGATTGGGGGTTAAATCAGCGGGTGGCCTTGCTGCCTGTTGTTGGTCTTCTCACTCAGATGCTTCTTTATCATTAACATATCTGGCCTGTGAATGTGATGCTTCCGTATTGGGGAAGACAGGTGTGTGGTATAAATCATCCTGGTTTTAAACAGGGAGGGCTGGGTACAGGCTGTGTTTAAGCTTACTGGGTGTACCAAGATGGCCGCCGGCAGGAAGCGCACTGGGCTGGGTAGAAAGTGAAGACATGGGTGCATTAAGATGGCCGCCGGGCTGAGTTGTCACAGTGGGTTGTGCTTGGGCGGTGAGAAGGGAGTGGTTGTTAGGCGGAGGGCAGTGCTGTCCCTCCCCTCCTTTTGTTTCAAGTTCCAACATAGTGTGGTGGTTCACATATCATCAACTCTGCGATACATAATATAGTACAATTGCCATCTTTCTTAACTTCCTTTATCCAATTTTCTTTATCACACAGGATTTTTCTCCCTGTTTCTTTAGCAACATAACTTTCCCACTTTGTTCAACTTTGTTAACTATTTCAACATCTTCTCTCCTCTTCACAATATCACATTCTTCACAATATCACATTCCTTTCTCTCTCTCTGTTACTCGGCTAACGGCTGGAGAGGAGAATACGTACAACTAATGGGTTAATATTCTTTCTCACTGCTCCTTATCAACAAATTCCTTGGGTGGGGGCACATAAGGCTTCGCTCCTAGCTGCTACTGTCTGCTATAACCCTGTAATGTACCATTAATCTCAGAACAAGAACAAACACATCAGGGGTAATGGGGAGCAACGGCCCGCGACCCAACAGATCCCCCGGGCAGCCCCCCTCCAACCTTAACCAGTCCCCAACCCTTCTCGTGTATAGCAAACAGTAAACCACAAATACACTCAGAACAGGACATTACACTTGCCACTCTCTGAACCGCAAAGTTTCAGCAGGCTAAGGTAAACCACAGGGGCAGACAACTCCCCTAAACCCAGTTTATAGACGTTGTTACACCTACCCCCAGAGGCCGACAGCTCGTCTGAGGGTGAGACTTCTGTAACACTTTCAGACTGCAAAGCCAGCAGCTGAGTACCCTCGGAGGTCCTGCAAACCTCGAGCCTGTCTATAACCGTCTGCTACAAGGATACATCTCAGAGGCCGACAGCTCGTCTGGAGATGAGAACACATACACACATGTAGCACTTTCAGTCCGCTGAGTGTTGCAGCCCAAAGAATGGCAGACAGTGAACAAATACAGACAGCAGAAACCCATCGGCAGGTTCGTTAAAACAGCCTCAGGTGAGGAAATACCTGCCTCTAAAACAGTCTCAGCATACCAACAAAATCCAGCGGTCAACCAAAAGATAAGAAAGTCGTACAGTGGTAAGAATATAAAAAACTTACTGTACTGTTAGGGCTGCGCAAACCCCTTCTTATCTATTAGTTTAGCCGCTCAAATCCTTATCGCGGTCTGGGTTCGGCTGTAGCCTGAAGCTCCCGGGTTTCGGCACCAGCTGTAAAGAGTATGATTAAGAGCTTCAATCAAGCTCAAGGTTATCTGCTGCTGTCTTTAATTGGAAAGTGTGGATATGCATGCATATTAAAGTAAGACTCTCTGAGACACACTCACAGCAGCATTACTTGTTACACTTCTGATTTATTCAAGGCGGTGCTAATGTTTTATACACAAAAATAAGTCATTGCTATGTTAGTCTAATAGGTACATCTCATTGGTTAAGATAGAAAAGAAGATGGAGAATCTTCATAACAAGGTTTGGCTGTCCTTGGTTTTATCTTCAGTTCCGCGTTCTTCTGATGTGTGAGATGTAGGAGGTACCCGCCTTCTTGAGAAAATATAGGAACAGAGCAAACCTGTATACTTATATAATGAGTAAGGAGAAAAATATGTATACACATAAGAAAATAGACATTTCAGATTATTATTATTATCTACATCACATTCCTTCACACCACAAGGCCAGATTTTTGGAGTGCACGACTAATAGTTGTCTTGTGGACAGATTCTCCCACCTGAGCTGTGGATCTCTGCAGCTCCTCCAGTGTTACCATGGGCCTCTTGGCTGCTTCTCTGATTAATGTTTTCCTTGCCCGGCCTGTCAGTTTTGGTGGACAGCGATGTCTTGGTAGGTTTGCAGTTGTGCCATGCTCTTTCCATTTTTGGATGATGGATTGAACAGTGCTTCGTGAGATGTTCAAATGTTCAACGCTTGGGATATTTTTTTTATTAACCGGTTCAATACCGGGCCTTTTCACCCCCTTCCTTCCCAGACCAATTTTTAGTTTTCAGCGCTGTCGCACTTTAAACGACAATTGCGCGGTCGTGCAATGTTGTACCCAAACAAAATTGACGTCCTTTTTTCCCCACAAATAGAGCTTTCTTTTGGTGGTATTTGATCACCTCTGCGGTTTTTATTTGTTGCGCTATAAACAAAAGAAGAGCGACAATTTTGAAAAAAAACACAATATTTTTTACTTTTTGCTATAATAAATATCCCAATTTTTTTTTTAAAAAACAAATTTTTCCTCAGTTTCGGCCGATACGTATTCTTCTACATATTTTTTGTAAAAAAAAAAAAAAAAAAATCGCAATAAGCGTATATTGATTGGTTTGCGCAAAAGTTATAGCGTCTATAAAATATGGGATAGATTTATGGCATTTTTAAAAAAATTATTTATTTATTTTTTTTACTAATAATAGCGGCGATCGCGATTTTTTTTCGTGACTGCGACATTATGGCGGACACTTTTGACACATTTTTGGGACCATTCACATTTACACAGCGATCAATGCTATAAAATTGCATTGATTACTGTGTAAATGTGACAGGCAGTGAAGGGGTTAACCACTAGGGGGCGGGGAGGGGTTAAATGTGTTTCCTAGGGAATGCTTCTAACTGTAGGGGGCGGGGACTCACAAGGGGAGGAGACCGATCAGTGTTCCTCCGTTCTAGGAACACAGATCGCTCTCCTCTGAGCTGACAGGGCGTGGATCTCTGTGTTTACACACAGAGATCCACGGTCCGGCCCGGTTAACGGGCAATCACGGGTGCTCGGCGGACATCGCGGCCGCCGGGCACAGGCACCAGGTCCCGAGCAACGCGGTGGGCGCGCCCCCTAGGTGGCCGGGAACCCGAGGCCGTCATATGACGTCCACCCAGGATGGGAGATCCCGTCTGTGGAAGTCATTTGACTATAGGCGGGTAGGGAAGTGGTTAATAACCTAACCCTGCTTTTAACTTCTCCACAACTTTATCCCTGACCTGTCTGATCTTTGGCCTTCATGAAGCTGTTTGTTCATTAAGGTTTTCTAACAAACCTGAGGGCTCCACATAAAAGCCTGTATTTGTACTGAGATTAAATTACACACAGGAAGACACTATTTAGGTGACTTCTGAATGCAATTGGTTGCACTAGATTTTAGTTGGGGGTATCAGAGCAAAGAGGGCTGAATACAAATGCATGGCACTCTATTTTCAGATATTTATTTGTAAAACATTTTGAAAACCATTTATCATTTTCCTTCCAGTTCACAATTATGTGCCACTTTGTGTTGATCTATCACATAAAATACATTTACGGTTGAAATATGAAAATGTAGAAAATTTCAAGTGATATGAATACTTTTTCAAGGCACCGTATATGTACTTTTTTTTAAAGCATTGTACTTCTTTGGGTATAGTGTTTTTTATATATTGGTTATCACAATTTAAAGTGATTCTAAATGCACAATTTTTTTTTTTTTAATAAACATATACTTGCCTGCTCTGTCCACTGGTTTTGCACATCCTCCTCTTCTCAGGTCCCCTGCCAAAGCTGCTGGCCTCTCCCCCTCGGCTGAGTGTCCCCATAGCAAGCCACTTGCAATTGGGGGCATTTATGCAGGCTCGCTCCCAAGCCAGCTCTGTATGTCCATTGACAACCCTGCACTGGCTGTGATTGAGGGCAACAGGAGCCAATGGCTCCTGCTGCAGCCTCTCTGTTCAATAAGGAGAGAGGACCACTGCTCTTGTGCATAGCGGTAGATCGAGAACAGGCTCAGAGGGGAAGCTGCCTGCAGGTTATTTATTTTTTTTACCTTAAAGTGGATGTAAACCCTCCCCTATACCCAGTGAAGTGAACAGCCTCAGATGATAGAGATGAAACAAATCCTCCTATAGGTTTTACATGTATATCTGCAGTCTTCAGCTGTATATACTGTTTAGAAAGTGCACATCCTGTTAGAATTTTCTCTTCCTGATTCACCTGTGGGTGTCAGATTCTTGCCATACACTGTGAGACAGCTGATTGGAGGAAAGGCAAAACTCCCCTCCACATACGCAAAGACTTGCTGTGCTTTGAAAAGACCAGTTCTCTGCTAATCTAGTTATAGCACCAACTCCAACAAAATTCAGCCTGGTTTCAGAACAGTTGACAGAGAACATGTCAGAAGTTATCATGCTGATAACAGAACAGAGCAGGAGAAAGCCACAGGACTTAGGGCTTTGAAGAGAGACAAGAAAACACTACAGATATGTGCCCAGCTCATGAATCAGGTTTACATGCACAGAATACATTAAACCACTTTACATGCAGACATCTTTTTAAGAAAGGGTGTGTTTTTTTTTTTTTACCTGCACGCAGAGTTATTATAGCAGTTAAGACTTTAATATAATAAAAAAAAAAAGCTCAGTTCTCCAGCCGTGCCCTATTGGCTGAATCCATAGGTACAAATCACAAGAAGAATCATCAGCATAGCAATAGCCAAGTGTACACACACTTTAGAATGTTCAGTTATAGGTCAGCACAGCTGTTCCAACACTTGGCCTGAAGAGGGGAATCCTGTGCCACTAAAACACAGATGGTATGTCACTGCTGCAGAGGGAACACCAGTAAAGTGACTTGGAATTATGCACTGAATGGCTAAATGGAGAAACTTTCAAGATTTTCAAAACCGGCTTGAATCCAACAGTAGCTGTAAATATTACACAAAATCTTCTAATTCAAGCACAAAGGGAAAAAAAAAAATAAGAGGAAGGGGACAGCCATTTTCCTTAGGACACTAAAGTGTAACTAGGCAGATGTAAGGTATTAAAGCCCATATGGGGCTGGCCTTTAGTCTATCTGCCTGGTGTCCATTTCTCCTGTGGGCGACAGTAAAACTTGGGTTGGTTAATCTATAAAGCCATGTCCCACTCAAGGAATAATGTTTATACGTAATTTTTGGAGACGTTTGTATTCTCGAAGCGCAGCAGTTCCCCTATGTCTCTCACTACCGAGTTAATGTAGGCTGTACTTGAGTGGCAGTTAACGGTTAGTGTAAGTTTAGCATCGACTTAGTTTTGTACATAAGTAGTTTGTTGCAAAATGGTACTCAGCAAAATTAAAGTGATTGTAAAGGCAGAAGGTTTTATATCTTAATGCATTTAGATAAAAAGCCTTCTGTGTGCAGCAGCCCCCCTAATACTTACCTGAGGTCCTCTCTTCATTGGCTGAGACAGCAGTACGGTGCCATTGGCTCCCGTTGCTGTCAGCCAATGAGGAGAGAAAGGGTCAGGGCCGGGCCGCAGTTCTGTGTCTGAATAGACACAAGGAGCTGCGGCTCAGCTCAGGTGCCCCCATAGCAAGCTGGGAGGGAGGAGACAGGAGCACAGAAGAGGAACCTGAGAAGAGGTGGATCTGGGCTGCTCTGTTCAAAACCATTTCACAGATGAGGCAAGTATAACATGTTTGTTATTTTTAACTTTAAAAAAGAGACCTAACAATCACTTTTTCTGTTTAGACATGGAAACTTCACAGTCAAGAAAGAGACGAGAGGCTTATATTAGAAGATTTAGTTTACGTGCAATTAGCAACTCCAACTATATCTGTAGTCCAATATAAACCCAGTGGATATTGTAGGTGGATAATTGTGTGAAAGCTGGTATTTTGTCCCAATGGTCCTGAAGACTGTATGTAGTCTTGTCCAGTTTGAGAGACTGTTTTGCACAGCCCCATGAGAAGTTGTACTCAGGTAGTGTGTGCAGCAAAGACAAAGGTTAAAAAGTGAATTGTTGTTTAGATGAGGGCAGTCACTGACATTCAAAACTAAGCATAAAATTTGCCTATGGTTGACAGGCTTAACTGAGAAATAAAGAACACCACACTTTCTATCCACAATATTTTATTTCCAAATATTACCAAAACTTATTTGCACATTTTAGTAAAAACCAAGTTACAAAATACCCCATACACATATAGCCATTATTACACAACACACTAATCACACAAACTGGGTTGTAGTTTTCAGAAGAATCTTAAATAATGGAAGCCTTTCTATTAAATATATGCAAACACAATGACCAGTTGAGTGTTTCTATATTACTTAAATAAATGATTTTAATTTAAGAAAATAAAACAACATAGGAAATTACATTTAAGTGGAAAAAAATACTAGACCTAAGCTGATGGTGAAACCCTATTTTTCCTTCACCGTGGCTCACTAATGTTAAGGGAAGCTTCCTAAGACCTGGTCAAGGAACCCATATAAAGGCCATATGTATAGTTTTACCTTGCTGATGTAAGGTTTGAGGAATGCAGAATGACCGGGCCCACAATCCCCCTTACAAGGTGAAATCACTGTCTAAACAACTTTGGTCATTTACCCACATACTAGCCTGTATCTACCACAGCCCAAACCCAAAAATGTGACAAAACACTAAGCACATTACCTTTTCTGGGTGACTTTCTGCCAAATAAAGCCCCAAAGGAGATCTTTGGTTAATACAGAAAGCATCTTTAAAATTCACATAATAGGCCTTGAACCCTTTGCTTAGATCGTACAATTTTTCTCCACAAATGTGTTTTGATAGATGGATGCTTAAAATGTTTTCATGCCATTACAGTGTTAAAAAAAGTTTTGCAAATGTTAGGAAATGGATACTGTATTGTAAACCACATTTAGTTTTTTGGAGGTATTTTTATCAATTGTTCGTGCCAGTTTTGCAATCTGCTGAAAAACAAATATAATATACTTTTTTTTGGATGGAGATTTTTTTTTTTTTACTTTTAAAAAATACTTTGCTTTGAAATTGCAGCTATCGACCTATCGACATACCAGGAAAACTGTTTGACAATGTATACTAGAATTTTAGGCAGCATCTACCTGTGCTGTTTCTCTTGTTCATGTATGATTATTCTAAAATACAACAAACTTTAATAAAAATGTGTTTAAATGGGACTGCACTATATTATTCAACTTATTTGCATACTCTTTCCATTAATATTTATTTTACGTAGAACCCCAGACAAAACTTTTTGGATGTAGTAAGAAAGGTTAGAGCTTCTGTCAGATTTTTATTATCTCCCTATCAAGAAGTACTTTTCCTCACTTCCTGTCTTGCGGACTCCAGTGGGAGCACATAAAACCTAAGCAAGAGTAACCTTTTCTTTAAAGAATTTAGAGCAGGGGTAGGCAACCTTGGCACTTCAGCTGTGGTAAAACTACAAATCCCACCATGCCTCTGCTTCTAGGAGTCATGCCTGTGATTGTCAGGGTCTTGCAATGTCTTATGGGATTTGCAGTTTCACCACAGCTGGAGGGTCGAGGTTGCCTACTCCTGCTTTAAAGTGTAAGTAAACCCCCCTATCGTTTTCAGCCAAGGAAGCTGCCATCTTTGCCTCTGTTTAATCTACAATTGCCATGATGCTGCACATGTGATCAGTTATGACACCAGCCATTGGATGGTGTGATAGTTTGGTTGAGAGCACAACCAATGGGAGTGTTACATTTCTGGCACGTGGCGGAAATTAAACTGTTTTATGGATGGGTTTACTTCTGCTTTAAGGACTTCATCTCACTTAGGCCCCTTTCACACTTGTGCGACCTGAAAGTTGCATGATTTTGCCGTGGTTTTAAGCAAAGCCTGTGTAATCTTGAGGTCTATGTACCTCAAATCGCATCAGAGTAGTGCAGGGACTACTTTGAATTTACTGCGACTTGAAGTCACACAGATACGAATGGTACTCATTGTAAATCATGGGGTATGACTTGTCATGCGACGTTGCAGGACAAGTCGCACAAGTGTGAAAGGGGCCTTTATACCTTTGTTCTGTTGTGTTACATGTGCATTACATTAAGGCAGCCCATTCATTTAGAATATGTCTGAAACACACGCAATGAAAGTAAAACTGGACCGTTTTTTTGTTTTAAATTTAAAAAGTGCACTGGCATGTGCTCTGCAATTTGAATGTTGGCACCTACTGTTCTTGTGTATTGGGGCAGCATTTTAAATGAGTGGCACTTAAACACATCACACAGAGGGATGTGCATTTTTAATCACACCTCACGACAAAGCAATAGTCTAAAGCCAGCCTAAAAAGAAAATTTGGCTGGAATTCTACATGAAACAAGGTCTAAGAGTTAACACAAACTCCACTGACATTGAGGCTGCTTTCACAATGCAGCCGCCCAAGCATTAGCGGTAAAGCGCTGCTCGTTTTATCGGCACTTTACAATTTGCTGTTATAGCGCCGCTATTTGGGCGGCAGCAGGGTGCTTTTAACCCCCCAAGAAGGGGTTAAAAGCGACTGTGTTGCGATGCTTGCGAATAGGTTTTCAACCGCTTCGGAAGAGCTGCCTATTCATTCCAATGGGCAGCTCTTCGGAAGCGCTGCTACTTGCAGGCCTTTTTCTACCATCCTGCAAGCGCACCATCCCAGTGTGAACGCACTCGGGCTTTCACACTGGGGTGGCAGTATTCAGGTGCTATTTCTAGTGCTAAAACGCCTGAAAACTGCCCCAGTGTGAAAGGGGTCTTAGAGGACACGTGTAACATGGCACGATAAGTGCACCACATGATTTCCACATACAAATTGCACAGATAGAGTTGGGGACTTATTGAAATCATTTTTAATATCTAGTGGTGCAACTTGATCTTGGGTCAGACAGCAAACTAGATTCAGAAATAATTTCCCTTACAAAAGCACTGATTTCGTCTCTAAATTCCTCCCAAGTGTATACACTTGTTTAGGCACTGGATGCAGAAACAAAACCAGCTCTTTTTGAAAATACAGCATCAGACTGGGTGTTCAGGATCGGGTCAAAGGAAAAATATTTTTTATGCAAAATTATATTTCTGAATCTGAAGCCAGCTAGGATTTTATAAACAAGTCAACACTTTCTCTGTTTGTTCGGTTGTATTAACAGTCAAACTCTCCTACTTAATTTCAGAACAGGTCCTATAATGTCTATACTGATATTCACAGGACAGAAGCAAGGTTTGCTGAATACTTACAATGTATATAATTCACCTAAATGGGGGTGTATGTGGGGGTGCTTGACAAAACTTGATTTTCGCTTTAAGCAGCATTGTGAACACCCACTTGAAGTAGCAAAGGATTTGCCTATTAAAATGTTATTGGAAGAAAAGTTTATAATCTAGCAATTCTGGACCTTTGCATGGTAAATAGCATATATCTATCAAAACTCTACTAAAATCGAACAATTTCTTTTATAAAAAAATTAATTAGGAGTTTGAAACAGACTCCAGAGAACCAATGGCGGAGATAAACACCTCCTGTAACAATGGTCAAAAATGCCCAGATTTGGGAAACTCATCAGGTGTTAAAATTGATCTGTACTCAGATGTTAACTAAGTGCAAGATTACCATCTGTCTGAAGAATAGATTACCTTAACCACTTCAGCCCCCTTAATTATGAATTTGCTCCCTTAATGACCAGCCCGATTTTTGTGATACGGCACTGCATTGCTTTAACTGACAATTGCGCCAGTTGTGCAACACTGTACCCAAACATCCTTTTTTATTCTCCACAAATATAGCTTTCTTTTGGTGGTATTTGATCTCGCCTGCGGTTTTTATTTTTTGTGCTATAAACAAAAAAGACCAATTTAAAGAAAAAAAAAATTATTTTTACTTTCTGCTATAATATACATATCTAAAATTATATATATATATATATATATATATATATATATATATATAACGAATTTATCAGTTTAGGCAGATATATTCTTCGACATATTTTTGGTAAGAAAAAAAAAAACAAAAAAAAACGCAATTGGGGTATATTGATTGGTTTGCGCAAAAGTTATCACGTCTGCAAATTACGGGATAGATTTAGGGACTTTTTTTTTTTTTTAATTCTTTTTACTGGTAATTGAGGCGATTTTTTTTTTTGCAGGACTGTGACACTGCGGAGGACAAATATGACCCCAAATGACACTTTTTGGGGACCAGTGACATTACATTCATTAGTGCTATAAAAATGCACTGATCAATGTAAAAATGACACTGGCAGGGAAGGGGTTAACACTAGGGGGCGATCAAGGGGTTAGGAGTATTCCCCTAGGTGTGTTCTAACTGTAGGGAGGTGGGACATGACAGATCACTGGGAACAGTAAGATCTCTGTCATGTCATCTGGCAGAACAGGGTATCGCCTTGTTTACATATGCAGTTCCCCATTCTGCCTCTCCTTACTGCGATCTCGGGTCGCCGGCAGACATAAGTCCGCGGGCACGCGCCCGCTATCATCCTTGCACGGGCCGAGCTGCGTGAGCTGGTCGGCAAGTGGATAAAGTGTGTTAACCCATTTCATAATGCAACAGAGAACAGAGGTTATGTGTCCAATTGAAAAATAGGTATTTAGTTTTTTTTTTTCTTATATCTATACACAAATATTTTGTCTTGCATTTCTTTTTTTTAAGCTGAATGAGTTTTAAAAGGTAAGGGTCCACAACAAAAGGGCACACAGGCCTAGTAGATTACACGATAGAAACAAAAATGGCCAATTGCATACTCACAAGGCGCCAAAGGCAAATAATGCATAGAAACAACAGAACACAAGTGACAGGAACGTCTACATTTGAAAGTGTGTTGTCAAGGCCTAGGACTCCCTCACGATGTAAATTTGTTTCTAATAACTTTTTTTTTTAATTGGGTTGCTATAGGCCTTTGCTCCCTCTTGTTTTTCTTTTGGCTGTTGAACTCCCCGGCCTGAAGAGGGCTGCATTGGTGAAGCATGTTTGTTGATGTCAAGAACAGAAGCCTGCACTGACATTACTCTTGGCTCCAATACCTCTTTATCGATTTTTTTGTTGACATTATCGTGGTTTAATTTGTTCTAGGTAAGGGACCACATATACTTTTGAGTACTGATATTTCCTAAACAAACAGCTGCTCCAAGCACCCTACAGTGCTGGTCATATGAGGGCATTTGGTCATGTGACCAGCAATGAAGGGAGCCTGGATCCACAGTTTCCCCAGGAAAGTTATTTTTGCCATTCTATTACTTTTTACCCATTCCAATTGGACTGTTACCATGTCCAAAAGTACAGACCATCTATAAATGTATAAAAATGTTCTTTTAAAAGAAAACTAGAAAACCTAGGTACAGCATACATACATACATTACTGGGCCTACTTTTAGTGCATAGTAGATATCTACTCTCTGCTATAATTTACTGGAATGAATGGCACTCCATTTGGGAGGCCTGAAACAAGATGCATAATGCACATTGGTAAAGCATGGCACTGCGCTTCAAAAAAACAAAAAAAAAACCAAACACATTATATATATATATATCATTATTTATAAAGCTGCAGTATGGCCACGGTAAGGCCATACTGCCGTTTTATACGAAGGTCCTAAGTTACTAAACTTTCCTAACTGTACAAACATTCTAGTAATTTCCAGAATTATTAATATGCAAACACAGCCTATAGAGATGAACAAGACAATATTTCAATGATCAGCCAACATTAAACATTTGATTACCTGTTCCCTCCCAATCCTCCTGTTGTGCCTTGAGGTGAACTAACTCCTCAGCATCTACCAAAAACTATAAAAAAGTATAGATTTTAAACGGAATGACCCATCAACGCAAAATCTGTCAGCCTAACAGGTGGCCTCTGAGGATTGTAAAACAAAGCCTGTATCTATTACTTATTATTGTTATATAAACATACAAAATGTATAGAAATTTGAATCCACAATAACATACAAACACATCAAACCGCTTACAAAGAGAATGGATCAAATGATTGACAACACAATTATACAAGTACTTTTAAATGTAATATAAAATATATAGACTATTTTCAAATTCATACTCTGTTCAGTAGACCAGGGGAAATAAATAATAAAAAAATGATATAAAACAAAAATTACTCGCATTGATTCCAGATTTTTACCTCAGATAAACACAGTTAAAGCTGACCGTACAGGTGCACAGTCAAAAGGAGCCAATTTATGACCTTAACCAATATACTCCATGTTAAAAGCTAAGCAAAGTATTCCTGTATTCATGTTAACAGTTGAATCAATGTATTCCATTTTAATAGTTAAGCAATGTATGCCATGTTAGGAGCTGAAGCAATGTATGCCATTTTATGAAACACGGCAGTTTTTCCTTGTTTACATTAAGCTGTAATATACTGAGAAGTGGCCACACAAAGGAGGAAAACTTTGAACTACTTCTCAGGGGTCCTGGAATAGGTGTGAGGGCACCATAATGTTATATAGCCATTTTGGATACAAATAGTGCTTAGGGTAGTCTTCCTTAAAATATGTGGCCTTTGGCATTTTGATTGGCAAAATTTAAAAATATGTTGTATGGCACTTTACAGAACTGAGGTACGTATTAAACAAGATTTCTCTGGTTTTGATCTTGGTAGATGAAGAAAGAATCCATGGCATATTCTATATTTACACTAGAGAAAGGCAAGGTATTGAATACTCTCTGTAAGCACACCGAGGGAGGAGTGCCTAGTACACCATTTTATAAACAGCTGGAGAATAACAGGAGGTTTGGACAAGTTAGCAGCAAATAATAGATGAAGTGTGGATGGATCTGTACTGAAAAACAGATTTTAAAACGCTCTGGTCTCATTTAAGCATCAATCAATAAAACAGAAAAAAAAACAGCAGTCCCATGGCATCCTTTGGTGAAAAATTTAGCAAGTTAGTATTAGACAAATCTGTCTTTTGTTAACTGCTGCTATATTGGCTTCAGTAACAACAATTGTAAATCAGACTATTTTGATAGGAATATGTAGGCTGCTATTGCTGAAAATGTTAACAGCCTGATTGGATTTGACTTACAATCACACAGACCAGAACAATATTGGTGCCAGTTAAGCCAAACTCCAGATCTACATATTTAATCCAGATCGGTGATTCAACGTACTAAAGCTATTTGATCAATGATGGACAAAACTCTAGAAGAAACTAGCATTTTTAGAAGGAAAGGTTGACCATGGGGCATTGCCAACCTGTCATGCTACTAAATTCCTACACTAGGTCTCGAAATTTTAATTAATGCACCTCTCTGAAGTTATCCATCTACTCCTGACAAATTTATAGAAGGTACCCTACCTGTATAGATTGCTGCTTTAATGGGATTCCAACTATCACTATGACATTTATACAAAATACATTTTTCAGTAGAACGCGATCAGTTGGATTTTTTTCCCAGCAACCTGGGGACCACAGAAATTTATTGACCACTGACCACAAAATGCTGTAGGATCAGAGCTGGCAAGACTCTCATTGCATCTCATCATGGGAGTGTATTTCCAGTGAGTAGGTCTAAGCCAAGAAGAGAAGTGACCATAGACAAAAAAATTCCTGGCAGTCAGTCACCAAAAAAAAAAAAAAGAAGAAAAAAAAAAAAAGAAAAAAGCATGTTTAAACCGAAAAGGCTGCAATTTTTTTTAAATTGTACTGGGCTATCTTATGTAAAGGTTTTACCTATGAATAGTGCTTAGTGTATGTATTCTTTAATTGAAGGAAGCATAGAATGCTTTACCAATGTTGTACAAGCACTACTTGGCCAAGGCATCAGTGTCTGTCTTAAGAGCAATCATTTGCAGCATGCCTTAATAGCCAGTGACAATGAGGACATGCAGTTCCTGGGCACTTAAAATAAACCTTTCCTGACAAGCAGAGGCTGATATTGCTGACCTCTTGAAAATGCTAGCTGCCTGACTTTTTGCTTACTCTCTGGATTCCATACTTTGAGTCAATAAACTGAAACAAACAAGCAGAACAGCAAATTAGTCATTACTACTTATCTGCATTCTTGCTCTCGATCAGTGATTTAAAGCTGAACTCTAGCCAGGAAGATTATAATACTATCTAATAAAGGTATATCAAACCATTACATTTACTATTTTAACAAAAGGGCATTATTTAAAAAAAAAAACCTCAGTAGTTTAATTGAGCAGGACAGTGATTTACAAACACTAGGTGGTCAGGATCCTGAAGTTTAGCTTTAAAGTATTGAAGCCAGAGGGTCACCATGACAATTGAGCAACTAGCATTTGCAGACTGCAATAACAGCAATTGAAACCTTCAAAGTTTCTTTAAAGTAACTGTGGCTCAAGGTGTCTGCACATAGGCTCTCATTCACATCTGCTAAAGCCAAATACTAGCAATTCTGAATGGGCAAAGCTCTAACATTTCCTTGCAGTAATAAAGCTTGCCTGTTTCTTCTTATGCCCTACGTCCCTCGCTGCTATTCAGTGTCAGCAGATGTGAATGTCTGTATCATATTCCTACTAGCAGTTCCCTTTCTTTTTTTGTGACAGATTCACTTAAAATTGAACATTAAAAGGAGAAGTCCAGCCTGAGCTTTTTAGGCTGGGCTTCTCCTAAGGGTCACAGGAGTGCAATGTGTTTTGCACTCCTTTGACACGGTTTCAGCGGAGAGCGGTCTGAAGTCCGCTCTCCGCTGACGTCACTGCCATCAGTCAAGGCAGCGCATCATCCCGACTTACCAAGTCTGGATCCGCCAGCTGCCTTGATTGATGGCAGTCTCAGCGAGCCGCTGAGACGGCCGCTCCCTGCCCCTCCACAGCTCAGCGCTCCAGTGAGAGTAGAGAAGCAGAGAGGAGAGAATATGACTGACAGTCAGCAGCTCTCCTCTCAGGGATATGTGAAAACCGAGCCATCAGCAAATGTTTGGTGGCTCGGTTCTCAATGCAGATATGGCAGGGGACAGATACAGCATCGGTCTGATGCCGCATCCACATAGGTAAGTATGAATCAAACATTAAAAAAAAAACAAAAAAACATACTTCTCTTTTAACATGACATCATAACATTTCCTGATCTTTCCCCCATTATATTAGTAATGGGGAAGATCAGCTGCAAGGAAAACTCAGGTTATACTGATGACTGGTCCCTTGACCTCTGCCTGTCTTCTACACAGCGTTCACCGATGAGCTCCTCTTTAAGACAGCAGTAGTTGCCTTGCAGTAAGTGAAGTGCTCACTATCACCTAACAGCATCAAAAGCAAGCTTTCCATGACAACTCATTCATCTTCTTTACAATACCCACACATTTACCTTAGAATATAGAACCAATAACACAGTATAAGAATTGGTCATAGTGATGGCACATCCTGGCAGAGAACATTCTGTAACTGGGGTTAGATAAAACTATGGCAATGTCCTATAAGAATTACATTTGACAAGGCGGCACAGAGTAAAATATAATAATGCAGGTAAATATTAAAATTAAAAATATGTTGGCATTTTAGGATACATGGAAGAAAATAAAAAGAGCAAACAGCCAGACTCTAGTAACCATTTTCTAGTACTAGCAAACAATAGAAGAAATACCCAAGTTAGTCACAGAGGACAGTTGGGAGCATTTTGTTTTCTGAAGTTTGTCTCAATTTTCCCCATTGTAAGTGATACGCACAGATCCAGAGATTTGTCCAACAGCAACATACTTTGAATAGAAGTACCCTTAGTTCTAAGGGCCCTTTCACATTTCATTTTTTTCAGGCGGACCTAAACGGTCGCTCCATACATCTCTATGGAGCGACGGATGTCAGCAGTGACATGTTCGCTGACATCCGATCCGCCCCGCAAAATCCAGACAGCTGGAAACCCTATTTTCCATCCCTCTGGCAGATTGGATCGGACGAAAACGTACAGGCGGTCCATTTTCATTCGATCCCCCCATAGAGGAGAGCGGAGATCTGACAGGTCCGTTTCTGCACAGTGTGCCGAGACGTACTTGTCATCCGCTGGAACAGCGGGGATCAACGGATCAATCCCTGCTGAGCAGGCGGATGTCTGAAAACTGATTCGCACATGTGAAAAGGGGCCTAGGTGTGCGTATGCCTTTAAAAACGTAAGGGAAATAGATCCCTTAGCACATTAGTCATTCAGACGACCTTTAAAATCAAATCACAGTAGAATAAACAATATATTTAACACTGCAGGCTCACAGTCTAGACAGAGAAAAGTGACTCGCTATGGGTTGTTTTGAACTCCCCATTAATTATTATAAATAAAAGCATCAGTTTTTGTAACAGACTGCACTCCCAAACTAGAACCAGGTCAGAAGGATCCCTGTGCAAAGATGGGCAGCCACCTTAGCCCTCATAAAATGTTCACCTAATGCTGCCTAGCATACAGTTTGGCTCATAGTGCAGCAAAATTGTTAGAAATAATTACAAGTGAAAAGCATATTTAACACCCTGGCCCTTTCTGTAAGGTCACTTGTTTAAGCACCTGGAAGTTCCTAACACTGGATAATAATGAAAGGGTTGGTAGCCCTTTTAACTTCTGTATGCCAGTTGTTTACGAGTTTTGGCTGAGAAAAGGTTGAAACTGGGCCACTCCTGTAGTGGCCTATCAATCCACTTTCTTTCCTGAAAAAGGAAACCGCTCCACCAAGAACTTAAAGCGAGGCGAGCCAGAGGAGAACAAAGCAACAATCAACTTCCCATGGATCATGGTCATGATGGTTTGGTGTCCTGATGCCCACATACGATACCAGGGCCCATAGAAGGGGTCAGATACAGCTGGGCACAACATGTTGTTTAGGTTTACTTCCGTAATCTAGGTAAAAGGTAAACAAAGATTAGATACAGCAGGATAGTTTTTTTTTTCCATTATTTGATCACAGGTGTCCTTTAAGTGAAACATTTCAGGGTTTGGTTAAAGATTGGGGGAGGGCAAGGGGCAAGGGCTCTTTAGGGGTTAGAATTTGCCCAGAGTGTGGCTTCAATGCTATCTTCTTATCACCTCTCCCACCCAGCCTTTCTAAACGGTCCTCGTAAGCTTTTACCCAGGCTCCACATAGGCACCGTTTCCGTAAGGGGTGGACCAGTTGCCTAGTGCTGTGAAGACCTCCTGAGAATGGTCCCCTTGACTACCTTCCACTGACATCAGTCTCCTCAATCCTGAGAGGGCCTCGCTGGCCATCCAACAGGAAGTGCCGATATCATCCTGGCAGTAAATGTGGACATCTGAAGAAGGACCCGTGCAGGAAGTAAACAGAAGAGAAGGCTAGAGCAGCCCTCAAAATTTCCACTCGCCTGCTCTCATTTGGCGAGTGGAAAATGATTGAGGGCGAGCATGGGCTGCCTCGGAGGGGAGGGGGTGGAGTACCGCCGGTAGGCGGGTTGAATGGGAGTCATTCTCCCATCGATCGCTGAGGGGAGAAAGAGGGGAGGAAGAGGAGTGCCGCCTGGATCATCACAGAGCAAGGATTGCTCACTGTAATAGCTTTCATTTGAATTGCCGTGCGCTCGCCGTCACACACAGTTCTGCCTTCTGGCCCGACTCCTTTGCTAGACAGAACACCTGTCCAAATGCCGGGACGTGTGAAGTCTATCAAAGGAGATGGGCCAGGAGGCGGGACTGTGTGTGATGGCGAGCACCTGGCAATTCAAATGACTCTGATGATTCAGCCGGCTCTCCTCTTCCTCCCCTCTCTCTTCCCCTGCACTGGTCAGGCTGCATCGATGGGCACTGGTGAGGCTGCACTGATAAAGTTGTTGTTAATATTTATTTTTGTAACTTAATTCTGCATAAAACTTTTAAGTGTCATTTCATGAGATAATTTATGAGGGTGTGTTTAGGGGTGGAATTAGAGGCAGGGCAGGATAGGGATTGGGTGAGGCAACTGGTGGTGAGTACCCTTAAGGCCTGGCTAGTAGCTCAGGACTTGAAATTTTGAGCCCTGGGCTAGAGCACCACATGACCTCATCTACAGATAAGTACATTTTGATAGGGTTGTAACTTTTGTTTTTAGTATTTGGAATTAGTTAGAGGCTGGTGGGTGGAAGGGGGGTGATTTAATCCCGGGGTGGGGCATTATGTGAACCTGTGCTTTCCTCATACAAAGGAAAGCAATAGACTCCCTTTAATCAGTTCCCGACCGGCACACGCCGATGTACGTCAGCAGAATGACACGGTTGTGCAAATGGGTGTACCCGTACATCCCTTTAAATTTACCACCGTGCCATTGCGTGTGCGCCAGCCGGGAGCTCCGCGAGTCAGGTCGCGGGTCCCGCGGACTTGATCGCCGAGGGGATACCCGTGATCGCCTCACGAAGAGGACGAACGTGGAGATGCTAATGTAAACAAGCATCTCCCCGTTCTGCCTAGTGACAGTGTCACTGATCTCTGCTCCCTGTGATTGGGAGCAGAGATCAGTGACGTGTCACATGTAGCCACGCCCCCCCACAGTTAGTAACACATCCCTAGGACTTACTGAACCCCTCCCTAGCCCCCTAGTGGTTAACCCCTTCATTGCCAGTGTCATTTACACAGGAATCAGTGCATTTGTATAGCATTAATTGCTGTATAAAGGACAATGATCCCAAAAATGTCTGATGTGTCCGCCATGTCGCAGTCACGATAAAAATCGCTGATCACCGCCATTACTAGTAAAAAAGAAAAATTAATAATAAAAATGCCATAAAACTATCCCCTATTTTGTAAATGCTATAACTTTTGCGCAAACCAATCAATAAACACTTATTGCGATTTTTTTTACCAAAAATATGTAAAAGAATACGTATCGGCCTAAACTGAGGAAAAAAATGTTTTTTTAAATATTCTTTGGGGATATTATGGCAAAAAAGTAAAAAATAATGCGGTTTCAAAAATTGACGCTATTTTTTTGTTTACAGCGCAAAAAATAAAAACCGCAGAGGTGATCAAATACCCCCAAAAGAAAGCTCTATTTATGGGAAAAAAAGAACGTTGATTTTGTTTGGGAGCCACGTCGCACGACCACACAAATGTCAGTTAAAGCGACGCAGTGCCGAATCGCAAAAAACACACCGGTCAGGAAGGGGGTAAATTCCTCCGGGGCTGAAGTGGTTAATGCCCACATTTTGTGTGTGAAAAACAAATATACATGGGAGAAGCTGGGGATAAGTCAGGGACACTGCATACTAAATATGACTACTAACATATCGTACACAAATAGCTGAGGTAACAGACCATTAACAGGAAGTTTTGCTTAACACAAGAATTATATTTCTACATAGAGTAATAGTTCAACAATACACTCACCAAGCCTAGTATCTGGAGAAGGCTGAAGTGGTAGAAAAACATGAGTCCAGTTGCCAGAATTGCCCACCAGAAGTTACAGAGTGGCTCTGGTGTATACACACCTAGGAGAAAATAGTAAAAACCTGTTCAGATTCATAGCAATGTTGTTTTTTTCACATAACATAAACCTTTACTTTTGGGCTGAGGGTGTTGGGCTTAGGTTGTGGATAAGCTGAGTTTCGGGTTAGCGGTGGCATGTAATCGCATGTAAAAAAATCGGACAGGCTGGTTGTACCCGATTCAAATCGATGGGTTGACTTGGGTACAATCAGCCTGACCATACATAGATTGAATCCCTGCTGAACCAGCCAAATTTTAATCCATGTAGAGACCACAATGTGCATAGGTCCCTTTGATTGACAATGTGGCATCAAATATATACAACAAAAATCCTTTTTCCAAGTCTAAACACTAGAAACAGTTCATAGTTGGATTTCCTGTGCTTGCAAGCTGGATTTACTGCTGGAGAAAACTTTCGATGTGAACTGAAAAAATAATTAAATTGGCTTCAGCATGTATTTAATTTATTTTATAAAGCTTGGTCAAATTCTTAAACACTGTAGAATTTCAAATTCTGCAAGTGTATGTATCATTTTTCAAACATACCTTTAAATGAACACTAGATGTCCCCAGTACACCACTTTTTTCATTACATATATAGATGTGGAGAGTCTATGAAATGCATTTATTTTTAAATGGCCTTATATATTTTGAGTGGTTGCAATGGGCAGCAAAAATATTTTAGCTTTAGCACAAATGTTATTTATCAAACCCTGAGGCTTTTCAATTAACTACAGAGCAAAGTCTCAGCTAACTACATACACAGTCGTTTTATGAGCCTTACTGAGAGGGACAGTAATGCTGGGTTCACTGCAGCGGATGGAGTGAGACTTTCTACTTGGTGAGAGTTACACCATCTCTCTTCAGTTTTTCATCCCGTGTGCAGCGGTTTAAGTGAGACTGTTTGTTCCAGTGTATACAGTCCACTGCCAAATTTCCTTTTTTTATCCATTTTTTCTTATATCCCGTTTGCAGCAATTCAAGTGAGAATTCGTGTCCCAATACAAGTATTTTCTTGTTACTTTTTTTCCCTTTCTCTCTTTTTCCTCTAATGTGTTTTCATTGCCTCCTCCCCTGACTATTTGTTCAATTGCTATCTATATTACATTTTTGGTATTATCATGGTATATTATATGAGCTTTAGTTCAGGCTGTCTATCTTTACATTTACACTTCTGTGCACTTGCATGGCGGTCTATGTCTTATCATAAGAAATTTATCCTCTTCATATGTTTTATGTGTGACAATCTTTGAGCGATTTTAATCAGTCAATCGCAAATTGCATATATAAATTTATATATAATTTTTTCTTTTATCCATATTGACAAGCTTTTAGTGCATCGTAGTGCCTATGTGTATCGCATGAGTTCAGCACATATGCAACAATTTTTGTTCCACATAATGTTTTGCAAAATTTTTATTTCACTTTTCTTAGTATGTATTTATGCACATATACATACACATGTATTTGGTTTTTTTCTAACTACTTTTTGCATCTCCTGTGGTTATTTGATAACAATTTTGTGCACTGTGCGAACAACTGCAATTTTCCAGTATCTTATGTATAGACCATAGTTTTTAACTCAATTAACTTTTATTAACACTCTTTATTTTCTGGATCTTTGAAGATTAACTGTGTAATGTGTGAGGTGTTTCCAACTCTGAGTTGATTACCAGGTGTTCTACATATTTTTAAATCACTTCCCTTTTATATGTACACGTTTGATCACTTTCAATCTAGCTATGAGTAAGCATCAGTAAGATGTGAAACGCGTTAGCTGCTGTCCTGCATCATCCTATTTTATGTGACCTGTTCTGGTATTTTTGTCACAATAAAGGTGCTTTCTTTTTAATTGAGTGCGACCGTCCAGGATTCTTTTTTCTTCTCCAGTAATGCTGGGTTTACCAGAACTGCAGGTTGCTCTTTTTTGATAAATGTAAAGATTGAGCTTTTTGGTGAAGATATGCCAGGTCAAAAATGACAAAATATTTAAACAATATGAAACACTTAAAGTGAGAAAAAAACGCAATCATTTTTTTTTTCTTAAAAATAACAAACATGTTATATACTCGCCTGCTCTGTTTAATGGTTTTGCACAGAGCAGTCCAGATCCTCCTTCTCAGGCACCTGGCAATGCTCCTGGCCCCTCTCTCTCCTCATTGGCTCACTGACTGCGATTGACAGCAGCAGGAGTCATTGTAGCCTTTTGCTGTGTTAGCCAACGAGGAGGGAGAGACTCAGCAAAGCCAAGGCTCCCCTGCACAGCACTGAGGCCCCATTCACACCTGACCTCTGCGTTTTCAGGCAGAAAATCGTGCAATTTTACCACGATTTTTACTGCGATTTTGTGCAGGGCAAAAGGTCACCAATGTAAAAAGCAGAAAAATGCCCAAATCTGCCCGATTCGCGCGACAAAAAAGGGTCCAGAACTTGTTTGAGCTTCAGGCCTTTTGGAGTGGAGATGTGAACCATCTCCATAGAGAATAATTGATTTTTTTCCCCTCCAGCGTTTTGTAGCTTGAGGCTTCAAGCTACAAAACGTTCAGGTGTGAATGGAGCCTGAAGAAAGATCAGGTTCAGGTAACACAGCTGCACACACAAGGGTTTTTTTTTACCTTCATGCAACCATGAGCCTTTAGAACCACTTTAAAAGGACCGTTTTCTTTTAATGAATGCAGTCCTTTCCCTGCATTCAGTCCAGGTTCACACTGACAGCGGGAATGAAATCATGCGAGTGCACCTGAACATGCACAATGTCAGTCCCGACTTCGGGGGCGATTTCAGAGACATCTGTGTGGGTTTATGCACAGATGTCTATTGAAATCGCACCCTGAAGTCGCCAAAAGTATTACAGAAACCACTTTTGGGATTCGGATGGTGCCATTGCTGGCAATAGCTGCCGATTTGACATGTAAAATCACATGCCAAATCGCTGCAATGTGACCAGGGCTCACTACCTGTAACACGATCTATGAATGAGGGAAAAGTCTGATGAGTCACAGGATCCCCTACTCCATTCACAGATCATGTTACAAGCAGTAAAAGCACATTTATTTTATTACAGGTGCTTACATAGCACTGTCAATTTACACAATGCTTTACAAATGTCATGCTTTAAAGTTGCGCACGCTTGTGGAATGGCGACAAACTTTTGGACTTAAAAATCTCCATAGGCGACGCTTTAAAAAAATGTATATAGAGGAGATCTAGTGCTAGAATTATTGCTCTCACTCTAACAATCACGGCGATGTAGGTTGTACATAGTTTACATATGTGGGTGCGACTTGAGTATGCGTTCGCTTCTGTGTGTGAGGTGTGCTTTAAAAAGAATATATATATATATATATATATATATATATATATATATATATATTTATATTTATATATATATATAGCTTATTTGTTTTATTTTTTATTTTTTTACTGTCACTTTAAAAAACCAAAAAAAAACTTTTTGATCACTTTTATTCCTATTACAAGAAATGTAAACATTCCTTGTTGACTGGGATTGGGAAGCCGTGGGGGGGGGGGGGGGACGGACACCTCTCCCACCGCCCATAAAAGTAATCCCGTGGCAAATAAACCACTGGGACCGCTTTTATTTTAAAGCAGACCACCCGCTGTTTAAAAATATACCAGGCTATCTGCTGCCATAACCCCGGTATTTAAAATCAAAGTAGCGACATATATACACGGGCTGTCCAGAAGTGGCTAAAGGAACACTTTGAAAACACATCAGCTCTCTATGGGGAAAAGTATCATGCTGGATATCTAGACTGATATGTACTGGGTAATGTGTTAGGAACGAAAAGATGCCACATCGTTTGATGGAAATGAAAATTATCAACCTACAGAGGGCTGAATTCAAAGACACCCCTAAAATCAAAGTGAAAAAAATGATGCAGCAGGCTAGTCCATTTTGCTGAAATTTCATAGCAGCAACTCAAAATGGCACTCAGTAGCAGTGTTTATTAACAAAAACTGTTTAGTCAAAGATTTCGCCAGCGCAATTTTTACAGTGACGAAAAATAAAATAAAAAGTACAGCACATTTTCGTCCACTGTTGAAAACTATGACAAAAATCCAATCCGTTTTCGTTATCGAATGACGAGACGAAAATGGCAAGGAGGGACGTTTACCAACTTCCGGTTTTTTTACTGAGCTCCGCCTACTTCCGCAATCTGCGTCCAGCAAGCACCGTGACGACTCCGAGAGTGCCAGAGAGTGTGAGTGAGAGCGGCACTGTGTGCATTACAGGTCTCCCAACTCCTCCTGACACCGCACCAGGTGCCCAGAGACAGAGCAGACTGTGTGAGTGCAGTGCAGTACAATAATTGTGGTACAGGCGTACAGCAGGCCTGAGGCCTCCCCTCAGACGACCGCCGTCCATCCAGAGCACAATGTACAACAGTGCAAGTGCAACTGTGCAGGCCTCCTGTGACCACTGGCAGTGGCATCCAGGCCTCTTTTGCACTGTCGATTATAGGCCATCTCTCAGACCACCATCCAGGCTTCAGAGCTGTGTGTGCTGCATTTATGTACAAATTTTACAGGCCTACTCTACGCAGACCACTGTGCACACTGCACTGCAGCATACAGGCTTCCAGTTCCTCCCCACGACTCCAAACTATAACAGAAATGTCGGCTTCTGTGACTGTGACTGGTAGAAAGAGAAGATATATGGATGTATTTTACATTTGATGTAAGGCCGGGTTCACACTGGTACGACAAACGCTCCGACATTGGGGGCTCATGTCACATGACGTGTGAAAATCAATGTTTCCCTATGGGAGCAGTCTTAACTGGTCCGACACAAGTCGGTCCGACTTTGAAAATGCTCTCTGAACTACTTTGGTCCGACTTTAATCCGACTTCAGCCCATTGAATATCACTGAAGTTGGATCAAAGTCGGATCGCCGTCTTGACTGATCCGACTTTGGCATGCGACTTGCTCTGATTATCTTGAAGGGGGACACAGCAAATGAAAAAAAAAAAAAAAACACAACGGCATGGGTTACCGCTCAAGGAGCACATCAGGCTCTTTGGTCTGGTATAGATTTTAAGGGAACCTCCTCGCCGAAAAAACGGTGAGGTGGTCCCCCCGAAATCCATACCAGACCCTTATCCGAGCACACAGCCCGGCAGGTCAGGAAAGTGGGTGGGGACGAGCGAGCGCCCCCCCTCCTGAACCGTACCAGGCCACATGCCCTCAACATTGGGGGGTGGGTACTTTGTGGCAGGGGGCCCTGCGCCCCCCACCCCAAAGCTCCTTGTCCCCATGTTGATAAGGACAAGGGCACTTCCAGACAACCCTGGTTGTTGGTTGTCAGGGTCTGCGGGCGGGGGGCCCTCTCCGGCTCTTCTGTGTCCTCCGCTGACTTCTTCTGCCTCTGTTGGTTCTTCTCACCTCTTCGGTTCTTCTCCCTCTGTCTGCTGTCTTCTCACCCTTTTGCCATCGCTTTTGCCCAGTTTTCTCCGCTGTCTTCTTCCGATGTTGACTGGATGCTCTCTCCCGTTCTAATGCCAGGTGCGCGGTGTGCCACTACTTATATTGGCATAGGGTGGGGTCACCGGAGGCACGCCTCTTATGACATCACCGCCCATCATGCCCCGGGCGGTGATGTCATAAACGGAGGGGCCACCGGATGATGTCACACGTGACCCCGCCCCATGCCAATATAAGTAGTGGCACACCGCGCACCCAGCATTAGAGCGGGAGAGAGAGTTGAGTCAACATTGGAAGAACAACAGAGGCAGAAGACATCAGCGGAGGACACAGAAGAGCCGGAGACGAGAGAACAGATCGGAAGAGACACCGGAGCTGCCTAATAATAAATTACTTTAAAAGTGTGTAGTGTTTATTCACTTTTTAGGTGAATGGGTAGGGGTACAATGTACCCCATACTCATTCACATAGGGTGGGGGGCTGGGATCTGGGGGCCCCCTGTTAAAGGGACTTTCAGATTCCGATAAGCCCCTCGCCCGCAGACCCTGACAACCAACGGCAAGGGTTGTCGGAAAGAGGCCCTTGTCCTCATCAACATGGGGACAAGGTGCTTTGGGGTGGGGGGAGCAGGGCCCTCCTCCCCCAAAGCACCCCCCCATGTTGAGGGCACGGCCTGGTATGGTTCAGGAGAGAGGGGCCACTCACTCATCCCACCCCCTTTCCTGACCTGCCGTGCTGTGTGCTCGGATAAGGGTCTGGTATAGATTTTGGGGGGACCCCACGCTGTGGGGGTTCCCCTTAAAATCCATACCAGGTATAAAGGGCCTGGTATACTCTTGGAGGGGGAACCCATGCCGTTTTTTTTTTTTGTTTTTTTTTTTACATTTTGCGTGGAATTCCCCCTAAAGATTCATATCAGACACAGTGCCTGGTATTGTCGGGGATCAAAGTCGGATCCCTGTTCATTGAAGTCGGACGCATGTCGGACTTCAAGTTGCAGGGCAAAGTCAGATCCAAAGTGGTACGACTTGTGTCGTACCAGTGTGAACCCAGCCTTAAGGACAACAAGACTCTTTACAAACCATGTGGAGCGACACTCACTGGTAAAGACACAACAAACGAAGTGTCATTTGCAGACAACTCATCCTGAAATTCATACAAAAGGTAAGCACAGCAACACTTAACTCCACTTTTTGGGAACAGTCTTATGTACATTGGCACTGCAGGGATTATTTTTTTTACAAACTTTCTTGCAGATTTTATACCTTTTGTTATTCTGAAGTAAAAGCTGTTTGTCTGTCTATGTTGTGCACTTTAGTCACTGAATTTTAATGGGAGCGAGTGATTTGATTTCATAATATCTATCAGCTGCTGCTTTCCCCGAATTTAAGTATGGTATCTCACCAAAATATATGTAGAAGGATGTGGTCAGTGCTCACTGGGAGGAGCTGGGGCACTGTAAAATTTGTCACAGCACAGGAACCTAAAGGCCAGCCCTGGGAAGGGCTATACATGTAGTATATTATAGAGAGACTTGGAGCTGACTGTGTGGGGTGGGTGAGAGAGAGAATGTAAAATCAGAATAACTTTAATTTTTCCCTCTAATTCAACCCCACAGATACAGAAAACCTCAAACGATGGGCCAAGTCAAGCCAATGGCAGTGCACAACCACAGCAAACTATTTGCACTGCTCTTTTAGGTGCTCCAAAAAAAAAATTGACTCTAAGGAACAACATGCCAGGGAGGAGGCCATAGCAAGATGGATTGGGAGCACCGGATTACCAGTCAGAACGAATGAAGATGAGGACTTTGTTAGCATGATGGAGACGGTATATCGGAAGCTGACTGTTCCAAAAGAAAACTAAAATAAGCAACCTGATTGACAAACAGTATGAAGATGAAAAACAAAAAAGAGTGGCTGCTGCTCGGAGAGTATCTATTTGCACTGATTTGTGGACCAAAAAAGGACTCTCAGCTTCATTCCTTGCCATAAGTGCATGCTACTTTTGTGTTGAACATAAACCTGCACACATATTGTTGGCCCTTGAACAAGTAGCCCACCCACACACGGCACAGTCAATCAAATCATGTGTGGACAAATGCTTGCAAGAGTGGGACATACCAAAGAGAAAGATCCTTACAGTGATAACAGACAACATGAGCAATATGGTGGCAGCATTTAACCACTTCAGCCCCGGAAGGTTTTACCCCCTTCCTGACCAGAGCACTTTTTACAATTCAGCACTGCGTCGCTTTAACTGCTAATTGCGCGGTCATGCAATGCTCTACCCAAACGAAATTTGCGTCCTTTTCTTCTCACAAATAGAGCTTTCTTTTGATGATATTTGATCACCTCTGCCGTTTTTATTTTTTGCGCTATACACGGAAAAAGACCGAAAATTTTGAAAAAAAATGATATTTTCTACTTTTTGTTCTAAAAAAAATCCAATAAACTCAATTTTAGTCATACATTTAGGCCAAAATGTATTCGGCCACATGTCTTTGGTAAAAAAAATGTCAATAAGTGTATATTTATTGGTTTGCGCAAAAGTTATAGCGCCTACAAACTAGGGTACATTTTCTGGAATTTACACAGCCTTTAATTTATGACTGCCTATGTCGTTTCTTGAGGTGCTAAAATGGCAGGGCAGTACAAAACCCCCACAAATGACCCCATTTTGGAAAGTAGACACCCCAAGGAATTTGCTGAGAGGCATGTTGAGCCCATTGAATATTCATTTTTTTTGTCCCAAGTGATTGAATAATGACAAAAAAAAAAAAAAAAATTACAAAAAGTTGTCACTAAATGATATATTGCTCACACAGGCCATGGGCATATGTGGAATTGCACCCCAAAATACATTTAGCTGCTTCTCCCGAGTATGGGGATACCACATGTGTGGGACTTTTTGGGAGCCTAGCCGCGTACGGGGCCCCGAAAACCAATCACTGCCTTCAGGATTTCTAAGGGCGTACATTTTTGATTTTACTCCTCACTACCTATCACAGTTTTGAAGGCCATAAAATGCCCAGATGGCATAAAACCCCCCCAAATGACCCCATTTTGGAAAGTAGACACCCCAAGCTATTTGCTTTGAGGCATGTTGAGTCCATGGAATGTTTTATATTTTGACACAAGTTGCGGGAAAGTGACAAATTTTTTTTTTTTTTTTTTTTTTTTTTGCACAAAGTTGTCACTAAATGATATATTGCTCACACAGACCATGGGCATATGTGGAATTACACCCCAAAATACATTTAGCTGCTTCTCCTGAGTATGGGGATACCACATGTGTGAGACTTTTTGGGAGCCTAGCCACATGTCTGGCCCCGAAAACCAATCACTGCCTTCAGGATTTCTAAGGGCGTACATTTTTGATTTTACTCCTCACTGCCTATCACAGTTTCGGAGGCCATGGAATGCCCAGGTGGCACAAACCCCCCCCCAAATGACCCCATTTTGGAAAGTAGACACCCCAAGCTATTTGCTGAGAGGCATGGTGAGTATTTTGCAGCTCTCATTTGTTTTTGAAAATAAAGAAAGACGAGAAAAACATTTTTTTTTTTTCTTTTTTCAATTTTCAAAACTTTGTGACAAAAACTGAGGTCTGCAAAATACTCACTATACCACTCAAGAAATAGCTTGGGGTGTCTACTTTCCAAAATGGGGTCATTTGGGGGGGTTTTTTGCCACCTGGGCATTCCATGGCCTCCGAAACTGTGATAGGCAGTGAAGAGTGAAATCAAAAATTTACGGCCTTGGAAAGCCTGAAGGCGGTGCTTGGTTTTTGGGGTCCCGTACGCGGCTAGGCTCCCAAAAAGTCTCACACATGTGGTATCCCCGTACTCAGGAGAAGCAGCAGAATGTATTTTGGGGTGTAATTTCACATATTCCCATGGCATGTTTGAGCAAAATATCATTTAGTGACAACTTTGCGCAAAAAAAAATAAAAAAAATAAAAAATTGTCTCTTTCCCGCAACTTGTGTCACAATATAAAATATTCCATGGACTCGACATGCCTCTCAGCAAATAGCTTGGGGTGTCTACTTTCCAAAATGGGGTCATTTGGGGGGGTTTTGAACTGTCCTGGCATTTTATGCACAACATCTAGAGGCTTATGTCACACATCACCCACTCTTCTAACCACTTGAAGACAAAGCCCTTTCTGACACTTATTGTTTACATAAAAAAATAATTTTTTTTTGCAAGAAAATTACTTTGAACCCCCAAACATTATTTTTTTTTTTAAAGCAAATGCCCTACAGATGAAAATGGTGGGTGTTTCATTTTTTTTTTTCACACAGTATTTGCGCAGCGATTTTTCAAACGCATTTTTTGGGGAAAAACACACTTTTTTACATTTTAATGCACTAAAACACACTATATTGCCCAAATGTTTGGTGAAATAAAAAAGATGATCTTAGGCCGAGTACATGGATACCAAACATGACATGCTTTAAAATTGCGCACAAACGTGCAGTGGCGACAAACTAAATACATTTTTAAAAGCCTTTAAAAGCCTTTACAGGTTACCACTTTAGATTTACAGAGGAGGTCTACTGCTAAAATTACTGCCCTCGATCTGGCCTTCGCGGTGATACCTCACATGCATGGTGCAATTGCTGTTTACATTTGACGCCAGACCGACGCTTGCGTTCGCCTTAGCGCGAGAGCAGGGGGGACAGGGGTGCTTTTTTTTTTTTTTTTTTTTTTTTTTTCATTATTATTATTATTTTTTTATCTTATTTTTAAACTGTTCCTTTCATTTTTTTTTTTAAATCATTTTTATTGTTATCTCGGGGAATGTAAATATCCCCTATCATAGCAATAGGTAGTGACAGGTACTCTTTTTTGCAAAAATTGGGGTCTATTAGACCCTAGATTTCTCCTCTGCCCTCAAAGCATCTGACCACGCCAAGATCGGTGTGATAAAATGCTTTCCCAATTTCCCAATGGCGCTGTTTACATCCGGCGCAATCTAAGTCATAAAATGCTCGTAGCTTCCGGTTTCTTAGGCCATAGAGATGTTTGGAGCCACTCTGGTCTCTGATCAGCTCCATGGTCAGCTGGCTGAATCACCGGCTGCATTCTCAGGTTCCCTGTTGAGACAGGAGAGCCAGAGAAAAACACGGAAGACGTTGGGGGGGGGGGGCATTCCCTCCGACTGCTTGTAAAAGCAGTCTAGAGGCTAATTAGCCACTAGGATTGCTTTTACATGAAAGCTGACCGCTGGCTGAAAAGAATGATACCAAGATGATACCTAAACCTGCAGGCATCATTCTGGTATAACCACTCAAAGTCGTGAATGGCGTACCTGAAGACAAAAAAATGGTTAACAATAAAGCACAGTAAACGGTAAGGTATAAAAAATTGCATACCTGAAAAGCAAACATGATAAAACATAATAACAATAAAACATTGCAGAATAGAATACAGTAAAAAAGAGCAGAACAATAGAGAGAGAATAGAGAGAGAGAGAACAATAAAACGCCAACTATTTTTTTTTTATTTTATATTTTTGTTTGTGTTTTTTTTTTTTTTCACTTTTTTTTGTAACTAACTTTTATAACTGTAACCGGTTCCAGGTTCGGGTCTCTCAAAATGCGATGGCATCTTGGGAGACCCTGTGAAAGTGTGCCTAGTCTGTGGAATGCTGTACCCTACGCTAATAGTCAACTAGTGAATGGTAGAGTTCAAAACATTCACCAATGCAAAGACCAGGATTGTCAGGACAGGAGGGACAATAATAGCGGGTGTCACGCCTATATCCGCACTTGCTGCAGACACGACATCTTTTTTGGGGGGGTTCATTGGGTAGGGGTACTCGGGAGGACATAAAAATGCCTCTCATGCAGCCGACTGCATTTGGTTGGGGATGTGAATGGGGGAAGTATGGGCGCTGCAGAAGCGGTGGGTTCCCAATTAGGATTGGCGAATGCAGCAGGAAGGGCACTATGGGCACGACGGTCCTGTGTTTGTCTTTTTGGTGGCAGCGGGACACTACTTGTGCTTGCCACCTCACCAGCTTGAACTGCACTTATGGGACTCGCCACGTCACCAAGTGTTACTGCAGTGCTGGTTTGACTACGACCGGGGTGTACTAGGCCGCTGGCGCTTGCCAGTTCACCAAAACGCTACCAAAAAAACTGTTAGCGATCGCAGGGATCAGGCCTGACTCTGCGAACCCTGCAGTTATGCGTTTAGAGTTTTGTAAGTGACAGTGATCGATCGATACTGCACTTGGGTGGGCTGGGCCGGGCGGAGGGGCAAAACGCAGGTGCTAGCAGGTATCTGGGCTGATCCCGCTAACACTGCGTTTGTGGGAACCCTAAACTGCTGGGGACGCTAGTATAGATCTGATCGGATCAGATATTGATGCGATCAGATACTATACCACTAAGGGAGGTGTATGCTGCGTGCGTGTGTGTTAGCGGTACTGGCGCTAATCTGACGCTGCCTGGGGCTGGTGCTTGCCAGTTCACCAAAACGCTACCAAAAAAACTGTTAGCGATCGCAGGGATCAGGCCTGACTCTGCGAACGCTGCAGTTATGCGTTTAGTGTTTTGTAAGTGACAGTGATCGATCGATACTGCACTTGGGTGGGCTGGGCTGGGCCGGGCGGAGGGGCAAAACGCAGGTGCTAGCAGGTATCTGGGCTGATCCCGCTAACACTGCGTTTTTGGGAACCCTAAACTGCTGGGGACGCTAGTATAGATCTGATCGGATCAGATATTGATGCGTTCAGATACTATACCACTAAGGGAGGCGTATGCTGCGTGCGTGGGTGTTAGCGGTACTGGCGCTAATCTGACGCTGCCTGGGGCTGGTGCTTGCCAGTTCACCAAAACGCTACCAAGAAAACTGTTAGCGATCGCAGGGATCAGGCCTGACTCTGCGAACGCTGCAGTTATGCGTTTAGTGTTTTGTAAGTGACAGTGATCGATCGATACTGCACTTGGGTGGGCTGGGCTGGGCCGGGCGGAGGGGCAAAACGCAGGTGCTAGCAGGTATCTGGGCTGATCCCGCTAACACTGCGTTTTTGGGAACCCTAAACTGCTGGGGACGCTAGTATAGATCTGATCGGATCAGATATTGATCCATACAGATACTATACCACTAAGGGAGGCGTATGCTGCGTGCGTGGGTGTTAGCGGTACTGGCGCTAATCTGACGCTGCCTGGGGCGACGCATATCACCGCCGGGCGATCGGGGGGCTAAACCTTTATTCGGTAATAAACGGCGGGTGCCCTGACACTATAAAAAATAAACGAACTAACCAGCGTCACCCGTAACAGTTATACGGTGATCAGTGGTGAAAGGGTTAACTAGGGGGCAATCAAGGGGTTAAAACATTTATTAGATAGTATAGGGGGATCCCTGTCGCTATAAAACGCTGACGGCGAACCTAAATATTTACGTCCCTAACTAGCGTCACCAGTGACACTAATACAGCGATCAGAAAAATGATCGCTTAGCAACACTGGTGACAGGGGGTGATCAAGGGGTTAAAACTTTATTAGGGGGGTTAGGGGGGTACCCTAGACCTAAAGGGGGCCTAAGACTCACTGCCCTAACACACTAACTGTCACAAACTGACACCAATACAGTAATCAGAAAAAAAAAAAAAAAAAAAAAAAAAAACCTGCTTGGTGTCAGTTTGTGACAGGGGGGGGGTGATCGGGGGGGGATCGGGGGGCGATCGGGGGGGGGATCGGGGTGAAATGTATGCCTGGCATGTTCTACTGTGTGTGTGTGTTTGTGTAACTCACAGTGAAGTCTTCTCTCCTCGGCCCGGAACGGAAAATACCGAGCCGAGGAGAGATGACATCATTTCCTCTGCCTCTGTTTACAATACAGAGGCAGGGAAATGATTCCATTGGCTGGGAGCGATCGCGAGGGGGGGGCCACGAATGGATGGCCTCCCCCTCACCACCGATCGCCGGGGGACATTTGCCGACCGCCGCAGGCACCGGGGGGGGGTCCGATCGGACCCCCCACCCGCGGGCAGGCAGGGACGTACAGGTAAGCCCTTTTGCCTGCCCCTGCCGCTTTGCCGACGTACATCGTCGTGCGGCGGTCGGCAAGTGGTTAAACAAACCACAGCAGCAGCAGAAGAACCACCCAGCTCTAGTGAGGAATACTCAACCATGACGGAAAGTGACTCTGAGGCTGAGACCGAAATTGATGATCTGCGGTGAGCCACTTTTATTATTCTTTTTACATGATGACATGGTTGACACCAGTCAATCACATGGATATGAGATGATTGATATGGGGGCGCCATCTGCTCTACGGGTGCACATTTGTTATTTTTTATATTTATTTGTAGTCTTGTGTACTGTAAAAGTATCAGCCATCCATCCTCAGCCATCCCATCCACCCCCATCCATAATTAGCCGTACCCAGCCATACCCAGCCTTACTCAGTCGTACTCAGCCATACCCAGTCGTACCCAACCTACCCAGTCGTACCCAGCCGTACCCATCCTTACTCAGCCATGCCTGGCCATACTCATTCATACTTAGCCACCCCCATCCATGGCTCATCCATCCCCATTCATGCTCATCCATGCCACATCAGTTATCATAATGCTTGCAGCTTGTCAGAATTTGTGGGGCTTTTTTGGTTCACTCACCAGCCTCTTGAGGTCGGATTGACCATGACCCTGGTCCACCACAAGTTCTCAAACGGATTAAGGTCTGGGTAGTTTCCAGGCCATGGACCCAAAATTTTAATTTTTTGTTCCCACTTCCCCAAAAGACTTAGTTATCACTTTTGCCTTATGGTAAGTAGCTCCATCATGCTACAAAAGGCATTGTTGTTCATCACCAAACTATTCTTAGATGGTTAGAAGTTGTTCTTGGAGCCTGATGATGTTTTTGTACCATTTATTCATGGCTGTGTTCTTAGGCAAAATTGTAAGTGGGCCCACCACTCCCTTGGCTGAGTAGCAGCCAACCGCACACATGAATGGTCTCAGGATGCTTTACTGTTGGCATGACAGTCACGGGGGGGGGGGGGGGGGTAGAATTTATACAAGGAATTCATCTGGATACCTAATGGCAGTCAGGGTGCCATTGTCTAACCTGTAGAGGTCTGTACTTCCCTCCATGGATATGCCCCCCCAGGTTATCACTGGCCCACCACCAAAACCGGTCATGCTAAACGATGTTACAGGCAGCATAACGTTCTCCACAGCTTCTCCAGACCCATTCACATCTGTCACATGTGCTCAGGGTGAATCTGCTCTCATCTGTGAAAAGCACAGGGCACCAGTTGCAATCCTGCCAATTCTGGTGTTCAATGGCAAATACCAATCAAGCTCCATGGTGCTGGGCAGTAAGCACAGAGCTCACTAGATGTCGTCGGGCCCTCGGGCCACCTTCATGAAGTTTGTTTCTGATTGTTTGGTCAGAGACATATACTCCCATGGCCTGCTGGAGGTCATTTTGTAGGGCTCTGGCAGTGCTTATCCTGTTCCTCCTTGCAAAAAGCAGATACCGGTCCTGCTGATGGGTTAAGGACCTTCTACGGCCCTGTCCAGCTCTCCTAGAGTAACTGCCTGTCTCCTGGAATATCCTCCATGCTCTGGAGACTGCTGGGAGACACAGCAAACCTTCTGGCAATGGCACATATTGATATGTCATCCTGGAGGAGTTGGACTGCCTGTGTAACCTCTATAGGGGTCCAGGTATCGCCTCATGTTACCAGTAGTGACACTGACCCTAGCCAAATGCATAACTAGTGATAAACAGTCAGAAAAGATGTGTATTTTCGGGGTGTCTTTGAATTCAGTCCTCTGTAGATTTATAATTTTCATTCCCATCAAAAGATGTGGCATTATTTTGTTCCTAACACATTACCCAGTCTGTATCAGTATAAATATCCAGCATGATATTTTTCCTCATTGAGATCTGATGTTTTTTAAAAGTGTTCCTTTCATTTTTTTGAGCAGTGTATTTACATATCAACTCCTATCACCAAGAAGCTTACAATCTAGGGCCCCAAACTCACATCCATTCATAAACATACTAGGGCCAACCTAAACAAGATTCAACCTACCAGCATATCTTTGGAGTATAGGAGGAAACCGACACAGGCAAACTCCAGGTAGGTAGTGTTATGGTGGAGATTCAGTTCAAACCAATGTCCCCAGTGCTGCTAGCATGGAAGAACCTTTCCCAATGGAGAAGGAGGGGGTGGGTTCCAGTCAGGAACTTTTGCTATTGAATTCAGCCCACAGACCTGAAGCTATTAACCCGCTGCACTCTAGAAATTCAGAGCCAGGAAGAGGAAAGGGCATTCCTGCACAACACAAGATATACTTTACTACAGATAAGTTAGGTTAAAGCAGACCTTCACTCTCTTTTTTAGGGGCATGTACCATTTTTGAAAGGTACCTGCTCCCATTTCTTGATTTCTGGCTGAGGTAAAAATTACGATCTTTGCCTTTCGTGCCCACAGTCTCCTGGGATACGTCACAAATTCCAGGAGGCTGCAAGTCCCTCAGTGCTGTCCTGCCTTAAGCATGTGTTTGGGGAGTTAGCTGTAAAACATCAGAAAGTCACATCCGCCTAGATGTTATGTGCATTACAGTGGCCAGAATCAGAAGCCGCTTGCGCCCGGCCAAAACTCCCACCCCTTCTGGACTTGAAGTCCCTCGCCACCAGGACCCGAGAGAGCAGAAGCTCTGGGAAAGCTAGGACACCTGCCACAGCCCCCAAACACTCCGAATCAGGACAGAATCCCCTGCCAGGCCGGAAGGACGAAAGGAGCTCCAGAGCACCCCCCACCCATCTAGGGGGGTACTGGGATGGCCCAAAGATATTCCAAAAGAAAAAGCAAGGTGCGCTACCACAAATTCCCATGCCTGGAGAAAGCGTAGCACACTTACGGTTCTCCACATCGCTTCCACCGTATTGGAGGAAACACTACAACTGTGGCCATGGGAGAAGTATCCTGCCTTTTAAAGTTTAAAGCGTAACTCCACTTTTGTTGGAAAAAAAACATTCCCCTCTGGGTGATTTATGTACATTGCAGGGATTTTAACAAACTTTGTTGCAGATTCCTCTCTTTTGTTATTCTGAAGAAGTCACTGTTTGTTCCTCTGTGCTCTGTGCTCTGTGCTGAGTAAGTCTATTGGGAGTGGTTTCATATTTATCAACCAGCTGCTGCAGCTGTAGGGATCCAATGAGGAAAACTGCTGGGTCTGCATCTCCCTTTGGGGGTAACTTACTTAAAATGACATTTTTATTGCAGGGGATGCCAAAAATCTGACTTAGTGTAGACTTCTGGGAGAATAAGTGAGCCAATCACACAAGCAGGAAATTATATTTCTGGGGAGGCGTTCTGTACACAATGTGTATACAGAACATCTCCAGGTAGCCATGTTGCATAGCATTTACAGAAAATGACAGCGTCTGCAGGTAATTTTTATTAACATTCAATTAAAATATGACTAGTTTCGCAACTGTATATGCTATATTATTATTTTCTCATTTGCTATTTTTTTTTGCCATGAAAATTAAGTTACCCTTTAAGAGTACAGTGTTCCCTGGAAAAGTGGGTGAAGCTACGCTCTCTCCAGGTGCTGTCCTGAAAGACAGTTTGGGAAAGTGCTGCTGACTTCATTTTCTCAACCGCTTGCCACCCACTCACAGTAGATATACTGCGAGGGGGCGGCACAGCACAAGTTTGTCAACAGATTTCAGCCAATAATTTTGGCTGAAAGTTGCTGATCGGCTGTGGCCAATCACAGCACAGAGTTTTGTGTTGACAAAACACACAGAACTCTGTACACAGACATCGATCTGTCTGTTTCTTCTCCCTGAAATTAACTCTGAGATGAAAAAGCAGACAGATCTGTTAATAAAAGCAGCAAACATTACACCTGCTAGGCACACAGTTACCCCTCAATGTTAACCCTTTCTCGGCCAGTGCCATTAGTACAGTATGATCACTGTATTAATGTCATTAGCGACATCAGTGTCAGTTAGTAGCCCTCCCAGCCAGTGTCAGTTAGCGCTAGATTTCCCATCACACTAGAAGTTGCTGATCACTGCCATTACTAGTATAGCGTCTGTTCAAATGAGTATCTTGTTTACGATCAGTACTATGCTAGTGCCCCCAGAAACCTCAGTTTGGTTTCTATCATAGACATGTAGCAGAATACATTTTGTCCTACATTTATGAAGAAATTTGATTTTATTCGATTTATATTGATTTTTAACTGGTCGTTTATGTAATAAATAAAAAAACAGTGGTGATCCAATACCAACAAAAGAAAGTTCTATTTGTGTAAAAAATATAATATAAATTTGGTTTGGGCACAGTGTTGCATGACCTTGTAGTTGCCAGTTAAAGTAGCACAGTGCTGAATAGCAAAGAAATGCTCTGGTCATGAAGTGGGGTACAACCTTCCAGAGGTCAGTTGGTTAAACAAGAGTGAAATTCCTCTTTAAGAAAGCTGTATGGCTAATATTCATTTTTAGCTAAATTTTGGGTGGGTTAACTAAACTTCAGGCCTAATTTTTTTATTTTTTAAAATATGCTTGCAAAAAAAGAAAGAGAAATAAATACAAGAACCGCTCTGACAGAGAAAGGGTTAAACAGTAGACTGACAGCACTAAGCAGAACAGAGCTCTGATTGGCTATCCCACTGACAGTGCTGAAGAGGCTGATTGAATACATTGCTGGATTTAATGGAGTTTTTAGACTTGGAGTTCAGCTTTAAAGAAAACCGAGTATTTATCTGTATGTATTTTTTTTTTTGCAAATGATTTTTCACTTTCTCCGAAATGAGGTACAGCAGAAAAGAGAAAGGAGGTAGTGAAATGACAGAGGACCCAAAATAAATATATATCTTTAGAACAGTACAGCTTATTGGTTTCTTCTTTTTGGGTGACAGGACATGTTTGTTAAATCAATATTGTCACATGTAAAGCTTGATCACAATGTTGCCTAACAGGAAACAAATGTAAAAAACTTATCATTTTTACATTTGTTGCCAAAGTTTTGCTTTTTTGTTTACTAACATCCGGCCAATATCAACTCTCAACTCTCTGCCTAGCTGTCCCAAATGTGACTGGACACACAGATTTTATCTGAGATTTAAAATGAACAGGGATGGACTGATGAAGAAGACATGCAGCTGGCTTTGGATAGGCTCTGTGGTAACTTGTTCAATTCATAGAAGCAACCAAATAAAATATTTTGAATCATTTTCTCCCATTGTCTGATTAAATGGAGATTTACCATTGGATCTTCATCCGTGTGTTTAAGGCTTCATGTACACAGGACATTTTACAACCTCTCCTGAACGATTAACTTGACAGATAGTAACCCAAGTTTAAAACGTCCGTTTTGCCCTGTTTACAAGCCGCGTTTGCGTTTAGAAGCAATTAAAAAAAAAAAAATAGCCAAAAATGAAAATGTGGCTAGACAAGAGTTACCGCGCTTAGCGCTTGAAATGCCTGTAAACACAGCTTCTGAAAGCAGCTGAGAGGAGAGTTCAGGGGCAGCTTTAAAAAACTCCCAACTGCTCCTAAACGTCCATTTACCAGCAGCAGTGTACATGAGGCCTTAGTGAAATGCACAGAGGAACTTCCTTTTTGTGTTGTAGGGGGAAGGGGCCATCAACAATAGTGAAATAAGCTGAATCAAGCTAACTGATATCTGATTCGCATTGCTCAGACTGAATTCTAACAAAAGAGGAAGACCAGAGATGAACAATGAATAAGCTGGGCACAATGACTGGAACAAATCCTGCTTGGGAGTGTATACAGAAAAATAAGCATTTTAAAACAAGATTAGATTTTCAGAATGGAGCCTTAAAACTGGCCATAGATGGATTGGCTGGTTCATCGGGGACCAGCAGAATATAATCCATGTATGGATGACGATCGACTTCTGTCGAATGAGCTAGTTGGAAAAGTCTTCTTGATCAGCAGCTGCAGCCACCAATCAGTGTGCATTGACAACAGAGGAGTCCAGATGTCAGAATACAATGTCCCAGCAGGCAGGATTCCCCCATCCACCTTGCTTGTGTGGATGCAACCTGCTGGCTGATCGGCAAAAATTTTTTTTTAAAAAGGCGTCCACTATGGCTGCAGGCACCTACAACACAGCCCACACCTTTACAGTCACCCTATGCCAGACAGTAGCTTTACATATATGAATCCAAGCAACATGCATACATGTCTATGGGCTGGCTATATTAGGTTGCATACACTTTGGCGTATTAAAATACTTCCATCTTTGATGAATACAGTGAAATAAAATGCTCATTTTGGTGTATAATTATGCAAGTTTACAGGTGTATGGCCTTTAGAAGCATAAGCATGTAAAACTCATTCTATTAATAATATTTATCCCCCAGAATGCTGCATGGACCCAGTGGCTGAAATAGAGCTGCATTCAGAGCATACAAAAGAAATTATAGATGCTTCGAAATGTAGCATTTTTTTCTGCCCATGTGCATGAGGCCTTGCTCTCCGAAACACAGAATGGAATAAAATGACCCAAGGAAAAAAAAAAAAAGTTCCACTTACAACAGAGTGAATAGTTGTACCTCACTACGCTTTAAAGTGGTTGTAAACCCTTAGGCCCCTTTCACACTGGGGCGGTTTGCAGGCGTTATTGCGCTAAAGATAGCGCCTGCAAACCGCCCCTAAACAGCCTCCGCTGTTTGTTCAGTGTGAAAGCCCGAGGGCTTTCACACTGAAGCGGTGTGCTGGCAGGAGAAGAAAAAATCTACTGCAAGCCGCATCTTTGGAGCGGTGAAGGAGCGGTGTATTCACCGCTCCTGCCCATTGAAATCAATGGGACAGTGCGGCTATACCGCGGTAATGCCGCGGCTAAAGCCGTGCTATACGAGGGGTTTTAACCCTTTTTCGTCCGCCAGCGGAGGGTTAAAACCGCACCGCTAGCGGCCGAATACCGCGGTAAAACAGATAGCGCTGTTTTACCGCCGACGCCCCCTACCGCCCCAGTGTGAAAGGGGCCTTACATATACCCAGTGAAGGGACTGTCCTCAGGTGATACACACAGAGATGAAACAAATCCTGCTACATAAGTTGTATCTGTCTATCTGCAGTCTTCCTTACATCCAAAGTGCTGAGTTTATAAGCTTGTCTGAGAGTTCAGAAAAAAAGGAGGTGGAGAGTTACACTCTGCAGATCTCAGTGAGGAAAGCTCTGAAAGCTGATTGGAGGAAATTACACAGCACGCAGGAACAGAGCTGAGGATGTCAATCAGCTATAGATCCCTTCCCTGTGACCATTTTTTCTCTTGGTGTCAGGAAAACTTGTTAGATGTGACTTATGTTGACAGCAGAGGAATGAAGCAGCAGACAGAAATGACACTTAGTGCTTTTAATTGAGACAGGGACACACTACAGAGGGATATGCTTTGTTCATATTTCTTGTCTGGGATTTTACAACCACTTTAAGGTGGAAGAAAAGCCCAACACTATTCTTAACACTAACTATCCCCCCACCACCTATCTATACTGTATATCATGTGCAAAAAGATCTGTGTACTTGCCTATTTATTTTAACCTAGTCTGGTCACATGATCCTGCAGCTACAGCTGCCTTGTCAACCATAGACTCCCATAGCCCAGCTATTGGCACTCTCTTCCCCTGCAGCAGCTCAGCCATTCACTGACACAGTGGAACCGGAGCTGCAGGATCACGAGACCAGACCAGAGCAGTTTAAAATGAGGTAAGCATACAGATTTTTTTTTTACACAGGGTATGCAGTATACTGAAATAGGAGGATAGGTGAGGAAACATTTTTAAGAATAGTTAGGCTTTTCTTTCACTCAAATAATCTAAAAATTATTTTTGTGCTGAACATACAATCCTTCATACAAATATAGCCTTGTTAGACAGAGATTAGACTTATCAGGCTGGATGACAAATGGTAGAATTGGCAGACCCACCATGTGGATGTTATGGAGATGCTGAAATTCTTTCAGAAAGAAAATGGCGTACTTGGAAAGCACTGTGTTACCTAATCACAATTACCTGATGCATTGAATAAAATGTACTGTATCTGTTGTATGAAATACATGTAAAACTACTAGCTACAACAGGAAAAGAATTTACCATATATAGTAAGTTTAGGAACCCCTGACAATTTCCATGATTGTCGTTTATAAATATTTGGGCGTTTGGATCAGCAATTTTGATCTATCAAATACCTGAAGGACACAGTAATATTTCAGTAGTGAAATAAGGTTTATTGGATTAACAGAAAATGTGCAATATGCATCAAAACGAAATTAGACAGGTGCATAAATTTGGGCACCCTTGTCATTTTGTTGATTTGAATACCTGTAACTACTTAGCACTGATTCATTGGAACACACAATTGGTTTGGTGAGCTCATTAAGCCTTGAACTTCATAGACAGGTGCATCCAATCATGAGAAAAGGTATTTAAGGTGGCCAATTGCAAGTTGTTGTTCTCTTTGACTCTCCTCTGAAGAGTGGCACCATGGGGGCCTCAAAACAACTCTCAAATGATCTGAAAACAAAGATTGTTCTACATTACGGTTTAGGGGAAGACTACAAAAAGTTATCGCAGAGATATAAGCTGTCAGTGTCCACTGTGAGGAACATAGTGCTGAAATGGAAGACCACAGGCACAGTTCTTGCTAAGGCCAGAAGTGGCAGACCACATAAAATATTGGAGAGGCGAAGGATGGTGAGAATGGTCAAAAACAGCCCACGGATCACCTCCAAAGGCCTACAACATCAACTTGCTGCAGATGGTGTCACTGTGCATCCTTCAACAATTCAGCGCACTTTGCACAGGGAGAAGCTGTATGGGAGAGTGATGTGAAAAAAGCTTTTTCTGCACACACGCCACAAACGGAGTCGCTTGAGGTATGCAAACGCACATTTGGACAAGTCAGCTTCATTTTGGAATAAGGTGCTGTGGACTGATGAAACAAAGATTGAGTTATTTGGTCATAACAAAGGGCGTTATGATTGGCGGCAAAAGAACACAGCATTCCAAGAAAAAACTTGCTAGCCACAGTAAAATTTGGTGGAGGTTCCATCATGCTGTGGGGCTATGTGGCCAGTGCCGGTACTGGGAATCTGGTTAAAGTCGAGGATCGCATGGATTACACTCAATATCAGCAGATTCATGAGAATAATGTTGAGGAATCAGTCATAAAGTTGAAGTTACGCCGGGGCTGGATATTTCAACAAGACAACGACCCAAAACACTGCTCAAAATCTACTCGGGCATTTATGCAGAGGAACAAGTACAATGTTCTGGAATGGCCATCCCAACCCCCAGACTTGAATATCATTGAACATCTGTGGGGTGATTTGAAGCGGGCTGTCCATGCTCGGCAACCATCAAACCTAACTGAACTGGAGATGTTTTGTAAGGAGGAATGGTCTAAAATACATTCATCCAGAATCCAGACACTCATTACAGGCTATAGGAAGTGTCTAGAGGCTGTTATTTCTGCTAAATGAGGCTCTACTAAATATTGATGTGATTTTTCTGTTGGGGTGCCCAAATTTATGCACCTGTCCATTTTTGTTTTGATGCATATTGCGCATTTTCTGTTAATCCAATAAACCTCATTTCACTACTGAAATATTACTGTGTCCTTCAGTTATTTAATAGATCAAAATGAAATTGCTGATCCAAACACCCAAATATTTATAAATGACAATCATGGAAATTGTCAGGGGTTCCTTTTGCATACAACTGTAAAATGAGAATACTAAATTTATACAAAAGCCATACTTCATACTTATCCTGGCCATCCGCTTGATTCTCCCAATAACACAGACAGTATAGATGCAGAAATCCCTCCTGCGGAGCAATTGTCTTCTCCCGGCGGGGAAGCCTAGCAGCCACCAGCGATAGTTGCAGGTAAAACCCAACATGCTGATTGTACCCACGTTAATTGATAGGTCAACTAGGTACATTCAGCCTGCCCATACACAGTTCGCATCTCGGCCAGTTCCTGCTGAACTGGCCAAGATTCAAACCGTGTATGGTCTGCTTAAAAGGTTTGCTAAATGAGCCCCACATAGCAAACAATTGGAATACATGCTTCCCTTTAGTAAAAGAAATTCTGATGGTTTGCTATGAACAGCTGCACTGAATGTGGCTTTCAACCACTTACGGACCGCCGCACGCCGATATACGTCCTAACTTTGAAGAGGAATATCGTTGTTATGGCAGCAGCTAGCTGCCATAACCCCGGTATCCTCTTCTTCGGCCGGCAGTCCGCTTTCCGATAAGAGTGGTCTCTGCGGCTGATTCGCCACAAGATCATTTTTATCAGCGGCGGGAGAGGAGGGGATCTGATCTTCACCCTTGCTGGGTATGGAGACAAGTGAGGGGAAGATGGCCCCCACCCCTCTCCATAACATTGCAGGGCGGAAGCGACGTCAAATCGTCACTTCCGCCCATAGCTCTTAAAAGGGCCATTTTTTTCATATTTATTTTGTATTGTATTTTTTTTTTATGACAATTTTCTTTTTTTAATTGCATTTTAGTGTAAATATGAGATCAGAGGTCTTTTTGACTCCAGATAAAATATTTAAGAGGTCCTGTTGTGCTTTTTTTCTATTACAAGGGATGTTTACATTCCTTGTAATAGGAATAAAAGTGACTTTTTTTTTAAAAAAGTGTAAACATAAAAAGGTAAAATAAATAAGAATTTTTTTTTTTTTTTTAAACGCGCCCCGTCACCCGCCGAGCTCGTGTGCAGAAGCGAGCGCATACGTGAGTAGCGCCCGCATATGAAAACGGTGTTCAAACCACACATGTGAGGTATCGCAGCGATCGGTACAGCGAGAGCAATAATTCTAGCCCTAGACCTCCTCTGTAACTCAAAACATGCAACCTGTAGAATTTTTTAAACGTTGCCTATGGAATATTTTAAGGGTAGAAGTTTGTCGCCATTCCACGAGCGGGCGCAATTTTGAAGCGTGACATGTGGGGTATCAATTTACTTGGCGTAACATTATCTTTCACAATATAAGAAAAAAAAATGGGCTAACTTTACTGTTGGCTTATTTTTTAATTAAAAAAAGTGTATTTAAGAAAAAAAAAAAGTGCGCTTGTAAGACCTCTGCGCAAATACGGTGTGACAAAGTATTGCCGCCATTTTATTCTCTAAGGTGTTAGAAAAAAAAAATGTATAATGTTTGGGGGTTCTAAGTAATTTTCTAGCAAAAAAAATGTTTTTAACTTGTAAACAACACATCTAAAAAAGAGGCTCAGTCCTTAACCACTTCATCCCCGGAAGGATTTACCCCCTTCCTGACCAGAGCACTTTTTGCGATTCGGCACTGCGTCTCTTTAACTGACAATTGCGCGGTCGTGCGACATTGCACCCAAACAAAATTGACGTCCTTTTTTCCCCACAAATAGAGCTTTCTTTTGGTGGCATTTGATCACCTCTGTGGTTTTTATTTTTTGCACTATAAAACAAAAAAAAGAGCAACTTTTTTCTATAATAAATATCCCCCAAAAATATATTAGAAAAAAAACAATTTTTTTCCTCAGTTTAGGCCGATATATGTATTCTTCTACATATTTTTGGTAAATAAATAAATAAATCGCAATAATCGTATATTGATTGGTTTGCGCAAAAGTTATAGCGTCTAGAAAATATGGGATAGTTTTATGGCATTTTTATTATAATTTTTTTTTTCTTTATTAGTAATGGTGGCGATCTGCGATTTTTATTGGGACTGCGACATTATGGCGGACACATCAGACACTATTTTGAGATCATTGTCTACAGCGATCAGTGCTATAAAAATGCACTGATTACTGTGTAAATGACACCGACAGGGAAGAGGTTTACCACTAGGGGGCGATCAAGGGGTTAAGTGTGTCCTACGGAATGATTCTAACTGTGGGGGGGTGGGCTACTATACACATGACGGCGATCACTGCTCCCGATGACAGGGAGCAGCGATCTCTGTCATATCAATAGGCAGAACTTCTTCAGAAGTTCTTCCGCTCCGTGACACGATCACCGGGAGGACATAGAGTCCGCGGGACCCGCGGTCACGGACCACGTGGCGCATCTTAATGCCACATCTTAAAGGTGACATACATGTATGCACTTTTGCCCACCCATGCCATTCTGCCGACGTATATCGTCGTGCAGCGGTCGGGAAGGGGTTAAGTGGTTAAACAAGTTCGAAGATTTTGCAGGAATAGAACTAAAAATAAAATAAAAAGGCCCAAATGTAAAAATATCAGACAAATAAAACAAACATGGCAAGTCTTACCTCCTTTTCGCATCAGGTAGATGGGCACTATGTAGAGCAAGATGTGTTGAATGTAATACACCTCCACTTCAAATGGCAGCTGTGTGTACAAAAAAACATTTTATATACTCTTAAAATGGCCACTACCTACCCATAAAATATTTTATTTAGCTGTGTTGACTACCTGCAGATAAGAGACCTCACATTTGTGTCTATAATCACCGTTCTATCTCTTTCCTCTCATTTCATTATCCGAAGCAGATAATCATGCAGAGGGAAGGACTTTCTACTGTATAAACGCTAAATTCACTTGTTCCATCCACATTACTGAAATTTCCCACACTATCTATATATTTACATATGGCGCATCCTCCACATTATACATTTGTCTTTCTTATTCCTAGAAATTGAGTATTCATGGTTTAAAGATCTAAATTCCCTAGAGACCAGCATGGCTAAGAGCGCTGACCAGAGAGAGCTCTGGCCAGGGGGGGCGTACCCCTGTCAGAACACAACAGAACAGCAGGGGAGATCGCTGTACTAACATCAGATTGTTAGTACAACGGCTCCGACCTGAGCGGTTAGTTTTAACTAGTGTGTACTAGGCTTTAGTATTTATCCCTGTGACTATTTTCCACAAGACAAAAGGTGAGCGAGTATCCAAAATTCCTATGAAGGTTTCCAGGATGGGAGGAAGGCAAATATCCTCCAATGTGACAAGTTACAGTGACAATGGTCTAGCTAGTATTTTCACTCCTTTTGGAGATATTTCCAGTCACTTCCTGTTGTGTTTCTAAAAGCAGTGGAAGGAAGGCATATGTTGAACCACATCCCACTTCTATGGGCATGTGCTAGATTTTTACAATAAAACATGTTTACGGGTAATAACATTACGCAGACCTTCTTAGCATGGTTTTACAATGGCGAATCATTTAAGCAGTGTTAAAGTTGGTGTATGGTGCCGGGATTGCAGATAATTTAATAGTTTGGGATCCAAAACTAAGCCCAGGCATTGAACTGATCATCTTCTGGGCTTCCAACTGTGTTACAGAGGTGATCCATATCCCATCACATGAATGGAACCATCCCCCTCAAATTATTCATGAACCCAAACAATCCCTGTCAATATACCCTGTTAAAGCCCTGTTCTGCCACCTAAACCATGTTCACATATTACTTGGTTTCTTTTCACTTAACTGCGATACAAAATGCATAAATCTTTACCACTATATTGCAATGCAAGCAGCATTTTTTCTAAAACCATAGAGAAGAATGGAACTGGCATAAAAATACATGCATCATACTAAAAAAATGTGTATAGGTGTGCCCTGAGCACATAGAAAATGTACTGACACACCCTGGCACAGGATAGTTAAAGTGTTATTAAACCCACAACAGTAAAATCTATCTGTATATGCAGAATAGCATGCTTGTTATACTCAATGTGGAATTTAAGGGGTTAATCCTCTGTACTGTGTAAAAAAGCTCTTTGATCCTGTATGGACAGATTCTCCCCCTCCTGCAGGGTCTCTCTTGGCAAGGCCAGATAAGACACAGTCAGAGTAGTAAAGCTGCACATGCTCCGTTTAGTCTCTATTGCTAGAGAGAAAATTTTCTTGTTTAGCTGAGCTTTTCAGGTCACATGGTATCGACATAACACATTTGAGCGTGTATACAGATCCTAAATGACAGCCCAGTCCCTCCCTTCCCCTCAATGCCCAGCAACTAAAAAAAAAAAGAACACAGTGGGTGGGATGTCACATCTTGATTCATGGATGAGCCACCTCCCATAACAGCATGAGAATACAGGCTATAGTGGAGATCTCCTCCTACCTGAACACTCAGGCAAACCCTGCCATTTATCACATGACCATGGTATACAGATCAGTCAAAAAAGGCAGTATTTTAATGTGAAAAGATAATTTATAAGCTGAGGGCACTGTGGGAGGGGGGGCTGGGGGGATGAACGATTTTCATATTACTGGGTTTAGTAACACTTTAAGCAGCAGTTTTGGTGGCTTCAATGAGGAGTTTAAACCCTGCGTTTTACCTGATCTCCCCTCCTCCAGACTTTGCTAGCAGAGTCATGCCCAGCCTATCAGGTGTAATAACTGTGCTTATTGTGCTTTAAGAAGTCTGTCAGATATTGTTGAGGCTATGGCTGTTAGTGACATCTATGATGTCAACACTTTTAATTCTGTTGTGTTGTTATATAGCAAACTGTACTGAGGTTAACTGCATTATTCCTTGCAAGGTGCTCACAAATTGCTTTTGTGAGGCACACAAGGATTGTGTATTAATATAAGGCCTTTTTTTTTTCATTAGACACCTTCAATTTTTTTTTTAAACAAGGGATGTCAAGTGCGAGAGGGCTAACAGGGCCACCCACTTACAGAATTTCATCTGGTTCATCATGAACCGGCCAATATTTGCTCCATGTATGGCCAGTTTAAGGTCCTTGTCTGCGGATTCACCTTTGATAACTAAAACAAAAACCTTTGATTTTGGATTGTGTAACTCTTGTATAGTACATAAGGTACATACAAATGAATCTTATTCTCAAAGGTAACTTGCCAATTCCACTTTGGCATATAAATCACATATTGCATTTTATCTTATTTTACAATTTTATTATTTTCCTTAATAATGTAATTCTTTTAAAAAAAGTACAAAAATAGGATTTTTATAACAGCTTACTTGTAAAATCATTTTCTTGGAGTACATCATGGGACACAGAGCCATAGTATTAACTTAATGGGTATATAGGCACCTTCAGGAGATGGACACTGGTATACCAAATACAGGAAATTCACTCCCCTATATAACCCCTCCTCCTAACAGGATTACCACAGTTTTTGTAGCAAAGCAATATACTTAAACCCAAAAAAGAGGGGAGGGACCTCTGTGTCCCATGATGTACTCCAAGAAAAGAATTTTATAGGTAAACTGTTAAAAAAAATCCTATTTTCTTTATCGTACATCATGGGACACAGAGCCATGGTATTAACTTAATGGGATGTCCCATAGCAATGCTATTTGAGGGGAGGGAGACACAACCCATAGGGTACCCCCAGACTTGAGGACCTATACTGCTGCCTGTAGCACACCACGCCCAAAGGTGATATCCTCATACCTCCTTACATACACTTGATAAAACTTGTTGAATGTATGTACTGAAGACCAAGTTGCGGCCTTACAGATCTGAGCCATGGAGGCCTGGTGACGCACTGCCCAAGAAGCACTAACTTACCTGATAGAGTGCTCTTTGACTCGAAAAGGGGGAATCTTACCCCTTAAATTATAAGTCTGAATTATAACTTGCCGAATCCACTTAGCAACAGTGGATTTTGACGCTGCCTGTCCTTTCTTAGGACCCTCTGGCAGGATAAATAAGACATCAGTCTTCCGAATCTGAGCAGTCGTCAAGACAATGCAGTGACTTTTCTTCCCTGGAACATGGTTTTGGAAACAACGATGGCAGGATAATGTCTTGGTTCAGGTGGAAACCTAAGACCACTTTTGGTAAAAAACCTGGACGAGGGCGCAACACCACTCTGTCCTCATGAATAATCAAATATGGCTCTTTACAAGAAAGAGCAGCCAATTCCGAAACCCTCCTTGCTGAAGATATAGCAACCAAAAATACCAACTTCCTTGTCAGAAGGACTAAGGGAATATGTTGTATCGGTTCAAATGGCTGTTTTTGTAACACTGACAAAACTAAGTTCAAGTCCCAAGGGTTCAAAGGAGGTTTGACTGGCGGATTAAACTGAATCACCCCTTGCATAAAACCTCAGACTAAAGAATGTGTAGCAAGCGGTCTTTGAAATAAGACCGATAAAGCTGAGACTTGGCCCTTAATAGTACTCAAAACCAACTTCATCTCTACCCCTAATTGTAGAAATGCAAAAATTCTGCCTATGATATACCTCCGAGGGTGCCAACCCTTGGATTCACACCAGGAAACATAAGCCCTCCAGACTCTATAATATATAGTTCTGGAAGCTGGCTTCCTTGCATTAATCAAGGTAGAGATAACTGACCCGGAAAGCCCACGTTTCTTCAGAATGTGGGTTTCAATAGCCAAGCCGTTAAAATTTAGTGTTCGCAAGGTAGGATGGAATATCGGCCCCTGTGAGAGTAGGTCTGGCCGTAGTGGAAGGGACCATGTACTTCCACTGCCATCTTTACGATTTTTGCATACCACGACCTTCTGGGCCATGCTGGTGCTACCAGAATTACCGGCTTTCTTTCCAGCTTGATCCTGCAAAGAAGTTGAGGCAGCAACTGAATAGGGGGAAATGCATAGATCAGTTAGAACTGATCCCACGGGGTCACCAACGCATCTGTTCTGCATGCGAGTGGATCCCTTGTCCTGGACACAAAGTTGACTAACTTCATGTTGAATCTGGATGCTAGAAGATCTATGTCCGGAGTCCCCCATTTTGGTGACTCAGGTAGTCCGCCTGCCAATTCTCTACTCCCGGAATGAAGACTGCCGATAGGCCCGGAACATTCCTTTCTGACCAAGTTAGAATATCAGAGTTTCACCTCTCTGCGCTGAGAGATTCTTGGTGCCCCCTTGGTGACCGATATAGGCCACAGCTGTGGCATTGTCGGATTGGATCCTGACAGGACAATCTCATAACCTGGAAGTCCAGGCCTTCAGAGCCAGACACACTGTCCGAATCTCTAGGATATTGATGGGCAAGGTTCTTTCGGCTCTTGACCACTGTCCCTGGACAGTTGTCTTCTCTAGTACTGCTCCCCAGCCTGAAAGGCTGGCATCTGTCGTTACCACTTTCCAGATAACAGGTCTGAAGGATTTTCCTTTCAGCAGATTCTGGGTTAGTAACCACCAACCGAGGCTTTGGGACACCCTTGGGGACAGCCACATTGGCAAGTCCAAAGCTTGAATTGTTTTGTTCCAAGCAGACAGGATACTGTTTTGTAACAGTCTCGAATGGAACTGGGCATAGGGAACCGCTTTGAATGAAGCCACCATCTTTCCTAGCAACCTCATGCAAAGGTGAATGGAAGGATTGCCTTTTGACCTGACCATCCACACTAGCTCTCTTATGGAGTTGATTTTTGCCTGAGGCAAGAACACCTTTTTCTGGGCTGTGTCTATGATCAGACCCAGGTACTCCAGCCTTTTTATCGGTTTTAAGGAAGATTTCTCTAAGTTGAGAATCCAACCCAAACTTTCCAGGTAACTGGTTGTAATGCGCACGCTTTGCTCCAAACGAGCCACCGACTGGTCTATTAGCAATAGATCTTAACCTGGCTAGAGGCGGGGCCAGGACTTTTGTAAACACCTGGGGTGCTGTAGCTAGCCCGAAGGGCAAGGCTACAAACTAGAAATGCTGCTGTTCTACCTCGAACCGCAGAAACCTTTGGTGAGCGGGAAATATAGGAACATGCAGATATGCATCCCTGATGTCGATAGATGCCAGAAGTTCCCCTCCTTGTAGGATAGAAACCACTGACCTGATCGACTCCATACGAAAGGAGCGGATCTTCAGGAACTGATTTAGATTCTTTAGATCTAGAATGGGTCTGACATCTCCATTCGGTTTTGGTACTGTGAAGAGGTTTGAATAAAACTCCAAACCTTGCTCTACTGTGGGGATCTGTATGATCACCCCCTGAGCCATTAATCGGTCTAGTGCCTGAAACAGGGATTGCCTTTTCCCAGGATCTTTGGGGACGTTTGACCACAGGAAACGAGACGGTGGAAAGTCCCGAAATTCCAGCTTGTACCCCAGCGTTACCGTGGAGATGACCCATCTGTCCTGAATTTCCTCTTGCCAGACTTCTGAAAACTGCAGAAGTCTTCCCCCACCCTGGCGAGGGGGGGGGGGGGGTGGCGCCTCTTCATAATGAGGCTTTAGGATTCTGCTTTGCAGGTTTCTGGCCCCAGGACTTCTTTTGAGCCTGGGCCTGACCCTGAGGTTTTTCTCTAGAGTCTGACGGCGGAGGCCGTCGCCACTGCCTAGAGACGGAAGCCCTGGCGCAGGGGAAAGAGCCCGTTTATACTTTCTTTTAACTGGCAAAAGAGTACTTTTCCCACTAGAAATTGTTTGGATGCATTTGTCCAAATCATCCCCAAATAGCCAATCCCCATGAAAATGGAACCCAGTCAGAAGCTTTTTACATGGTGCTTCGGGTGACCAATTTTTTAACCACAGGAGTCTACGCATGTGTACTAGCATAAGCGTAAGGCGGGACGACCTGTCAAAGAAAAAGTGGATTTTAACAGGAATTCTAACCTTTTATCTGTTGGATCCTTAAGCATTTGTGCATTGTCTACTGGACAAGTTAGACTTTTATTCACACTGGAAATCACAGCGTCAACTGCTGGTACCTTACATTTTTTGATGAATTTCTTCTCCATGGGATAGAGAACTGAAAATCTTTTTGAAGGAAGAACATGCTTATCCGGGTGATCCCATTCAGCATAAATAAGCTGTTCTAGTAATGCATGTACAGGAAACGCATGCAAAGGCTTTGAAGGTTTTAAAGGAACCCAAGGAAGAAACTGAGCTTTCAGCAGACTTAGTTAGGGGTAGCATGAAAGTAGAACAAACCATCTCTGTAAGAGATTGTATCAGCAACTTCTCAGATTGTGAGGCTGAAAAGGGTTCATCTACAGTTGTTCCCTTCACAGAGGAGTCATCGGTTTGTCTTTCCTCTTGATGGCCTGAGGGTAACACCTCATCCTGTGCCCACTGTTCCCCTTGCAAAGGGTCTAAGGTGGGGTAGGGGGATCTAGCACGCTTCCTATCCATTTGAATGGAGGATGTGATTAAAGCTGCTAATCTTCCTTCCAGGCCCTGTAGGATGGAGGAAAAGGCATCTTCAGTCACGTATACAGGGGCTGAGTTGTGAGAAGCAGCTGCACCACCAAGTTGTTCCAATGACTCACCCTGGCTTGCCATAATTGGTATTTCAGGCGAGGATGACAGTGTGGAGACACAACTGGAGTTCCTACGCCTAGGATTGAAACCTTTGGTACCTTTTTGGTCTTTGTGGTGTCTTATTTGGTACGCATAGTCCTAAGCACAAAAGCAGAGGCACTATTAAATTGAACTACTTGCTGAACATAGTCATGAAAGAATGATGCCACTTTTAAGTTCAGCCTAGTGCTGGGAAAAATGTCCTTCCCGTATTAGGAATGCCACTTGCAGCCCTTACGTGCCCCACTGCTCCTGTGTCCCATGTGCAGCCTGCTTGCTCCTCCTCGCTATCAGCCGACTGCTCCAGCTGATTCCTAAATCTGCTTGTTTTTCCGTGCGTCCTCGTGGACGTTACGCGGCGCCGCGCCTAGGCCCCGCCCCCTCCGTAAACCCACCTGCCTCCTTTTGAAAAATATTCCCACGCTCGCACCCGGGCGGCTTTCGGGTCCGCAGACCCACCATGAAGGGGGGGGGGGAGGCAGAGCCCATGACACCAGCAAGCAGAGAGAACAACTGTGGGAGCAAATTTCAGTACCTCCACACCCCCCCCAGTGGGGGGGGGTATTAAAGGGGGGTACACCACTGATGTTTCCCTAACCCACTGGTCCCTTGTGGGGGGAGAAAAAAAGCATTGGCAAGTCTCTTACCTTGAAAGGAATGCCCCTGCAAGCTGCTGCGGCCACACACAGACTGACACTGAGCTTACAGTGAAGTCAACAGATTAAGGTATGCGCATATACTCCCTCTAGTGGAGATTTAAGGCATGACAACAGAGAAGAAATCATAGGTGGACTTTTTAGTTCCTAAGTTTTTTCCCTTACCTTATCCCCGCCGCAGGATTTGCCGATTTAACAGTCAATCCAACCTTCACCCATCACGACGGGCTGCGTTTAGCAAACCTTCAAGGACCGGGTCCCTTTTTATCGGGGTTCCACTCCCTTGGACCTGTAAAAGCACCCCGCCAGGAAAAGCTTTTAGGTAATGTAGCATGACCAAAGCCCTAGGTCCTGGGGTCCAGCCCTGCAAAGAGAGGCATTACAGGCAAAACCTCGTGCTTTGTATTCGAGACCCGGGTACCATCCACTTTGGCTTCAGTGGCACTTTGGATGGATCCGGTCTATGGAGGCTATTTAAATTCAGCAAAGATCCCTCCTGGAGCTTACTAAGTAAAGTAAGTAATAAGTATAAGTAAGTTGAAGTAGTTAGAGAATTTCTATATTTGTCAGAACATGCTAGTACAACTTCATAACTAAGCATTTAAATTACAAGCTTTGCCTCTGCACATTTACCCGTCACCCTTTAAAAGGAATGAAGGAAATGTAAAAGCAATCCATACTAGTAAATTATTTACCAATTCTCAAGTATGTGCTTTAGCCTAATGGTTAAATGAAAGCATGCAACTCCAACAATCTACAGTATATCTGTATTTTTTAAAGTGAATTTGTGCATTACCCAAGCAGGTCAAAGCAACAGGTTCACATAATGGATGCCTCTTCTATGCTCTATGCCAGTGATGGCGAACCTGTGTCACAGCTGGCACGCAGAGCCCTCTCTGTGGGCACGCAGCTTACGGAGCCAGCATCAAGGAGTGATTGTAGAGGTTCCGGTATCCAAAAGGGGCACAGGGTTTTACTCAAACCTGTTTACTGTTCAGAAACCAAACGGGGACACAAGGCTCATTTTGGACCTAAGGTCCCTAAACAAGTATGCCAGTGATGGCGAACCTGTGTCACAGCTGCACGCAGAGCCCTCTCTGTGGGCACGCAGCTTACGGAGCCAGCACCGCCAGGATGGGGGGGGATCCCACAGCCAGGCAGTCACTTGGACTGGCGGTGCAGGCAAGGAGGAGCCGGCTCCCTTCCTTGCATCAGTGCGATCGGGCAGCCAATGTGTGCAAATCCCTCCCTGCATACACCGAGGGCAGCCCAGTGGGAAGGACTTACACAGAGTGTCTGCTGCTGTAAGCATTGCCGCAATGCCTCTGGAAACCGAGGAAGAGAAGAGTGACTCCTCCCTTCCTGGACTTTGAGAGCCAATAGGAGAGCGGGGCTCGGGCACTCAAGCATGACCATGTGGAGGACAACGGACATACACAGGTAGGACACTGCAATGGGAGGGAAGCCAGAGGTCATTGCTATAGGGGAAGGGGGAGGCAGAGGACACTACTGTGTGTGTGTGTGTGTGTGCGTGCGTGTGTGGGGGGGATGTGAAGGGGGCAATGGACACTGCTTTGGGAAGGGTCACCCCCATAGCAGTGTCCTCTGCTTGCCTTCACATCACCCCGCCCCCCCAATCCCTGCATTCTGACCGCAAGGCATCCTGATCCCTGTATTCTGAACACAACGCATTCCAGAACCCTGCATTCTGAGCACAACACATTGCTGAACCCTGCATTCTGAGCGGAACACACTTCTTTGAAAAAGCACAAAAGTTTTTTTCTGGGCAGAATCGTACCTTTTTGTTCCCATCCTCTGTACAGAGCCCCTGGTAGGTTTAATTCCGTGTTGGCACATTGAAAGAAGTTGGTTTTGTGCTGCTGTTTGGGCACTCGGTGTGTGTGTGAAGACACCCTTACCCACAACACATTGACTGTGAGCGAATTATTGCATTCCTCTTCCCCGATAAGACATTGTCCAAAAACCACTACCAATCATGTTCATAGATATACGCTCACGCTGTTAGATGACCTCTAGATTATAGGAGGTCACAGATTGCCTATGGAATTCTCCAGGTAGGTTTACAATGAACATCAATCTCTACACCCACATAGATCCAGGCAGGTCTGACACTTAGGCCCCTTTCACAAGATCGGACCATTCAGGTCCGCCTGTCAGTTTTGACGGCGGACCTGAACGGACGCTCCATGTTAGCCTATGGAGCGACGGATGTCAGCGGAGACATGTCCGCTGACATCCTACCCGGTCCGATCCGCAAAAAGCAGACGGATGGCCCTACGTCCGGATCTGTCGCTGGACATGCTGTCCGTTTTCATCCGATCCCTCCATAGGCGGCAGCGGTACCTGACAAGCCCCTCCCCGCTCAGTGAGCGGAGAGGGACCTGTCATCCGCCGGTTCAGCTGAGTTCAACGGAGTGATCTCCTGCTGAGCCAGCGGACCAAGGCGGACTCCGTGGAAGCAGAGTCCGCCTCGTGTGAAAGGGGCCTTACATCTCTCCCCAGCCACCCCATTCTATAGGTTCTACTCACTGAAGCAAAGAAAAGGAAACCATCTAATCCAACTTCACACGTCACTAGCTTCAGACTTACACTTGGTCAGCAGCAGCGAGTTGAAGCGAGTGTGGGCCATACAAACTGCAATGGTAGCCCAAACAATTCTCAGATATGGTTGTTTCTGTAACACAGACACCACCAAGTTCAAGTCCCAAGGACACATAGGTGACCTAATGGGGGAGGAAGCAAGCAAGTTGCCCCTTGCATAAAGGTTTGGATCAGTGAATGGGAGGCTAAAGGCCTTTGGAAAAATACTGATAGGGCCGAAACTTGACCTCTGATTGTACTCAAAGCCAATTTGATTTCCACAGTTAATTATAGAAAAGAGAATTCTCCCAATCACATATTTCTGAGGATGCCATTTTCTGGCTTCACACCAAGCAATTTAAGTCTTCCAGACCGTATGATAAATCTTCCTAGTGATAGCTTTTCTAGCAGAGTAGACACCACTGGTCCCGAGATGCCACGGTCCTTTAACACCCTGGCTTCAATAGCGATGCCGTCAAATTTGGAGACTGTAAATTGGGGTGGAATATAGGACCTTGAGACAGTAGATCGGGTGGACGTGGAAGCATCCATGGCCCGTCTATCGTCAGTCTCACAACCTCCGGGAACCAGGGCCATTTGGGCCAGGTTGGTGCCACCAGAATGACTGGAATCCCTTCTCTCTGAATCCTGCGCAACAAATGTGGAATTAGAGGGATCGGAGGGAAAGCATAAACCAGGGAGTACTGGCTCCATGGAACTATTAGAGCATCTGCTCCAATTGCCAGAGGATCTCTTGTTCAAGACACAAACTTCTGTAGATTGTTGTTGAACCTGGATGCCAGTAGGTCGACCTTTGGCCACCCCCAACGTTGGCAAATTTTCTGGAACACCTCTGGTTGTAGGGACCATTCCCCTAGGCAGATCTGCTGGCAGCTGAGATAATCTGCCTTCCAGTTCTCTACTCGCGGGATATGGACTGCCGGTATTATTGGCACATGTCCCTCTGCCCAGGCTAGTATGTAGTTCACCCCCTTCAGAGCTGAACGACTCCTGGTACTGTCTTGGTGGTTTATATAGGCCAGTGTCGGACTGAACCCTGATGGGGCAGTCCTGAAGCTCCACCGTCCAGGACTGTAGGGCCAGGACGTACTGCCCGTATTTCTAGGACGTTGATGGGCAGGGTCTGCTCTGTCCCTGTCCCTGACCATTTGCCCTGAGCTGTGAGCCTGTCTAGGGTCGCTCCCCAGCCCGAGAGACTGGCATCTGTAGTCAGTACTCTCCAAGTTACCAGGAGAAAAGATTTTCTCTTTCGCAGGTTCTGATCCTGCAACCACCAGTTTAGGCTTAAGCATGCCTGAGGGGAGAAGCACATTGGAAAATCCAGGGCTTTTTTTGTTCCAAGCCAACAAGATGTCTTGTTGTAAAGGCCTGGAATGGAACCAGGCATAGGGCACTGCCTCGAAGGAGGATACCATCCTCCCTAGAAGACTCATACAGAGCCGAATGGAGGGTTGTCTGGTGCCCCTTATCTGACACACCTGATCCTTCAGGGCACAGATCCTTACGGGTTGCAATCCTTTAAAGCATCAACAGCAAAACACAGCGCTCGAGGAATATCTGTCTTACTTCAGGCAGATCATCCTCCTGGTTAGACCTATCCGGCCGTTTGACTTGATCCTTTACGAACTGGCAAATACCAATTGCTGCAACAGCTGGCTGAATAGCTGAACTGGCCAAAGAAAAAGGAAGCCTTTAATAATAGCTCCAATTTCTTGTCAACAGGGTCTTTCAAGCCCTGTGCATTATCTACCGGACAAGTTAAGTTCTTGTTTAAGGAGGAGACTGCTGCATCAATGGCTGGCATGCTCCATTTTTTAACAAACTTTTCACCAATGGGATATAAAAGGGAAAACCTTTTAGGAGGCCAAAAAAATACTGTCAGGATGTTCCCAATCAGCATACACTGCCTGTTCCAACAGGGGGTGTAGCGGGAAAGTCTGTGCGACCTGAAAAGGTCTCAGAGATCCCAAAGAGGACCAGGGGGGCTCAGTCACCTCTGCAAGAGACAACTTAAAGGCAGAACGAACCATTTCGGTCAGAGTCAGGATCAAAAACCTCTGCGACTGAGAGGTAGACATCGAGTGGATATCTTCTTGTCCAGATTTCTCGGAAGCAGACTCATCTGCCGGGCACTCCACTGAATCCTGAGCTATAAGCTCTTCCCCATCCTCAACCCATTCCTGCTCCAGATGAGGAGACTCCGGGGAGGGGGATCTGTCACGCTTCCTGCCACCCTGCGAGATGGAGGCAATCATGCCGGCAATCCTGTGCTCTAACCTGGCTAGGGTTGAGGACGGTTCATCCTTAGTGATAAAGGGTGAAGCCGCAGCGTTGACTGTAGGCACGATACCAGATAAGCGCAGCGGCTCAGATTGCCCGGGAGTCTCTGGTCTTTCAGGGGATACAAGTCTAGGGATATGACTAGGTTCATCAGGAACTACTGATGACGGAGGTGTGCCCTTCCCTGTGGTGTTAGTCCCACTCCTCTTTTTTTAAAGACCTTCAATGCCACAAACAGAGTACTTGAGTGTAGGTAAAACACCTCAAAAGGGAAACCCTTTAATAGAGCTCACCAAGCCCCTATGCAACAATCCTGCTAAGCACCTTAGCCTGCCAAGCAACACCTGTTGACTCATGTGACCCGGGTAAGGAGAAATGAACTACTGCAAGTGTCTGTGCAGAGCCTGCTCTGTGTCCCACAGCTGCCTTCTGGAAGCACCCCATGCTTGGCATACACAGCTTAAATAAGCTGGGTGTTAGTCGGAACGTTCTATGCGTGCGTGCGCATGTGGGCAGACTGTATTCGCGAACAATGCGAATCTTCGTGCAACCAGATAAAGGCTACGGCGTATGTGCAGCAAATCCACGTGTTCCATGGCCACCAAACTGCTGAGCCCAGTGGCGCTCTTGCGAACGCACGTGCACCATGGCGAACCAAGGTGAAATGGCACACTGTAGTGCGCTATCATACAGGTAAAAAACATCCAGACACAAGCAAAAAAGGTACACTTTGCAAACACTCACAGTTAGCCGCACACAGGTGTCCAGCCTTTAGCTAGCTTGACTGATTGTTACAATCACTGGGACACCCTACAATAATAAAATAAAGGGGTTTCACTTAACCGTCCAGACGCAGGGCCACTTAAAAGCTAAGGGCCCAATCTTCACCCTTCACGGCGGGTTCCTGTCACTTGGACCTTCAAGGACTGGGTACCCTTTCATGTTTAGGGTCCACTCCCTTGGACCTATACAGCACCCTGCAGGAAATGCCTTAGCGCTGTAGTGTCCAGGATCTCCACTCCACAGGGTCCAGCGCCCGGAGGCCACGTTACAGGCAAAACCTCGCAGGATCTTGAGTCTTCTTTGCGAGGCTCGGGTACCATTTATCTAAGCATAAAAGCCTGTGTCAAATGGATCCGATCGATCAATCCCTTGATTCATTTTTGGAACCGTTTGTGGGACTAGAGACCTGGAGCTCAGAGAGCTCAAACAAACCATGCCATCCACCTTGCAGACACTGGTAAAAAACTAAAGTACTTTGTGTATGGGAACTGTTATATAGGGGAGCACTTCCTGTCTGAAGACCTTTGGTCTATCAGTGTCCATTCACCTAATGATGAAGTATAACCCAGCAGGTAATGAATAGTAGCCTGATTCTGTGTCCCATGATGTATGAAAACGAAATACTCTGGAAACATTGGTCGATTCTAACTGTGGATTCTATTCTCAGGGGTCTAGTGACCCCCAAGCCACAAATTACCTTTAGAAAGGCAGGATCTATCGGGGGGATTACTTACACAAAGCGAATATAAAGGAAACCTGAGAAAGGACTCATGTAAGATTTGGGGAACTTTCCCATGTGGGGCTTGCTCAATGTGTTAAGTAATTGGTAAAAGTACTTCTTTTATTTTACCCAACAAGGAACTTTTCCGTGCAAAACATTTTGCAAACTGTAAGACGCAGGGTGTAGTCTAATCTTTTGCAGTGCCAATGTGGCGCCTTTTATGTGGGCAGGACACGGCAGAAATTTGGACAACGGATTAGCAAGCATATGCATAGTATGCAAATTGACAACCTGCACCTCCCTCTTGGCAGAGATATATATATATATATATATATATATATATATATATATATATATATATATATATATATATATATATATATATATATATACATATATACACACACACACACACATACATACACACACACACCTATTGTGTTACGTTAGAGACCTTAGTTTAATTTTTTTTACCTGAATTATATGTGATGGATCAGAACATAATAGTCTAAGTTGGTGAAGTAAAATTAGAAACATATATACATAAAACTATTTTTCAGAAATAAAAAAAATGATAATTGGCATGTACGTATGTATTCACCCCCTTTGTTATGAAGCCCATAAAAAGCTCTGGTGCAACCAATTACCTTCAGAAGTCAAATAATTCGTGAAATGATATCCACCTGTGTGCAATCTAAGTGTCACATGATCTGTCATTACATATACACACCTTTTTGAAACGCCCCAGAGGCTGCAAAACCTAAGAAAGAGGCCCCACTAACCAAACACTGCCATGAAGACCAAGGAATTCTCCAAACAAGTTAGGGACAATGTTGTTGAGAAGTACAAGTCAGGGTTAGGTTATAAAAAAATATCCAAATCTTTGATCATCCCTAGGAGCACCATCAAATCTATCATAACCAAATGGAAAGAACATGGCACAACAGCAAACCTGACAAGACGGCCGCACACCAAAACTCATGGACCAGTAAAAGAGGGCATTAATCAGAGAGGCAGCACAGAGACCTAAGGTAACCCTGGAGGAGCTGCAGAGTTCCACAGCAGAGACTGGAGTATTTGTACATAGGACAACAGTAAGCCGTATGCTACATAGAGTTGGGCTTTCTGGCAGAGTCCCCGAAGAAAGCCATTACTTTCAGCAAAAAAACAAAATGGCACGTTTTGAGTTTGTGAAAAAAGGCATATGGGAGACTCCCAAAATGTATGGAGGAAGGTGCTCTGGTCTGATGAGACTAGAATTGAACTTTTTGGCCATCAAAGAAAACGCTGTTTCCCAGTCGGGACTGGGAAACTAGTCAGAGTTGAGGGAAAGATGGATGGTGCTAAATACAGGGATATTCTTGAGCAAAACCTGTACCACTCTGTGCGTGATTTGAGGCTAGGGCGTAGGTTCACCTTCCAGCAGGAGAATGACCCCAAACACACTGCTAAAGCAACACTTTGGAATGGCCTAATCAAAGCCCAGACCTCAATCCAATAAAAAAAAAAAATCTGTGGTCACACTTAAAGATTGCCGTTCACAAGTGCAAACCATCCCAACTTGAAGGAGCTGGAGCAGTTTTGCAAGGAAAAGATTTGCAAGCTCATAGAGACTTGGAGCTATGATAGCCGCAAAAGGTGGCTCTACAAAGTATTGACTTTAGGGGGATGAATAGTTATGCACATTGACTTTTTCTAGTATTTTGTCATATTTGTTGTTTGCTTCACAATAATAAAAAAAAAAAAAAATCTTCAAATGCTGTGGGCATATTCTGTAAATTAAATTATGCAAATCCTCAAACAATCCATGTTAATGCCAGGTTGTGAGGCAACAAAACAATTTTATATATATATATATATATATATATATATATATATATATATATATATATATATAGATAGACAGACATACACCCATATATACACACACAGTGGGGACAGAAAGTATTCAGACCCCCTTAAATTTTTCACTCTTTGTTATATTGCAGCCATTTGCTAAAATCATTTAAGTTAATTTTTTTTTCCTCATTAATGTACACACAGCACCCCATATTGACAGAAAAATGCAGAATTGTTGACATTTTTGCAGATTTATTAAAAAAGAATAACTGAAATATCACACGGTCCTAAATATTCAGACCCTTTGCTGTGACACTCATATATTTAACTCAGTCAATTGAGGGAAAGATGAATGCGGCCAAGTACAGGGATATCCTGAACGAAAACCTTCTCCAGAGTGCTCAGGACCTCAGACTGGGCTGAAGGTTTACCTTCCAACAAGACAATGACCCTAAGCACACAGCTAAAATAATGAAGGAGTGGCTTCACAACAACTCTGACTGTTCTTGAATGACCCAGCCAGAGACCTGACTTAAACCCAATTGAGCATCTCTGGAGAGACCTAAAAATGGCTGTCCACCAACATTTACCATCCAACCTGACAGAACTGGAGAGGATCTGCAAGGAGGAATGGCAGAGGATCCCTAAATCCAGGTGTGAAAAACTTGTTGCATCTTTCCCAAAAAGACTCATGGCTGTATTAGATCAAAAGGGTGCTTCTACTAAATACCGAGCGATAAACTTGTGATATCAGTGGCATTGTGCTGTGTGATAAAACTGCATATTTTAGAGTGGCCTTTTATTGTGGCCAGCCTAACCTGTGCAATAATCATGCTGTTTAATCAGCATCTTGATATGCCACACTTGTGAGGTGGATGGATCTCGGCAAAGGAGTGCTCACAAACACAGATTTAAACAGACTTGTGAGCAATATTTGAGAGAAATAGACCTTTTGTGTACATATACGTAGATCTTTGCGTTCAGCTTATGATAAATAGGGGCAAACACAAAAGTGTTGCGTTTGTAATTTTGCTCAGTGTATTTACACACACACACACACACACACTATATAGGCAAGAAAGCAACAGCTATTCCCCTTTAGAAGAGATAAGCCAGTAACACAATCTACGTACCATTCGCGTATTCAGCACTGGAAAGAGCAATGCAAGAAGAGCTCCATTCAGCATATGCATCTGTAACCTAAAAAAAAAAAAAAGAAAAAAAAAAGGAAGAAAAACCGACATCTTATATCTAGTTTGGAAAATGTAATTTCTTCAGTAATCTTTTGAATAGGAAGTTTTGACTGCTAAAGGGCGATGTGAAGATGAAACAGGCCTGTACTAGGACCAGGAGTTCTCATTTCATGTTCCTTACTCTATGGAGGCTACCAGTGATGACATCTCATTCCGCAAATGCTAAAAACCTGATTCAAAAAAAGTTGGGACATTGTAAAAGCTACATAGTAATAGAATGCAATGATTTTCAAATCTCAAACTCATATTGTATTCATAATAGAAAACATATCAAATGTTCAAACCATTTTAAGAAAAAAAAAAAAAAAAGCAGGTAATTTTGAAATTTGAAATTGATGGCGTCAACACATCTCAAAAAGTTGGGACATAGCAACAAAAATCTGACACAGTAATGACCTGTACACACGGTCGGACATTGATCGGACATTCCGACAACAAAATCCTAGAAATTTTTCTGACAGATGTTGGCTCAAACTTGTCTTGCATACACACGGTCACACAAAGTTGTCAAAAAATCCGATCGTTCTGAACGCGGTGACGTAAAACTTGTACGTCGGGACGGGGCAGTAGCCAATAGCTTTCGTCTCCTAATTTATTCTGAGCATGCGTGGCACTTTGTGCGTCGGATTTGTGAATTTCCGACAATGGATTTTGTTGTCGGAAAACTTTATAGCAAGCTCTCAAACTTTGTGTCGGAAATTCCTATGGAAAATGTGTGATGGAGCCTACACACGATCGGAATTTCCGACAACAAGGTCCTATAACACATTTTCCATCGGAAAATCCTATCGTGTGTACAGGGCATAAGTGGTGATAACAAGGAAGAGCTGGAAGAACAGTTTGCAACTAAATTAGGTTAACTGGCAGCAAGTTAGTAACAAGATGGTTAAAAAAAAAAAAAAAAAAAGCATCTTAGAGATTTGCATTTTGAAACGTTAAATATGAGAAAGTCCACCCAAAATTGTTGAGCAGTTAGAATCCTATATCAGGCAAGAATACAACAACATTCCTCTCCCAAAACTCCAGAAACTGGTCTCCTCAGTTCCCAGACATTTACAGAGTGTTAAGAGAAGAGGAGATGCTACACTGTGGTCAACATGGCTCTGTCTCAACTTTTTTTTTGAGATGTGTTGCTGCCATCAATTTCAAAATTATCTTATTTTTTTCTTAAAATGGTACATTTTCTCACTTTAAACATTTGTTTTCTATTGTGAATAAAAAGTATGGATTTATGAGATTCACAAATTATTGCATTCTGTTTTTATGTAGATTTTACACAGCGTGTAGTTGTTGCCTGGCTGTCATGCTGCATCACTTCAAGTCACTAACTTGAACAAGCATGCAAATAAAGACTTATGCCCTATACACACACGATAGGATTTTCCGTCAACAAAATCCATGTTTTTTTTTCCCCGACGGATGTTGGCTCACACTTGTCTTGCGGTCACACAAAGTTGGTTGGAAATTCCAAACGTTAAGAACGCGGTGACGTACAACATGTACGACGAGCCGAGAAAAATGAAGTTCAATAGCCAGTGCGGCTCTTCTGCTTGATTCTGAGCATGCGTGGAACTTTGTGCGTCGAAATTGGAATTTTGTTGTCAGAAAATTTGAGATCCAGATCTCAAATTTTGTGTGAAGGAAATTCCTATGGAAAATGTGTGATGGAACCTACACATGGTCTGAATTTCCGACAACAAGGTCCCATTGAACATTTTCCGCAGGAAAATCCGACCGTGTGTATGGGGCATTAAAGTGATTGTAAAGTCTCGTGTTTTTTTTTGTGGTTTTTTTTTTCAAACATGTTAAACATACCTGCCCTGTGCAGTGGATTTGCACAGAGCAGCCCAGATCCTCCTGTTCTTGGGTCCCTCTTCGGTGCTCCTGGCCCCTCCCTCCTGTCGAGTGCCCCCACAGCAAGCAGCTTGCTATGGGGCACCCAAGCCGAGTCACAGCTCCCTGTGTCCATTCAGGCACGGATCTGTGGCACAGCCATGCCTCCCCTCTCTTCTGATTGGCAGACTGACAGCAGCGGGAGCCAATGGCAAGGGAGAGTTTCAGGATGGCCGAGACACTCGTGGACATCGGTGGACAGAGATAGGGCTCAGGTAAGTATTAGGGGGTGCTGGGGCAGCTGCTGCACACAGAAGGCTTTTTATCTTAATGCATTGAATGCATTAAGATAAAAAAACCTTCTGACTTTACAACTCCTTTCAGACTCTGGTGAAGAATAAGCACATATTTCAGAAAAATCAATGTACTGAAGCCAGGAGGATCAGCATAACAACCAGGCAAGTGGTACTTTCAGATGCAGGTCAGCAATGGCAGCTCCTGCATTTCTCTTAGAAAAGGTTATTGTAAACTAGTTCTAAAATAAAATCAGTCCAACAAGTCCAGCATAGACCGTACATAGCTTACATGAGTAGGAAGGTAGGAATGGGGTTCTGAAATGTCAGTACAGTATAGCACTGGATTAAAATGCCCCCAGATACACACAACAATCTGTGGACACTATTCTCTTTATGAAATCTGCCCCTGTAATAAAACCTTTGGCACTACAGTTTGTAAATTATCACAGCAATGAAACATACTATTATCTAATAGTACCATACTCACCTGAATACTACTGTGGCAACTTTACATGGTGGACAGGCCAGAAGAAATATCTACAATACAAAACAAAGACGTTAAACCAGTGCTTTGGGAAATATGCAATTTTTATCAAATCTGTAATGTTGTTTCAGCGAACATACATTTAAATAGATAATGGTTTCAGAATTGCCCACTATGGTAGCTTTGGAATTTCCATGTACCGTGAAGTAAAGAAAACCTTTGAAACTAAGGGTAAGACTACCCAACATTATTACTTATTACTAAAGCCTCGTGCACACGATCTGATTGTTGGCCAACCGAGCGTCTGATTTTTGTCCAAAGGGTGTGTGCCAGGAATTTGTCTTGCATACTAACGGTACACAATTGTCGCCCAACAAACACGAATGTAGTAACATACAATGAGGAATTTCAGCTCTTGAGCACCACGCTTTGGGCCCTTTCTGCTAATTTCATGTTTGGTGAGCACTGATTCTGAGCATGCGTGTTTGTACTTTCGACTTTTGTGTGACAGACTTGTGTACTGACGATACGAAAATCAGATAACCAACTATTGTTCGGTGAAAATTTACTAGCCTGCCATCCAACATTTGTTGGCCGAAAGTTGGACAACAATTTTCAGAAGGAGCATACTAACGGACAGATTTTAAGACAACAGTCTGTCAACAAACAATCCCCTGTCAGCAATCTGATCGTGTGCACGAGGCTTTAGGCTAGCCATACACAATTTGTTATGTTTTTTATTTATTTAGGGCTGATGAATGGGAGAATAGCCCCACTAGGCCATTGTATTCTGACAGCGGCACAACCCACAGGGCAAATACCCTCATCAGCAGCTGCAGCTGATGGCTGAATTTAGATTAGTCTATGGCTAAAGCCCTATAGATAGATCATTGAGGTTTGAATGGCCCACTGTCTGAGATTGTAGTGGCTTGACCTTCTCACTGAAGTTTCTGGCTCCACCACCTCCCTTACTCATGTAATCTCAATCCTCTTGCTGCATCAACAGGAGTACCATTCCTCTACCTGTAATCTCCACAATAAAACACATAGAAAAACACTGGAGTAACCCTCTTTGTAAAGTCCAAAGCAGGTAGCTTGAACTGGGAATGCAGAAAGAGGGATTCTTCCTTTATTGCTAAAGCATAAAAGAAGCTAGTGGGTGATCAACTCATTAAAGGGTATCCAAAACGAAATAAGCAGTTTTAGCTGGACTGACCCTTTAGACCTTCCATGAAGTAACAAAAAGCTTCAATAGGCTGAGAAATCAATCACCTTTTCAGATTTCTCTCATTGCAATTACATTGAAAACTGCTTTTTTTTTTCTCTGCATTTGGTGTATGGTTATGGAAAAGAGAATTGTGGCTAGACAACTGAAAGCAATATTTATCCTCTGTACTTTCACATTTGAAAGATCCCCACTGGCTTTAACCACTTGACCACTGGGCACTTAAACCCCCTTAATAATCAGACCAATTTTCAGCTTTTGGTGCTCTCACATTTTGAATGACAATTACTCAGTCATGCAACACTGTATCTATATGACATTTTTGTCCTTTTTTTCACACAAATAGAGCTTTCTTTCGGTGGTATTTAATTACCGCTGGGTTCTTTATTTTTTGCGCTATAAAAGAAAAAAAAGACATTTTTTGTTATAAAATTTTGCAAATTAGTAATTTTTCTTCATATATTTTGGCCAAAATTTATACCGCTACATATCTTTGGTAAAAATAACCCAAATTGGTGGATATTATTTGGTCTTTGTGAAAGTTAGAGTCCAAAAGCTATGGTGCGAATATCTGAAAATTGATCACACCTGAAGTACTGAGGGCCTATCTAATTTCTTGAGACCCTAACATGCCAGAAAAGTACAAATACCCCCCAAATGACCCCTTTTTGGAAAAACATTCCAAGGAATTTAGAAAGATGCATGGTGAGTTTTTTGAAGTTGTCATTTTTTCCCACAATTCTTTGCAAAATCAAGGGTTTTTTTCTTTCACAAAATTGTCATATTAGCAGATTATTTCTCACACACAGCATATGCATACCACAAATTACACCCCAAAACACATTCTGCTACTACTCCCAAGTACGGCAATACCACATGTGTGAGACTTTTACACAGTGTGGCCACATACAGAGGCCCAACATGCATGGAGCACCTTCAGGCGTTCTGGAGCACCCAGGCCAATTCTGACATTTCTCTCCTACATGTAAAAATCATCATTTATTTGCTAGAAAATTACATAGAACCCCAAAACATTATATATAATTATTATATAATATAATTATTATTATATAATTATTTATTTTTTTTTAGTTTAGTTTGACACTTTTTCCCCCCCCAAAAAATTTTTTGATCACTTTTATTTCTATTACAAGGAATGTAAACATCCCTTGTAATAGGAATATGGCATGACAGGTCCTCTTTACAGTGAGATATGGGGTCAATAAGACCCCATATCTCACCTCTAGGATGGGAAGCCTGAAATAAAAAAAAAATAAAAAAACGATCCTGGCTTAGATCGTAGCGGTGAATCGGTAGAAGCACCGGAGGGCGGCGGGGGCTATGATCATTCCTATGGTGTAGGGAATCACTGGTTGAAAAAGCTGATATCTGAATGATGCCTGCAGCTGTGCCCATCATTCAGATATCCCCACACAAAGTCTAGGACGTCATATGATGGCCGGCGGGCGGGAAGTGGTTAAAACGCATTTTTTTTTTTTAAAAAAATACAAAGTTGTCCATTTATACAATATTTCTAACAAACATAGCATGTACATACCAAAAATGACACCCCAAAATAGATTCTGCTACTCCTCCGGAGTACGGCGATACCACATGTGTGAGACTTCCACAGCCTGGCCACATACAGAGGCCGAGTACAGCCGAGTATGGTTGAGCATGGCTGGGTATTGCCGAGTATGGCTGGGTATCACCGAGTATGGCAGAACATTGCGGGGTATTGCAGAGTATGGCGGGGTATTGCAGAGTATGGCGGGGTATGGCAGAGCATGGCGGGGTATGGCAGAGCATGGCGGGGTATGGCAGAGCATGGCGGGGTATGGCAGAGCATGGCGGGGTATGGCAGAGTATTGCACAGTATTGTGGGGTATTGTAGAGTATTGCACAGTATTGCGGGGTTTTGCAGAGTATTGCACAATATTGCAGGGCATTGCAGAGCATTGAGGGATGGCTGAGCATGGATGGATGGATGGCAGTTGTCACTGAGCACTACAGATCCAGCCCACAGCGCTGCTGCCATCCGATCCCTCCCCCTCTCCGCTCACAGTGTACCGATCGGTACAGAGAGGGGAGGAGAGGAACCGGCGTTTGTTTACATGTAATCGCTCCATCATTTGACGGAGCAATCACATGGTAAACAGCCGCGATCAGCGACCATTTATCGGGATCCGTAATGTGCCGGGTCCCCTGGACCCGGTGGTCACGGATGTTCTCAGGTGCGGAATTCTGGGAGGACGTCACTGTACGCTCTCCCAGAGTTAAAAAAACGCCCTGTAGCTGTCATTTGGCTATGGGCCGGTTATTAAGTGGTTAATGGTTTGTGGGACTCTTCTTTAACTAGTTACAGACCGCCCGCCGCAGTTGTACGGCGGCAGGTTGACTCCCCTGCGCAAATCGCCATCATTGTATGTCGGGCGCATACACTGCGATTTGTGGGCACGCCCATTCACGAGCGGGGGAGCCAACCAGCGGGTCCGCCGGCCACCCGCGATCGCTCCAGAGACAGGCAGAACAGGGATCTGTCAGTGTAAACAAACAGATCCCCGTTCTGTCAAGGGAGGAGAGACAGATCATCTGTTCCTAGTGATTAGGAACAGCGATCTCTCGCCTCCTCCAGTCAGCCCAGCCCCCATGCAGTAAGCAAAACACCCCCCAGGGAACACACTTAACCCCTTGATCGCCCCCTAATGTTAACCCCTTCCCTGCCAGTGACATTTATACAGTAATCAGTGCCTATTTTTAGCTCTGATCGCTCTATAAAATGTCGACGGTCCCCCAAAAAAAAGTGTGTCCGATCTGGCCACCGCAATGTCGCATTCCCGCTAAAAATCGCTGATCACCGCCACTAGTAAAAAAAATAGATTTAAAAAAAAAAAAAAAAAAAAAAGACAAATCTATTCCCTATTCTGTAGATGCTATAACTTTTGCGCAAACCAATCAATTTACGCTTATTATGATTTTTTTTTTTACCAAAAATATGTAAAAGAATACATATATTGGCCTAAACTGATGAAGAAATTTATTTTTTGTTGGACATTCATTATATAGCAAAAAGTAAAAAATATAGCATTTTTTTTTTTAAATTGTCAGGTTTTTGTGTTTATAGCGCAAAAAATAAAAACCGCAGGAGGTGCTCAAATACCACCAAAAGAAAATGGGATTTTTGACTTACCGTAAAATCCAATTCTCTGAGTTAATTGACAGACCGCGCTATACAGGAGGAGGAGGACACTAGGCAGAAAAAAAAAAAAAAAAAAGAAGAAGACTTGGCTACACCTATGGGCAGTCCTAGGTGGTATACCCCCCCCCCCCCCCCCCCCCCCCCCCCCCCCCCATCCTTTCTGCAATAGCCCTTCAGTTTAGTATCCAGCAGTATTAAATCTCCTTAGAGGGGTGGGTGCTGTGTCTATCAATGAACTCAGAGAAATGGATTTTACGGTACGTCAAAAATCCCATTTTCTCTTTTGTTCATTGACAGACACAGCACTCCATTATTCAGAACCATAGGGACATCCCAAATAAGTGCCAAATGAGGGGTGGGACAACGAAAAATCTCAAGTCTAACACAAGAGCCAACCAGGTAACAGAAGCTCAACACAGAACAAACTGGAACCCAACCTGAACAATACCCCTTCAAGAGGGAATAGACCCTCTGAACAGCAGCCTACAAACCTTGCGGCTAAAAGAGGCATCCGCAGATGCCAACATATCCACTTCGTAGAACGTTGTGAAAGTGTACACCAACGACCAAGTGGCCGCCTTGCAAACTTGCGCAATGAACGCCTGATGACAGAAGAAAAATGTTGCTGCTCCAGACAAGAGCTCCTTGAAGCACATGCCCTGATGAGGCACACAGGTGCAAGCTCTGCAATGGATCAAAGAGCAAGAAAGAGTCCTTGACGGCCGCACACTGATACAACACCTTTATTTATAAATTAAAATCCAAAACAGTCAGTCCATATGATGCAGAGGCAGAGGCGAATAGCTAACGCATTTCACACTGCGTGTTGGTGCTTAACCACTTCGCGACCGCGCTATACCTGAAAGACGGCTGCAGCACGGACGCCATCTCCCGGGTGGCCATCCCTGGACGTCCTGCTGTTTACTTCCACGATGCGCGCTCCCACGCATCGGCGAAGTTCTGTGCTGGCCGTGTCCCTTGGACACAGCCAGTCACAGATCGTCGTAAACGCCCAATCACAGCGGCCGTCAGTGCGATCGGCGGTGCCAATGGGAGATGATCTCATATGTAAACATATGAGATCATCGCTGGCTCTCCCTCCTCACACAGAGACAGCGTGTGAGCAGGGAGAGCGAAGCGCTGCAGCGGTCAGTGAAAAAAAAAAAAAAAAAGTCACGTCAGTGCCATCCGTCCCCTCTGTCATCTGTCCCCACTCCATCTGTCATCAGTGGCATCTGTCATCAGTGTCACGTGTCATCAGTGCCACGTATCAGTGCCATCTGTCATCAGTGCCATGTATTGGTGCCATCTGTCATCAGTGCCACATATCAGTGGCATCTGTCAGTGTCACGTGTCATCAGTGCCACGTATCAATGCCATCTGTCATCAGTGCCACGTATTGGTGCCATCTGTCATCAGTGCCACGTATTGGTGCCATCTGTCATCAGTGCCACATATAAGTGCCAACTGTCATCAGTGTCACGTATTAGTGCCATCTGTCATCAGTGCCACGTATTAGTGCCATCTGTCATCAGTGCCACGTATTAGTGCCATCTGTCATCAGTGCCACATCAGTGTCATCAGTGCCACGTATCAGTGCCATCTGTCATCAGTGGCACATATCAGTGCCATCTGCCATCAGTGCCACGTCAGTGTCACGTGTCATTGTCCTGGGCCTTCAAAAGTGTAATAGGTAGTCAACAAGTTAGATGTGTCATTTATGCTCCTAGAACACCTGACGGTGCTCCCTTCATGTTGGGCCTCTGTATGTGGCCAGGCAGTTAAAAAGTCCCACACATGTGGTATCGTAATACTCAGGAGGAGTAGCAGAATGTATTTTGGGGTGTTATTTGTGGTATATACATGCCATGTGAGAGGAATAACCTCTTACAATGACAATTTTGTGGGAAAAAAAAAAAAATCAAAAAAAAATCTTCATTTTGCAAATTGTGGGAAAAAATGACAACATCAAAAAGCTCACCGTGCATCTTACTAAATACCTTGGAATGTCTACTTTCAAAAAAGGGGTCATTTCGGGGGTATATTTGTACTTTCCTGACTTGTTTGGGTCGCAAGAAATAAGATCAATTTTTTTATGATTTGTACCACAGCTTGTAGACTAACCTTCACACGGAGCAAATAATATCCACTAATTTGGGTTATTTTTACCAAAAATATGTAGCAGTATAAATTGTGGCCAAAATGTATAAAGAAAAATTAATAATTTGCAAAATTTTATCACAGAAACTAAGAAAAATGCGTTTTTTTTCAAAATTTTCGGTCTTTTTTCATTTATAGCGCAAAAAATAAAAAACCCAGAGGTGATCAAATACCACCAAAAGAAAGCTCTATTTGTATGAAAAAAAGGACAAAAAATTCATTTGGGTACAGTATTACATGACTGAGTAATTGTCATTCAAAGTGTGAGAGCGCTGAAAGCTGAAAATTGGTCTGGGCAGGAGGGGGGTTTAAGTGCCCAGTAGGCAAGTGGTTAATCATAGCTAGTGTGGCATGGTTTGCCGGTGCATATAAATAGGGATAGATAGCCAATCAAAATGAATTTCAGTAAAATCACCCTCTCTGCACAATCAAAGCATGAATGAAGAACATCTGGGAGAGAATCCATAAGCAGGTGCAAGTACGCAAAATCCTATCAAGGAACTTATACACACACTGCATCCCCCTCAAAGGACCTCCCACCTGAGGCATTCATATGTATGGAATATTCAAATTATCGTAACAAAACAGATTACATGCGTAGATAAAATCATGGACCAATTTCATGTCACATTGCATTAAGTAAAATTAAACTGATAATTACATATATTTCAAAAGTAATTGATATGCAAGTCTTGAACTGGTTAATGTATAAATCATGAACCATAAATTTAAAAAAATTATGATTTAAAATAATTGTTTTGGAAGGATGCATTTATTCCAATGCCACATCTATACTAAACAAAACAGACAGTCACTATATCTGTGCATTAAATCCAGGGGACTAAGAAGAAAGAAAAGTGACTTTCGATTAGTTAATGTATGGATGTGAGCATGGGCGTAGCATAAGGGGTTGCAGGGGTCACAATCGCAACCACGCCCCTAGCTCCAGGGGGCCCCTGCGGCCTCCCTGTCATATTATCATATTCTCCACAAAGTCCAGCTCCGAACTGCCCTAGGGCCCCACAGCCAAGCTACAGTACTGGGCTTCCACTTTGCCGTCCACACCCCTTTGTTCTCATTGGCTGGGGAGAAGCTGTGAGCCATTTCCTGAATGGAGAGGAGCATGGGGTGAGAACAGCCCAGGATGGGGAAGTGTCTGTGCTGTGTGCTGGCAACATGGAATGGTAACTGAGCTCAGCCAGTTAAGAGGAGAAGAGTGCCGTCCTGTAGCCATGATGGGACCGATGTCACCGGTGAGGTAAGCCAACGCTCAGTGTCTTCTAGTCACTAGCTGGGATTCTCTGATCCCTGTACTCTAATGTAAGGAGATACTCTGGGAACTCAAAACTCTTAAGCCACTTTGAGTATCTTGGCATTCGGTGGGTGTATCTGCACACACGGTGGAAGAGGTGGGGGGGCCAGGTCAAATTTTGCATCGGGGCCCACGAGCTTCAAGCTACGCCTCTGGATGTGAGGCAGACCCTTACTGGATGTCAGAAGAGACAAGAACAACAGAGAAACATTAATCTAAGAAAGGTTAAAACAACACGAGGGAAATAGGTACATATCATGTATATAGACTACTCCATCAGTGTATTAAGATACGAAATGAAAAAGGAGTGGAGGATGGACAATAAATCATGAATAATGACATCAACGGAAAGATTCATATTGCCATTGATCATGTGAAGTCCATCGTTTAATGAATGGGTCAGCAAGCAGAAAGATTCATAGCACCAATCTTAAAGTGGTGTTCCGGCCGAAATTATACTTTTTAAATAAAAATACCCCTATAATACACAAGCTTAATGTATTCTAGTAAAGTTAGTCTGTAAACTAAGGTCTGTTTTGTTAGTTTATAGCAGTAGTTTGTTATTTTATAAACTTACAGCAGGCCGTGGCCATCTCAAGTCTGGGCATATGAAGCCAGACTGTATTTCTTCCTGGATCTCATCCTTGCAGATCTCGCACATGCTCAGTGCAGCACAAGCAGTGTTATAGGTTTCAGGTCAGGTTTCCATAGCGACGGCAGTGTCAGAAGAAGTTGCCTCCCCTTCCCAGAAGGCATTGCAAACAGGAACTGATGCGATGGGCCGCAGCCAGGGAGGAGGAAGTGAAAAATGAATACAGCAGATATACAGTAAGTGCTGAGAAAAAAAAAATTAAAAATATCCAATTCGTTTACAGTGCACAGTTTAGTGAGGGATGCTGAAGAGTTGTAAAAGTGGGTGGAACTCCACTTTAGTTATACCGATCCGGTTAGTTGATAATTGACCGGTAATAATCTAAAGTACTTATCATATAGCATGGCATATAGTTGTGAGAGCTCAGAGAGCTCAAACATGTCCATCTACCTTGCAGACACTGGTAAAAAACAAAATTACTTCCTGTATGGGAGGGGTTATATAGGGGCGGACTTCCTGTCTAAGACTTTGTCTACCAGCGTCCATTAACCTAGAGATGGCGTATAACCCAGTAGGTAATGAATATTAGCCTGTGTCCCATGATGTATGATCAAGAAAAAGTGACTCTGAGTTTGATTTCTGGCAAGACCACCAGGAATTTTATGGAAGAAATAACATGCCTAATTAAAATGCACTCAATGGGAAGCGCTGTGCAATCCAACTGTCAATTACATGTTAAGCGAGAATGCCCTCTACTGGCAATTTCATTGAAATCGAATTTCAGCCCCTTCCATGTAGAGTGCAAGGATAATACTGTAGCTGCACACTGATGACGCAAGGGCAACCACCCACACACTGAAGCTTCATTGAGAGAAGAGCGCTGGAACCGGCTGTAGTGGGGCTAAAAGGCAAGTATGTTCTCATAGAGCCTCTTCATCTCCTCCATAGACCTAACAAGCATTTAAATCTTGCAGTGCTGGGAGACCCCATTGCAAGGATGCATTTTGCCCAATTCCCAGAGCTCAGGTATAAATAAGGGTATGTATCATTTATCAACCAGAAAACAGCTTGGGGGATCAATTTAGTTTAAAAGAGGTTGTAAACCTTTGACATGAAATTTTGAACCTCTATATAGCAGTGTTTCTCAACCTTTTTACCTTGAAATCTCAGGCATGCCTTGAAAACGTTTTTCTGATCTACAATTCACGGAACATTAGATCTGACCAGCTATAGATATAACAAACAAATGCAGAGCAATGCAAAGAAACTTTTGTTGTAACATGCCTTTTCCCCTTGATCCCCACTAGCCCTCCTCTAGTCTATCTGAAGTGATATCACATATAAGAGCCTGGGACAGACAGATTAGGAGGACCTGTGGGGAACAGTGCAGTAAACAGTATGCTTCCCTTTATCGCTCCGCAAATCCATAACACAGGGTTTCTCAAATGGAGTTTTACTGCAAACAAATATTGTGGCAGATGTATAACAACCCAATGTTTTTAACCGCTGGCCGACCGCCTCACACAGATATACTGCGGCAGAATGGCACGGCTACGTCGTCCCCTTTAAGAGCCATCGGGGGCGCCCGCTGCGCGACAGGGGGGACCAGATGCACGTGGCCAGCGGGCGCAATCACCTGCTCAAGAGCCAGCACAAGGATTTGTTTTTATTCCAAACTTCTTTTTATTGAATAAAAGGGAGAAGTACAGGTACATCAACAGGTAAGTGTGAAACATTTATAGAGATACGACCAGATTACATTAGTCAACAAAACAAAACATTAATCTAAACAATAAATATAGCGCTAATTACGTTAGTATATTGTATCTAGGATATTTATAATGGCTATTAGTACAGTGGTTCTGTAAGGAGGGGGGGTAATGTAGTTCCATCTATAGGGCATGTGGTAGGTAGAATACGTTTACTGATACCACTATTCCCTATTTTTCCTGATTTTTGCTTATTGTGTTTACATTGTAGTGTATGATATTTTGGAGTCTCTGATACATATTGTAGTTGTTTACTCATAGGCGCATGTATGTGTCCAGCCCAACATGCGGATCTGATCTGGTCCAGGGATATAAGGGAGGGAGGGATTGAGATTGAACACAGGGGAGTTATAGGATAGTGGGATCAGGTAGTGAGAAAGGACACTAGTGGGTTTATTTTAGTGAAGTGCTGATGTGTCATTTGTATAATCAGTTCCTTAAAGTGTTTAGATGTTGCTCGATGTTTGAACTTATGTATGCAACCATTAGTGTGCAAAGGGTGAGGTGTTTGGATGCGCATCTTTTGAAGGTATTCTTCAGATGATTTAAAGTATATCCAGCAAGCCCAAAGAGTAGAGAATTTGTGTGGGGAGTTTCGGGATATTGAGATGCAATTTCTGCAATTTTGTTTATTCTTTTGTACCAATCAGAGATGGAGGGTGCTCTAGGTGTGCCCCACAGTGTGGGTACGTACATTTTAGCTGCGTTGACTAGCATCATGGCTAGTGATTTAAAATATGATGTGTCATTTGGCTTGTGGAGATGTAGTAGGAATTGCGCAGGTGTGGAATCCAGAACGTATGTGGTGATTTTCTCAATTAGCTTATGAACTTGTTTCCAGTAAGCTTGGATAATTGGGCAAGACCACCAAATGTGCAAGAGGTCTCCTGTTTCACGTTGACATCTTCAGCATTTGTCTGGGTACGATGCATCAAATCTGTGTAAGATTTGAAGGGGTGCGGTACCAACGTGAGATGATTTTGTAATTTGTCTCTTGGATAGAGACATTTATAGAACCTGTGTGTACACTTCGGTATGTTTTATATGTCTAGATCTTTGGCCCAGGCCTTACAAGCTATTCCCTCATCAGCCTGGATGTTATCCCAAAGCATGTTGTGGATCCTAGAGATGGCATGACGTTGTGGTGTGTGGCTCAGGCATGGGTTTTCAAAATCAGTTAATGCTTCAGATATGTCTGCTTTGTTTTACACACTGTTTACATAATGCTTGAGTTGCCAGTATTCTAGTAGGCTTAGGTTTGGCGTGGCCCAGAGCGTGTTCATGTGGTCTCGGGTTATCAGCTTGCCTTCCTGTAGGATGTGATGTATGCGTAAACCTGTGTCTGGTTGCTTATTGGATAGTGGGTGGTATTCCATCCCTGGGGGGAATTGTGGATTGAACAAGATTGGCGAGAGGGGGCCTGGGACTCTAGAAAGTTTAAATGTATGGTTGGATTCTGCAAAGCATTCCAATGTGGGGTCTATAGTTGGGTGCTTCGTAAGGATTTTTGGTAGGAGATTGCACCGGATCCATGGGGTCCCGTTAATGGGGTGCAGGGAAAATGAGTTCTCTAGAGCCACCCAGTCCTTCGTCTGTCAGTGTGTGTGCCAGTCTATAATGCGTTGTAAGTGACAGGACCAGTAGTAGTGTTGTATATCAAGTAGGCCTATTCCCCCTTTGGTTTGGGATTTTATTAACTGGGTGTATCTAATTCTGGGGTGTTTTTGGTTCCAGATATAATTTCTACATATTTTTGTGATGGATTGTAAGAAGGTAATGGGAAGTTTGATAGGGATCGTTTGGAGAAGGTATAGTAGGCATGGTAGGATATTCATCTTGACAATGGCCGTTCTACCGAACCATGAGAATTGTGTTTTATTCCATTTTTTTGGTCTTCTGCAATAGTTTTGAGAAGTGGGAGGTAGTTTTTAAGAAAGAGATCAGATAGTTTTGTGGGCAATTGGATCCCCAAATATGTCAACGCGTCTAATTTCCAGATAAATGGGAAGTTCTGTTTGCATTGTGAAATATGTGGTTCTGTTAGGGTTATGTTGAGGGCGTGTGATTTTGTAAAGTTTATTTTGAAGTGAGCTATGTATTGGAATAAGCAGAAGTCTTTGAAGAGATTTGGAAGGGTCACGAGGGGTTTGGAGAGGAATAGGAGGATGTTGTCCACTAATGCAGCCAATTTATATTTTTTTCCGGCTATGGTGATTCCGTGGATGTCTGTGTTTTCGCGTAACTTACATAAGGGTTTGAGTGTGAGGACAAACAAGATGGGGGATAAAGGGCAGCCTTGACGTGTGCCATTTTTGATTTGGAAGGCGTTTGACAGGAGCCCATTCACCCATACTTTTGCTCTGGGATTTGTGTAGAGAGACATTATGAAGCTTATTAGGCGTTCGCCGAAGCCGAAATTATGTAAGGTTATGTAAATTATGTAGGTAATCTCAACCTAACCTGTCAAACGCCTTCTCTGCGTCTAATGATAGGAAGAAGCCAGGATTGCTTAAGGTAGTGAGCCAGTGGTGGATGTTGATAGCTTTGAGTGTATTGTCCAGCACAGGGATTTGTGTGTGTAAGCACACAAATCCCTGTACTGTCAGGGGAGAGGAGACCTAACGTTTGTTCCTACTAAGTAGGAACAACGTCAGGTCTCCTCCTCCAGTCAGTCCTATCCCCATACAGTTAGAACACACTGAGGGAACACACATTTAACCCCTTGATTGCCCCCTAGTGTTAACTCCTTCCCTACCAGTGACATTTACACAGTAATCAGTGCATTTTTATAGCACTAATCTTTGTATAAATGTCAATGGTCCCTAAAATGTGTCCGTTCTGTCCACCGCAATGTCGCAGTACTGCTAAAAATAGCAGATCACTAGTTAAAATATATATTATAAAAATGCCATAAATCTTTCCCATAGTTTACAGACACTAACTTTTGCACAAACCAATCAATATACGCTTATTGCATTTTTTTTTTTTACCAAAAATATGTAGAAGAATATATATTGGCCTAAACTGATGAAGAAATTAGTTAGTTTTTTTAAACATTAGTCTTTTACTGATTTTTGCAGATAAGAAAAACATGAAGTTTGATCATACAGTTCAAGTAATATAAATGATAAACGATGGGCGTTGTTTGTCGCTTTTAACATTATAACATTGTAACATTTATTGAGCGTTGTACAGCAGTTTATTTTACTAGATCATTACATGGAGTAGTACGCAGTGTGTAGTATCTCTCTCTCTGGGCACCTCAACTGGGGGCAAACTGTGTCCAGGAGGGAGATCTACCCCCTCATTTTGTAGGGTGAACTATAAAATACAAGACAACAAAGGCATGAATACATTTAAATGTTATACTTATTGTGCTGACACTCTTGTGCTCTCTTAATGAGAGGGACCTATGGTACTCCTAGGTCATATCAAGAAATTTGTTTAAAAACATTTTTGGGGTTATTATAGCAAAAAGTAAAACTCTTTTTTTTTTTTTTTAAATTGTTGATCTTTTTTTGTTTATAGCGCAAAAAATAAAAACCGCAGGTGTGTTCAAATACCACCAAAGGAAAGCTCTATTTGTGGGGAAAAAAGGACACATTTTTGTTTGTGTAAAGCATTGCATGACCGCGCAATTGTCAGTTAAATAAACGCTGTGCCAAATTGTAAAAAGGGCTCTGGTCAGGAAGGGGGTAAAATCTTCCGGGGCTGAAGTGGTTAATATGCACTGCAAGTGCACATTATTACCTAATGCTTCCTCTGAACTCAAAGGGTGGCAGAGAGGAGTACAGAGAGTGGAAACATGCGGCTGGATCAGGAGGTGACATCCTGTGTATGGCAGTGATGAATGCATACTGTGAAGGGGTGGGGGGAGCAGAGAGTGGGAGCATGTAGGGGGTGACATCCAGTGTATGGTAGAGATGAATTCAGACTGCAGGGGCACGTGGCTGGATGAGACGGAATGTAGCAGGAGGTGAGATCATAATAGCCTTTTATACAGTTATGGCATAACAAATCTATTATGATCTCACCTCCTGCTACATTCAGTCTCATCTAACTGTGCGCTCCCCATCTTTGCAGTCTGCATCTCTGCTGTCAAACACTGGATGTCACCGCCTGATTTAGCCATGTGCTCTCTCTCTGCTCAACCCCCAGTCTGTATTGACAGCTACCTTACACACACACACAGTGCTCCGGCTCTTCGTGGAACCCTGGTTGAGAAACACTGCTCTATAGTGTGTACTTGTCTTGATGAACCAGATGAATATCAAGTCATGGGTGGCCCAGTCACCACCACTCTGCTCAACATCCTTCAATCTGAAGATTGAGGAAGCTGGAGGAAAAATTGTTGGCCAGTGACTTGTGGGTATTCTGATGTGGATACCAGCTGTCAGAATATAATGCACAATATACACCATTTACTGGGGCTGAACAAGTGAAAGCTAAGAATTTATAACCAGCCTTATTGTGAGAGGGACAAAAAAAAAAAAAAAAAAAAAAAGACAGTCAAGTCAGTATGTGTCCAAAAAACACACACACACACGCCTGACCGAGAGAGAGAACGTCTAAGGCTCGGTTCACACTGGGGCGACTTGGGATCCGACTTGTACGCCCTCAAGTCGCCCCAGAAATAGTCTCAATGGGAGTGAACGCTAGCGTCTTAATGGACGCTACTGAGGTCGCTCCGACTTCAGAGCGTACTCCCTGTACTACTTTGATCCGACTTCAGCCCATTGACTATCATTGAAGTCGGATCAAAGTCGGATCGCCGTCTCGCATGATCCGACTTCGGCATGCGACTTGTGCTCAGATGATCTTGAGGGGGAACTCCGCGCCAAATTTTAAATAAAAATCCGGCATGGGTTCCCCCTCCAAGAGCATACCAGGCCCTTGGGTCTGGTATGGATCTTGAGGGGAACCCCCTACGCCGAAAAAACGGCGTGGGGGGTCCCCCAATCCATACCAGACCCTTATCCGAGCACGCAGCCCGGCCGGACAGGAATAGGGGTGGGGGACGAGCGGGCGCCCCACCCCCATCCTGAACCGTACCAGGCCGCATGCCCTCAACATGGGGGGGTTGGTGCCTTGGGGGAGGGGGGCGCGCTGCAGCCCCCCCACCCCAAAGCACCTTGTCCCCATGTTGATGAGGACAAGGGCCTCTTCCCGACAACCCTGGCCGTTGGTTGTCGGGGTCTGCGGGCGGAGGGCTTATCGGAATCCGGGAGCCCCCAGATTCCGGCCCCCACCCTATGTGAATGAGTATGGGGTACATCGTACCCCTACCCATTCACCTAGGGAAAAAGTGTCAATTAAAAAAAAAAAACTACACAGATTTTTAAAGTATTTTATTAGACAGCTCCGGGGGTCTTCTTCCGAATTCGGGGGTCTCTCCGGTTCTTCTCCGCGCTCTCCGGGTCTTCTGCCGGGCTCCTCCGCTATTTTCTGCTCTTTTGCCGCTCTTTTGCTATAGCGAAGGAGCCCGGTCTTCAATCTTCTGCCTTCTGCCCTCTTCTCCTGATGTTGACACGACGCTCTCTCCTGCTAGAATGCTCTCTGTGCACATAGGGTGGGGGGCCGGGATCTGGGGGCCCCCTTATTAAAGGGGGCTCCCGGATTCCGATAAGCCCTCCGCCCGCAGACCCCGACAACCAACGGCCAGGGTTGTCGGGAAGAGGCCCTTGTCCTCATCAACATGGGGACAAGGTGCTTTGGGGGGGGGGGCCCCCTCTCCCAAGGCACTAACCCCCCATGTTAAGGGCATGCGGCCTGGTACGGTTCAGGAGGGGGGGGGGGGGGGGCGCTCGCTCGTCCCCACCCCCATTCCTGTCTGGCTCGGATAAGGGTCTGGTATGGATTGGGGGGACCCCCCACGCCGTTTTTTCGGCGTAGGGGGTTCCCCTCAAGGTCCATACCAGACCCAAGGGCCTGGTATGCTCCTGGAGGGGGAACCCATGCCGGTTTTTTATTTAAAATTTGGCGCAGAGTTCCCCCTAAAGATTCATACCAAACACAGTGGTGGGGATCCAAGTCGGATCCCCGTTCATTAAAAGTCGGACACATGTCGCAGGGCAAAGTCGGATGCACAAGTCGCGTTGCAAAGTCGCGTTGAAGTCGTGTTGCCCCTGTGTGAATCGAGCCTAAGTATTGATCTCTAACTGTTAAACGGAACTAAATTTGAATACTAGTGGGGAGTTTTTAAAAGAAAAAATCTCACCCAACTTCTCCCCTTCATGGTCTGTGTGTAAAAGTAATAATAGTACCAAAGGACTCTATGCTGCTTTGGGCAACTGCCTAACTTTCTAAAGTGCAAGCCACAGTGTCCTAAACTCCACTTCACACAATGTTATTTCTGTAAAAAATGATAATAATATAGTAACAGTTATTTATATTCAAAGTAGTATGAAAAGAAAAGCAAAATCTGTGAGCACAAAAATGCAAGGAATTCCCAGCTGCATTTTATCCTAGACAAAGCCATTAATAATGTAAAATGTATAAATGTAACATGTAGAAAATACACATTACACCAGGGCTAGGAAACCTTTTGAGCACAGCGTACCGAAAAATGTTTTCAAAGAAATTGCGCGTGCCGATTTTATAACAAAAAGAAATGTCAACTTCACACTCTCAATCTCGAAAGGAATTTTTTATAAAGTAAATGCTGTAAACGACTTTAGTGGTAGTGAGAAATTAACATTCTGCAACTCCACGCCTTAGATCACTGTTCTCCCTGTAAATTTTTTTTACCTGCACATCTGCCCCACCACTGTACCCCCCTGCACATCTGCCCCACCACTGTAACCCCCTGCACATCTGCCCCACCACTGTACCCCCCTACTGTACTACCCTGCACATCAGCCCCACCACTGTACCCCCCTGCACATCAGCCCCACCACTGTACTACCCTGCACATCAGCCCCACCACTGTACTACCCTGCACATCAGCCCCACCACTGTACTACCCTGCACATCAGCCCCACCACTGTACCCCCCTGCACATCAGCCCCACCACTGTACTACCCTGCACATCAGCCCCACCACTGTACCCCCCTGCACATCAGCACCACCACTGTACTACCCTGCACATCAGCCCCACCACTGTACCACCCTGCTCATCTGTCCCACCACTGTAACCCCCTGTACATCTGCCCCACCAACGTTTCCTCTTTCTCATCTGCTCCACCACTGAACCATCTTCTCATCTGTCCCAACACTGAACTTATCAGCTCATCTGCCCCACCACTGTAACCCCCTTTCTCATCTGCCCCACGACTGTACCTCCGGCACATCTGTCCACCACTGTAACCCCTTGCTCATGTGTTCCACCGATGTACCTTCTTTCTCCTCTGCACCCCTCTTCACATCTGCCCCACTGCTGTAACCCCCTGCTCATCTGTCCCACCAATGTACCTCCTTTCTCCTCTGCCCCAACACTGAACCCCCCTGCTCATCTTTCCCACCACTGTAACCCCCCCTGCTCATCTGTCCCACCACTGTAACCCCCTGCTCATCTGTCCCACCACTGTAACCTCCTGCTTTTCTGTCCCACCGCTGAACCCCCTTCTCATCCCTCCAACCACTGTACCCCCTTTCTCTTCTGTCCCACCACTGTAACCCCCCCTGCTCATCTGCCCCATTAATGTACCCCTTTTCTCACCTGCCCCACCACTGTACCTCCCTGCACATCTGCTCCACCGCCATATCCCTGTGCTCTTCTGTCTTACTACTGAATCAGTCTCATCTGCCCCATCACTGTAACCCCCTGCTCATCTGTCCCACCACTGTAACCCCCCCTGCTTTTCTGTCCCACCGCTGAACCCCCTTCTCATCCCTCCCACCACTGTACCTCTTGCATATCTGCCCCACCAATGTACCCCCTTGCTCTTCTGGTCAACCACTGTAACCCCCCCCTTGCTCATCTGCCCCAACACTGTACCTCCCTGCACATCTGCTCCACTGCCGTATCCCTATGCTCTTCTGTCTTACTACTGAATCACCTTCTCATCTGTCCTAACACTGAACCCATCTGCTCATCTGCCCCACCACTGTAACTGGCTTTCTCATCTGCCCCACCAATGTACCTCCTTTCACATCTTCCCCACTGCTCTACCCCCCTGCTTTTCTGCCCCAACACTGAACCCCCCTGCTCATCTGGCCCAACACTGTACCCCCTGCTCAACTCTTACACCACTGTACCTCCCTGCACATCTGCCTCACCGCTGTACCATCCTGCTCTTCTGTTCCACCTCTGAACCCCTCCTGCTTATTTTCACCACCACTGTACCATCTTCTCATGTATGATATGTGTGATATGCAGAGTGGTGACAGGAAGCAGACGAGACACATCTACCTGTCCTGGCACACTCCTCTTGCTGATCCACCTCAGTGTTGCCAACCTACCAAATTGAGATTTACTGACAACACCCAAAATTTACTGGCATAGCCATGTTTTTACTGGCATTTCCATAAGTTACACAATTAGAGTTTTAGATTTTGATATTTAGGCTACAAACAAGTACAATATGCAAATAACAATGTGATTTAAGGTGGATATTAAGGCTAAACACTTATTTCCCATTTTATTTTTGATATAGTAAGTAGCTCAGGGACAGCACTCTGGAGAGCAAGAAATTAGAATGGGCAGCACACACACATGAAACTGACTCTCACAGTGACACTGACAGCAGTGTGCAGCAGCACAGATGATGATGACACCTCACCAACGCGCCCCCTTCTGGGTCACGGTGACAGTCTCTCGCCACGCCAGGTGGTCCCTTCAGTCCAAACAGCACTGACAGTCCCACTCCTGGCCGTCCTTCCTCCCATCCCACAGACCCGCTCCTGGCCACTCCGCTTGACTCCCTTGCATGATGACATCACAAAACATGCTTAGGCACCACCTCCGCCAGAACTACTCCCCCCCCGCCAGCGCCGCCCGAACACATTGTAGCAGGCACTAGGTTGGTCTCTGCTAGCTCTGGACCGGAACTGAGCGTCACAGCCATATTTTTTTACGGGCAACCTTCCCCTGGCAGGAAGAAAAGTGCATTTTTTTTTTACTGCCGGTAAGTAAAAATACTGGCAGTTGGCAACACTGATCCACCTCTTGCATCCAGCCCACGTGCTTGTAAGTGATGTCACATGCAAGCATCTGGAATGGATGCGCAGGGATATTTTCTGAAAGCAGTGGGCCTTTGTGCCGGATCATAAGTTGGGCCCCCGCAGCTGAGAAAAAGTGCGGCACTCTGAGCCACAGAAAAAGTTGGGTGTGATTTTCATTGCGCTGAATACTGGCTGTGGCTTAACCACTTACCGACCGCCACACGACGATGTACGTACAAACTTTGAACGGGGATATCGTTGTTAGGGCAGCAGCTAGCTGCCATAACCCCGGTATCCCCGTTTTCGTGCGGCGGCCGGCTTTCAGATAAAAAGTGGTCCCTGCGGCAGATTCGCCGCGAGATCACTTTTATTGGTGGTGGGAGAGGGCCCCCCCCTCCCGCCGCGATCCGGTGCCCTCTGTCGCTTACCGGAGCCGTTGGTAGCGGCGGAGGTGATCGCGTCCTTCTCTGTGGTGTGCCTGGAGACGAGTGAGGCTAAGATGGCGCCCACTCGTCTCCATGACACTGCTGGGCGGAAGCGACGTCAAAATGTCACTTCCGTCCACGCCTCTTAAAGGCACATCTTTTTCAATGTCATTTTTTTAAATGACTTTTTTTTTTTATTGCATTTTAGTGTAAATATGAGATCTGAGGTCTTTTTGACCCCAGATCTCATATTTAAGGAGGTTCTGTCATGCTTTTTTCTATTACAAGGGATATTTACATTCCTTGTAATAGGAATAAAAGTGACATTTTTTTTTTTAAAACAGTGTAAAAATAAATAAAATAATGTAAAATAAATAATAAAAATAAAAAAATAAAAATCCCCCGTCCCGACGAGCTCGCGCGCAGAAACAAACGCATAGGCGGGTAGCGCCCGCATATGAAAACGGTGGTCAAATCACACGTGAGGTATCGCCGCGACCGGTAGAGCGAGAGCAATAATTCTAGCCCTAGACCTCCTCTGTAACGCAAAAATATGCAACCTGTAGAATTTTTTAAACATCGCCTATGGAGATTTGAGGGTAAAAGTTTGACGCTATTCCATGAGCGGGCGCAATTTTGAAGCATGACATGTTGGGTATCAATTTACTTGGCGTAACATTATATTTCACAATACAAAAAAAGTTGGGCTAACTTTACTGTTGTCTTACTTTTTTTATTCAAAAAAGTGAATTTTTTCCAAAAAAAGTGCGCTTTCAACCACTTTAAGACCAGCCTCGTTTTAGATTTTAGGTGTTTACAAGTTTAAAACAGGTTTTTTTGCTAGAAAATTACTTAGAACCCCCAAACATTATATATTGTTTTTTTTCTAACATCCTAGAGAATACAATAGCGCTCATTGAAATACTTTTTTTTGCACCGTATTTGCGCAGCGGTCTTCTAAGCGCACTTTTTTTGGAAAAAATTCACTTTTTTGAAAAAAAAAATAAGACAACAGTAAAGTTAGCCCAATTTTTTTTTATATTGTGAAATATGTTATGCCAAGTAAATTGATACCCATCATGTCACGCTTCAAAATTGCGCCCGCTCGTGGAATAGCGTCAAACTTTTACCCTTAAAAATCTCCATAGGCGACGTTTAAAAAATTCTACAGATTGCATGTTTTGCGTTACAGAGGAGGTCTAGGGCTAGAATTATTGCTCTCACTCTGACGGTCGCGGCGATACCTCACATGTGTGGTTTGACCACCGTTTTCATACGCGGGCGCTACTCACGTATGCGTTCGCTTCTGCGCACGAGCTCGTCGGGACAGGGCGCTTTAAAAAAATTTTTTTTTTTTTTTTTTTTCACTGTTTTTTAAAAAAAAAAAATTTGGATAACTTTTATTCCTATTACAAGGAATGTAAACATCCCTTGTAATAGAAAAAAAAGCATGACAGGTCCTCTTAAATATGAGATCTGGGGTCAAAAAGTCCTCAGATCTCATATTTAGACTAAAATGCATAAAAAAAAAAAAAAAAAAAAAGTCGTTTAAAAAAATGACACAAAAAAAATTTGTGCCTTTAAGAGAAGTGGGCGGAGCCGTCGTAATGACGTCGCTCCGGCCGTCGCATGGTATGGAGACGGGTGGGCGCCATCTTGGCCTCACTCGTCTCCATACCTAAGCAGGGAAAGGACCCGATCGCCTCCGCCGCTTACCGGGTGCGGGAGAGCGGCGGGAGGGGGGGTGGCACCTCTCCCGCCGCCAATAACGGTGATCTCGCGGCGAACCCGCCGCAGAGACCACCATTATCGTGTACGGAACCGCCCGCTGAAAAGATGGATACCTCGGTTGTGGCAGCAGCTGCTGACGTTACCGAGATATCCATCTTCAAAAAAATGACGTATATATACAGTGGGCGGTCCGGAAGTGGTTAAGAACGCCGCGCAAATACGGTGCAAAAAAAAGTATTGCAACGACCGCCATTTTATTCTCTAGGGTGTTAGAACCCCCAAACATTATATATGGTTTTTCTTCTAAGTAATTTTCTAGCAAAAAAACCTGTTTTAAACATGTAAACACCTAAAATCCAAAACGAGGCTGGTCTTTAAGTGGTTAAAGGGACACAGAGTGCAGGGGTTCAGTAGTAAGTGACGCAAAGGTTTAGGAATAATTTCATCAGAGTTCCCAGAAGCTCAACAGTAATTCCACAAACTCACCTGATTGTGGTTTTCTCAATCACAGTGAAATCCCTTCTGAGATTGGTAGTGTCATCTTTTTCCAGATGGTGGGCGGGGCTAGCAGGATTGTGATTGGCTTTAGCAGTGGAAACAGGGCCTTTTTTTATATATATAGAGATTTCTACCCGATTTCACAGCGCCCTACCAGCACTCACGTGACTCCTTGGCACTCTCCTAGTCTACTCCCCGCCTCCCTGGCTGATGTCAGGAGTTCTCG